>CM060351.1:177278660-178706358 GCA_030545235.1 Helianthus tuberosus
GATAAGGAAGAATCACCTTCAACATAAGAAACTAGTTATTAAAGTCATTAATACAAAACCAAGTAAAAAGTGCGAAAAGATTAGAAATAAAAAGTATTACACTAGACACTTGTCTTCACCAAGTGATGTAAGAGACTTAGGCAAACATGGCCTTGATTATCAAGAACTCTTACGATCAATCTTGGATCCCGAGACGACTCACACACTCTACGATGGACAATGGATGATGGTGGTGGATGATGGTGTTATGGTGGTGGTGGGTGGTGGGTGAAGTGTGAGAGAGGTGGTGTGCCAAGGGATGGTTTGAGCTTGAGCCAAGCACTCCTATTTATAGGCTGAATAGAAGCTCGGGCACGGCCCCGTGTCCACATCCTTCTCTTTCTTCATTTAATGCGGCTTGTCTTATTAGTTGACCACGCCCCCGTGTCCGCTGAGCACGACCCCGTGTGCAGAAGAATCTTTGTACTATGAAGATTTGCTTAGATTGTGCGAATCTTATAGTTGACCACGGCCCCGTGTCCGCTGAGCACGGCCCCGTGGTGGGCAATAGAAGCTTCTACCACTTTGTCTTTTCTGCTGACACTTGGGCACGTCCCCGTGCTGGCTGAGCACGGGGCGTGTTCAGTCTCCTGTCTTCTTGTTTTGTTTAGGAAGATGTTGTCGTGGGGTCGGGCATGTCACATCTTGTTCCTTTTCTTGTATTTATGTTAGATTTTGATGTCTTTTTGCTTCTTTTGTTAATTTGAGTTCATTTAATCCTGAAAATACAAAAGGAAGACAAAAGCACACTTTTTCCAACATTAGTACTAAAAAAGGGTTAGTTTTATGCCACAATTGATGTAATTTATATGTTGCATTTTGCACACATCAATGTAAGATATAGTAGTTGGGATTAAAAGTAATTTGATAAGCAACTCTATCGCATCGCATCGCATCGCTCGCTCGAATCGCAACGCGCGAAACGAAACAGTAAAACTCATCGCACTGAGCGCTCGAACCAGGTGTCGTCCGACCGAACTGCCACCCTACCGAGGCACCACTCGGCCGAACTGCCACCCGAGCGACCAACCTATTCTCCCCTTTCCACTTTGGGAAACCCTATAAATACCCATCATTTTCCACTTTGGGAAAGTGTCAGCTCACACGCTCTCTCCACTCGAACCAGCCCCTATTTCTTCAGATTTCTCGCGATTCTTGTAAGTTTTCTCTTAGATTCTTGTACTTTCTTGATCTACACGCACTCCTACACCTTCCTATCTTTCGAATCTTAACTTTTAACCGTGAAATCACTAGAATTGAGGTGTTCTAGGATGATGTCATCATGTGTTCTTAGGAACTTCATGTTTTGGCTTCAATCCACCAAGAACAACTTGAATCTGAACGATTTCCACAAGATTTATCAATATTTTCATAACAAATCTAAGTGTTTTCAAGTATAAAAGAGTTGAAATGAATATCTATCCTAACATGTCACATCTTTTACACTCAATGCACTCGAACCCAATGGAACCGGACCTAATGCTGATCATCTACTCATTCTTAGCAATGTATCAGTGCTAGATCCAAGTTCCATTTGAAAGATAGTGATTTCGGGTTTGGACACGAACAACCGTCTCGAACCGTGCGCTGACGGACTAGGGTGATTCCTGTTCGGTCAGGTCATTAGGGACGAGATGGGGTTCCCATTGTTTAAACCAGTGGTCATAACGTCTCGCCCAAGTTACAACACTTCAAGCAAGATCAAGTAACAGCACGACCAAGTCGTTGGGACGAGTTGTTATCCGACCGGACTGCTGTCCGACCGAGTTGCCATTCGCTCGACCCACCGTCCGATCGGGTTGCATCTTGATTCATTTAAGACTTAAACAATTTTCAACATGTTCAGTAACAGGGTTGCCACCCGGTCGGTGTCACACCCCGATTTCCACGTGTCACCGGTGGGGAGTATGGTGACGTGGTTGGCAACATAATAGTCAAACAACACAATATATAATATGCACAGCGGAAGCAATTTAAAAAGATATATATATCAACCGAATTTAATATTGTAATATCAAATGTCACAATATTCGGAAGTTTATCCACAGACGGATCGAAAACAAAATGGAGACAATAGTTCAACAGACTTTAGGCATCTTAAGCTTGAGAGACTTCTAATGATGCTAAGGAGAAATCCCAGCCAATTACGCTTAGTACCTGCATTTAATCTTTTTGGGAAAATACGTCAGTTTACACTGGTAAATACTATCAACTGACTCATTTTAGAAAATGATTGAAAATTGATTTGGATGCACGTGGCATAAACATTTTATTTAACTTGGGAGAATTATTTAAATATATAATCTTGTGAACGAATTACATGTTCCTTGTGCGTTCAGTAGCCTGGATTGTGTCCGGGTTAAAGATCAATAGACACACCACATTATTCTTTTGTGCACTGACGGGTGTACGCCTACACCCCGCGCTTAAGTCGTGGCCATTTCGTAAAATGATGCTAAGGATATCCGGGACATGGTCATTAACCCCCCAAAGGCTTTAAGTAACAAGACTGTTTAAACGAGCCGATCAAATTATTCAATTAACCACCCAACGATGAAAGATTTGATGCTCGATCAAGCGGTATTCTATATACCGTAACCCAAGCCCGTATAGGGAAAATAAGTTAAAAGTATTTACCTGAGCAAAGTATAAATCACAACAAGCAAACACAAGTAGCTTTTACTGGTACTCCTAATCTGGAACGAAGGTTTATAATAACCTATTAGAATTCTAACGGGTCTTTAATTAAGCTTAAGCTTAGACCGGTTAGTTTCAAAGATACGGTTCGTACGCACTATTAAGCGATGACCGGATAGAATATGTTTTGGACCCAACAAGTTTGAAGACTTTTTTAATATGGGTTTATTATACACATTCTGGATTTTGAGATAAAACCGTTGAGATTTGACCCGTTTAGGCTAGTTTATGTAAACTAGTTACATAAACCGAACCGAACGCGTAATAAGCGTAACGGGTATTCATATGAGCCATTTACAGGTTTCCTAAGTTAATATGCTTCATATATGTTGTGACATCAGTAAGATGTCTTTTATTATGCCCGAAACGAATTTAAACACAAACTAGGCCCCGTAGGGGTAGTTTGGTCATTTAAAAGGTTATAAAAGAGTTTAAGTATTTATCTGAGTTACAGGTCTGATGTAATCAGCAAAAATACTTATTTTACTAAGTTATAACAGTAGGGTAAGGTATATATGTGAAATTTATCAATTTTAACCAAACTATGCACCGTAGGGGCATTTTGGTAATTTCACATAAGCCGAAAAGCTCAAAACTGAAGTCTGAGTTTAACAACCTTTGCTTACAGTTAAAATATTAAAATTTTGCCTCAAATATCAGTAGGTATCACCCTTGGTATGTTTAAAATAGTTTTAGTACATACTATGCGTTAAAAACGCTTAATTAGGCGATTAGAAGCCGTTTCCGGGTTCTACGCATAAAGCTGATATTTTTATTATTCTAGAAGGCTTAAAATATTTTATTTATCATTTAAGATTAGTATCAAAAGGTTTGGAGTCGATTAGATACGTAAAACTCATTTTATGGCCCGTAAGGGCAAAACCGACAATTACTGGATTAAGCCTACGACTATGAGTTATGCTCAGCCTAAAATTAATTAAAAATCTTCAAAAATCCCAAAATAATATATTACATCAATGGGTAATAAGTTTGATACCAAAACGTAGGTTTAAACAGGCTATACGCTAATTGCGCCGTTTAGTTAACATAAAGCTTTCATTTTACGCTAACGAGCATAACTCTTAATCTATACCTCAAACTGATGTCAAATTTTGCATACAAGTTTATATATCAGTAATTAAAGTTTCTACTCTTTTACAATTTCAAAAATCACGTTTTAAGGTGAAAAGGGCATAACGGTCAACATATGAGCAATTAACGGAATCATGCATATTAATTGGTTAACTAATGAACCATGGTGTATAATCACAGAGGGTTATACTAGCATGTAACCTGGTCCAAATGAAGCTCTTAGGTATTTCTAAATCATACCAAAACGGGTCATAACTGAAGTCAAAGCAAAAGTCAAAGCTTTGCGACTTTCGGTTCCGAACTAGGTCTAAACAATAAATTGTCGGGTTGAACATGTTTAGACATGTTCTTACACTAATTACCAAGTTATAATAATGATCAAACAGGTTGTATGTGTTCTACATTGCTAATCATGCATAAATTGTAATTTAAACATTCTGTTGACTTTTTATTAGTAAGTTTGACCCGACATTTGACCTAGTTAGAGTGGGAATCAGGGGGAACCCTTTTGAGGGTTTATTACCCACATAATTACCTACTTAAAGGTACTTTTAATTCGATATTTGACTGAGCCATTATTAATTAATCTCGAAGTCAAACCGTAATTACGACGGTTTGACTTTTAGCTAAATAACTAAGCTAAACTCAATTAAAGAAGGTTAAGCAAACTTACAAGAGTCCTATGAACGATTTATGATCACTTGAGAGGGGTCTTGAGCTCCAGAAATGATCAGGAAGTGCAAGAGAAGATGTGAAGAACTTGTTGCAAACTAAGGGCTTTATATAGTGATTTAATCACCATAAGAAGTTGACACACAAGTCTACATCTCACCACAACTGATTAACAAGTGTTCCTAGTGCTTAGGGGGTGCCTAGGGGTCGTCCAAGATGAGGAAATTCGATTAAAGGTCGAGCATAAAGGCTATGGCAGACAAGGAAGCAAAGATTTCGCAACAGATGGCCCTAGGCATGACGCGAAGGACCCCCCCTTGGGCCTCGCGTCGCGCGATGCCTTGTCTGACTCAAATCCAAGTTTTAGATTTTTATGTTTTGATCCTTGCCCCTTCAAACTTTGCCTAGACTTCCTTTCTTGCATTATGAACCCTCATAATTGATTTATAAGGGCTTTAAAACATAAACCCACTTTGTTAAGTCCCTAGTTAACTTTATTGTTACCCGAAAAGTCCTAACTTTCAACGTTGACGCTTTAACCCTTCGCACACGAATTTGATCATAATTTTCTCATACGCTAACGAAACTCTACGAAATTTATATCGTGCATTCTAGTGAGCATAATTAACCGTTACAAAGCTTCGGGTTTGTCAAGAGGTCACTCAGAGGTATAATTTAAACATGTTGACACATTTAACCCCTGTAGTTTGTAATCTCTCACTTTCTTTCATATTTAGCTTCGTATGATCCATGATTTATTCGTTTGAAGGTATGAGCATCATGTAGGGTTAATGTACAATATATTTATTCACTGTTGACATTTCGAATACGTATATTCACATACTTTCCATGTTTGTCAACTTTAGCCCTTTTATAATATTCTTTCACACGTTTTAAACATATGACACGTGTCAACACATTATAGGACGTGAATTTTCGACGTGTTACATCCTCACCCCCTTAAAATAAATCTCGACCCGAGATTTACTGAAATAAATAAGGGTACTTTTCTTTCATCGTGGACTCAACCTCCCACGTGTATTCGGGACCTCTACGGGCATCCCATTTGACCTTTACAATAGGCACATGCTTCCTTCGAAGCTTTTTAACCTGTCGATCTTCAATCGACAATGGTTTTTCCACAAACTTCAAGCTCTCATCTATATGCACATCTGTATGTGGTATAACCAGTGATTCATCAGCGAAGCACTTCTTCAGATTGCAGATGTGGAACACATTGTGAATTCCACTGAGCTCTTTAGGTAAGTTTAACTTATAGGCAACTGACCCGACACGTTCGATAACCTCGAAAGGTCCTATGTATCTCGGGCTTAGCTTGCCTTTCTTACCAAACCGCATCACTCCCTTCCAGGGTGATACTTTAAGCAACACTTTGTCGCCTACTTCGAAGTTAAAAGCTTTACGCTTTGGATCAGCGTAGCTCTTCTGCCTATCTCGGGCAGCTTTGAGACGGTCACGAATCTGGACAATCTTGTCCGTCGTCTCGAACACTATCTCCGGTCCTGATAATTGGACATCTCCAACTTCAGCCCAACAAACAGGCGTTCTACACTTTCTACCGTATAAGGCCTCAAAAGGCATGTTATGCCCAAATAAGTAATTTCTCCTATGAAACGTTCTAAATAAATCATTGCGAATAGGATTGTAAATAAATAAAAGTAAAACCCAAAAAGATCTTGGATATCCCGACACTCTACGACAAGCCCAAAAACCTTCTCTTCTACCTATTCCATTTGGGAGTGTAAGCCACATATTAAAGAGTTTTGCTTGAGGACAAGCAAAAGTTCAAGTGTGGGGGTATTTGATGTGTGTAAAATGCAACATATAAATTACATCAATTAAGGCATAAAACTAACCCTTTTTAAGTACTAATATTGGAAAAAGAGTGTTTTTGTCTTCCTTTTGTATTTTCAGGATTAAATGAGCTCAAAAACACAAAAGAAGCAAAAAGACAGCTAATTCCAACATAAATACAAAGAAAGGAACACTAGTGGACTGCCCGACCCCTCAACGGCATCTTCCCAAGCAAAATAGAGAAGACAGAAGGCTGAACACGCCCCGTGCTCAGCCAGCACGGGGCCGTGCCCAAGAAGCAGCAGAAAAGACAAACCTATAGAAGCTTCTATTGCCCACCACGGGCCGTGTCAAGCGGACACGGGGGCGTGTCGAAAGTACATCAGGCGCATTAATTGTAATTGCGAATTACAATTAATGAGGAGAGAGAGTGTTAGACAGGCACGGGGCCGTGCCCAGCGGACACGGGGTCGTGCCCAGCTCTCTGTTCAGCCTATAAATAGGAGTGCTTGGATTCATTTCAACTCATCCCTTGGCACACCACCTCTCTCACACTTCATCCACCACCCACCACCACCATAACACCATCATCCACCACCATCATCCATTGTCCATCGTAGAGTGTGTGAGTCGTCTCGGGATCCAAGATTGATCGTAAGAGTTCTTGACAATCAAGGCCATGTTTGCCTAAGTCTCTTACATCACTTGGTGAAGACAAAGTGTCTAGTATAATACTTTTTATTTCTAATCTTTTGCACTTTTTATTTGGTTTTGTATTAATGACTTTAATAACTAGTTACTTATGTTGAAGGTGATCTTTCCTTATCGTTTGTCCGTGGTGTCTTGGCATTATTTTACTGTCTATATAAAATAAAGGATTTTCACCATTCATATCTCCACGGTCTATATGGAGGTATGTTGGCTACCTGGTCGGGGGTTAAGGGAACGGTTTGGTAAAGGTCTTGCCATTGTTCAGCGTTTAGAGGTCCTGCAATGGACCTGGGTCAAATTTAGTAGGACCTCCTTCAATGCTTCACGGTATTGGATGGCGGGGGTCCAAACTCTTTGACCCCCTCATAAGTTAACTACTATTAATACTATAACCCGGCTATTTAGGACTGTATCCCTGCTGACTCAGACTACTTAGCCGGGGGTAACGTCACCGCCAAAAGCAGGGCCTACCACAATACTGCATTAATAACTTAATTCATTATCTTCCAATAATCCACCCCTTTAGGATTGTATCCTTGCTGACTCAAACTACTGGGGTGAGGGTAACGTCACCTTCAAAAGAGGGGCCTACTACAATAACTAAGATAATCTTTTAATTATGTGCAAAAGTGCGGAAATAATCAAAGGTTATACTAGATACGAGTCGGAACCAAGTGATTCATCTTGTCTATCTGTTTTTATTTTTATTTTTATTTTCAGCATTTTAGTTAGTTTTTACTTTTCTTAGTTTAAAACATTTTTCTAAAACTTTTTATTTTGATTAGACGTTGAGGATAAACCGGTACTAAAAGCTCTTGTGTCCTTGGACGACCTCGGTATCTTACCAACGCTATACTACGCTCACGATGGGTGCACTTGCCCATATGTGTGTTTAGTGTTAGTAAAATATCGTGTTTTATAAATTTAAAACTTGGCTAAAATAAGTGTTAAAAGGGCTTAAAATATACACCTAATATATACGACACTTCACACGCATCAAGTTTTTGGCGCCGCTGCCGGGGACACAAGGATTTTAAGAAAGTTAGGAATCAACGGCCTAATCATTTTTCCTTTTTCTTTTTAATTTTTTTAGGATTTTTCTTAGTTTTTCAGCTTCTGCAGAGCTCAGCACGGGCCGTGCCCGCTGAACACGCCCCCGTGCTAAATCATTGGAACTGGCAATCCTGTTTTACGTCAGACAGTAAGCTGAACACGGGGCCGTGCTCACCCAACACGCCCCCGTGCCCAAGATTCACTTGCTGAAAACAGAACCGTTAGATCCCGGCGGTTGGTAATTTCTGACATAAACATGAGTGATAGTAATTGTTTTTACTTTCGGCACTCTTATGGTACGTGGTGTCAATTATGTGGTGGCAAACATGAAGAAGTAAAATGCTACTTTCTAAATTATAGGCCCCACTACATGGACCCACCGACTTCTTACAACCTTAAGAGGGGCGAAAGTAAAAATAAGCACTATTTCTCCCTCGAATGCGCCCAGCCAGATATTCTAGGGGAAATGCTCCTTGATGAGTTATTACAACTAGAAAAGCTAATTCTGAATTGGTTAAAAGAGCTTAGGAAGGATTTTATTGATCCACCCCAAGACAATAACCATGAAGAAATGTTGGAACCGCATTCCGACAACCTCGTTGCTCCCGAAAATACCTTCGTACCTAGCAAAAACTTGGACGATAGTCGTCCCTGTGTCGATTGTGCCGTGAAGGACTCCCCATCGACTTCGTTCGGTGCATAGATAGACCTGAGCGATTCGGCATACACCTTCTTTAACGAGAGCCCGGAAAAGGGTTGGGCTTGTCCACCTAGAATGAAAATAGGAATTACCCTCACCGACAACCTCTTGCGTTCTCGCCTTAGTCTAGGACAATTAAGGTATCTTAGGCACTTTGGGGTTGTTCCAACCAATCAGGAGCCACCCGATGCTAACAAGTTCCTTAAAAACTAGACAACTTCATAAAACAGTCCCTCGACACGGGGCCGTGTCCAGCCAACACGCCCCCGTGTCCATCAAAAGATTCCATTCTGATCAGTACGTCAGAATACGGACAAACTGTGTCAGAACTCCACCTGCACACGGGGCCGTGTCCACTTGACACGGGGCCGTGTCCAGGATGCTGTCATTTTCTATAAATGCAGCCAAGAATTCTGCACATTTGGACCAACTTGGGACAGAGATTTGCAGGAATCTTCTCTCAAACTATCCTAGGTAAGTCTAAAAGAAGGTTCCAACAACCCATCTTGTCCTTTCCTCTTTTAGTCATTTCCTTCTTCTCCATCTTTCTCTAAGAACTACCATTAAAAGTTTGAATTCTTCCAACTTTGTGGTAAGGATTAATGAGTTTTGTTCAAGGAATCTTGGTAAAAACATGTTATGTAACATTGTTTTAAGTTATTAGCGACTACAAAGACCCCACAAGTTCAGAAAATAACTTAAAAATCCAAGTTTCCTTGCTCCAAAATTCTGCAGAAAGATGAACACGGGGCCGTGCTCAGTGAGCACGGGGCCGTGCCCGGTCACTGTTTCATTAAAATAAACTATTTTCAGTTTATTTTTCGTAGGATGTCGAGTGAAAACAGCGAAACATCTTATGTGCATTCGTCAAACAGCCGAAGAGGAAGGAGACCCTCCATTGAAGCTACACTTGTGCACTATGTGGTAGCATTAAGGGAGGCTCTCGACGAAATGACATCAGTAGAGGAGGTCCTGATCGACCGTATTAACGATCTTACGATGGGACTCGAAAGCAGCTTCCAAGAAATTAACCTCTTGCACCAGAGGTTGAATATTCTTGTAGCACCCCCGATGGAACCAGTCCTCCCTCAACAGGATTGGAACCTGGCACTCGGAATTAACAACCCTACTGGGTGGGAAGATTTGCCAGCGGAACCTCCCATGGAACACCAACAAGAGATCCCGGTGGAAATCGAGACTCCTCAAACCAATGCCAATGAGCCTTCTTTTCTCCTTCCAAGGGAGGTGGAGGAATGGCTCGCAGACATGTGAGGAGAACCGCACCCGGAAGAAGGAGTTCTAAAAGGCCTTGTCTAACCTAGATTAATAGTCTCTTGGAAATTTTGCTAATTAAAATAAAGTAAAGGCTAGGACTCCATGGTTTATTATTTCTTTGTTTTATCTAGTTTACTATTAGGACTATGTAAGTTCTCTCTATGATGAAATGAAATGATGGTTTTTAAAGTTTGGATGGTTTTTAATGAATAAAACACACTCATGGTGGTAAGGGATGAAAAGGGGAACGAGAAAAATGACTTCATGCACAAGAACAAGGCAACCCGACAATTCTCTCCAATTCAGAAGGTTCAACACGGGCCGTGCCCAACCAACACGGCCCCGTGCTGAACCACCTGCAGAAAAACGCCCAGTTCAGGTAACTGGACACGGGCCGTGTTCACCCGGCACGCCCCCGTGTCCAGACTTCTGTTTCTCTTATTTTAATTTTGTTACTGGCACTTGAACACGGGGCCGTGCCCGGATAACACGGGGCCGTGTTCAGCGCCCAGTAATAGAAAATTTTTGCTTTTTAACACTATTTTACACATCTAATCAACCTAAAAATTTATTTTTGGGACACATTGAGGACAATGTGTAATTTAAGTGTGGGGGTATTATGGATGCTAAAACCTTGAATTTTTTGCAAGTCCTAAACACAAGCCTTACACAAAACTCTATTGGAACCGCTAATCACCCCAAATTTTTTTCAAAAATTTCATTTTTCTTACTTGTCTAGGTTCAATTCGGGAAATTCAAGTTCTCAAAAAGGTTATATTTTTACAAATTTACAACCGATAGCGTAGTGATAAAAAGAACCAACATAAGAAAATTATGAAAAGGCATGACAAACTTAGTTAAAATTTGATTATATATACTTGATCACATAAAAACCCATTCCTACAAAAGTGAGTTTTGAGCCTTTATTGAGCATACAATTACATATCATTAGACTAAATGCTCATTTTTCGTTTCTTGTGTGAATAGCCGCTTGGTTCTTACGACTCTAGAACTTGCCATGACGATACATTCCCGGTCCTTATCAACTTAAACCCGAGTAAGTAAGTGATGGAGGCATTAGGACTAACCCTTTTTATTTCTACACCATTATTTTTCTTTTTCTTTTACCACCTACCAAAAAATCCCCCTAGTTAACCCCTTTGAGCCTAAACCTTTTCATTTCATAACCCAACAACCTTTTACCCACCAAAACCCTTTTTCATTTTAACCCTTTGTTTTAGTAACAAGTTCGGTTTTTCGTAAGGTGATTCAAAAAAAAAAAAAAAAATCTGTTGAGGATGAAGTAAAAATAAACAAACAAGTTCATCAAAAATAACTTTGTTTGAATAAAAGCTTCATCAAAATAAAGAATTACAAAAATAGAAAATCTTACGAAAACCAACACTTGTTACGCTTTTCGTTTTTTTCTACTAACTACTACCCCAACCACCTACCTTTAACCCAAGCCTAACCCATAACCCACAAAGTCCTCTTGATATTTACAAAGGTATAAAAGTTAAAAAGGAGGAGGATTGATTGCTTGGCAAGCTTATGGTAGGAATAAGTTCCATGCCGCTCTCGAGTGATTCACTAAAAATACACCTTCGGCCGAGTGTGAGTGATTTCTCCCGTGAGGTATGTCAACTTGTATATAAATGAAATTTTTAAAAAGGCATGTTATGCCCAAATAAGTAATTTCTCCTATGAAACGTTCTAAATAAATCATTGCGAATAGGATTGTAAATAAATAAAAGTAAAACCCAAAAAGATCTTGGATATCCCGACACTCTACGACAAGCCCAAAAACCTTCTCTTCTACCTATTCCATTTAGGAGTGTAAGCCACATATTAAAGAGTTTTGCTTGAGGACAAGCAAAAGTTCAAGTGTGGGGGTATTTGATGTGTGTAAAATGCAACATATAAATTACATCAATTAAGGCATAAAACTAACCCTTTTTAAGTACTAATACTGGAAAAAGAGTGTTTTTGTCTTCCTTTTGTATTTTCAAGATTAAATGAGCTCAAAAACACAAAAGAAGCAAAAAGACAGCTAATTCCAACATAAATACAAAGAAAGGAACACTAGTGGACTGCCCGACCCCTCAACGACATCTTCCCAAGCAAAATAGAGAAGACAGAAGGCTGAACACGCCCCGTGCTCAGCCAGCATGGGGCCGTGCCCAAGAAGCAGCAGAAAAGACAAACCTATAGAAGCTTCTATTGCCCACCACGGGCCGTGTCAAGCGGACACGGGGGCGTGTCGAAAGTACAGCAGGCGCATTAATTGTAATTGCGAATTACAATTAATGAGGAGAGAGAGTGTCAGACAGGCACGGGGCCGTGCCCAGCGGACACGGGGCCGTGCCCAGCTCTCTGTTCAGCCTATAAATAGGAGTGCTTGGATTCATTTCAACTCATACCTTGGCACACCACCTCTCTCACACTTCATCCACCACCCACCACCACCATAACACCATCATCCACCACCATCATCCATTGTCCATCGTAGAGTGTGTGAGTCGTCTCGGGATCCAAGATTGATCGTAAGAGTTCTTGACAATCAAGGCCATGTTTGCCTAAGTCTCTTACATCACTTGGTGAAGACAAAGTGTCTAGTATAATACTTTTTATTTCTAATCTTTTGCACTTTTTATTTGGTTTTGTATTAATGACTTTAATAACTAGTTACTTATGTTGAAGGTGATCTTTCCTTATCGTTTGTCCGTGGTGTCTTGGCATTATTTTACTGTCTATATAAAATAAAGGATTTTCACCATTCATATCTCCACGGTCTATATGGAGGTATGTTGGCTACCTGGTCGGGGGTTAAGGGAACGGTTTGGTAAAGGTCTTGCCATTGTTCAGCGTTTAGAGGTCCTGCAATGGACCTGGGTCAAATTTAGTAGGACCTCCTTCAATGCTTCACGGTATTGGATGGCGGGGGTCCAAACTCTTTGACCCCCTCATAAGTTAACTACTATTAATACTATAACCCGGCTATTTAGGACTGTATCCCTGCTGACTCAGACTACTTAGCCGAGGGTAACGTCACCGCCAAAAGCAGGGCCTACCACAATACTGCATTAATAACTTAATTCATTATCTTCCAATAATCCACCCCTTTAGGATTGTATCCTTGCTGACTCAAACTACTGGGGTGAGGGTAACGTCACCTTCAAAAGAGGGGCCTACTACAATAACTAAGATAATCTTTTAATTATGTGCAAAAGTGCGGAAATAATCAAAGGTTATACTAGATACGAGTCGGAACCAAGTGATTCATCTTGTCTATCTGTTTTTATTTTTATTTTTATTTTCAGCATTTTAGTTAGTTTTTACTTTTCTTAGTTTAAAACATTTTTCTAAAACTTTTTATTTTGATTAGACGTTGAGGATAAACCGGTACTAAAAGCTCTTGTGTCCTTGGACGACCTCGGTATCTTACCAACGCTATACTACGCTCACGATGGGTGCACTTGCCCATATGTGTGTTTAGTGTTAGTAAAATATCGTGTTTTATAAATTTAAAACTTGGCTAAAATAAGTGTTAAAAGGGCTTAAAATATACACCTAATATATACGACACTTCACACGCATCAAGTTTTTGGCGCCGCTGCCGGGGACACAAGGATTTTAAGAAAGTTAGGAATCAACGGCCTAATCATTTTTCCTTTTTCTTTTTAATTTTTTTAGGATTTTTCTTAGTTTTTCAGCTTCTGCAGAGCTCAGCACGGGCCGTGCCCGCTGAACACGCCCCCGTGCTAAATCATTGGAACTGGCAATCCTGTTTTACGTCAGACAGTAAGCTGAACACGGGGCCGTGCTCACCCAACACGCCCCCGTGCCCAAGATTCACTTGCTGAAAACAGAACCGTTAGATCCCGGCGGTTGGTAATTTCTGACATAAACATGAGTGATAGTAATTGTTTTTACTTTCGGCACTCTTATGGTACGTGGTGTCAATTATGTGGTGGCAAACATGAAGAAGTAAAATGCTACTTTCTAAATTATAGGCCCCACTACATGGACCCACCGACTTCTTACAACCTTAAGAGGGGCGAAAGTAAAAATAAGCAATATTTCTCCCTCGAATGCGCCCAGCCAGATATTCTAGGGGAAATGCTCCTTGATGAGTTATTACAACTAGAAAAGCTAATTCTGAATTGGTTAAAAGAGCTTAGGAAGGATTTTATTGATCCACCCCAAGACAATAACCATGAAGAAATGTTGGAACCGCATTCCGACAACCTCGTTGCTCCCGAAAATACCTTCGTACCTAGCAAAAACTTGGACGATAGTCGTCCCTGTGTCGATTGTGCCGTGAAGGACTCCCCATCGACTTCGTTCGGTGCATAGATAGACCTGAGCGATTCGGCATACACCTTCTTTAACGAGAGCCCGGAAAAGGGTTGGACTTGTCCACCTAGAATGAAAATAGGAATTACCCTCACCGACAACCTCTTGCGTTCTCGCCTTAGTCTAGGACAATTAAGGTATCCATAGTTACCATTTCCCACTTCCACGTAGGAAGTTCAGGCTGTTGTAGCAAACCTGACGGTTTCTGATGCTCGGCTTTGACTTGCGCACATGTCAAGCATTTAGCTACATAGGTGGCTACAGACTTTTTCAAGCCTATCCACCAATAAATTGCCCTTAGATCCTGGTACATCTTATCAGCTCCAGGATGAACGGAATATTTGGAACTATGGGCTTCCTGGAGGATGACATCTCGAAGTCCTCCATAAACTGGAACCCATATCCTTCCATTCAATCTCAGAATTCCGTCTTTGCCAAGAGATAACTGCTCCTCAGTTACTCCTAGCTTTTCGTTAGGATAGTTAGCTTCCAACACAGCTTCCTTCTGTGCAGCTAACAACCTTTCAGTCAAACTGTTCTTAATCTCAATGCACTTGGCATTGATTCGGATGGGTTTCACCCTCTCCTTTCGACTCAAGGCATCGGCGACTACATTCGCCTTGCCGGGATGGTATCTGATTTCACAATCATAATCGTTTAAAGTCTCCATCCAACGGCGTTGCCTCATGTTTAAATCTTTCTGATTAAACAGGTGCTGGAGGCTCTTGTGATCAGAATAGATCACACACTTGATTCCATATAGATAATGCCTCCACAGTTTTAGTGCGAATACAACGGCACCCAACTCCAAGTCGTGGGTGGTGTAATTCTTTTCATGCACCTTTAACTGTCGTGATGCATAGGCAATAACTTTGCCTTTCTGCATAAGCACACACCCCATGCCAGTGTGCGATGCATCGCAGTAAACCACAAAATCTTCTATTCCATCTGGCAATGTCAAAACAGGAGCGTTGCTCAACTTTTGCTTTAGGATATCAAAGGACTCTTGCTGCTTAGGGCCCCAAACGAACTTTACTTTCTTCTTAGTCAAGGAATTTAGGGGTGCAGCAATCCTTGAAAATTTTTCAATGAAACGCCTGTAATATCCTACCAATCCCAGGAAGCTACGAATCTCTGTAGGCGTCTTTGGCTCTTGCAAGTTCATAACTGCTTCAACCTTAGCGGGATCCACTTGGATACCACGCTCACTCACCACATGTCCAAGGAATTGGACTTCTCGAAGCCAAAATTCACATTTAGAGAATTTGGCATAGAGCTTCTCCTGATGCAGGAGTTTGAGAATACAGCGAAGGTGTTTCTCATGGTCAGCTTGGTTCTTCGAATAGATAAGAATGTCGTCGATGAAAACGATGATGAATTTATCTAAGTAAGGCTTGCAAACGCGATTCATGAGATCCATGAACGCGGCTGGTGCATTAGTGAGCCCAAAAGGCATCACTAGGAACTCGTAATGACCGTAACGAGTCCTAAATGCAGTTTTGTGTACGTCTTCATCTCTAACCTTCAGTTGATGGTAGCCTGACCTCAAGTCAATCTTCGAGAAATAACTTGCCCCTTGTAACTGATCGAACAAATCGTCGATCCTGGGCAAATGATATCTATTCTTTATTGTGACTTTATTAAGCTCACGATAATCGATGCACAGACGCATCGATCCATCCTTCTTCTTGACAAACAAAACTGGTGCTCCCCATGGAGACGAACTAGGTTTAATGAAACCTTTGGATAACAATTCGTCTAGCTGTGTCCTCAATTCTTTCATCTCCGTTGGAGCCAACCTATAAGGTGCTCTGGCAACTGGTGCTGCTCCGGGGATGATATCAATCCTGAATTCCACTTGCCTATCTGGTGGTAAACCAGGTAGTTCTTCCGGAAAAACTTCTAGGTACTCAGAAATGATGGGAATGTCTTCGATCTTCGGTTTAGGCTCATCAATAATCACCTGTGCCATATAGATGACACAACCCTTTTTTAAACATTTTGAAGCCTTGAGCATAGTCACTTGCTCAGGCAGCCCATACTGGGTATCTCCCCGAATGGTAAGTGATTCACCAGACGGAGTTTTTATTACCACTTGTTTCTTGTTACAGACAATTTGGGCCTGGTTATGAGATAACCAGTCCATACCCAGAACTATGTCAAAACCGGCCAACTTAAAGGGAAGCAGAGACAGAGGAAAAGAGTGGTTCTTAATGGATATAACACATCCATCTAACACAGTTGAGACGGCTTCTAAGGTGCCATCTGCTAACTCTACCTCATAATTTATACTCAAGGTTTTGACAGGTAAATTCAGCAATTTGCAAAATTTATGATCTACAAACGACTTATCAGCGCCTGAATCAAATAGTACTCTTGCATAGACATCATTTACAAGGAAAGTACCTGTAATAACGTTGTCGTCTAGAACCGCTTCCTTTGCGTCCATTCTGAAGACTCTAGCATTAGTCTTCTTGGCCTCTTCAGGCTTCTTGGTGTATTTAGGGCAGTTGGTTTTAATGTGCCCCTTTTCATTGCAACGGTAGCACGTTGCGTCTTTCATCTTCTTGCAATCCAAGGTTTTGTGATCCGTGGACTTGCATATTCCACATGCAAAGGTTTTTGACTGAGTCTGTGAGTTCGACTCGAGTCTGCACTTTCCATAGTGCTGTTTCTTGCAAATTTTGCATTTGGGCTTCTCACCAGAATGATGCCCATCTTTCCTTGACTCCGATCCTTTCTTGTTGTCACCGTTCCCACGGTGCTTCTTGTTCGATCTCCGTGAACTATCATCTTCACGTTTCCTCTTCTCAGCCTCCTTATTCCTCAGCGATCTCTGCCAGACCGCATCCAAAGTGAGGGACAAGGATATGTCAGCTACAGATCTAAAAGTAGCTGGCCGAGAAGCCTTCACGCTTGCCTTGATTTCCGGGGCTAAACCACCGATAAAACGAGCTATTCTTTTTGGTTCCGGGGTTACCAGATATGGAACCAACCGGGACATCGTGTTGAAGCTCGTGAGGTAAGCTTGACAGTCAAGGTTTGTCATCACCAATGATGGAAAATCAGACTCTATCTTCTCCACCTCATGCTGAGGGCAGTAATTTTCCCTGATAAGGGCAATAAATTGATCCCATGACATATTGTACAATGGGATTTTCCCGGTGGCTTGAATCAGTGATCTCCACCATGCTAAAGCTTCACCCTTAAATGATTACGACACAAACTTGACCACATCTCTCTCAGCGCATCCGCTGATATCCACAACCGTATCCATCTCATCCAGCCACGTCATACAGTCAATGGCTCCTTTCTCCCCAGTGAAATCCCGGGGTTTGCAGGAAATAAAATATTTATAAGAGCAACCCTTGTCACGGGGTCCTTGGTTTAGTACAACCTGCTGAGATGGAGCACTGTGGTAGTTCGAGGAGTGTCGATCATCATCTTTCTTGGGTTCATCCTTCTTGGAAGGTGGCTTTGTATGCGGCGTAGATAGGGTCCTACTTCGAGTCCCACTATACTCTTCGTATTGCCGTTCCAATGCCTTCGTAACTGCGTCGTCAACCAACGCTTTCAATTCAGCACCCGTTAGATTAATCCGGGCGTTATCTATATTCTCCACTGGATGGCTATTAATTTCGTCTGAGTTAGCCATTTTAATTGAACTGTTACAGAAAACAAGGACAATAGTTTATTTGGGAGTTTATTATGGAATTGCCCCTTAGGGTAATTCATTAACCATGGTAAACAGAGACCATATTTGGTTAATTTATTAATCATATTTATTTAGGATTTTTTTATCATAATTTATCCTAATTATAAAACAATAACAGTTTTATTTGTGGCACAAAAGGCCTAGTCACATGGACATTTTATAAATTATAAGCTATGATTTCAGAGAATCAAAGCATGAAGGTTTGAACCTAGTTCATTACCTTTATCTGACAGGGAGTCATTGCTACCACTGCCTTTTGGCTCATATGAAAATGAGCAGGGCCCGTAGGCGCTATATTACCACGTATGGTCAAAATATGATCATCTTAATTGATGACCTAAACCCATGATTCAGAGATCATAAAATTGGGTTAGGAATCTTTTGAAGAATCCAATAGCAGAATGACACGTGTGATTTTAATGAATCACGTCTGCCAGGAGTGTTAACATGTTTTCAGATGTTAACAGGGATACGAATCTTTTAAACAGGTCTTACCATCTTGGCCCGGCCTTATAATGACCCGAAGGCTAGGTTTCACTCTTTAAGATTCTTATTTAAAATTTTACATAGGCAGATTATTTCGAAAGGAATGATTTTAATTCATTTATTTCAAATATGAATTATTTATGCACATAAGGCAAACATGAAATTTATAAACATAACATTCCATTAATTTTCAAAAGATTACATGTTGCCCTAAACGGGACTTTTCAACAAACAACTTACCCACGCAGGGGTTTAAACAAGAACTTACCCACGCAGGGGCTTAATAACACACATACCCACGCAGGGGCTTAATAACATAATAGTCCACGCAGGGACTTACACAAATAACATACCCTCGTAGGGGTTTACAGAAAGATAGACCCACGCAGGGGTCTATACAGCAAGACTGGCCCACGCAGGGGCTCAACAACAAATGGAAGGATTTAGTGGTCCTTCTTGCTCTTCCCTTTAATTAGGCTCGTTAATCCTTGGAAGAAAGTTTGTCGCTCCCTTCGTTCCCTGTGAAATTTTCGCTCTACATGGTCCAACCTTTGCATAATTTCTTCACGCTCTGGTGGGGAGAACCTTGGTGGTTGCGATTGTTGCCTGATAATAGGTCTTGGAGGTATTTGATACCCATGAGTTGGGTACCCTACTCCCCATGGGTCTCCATACGGTCCTTGGGTGTTGTAGCTAGCCGCTACCATGTATGGGTCGGCTTCTGCGTAGTTGTAGTTGGTGTGCACTGGCTGTTTAAACGGGTTATACGCCATGGAACCCGTGTATGCTGGAATTGGGTTATCAAAACCCATAGGCGGTGGTTGCGGTGCAACTGGTTGTGAAGGTCCACCCATTTGTGGATCTTCTTGATGTGGCGGGTAATGGCTGCCACTTGATTGCCGAGGAGAGCTGAAATGGAAATCTCCTCCCCATGTAGACATACGCGGTCCAGATCTCCTACGCCTTGGCGGTTGCGGAGGTGCCGGTTGAACTGGTGGCGGTGGAGGCAGTGGCGTGACTGCCACAAACCGTGAATCCACAGAGGGATCCTGTTGTTGCTGCTGAGGCGGTGAATGGCGAGGAGGTGTATAGTACCATTCGTGCCTGGTAAACATAGCTTGAAAGCTATCTAGACCAACATAGGGTGATCCGTGGAAAGAAGATCCGTCAGAGATCTCTATCGGGTGGTTTGGTGTACCACTGGCTGGCTCGACGGGGTATGTGTCCTCTTCCATATCGTCCGCGTGATCACCTGAGAAATGGTCATCTGGCCCCAGTGGGTTAAAACCCGCTGGTTCTGGTATGAAATTGGCCGGGTTAAACCGGCCCCTGAAGACAGGTGTAGGGTCTCCAAAAGAGTTGTGCGATAAGGATCGCTGTAATGGTATGTATGAAGGTTGAGGGTTGTTGGGCTCGTACTCCGGCTGTGGCCCGTAAGGGTTATGGACAGGAGGTGTTGAACTGTGCGAAACCGACCGTCTAGCCGGCTCGAAGAGGTTCCTCCGGTTTTGTCGGGGATCGTCACTCTCGGTGGTCGAAGGAGCTCGCACATTCGAAGGTCCTGCTTCGTTGTCATTGGGGGCGGTGATTGGCCCCTTTCCTCGTCCTCTTCTTCGGAAGAATCTCGGCGGCATTTTGTTAATCCTGAGCAATATAGCATGAGATAACAACAACAATATATACAAATTAAAGGACAAAACAAAAATCAAACAGGGTAGAATTTGTCCTATGTTATTTGTCTAGACTCGAAAGTTTAGATATGTGCAATTGTGTTATTGAGATTAAATACAAAATGCTAGTGTTTAATTCACTCAATGTTGGCTCTGATACCAACCTGTCACACCCCGATTTCCACGTGTCCCCGGTGGGCCCGGTGGGGAGTATCGTGACGTGGTTGGCAACATAATAGTCAAACAACACAATATATAATATGCACAGCGGAAGCAATTTAAAAAGATATATATATATCAACCGAATTTAATATTGTAATATAAAATGTCACAATATTCGGAAGTTTATCCACAGACGGATCGAAAATAAAATGGAGACAATAGTTCAACAGACTTTAGGCATCTTAAGCTTGTGAGACTTCTAATGATGCTAATGAGAAATCCCAGCCAATTACGCTTAGTACCTGCATTTAATCTTTTTGGGAAAATACGCCAGTTTACACTGGTAAATACTTTCAACTGACTCATTTTAGAAAATGATTGAAAATTGATTTGGATGCACGTGGCATAAAAATTTTATTTAACTTGGGAGAATTATTTAAATATATAATCTTGTGAACGAATTACATGTTCCTTGTGCGTTCAGTAGCCCGGATCGTATCCGGGTTAAAGATCAATAGACACACCACATTATTCTTTTGTGCACTAACGGGTGTACGCCTACACCCCGCGCTTAAGTCGTGGCCATTTCGTAAAATGATGCCAAGGATATCCGGGACATGGTCATTAACCCCCCAAAGGCTTTAAGTAACAAGACTGTTTAAACGAGCCGATCAAATTATTCAATTAACCACCCAACGATGAAAGATTTGATGCTCGATCAAGCGGTATTCTATATACAGTAACCCAAGCCCGTATAGGGAAAATAAGTTAAAAGTATTTACCTGAGCAAAGTATAAATCACAACAAGCAAACGCAAGTAGCTTTTACTGGTACTCCTAATCTGGAACGAAGGTTTATAATAACCTATTAGAATCCTAACGGGTCTTTAATTAAGCTTAAGCTTAGACCGGTTAGTTTCAAAGATACGGTTCGTACGCACTATTAAGCGATGACCGGATAGAATGTGTTTTGGACCCAACAAGTTTGAAGACTTGTTTAATATGGGTTTATTATACACATTCTGGATTTTGAGATAAAACCGTTGAGATTTGACCCGTTTAGGCTAGTTTATGTAAACTAGTTACATAAACCGAACCAAACGCGTAATAAGCGTAACGGGTATTCATATGAGCCATTTACAGTTTTCCTAAGTTAATATGCTTCATATATGTTGTGACATCAGTAAGATGTCTTTTATTATGCCCGAAACGAATTTAAACACAAACTAGGCCCCGTAGGGGTAGTTTGGTCATTTAAAAGGTTATAAAAGAGTTTAAGTATTTATCTGAGTTACAGGTCTGATGTAATCAGCAAAAATACATATTTTACTAAGTTATAACAGTAGGGTAAGGTATATATGTGAAATTTATCAATTTTAACCAAACTATGCACCGTATGGGCATTTTGGTAATTTCACATAAGCCGAAAAGCTCAAAACTGAAGTCTGAGTTTAACAACCTTTGCTTACTATTAAAATATTAAAATTTTGTCTCAAATATCAGTAGGTATCACCCTTGGTATGTTTAAAATAGTTTTAGTACATACTATGCGTTAAAAACGCTTAATTAGGCGATTAGAAGCCGTTTCCGGGTTCTACGCATAAAGTTGATATTTTTATTATTCCAGAAGGCTTAAAATATTTTATTTATCATTTAAGATTAGTAGCAAAAGGTTTGGAGTCGATTAGATATGTAAAACTCATTTTATGGCCCGTAAGGGCAAAACCGACAATTACCGGATTAAGCCTACGACTATGAGTTATGCTCAGCCTAAAATTAAATCTTCAAAAATCCCAAAATTATATATTACATTAGTGGGTAATAAGTTTGATACCAAAAAGTAGGTTTAAACAGGCTATACGCTAATTGCGCCGTTTAGTTAACATAAAGCTTTCATTTTACGCTAACGAGCATAACTCTTAATCTATACCTCAAACTGATGTCAAATTTTGCATACAAGTTTATATATTAGTAATTAAAGTTTCTACTCTTTTACATTTTCAAAAATCACGTTTTAAGGTGAAAAGGGCATAACGGTCAACATATGAGCAATTAACGGAATCATGCGTATTAATTGGTTAACTAATGAACCATGGTGTATAATCACAGAGGGTTATACTAGCATGTAACCTGGTCCAAATGAAGCTCTTAGGTATTTCTAAATCAGACCAAAATGGGTCAGAACTGAAGTCAAAGCAAAAGTCAAAGCTTTGCGACTTTCGGTTCCGAACCGGGTCTAAACAGTAAATTGTCGGGTTGAACATGTTTAGACATGTTCTTACACTAATTACCAAGTTATAATAATGATCAAATAGGTTGTATGTGTTCTACATTGCTAATCATGCATAAATTGTAATTTAAACATTATGTTGACTTTTTATTAGTAAGTTTGACCCGACATTTGACTTAGTTAGAGTGGGAATCAGGGGGAACCCTTTTGAGGGTTTATTACCCACATAATTACCTACTTAAAGGTACTTTTAATTCGAGATTTGACTGAGCCATTATTAATTAATCTCGAAGTCAAACCGTAATTACGACGGTTTGACTTTTAGCTAAATAACTAAGCTAAACTCAATTAAAGAAGGTTAAGCAAACTTACAAGAGTCCTATGAACGATTTGTGATCACTTGAGAGGGGTCTTGAGCTCCAGAAATGATCAGGAAGTGCAAGAGAAGATGTGAAGAACTTGTTGCAAACTAAGGGCTTTATATAGTGATTTAATCACCATAAGAAGTTGACACACAAGTCTACATCTCACCACAACTGATTAACAAGTGTCCTAGTGCTTAGGGGGTGCCTAGGGGTCGTCCAAGGTGAGGAAATTCGGTTAAAGGTCGAGCATAAAGGCTATGGCAGACAAGGAAGCAAAGAATTCGCAACAGATGGCCCTAGCCATGACGCGAAGGACCCCCCCTTGGGCCTCGCGTCGCGCGATGCCTTGTCTGACTCAAATCCAAGTTTTAGATTTTTATGTTTTGATCCTTGCCCCTTCAAACTTTGCCTAGACTTCCTTTCTTGCATTATGAACCCTCATAATTTATTTATAAGGGCTTTAAAACATAAACCCACTTTGTTAAGTCCCCGGTTTACTTTATTGTTACCCGAAAAGTCCTAACTTTCAACGTTGACGCTTTAACCCTTCGCACACGAATTTGATCATAATTTTCTCATACGATAACGAAACTTTACGAAATTTATATCGTGCATTCTAGTGAGCATAATTAACCGTTACAAAGCTTCGGGTTTGTCAAGAGGTCACTCAGAGGTATAATTTAAACATGTTGACACATTTAACCCCTGTAGTTTGTAATCTCTCACTTTCTTTCATATTTAGCTTCGTATGATCAATGATTTATTCGTTTGAAGGTATGAGCATCATGTAGGGTTAATGTACAATATATTTATTCACTGTTGACATTTCGAATACGTATATTCACATACTTTCCATGTTTGTCAACTTTAGTCCTTCTATAATATTCTTTCACACGTTTTAAACATATGACACGTGTCAACACATTATAGGACGTGAATTTTTGAGGTGTTACAGTCGGATGGACATCCGATCGAGAGACCGCCCTACTGTGGATTTGTTCTCACTGAGAAACCTCGTCATTCGAGTTGCCATCCGATCGAACGACCGCTCGACTGACCGACCTGAAGGGTAGAGATAATTCTCTGTTTTCTAAATACTACAATGAAAACTTCAAAAGTCAAGCCATCATACACAAACACATCCTTCTCAAAGTAGGAAACAATCCACTTGAAAGGTCAACCGATTGGATGACCATCCGAGCGGACTGTCACTCGAACGAATGGATGTCCGATCGGACTACCATCCGATCGAACTGCTGTCCAACCCACTTGCACTCGGTATCATTTTACGCGTCGCCTATTATTATACTATAAATCTGTTCAGGCTAACCCTACTCTCTAGCGCTCCATTCAATCCATCAACGCTGTGAGTATACTCGAACCCTTTTTGTTTTATGCACTTTTGGGTGTTACATACGTTACAAATATTCAAATCACATCGAACACGCTACTATATACTACTTTAACGCTAACCGTTACTGTAATAACTCTAATTAAAAGTATTAATTCTTATCTTAATTTGTCCAATAAGAAACCCTAATTGAGACCCCCAAGTAATATTGCATGACCCCTGAAATTTTCAGAACAATCGGAATCAGGATCAGGGCCCCTAAAACTCAGGGGGGGTATTTCCTAGTTGATATTATCTAAACAGTTTTCGATAGAATTTGAATTTTAACGAACGCTCGACTCACCCAAGCTACTGAGACATGGGGCTACCCTATGCTAGGGGGCACCCCTCGCGCCACGCGACAGCCCCTCGCGCCACGCGAGGGAGCTGTTTTTCCAGTATATATAGAGGGGTGTGGCACTTGAATTATGGCGTTGGTTCGACGTAAAAATTCATTCTGTACGTTGAGATATCACCAGTTTACTACATAACACACACAATCACGAAATTCTGCCGCGTTAACAGGGTAATAACTCGATCACTGCTACGATTTAATGTCCGATCGATAAAAACCAATCCGATGGATGTTTAAGTGCTGCCCAAACTCGGGTTATACTTTGTCATTCGTCGTGAATTTGATGAATGTTTAAGTATCGCACTTTGTCATTCATTGTGAATGTTTTGATCTTGTGAGTTGTCGTAAAAGTTGGATTAAAGTTACTAACCTAGTTTTTGTGTGCATTGTTATTTGAATTAGGTTAACAGGCTTATCAGTAGGCTAAACTCTTCCCGATTAAACTTGCAATGTGAGTCATTCTCTTTTTATCAAATTGCTTTACAAACCCTAAATGTTTTCAAGGTTATAATTATAGGGATTAAGTTTTTGTAATCTTCAATTACTGTCGGTATGTGGGGTTTTGTATACATTACTTGTTTCCCGCCACCATTGGACAACGTGTTAGCCAATGGGTGATCTGACCATAGTCACAGATACAGTCGAGTGGCAAATACCGATTTGGGGTAATTGGTTGATATAAACAATGTAATTACCCTTAATACTGTAGATTATAACAATGTGTCGTTTTGTGCAACTTGAATGACTCGCCAGTATTTCCCGCTGATAAAACTTTTTTTTAAAACATGTTTCAGGTGATCTGCTGTGATCCAGGAAAAAGTGCCGTGTAGCACTACAAGCTTGAAGACGTGGCTCAATAAAATGAATAAACATGTTTTTTTGTAAAACAGGGGATTTCCGTAAGAGATCACCCTTATTGTAAACTATGGGGTTTATCCCTAATTATGAAATTAAATAATCGGGTATTTTCAAGTTTTAAAACGATCCTGTTAATAATTCCGCTGCCCCATTAAATAAATACCATGGGATTTCTGTCCCGCGGCTCCTGGACCGGGTCAAACCGGGTTGGGGGCCGTGACAGTTACTGCATGTTATACGTGGCTTAATGAATGCTTTTTTGTTATGTTTACACATGGAATGCTGTCTACCTGCCTTACCAACGATAGTACTATAGTTTGGACTCAGCACCTATTCGTAGGGGTTGTTAAGGACAATTACTTGCATGGATTACGGTGGTAATCATGTATTGTGAACTGCCTCGGGCAGTCAACCCGCAGTCATTGGTATCGATAGATCTATGTCGATAACTAACGTGCTTCATTTCACTATGCGTACGTGCTGGTTATGCGTAAACGAATTCGAACTTTATTATATCATATGAAACTTGTATGCTCACCTTTACACTATGTGTATTGACTTTTACTTTAATATATGTGACAGGTGCTTAAGTTGTTTATAAGCTTAGCTGGCTGTGAACTTGAGGCTAGGAAAGGTCTAGGACACTCTTTGTGCTGTGATGAAATCGAAGCTAGGAAAAGGGGTCCTAGAAAACCAATAAACAAACTATCCATGTGTAAATCTGAATTGTCGGAACAGAACTACTTGACTAGATTTTGTCTGTAATAATTATATTATCTCATATGACATGGTATGGGACATGTTGCTTAAAATATTTGGTAATTATAGTTGTTGTGGAAACTTCTGGACAATCTGATTCGCTCAGTGCCACGCCCCGATGTTTCCGCCATCGGTTGGGGTGTGACACTATGTGGCGTCGGCATTGATGGAGAGAAACACCCCCTCCTTAGGTGTTCGGTGAAATCCAAAGGATTCCCCCGTCCTGTCCGGCTGTCCCTCCCGGATTGATTTTTATGATTTTGAAGCTTGAAAGTTGAGGGGAAAGGAAAGAAGGGGAACACCATCCCTTGATAGGAATGAAATGAGGGATGATGAAATAAAGAATGATGACATAGTCTTATTTGGGTAGAAAATTTATTTACATTTTAATAGATGGTGAGAATCAATAAATAAAAAGTGCACTGTCAATAATAGTTTTTTTTCTAGTGTGATCTAAAAGCCAAAAGTAATTATAATATAGAATGTGAAGAAACACAGAACTAATTAAGGGACTAATCAGTTTGGTTTATGTTCCTATCATAGTGGTTAATCTTCTTTATGGTTTCCTGAGCTCCTTAATGATTGGATTAGCCTGCAAAACAGAACACCGTTACTCGTTAAGAGGGGAATGTGGGGGTTTCCCTCTTAACCGGGCTCCGGCGTGAGAATAAGCGACTGCTTTTGGGGAGATAATTAAGTATTAAGAGTGAGAGTAGAGGGAATGGAATGTTTAACCTGTGAAGTGAGGTCTTTATTTATAGCCGGAGAGGTGTAAGAGGATATGGGCTGATGGGCCTTGGGCCGTAAGGTGACAACACAGCGGATATGCTCGTTATCTCACTGTTGTCGACCGTTAGTGGCTTCTAGAGGTTCCACAGCGCTGGCGCACCGTGAGTGGAGCCACGTGTCACTGTTGTCGGCCTTGTTGTCTCTCTGCCATCAACAGGCAAGTGGAGATCGTGGGGCAGGTGTCTCTGCCTTGTGATTGGTGCCACGTAGACGTCCTTGAGTACTTTCTGTCTCCTGCATGTCAGACGATCGTGGAGCACGATTGAGCAGGGCCAGAAGGACGCCGGTTGGCTCTTTCCATCTGCCACCTGTACATTGACTGTCTGGAAAGGCCTTGCGCCGTAGTCACGCATGATTCTTGCTGAGCACGTTACTACTCCGCGCGCGGTGTGGACTTCCAAATGTTCTTTCAGAATGCTAAGTGTTGGAAATGGAGTCTCCACTTGCTCGGACCTCGCGCCGGATCGTTACACGTCTTTGTAGCCCGCGCGAGGTTGGCAATAAGAAATATGCTGAATAAGGAGTATGGTCCTGCACGCGTCCTGACCGGAGGGTTGCGCGGCATTTTTGGGACCATACCCCTTCAAGTCCCCCCAGTCCAGTGCTGCACCATGCGCGAGGCAAGTGGTTGGAGCTCTGGACTTAGGAAAAATTGAAGTAAAATGCTTGTTTTTTGTTTGGTAGGCGCGCGCGTACAAATGTTTCAACATTTGTTACGGCGTGGCTACGTGTTTGGCAGTTGGTAAAGCTTTGGGTAGCAATTCGCATTGCGCTACATGCATAACCTCTATATTAAGTTTTTGAACTTTTGGGCGGGAATATCCTCGAAATTTGAATTTCTGACAGGTTGGTAAAAATGTCGTGGTTGGTGACGTTTGAGTTGACATCTGACATGGTTGTCATCAACTTGTCCCTGACGAATCGGATTTCCGTCAGGAGAGTGAGGCCCACGCGCGCGTGGTAACCGTCACTCCGGGAAACACGCCTTACGTGGCATCTTCTGATTGGTCACGTGCGTGCCGACTTCGGCACGTTTACCCATTGCATTAAATGAAATGGGTATATATATCTGAAGAGACGTGGGGAGTTATCACTTTCTCTTCTACTCTTTTTCTTATTTCCTCTCGAATTCCTTTGAATCTTCAAACTTTTGAAGAACTCGGTAGCAGATCTTCAAGTTTCTTGAAGAAATATTCAAGTCTGTTTGAAGAACATCGTAGCAGGTCTTCAAGTCTTTGAAGAAGATCTTCAAGTCTGTGTGCTGAATACTCAGGGCTTCTTTGTCAGTTATTAATGGCTGAAGAACACCAGGAAGAGATTCCCGGTGAGGAGGGTCCTGTTCCCGTTCTCAGGTGGGACTTAGGTCTTTTCGAGCAGATCACGAGGAGTTTCCGGTTTCCACCGGAATGGGACGCTAAGTACCCCGGTCAAAACCAGACGGTCGCTGATGCACCACCGGGGTACATCATGTTGTTCGAAGATTTCTTTCATCAAGGCAACTTCCGGTTGCCGGCGACGAATTTTATGGCCCATATTCTTCAGTTTTATGGGTTTCATATTTCCCAGATGAGCCCTCCCAGGATGGTCAGGGTTCAACACTTTGAGTTCCTCTGCCGATCCCATGATATTGAGCCTACTGTTGAAAAATTCCGGGTCTTTTACCAACTAATCAGAAACATGGGCTTCTATTCATTCGCCTGTCGGGGTGCTGCGAAGAAGATACTTCTGAACCCCCCAAGAGTTTTCATCAGTGGAAACCGAAGTTCTTTTATATTCGCGAGGAGGTGATACCGATCGCCATGACTTTCCGCGCTTGGTCCGAACCGATCTTGAAGGAGGATTTGGCGATCCCCAAGAATGACGCTTGGTACAAGAAGCTTACTTCTACCCCAAACCGAGTGTTTGGAGAAAATGTCTTGGTAGCGGCGCACATGAGTGACCAGTGGCCGGCTGATAGCAAGGACGTTCCGGTCTTAAAGCTTGAAGATAAAGGTTAGTTATTTCCTCAATTCCTTTGATCTCTTCGTTTTGTAACCTGTGCTAATCTATGTATTTGCGCGTGTAGAGGTGCAACTGTACCAAGCTGCTTTCCCCACCTTTGGTGGTTCCATGGGCGTGCGCCCGCTCCAGGCTGGAGAGGAGTACTGGTATAAACAGATTAAGGGTAACTTCATGTACCCGGTTGCTGATGCATTTGCCGCTCCGCCTACTGCAACCGAAGGTGCGCATATACCTAACCCTCGTCCCTTGCGCTCTGTCACTTCTGCTGGGAAAGAGGTTGTCTATCTTTCCAACGAGGAGTCTGTGGGATCATCAAACGGAGAGCTAAGTTCGTGGTCTAACATCTTTGCAGGTGTGTTGCGCGACTTGGGGATTGACCCTGAAGATAAGAAGAAAAAACCTTTGAGAAAGAAGAAAGTAATCAACTTGGATCCTGAGGTGACCAGCAAGGGAGCTGGGAGTAGTCTCGCAACCGCTAGCGCTGCTGACAAAGGTACTCTCCGTCTTCGTCAAAGTAACTTGGAGGATTACGTTATTATCAGTGATTCATTTGAAGGTTTGTCGCGTATAGGCGAGAAGAAGACTGGAGGAGCTGGTTCGAAGAGCTCAGGTAGCGCGGGTTCTCGCAACCCGGATGCTGGTGCCACTCCTTCCTCTGTTGCGCACGAGGAGGAGGAAGAAGAGGAAGAAGAGGAGGAGGCTGCTGAAAAGTTGATCAGCAGAAAAAGAAATAGAAGCGAGACCACAGCTGGTGTGGTTGTTGCGCCTAAAGCTGGTGCGGTTCCTTTGATCGGGAAATCGAGCAACTTGCGCTCCCTTTATCGGTTTTCCCCTGGTTAGTTTTCCTTAGCTTCTCATTCTTTGTTTCGCTTTTTTGACACTTTATTCTTCTGCAGAGGCCAAGAAGAAAACACCTGAAAAGAAAGGTGTTGCGTTCACGGAGCCTTCCGAGCCAGAGCCAAAGAGGCCTAAAATTACCGTTAAACCCTTAAAGGCTGCTGGAGTGGAATCTGAGAAGGGAAAACATGTTGCGGGGGATAAGGAGAAAGTTGCTGAAGAGAAGAAGAAGAAGAAGAAGAAGAAGAAGAAGAAGAAGAAGGCTGAGGAAGACAAGAAGAAGAAGGCTGTTGAGGAGCGCAAGAAGAAAGCTGAAGAGGATAAGAAGAAAAAGGCTGACAAGGAGAAGGAGAGGCGAGCTGAGCAGGAGAGAGAGAAACGGGCTGCTGAAAAGTCTGTTGCTGATGTTGAGAAGGAGAAGGAGAAGAAAAAGGCTCCTGAAGAGCCTATTGATGATGCTCTAAAGTATACCGGTGCCGCTTCTATCACTGCTCATGATAAGGCGCAGGGTCCGGAGGTCGTGAGCGTCGCGGGGCTTGACCAACCTCAACAAGAGAAGAGGAAGGAAACCGGGGTGGATAAGCCTACCCATTCTACGCGGCCTGAAGCTTCCCATCGCTTCAAGGGAACTACTGGGAGATCAGGTCCATATGTTTATGGAGGCACAAGTTCTGGTGGTGCAGGGGGTTATAACCCACAAGTTATCGGGGCGAGGGATACCCTTGGTGACATTTATTATAAAACTTATACTGAAGAGGAACGTGGTAATGCCCCCCACCAAGATCCCTGGGGTTTGAAGCAAAAGGACACCTTCCAAGAGTTCGGCCCTTGCCGCGATTGGTTCTTAAGCTCATTCCCTCCTGCTGAGGTTAATCGGCAGAGGGCGAAGACTCATGATGGGCTATATCGTACTTATGTGATTGGGGAGGCCAATACCCGCGCTGCTAACCATCAAATAGTTCGTGAGTGGCGGACAATGGTTAGGGAGCGGTCGGATTGGGAGAACTACTGCGAGCGCCTTGTCAGGCAAGTTAAGGAGTTTGAGAAAGCCAATGCCAAGTTTGAGGAAGAGAAGGCAAAGTTTGAGGCTGACAAGAAAGCGGAGGAATGGGGGCGTGAGGGCCTGAAAAGAAAGCTTCAAGCTGCTGAACAGCAGTTGGCTAAGGAGAAAGCTGAATTCAAGCGCATATGTGAGAAAGACAATGAGCGCGCGTTCGCGGCTCGTAACAAGATTGTCGACCTTGAAGCCAAGGTTGCTGAGTTCACAGCGAAGGTCGAGGATGCGCAAGCTGCGCAAGCTGCTAAAGAGCAGGCTGAGGTTCGAGAAACTTCTTATTCTGTTTATACTTTTGTTTAGCAGGTTAACTGAGTCTTTAATCCCTTGCAGGTTGAGCTGGTTGAGGTGAAGGTGCAGCTGTCAAGTAGGGACAAGGATTTGATTACCAAGGATGTCGAAATTGCTGAGCTGAAACGTCGCCTATGAGAGCAGGTTGACAAAAGTGAATCCTTGGAGATCGATCTGGAGGCCGAAAAGTCGAAGGTTGCCTCAGCTGAAGAAGCCAGGCAAAAGGCCGAGGAGGCGCGAGCCATAAGCTCTTCTGCCTTGAATGTGGCTCAAAATAATTATGCTGAGGTCCAGGGTATTGTTGACACGCTGTCCTCAGATATTGAATGGATGCGCGGCAGGGAAATAGTTCTGGTACTGATCTCTTTTTAACTTGGGTTTTATTTACTAAGTCAGCTCCTCATTTGCTCGTTTTCGGTGTAGAGGTTATATGTAGTGTACGCAGCATGTCGAAGAAGTGTATGGTCAAGAGTTTGATACTAGTCATTGCTCGGTGACCGGTGAAGCTGATGCCGAGTTGGCTCGTGCTGAAAATGCTTACAATCATCTAGCTTTGCCTGTGATGGACTTGGTTTCGAAGGCTCTAGAACATGATGACTGGTGCGAACTTGTAAAGGGCATTCTTGACCCACCAGAGCATGTTGAACTATCTGACGAAGATGACGCGGCGGGCAATGATGGTGATGGTGAAGGTGGTGATGGTGGCGATGCTGGTGATGGTTTGGAGTAGGTAGTATTGACAGTCTTTTCTGCTTTGTAATTTTTCTTTTATCTTTGTAATGTCAGTAGTTGCGCGGTTGCGCTTGTTTCCGATCAGAGGAATGACACTTTGTTTTAATGTAACTGTTGCGCGGTCGCGCTTGTTTTAAATATGATGCTCGTTTATTCTTCCCCGTTACAATTATTGCACTGTTGTTAGAAACTTTGGTTAAGTTAGTGCGAATAAATGTAAGTGTGGCTCTTGTGTGAGTGTAATTGCCCGGTCTCGCGCTGTGTTCGCGGAGGACCTTGGAGGCATAACTCAAGAGCTTGTAAGTTACTGGAGTGTTTTCGTGCTAATCAGAAGTTTAACATGCATTTGTAACGAAAGAAGTCATCGTGATAAAAGAAAACATGTCGTATGCTTTCATTGACTAAGAAACAGGCGCTTAGGCCAACATACATTGCTTGTAACGTAAAGGGCGTTTAGCCAACATAGGAAAGTAAAGAGGCGCATGGTCAACATCAGTGGGTGAAGGCGCAAGGCCGAGAGCGATTACATATAGCATTTGCGCAGTTGTTGCGCATTCCATGTTCGCGGGATGATGTGACCATCCAGGGTGCGCAATTTGTAAGCCCCTTTTCCTAGCACTTCGTGAACCAAGTATGGGCCTTCCCATTTGGGTGCTAGTTTTCCAGGGCGTTCAGCATTTGAAGCTTCGTTGTCTCGGAAGACGTATTCTCCTGGAGTGAAGGTACAGATGCGGACTCTCGCATTGTAGTACCTTTCCAGTTGTGTTTTGTACTTGGCTTCTTTAATTCGCCCAATTTCGCGCCTTTCCTCTAGCAAATCCAAGTCAAGACGACGCTCTGCCTCGTTGTCGATTGCGTTGACTGCTGTCAAGCGCGGGGAGGGCAGGCCAACTTCTGCCGGGATAACCGCTTCCGAGCCATAGACTAGGCTAAAAGCGGTTTCGCCGGTACTTGTCTTCGGCATGGTTCGATGAGCCCACAAGATACTCGGGAGCTCATCCACCCAGCCTCTTCGCTTAGTGCCCAGTCGGGCCTTTATCCCATCGACGATACACTTGTTCACACTTTCAACCTGCCCGTTTCCTTGAGGATGCGCAACGGAGGAGAAAGTGTGTTCGATTTTCATCTCTTTCATCCACTTCTGTAGGTCCTCAGACGCAAAGTTGGTGCCGTTGTCAGTTACAATCTTGAGTGGTAGGCCAAATCTGCAGATGATGTGTTCCCAAATGAACTTATGCACCATCATGGCTGTAGTTGAAGCGAGGGCTTTGGCCTCCACCCATTTCATAAAGTAATCGACGGCCACTATTATAAACTTGACGGCACAAGGAGCCTCTGGGAAAGGTCCCACCATATCAATTCCCCACTGCTGAAAAGGCCAAGCAGTGGATACAGGGATAAGATCGTTTTTAGGGCGCAGGGTTTTTGGAGAGTGTCGCTGACAGGAGTCGCATTTGTGCAGCTCCTTCAGGGCATCGACATGCATCCCTGGCCAGTAATATCCAGCGTTCATAATCTTCGTGACAACCATGCGTGGTCCAGCATGTATGCCACAGATCCCTTCGTGGATCTCCCTGATCAAGTAACTCGCATCCTGGGGGTCCACGCAACGCAGTAGTGGCCCCAAGAAGGACTTGCGGTATAAGATACCACCATTCATTTCGTAATGCAGGGCCTTGTTTTGAATCTTCCTTGCCTCTGCTTTGCTCTCAGGGAGTATTCCTTCTTGCAAATATTGAATTATAGGGGTCATTCAGGATGGCTGCCCTATCTCGATCACGTTGACTTGTCGTAGCAGAACTGATGGATTCTTGAGTACTTCAATCCTTACATCTTTGGCGAGATGTTGAAAGGAGGTTGAAGCCAGTTTGCTCAAAGCGTCTGCTGGTTTGTTTTCAGAGCGGTTGATGTGCACTACCTTGTAGGACTTGAATTTTTGGAGCAACTCTTTCGCCTGATCCAAATATAGGGCCATAACTTCGCCCCTTGCATCGTATATACCGTTGATTTGGCTGGCTATCAAGAGTGAATCAACGTGTGCTTGTAGGTTTTTAGCTCCCATTTTTATGGCGAGGCGTAAGCCTGCCAGAAATGCCTCGTACTCCGCCTCGTTGTTGGTGTTTTTAAAATCCAACTTGATGGCGTAAGTAAATTCATGATTTTCGGGGCTCACAAGGCCCAATCCCGCTCTCGCGCCATCCTCGTTTCAAGCCCCATCAGTGTACAACATCCATAACTCATTCGTTGATTCTTTCACGGGAGTTTCAACAAGCTCACAATCCTTGATTTTATCAATTGGGACTTCTGTGATGAAGTCCGCTAGAACTTGACCCTTGATGGCTGGGCGCGACCTGTACAGGATGTTGTGGCCCCCCAGTTCGATTGCCCATTTTGCTAACCGCCCTGACGTCTCTGGTTTTTGCAATATCGTGCCGATGTGGAAATTGGTAAGTACGGTGATCACATGCCCTGTAAAGTATCTGCGCAGCCTGCGAGAAGAGTGTAGCAGCGCAAGCACCAATTTCTCCATTGTGGAGTATCTCGTTTCTGGATCGGTAAGCACCCTACTGACGTAGTAAATTGGAGTCTGTACTCCGTTTCTCTCCACAAGTAATACCGAACCTACTGCCTTATCCGAAGAAGATAAGTACAGTATGAGTGGCTCTTTCTCGAATGGTGCAGTCAGGGTAGGGAGTTCGATCAAACACTCCTTCATTTGCTGAAAAGCCTTCTCTGCTTTAGGGGTCCACCTGAACTCTTGTTTCTTCACACAGTTGTGCAGAGTGTTGATAAAAGGGTATGACTTCGCGGCGTGATTTGATAGAAAGCGGTTAAGCGCGGCTAGGCGGCCGGCCAACCGTTGCATCTCTTTGATTGTTCGCGGCGATGGCATTCGCTCTATTGCCTGGACCTTTTCTGGATTCACTTTAAAGCCGCCGTTTGTGACTATGAAGCCTAAGAACTTCCCTTCTTCCATGCCAAAAGAACACTTGGCTGGATTCAACTTCATATTCACGCTGCGCAATGAATTGAATGTTTTTTCGATGTCCTTCAACATTTGGTCCTCTTCGGGACTTTTGACCACCAGATCATCGATGTAAACTTCAATATGCTTCCCGATATCTCCAGCGAAGGTCTTATCCATCAGGCGTTGATACGTTGCGCCAGCATTTTTTAAGCCGAAAGGCATCTTTGTGTAGCAGAAGATCCCTAGATCGGTTCGAAAAGCTGTCTTGTCTTCGTCTTCTAGCTTCATTTGAACCTGATGGTATCCTTTGTAGCAATCTAAGAAGCATTTCCATCTGTATGGCGCGAGAGAGTCTATCTTTTTGTCGATCTCAGGCAAAGAGTAGCAATCTTTAGGGCATGCCTTGTTGAGATCGGTATAGTCAACACACATTCGCCATCCTCTACTAGACTTCTCTACCATCACGGGGTTCGCAACCCAACTTTGATAATGGACCTCCCGCAAGATCCCTGCATTTAGCAACTCACATACCTGCTCATTCATTGCTTTGGTTTTATCCGCCCCTAGGTTGCGTCTCCTTTGCACTTTTGGCTCAACAGAGGGATAAGTGTTTAGACAGTGTTCGGTGATGTCGCGCGGGACACCGGTCATGTCAGCCGGAGTCCAGGCGAAGATATCCATATTGTTAGGTGTCGAATCCAGCAAATAAATATAATATAAACCCACTAAACACACTAAAAATAGTATAAATGGAAGTAGGGTTCGTGTCCTCAGGGATACAGATTAATTAATTGATTATGCCAAAAACGATTTAGACACATGTACGGTTGTTTTGAAAGGGGGGGGGGGAGGTTTTAGTTTAATTAAAATGTAAAAACAATTTATAATTTTTAGTTTAAAAAGAAAAGCTAATAAAAGTGGTTGGAAAAATTCAGATATTAAAACTAATTTCAACACCAGGGCAATTTCTTGATTCGGTTCGACTTACGATCATTAACGGTCACGGTGCAATGATCCTTTTTAAATAATAGTTTGTATCGACACTAGACGTCACGCAGTTCGATGTTTACCAGTGTAAACTGACGTATTTTCCAAAAGGTTAAGTGACAGGTACTATGCGTAATTGGCTGGGAGCTCAGGGCGTCACTAGGGAATCTTGCAAGTTCTAGATGCCTAAAGTCTGTTGAACAGTTTCCTTTTATTGATCCGCCTGTGGATCCTTTACCTTCCGTTGTAATACTTTGGCATTACTTATATTCGGAATGTAATATATTTATCTTTTGCTTCCACTGTGCATTATTATATTGTGTTGTTTGACCATGATGTTGCCAACCACGTCACGATACTCCCCCACCGGGCCCACCGGTGACACGTGGAAATCGGGGTGTGACAGTCGAGCATGGCTCGTGGTATGTTGAGATTTCCCAATTTACAAGGAACCGTGAAAACACCCGGATCCTTGCACTTTTATGGTAGTCTTTTTTGTAAAACGGCCGATATGTTTTCACCTACCTTGACAGTTTCATTACCTTTTAGCTTTTTCTTTGAGGTGCACAGTTCCTTTAAGAATTTTGCATATCGGGGAACCTGTTTAATAGCATCAAGAAGGGGAATGTTTAACTCTACCTTCCGAAAGGTCTCCATGATTTCCTGTTCCTCTCTTTGCTTTTGTGTGCTTCTTAGTCTTGAGGGGAATGGAGGAGGAGTGGTGAACTTTGCCTTGACTTCATCTGATTTTGGAGCCTCGGGTTTCTCCGTATCTTTCTTCTCAACAACGATCTCTTCTTCCTCTTCTTGCATTGTCGGACCATCATAACTCTTCCCGCTTCTCAAGGTAACAGCACAAGCATTGTGCTTAGGATTTGCCTCGGTTTGTGGAGGCAGTTTACCTTGAGACTCTATCTTACTCACCGAGGTGGCGAGTTGAGCCATTTGTTGTTCCAAATTCTTTATGCTAGCTTTTGTCTCCTGTTGGAACGTATGTGTGCTGGTTGCCAAACTTTTCACAATATCTTCCAAAGACATTCCCGAGCTACCCGCTTGTTGTTGGGCGGGTTGCTGTTGTCGAGGTTGAAAGTTTGGTGGTTGTTGATTACCTTGGAAGGTTGGGCGTTGTTGATATTGTTGAGGCCTTTGCTGAAAATTCATGTTGGGAGGATGTCCCCAATTTTGATTGCCTCGGGGTTGTTCATATTGTCTTGAATTTTGCCCCGGATAACCCCCAAGTGCTTGTGCTTGTTCAACATCATCTTGCAGTGTGGGACACATATCAGTGGGGTGTCCAAATTGTAGACAAATTCCACAAGCTCGGGCTTGTGGCTCAGCACTCTTGTCCTTAGTAAGTTGCATGACTGCTTTGGTTAACTCAGCTAGCTGAGTTTCAATGTGAGGAGTGCTCACTTCCTTGACCGTTCGTGGAACATCCGTGTACCACTCATCATCCTGTGCTGAGTGCTTGGTGTCTTCAGCTATGGAGGTAATCAAAGCTCTAATTTGGGTAGGTGTTTTATCGAGTAGAGCTCCTCCACTAGACGCGTTTATCAAACGTCTCTCCATTGGTGCTAATCCTTCACAAAAGTATTGAAGGAGTTGGTGATCAGTTATGCCATGTTGTGGGCAACGAGCACACAACTTTTTAAACCTGTCCCAATAAGTGTGCAAGGCTTCTCTTTTGAGTTGCTTGATTCCGATGATCTCCTTGCGTAGGATTGAAGCTTTGACTTCTGGGAAGTATTTGTCTAGAAACAGCTTTGCAAGTTCATTCCAAGTAGTTACCGACCCCGGTGGTAGGTAATATAGCCATTCTTTTGCTGAGTCTTGAAGAGCAAAGGGGAATGCCCTTAGCTTGATTTGGTCTTCGGTGACGTTATGTGGCTTCATACCGGAACACACAACGTGAAACTCTTTGAGGAACTTGTGTGGGTCTTCATTCTCTAGGCCTCAAAAAAGGGGTAATAGATGAATGAGTCCGGATTTCAGCTCAAAGTTTTCCATAGTAGGGTAGTTAATGCAAAGTGGTTGTTGTGGGACATCACGAGTTGCCCACTGTCTAAGGGTTTGTTCATTTGCCATTGTAACTGCGGGAAATTGCGGTTTAGGTGAGTGTGGTGGAGTGATGGGTGTTTCTTGATGGGATTGCGATTCTGTTTCGGTTTCAGATTCACTTGACAAGAGTATGTCTTGCCAAATGTTGGTGACCGGAGGTGAAGATATAGAGGATGAGGAGCTTGCTAACTTCTTTCGTTGTTTTGCTTGCTTCCTTAATCTCTTTGCTGTTTTCTCAATCTCCGGGTCAATCTCGAGTGGTGTACCTGTACGCAAAGATCTTGGCATAAAACGATTAAATTTGCCGTATCCCCGGCAACGGCGCCAATTTGTTAGGTGTCGAATCCAGCAAATAAATATAATATAAACCCACTAAACACACTAAAAATAGTATAAATGGAAGTAGGGTTCGTGTCCTCAGGGATACAAATTAATTAATTGATTATGCCAAAAACGATTTAGACACATGTACGGTTGTTTTGAAAGGGGGGGGGGGGGGGGGAGGTTTTAGTTTAATTAAAATGTAAAAACAATTTATAATTTTTAGTTTAAAAAGAAAAGCTAATAAAAGTGGTTGGAAAAATTCAGATATTAAAACTAATTTCAACACCAGGACAATTTCTTGATTCGGTTCGACTTACGATCATTAACGGTCACGGTGCAATGATCCTTTTTAAATAATAGTTTGTATCGACACTAGACGTCACGCAGTTCGAACCTCCACTCTATTTAATGTCTAACCAAACGCCGTTCGTTGGTTAAAGCCAACCCGCTACTCTAAACTCACGCCGTTCGGATTTTAGCGTGCGGGTTGCGGGATAGAAGTATCAATTACAATCAAACACTCACGCCGTTCGGAGCGCCTAATTATATTGTATGATTCTATAATAATTTTGGGTTCATAGACAAACTCAAAATATTATTTGTTCCTTGTGTCAAAAATTAAAACTTTATTGGAGTTCTAAAAATTGATTGAACTTTATTAGAAAAATTAATAAGTTGATCAGGTTTATTAACAATCTAATATTTTCCGGATCGAATCCGTAGTAAAAACAAGAATCACACAAACAAACCACTAAAATAATCGGATCTAACATAACCGTTTCACATAAAGTTGTGAACCAAATCAAAGAAAATAAACCCTAATGTTGAAACTATACGGTTCTAGCCAGACATGGTGGCTATAACAAACAATTCAAATAAGAAACAAAGCATCCAAAAACTTAAACTTACGAAAAACAAATTGTTCTAGAAAAAATTCACCAAAGAGAAAATGCCACTTTTTCCTTGTGATTTTCGAATGCCACTTGCAGCCGTCCAAAAAATGCCAGCTTGCAAAGATGGATTTCCTTTCTTTTTGATTTCGAATTGCAGCTATCCCCCAAAAAAACAATCCCCCTTTTTTCGTTCCTTTTGTTCTTGATAATCATTATCTTGTGTGGTCCTTTTTTCTTTTGTTGTTGTTGGCAGCCCATATTTTTTTAGCCCAACAAACTTGATTTTCTTTTGAAGCCTAACTTGTACATGATCTCTAGCCCGTCTCCATCATTTTTCTCTCTTGAATCCTTTTTATTCTTCTTGAAATGCCTTGTCATGCGTCGCAACCACTCCGTACCTACAAAACGTTAAAAACGTCCAAAGTAGATTTCATTCCACAAAAACAAATGTTCCGCCAAATAATGAGGCATGACTATGAAATATGCATGATATGTAGTGAATTTTAACATAAATATGCTATAAAAACGGGCCTAAAAATGCAACTAACAAATCTCCCCAAGCTTAAACCTTTCCTTGTCCTCAAGGAAGTCAAGAATAAGGATGAACCGAGAAGTAAACATAAAAAATAATACACATATGCATGCTTTAACTCTTTTTTTTTCTAACCCGCTTCTTTTATTCCGGAAAATAAACTTGTAATGAGATCATATCTAACAAAATCAACTCCTATTACATTCATTCGAACCCGGGAAATACTTACACGTGTAACCGCGATTGTTGATATTTTGTGTCCCTTTAAACTCAAACCCGCTTAATCACAACCAAATGCTTTCTGCTTAATAATATACAAAATTACCGTCATGGTTCAATCGTCCCCACGCCCAACACCTATGGCAATATCTACCCAACCTCACGACTTTTTGAAGATATCCAAAACCACACTTGATGCGACCATGCACCCAAATCATGACACGATAGTTATTATCTTTTTTTTTTCGTTTTTCAAGGGGTCGGGACTTTTCTCCCTAATTTGCTCAAATATTTTTTTTTTATTTCGATTTCGATTTTTTTTTCAAATTTTTGGCATACATTGTGCTCTTTTACCCCTTCCTTTTTCTCTTATTTTTTTTTTTTTTTTAACTATAATAACCTATGAGGTCAAATTTTCACCTCTTTGAGGTCAATTTTTCACCTCTTTATTTTTTTTCAATGAAATTACGGAGGTGTCATGATATGGTGAACATGGTGTGTGATAGAGGATATGCAACTCAACCGATTTTTGGTCGGGATCAATTTTTTTGACCACAAGCATCAAGATGGGAAACTAAACACATATATTCAATTAAGGTTATTGCATACAACATTGGCGTTCCTAAGTTAGGGCCGAGCCTACCAACATATCCCGAATTATCTATGTTTTCTTCCCCAAAGTTACTATTTCACGCATAAGCTTTGAAATGCCAGAAATCATATCATTTCTCATTTTTTTACAAATCATTCTCAGCGGAACAGAAACGGTTTTTTTTTTTTTTTTTTTAACATGTATATACACCCTAAATGCAATGATCATGAAAAATGCAACTATTTACAAACTAGATAATGCATGCTAAGATGAACACATAAAAATTACCTCTAAATCTCAACCTCCCCAAGCTTAAGATGTAGCATCGTCCTCGAGGCTCGGAGAAATACGTGGAAGGCATCTACAAAGGTGGCGGAGATCCAAGTCGCTCTATGTGGTCACGGAGAGAGACAATGGTGCGGCCCATCTCACGCTTAACCGAGTCCCGATACGCAACTCTAATCTGAATAAACTCAAGATATACATAAACAATTGGAACAGAATTACCATATCAGACATAACTCAATACCAATCCACTGTGGTCATGCTTAGTTCAAACAAAATTAGTGCAACAAATCAATTCCAATTCAAGTGATTAACCATGTTTTCTGTAATGTAATTCTACTATATTTTTGGTTAATTCAAGCAAAATTTATGGAATTAGGACTGTTTTGCACATCAACAGTGGATAGAGTTTATATCAGATGTAGGGGGCAGTGGTTCGGGTGCTGTCACCGGAGCAAGAACAATGGGTGTTTCGGAGCGACATACCTGATGTTGTTCCTAATCGGAACCGGCAACGGAGATGGAAGATGAAGGTCGGTGACGGGCGGCGATGGAGGTGGAAACGATAGGTCAGGGATCGTCGGCGACCGGCGACGGGGCTTGGTTGTGTGCGACAGAGTTGGTTCAGAACGGAGATGGACGGTGGTGACAGGTGTGATTAATGGATGATGATGATGTGTGGAGGGTTCCGGCGAGAGACGGAGGTGCGACGGAGAGAGTGGTTCAGGGCGGTGGTTGTTCGGAGTGGTGAAGAGGGTGTGGGTGATCGAGATGATGGGTTAAAGGGGAAGGTCTGGTATTTGGTTGAGAGAAAAGAGGAGGTGACGAAGGAATTAGTTTTGTTTTATCTGTTGGTTTTTTTTTTTTTTTATTATTATAGCAGATAACCACTTCAATTCTCCCTATTCACAGAAGGCTCACCCGGCCGGGTGAGATTTTGACACGCCCGTGTCAAGGTTCTGAATAAATTTGATAAATTTTAACACGGCCGGGTCGCTTTTTATAGAATTTTTGACACGGCCGGGTTAACATTCTGAAATAAAAACTAACTTTCACATGACCGGGCCATTTTTTATAAGGAAATTCGACACGGCCGGGTTAAACTTCAAGCTAAATATATATTTTTTTTAATTTTTTTATTATTTTTTTTTGTTTTTTTGTTTTTTCTTTTTTTTTATATATAAAAAAAATGCAAAATGATACAAAACCACGGGTTGCCTCCCGCGAAGCGCCTTTCTTTCTCGTCTTTGGCTAGACATAGAACGTGTTTAATCTTTGTAATCCACGCATTCCAACTCCACCGTGGAATAATGTTCGTGTTGGAATGCCTCGTAAAACACTTTCAAGCGATGTCCGTTCACCTTGAACGTTTTTCCTGTTTTTTCACTTGTAATCTCTACTGCACCATGAGGAAAAACATTAGTAACCACAAACGGCCCGACCCAACGGGACCGTAGTTTACCAGGAAATAGCTTGAGTTTAGAAGAGAATAGCAATACCTTTTGACCCACAATAAAAGTTTTTCGTGTATTTACCTTGTCATGGAAAGCTTTTGTTTTTTCTTTGTAAATCCGGGAATTCTCGTAAGCCTCATTACGAATTTCTTCTAACTCTTGAATTTGTAGCTTACGATGAACACCAGCTTCGTCAATCTTCAAGTTGAATTGCTTAATGGCCCAAAAAGCCTTATGCTCCAATTCAACAGGAAGATGACAAGCTTTCCCAAATACGAGACGAAAAGGTGACATACCTATCGGTGTTTTGTAGGCGGTGCGATACGCCCACAATGCATCATCCAATCGTAAACTCCAATCCTTACGGGTTGGGTTAACTGTCTTTTCAAGGATTGACTTTATTTCCCGGTTGGAAATCTCAGCTTGTCCATTCGTTTGTGGGTGGTATGCCATCGATACGCGATGTGCAACCCCATATTTCTTGAAAAGTGCTTCGATCGTTCTATTGCAGAAATGCGACCCTCTGTCGCTTATGAATGCCTTTGGTGTTCCAAATCTGCTAAAGATGTTAACCTTTATAAACTCTGAAACAACTTTAGAATCATTAGTCCTTGTGGCTTTTGCCTCCACCCATTTGGAGACATAGTCCACCGCTAAGAGAATATAAACATTACCAAAAGACGATGGGAATGGACCCATAAAATCGATGCCCCATACATCGAAAATCTCACACACCAAGATGGGGGTGAGGGGCATCTGATCTCTAGAACTCAAATTACCGGTTTTCTGGCATCGTTCACAAGATTTGCAAAACATGTATGAATCAAGAAATATTGTTGGCCAAAAGAAACCGGATTCAAGTACCTTATGCGCTGTACGTTTAGGACCAAAGTGCCCTCCACAAGCTTGTGAGTGGCAAAAATCTAAAATAGAAGGTACCTCACTTTTATCAACGCATCTTCTGATGACTTGGTCGGCACAGTATTTCCACAAGTATGGCTCGTCCCAAACATATCGTCTTGCTTCCTTCTTTATCTTGTCCTTTTGAGCACGGGAAAGTTCGAGAGGAAAAGTGTTTGTTACCAAGTAATTGATGATATCCGCATACCAAGGAGTTGTTACTTCAGCAGCAAACAAATGCTCATCTGGAAATGAGTCATTCAAAGGCATTGGCTCTTCGTTGTTGATGATTCTACTCAGGTGATCTGCAACAAGATTTTGCTTTCCACTTTTGTCTCTAATCTCCAAATCGAATTCTTGGAGTAAAAGCACCCACCGAATGAGTCTCGGTTTTGCATCCTTCTTTGTCATAAGATATCTCAAAGCTGCATGATCAGAATAAACAATTACTTTAGTACCCAATAAATATTGTCTAAATTTTTCTAAAGCAAAAACAATGGCTAAAAGCTCTTTTTCTGTTGTCGAGTAGTTGCTTTGAGCATGATCCAAGGTCTTCGAAGCATAGTAGATCACATGTGGGACTCGATCCTTCCTTTGACCCAGCACTGCTCCCACCGCATGATTGCTTGCGTCACACATGATCTCGAATGGTAGACTCCAATCTGGTGGTTGGATTATGGGTGCGGTGACTAACAGATTCTTCAAAGTGTCAAAGGCTTGCTTGCATGCTTCGGAGAAAACAAATTCGACATCTTTTTGTAAGAGCTCGCACATTGGTCGAGTTATCTTGGAAAAGTCCTTGATAAATCTTCGGTAGAATCCTGCATGACCAAGAAAAGAACGTACCTCGCGGACACTGTTAGGATAGGGTAGAGATTTAATTATGTCAATTTTTGCTTTATCTACCTCGAGCCCTTTTGAAGAGACAACATGACCTAAAATGATGCCTTGATCAACCATAAAATGACATTTTTCATAATTCAAAACAAGGTTGGTTTCAATACATCTTTCCAAAATTTTAGTCAAATTTCTCAAACATTCATCAAAAGAATTTCCGTAAACCGTGAAATCATCCATAAACACTTCAATTATTTCCTCGACATAGTCTGAAAAAATGCTTACCATACACCTTTGAAAGGTGGCGGGAGCATTGCAAAGTCCAAAAGGCATACGCCGGTATGCAAACGTGCCAAAGGGGCACGTAAATGTAGTTTTCTCTTGGTCTTCCGGCGCGACGGGTATTTGATGAAAACCGGAATACCCGTCCAAACAACAATAATGAGTCTTTCTCGCTAACCTTTCTAACATTTGGTCAATAAATGGAAGCGGGAAATGGTCCTTGCGGGTCGAGGCATTAAGCTTTCTATAGTCTATGCACACTCTCCACCCGTTTTGTACACGGGTGGGGACCAATTCACCTTGTTCGTTTTCAGTCACGGTAATACCTGTTTTCTTTGGCACAACTTGTATCGGGCTTACCCATTTGCTATCAGAAATTGGATAGATCATACCTGCATTCAACAACTTCAATATCTCCTTCTTCACTACCTCCATCATGGGAGGATTCAACCTTCTTTGTGCTTCCCGAGTTGGCTTATAATCTTCCTCCATGAGGATTTTATGCATACAAAGTGATGGGCTCAAACCTTTTATGTCGGCAATAGTCCATCCAATGCTTCCTTGTAGCATTTGAGTGTGTTGACCAACTCATTTTCTTGCCCGCTCGTCAACTTGTTGGATATGATTACCGGTAATGTATCCTTCTCCCCAAGATACACGTATTTAAGGTGATCGGGGAGGGTCTTCAACTCTAATTCCGGTGCCTGCACAATAGATGGAAGAAGTTTTTGGTTAGTAACTGGTAATTGTGATTTTGGAGCTTCATACCTGGTTTTCTTTTGTGCATCCATAAACGCCACTACTTCCATCAAATCCTCCCCAAGCTTGAACTTTTCAGTAAGTTCTTTTGCTGCAGCTTCATCAATGCTTCTATTTAACACTAACGCTAGAACATCATGGTTAGATAACTCAAAACAATCATCAGATAAGGGTTCAATAACATCTAACCAATTCAAAGATGAAACATCACTTGGGTAACGCATAGCATCATATATATTAAAATTGATAACTTCTCCGTCAAATTCCATTGATAGGGTGCCACTATAAACATCAATTTTTGTTTTTGCAGTTTTCAAAAATGGCCTCCCTAACAAAATGGAACTTGAGTGGGGAGTATCATCATCCTCCATATCCAACACATAAAAATCAGCCGGGAATACCAGTTCATTCACTTGGACCAAGACATCCTCTAATACACCTTTTGGGTATACTAAGGATCGATCGGCCAATTGAATGACCACCCCGGTCCTTTTTAACGGTCCTACATTAAGTGTTTTGAAAATAGAATTTGGTAGGACGTTAATAGAGGCTCCAAGGTCGATGTAACACCTCGAAAATTCACGTCCTATAATGTGTTGACACGTGTCATAAAGTCTGAACGTGTGAAAGAATGTTATAAAAGGACTAAAGTTGACAAACATGGAAAGTATGTGATTTTACGGGTTCTGAATGTCAACAGTGAATAAATATAATGTACATTAACCCTACACGATGCTCATACCTTCAAACGAATAAATCATGGGTCATACGAAGCTAAAAGTGAGAGATTACAAACTACAGGGGTTAAATGTGTCAACATGTTTAAAGATATACCTCTGAGTGACCTTTTGACAAACCCGAAGCTTTGTAAATGTTAATTATGCTCACTAGAATGCACGGTTCAAATTTCGTAAAGTTTCGTTAACGTATGAGAAAGTTATGATCAAATTCGTGTGCGAAGGGTTAAAGCGTAAACGTTGGAAGTTAGGACTTTTCGGGTAACAATAAAGTTAACCGGGGACTTAACAATGTGGGTATATGTTTTAAAGCCCTTGTAGATAAATTGTGAGGGTTCATATTGCAATAAACAAGTGCCTATTCGAAGTTTGAAGAGCCAAGGACTGAAACTGCAAATAACAGAAAAATGATTTGGCTGAGTTATACATGCTCGCGTAGCGCGAGCCTGAAGCCCTATGGCGTCGCGCTACGCGACTGATACATCTGGGCAGACTTCCTGATTTCGTGGATGTGTGTCTGCTAGGTGCCTATGTGAGCGATCTTTACCCGATTTTTCACATCACTTGACCCCTAAAACACCCCCTAAGCCTTAGAGACACATGTTGGATGATTGTGGTTGATCATAGAGCTAGTTGTCAACAAGTTGTGGTGGGTTAATTCACTATATAAGGCCCTTCAAGTCACAACATTTCCTCACAACTCTCCTGCACTCTTGGATTGATTCTGGAGCTCAAGCTTGCTTCCTAGTGATCATATCTCGTGCATAGGACTTCAGTAAGTATTCTTGTCCTTCTCTAATTGAGTTTAGCTAGGTTAATTAGCTAAAAGTCAAACCGTCGTAATTACGGTTTGACTTCGAGATTAGTCAATGATGGCTCAGTCATATCTCGAATTAAAAGTAGTTAAAGGTTGGTATTTATGTGGGTAATAAAACCTCAAAAAGGTTTCCCCTGATCACCATCCTAACCAGGTCAAATGTCGGGTCAAACGATTAATTAAAAAGTCAACATAATGCTTAAAATGTCATTTATGCATAATTAGCTATCTAGAACATATATAACCTGTTTGATCATTGTTATAACTTAGTAATAAGTGTAAGAACATGTCCAAACATGTTCAACCCGACTATTTCCTGTTTAGACCCGGTTCGAAACCGAAAGTCGCATAGTTTGACTTTCGCTTTGACTTTCAGTTCTGACCCGTTTAGGCATGTTTTAGAAATGCCTCAGAGCTTTAATTGGATTAGGATACATGTTAGAACAACCCTCTGTGATTATACACCTTGGTTCCCTAGTTATCCAATTAATATGCATATTTCCGTTAATTGCTCGTATGTTGACCGTTATGCCCTTATTACCTTAAAACGTGATTTATGAAAATGTAAAAGTGTAGAAACCTTAAATACTGATATATAAACTTGTATGCAAAGTTTGACGTCAGTTTGACTTGTAGATTAAGAGTTATGCTCAATATCGCTAAATTAATGCTTTATGTTAATAAAATGGCGTAATTAGCGTATAGCCTAGTTAAGCCTACTTTTTGGTATCAAACTTAATACCCACTGATATAATATATTATTTTGGGATTTTTAAAGATTTTTAATTAATTTTAGGCTGAGCATAACTAGTAGTCGTAGGCTTAATCCGGTAATTGTCGGTTTTGCCCTTACGGGCCATAAAATGAGTTTTACGTATCTAAACGACTCCAAACCTTTTTCTATTGATCACATATGATAAATAAATTATTTTAAGCCTTCTATAAATATAAAAATATCAGATTTAAGTATCGAACCCGGAAATGGCCTTTAGTCGCCTTAATTAGCGTTTTAACGCATAGTATGTTTTAAAATCATATTGAACATACCCGGGTTGATACCTACTGATATATGAGGCAAATTATGATATCTTAACAGTAAGCAAAGGTTGATTAACTCAGACTTCGTTTTTGAGCTTTTCGGCTTATGTGAAATTACCAAAATACCCCTACGGGGCATAGTTTGGTTAAACATGATAAATTTCACATATATGCTTTAGCCTACTGTTATAACTCATCAAATTGAGTATGTTTATTGTTTACATCAGACCTATAACTCAGTTAAACATCTAAACGCTTTTACAAACTTTAAAATGACCAAACTACCCCTACGGGGCATAGTTTGCGTTTAAATTAGTTCGGGGCATAATGAAAGACATCCTACTGATGTCACAACATATTTGAAGCATATTAACTTAGGAAACCTGTATATGGCTCTTTCGGATACCCGTTACGCTTGTTACGCGTTCGGTTCGGGTTATGTAACAAGTCTACATAAAATAGCCGAAACGGGTCAAACCTTATCATTTTTATCTCAAAATCCAGAATGTGTTTAGTTCACCCATATTATACAAGTCTCCAAACTTGTCGGGTCTAAATCACATTCTATTCCGGTCTTCGCTTAATCATGCGTTTTGAACCGTAAACCTTTCCTTAAAACTAACCGGTCTAAGTTACGACTTAAATAAGACCCGTTAGGAATTTAATAGGTTAATAAAACCTTCGTTCCAGATTAAGAGCCCCAGTAGAAGTACTTGTGCTTGCTGATTAAGATATACGGCTGAGTGTAAATTGCATTGCTAGCTCAGGTAAATACTTTTAACTTATTTTCCCTTATACGGGCTTGGGATACGGTATTATAAAAATACCGCTTGGTCGGGTGTAGAAACCTTTTAATCGGAGATGATTAAATTGCATAATCCCGTTTTAATCTGTATTGATTGATAACAAATAACATTGGGGGTTAATGACCGTGTCCTGGATATCCTTGGCTCATTTTAAAAAGTGAATGGCCACGACGTAAGCACAAGGTGTAGACATAACACCTCCTGTTGCATATGTATAACGTATACTCACTCGTAAGGGTATCTTCTTGTGAGATTATATTTGTGGTGTGTCGATTAATCTTGTCCGGCTTGTATTGTATAATCACCGGCCCTAAATGTTGGACAACCATGTAAATCGGATACAAGATTTTTATTAATAAAATTGTCCCAAGTATAAAAGATTAATTTTGCCTCTGTGCATTTTAATCAATGTGTCAAGATATTTTGTGCCGTTTGCACTCGAATCACTTTTCAAACTCTTTTTCCAAAATGAGTCAGTTAATTGTATTTACCAGTGTAAACTGACGTATTTTCCAAAAGGTTAAGTGACAGGTACTATGCGTAATTGGCTGGGAGCTCAGGGCGTCACTAGGGAATCTTGCAAGTTCTAGATGCCTAAAGTCTGTTGAACAGTTTCCTTTTATTGATCCGCCTGTGGATCCTTTACCTTCCGTTGTAATACTTTGGCATTACTTATATTCGGAATGTAATATATTTATCTTTTGCTTCCGCTGTGCATTATTATATTGTGTTGTTTGACCATGATGTTGCCAACCACGTCACGATACTCCCCCACCGGGCCCACCGGTGACACGTGGAAATCGGGGTGTGACAGGTTGGTATCAGAGCCAACATTGAGTGAATTAAACACTAGCTTTTTGTGTTTAATCTCAATGACACAATTGCACATTCCTAAATCTTCTGAGTCTAGACTTAACATAGGAATACTTTCAATCCTAATCTGGAAATTTTTACTTCCAAATTTTTATATATATTGGATACGTCGCCAAGCGAAGAAGCCGTATTAGAAATTCTCCACAATCTGGAGCCCTGAAATGCTGAGCTTCGTAGCGCGACTGGAATGAAACGAGCATCCAAGGAGAGAGCATTCAGAAATAACTTGAAGAAGAAACTCCTTTTGCTGAAGATCGTTTCCTTAATAGTCCTTATAAGGACATATTTATCTTTCAGTCCCTTTAAGGACACATTATCCCTTCAAAGACCCGCTTAGGGCAACTCTGTACTTTTATTTTCATATGATGGATTGATTAAACTAAGTTTTCATTTTAAACATGAAATATGAAATAAATGGAAAATAGCATCCCTTAGAAGGGAATTGCCTACGGGCTATAATCTACGTCCTCTGAGACTAAAGACGGTGGTAGCCTACAGCTCCTTGTCAAGAAAAGGTAATGAACTTTGATTCACACCTAAATGCCTCGATCCCAGACGATCATGGCTTATAAATTAAACTTGTCCACGTGACTAAGCCTTTTGTGCTATTACTAAATGCCTCGATCCCAGACGATCATGGCTTATAAATTAAACTTGTCCACGTGACTAAGCCTTTTGTGCTATTACTAAATGCCTCGATCCCAGACGATCATGGCTTATAAATTAAACTTGTCCACGTGACTAGGCCTTTTGTGCTATTACTAATTCATAAATTGCCCTGATTCTCTGAAATCTTGGCTTGTAAATTAAACTTGTCTACGTGACTAGGCCATTTGTGCTATTATTAAATTATAAATTAGGATTTATGATAAAAATTCTAAAAAAAAAAATATTCCTTACTTTCCTGCCAGTATGCATTTTAAAGAGAATCTTAAACGTGAAACCTAGCCTACGCGGCCAAGATGGTGAAACCTACTCAAGAAATTCAAATCCTTGTTAACACCTAAGAACGTGTTAGCACTCTTGACAAATGTGACTCGAGAAAATCACAACAGTCATCCTATTTTTAGATTCTTCCAATTTTCTTATCTAGCCTATTGATTTAGAAATCATGGCTTGTGTCATCCTATAAGATGATCACATTATAAACATCCAGTAGTGATGAAGTGCCTACGGGCTAAACTTGTTGTCCGATAAGGCAACGACAGTGGTGGTCTTTGACCTCCTGTCCAAAAATGTTGGACCAGGCCCAAGCATAATAGTCGGTAGGATCCATGCGACCTCGACTAATAGCATCTAAGAAGATGATCATATTATAACCATCCCTCAGAAGGGAAATGCCCACGGGCTATATCTATTGTCCTAAAAGACAAAAGACAGTTGAAGTCTACAACTCTCTGCCAAGGTAATGAACGTGATTCAAACCTTAATGCCTCGATTCTCTGAAATCATGGCTTATAAAATTTAGAACTGTCCTTGTGACTAGGCCTTTTTGCGCCACTTTAATATCCTTAATGTTTCATAACTAGGATAAATTATAATGGAAAATACTAATTAAATATAACTAACAAGTTAACCAATATGGTTTATATTACCATGGTTGATAAATCGTCAAAGATGATGATTCCATAATAATCTCTGAATAAATCATTGTTAATATTTATGTAGCAATCAAGCTACATGGCTGGATTTGATGAAGTTAACAGTCACTTGAAAGAGAGCAATGATACTACCAGAATTAATGTAACTGGAGCAGAACTACAGGCTCGAGCACTTGATCGACAATATGATGAGTCAAATGATACCCACTCTAAGACTCTATCTGCGGCTAGTTGTAAGCCCCCTCTTAAAACACATGAGTCAAAGGAGGACGATGTTCATGACTTGTCAAATCAAAGGAGTATTCTGTCTAGACAAGTTGTGTTTCATCAAGAGGCACCAGTTAAGACCTGTTCATATAAATATTTTGTCTCCTGCAAGCCCAGAGACTTTACAGGAGAAAAAGGAGCCATTGATTGCATGACATGGCTCGATGAGATGGACGCTGTTGTTGACGTCAGCGGTTGTGCGGAGCAAGATGTTGTGAAATTTGTTTCACAATCATTCAAAGGAGAAGCGTTGGCATGGTGGAGATCATTGCTCCAAGCCACGGGAAAGGTTCTACTCTACAACTTATCTTGGGAGCAATTTGTTGCATTAGTCAAGGAAAACTATTGCCCCCAGCATGAAGTAGAAAAGATAGAATCAGACTTCTTGACTCTGGTCATGGAGAATTTGGATTGTCAGGCATATGTGACAAGTTTCAACACTATGTCCCGCCTGGTTCCTTATCTAGTCACCCCTGAACCTAAACGCATAGCGCGTTTCATTGGAGGCCTAGCACCAGAGATAAAAGGGAATGTTAAAGCATCTAGGCCAACCACATATAGGTCCGTGGTGGACTTATCCTTATCTCTCACCTTAGACGCAATCAGAATTAAGTCTGTTAAGGCTTCTGGCGAGAGAAGAAGTGAAAGAGAGGAGGAAAACTCTCATCAATCTAACAAGAAGAAGAAGGGAAGCTTGGAGCGCGGGAAGGATTCCGAGTTTAGGAAGAACTCGAGTCAGTCTGATAACAGACCCAAATGCAGTAACTGCAAAAAGCAACATTTTGGAAAATGTACAATAGACCCACGTGCTAAATTGTGTGGAATTTGCAAGACCAAGGGTCACAAAACCTTAGATTGCAAGGGGATGAAGAACGCCACATGTTACAATTGTAACGGGGAAGGGCACATCAAAACCAACTGTCCAAAGCTTATAAAGAAGCCTGGAGAGACCAGGAAAACAAACGCATGAGTCTTCTGGAGGAACGCCAGGAGATGGTGCAGAAGGATAACTATATAGCAGGTACTTTTCCTTATCAAGCAGTTTATGCAGAAATTCATTTGATGCTGACACATGTGATTCAATAATGAACGATCACTGTTGAGAACCGTTGTCTCCGTCTTAGTAGGACTTCGGTCATTTAATACGAGATATAAATTGACCGATGATACTTTAGAAAAATGCTCCAACAAACCTTAGATGGATATTTTATATCTAATAGGAATCACTCTTTTCTGATATTCCTATGGCAAGCTTTCAAGCTACCTAAGTTCTTTAATGTAATAAAGACAGATGTGACGTTTTGATCCTCTGTCAGAAAAGTGATGAACTAGGTCCAAAATCTTTAATGCCATTAATGGTCTTTTGCGACCTAGGCTAAGTAATATTAATATATTTTAAATAACGTTCATTAAGAATGTTAGTGCTATAATAGCCTGTATAGGTTATTGACACCATGGTCAGTATATATTAAGGCCATCAGAACGAAAAATAGCAGTTGTTGGATTTCAACTAAGAAATTGTTTTATTGGTATTAGGAACCAATATCGAGTATGGCAAACTCGGATAAGACAACAGTCAATCGCGCCATTGATGACGCGACGCATGCTAATGATGCTGAAATTGTAAACCTTAGAATTTCCAAAGATGTTCTTCAAACTATGATAGACGCAGCCGTTGGAAAAGCTGTGAAGAGAGCTGTGAAAAAGTTAAAGGAGCCCCATGCTGCTCGGTCCAAATTTTATCTAGGACCACATTTCCTCACTCGTAAGAAGGATCTCGTTCATGCCTCTGATGCAAAGGATGAACTAAAAAGGAAAAGGGAGGTAGATAATTCCCAGAGTTCTAAGAAAAAGAACAAACAAAAGTCCGAACAGAAACCAGTATGTGAGACCTGCAAGAAGCGCCATTATGGGAAATGCAGGTTCGAACCAAAATCCAAATCGCAGCCCAGAGCTTGCGGAATTTGCAAATCTAGGGAACATAAAACCATGGATTGCAAGAAGTTGAAAGATGCAACCTGTTATGGTTGCAACGAGAAGGGGCATATCAAGACCAACCGCCCTAGCAAACAGAAGAAGCCCGAGTAGGCCAAGATAACAAACGCACGAGTTGTCAGGATGAACGCCCAAGAGATGGGGCAGAATAATAATAGTATAATATGTACCTTTCGTTATCAAGCAGTTTATGTAGAAACTTATTTAATACTGGCACGTATAAATATATTATGAATGATAAAGGTTGAGAACTGTTGTCTCCACCTGATTAAGACTCCGGTCATTTAATGCCCGGTAGAAAGTGACGATGTTACGTTGAAAATGCTCCAACAAATCCTATATTGCTATTAATATCTGTTAGAAATCATTTTTCTAATATCCTTATAGCAAACTTTTGGTTGCATACTTAAGGACTCAATATAGTGATAAAAATAGATTGGTTGCCTTAAAAATCAAGTCCATATTGTGAGTGATAAGAAGCAATTAATTATCAAGACTCCTTATGAGACAACCCTCGTAATTACACGTGTCCGTATGATTAATTAATATTAAACATAAAAAAATGGTGGAACTGACCGTCCCCGGAATCGAACCCGGGTCTAGGCCGGCCGCACCCTTTCGCGCGCCTAGCCAACTGAGCTAGGTGCCTAGTTTGTGAAAATCTCCATTCTAATTTAATATAAGCATTTGTACAATAAACTTCCTTATCATTTATCAATAATAATTTCTGCTAAGTGTCCTGTTTTTTTTTTATACAGGCAATAATAAACCTTCATGAACCATAAACTTAGCAAAATTTTATTATCATCCACAAGGTATAACTACCAAGGAGACCATAGTAACCGATTCGTATAAATCGGCAAGGAATCGTTCCGAAAATCTAAGAGCACTCTTTCTTTGCATAGAGTACGACAACGTATATTATTTTAATTATTTTCTCATTGTTTTCTATCGCCTGCGAATGCCAAACTATGTTTGATAAAAGTGTCATATGAGGATTGGCGTATCCTAGTGTGTCCCATAGATTATTTCCATGTCTGGTCAGCATGGAGGTTTAATACATGGAACCCTAAGATATCCCAATGATCATATCGTACTAAAGTCGACTAGTAGTATTCAAAGAAGATATCCAAAAATAGGAATTTTTTTTTCCAAGTAAATGTTCCCGATTAAGGAATTCGAGGACTTATAACATAAAGGTGTCACTCATTTGACACGAACAATGATGGATGAACTGGAGCCTGAGATATGGAAAATCTCTGTAGCCTCCTTGTATCTTAATTATCTTCTCAAAAGATATCCCCGCTTACCTCCTGGAAGGCAGGTAGAATTAAGATTTGTCGCCCGCCGTGGGCTGGAGTATTGTGAAAACTCCATATTAATTATGGAATAAACGAAACCTTGAGTAAGTAGGTTTTAAGACATAGGCTCATATAGCCAGACTCGATATTCTGAGGGTGTTATATTATTAAATAAGAAAGACGGTTCATATTGCTTATGCATGCATGCCGCAACCCTAAATAGGCAACGATTAAGAATTTGCCATCAGCTGCCCAGAATAGTCGAATTGTTCGACTAACGGCAAGGATTAGCTATTCCCTAAGATTTGTTAAGCAGTGGTTGAAATAACCATCTCACCTTAAGATAAGCTTTTCTATAAAAGTTGATAAATAAGTATCAAGGCTGCCCCTTTAGGAGACCTTGTATAAATGGAATATTAAACAATCTATTGATTAGGACAATAGATGGGTAAGTCCAATTAACTGGATCTGCAAGTTGCATTGGAAGCAACGAACAAGATCATGCAAATTCCTAACCATCTGTAAGTTGCCATTATTAGGCAGAAGAGTTACGCTGATCCTAAGCGTAAGGATTTTCACTTCGAAGTAGTTGACAAAGTCCTACTTAAGGTGTCACCCTGGAAGGGGGTGAGGCGGTTGGTAAGAAAGGCAAGCTAAGTCCGAGATACATAGGACCTTTCGAGGTTATCGAACGTGTCGGTTCAGTTGCCTATAAGCTAAACTTACCTGAAGAGCTCAGTGGAATTCACAATGTGTTCCACATCTGCAATCTGAAGAAGTGTTTCGCTGATGAATCACTGGTTATACCACATACGGATGTGCATAAAGATGAGAGCTTAAAATTTGAGGAAGAACCTTTGTCGATTAAAGATCGATAGGTAGAGAAGCTTCGGAAGAAGCATGTACCTATTGTAAAGGTCAAATGGGATGCCCATAGAGGTCCCGAATTCACGTGGGAGGTTAAATCCACGATGAAAGAAAAGTACCCTTACTTATTTCAGTAAATCTCGGGTCGAGATTTATTTTAAGGGGGTGAGGATGTAACACCTCGAAAATTCACGTCCTATAATGTGTTGACACGTGTCATAAAGTCTGAACGTGTGAAAGAATGTTATAAAAGGACTAAAGTTGACAAACATGGAAAGTATGTGATTTTACGGGTTCTGAATGTCAACAGTGAATAAATATAATGTACATTAACCCTACACGATGCTCATACCTTCAAACGAATAAATCATGGATCATACGAAGCTAAAAGTGAGAGATTACAAACTACAGGGGTTAAATGTGTCAACATGTTTAAAGATATACCTCTGAGTGACCTTTTGACAAACCCGAAGCTTTGTAAATGTTAATTATGCTCACTAGAATGCACGGTTCAAATTTCGTAAAGTTTCGTTAACGTATGAGAAAGTTATGATCAAATTCGTGTGTGAAGGGTTAAAGCGTAAACGTTGGAAGTTAGGACTTTTCGGGTAACAATAAAGTTAACCGGGGACTTAACAATGTGGGTATATGTTTTAAAGCCCTTGTAGATAAATTGTGAGGGTTCATATTGCAATAAACAAGTGCCTATTCGAAGTTTGAAGAGCCAAGGACTGAAACTGCAAATAACAGAAAAATGATTTGGCTGAGTTATACATGCTCGCGTAGCGCGAGCCTGAAGCCCTATGGCGTCGCGCTACGCGACTGATACATCTGGGCAGACTTCCTGATTTCGTGGATGTGTGTCTGCTAGGTGCCTATGTGAGCGATCTTTACCCGATTTTTCACATCACTTGACCCCTAAAACACCCCCTAAGCCTTAGAGACACATGTTGGATGATTGTGGTTGATCATAGAGCTAGTTGTCAACAAGTTGTGGTGGGTTAATTCACTATATAAGGCCCTTCAAGTCACAACATTTCCTCACAACTCTCCTGCACTCTTGGATTGATTCTGGAGCTCAAGCTTGCTTCCTAGTGATCATATCTCGTGCATAGGACTTCAGTAAGTATTCTTGTCCTTCTCTAATTGAGTTTAGCTAGGTTAATTAGCTAAAAGTCAAACCGTCGTAATTACGGGTTGACTTCGAGATTAGTCAATGATGGCTCAGTCATATCTCGAATTAAAAGTAGTTAAAGGTTGGTATTTATATGGGTAATAAAACCTCAAAAAGGTTTCCCCTGATCACCATCCTAACCAGGTCAAATGTCGGGTCAAACGATTAATTAAAAAGTCAACATAATGCTTAAAATGTCATTTATGCATAATTAGCTATCTAGAACATATATAACCTGTTTGATCATTGTTATAACTTAGTAATAAGTGTAAGAACATGTCCAAACATGTTCAACCCGACTATTTCCTGTTTAGACCCGGTTCGGAACCGAAAGTCGCATAGTTTGACTTTCGCTTTGACTTTCAGTTCTGACCCGTTTAGGCATGTTTTAGAAATGCCTCAGAGCTTTAATTGGATTAGGATACATGTTAGAACAACCCTCTGTGATTATACACCTTGGTTCCCTAGTTATCCAATTAATATGCATATTTCCGTTAATTGCTCGTATGTTGACCGTTATGCCCTTATTACCTTAAAACGTGATTTATGAAAATGTAAAAGTGTAGAAACCTTAAATACTGATATATAAACTTGTATGCAAAGTTTGACGTCAGTTTGACTTGTAGATTAAGAGTTATGCTCAATATCGCTAAATTAATGCTTTATGTTAATAAAATGGCGTAATTAGCGTATAGCCTAGTTAAGCCTACTTTTTGGTATCAAACTTAATACCCACTGATATAATATATTATTTTGGGATTTTTAAAGATTTTTAATTAATTTTAGGCTGAGCATAACTAGTAACCGTAGGCTTAATCCGGTAATTGTCGGTTTTGCCCTTACGGGCCATAAAATGAGTTTTACGTATCTAAACGACTCCAAACCTTTTTCTATTGATCACATATGATAAATAAATTATTTTAAGCCTTCTGGAAATATAAAAATATCAGATTTAAGTATCGAACCCGGAAATGGCCTTTAGTCGCCTTAATTAGCGTTTTAACGCATAGTATGTTTTAAAATCATATTGAACATACCCGGGTTGATACCTACTGATATATGAGGCAAATTATGATATCTTAACAGTAAGCAAAGGTTGATTAACTCAGACTTCGTTTTTTAGCTTTTCGGCTTATGTGAAATTACCAAAATACCCCTACGGGGCATAGTTTGGTTAAACATGATAAATTTCACATATATGCTTTAGCCTACTGTTATAACTCATCAAATTGAGTATGTTTATTGTTTACATCAGACCTGTAACTCAGTTAAACATCTAAACGCTTTTACAAACTTTAAAATGACCAAACTACCCCTACGGGGCATAGTTTGCGTTTAAATTAGTTCGGGGCATAATGAAAGACATCCTACTGATGTCACAACATATTTGAAGCATATTAACTTAGGAAACCTGTATATGGCTCTTTCGGATACCCGTTACGCTTGTTACGCGTTCGGTTCGGGTTATGTAACAAGTCTACATAAAATAGCCGAAACGGGTCAAACCTTATCATTTTTATCTCAAAATCCAGAATGTGTTTAGTTCACCCATATTATACAAGTCTCCAAACTTGTCGGGTCTAAATCACATTCTATTCCGGTCTTCGCTTAATCATGCGTTTTGAACCGTAAACCTTTCCTTAAAACTAACCGGTCTAAGTTACGACTTAAATAAGACCCGTTAGGAATTTAATAGGTTAATAAAACCTTCGTTCCAGATTAAGAGCCCCAGTAGAAGTACTTGTGCTTGCTGATTAAGATATACGGCTGAGTGTAAATTGCATTGCTAGCTCAGGTAAATACTTTTAACTTATTTTCCCTTATACGGGCTTGGGATACGGTATTATAAAAATACCGCTTGGTCGGGTGTAGAAACCTTTTAATCAGAGATGATTAAATTGCATAATCCCGTTTTAATCTGTATTGATTGATAACAAATAACATTGGGGGTTAATGACCGTGTCCTGGATATCCTTGGCTCATTTTAAAAAGTGAATGGCCACGACGTAAGCACAAGGTGTAGACATAACACCTCCTGTTGCATATGTATAACGTATACTCACTCGTAAGGGTATCTTCTTGTGAGATTATATTTGTGGTGTGTCGATTAATCTTGTCCGGCTTATATTGTATAATCACCGGCCCTAAATGTTGGACAACCATGTAAATCGGATACAAGATTTTTATTAATAAAATTGTCCCAAGTATAAAAGATTAATTTTGCCTCTGTGCATTTTAATCAATGTGTCAAGATATTTTGTGCCGTTTGCACTCGAATCACTTTTCAAACTCTTTTTCCAAAATGAGTCAGTTAATTGTATTTACCAGTGTAAACTGGCGTATTTTCCAAAAGGTTAAGTGACAGGTACTATGCGTAATTGGCTGGGAGCTCAGGGCGTCACTAGGGAATCTTGCAAGTTCTAGATGCCTAAAGTCTGTTGAACAGTTTCCTTTTATTGATCCGCCTGTGGATCCTTTACCTTCCGTTGTAATACTTTGGCATTACTTATATTCGGAATGTAATATATTTATCTTTTGCTTCCGCTGTGCATTATTATATTGTGTTGTTTGACCATGATGTTGCCAACCACGTCACGATACTCCCCCACCGGGCCCACCGGTGACACGTGGAAATCGGGGTGTGACAGTCGAGCATGGCTCGTGGTATGTTGAGATTTCCCAATTTACAAGGAACCGTGAAAACACCCGGATCCTTGCACTTTTATGGTAGTCTTTTTTGTAAAACGGCCGATATGTTTTCACCTACCTTGACAGTTTCATTACCTTTTAGCTTTTTCTTTGAGGTGCACAGTTCCTTTAAGAATTTTGCATATCGGGGAACCTGTTTAATAGCATCAAGAAGGGGAATGTTTAACTCTACCTTCCGAAAGGTCTCCATGATTTCCTGTTCCTCTCTTTGCTTTTGTGTGCTTCTTAGTCTTGAGGGGAATGGAGGAGGAGTGGTGAACTTTGCCTTGACTTCATCTGATTTTGGAGCCTCGGGTTTCTCCGTATCTTTCTTCTCAACAACGATCTCTTCTTCCTCTTCTTGCATTGTCGGACCATCATAACTCTTCCCGCTTCTCAAGGTAACAGCACAAGCATTGTGCTTAGGATTTGCCTCGGTTTGTGGAGGCAGTTTACCTTGAGACTCTATCTTACTCACCGAGGTGGCGAGTTGAGCCATTTGTTGTTCCAAATTCTTTATGCTAGCTTTTGTCTCCTGTTGGAACGTATGTGTGCTGGTTGCCAAACTTTTCACAATATCTTCCAAAGACATTCCCGAGCTACCCGCTTGTTGTTGGGCGGGTTGCTGTTGTCGAGGTTGAAAGTTTGGTGGTTGTTGATTACCTTGGAAGGTTGGGCGTTGTTGATATTGTTGAGGCCTTTGCTGAAAATTCATGTTGGGAGGATGTCCCCAATTTTGATTGCCTCGGGGTTGTTCATATTGTCTTGAATTTTGCCCCGGATAACCCCCAAGTGCTTGTGCTTGTTCAACATCATCTTGCAGTGTGGGACACATATCAGTGGGGTGTCCAAATTGTAGACAAATTCCACAAGCTCGGGCTTGTGGCTCAGCACTCTTGTCCTTAGTAAGTTGCATGACTGCTTTGGTTAACTCAGCTAGCTGAGTTTCAATGTGAGGAGTGCTCACTTCCTTGACCGTTCGTGGAACATCCGTGTACCACTCATCATCCTGTGCTGAGTGCTTGGTGTCTTCAGCTATGGAGGTAATCAAAGCTCTAATTTGGGTAGGTGTTTTATCGAGTAGAGCTCCTCCACTAGACGCGTTTATCAAACGTCTCTCCATTGGTGCTAATCCTTCACAAAAGTATTGAAGGAGTTGGTGATCAGTTATGCCATGTTGTGGGCAACGAGCACACAACTTTTTAAACCTGTCCCAATAAGTGTGCAAGGCTTCTCTTTTGAGTTGCTTGATTCCGATGATCTCCTTGCGTAGGATTGAAGCTTTGACTTCTGGGAAGTATTTGTCTAGAAACAGCTTTGCAAGTTCATTCCAAGTAGTTACCGACCCCGGTGGTAGGTAATATAGCCATTCTTTTGCTGAGTCTTGAAGAGCAAAGGGGAATGCCCTTAGCTTGATTTGGTCTTCGGTGACGTTATGTGGCTTCATACCGGAACACACAACGTGAAACTCTTTGAGGAACTTGTGTGGGTCTTCATTCTCTAGGCCTCAAAAAAGGGGTAATAGATGAATGAGTCCGGATTTCAGCTCAAAGTTTTCCATAGTAGGGTAGTTAATGCAAAGTGGTTGTTGTGGGACATCACGAGTTGCCCACTGTCTAAGGGTTTGTTCATTTGCCATTGTAACTGCGGGAAATTGCGGTTTAGGTGAGTGTGGTGGAGTGATGGGTGTTTCTTGATGGGATTGCGATTCTGTTTCGGTTTCAGATTCACTTGACAAGAGTATGTCTTGCCAAATGTTGGTGACCGGAGGTGAAGATATAGAGGATGAGGAGCTTGCTAACTTCTTTCGTTGTTTTGCTTGCTTCCTTAATCTCTTTACTGTTTTCTCAATCTCCGGGTCAATCTCGAGTGGTGTACCTGTACGCAAAGATCTTGGCATAAAACGATTAAATTTGCCGTATCCCCGGCAACGGCGCCAATTTGTTAGGTGTCGAATCCAGCAAATAAATATAATATAAACCCACTAAACACACTAAAAATAGTATAAATGGAAGTAGGGTTCGTGTCTAAAAATGCAACTAACACATATTTTTGAACAGGAGTTGCTTGAGCTGTGTTCGGATGTTTGGTGAGATTGTGTGGCCTATCGTCATCGTTTGCTCCGGGTATTTGCGGTTCAATACCCACTTCTCTGGCTCGGTTGTTGAAACCTTCGCCGCTTTCGTCGGGCGCATCTCTTCCGTTGACATCACTTCTTTTCTGGCGTAGATAATTGCCACCCCCGTCTTGGTTGGAAACCCTATCGCTGAATGGGGCGTGGAGGTTACCATGTTTAATTCGCCTTGGGTTTCTCTCCCAATTAACACATCATGCCTTGATTTGACAGGCATCACCATGAAGTTAACATTCGTTGTTCTTGAATGCTTCCCGTCAGAGAGTGTGACGGGGAAGCTGATTTGGCCTAGCGGGAAGACCATTTCGTTGCAGAATCCAGACAATGGATAATCAACTGGCTCAAGTCTCGCTTTATCATCGTCATCAAACTGATTAAAGCACTGCTCATAGATGATATCAGCCATACTTCCTGGGTCAATGAACACTTACTCTGTTTCGTAATGGCCGATAATACCGGTAATGACGACGGGTCGAGTGGCGCGAGGACCGCCGCGCACTACCGGGAAGATGACCTGTTGCTCTTGCCATGAGGGTTCGTAAGGGTGCTTGCCTTTCTCTTTTGAGCTGTATCTTGGTCCGTTGACCATATGGGTTTCTAGACGTCTGACTTTCTTGTGATTCCCCTCATCGTGTCGTTGGAGCTGTCGAGTTTCTTTGCGCACGTTTTTCACCAGGTGGCTTAGCTTCCCGCTTTTTAGCACTTTTTCGATCTCCTGACGTAAACTGTAACAGTCGTCCGTCAGGTGTCCCGTATCTTTATGGAAGTCGCAGTACAGGTTGGGGTCTTGCCCCTTTTTTTTGTCATGGGCCTTGGAGCCTTGAAATCATGATTCTCCGTCATCAGTACCTCTTTCGGTGTTTTTATGAGCGGAGTCCAGTGCTTTTCTCGATTGTCATCCCTGACTGCCTTCCGATACCCAATTCGATCAATAGTGTCTCGCGCATCTTCTCTGTAGTGTGACCGTTCTTCATAATGAGATCGTTCACCATAACCGCTGGAGTGGTTGGCTTTCCACCCAGGGTTTTTGCCTTTGTTCCGTTTGTTGTCGTCGCGCGAGTGACCCCCTTTAGAAAATCGATCTTCAGTACGATAACTGTTGTTTCTGGCGAGTGACTCTTCAGTTTGCGCGACTATCTTCGCGGCTTCCATGAGTTTATCCCATTCCTTGGGCATTCCATCTTTCCCAGTGATGGTTCTAATTAGGCTATCACAGCGAATGACTTTCTTGAAGTGGCAGCGCATGAGTTATTCACTTACGCCACCGATTTCCAAGCACTCTTTGTTAAAGCGAGTGATGAAATCTTCCAGACCCTCGTTATCTCTGCGCCAGATGTCTTCAACCTCGGCTGTGTCGCGCTGGTATCGTCTTTGTTGACTGAAGTGACTCAAAAACTGTGTCCTGAAATCCACCCATGATTTGATTTTTTCTGGAGGAAGGCTGTCGAACCAGGCGCGACCAGCCCCGGTAAGCGTTTGAATAAACAGATGGCACCACATGGGCATATTCCATCCTCCCATGCAGCCCACGCTTGTGAAAACTCTGACGTGATCATCAGGATCAGTCAATCCGTTAAACTTTCCGACTGTCGGAGGTAACTTCTCTCTTTTAAGTGGTGCCAATGCGATTTTTGGAATGAACTTGGAATGTTCCACAGCTTCAGCTGGTCGATAGGCGAGGCGAAAGTCTTGTTCAGCCTCTTCGGTGTACCCAACATGTTGTCTTGGTTTGTAGTATTCATGGTTTCTCTGTAAACTATTGAAGACTGAAGATCCTTCATCGTCCTCCCGTGTTGGTTACTTCGATTTCGCCAATTTCTTCGATGTGTTGAGGTTGGGCGTTTTGATTACCTTCCCCCAACGCTGCATTAGAGTTTGCACCGAAACCAACAAACTCTGGAACGATTCCTTGACCAGCCATGATCGAAGGAAGGAAAAAACACGAAAACTCAGGAAAAAAGAAGATGAGTGATTTGTAGAAAAACCGGTGGGCGCCAATGAAGAAACACAGAACTAATTAAGGGACTAATCAGTTTGGTTTATGTTCCTATCATAGTGGTTGATCTTCTTTATGGTTTCCTGAGCTCCTTAATGATTGGATTAGCCTGCAAAACAGAACACCGTTACTCGTTAAGAGGGGAATGTGGGGGTTTCCCTCTTAACCGGACTCCGGCGTGAGAATAAACGACTGCTTTTGGGGAGATAATTAAGTATTAAGAGTGAGAGTAGAGGGAATGGAATGTTTAACCTGTGAAGTGAGGTCTCTATTTATAGCCGGAGAGGTGTAAGAGGATATGGGCTGATGGGCCTTGGGCCGTAAGGTGACAACACAGCGGATATGTTCCTTGTCTCACTGTTGTCGACCGTTAGTGGCTTCTAGAGGTTCCACGGCGCTGGCGCACCGTGAGTGGAGCCACGTGTCACTGTTGTCGGCCTTGTTGTCTCTCTGCCATCAGCAGGCAAGTGGAGATCGTGGGGCAGGTGTCTCTGCCTTGTGATTGGTGCCACGTAGACGTCCTTGAGTACTTTATGTCTCCTGCATGTCAGACGATCGTGGAGCACGACTGAGCAGGGCCAGAAGGACGCCGATTGGCTCTTTCCATCTGCCACCTGTACCTTGTGTACTGTCTGGAAAGGCCTTGCGCCGTAGTCACGCATGATTCTTGCTGAGCACGTTACTACTCCGCGCGCGGTGTGGACTTACAAATGTTCTTTCAGAATGCTAAGTGTTGGAAATGGAGTCTCTACTTGCTCGGACCTCGCGCCGGATCATTACACGTCTTTGTAGCCCGCGCGAGGTTGGCAATAAGAAATATGCTGAATAAGGAGTATGGTCCTGCGCGCGTCCTGACCGGAGGGTTGCGCGACGTTTTTGGGACCATACCCCTTCAGAATGCTACAAGTCAAAAACTGTCATAAAACATTTGATCATATGCATTATCATTATTAATTATTATATAATACCATTCAAAAACCAAAATTGGTCAAATAGATATTTTTTAACAAGTACGTTTTTTTCTCCTTTAAATTCTGGTAGGTAATTTCTTTTAGAGTTAAATACTTAAATGTGATTTTAGTTTCTATGGTTTGGGTTATTTTGTCAATTTAGTCTAAAAGTTTCATTTTTCGTCTGTGGGTCAAAAAAGGTTTTAGCTTTGTCATTTTAGTCCACTGGGTCAACTTTATCCATTATTTCTTTAAACGAGAATGACAATTCGGTCATTTTATATGGCCGAATTCCCGTTCTAGTTAATAGAATTATATGTAAAATGACCAAATTGACCTTCTCATTAACAGAAAAAATGGATAAAGTTGACCCAGTTGACTAAAATGGCAACGGTAAAACATTTTTAGACCCACATAAAAAAAATGAAACTTTTGGACTAAACTGACAAAATAAACTAAACTACAAGGACTAAAATGACATTTAACTCTTTCTTTTAACTACTAGGCCAAAGCCTAAGTGGTAATTGGTCAAAATATATGCACTTACATGGGGTAAAATCAAATAAAAAATTTATTTTGCCTAAGACCGTGGGGTATGGTGGGGCTTGGGTTGGGGCATGAGTTGACACCTGGAATTGGAGCTCCCCCACCGCCTAGTGACGTGTCCGTGGGGTATGGCGGGGCGTGGGTTGGGCTTGGCAGATTATTAAAAAAAAAATTACAAAAAAATTATAAAATTCACACAACATTTATAAAAAAAACCTAAAATTTCATTAGATTTTTAAAAATTACAAAATCCTAAAAATTACATAATACCTAAAAATTACAAAATAAAAAACCTAGAGCGTTAGGTAAATTTCAAAAAGGGCGATCTTGTCGAACGCCTTTCGCTCCTTGCCTAGAAATTCAATATTCGCCACCGCAACCCGATCCTCGTGGCTTAAATCGCCGCTCGGAACGGCTTTGTAGTAACCCTTGAAACGATCGAGCTTGGGTCGTAGCTCGCGCCATTTATGTTGGCACGCGTTGAGGTTGTGGCGGTCGTGTCGGACGTTATGTTTGTAGGTTGTGAATGCTTCCAGCCAATATCGTGTTTGGCCGGGTTGTCGAGCCTTCATAGTGTCAACGACGCTTGTGACGAGAGCCAATTCTTCCTCGTGGGTCTAAGATGCCATCTTCTTTGGGTTGGGGTAGCGGTGGATAGTGACGGGTTTGGAAGTGGGTAGCCGGTGGGGTAGCGGTGGATAGTGACGGGTTTGGAATGGGGTAGCCGGTGGGGTTGGGGTTACATTTATAGGGGATGTTGGGGTTGGGGTGACTGCTTGGCTTGGCCAAACGGTTTGAATTTAAAATTCAAACTTTCAAATGGCCCGCTATGACATGGCGGGGTCAGCGAATAGGAGGCCGCCAGCTAGGATGTCAAGACCGCCCCACGCCCGGCTTGAAACCCAAGCCTCAAGGGCCACGCCCCAACCCAAGCCCCATACCCCATAGTCTAAGTAGGATGAGAAGGAATCTTAATCATGTATTTTTTAAATCAATGGTTAAGATAAAAGTGTAGGAGAAAGGAGGAGTGTAAGGGTATCTTGGGAAAATCCTATTTATGGATTTTTCTCTCTCCACATGCATGACACATGCATATTCCACCCTCATTTTTTAAACTTTCATAACTTTTTATACTACATTATTTTTTCATAAAAATTTCACCGTAAAATCGAGCGTCTTTTTATCTTTAATTTGAGTACCATATTTTATTTTATATATTAACAACTGATGAAAGCTCTTAACAACAGTATCAGTTTCCAAGTCACTGATGACTGGCATCTGTAGGTCATCTAAGTTGCATCCCACCTCTCAAAACACCCATCTCCAAGTTCAACCAAATCAGCTTCCAGCATATTCTTCGTTCCCTTCAACAACCCTATTGTCCTTCCTTTAACCATCTTCCTTCCGTAAATCGTTGTTCGACTTAACAGACCCAATATCTACTTCTCTGTAGTGAAAAATCCAACCCAGTCTTCTTTAGCCCAACCCATTTACAATCTCTTAATTTTGTCCCAATTTTACATCGCTTCAAAAGAAACCCTAACTGTCGATTGTAGTAATGAGCCATTGAATACAAGAATCTTTGAATCTATTGCAGTCTTCGTCTCTTCCACCTGTCGATTGTCTACTCAGTAAGTCCGATTTCTATCTTTTAATTTTTTGATTCTGCATCTTAAAGTTGAACCCTGAATTCAAACAAGGTTGTAGTCTCTCTGTTTCTGTTTCTTTTATTTTTTATTCTTGGTATTTATTAATTAGTTTTATTTAAAATAAAATGTACATTAGGGTTGAGTTCCAGCAGGCTCCTTCACTTTATCAAGTGTCAAATTGAACAACAGAGAGTAAATTAAAGATTAAATCTTAATGATAGATGCTATTAATATATTATTGCTATTAATATATTATTATCCACAAATTAAAAAAAAAGCCAATCTAATATCTGTAGCATCTTTTGGTATCAAAAACAAGAAAATAAGAGGTATGGTTAAAACCCGAATAAATGATTCAATTCAATATAAGTGTATTTTTTAGTGTTAAACATTGTGGTTTAAATGACATATACGACACGTATAGATAGATCTGTACATGCCGTATAGAAGTTAATTTTTTTGACATAAGGTTCGGTCCGGTTCTAACTTTCTTATACGTGTAGAAGTGTGTATTTAGTTTGGATTTGGGTGAGTGCATAGATCCACCACGGCTCAACTCCGTGTTCGTAGTGTTTCTTTTTTGTTTTATACAAAGGGTTCCCCAAAAAAATACGAGGGTACCCTTAACCAAAAAATAAGATACTTGATATTACTAAAATCCCATTTTTTTACAATCGCAAACATTTTATAACCCGAAAACTTATAGAATCATTAAGCTCGGTTTTGGAAAACACCGAGCCTCATCTAGGTTTCCAGTCCCAATTTCGAATTCCAGGTTCCCAAATCGCGTCTCATTGTTTCCCTTTTAACGATGTCTTTGATCTGATTGTCCAGTTGGCGCTCTTTTTTCTCCGATAGTCTATTTGTGTTCCGGTGGTAGCCTACGGTGGTTTTGGCCGCTTCTTCTGTGCTTTTGTTTGTTCAGGTTAGTGACGGGTTTCTATGCTTAATTTCGGTATCATAATCTATAGTTTTGTTCTTTTTTTATGTTCTATGTTTAAAGTTTGCCTCTTCTTTGGGTTTTGGTTAATGCACACGAATTGTTCGATAATTTGTCTTCATAGATTTGCCTTTGAGGTTTCATTAAATGAATGTGATTATCATGTGTTTTGTAATTCAATTATGTTTTTATTATATTAGCCAAGTAGGTTGCACAACTATTTCTTGAACCTTTTATCCATGTATAAATATGTATGTGTCTATTATGTGGAGAGTTAACTTATGTGGTGGTCAGCTTAAAAAAATAAGTTAAGTGCCATCATAGGTGTGTAAGCTACTTTTTCTTACTTGCTAACACCTACATGCTCCATCTGTGGCTTATCATTAAGACTTGCTTATTTGCTTATGACCACCAAGCATGATAGTCATCACCAAGTATTCTATTTTACGCATGTTATAAAAGAAAGAAAAAAGGCCTATAAGTTTCAACTTTCTATTGCTTTAAGGTTTCATGCTCTGCTGTTGATTATTTTATTGCTTCTTAATAATCTATAGTGACTTGTGAGTTTGTCGTCTTATAGGTTGCTATGTATCGGTTTTGCACATTCTGTTTGGTCATCTTTTCGGTATGTTTGTTTTCTCATATATAAGTCATATTTACATTTCTTTTATGTTCATGTCTATCGTTTTATTGCATGTGGTTGGTTATGATCCGTATATGTGTTGTTGCTCTTATTAATAATATTTCGTTCTGCCAAAAAAATATTTAAAAATGAATACACTTGGTAAACGTAGAGGAATAGTTAGTTCACATGAAACAGGTGAAAGTTCTACAGCCCGTTCTTTTCATAGACAGTCACGGCGACAACGATTACTTAATGGTCCGTCTACATTATCATCTGAGGCTGTACAAAGGCCGCTTCCTTTGTATTCTGATTGTGGAGATTGTCGCTATGTTTGTGAATACTGCAGTGCTAAGTTTTGGTCAGAAAGGGTTGTACATTGGTCTCGTGTTGAGCATCCTCGCTATACTCAATGTTGTAAATTAGGGGCTGTAAGGTTGCCGTTTCCTATTCAGCCGCCTTCCGTCATCAAGCAATTGTTTGAGGACAACGATTTTTTGGAAAATATTAGAGCATACAATAGCATGTTCTCTATGACATCGTTTGGGGCGGACATTAATGAGACAGTTAACGATGGTCGTGGCCCTTATGTTTTTAAGATATCAGGACAAGTTTCCCACTGGATTGGGTCTTTGTGCCCACCATCTAATGAGAAGCCTCGGTTTTTGCAATTATACATTTATGATACCGAGAACGAGGTTTCAAACAGGCTCCGCTTTTTTGGAGACTCAACTCAATGTAGTCTTTCTGCTGATATTGTTAGAACACTTAGTGATGTGTTAGCCACTCATAATAAGTACGTGTGTGTTTTTAAAAATGCTAAGGAGATGGCTGATCCAACTGGGAACAACTATTCTGTATGTCTTTACAACAATGTATGTGATAGAAGATATGGCCCCCCCTCTCCAGGTACCTTAGGCGGTATTGTATGTGGTGATGACGCTAACTCTAGCGAGTACGATATCATCGTAAACTCAAAGGACGGAATACCTCAAAGAGTTAGTAAGTTACACCCATCTTATATGCCATTACAGTACCCATTGCTGTTTCCATTTGGTGAAGAAGGCTGGTCACCACGTTTTCATTTGCATCAAGTTCATAGTACCAAAGAGAAGAGGTTGACGGTTAACATGTATTATAGTTATCAAATCCACGATCGAGCTGGTATCTATTCTCTTCTTTTACATGGTGGCCGCCTATTTCAGCAATACTTAGTTGACGCGTATACATGTGTTGAACAAAATAGGCTCACCTACTATAATACACATCAAGATCAGTTGCGTTCCGAGTATATTGCTGGTGTCTATGATGCTATTTCTAGAGGTGATACAGAATCCCGCAAAATAGGCAAACGGATATTCTTGCCTGCTTCATTTACTGGTGGCCCGCGATATATGCATAGACATTATCAAGACGCATTAGCGATTTGTAGGGTTCATGGCAACCCTCAATATTTCATCACATTCACCTGTAATGTTAAGTGGCCTGAAATTACAAGATACATGGACAACATTGGCAGCAAAAATTCTCAACACCGTCCTGACATTATAGCTCGCGTTTTTAAGTTAAAAGTAGAAGATTTCATAAAGTTTATGAAAACTGACAAAACCTTTGGAGATGTCGCAGCATGTAAGTCCCTTTTCTTATTACGATACAAACATGAATTGCTTCTCCTATTTTATACACACATCACAATATTATTTATTTCCTATAATGTTTTGTAGACTTATATACAATCGAGTTTCAAAAAAGGGGATTACCACATTGCCATACTTTATTGTGGGTGACGGAAGCTTATAAAATACAGGATGCTGCTGCTGTTGATAATTACATTACAGCTGAATTTCCCGATCCACAGTCAGAAGCGTCTCTGTATCAAACAATTACTGAATGCATGCTTCATGGGCCTTGTGGTTTGTTAAACCCTACCGCTCCATGTATGCGTGAGGGTAAGTGTTCAAAGAATTTTCCAAAATCTTTTCAACCTGCTACAACATTCGACAAAGATGGATATGTTCATTACAAAAGGAATGCTAGTATTCATCATGTGTTGCGAAGTGGAATCCGCGTTGATAACGGTTATGTAGTTCCATATAATAAACGCTTGTGTAGCCGTTTTAATGCACACATAAATGTTGAATATTGTGGCTGGAACATGTTGATCAAATATCTATTCAAATACATCTCTAAAGGAGTTGATCGTATAAGATTTGTTATACAGAAATCTGAAAATGATGCAGCTTCCACATCTGCTGAGTCAACTCCTGTCATCAATGAAATTCAGAATTTTATTGATGGCCGCTTCATTTGTCCACATGAAGCATCTTGGAGAATTTTGAACTTCCCTATTCATGAACGTGATCCTGTTGTTCAAATCCTAGCTGTTCATTTAGAAAACATGCAAAATATTACCTTCAAGGAAAATAGTCGTTTGCAGGCAATCGTTAACAACCCATCTTTTGGAAAAACAACATTAACTGAATGGTTGAATAACAATTGTAAAGAGCCAGAGGGATTGCACCTTACATACAGTGACTATCCATCTAGGTTTTGGTGGGAGTCTTCTGGTAAAGGATGGATTCGTAGAGCCCGGTTAGGTAGCACAGCCATTGGTCGACTTGTATACGTACATCCAACAGCTGGCGAATTATTCTATTTGCCTATGTTACTTTGTCATCAAAAAGGCTGCAAATCATATGCGGATATTCGTACAGTCGCACATGTTACCTACACCACCTTTCGGGCAGCGTGCGAGGCTTTGGGGTTGATAGGCGACGATAAAGAATGGTTGGAAGCCTTCACTGATGCATCCTCATGGGCCACGTCCTCAGAATTAAGGTCCCTATTTTGCCACCTGCTTCTATTTTGTGAAGTCAGCAACCCTTTAGTTTTGTTGGAGTCTCAATGGAGAAAAATGGCCGACGATCTGTTACGTACTTTAAATTCCAATGCTACAAACCCATCATTCTTCATAAACGATAATGATTTACAACAACAAGTGCTGTTGGAGCTTCAAAAAATCCTCAATTCTTCGACCCCATCAAAGTCGCTTCAAGATTTTGGTTTGCCGCTGCCATCAGAAACACTTCTTGCTATCTTAAAGAATAGACTCCTACTCGAAGAAACAAGCTATGATAGATCTGCATTGCAAGTTCAACACTCTGAGATGCACTCGCAGCTTAATGCAAACCAACTTAGTGTTTACAATGCAGTCACAACAGCACATATTAACAAAGCTCAAATATTATTATTTGTTTATGGTCATGGAGGCACAGGGAAGACATTTTTATGGACTACAATACTCTCTTACTTTAGATCTATTGGAAAAATAGTACTGGCAGTCGCCGCTTCAGGAATCGCATCACTTCTTCTACCTTCAGGGAGGACTGCGCATTCACGTTTCAACATTCCCATAGATCTATCGAACGAATCTACCTGTAATATTAAGAAGAATACTCAGCTTGCAAACCTTCTCAAGCAAACATCAATAGTGATATGGGATGAAGCCCCTATGAGTGACCGATGTTGTTTTGAATGCTTAGATCGAACACTCAAAGATATCCTAGAAAACGACACACATTTATTTGGCGGCATGTCAATACTTTTAAGCGGAGACTTTCGACAGACACTTCTGGTTAGACCAAAAAGCACAAGATCACAAATCCTAGCTTCAACTTTACCAAACTCTTACTTATGGCCATCTTTTAAAGTATATACATTGCATCACAATATGAGGCTTACAAACAATAATGATACATCAAGACAACCATCATCAACATTCGTTTCATGGTTACTAGACATTGGAGATGGTGAAATAGGGCAGCCTGATACAGAGGATCCTCATAATACAAAAATTGTTCAGATTCCAGACAATTTTTTAATCCAACAAGATCAAAACGGCCTACAATCTCTAATAGAGTTTGTATATGAAGATGCGATACTCAGCAATCCGTCTGCCACAAACATGTCAAACAGGGCAATTGTTTGTCCAAAAAATCAAACAACAGATGAAATAAACAACTTGATTTTGACTATGACTGCTGGTGAAGCCAGAACTTATATAAGCTATGATTCTATGATACCTCACACGCAACATGCATCAGATTTAGAGACTTTATATCCACAGGAATATCTTAATCAATTTACATTTCCTGGCATTCCTCCCCATAAATTAGTTTTGAAAGTAAATACCCCAGTCATGCTACTTAGAAATATAAACCAACCATTAGGCTTATGCAACGACACACGTCTGTTAGTATCTCAGCTGTTACCAAAAGTAATATAAGCATTTATAATTACAGGTGTCTCAATAGGAAATCGTGTGTACATACCTAGAATTAAATTAATTCATAAAAATACAGATTTACCATTTGTTTTTACAAGAAGGCAATTTCCAATAAAAGTTTGTTATGCTATGACCATAAATAAAAGTCAAGGACAATCTCTCAACAAAATTGGTATCTATCTTCCACAACCTGTCTTTACACATGGCCAACTATACGTTGCTTTATCTCGTGTGACATCCCTAAATTCACTTAAAATGCTAATCACTTCTGCAAAAAGCACTACGTTGAACACAACATAAAATGTTGTCTTCCGCGACCTGTTGAGTCAAGTAAATAACAATCAGGTTGTTATTAGCCGTTTGCATACGTATATCATATATGATATATATTTACATCATACACTAACTATTATTGCAATAGCATATGCATTCCATTATTCTCTTTAATAATAATATACAATTACGTTTTCTATTGTTTGCTGCTGAAACAGATGCACATAAATGAAAATCAAGACAATCCCGGCTCTACAATACAGTTCCGCAACGACAGAGATTGAAGTCTGTGTGTGTTAAGAAAGTAGCACCTTACTTCAAATCCTATAAGACAAGGTTTTCTTTATCGTTCACAATGTATTACAAATACCACATTTACAACTAACACTAACAACATTTCTATCAGGGGGATGCTATCCAAATTTTAGGCAAAAAGCAAACCAACCTTATGGTGTAGTAAGATTTAGAGGTTTGGGTGTACGATAGTGGTGGTTACTCATCGGAATCAACACTTCTAGTGATGGAACATGTCCGACGACAAATCGCGAGGGACAACGAAAGTCAATGCCAGTGTTCAGGTGCGTTATTCTGCCTCTTTTTAACGCTACTTAGTTTTCCTATGATTTCTGGTAGGCAAAAATAAGAAGGGTTTGTTTCTTTATTTTTGATGTAGTTTTTATCCCTTTATTCAGCAATCTTTACTGATTTTGGAGTAATGATAGCGATCACTTCGGACTGCAAAGAGGACTCAATGGCAATGAACAATGGCAAATATGTTCGGTTCACACCAGAACATTGCCCAAAACCGTGCTCACAACAAAAACAAGTCATTCACGAGTGCCCTATCCTCTCAAACATCGAGCCAAAGCAGATCAAAGTCTGGTTTCAGAATCGAAGGTCAAATCTATTTTTTTTAAATAAACTCTTCACTTTGAAACAACCCTTTCCGATGTGGGAATAATTAATTAACTAATTCATAAGGCACAAATTTTAGCTTTATAAGAAGCCTATGCAAATAGAATTGAACCACCAGTCACCTTCCATTGTTCTTGTCTTCTTAATGTCACAAAAACATTAAATTTGGATTTTTGAGGTAAAATGGCAGGAGGGGATTATTCAAGTGAAAGGAAGCTTCATCAAACACCAACGTGGGCTGTTGCTGGTGTATGTGCAATTATCATTATCATCTCCATAGCTTTAGAAAAAGTTCATAAACTTGGAAAGGTAATTCCTTTTTTAAATTTGCTTATTATTGTCCTTCACTTATGTTCATTTTTGAAAGAAATATTTAAAAGAAACGTAAACTGTGTCTGTATTGTATGAACCACTTAACCATTTGAAAATAACTTTATTTTGAGCTAGCTTGGTCGGGTAGCGGCTCCCGGAGTGGGATCACTCCAGCGGTTGGGAGGACCGTGCACTATCCCCCCCTACTTGGCCTTCTTTAAGATTGATTACCAACAATAAACCCACGCTGCACAGATTATCTTAGCCATTGGAACAAAGCTTCAAGCCATCTTGACAATAATGGCTGTTGAAATAAAGGAAAGACATGCAGTTGTCCAAGGGATTCCTCTTGTGAAGGCCTCTGATAAATACTTTTGGTTCTCGAGGCCGAGCCTAATGCATCATCTCATACACTTTGCTTTGTTTCAGGTACTTATCGAAAACTCTTGGAATTTGATCACATATTTCTTTATTCTCATGTCACTAATTGTTTTACTTAATTATTTGTGCTCACAGAATGCTTTCCAGATTACTTACTTCCTTTGGATTTGGGTAACACAAGTGCTATATTTATATATATATATGTACTGAAGTTTTTTTTTTTTTTTGAAACTTGGATAACACTAGATTGCTTCATGTGCTTGTGCAGTATGAATATGGTATCAGTTCTTGCTTCCATGACACTATGGAACTTGTGATTATAAAACTTCTTATTGGGTATGGATTACATTTTAACAAAAGTGATTGCATAACCGAGTCACTGGTTAGAGTGTTTGCTGATGGAATGGTTTGTGTTTAATGTAGGGTTGGAACTCTAATCTTGTGCACCTATACAACACTTCCACTATACGCGCTTCTATCACAGGTTAGTCTGCGTTGAATAACTTATATTCATCGATTTGGACTGTATTCCAGTTACATTGTATCAGATGGACTTTGTTAATTTGAATATGATATACATATACTAAACACATGATATATTGATGTGCTACATGTGTAGATGGGGTCCAACATGAAGAAATCCATATTTGACGAACAAACTGCTCGCGCCCTGCAAAATTGACGAATGGCGGTGAAGAGGAAGCATGAAGGCAAGGGTGGAAACTCCCCAAACCGATCAGTAGGGAATAGTCCTACTGCTAGCCCCGTTCATTCACCTTTCCACCCGACAACTACAGCTACACTCCACCGTTCAAAGACAACCGGTCAGCCCACACGCTTTGCTGCCTATGATGACACTAATGCATCAGATTTCAAAGCTGAACCGCTTTCTCATGAATCATCTACCAGACACTTGATTGACTCGACGGTTGTTTGTCACAGTGATATTAAAGATGTTTATATTCACAGGGTTTATTCTTACATTTGTTATTTGTCTAATTATATCTTCTTGTATAAATGTGTATACAGAAAATTCTATATACTCTTAAAACCCTATGTCGGTGTTGTCCTTTCATAGGTTTTTTTTTTCCTAGCAAGTTTTGTGGGTTTTTTTTTACGTTTTCGTCCCTTATGCTTTGTGTATTGTTTCTTAAATACCAAATTCTTTTGTAACTTTTTTATTTTACGTTTTTACCCCTTGCACTATTTTTTTGTGGTTTTGTTTTTTTACGTATTTTTTCCCATCTCCTGTAATGTACGTTTTCGGCCCTTATGTTTTGTGTGTTGTTTCTTAAATACCAAGTTCGTTTGCAATTTACAGTTTTCGTCAACGTTTAAACTTTATGTTTTTATCCCTTGCACTATTTTTTTTCTTTCTTTTTCCTTTCTTTTTTGTGGTTTTGTTTTTTCACTTATAACCTTTAATTTTCAGCATTTAGGGGCTGTTTGGCAACATCTGAATCAATAAGTGCTGAATGAATAAGAGGTCTGAATGGTTAAGAGGCTCTGAACCAGTAAGTGCTGAACCAGTAAAGTGTTGTTTGGTTGCACTTCTGAATGGCTGTGTAAAATGACATTTTTACCCCTATTTATTTGTTTCATTTGACTTGTTTTAAATAAAAAATAAAAAGTTCGGAATTGACACGTTGCCACACAAATGGTTAAAACTGCCACTTGTGGGTTGAGCTTTGCTATAATAATGACCCAAATACCTAAAAGCATTTGCATCTTGTTTTTTTTTTTAACGGAGCATTTGCATCTTGTGGGTTGAGCTTTGCTGCAATCACAAAATGCTCTGCTGCCTTTTGCTTAGATTCTTCTCAAATTGAGGTGAGTGGCGGCGCTGTGGAGGAGACACGGTGGAGGAGGGGCGGCGACGGAGGTGAGTGGCGGCGCTGTGGAGGAGACGGTGGAGGAGGGGCGGCGACGGAGGTGAAGGTTGAGGTGAGTGGCGGCGCTGTGGAGGAGAGACGGTGGAGGAGGGGCGGCGACGGAGGTGAAGGCTGTGGAGGAGTTGCAGCGATGTGTGGATGAGAGAAGATGAGAGGAGAAGAATGGGTGGCTGTGGAAGAAGAAGATGGGTTTTGATGATTAGGGCAAAGGGCAGACTGGTCACTAGTTCATTCAGATATCAAAAGGTGCTGAACCATTCAGATCTGAATGGTTCAGTTCAGATGTTGTTATTTGCTGAACCAAACACCCTAAGGTCTGACCGATTCAGAGCCAAGCCTCTTAATGGCTCCATTCAGACCCAAACAAACAGCCCCTTACTCTTACAACCTCTTAACTTTCTAAATACTTTTTTATCAACTTTTACGTCTTCATTTTTATTTACATGTCGCTATAAACTTAAGTTGATTTATATTTCGACATAATTTCTTTCGTCTTTTCTCAGGTTTTAGCATTCACACTGACAACTTTTTTACTTTGTAAATACTTTTCTAATCGAGTTTTCCGGTCGATGTAAGACACGTGTCAACATGCTTTTGTATCAGATCAAAAATCGGGCCACCCCGCCGCGAAGCGCGGGTGTAACACCCTCGTTGCTATATAAAATATGAAGACTAAAAAAACCCACTAGAATGTGTTGTATTTCTATGTTCGATAACATTTTTTTTGTGCTGGATTTTTATACTATATTTTTGTGCTGAATTTTTTCGTGCTATATTTTTTGTACTAGATTTTTTTGTGCTAGATTTTTTTATGCTATATTTTTTGTACTAGATTTTTTATGCTAGATTTTTTTGTACTAAATTTGTTTTGTTGTATTTTTAAAAAACAAAAGGGGTGACACATGTCATTTTCACTCCTATTTATAAGGACCAAAATGTCATTGATTCCTATTTATTAGGAGTGCCAAGTGTCATAATCACAATCCTTCTTAGGCAACTTAGGCGAAATCCACTTTTTAACGGATCCTTCCCCGCACTTACATAGTTAAAGAAAAACACACTCATACGATCTAAGACATTTATCATATGCATTATTACAAATCATTTATACACTAAATTCAATCTGGTCAGCATATATATCGATTTATATAACTACTGGGATTTTTTGCGCTTCACGACGGACGCTAGGTCTACATCGATTCGTTTCGTTTCGTTATGATGCCGTCATGATAATATATTCGGAAACCACAAAATAACATGAAGTTGTATTGTATAATCAACCGTGTAAAAGGGTTACATGCCTAAATATTTCCTTAATCTAGTTTGTCAAGAAAATACCTATGTTTTTATGCAAATATGAATGAATGTATATCAACTAGTGGATGCTCCGCCCGCGTTGCGGGGCGATGACCGAATAATTCTCAATCAATTAAAAAAAGACTACTATATTTTTTTAGGAAAAAAAAAACAAAAACGATGATAAGACTGTAATTTTGAGCTCGGGGCAAACCTGTAATTTTTCAGGACTAATGAGCCAGTGTTAGGCAGCTCCTTGACACGAAAAAATATTAAATCTAGTAAACCAATTAAAACAAAAAAACCTTTATAGTTTTGCTAAAAAAAAACTAAAATGATGGGAAAAACGTAATTTTTAACTGATGGCGAAATCATAATTTTAATTCGGGGATAAATCGTAAATTAAATGTACCAACGGGGGAGTGCCAGGAAGCTGCCGGCACGACTGTAATTTTACACTGAGAGCAAAATTGTAATTTCACCAGAAAAACAAACAAAAACGATGGGCAAAATGTAAATTTAAGTTGAGGGCAAAATGTAAATTTAAGTTGAGGGCAAAATCGTAACTTGGCTGTGAGAAAAAAAACTAATGGCAAAATTATAAATTTATACGGGGCAAAATCGTAATTTTAAACTGAGGGCAAAATTGGAATTTTTTGCTGGGAGCAAAAGCGTAAATTTATTTTTAAGTGAGGGCAAAAACATAATTTTGAACTGATGGGAAAATCGTAATTTTAAGGGAAAAAAACTATTGGCAAAACTGTAAATTGAAACGGGGCAAAATCGTAATTTTAACCGGGGGCAAAATTGAAATATTTAGCTGGGAGCGAAAGCGTAAATTTATTTTTAAGTGGGGGCAAAAACATAATTTTGAGCTGATGGCAAAATCGTAATTTTAAAATGGGATAAAATCGTAAATTTGTTAGACCAATAGGGGAGTGCCAGACAGCTGCTGGCACTATTACTTTGCCACCCATTTAGGCCAATCAAGTGGCCGAGCTATTCCCGCCGACAACCGACCTTGGTGTTTGTAGTTGTGGATAATATTATAAGTAACAAAAAAGATATCATTAAAGTAAAAAAAAAAAAAAAAACATAAATTAAACTAAAGTGCATTCATGTTTTAAAGCACGTTAAGAGTTTCATAGACCATGTGTAGTGGAAGAAACCCCACCCTTAGGCGTTTTGCGTCATGTGGCGATCCAGTCAGCAAGGGGCTTTATGGAGCGTTTTTCTAAAATGGGTGTAGTGGGGATGTGGGCAATATGTTAAAAGGAAGAATGTATGTGATTGGGCAAGAAAACAAGAATGCATGTGATTGGCCAAAGAATTGGAAGTCGGGCGTTGATTTAAGAACGCTTCATGTCAAAATTTGCAAAACAACGCCCAAGGGGCGGAGAAATTGCCGTGGAGGGGCGTTGTTGAACCAAAAAACGCCCAAACACTTCACCACTACGGGTGGTCTTAGGGTGAGATGAGTGGTAAACTCCTACCACAACCAGTGGCGGACCCAGAAATTATTTGATGGGGGTGCGGATGAGGTGTTCAACCATATTTCAAGGGGTGTGGATGAGGTGTTCAACCATATTTTCAAGGGGTGCGGTCGGGTTTTTTGCCTAAAATATACACTAAATTTTTTTTTCAAGGGGTGCGGCCGCCCACCCTGACCACTATGTAGGTCCGCCAATGACCACAACCAATCAAAACATGTCATGTTAACTTCTCTATTCACTTCCTATTTTACACTTAATCACAAGGGGTGATTCAACCAAATAATTTTTCTTTAAAAAATAAATAAAAAATTGTGATTAGTTGAAAGAGAGTGGGGCCCACTATTACCCACTCTCTCTCTCTCTCTCTCCTCTTCCCGCATGCAGTAACAAGTTACCAAATTTTGAGTTCACCGCATGGACTTGAGGCGTTGGCACGGATCAAACTTGCGGCAACTCCACTCACCGCTTCATTCTATCCGTGCACCCCGCTCACCCTTAAGGAAAAACACCCTTAAGGAAAAACACATGCATGAAACCAGTGAAATTTTGAGCAATTATTCTCGTTTGTGTAAATATTTAATCTTGAAAATAATATGAGGATACATGATGAATACACCGGACCCCAAACTTTCATTTTATCCGATTTACTCTTGCCCAAACTTTCATCTCTTATCACACACACATCAACGCTTGTCAACTAGATGTCAAAGTTAATAGGCAACAAAAGTACAAAAACACATAAAAAAATTGTTTGCTGTAGCTAAAAAGTTAATAAATTATATATATAACTAGAGGTTGAACCGCTACGGTGCGGCGGGGTTTTAAGCCAAATTGACTTTTCAGTATCAATATGTACAAATCATGAGTACGATTTTTTTTAACAGCAAGTAGAGTAAAAAGGCAATTTTTTCCCCAAAATATATAATTTCTATCATAACTATATCGATCCTAGTTATTCTTAAATACTGGTTGACGAATATAATTTGTAACACACAACCCTCATCACAACAAACTAACTTCTTGAAAGAGTTGATTTCATTCAAGACATCAGCAATAACCTCTAACTACAACTAATGTTTAAATGGCACACTTAAATTGTAGTCCTATCAAATGTCCTCGATATTGTAAATTCGTTCTCTAATCATATGATTGAAAACATTCCCCCAAACTTCAGAAGTTGATGATTGATGAACAAAAGCTAAAACAGGTGGATTAATCCCCGCTTACATTTCAAGAAGTTTGACTAACAGATTTACTGTTAACATAAGCAGTAACCAATAGCACACAATGCCTATTACACTTAAGCAGTCCTAACACTAATACTACTTTTCATACAAACCTCAAATTGATTAAACTATGTCACTACGTATACATGATGAAAGCTATGAATACGTGAATTACTGTTATGACACGTGAAACGATGGGTGTAAATGCGTGTACGATCCTTGTTTATTGCATGTGTAGAATATGTGGTTAATTACATGTAACACTGATTCTTAATGGTAACCATATTAGGACTTGGTTGACCAACTGTGAACGTAAACGAATATCTAGTCTTACCGAGCAAACCTAAGGTGAGTTCATTCCTCTTAAGCATGCGTCCCTGTGGTTGGGACAGTCATTGGGTATCCCTGAGAGGGATAGGTTTGGGTAAATCATGGGTATTCCTGAGAGGAATATGTCTTGTGGATAAAATCTGGAATGTTGGATAATATACTCGTCCTATCACCATTAAAGTCCCTCCGTGTTGTTTGGTTACCTGAGAGGTAACAAGGTATTAGTTGGTAGCGCTACTTATGTTTGGAACCCTCACCCCGTATCGGAAAGGACGGGTGTGAACTAATGACCTAGTCATGACCAATGCTTTGATAGGAGCATTGGGGAAAGGGCAAAATAAATCAGGAGCCGTCTTGTATCCGAGGTATTATCAACATTGTAATCAATGAACGGAACTAAACACTTGGTAACTAACGTTTTCGTAAAACTATGAACTCACCAGCATTGTCTGATACACGTGTGTGCATGCTCGCAGGTTATAGGTATGTGTAGATATTGAACTTGCTGTCTGGGAAGCTGGAGTGGTCATGGGTCGAGATACAAGGAAATCACGAGACGAGTCTAATGGTTATTATACATGTGGTTTATGAATCACTTAACTAATTATTTATGCTTCCGCTGAATATGATGATTTGTAATTAATGTTCGTAACACTTTATATTAATGAATGAAAGTTTTATTTAAAATCTTGTATGAGTTCAATGTGATTGGTGGCTAGATCCTGGTACGTCACACGCCTCGCGGGGGTTTCTGCTTGGGGTATTTTTGGGGGTGTGACATTACAACTGAACAGTTCTGAAAACGAGAATACGACCATGACACTCAGCTCCAGATTGCAAGGTTCGTCTCTTTCATCTGTTGTATACATTGCATGGCTAGTGTACACTTGATTATGATGTAGCATACGAACACACACTCGTCACTATAACATGATTACAAGAATTGCTTGCTTACCTTATGGTGCGTTGATAGTATGGCATAGTACTTGGAATTTTGTGGTCTTATCATTTTGATAACCTCCGTTTGATATCTGAGTTTGTAGAACCATTTGACACGAGTTGGGAGGAACTGAGATGAGCATGCAAATCACAATATTATTATGGGTGCACACATAATAATAATGTGGGGTGCATGCGAGTCTCAGTGAGCCTTAACAAGTGAAAAAAGGGTTCTGTTATGTTATTTAATCGGTGAGAAACGTAACAAATCTATAGGAGTCCTAGCAGTGATTGTCTCCTACTCGAACGTGATCTTTTCGCTCCTCTCTGAATCCTTACGAATCTCGATGCTATCAAGTATTACCTGAACACCCATCTGAACGACTAGCGAACTGTGTAGAATGTTAGGTGCTTGTACGAACATCCCTGAGTTGGATGTTGCAGCGTCAATGATTGGTCCATACCTTTCTCACTCCTCTTCGTTGCTGGAACTCATGTATTGACGCCTTAGATCCCGAAGTGCGATCACTTCTGCAGCACTCTCGTAACATACCATGTATTACTCAATTAACTTGCTAGATCGATGGACAAGAGGATGAGCATGGTACTTTACCGGTTCCAGTATTTGGACAACCCTGATTACCGGCAACGAACACCAGCGAATTGACTTCAATCGAACCCTTAACCCTAGTCAGCGACTTATGGGAGTCAACTCTTACGAATCAATCGGGACATGAACAATGACAAATGACTATAGAGTGGAATGTGTAACTTCCCACGCATCGAGTAGTGCCTCAGTATGTGACATGGAATGCGAAAGATGTATCTTGTCGGTGAAAGAATCGTAGGGCTCCGTTTCAAGCAACGACATTAGAGGCAACAGTCACGGCAATATCAAGGTACTCGTAATCGTAGCCTACAGTATGGAAATGAAGGTGCCTATGACACGGATTGGCTGTTGCTAAATCAAGACGACAACAACCAAGGGAACGACGGCAGTACTGGAAATCCTTGTAACGAGAACAACAACACTGGAAATGATGCTCATGGAAGGGCATTTAGGATTGGCGTGGGCGACGCCAGGATTATAGCAACATGGTGGCCTGCACGTTCTAGGTAACTAATCGCTTCGCCTCTGTTCTGTTTAACCCTGATGCTCCTTGAAACCGAACTTGTTGTGAAATCGGCTGATGGAAAGCCAAATTGAAGTCTCCTAAGTTCGTTGGGATGCAAACTCGACCTTGTGGAATAAGTGTTCGACATCGACCTTCCCTCTACTATCCTTGATGGTTTCGATGAAGTAGTTAGTGTGGATTAGTATCCAGATACCGCGCAAATATACTTTGTGAGAAGAAAATTTTGCATGTCCTTCTCTCTAGTGGAGAATCGTTATCTGTTCTAAAGCGTCAGAGTGGTGCAAAGGTTAGCGCCATTTTAGCTAAGGAAGCCCAGAAGCGTCTACGGAGGGATTACCCCGCTATGTTAGCAACTGTTACTGATAATAAGGCTAAGGAAAGAGGATCAAGGATCCACCAATTGTTCGTGATCCCTCTTAGTGTGCTACTCGAGGAACCTTCAGGTTTACTTCCACAACTGTTAGGCAGAATCTCAGTTTGATCTCGCACCAGAGGCAACCCTGATTACTCGTACTTCTCACCGTCTTGCACCAGGAGGGTTGCAAGAACTGTCTAATGAACTACAGGAACTGTTGGACAGGAGTTTAGTCAAACCTAGTTTATCGCCTTGGGGAGCACATTTATATCCGTGAAGATAAGCCTTTTCATACGTGTACTGATTATCGAGAACTCAACAAGGTGACAGTCAAGAACCGTTTACCTCAACCATGTATTGACAACCTGTCGGCCAGTTACGAGGGCCAAACCCATTCGAGGAATGACTAACGAACGAACTATCAGCAGATGGAAGTCCAAGGAGATAATGCTCCTAAAATGGCAAATCGAACGCAATGCTGCCATTGCAAACTTGTATTCCATGACCTTTGGGTTAATCAACACACCAGCAGCTTTATGGATCACATGAACCGGCCGTGTCATTTGATGACATTTTGAAACATTTTCAGGAGAAAGGAACATCATGAGCGGCATTTGTATTTTATTTTAGAGCTCCTGAGGGAGGAGCCACACTGCGCGAAGTCGTGTTAAATGTAACTACTGGATTGAGAGGTACATTTTTGGTCATGCAATCAATGAAGTGGGAATACACGTTGATCCCGCTAAAGATCCATTTTGTTAGAAACTGATCGACACCAAAGATTCCTTCGGGGATACAGCATTTCCTTGGTTTCGCTAGATTCCATCGCAGATTCATCAGGGGATTTTCGAAGATCGCGCAGCTTTAATCTCTTTAGCACAGCAGGGTGCTGTGTATTCGTGGGAGACAAAACAGGAGGACGTCTTTTCAGCTTCTGAAACCCAACTCTACAATGCACTGAGTGTTGTCTTTACCCGAGGGTACGGGTGATCTAGTGGTATACCATGATGGTCCGAGTCAGAGTCTCAGTTACACGCCGATGCAATACGAGAAGGTGATGACTTACGTAATCGAGCTACAAAGAGGAACTGCACAACACACAACTTACGGTGGAAACCGTGGTCTTTGGATTTAATTGGAGGCATTACTTGGACGGTACCAGATGCACTACTTAGACTGATCACAAGAGCCTCCCGTGTACCCTTGTTTTGAAGGAGAGCTAAACAAGTGATAGCATCGCTGGATGGAACTTCTGAATGATTTCGACTATGGAACCTAAGCGCGTATGAGCTTGCAGCTCACCATCGAATCTAGCCTACACGATCAGATTTGCCCTGTCCAAATCGAAGCACTGAAGGAAGAAAATTTTCAAGTTGGGTCCATGCGGGGTATGGAAGAGCAACTTTTGGCAAGTTGGACGATATTCGCTACTTCATAGAACGAATATGGGCCTCGCTATATAGCAATCCAAGAGAAGTTGAGCTGGCAAAACATACCCGCCTTGTTATTCTAATTGTCTGGATGCTAATGAGAGATATTAGGATCTATAAAATCTTATACTGGTGATCGGGCATGAAGGCCCACCTAGCTATGTATGTGAATGATGTTTGACTTGTGGGAAAGTCAAGGTGAAGTATCAGCAACCAGAACCACCCATATGGAAGCGAGAACAGACTACCGTGGATTTGTCACTTGTTTACTTTGAACGGAACCGATATCACCTGGGTGATCATTGATTGTCTCACATGACCAGTACACTTTCTTGCAATCAAGGAAAAGCTGACAAGTCTCCATATTCTGTGAGTAATTATCTGTGAAGGACGGTTTCTAGGCACGGGGTGCCAACTCCTGTTATCTCTTATTCTGATCTATACCTGCTTTATGACCGGCAAAACACAACACCCTTGGCTCACGTCTAGACATGAGCATTTCTTATCACCGTAGGATAAACGGGTAGAGTAAGCGAACCATCCTGACACTCGAAGACATGCTGTGAGCATGTGTGTGGTTGACTTTAGTGAAAGTGGGAAGGACACTTACCTTTGGTTGAGTTCCAATGCAGCAGTTACCATTCTAGTATTTCAGACAGCACTGCTCGAGGCATGGCAGGGACGATAATACCCATCTTCTTGTTGACTAAGGTGAGTGACAACCTTATCACAGGTCTAGGACTTGTACTCGAAACTCTTGGGAATATCGCTTAGATCGGGAATCATTTGGCCGCAACGCGTGACCGCCAGGAAGGATGATAAGCTTAGGAAACACTGGGAGTTCGCCGTGGGCGATCGTATCATGTTGAGAATCTCACCCTGGGAGGGTGTGGTACGCTTGGGAAGCACAGTAAACTTAAATTCATGATACGTTGGGCCATTTGGAATTCTGAGAGAATCGGTAAAGTGGCTTACAAGCTCGAGTTACCTGCTGAGTTGGGTAATGTTCACGATGTCTTTCATGTTTCGCAATTGAAGAAGTGTTTGTCTGATGAAACACTGATTGTGCCGCTCCAAGAACTGAAGATTGAGGAGAAGTTGCAGTTTGTCGAGGAACCTGTCGAGGTCATGGACCGGGAGGTCAAGGTTCGTAAGCATAGCCGAATTCCGATTGTGAGAGTTCGTTGGAACTCAAGACATGGACCTGAGTTCACGTGGGAACGCGAAGACCAGATGAAGCTCAAATATCCTCAACTATTTCCGAACGACCAATCTAATTCAGGTATCACTGGTGAATTTTGGGACGAAATTCCTCTTCAAGTTGGGGATGATGTGGCACCTGAGGAAAATCTGCAGCAACATTGATTTATCACTTCATTTCTCTGTGCTTACTTATCAAATTTCGGGACGAAATTTCTTTCAAGTTGGGGATGATGTGACAACCCGAACTTCCAAGGTTAGTAACGTTTAATCTTGCGATCTTAACTTCTCGTTATCATGTGGTTAAAACGTTCTGTTCAGATATAACTCCGTTAAACTTAAATGTACGATAACTTATTAATAAACGTATTGGCATTTTGGGCCGCACATATATTAGGCCACATATTCACACTTTAAAAACCCTACACAACATTGATCACCCGAGCCTAATACACTCTTTGTATATCCTCACTCTTTGTATATCCTGATCTCAGCCCAGTTCTTGTAGCCCAAAGAAGTTTCATGTCCGGCCCACTTGTTTATTTGGCACTATAATTAGATGTTACGTAACCTCTCTATACCTCTCACAATATCACAATCAACAAACCCTACCCCCTTCCCTGATTTGCGACGGCAGGCACCCCCCTCTTCATCGAAGTCTCCTATATTGTGCATCCTCTATCCCGGTTAGTGTGTTAACGCATTAGTTAGAGTTCTTGAATAGACTTGTGTTGTGTGGTATTTTGTATTTCGTGGACTACATGCTAGAATGGATTAATGGTTATGATTTTAATTATATGTGTTGCAAACTGAGTTGTGGTCTGATTTAACATGAAATAACATTACATGAAATTGTTTTGGCTCGATGATGGCTTTATGTGTGGTTACGGTTATTAATGATTAAGTTAATAAATAATAGTTATAATATATGAACATGTGTTAGGAAAATATATGATAAGAAATTGTTGTGTGATTAAACTGGTAGTTCCTGTCGATGAGTATGAGGATTGTTTGGTATAGAATGGGGATAAACACACTAATGGTTATAGATACTTTTGCTGGAAATAAATATGAGAAGTTGTGGTGATGTTAGGGCTGCATATTTATTTGAATTAATAACTTGCAACATGATTGGGTTGATAAATCTGAATTAATGGTATACGAATTTAATTGGGCTTCACATTAGTAACCGGGCCAAACAAGTTAAATACCCTCCTAGTTACATTGGGCCGCTCATGTGTATTGGGCTGCATAGTGAACCCTTAGGCATATATGGCATTGGGTCATATACTGAATATGGGCCGAGAAATAACAATTTATTGCGCAAACTGATTATGGGCCTAGGTGTAACAGTAGGCCGAACTGTAACGCCCCAAAATCTGAATGTTAATATTTGTCGTGTGTTCCTATATGACACGTCATGAAATTAATAACTAGGCTATTTAACCTAGTTAAGGGTATGGTCAAAAGTATTAAATGATGAAGGTAGTGTCTGTTATGTTTTAAAGGCAAACCCGAGGGGTTAAAGTGGAACAAGATGGAAGTTGAGTTATTAAAATGAAAGTTCAACACACACAAACAGACACTTCGTGTGTGTTCACGAATGTTCAGGAGCTCCAAGAGCTCCAAACCCTAACTCAACTAAATCACCAAATTGAAGGGTGAATCGAGGCTCAAATTCAAGAAGGAACACGGATTAATGATCACCTTCACGAGGGGATCATAAGGTACGTCTTAAATCTAAGATTGGTGATCATGTGTGAAGTGGGTTATTTTCAAATCCGTGAGTTAGTATGAAATTGATCATGTATAAGGGTTAGAATCATCATATAGAACACGGGTTACGTATGGTTTGTGTTAATTTGATGATTAGAGGTGAAACTCGTTAGCTAGGGTGAAGAAGATGACTAGAATCACCTCCCATGTCCGAGCCTTGTTGAAAGATTGATGTATTATGTGGGTATGATGAATTCTTATTAGATGAATTAGGAGAAATATGATGATGATATGTTTGACTTTTATTTGGGAATGATCCATGATGGTTAGTAGTAGGTTTTGATGGGTTATGTATGAGTTTAGAAGATTTATGCATGAATTAGTTGTACGTTATGCTTAAAAGGTAGTACGTACATCAAGTGTATGATAAAATTTATATAGTGTCGTCCGTATAGTCGATTATGATGTTACGGGTATATGTTGATAAGTCGATAGTTACATATGGTTAATAGTTGACTTTTGAAAGTCAACAAGTATAAGAAACATGATGTAACTCGTTGTGGTAAAAGCAGGATTATAGGAAGTCGTTTGGGCATGTTATGTTAATATGCGTTAGTTGTGATTACATGATGATGTACATGTGTTGGAAAGGATATGAAGTTGATTATATGTTTTATTCTTGTTAGAAATGACTAAGGAAAGTTAAGTGTGAAATATGCGATTGATATGATTGTTAACATGTACAAATGAGTATGCTAATAAGAGCGTGATTTCGATGAAATGAATGTATAGGAATCACGACGAGACGGGCTCAAACATGAGGTGTTAACGGGTCAAGAAGAGGCGAGGAATCGGATACGAGCACGGATGCATAAGGTAAGTGATTTCTGTAATCACTTCTTGGTTCGATTAAGTAATATGGTGTTTTAATTAACTAAACATGATGGTTGAGGTCAAATATGTGTCGTAGTCTTTCGTCGTAAATGATGGGATTAAAGTTGACCAAAATGCCCTTGATGGGTATTTTGGGCAAACGATCTTAAAAGTAGTTTAGAAACAAGTTATTCGATTAGTGTAATGTTTCGGTCAAGTATGAAAGTGAGGAGTATGGTTTTGTAAGTCAGAAACGTTTTAATGCGCAATTACCCTTAACGGGTCAAAATAAGCTTTTGAGCGCAAACGGGTGGAATAAGATGTAAGGTATCCGGGAATGAATCTTTTATGACAAATGACCTTGAAGTTATCAATTCATATGAAGTTAAGGTCAAACAAACAAGTTATGTGATAAAATTATGAACGGGTCAATTCTTGGTAAAAAGGGTAGTAAGCCGAAGACTTAAAAGTCTGGAATTTTGTTAATCCGGATGTCGGATCTTAACTCCATAAGATGGAGAATTAAATTACGGACGCGTAGGAAAAAGAATTGGGTAAAACGGACCAATAACGAAGAAGTTATGACCGTTTCCGTGAAATTCAGTCGTGCTGGGAATCTGCAGCACAGCAACAACAACATTCTGTTTGTTTCAGGGCGTCGCGCCACGCGACGGGCCGTCGCGCGACGTGACGGGGTGTCTGTTTTGCGAAATTCGTTCGTTTGCTCTGTTTTGTCTTGGGAACTCGTTTAAACGCGTTTTAAGTTACGTATGACTAATTTAACTTACGTTTTTATAAGCTTAAGTGTATGCACATATGTAGATAGGTATGTATGTATGTTTATAAGTATGCGAGCAAGTACGTGTATATATGATGGCATGTATGAGAGTAGGCATGTATAAGTTTGGTATGATTCAAGTAGGGATGCATGTATGTATATATGTATAATGTCATAAGTGTACGTAATGATGTAGGTATATGTACATGTAGATACGTATAAAATGATGTAGATGTGTTTATATGTAGGTATGCATGTAGGTTGGCATGTATGTGTGTGAGTATGTATGCAAGTAGGTATGTATGCATGTGTGTAAGTATGTATATATGGAGATAATATGTATGAAGTTTAGGTATGTATGTAAGTCATTCAGTATGATTAAGTTTTTACGTTGTTATGCGTGTACATGGAGATTTAGGTGTAATGCAGGTACAGTATCGAAGACTCACCAGAGATGAGGTACTCAGAGGGAACGTTTAATGTAAAGGAATAAAGAAACGGAAATAAACCAAGGCTAAGCATCATTTATATTTATAAAAGGTAGTAATGTATTGTATGTGTTTGGTGAGTGCAGGTTGTTCGGGCCAGATTATCATTCTAAAGAGGAGCGATCAAAGACCGAGTCACAAGATAGGTTGTACGGGAGTGTTGAGTACGTAATTGAGTGAAGCTAAGTTATGTTTTCTTATTGTAAATAAGTTCAATAAATGCATTTATTGTGAAAGAGTTAACTTTAAAAATGAATTTAAGTACATCAAGATGTTTATAACGTAAGAAAATTTTATGGTACGAATTTCCGCTGCGACTTTTGTCAAATATGTATTAGGGTCTAACAAGTTGGTATCAGAGCCCTGGTTTGTGGGAATCAAGTACGAGAAGACAAGTACTTGAACTCAAACTTGTGTGCTCTTGAGATAAGAAACCCGTACAATCTAAGACTCGATCAAGATCCAAAGGTAAAAGCTAATGTAAGTATGTACTTATGTATACGTATAAAGAAACTGACGGTTTTGTATGTGCGAGGTAAGCATAAGTGTTTGAAGAGGATGATCTGTGAATGCAGTCTAGGATGAATACTAAGGCAGGCAAAGAGGTAATAAGCCAAATTTGAATCCAGGTACGTAGATTCGATATGTGGGTATGTGTAACAGTAAAATTCATTAAGAGAAGGAAAATGTTAAATGACGGATAATGATAGTATAGTAATGAAGTACTGAAAGTGATACACGCGCCGAAACCTAAGTCTACGGACATAAGGTGACAATTACATGAAGGCATGAAACTACTATGTGGATTGTGTACCTGGCCAGTACACGAGAAACGTATGACGTTCATGAGATCATGATAATTGTTACAGGTATGTCCGGTAGAGTTGGGTAGCGGGCGGGCGTGTGGGTGAAATGGGAAGTAAGACTCTCGGGAAATTGAGAGTACTATGTAAGAATGAAAAACATGCCTGATAAGAATGAAGAATGTTGAATCCGTGATTAAGTGAGGATCAACAAGATATGAATAATATGTTTGAATCCGTGAGACGGATTTAGGGAATGAAAGGTATGAATGCAATGTTTGAATCCGTGAGACGGATTCAAGGATGAAAGGCATGGATGATATGTTTGAATCCGTGAGACGGATTCAAGGATGAAAGGCATGGATAATATGTTTGAATCCGTGAGACGGATTCAAGGATGAAAGGCATGGATAATATGTTTGAATCCGCGAGAAGGATTCAAAACGCAGAAGTAATGAAAGGCATGAATGTAATGTTTGAATCCGTAAGGCGGATTCAATGAATGAAAAAGCATGAATGATGCGTCTGAATCCGTGAGACGGGTTTAAAAATATAAAAAGATGAAATTAATCCGCATAAGAAGGTGTTGACAGTTTGACCATGATTGAGTCGAACGGGTCATAGAAATAAGTATAAAGTAAAAGGTGATAGTATAATAGACGAAGTTTTGTATAAGTTACGTGTTAGATGTGTTAGTAATTGACTCTTAGAAGTCAGAATGATGACGGGATGTGACCCGGACAATAACTTGAGTATGGGAAGGAATGGTAAGCTTGGTAAGAAATATTAAAACGATGTAATAAGGTCTTTGCAAGTAAGCATGAATGGAAGGAAGTACGAGCGTGTACTGCCGTTGGCGAAATGATTAATAGAATGAAAGGATTGCATGTAAGAGTTAGAATGTGTGGTACGTTATAGTAGGTACGTAGGAAATTGTAGAAGAGTTATAGGTGGGTAATCACCTAGTGTAATGAATGTTTAAATGACATATGCTAACCGCCGATGTTGTTGATGATAATGTTAGAACTATTGATGTGATGAAACCAATTGTATTGGTGAAAGGTTGTGCACGAGCGGAAGCTCATCACACGGATGAATGAAACCTGGCCTGTACAGCTAGTACTCGAGGAGAAGATGGTCGATCTGCGTTGCGGGTCGTTGGTTTGAGAAATGAAAAATAGGTTAGTAAAATGTTTAACTCATGTTGGATAGATATGAACTAGTACGACACATGAATATTATAAATTAAGTAATGCATGAAGTGGAAGCAATAGTAATGTGAAATGAACGACATGATTTAAAGGTATCGTAAAGGTATGCAAGGTACAAGTAACTGTAGAAAACGTAGAATAAGATTAACGTTAGAGTTAAGCACGTAGGTGTGAATAAGAAATGGTAGTTTTGTTATGATATCAAAACAAGAGTTAAATATTATACAGTGCTTGTAGAGAATGTAATCTTAAGAGATGAGATAAAGGTATTAGATTCGTTATGAACGGATCATAAGGAGGTATGTATGATTATAGATTAAAGAAGTGGGTATATTGACCCGTTATTAACCGGTCAAGGAAATAAGAATGATGTGTGAAGTTATAGTATGGAAGGCATGAACTTATTAGAAAGAAGCCAACTATATGAATAGTTTATGAATCGAGAATGTATAGTTACCCATTACTATGATGTATTAGTTAAAGTTAAACATATCTGAGTATATACAAATTTCGATGCAAGATCGTATAGTCGATGAAAACATTATGAATGTTGAAATAAACAAATGGGAATGTTAGTAATGGGATGTTGGAATGGTTTCAAGTAAATAAAAAGATATATAATGCATATGATATACGAGTATTAGAATGATGAATGAATCATTAGCTATAAAGGCTGTTAGGAATTAGCGTTATTAGTGAAAGCGACACTAATAAGAACTCCGGAGCGGGTTCTTTAAGAATGAAGATAGCCGTTGTGATGGGCTAGCGGTAGTGTTGATGGAACGTAGAGAAGAATTAATTAGTGTTAAATAGAGGTGAGAAAGGTTTCGGGGACGAAACCTTAATTAAGGGTGGTAGACTTGTAACGCCCCAAAATCTGAATGTTAATATTTGTCGTGTGTTCCTATATGGCACGTCATGAAATTAATAACTAGGCTATTTAACCTAGTTAAGGGTATGGTCAAAAGTATTAAATGATGAAGGTAGTGTCGGTTATGTTTTAAAGGCAAACCCGAGGGGTTAAAGTGGAACAAGATGGAAGTTGAGTTATTAAAATGAAAGTTCAACACACACAAACACACACTTCGTGTGTGTTCACGAATGTTCAGGAGCTCCAAGAGCTCCAAACCCTAACTCAACTAAATCACCAAATTGAAGGGTGAATCGAGGCTCAAATTCAAGAAGGAACACGGATTAATGATCACCTTCACGAGGGGATCATAAGGTATGTCTTAAATCTAAGATTGGTGATCATGTGTGAAGTGGGTTATGTTCAAATCCGTGAGTTAGTATGAAATTGATCATGTATAAGGGTTAGAATCATCGTATAGAACACGGGTTACGTATGGTTTGTGTTAATTTGATGATTAGAGGTGAAACCCGTTAGTTAGGGTGAAGATGATGACTAGAATCACCTCCCATGTCCGAGCCTTGTTGAAAGATTGATGTATTATGTGGGTATGATGAATTCTTGTTAGATGAATTAGGAGAAATATGATGATGATATGTTTGATATTTATTTGGGAATGATCCATGATGGTTAGTAGTAGGTTTTGATGGGTTATGTATGAGTTTAGAAGATTTATGCATGAATTAGTTGTACGTTATGCTTAAAAGGTAGTACGTACATCAAGTGTATGATAAAATGTATATAGTGTCGTCCGTATAGTCGATTATGATGTTACGGGTATATGTTGATAAGTCGATAGTTACATATGGTTAATAGTTGACTTTTGAAAGTCAACAAGTATAAGAAACATGATGTAACTCGTTGTGGTAAAAGCAGGATTATAGGAAGTCGTTTGGGCATGTTATGTTAATATGCGTTAATTGTGATTACATGATGATGTACATGTGTTGGAAAGGATATGAAGTTGATTATATGTTTTATTCTTGTTAGAAATGACTAAGGAAAGTTAAGTGTGAAATATGCGATTGATATGATTGTTAACATGTACAAATGAGTATGCTAATAAGAGCGTGATTTCGATGAAAGGAAAGTATAGGAATCACGACGAGACGGGCTCAAGCATGAGGTGTTAACGGGTCAAGAAGAGGCGAGGAATCGGATACGAGCACGGACGCATAAGGTAAGTGATTTCTGTAATCACTTCTTGGTTCGATTAAGTAATATGGTGTTTTAATTAACTAAACATAATGGTTGAGGTCAAATATGTGTCGTAGTCTTTCGTCGTAAATGATGGGATTAAAGTTAACCAAAATGCCCTTGATGGGTATTTTGGGCAAACGATCTTAAAAGTAGTTTAGAAACAAGTTATTCGATTAGTGTAATGTTTCGGTCAAGTATGAAAGTGAGGAGTATGGTTTTGTAAGTTAGAAACGTGTTAATGCGCAATTACCCTTAACGGGTCAAAATAATCTTTTGAGCGCAAACGGGTGGAATAAGATGTAAGGCATCCGGGAATGAATCTTTTATGACAAATGACCTTGAAGTTATCAATTCATATGAAGTTAAGGTCAAACAAACAAGTTATGTGATAAAATTATGAACGGGTCAATTCTTGGTAAAAAGGGTAGTAAGCCGAAGACTTAAAAGTCTGGAATTTTGTTAATCCGAATGTCGGATCTTAACTCCATAAGATGGAGAATTAAATTACGGACGCGTAGGAAAAAGAATTGGGTAAAACGGACCAATAACGAAGAAGTTATGACCGTTTCCGTGAAATTCGGTCGTGCTGGGAATCTGCAGCACAACAACAACATTTTGTTTGTTTCAGGGCGTCGCGCCACGCGACGGGGTGTCTGTTTGGCGAAATTCGTTCGTTTGCTCTATTTTGTCTTGGGAACTCATTTAAACGCGTTTCAAGTTACGTATGACTAATTTAACTTACGTTTTTATAAGCTTATGTGTATGCACATATGTAGATAGGTATGTATGTATGTTTATAAGTATGCGAGCAAGTACGTGGATATATGATGGCATGTATGAGAGTAGGCATGTATAAGTTTGGTATGATTCAAGTAGGGATGTATGTATGTATATATGTATAATGTCATAAGTGTACGTAATGATGTAGGTATGTGTACATGTAGATACGTATAAAATGATGTAGATGTGTTTATATGTAGGTATGCATGTAGGTTGGCATGTATGTGTGTGAGTATGTATGCAAGTAGGTATGTATGCATGTGTGTAAGTATGTATATATGGAGATAATATGTATGAAGTTTAGGTATGTATGTAAGTCATTCAGTATGATTAAGTTTTTACATTGTTATGCGTGTACATGGAGATTTAGGTGTAATGCAGGTACAGTATCGAAGACTCACCAGAGATGAGGTACTCAGAGGGAACGTTTAATGTAAAGGAATAAAGAAACGGAAATAAACCAAGGCTAAGCATCGTTTATATTTATAAAAGGTATTAATGTCTTGTATGTGTTTGGTGAGTGCAGGTTGTTCGAGCCAGATTATCATTCTAAAGAGGAGCGATCAAAGACCGAGTCACAAGATAGATTGTACGGGAGTGTTGAGTACGTAATTGAGTGAAGCTAAGTTATGTTTTCTTATTGTAAATAAGTTCAATAAATGTATTTATTGTGAAAGAGTTAACTTTAAAAATGAATTTAAGTACGTCAAGATGTTTATAACGTAAGAAAATTTTATGGTACGAATTTCCGCTGCGACTTTTGTCAAATATGTATTAGGGTCTAACAAGAACCAACTGAAATGGGCCACACCTTGGCGATAGTTTAGGCTCGGTTGGTTGGGTACAGATTAATGGACCACAAATTGATATGAATTGTAAGCTAGATTCTTGGGTCGAGCACTCTCGGGTGGGCCACTAACTTGTTTAAATTGCACACGGTGTGAATAACGAAATGAAATATTAACTATTATGAGATTTCATGATGATAACCGACGGACATGTTGCATGATAAACTGTTATGATTCATAGAACATGTGTGATTCTTGTATGTCACTACGTATACATGATGAAAGCTATGAATACGTGAATTACTGTTATGACACGTGAAACGATGGGTGTAAATGCGTGTACGATCCTTGTTTATTGCATGTGTAGAATATGTGGTTAATTACATGTAAAACTAATTCTTAATGGTAACCATATTAGGACTTGGTTGACCAACTGTGAACGTAAACGAATATCTAGTCTTATCGAGCAAACCTAAGGTGAGTTCATTCCTCTTGAGCATGCGTCCCGGTGGCTGGGACACTCATTGGGTATCCCTGAGAGGGATAGGTTTGGGTAAATCATGGGTATTCCTGAGAGGAATACGTCTTGTGGATAAAATCTGGAATGTTGGATAATATACTCGTCCTATCACCATTAAAGTCCCTCCGTGTTGTTTGGTTACCTGAGAGGTAACAAGGTATTAGTTGGTAGCGCTACTTAGGTTTGGCACCCTCACCCCGTACCGGAGAGGACGGGTGTGAACTAATGACCTAGTCATGACCAATGCTTTGATAGGAGCATTGGGGAAAGGGCAAAATAAATCAGGAGCCGTCTTGTATCCGAGGTATTATCAACATTGTAATCAATGAACGGAACTAAACACTTGGTAACTAACGTTTTCGTAAAACTATGAACTCACCAGCATTGTCTGATACATGTGTGTGCATGCTCGCAGGTTATAGGTATGTGTGGATATGGAACTTGCTGTCTGGGAAGCTGGAGTGGTCATGGGTCGAGATACAAGGAAATCACGAGACGAGTCTAATGGTTATTATACATGTGGTTTATGACACACTTAACTAATGATTTATGCTTCCGCTGAATACGATGATTTGTAATTACTGTTCGTAACACTTTATATTAATGAATGAAAGTTTTATTTAAAATCTTGTATGAGTTCAATGTGATTGGTGGCTAGATCCTGGTACGTCACACGCCTCGTGGGGGTTTCTGCTTGGGGTATTTTTGGGGGTGTGACATTACAACTGATATATTTAAGAAGCATACAATGTTTGTATAAGAACTAGTTTTTGCCCCGCCCGCGTTGCCGGGCAATAAGCCGAATATTTCTCTCTCATAACATGTATGTCTGTGTTTCGGTTACTTGTACATACTACTCATAACACGATCTCAAGAAAAAACTACATCGAGTCAAACAATTAAAACAAAAACACTACCATACTTTTACTAAAAAAAACTAAAACGATAGAAAGACTATAATTTTAAACTGGGAGCAAAATTGTAAATTTTCAGGACAAATGAGCATGTACCAGGCATGCCTGGACGAATAAAAATTACACCAATGCCCGCCCACGTTGCGGGGCGTTAAATCAAATATTTCTTAGTTTCATAACATGTATGCATGTATTTAGATTACTTGTACATACTACTTATAACGCGATCTAAAAAAATACATCAAGACAACCAATTAAACGAAAACACTACCATAGTTTTGCTAAAAAAATTAAAACAATCACAGGTCTGTAATTTTGAGCTGGGGGTAAAAATACTAATTTGTCAGGACCAATGAGCGAGTGTTAGACAACTGCTTGACACAATAAAAGTTACATTGAGTCAACCAAGTAAAATAAAACAGTACTATAGTTTTGTAAAAAAAAAACTAAAACGATGGCAAGATCATAATTTTTAACTGGGGGAGAAATCGTAATTTTTGAAATGGGAGCAAAATCATAATTTTGAACAGAGGGCAAAATTGTGAAAATATTTTGAACTGGGGGAAAATCATAATTTTAAACCGAGGGCAAAATCATAATTTTGAGCTCTGGGGAAAAACATAATTTTATTTTGAACTCTGAGCAAAAACGTAAATTTGAGTTGGGGGCAAAATCGTAAATTTGAGCTAGGGGCAAAAACATATTTTTATTTTGAACGGGGGGCAAAAGCGTAATTTTAGACGGAGGGCGAAACCGTAAATTTAAACTGGGAATAGAATTAGAAATGAGTTTTTGAACTAAGGGCAAAAGCGTAAATTTTGAGCCAGGGCAAGAATATAATTTTATTTTGAATTAGGGGCGAAAAGGTAATTTTAAACAGAGGACGAAACCATAATTTTAAGCTAGGAATAAAATTAAATTAAAAATATGTTGGTCCAATAGGGAAGTGCCAGACAAGCTGCCTGACACTATTCCCTCAACTTCAAAATGTATACGTAGTAAATATGAAAGGTAAATGAAAATTGTAGGAATACTAATTGTAACATGTTTAACGCATAGTAACATCTGATCTATCTAACTTATAATAAAACAATCCAAACAATGACACATGTCATTATCTCATTTAACATCATAAATTTTATTTATATCTAACTTATAATAAAAGACTCCAAATAATGTTACATGTCATTCTTTCCTTCAACCTCATAAATTTTATATATATTTGTTTAATAAAATTTCTTTTATTAGTAATATTAATTAATAACCAATATATAGATATCACGTATTTTTAACCTTATCTTTATCTAAAATTAAAAATAACTTTAATTTTGCAATTTAGACCATTTGTTTTTTTTTTTACTTTTAACCCAAAGTTTTTCATCTTTTGCAATTTAATCTCAGTTTTTTTTTTTTTTCAATTTTGATCCATCATACTTTTCATCTTTCTCAAGTTTTTCGTTTCGTTCTAATTTTGTGAGTTAACGCACCACAACGTGCGTGTGGGGTTCATCACTTTTCGTATATTTTTCCTCGTTTGACTGGTCCCTCGCGTCACATCTATTTTTCTGCGTTTGACAAGTTCGTCCAACACGCGGGTTCTGGATGGACTTAGTTATTTTTTTCTATGTTTTACGTTTCGGTTTAATCTATCAGCAACGAGCGTGCGTGATTCAAAGATTTTACGTCTGTTTTTCGCTCGACGTTATTTTTGTTCCCGTTTTTATTTATTTTGTTTTTACGACTTTTTCCGGTGTTGGTGGTCGCTGACAATGGTATAGTATTGCCACTACTTAACATAGTTTTATGACAACCGCTGCAACGCAGGGGCTTAATACTAGCTTGTTTAATAAATTTCTTTTAATATTAATATTAATTAAAAACCAATATATGGATATCAATTATTTTTATCCTTATTTTTATCTAAAATTAATAAATAACTTCAATTTAGCAATTTAGACCCTTTGTTTTTTTTACTTTTAACTCAAAGTTTTTCATCTTTTGCAATTTAATCCCAACTCTTTTTTATTTTCAATTTTGGTCCACCATACTTTTCATCTTTCTCAAGTTTTTCGTTTCGTTTTAAATTTGTGAGTTAACGCACCACAATGTGCGTGTGGGGTTTAACATTTTTTCGTATATTTTTTCCCGTTTAACTGGCACGTCGCGTCATATCTATTTTTCTGCGTTTGACAAGTTCGTCCAACACGCGGGTCCTAGATGGACTTAGTTATTTTTTTCTATGTTTTACGTTTCGCTTTAATTTCTCAGTAACGAGTGTGCGTGATTCAAAGATTTTACGTCTGCTTTTCGCTCGGCGTTATTTTTTTCCCGTTTTTATTTATTTTGTTTTTACGAGCTTTTTTCGGTGTTGGTGGTCGCTGACAATGGTATAATATTGCTACTACTTAACACAGTTTTATGAAAACCGCTGCAACGCAAGGGCTTAATACTAGTACCTAATAGAGAGTAGTTTTTGGTTTGAGACTAGTGTGTAATTTGTCATTTAATATTAGCTAATAAATTTTTATATGTATATGTATATTATTTTTTTTCAAGGAGGGGAGCAATCATTTTTATTTATATAATATAGAATTCAAAGTCTAGCTCTTCCGCCGGTTCATCCGCCCCTTCCCCCAGTGAATAACGGATTAACATCGTTTGTGTCCGTGTTTCGAGCGTTGGACGTTGGCATTTCGGTTCAACCGACTTGTTGGTTTTCGATCTCTTTGACGGCCTTTTATTTTCCGACCGACTCGAAGTAGTTTCTGCCGTGGTAGGGACGTTGGCCCATTTGGCGCTATTACGAAGAATTTGCCAACACTTCAAGTATGGGAAATTACCTTGAGCGGCTTGATATTCCATTAAGGCGGCCTGTGTAATGTCATCATCGTTATGGCCACTTTTCCATCCGTTTTTTACCCGTTGTTAAACGGATTGAAAATTTGTACACTTTTTGTTGATATCAGTCCACTTGCCCAATATTGAATCGGTAGCCGATACCCATGAGCCCGAAAAATAGTTCCCGGATTCGGTTATATAAGAAGGTTTTATTTTGGTTGTTTGCTAAAAAAAATAATACAAAAAAATTAATACCGAACCGTTTAAAAAGTTTAAAAAATATTACCTATTTCGGGGTTCTTCGACACGTCGTGCCAAACTCGAGTTAATGCGTACTCCTCTTTATCATCCCATGGTTGGACGTTTTTTTCGTTCGGGTTTCGGTTTTCCTTTTATGGTTACGTTTGGTTTGTTTTATTGTGCCTCCTCTACTATCGGTTGTGTATCCGGGACGAAGTCGGGCTCGCGTAGTGGCGAGCCGAAGGCTTGAGACACCCGATTCCTCCCATGTTTTGATTCGGATTCCAACCCTATAGATTTGGGTCCCATGAGAGGGGTAGGTTCAATAGGTTCATGAACCCGATTTGATTTTGATTGTACTCGACAAAACCGGATCCGTAGGGGGTGGGTCGAGTGGGAACCGGAGAAACGGGATGACTAGGATTAGTCGTTTGGCTCATGTCCGCACTAGAACCGGAGGAACAAAACCGCAGTTGTAGGGATGCATTGTATAAAAACCTAGATTTTTATAAAATAAAGATAGTGAGAAGATGGTTGTTGAGTGTGTAGGTTTTGAAAAGAATGAGTTGAAAGGGTAATTATATATAGAAATTTAAAAGAATGATTATTTTTTTAATTAACATGACCGTTCAACGGTCATTTTTTAATAACATACAATTTCCCCGGCATTATCAGCTTCGCGAAGACAAAAAAAAAAAAAAAAAACCCATAACGCCGATCATAGCGGTGTGACTCCACCCGTAACAAATTTTTATTTATGGATCTATACCTCTGTTATTCTAAAGCAAACCTCTTCTTTTTCTATTGTTGTATGATGACTTCCTATTCTGGCATTTGTGATCAATCATCATCCACAAACTATGCTCGCATATATTATTTGATTTTACTACTCTGGAGAGTCCACTCAGATTGTGAGAGTAAGGTATATAGAATTTCGGTATTTGGAGGTGGAATAAGAATTTAGGACCAATTGGGTTTAGAAATTAGGACATTGGGCTTTTGTATAAGATTGGGCTCTTTTAATAGACTATTACGTGGACTACATTAGATGGATACCATCAAAATCCTGAAAAAAAATGATTGATTTATCATTTATATTCTTTTGATATTAAGATCATAAAAATAAAAACTTGAAAGAGCTAAAGTATAAAGAAATAAAACCTTGACGGTGGGATAAAGGGAAGGACCCACGATGATGAAAACGACAGGGACGGGGAAAGAATTCTCAGAGACGTTACTGTTAGTTATTATAAATTTATAACGACAAGTTTACTATTTTAATGACTTTCTGACCAAATATAGTGTAAATGATAATAATAATAATAATATTAAAAGTTGATTGATTACTTTATCCTGTATCTAGTTTGCTGGCTAATCATTTAATTTTGTTTCTTTTCAAATGATAATTTTTGAGTACATCTTGATATTATTAAAGAGAAAGTGGCCATATCCCAATTAATTTATTTATTTTTTAAACAAATTGGTGTTTGATATAATATAAGTTTTCAATAGAGAAGTAAACACACAAGCACTTCCATTAGCTTGTAAGCTTGACGATATGCATCATGATTAAAACAATAGGCGAGAAGGCGAGAATATAATTATTTAATTCATGTAATTTTTCACCTAAAGTTTGTTTTTTATGACTTTTATGAAACTTGAGTTGATTGGTGAATGGTGAGTAACTAACTTAAAAAATAAAAATAAAAAAAAATGATAAATAAACCACTATATATTTAATTAGCTTACGTATGTTCTCTGATAACTTTTTATATTTTACTTTAATCTACATTTTTTTGGTTTTTAAAGTAGCAAATAAATATTATATCTACGATAACAAATACCATGGCCTTCAATAGTGCTTTCATTTGGTTGGGTGAGTTGGGCGGCCACCTGCCACCAACAGTTTTTTTTTTTTTTTTTTTTCTAAATTTCGATTTTTCATGTTTATATTTATAGTCATGCATGGCACTCTCCTATAGGCCCAATAAATTACGATTTTTTGCCGTTTTAAATTTACGATTTTACCATTAGTTCAAAATTATGCTTTTACCCTCGCTTAAAAATAAATTTACGCTTTTGCTCTCAGCTAAAATTTTTCAATTTTTCCCTCGGTTCAACATTACGATTTCTCCCCGTTTAAATTTACAGTTTTGCCATTAGGTTTTTTTCCTTTATAATAATGAGTTTGCCATCTGTTCAAAATTATGTTTTTACCCCCATTTAAAAATAAATTTACGCTTTTGTTCCCGGCTAAAAATTTCAATTTTGCCGTCGGTTCAAAATTACGATTTTGCCCCGTTTAGATTTACAGTTTTGCCATTAGTTTCTTTTCTCACACAGCCAAGTTACGATTTTACCCTCAACCCCATTAATTTACGATTTTATCCCTGAAACAAAATTATGATTTCGCCCTCAGTTCAAAGTTACGTTTTCCCCATCGTTTTAATTTTTCTAGCAAAACTGTAAAAGTTTTTTGTTTTAATTGGTTGATTTGATTTAAATTTTTTTCGTCTAAAGGAGCTGCCTAACACTCGCTCATTAGTCCTGAAAAATTACAGTTTCGCCTTGAGCCCAAAATTACAGTCATATCATCGTTTTAGTTTTTTTTCCTAGCAAAATTATTGTAGTGTTTTTTTAACTGATTGAGAACTATTCGGCCATCGCCCCGCAACGCGGGCGGGGCATCAACTAGTTTATAAAACATAAGCGTATATATAATACGTGTCCTAAATTTAATCTAAAAAAATATTCGGGTGATGCAAAACAAGATGTTTTATTAGACCATGGGGTGTGGTTTGGGTAGTCCTTTTGGGAACTATCCGTCACGTAGGCGCCACGTCACATGGGGTGGATGACTATCACTTTGGGGACTACCCAAGGGTGTGGAGGATGGATCATCCCCTTATTTTTTATATATAAAACTAGCTTTGAGGGACTCACTTTATCACACAACAATACACACAATTAATGGGATGGCCCACCCTTTTGCCCCGTCTCAAACGGCATGGTGATGCCGGAAGCGCCGCGACGAGCCTCAAAGGGGCGGTGTGGGACTAGGGGGACGACCAAACCAGGAGCAAACCAGGAGGACGTTCCCAGTGGCGGATCCAGGGGGGGTTCCTGGGTTCCCAGGAACCCCCTCGGTTTGGAAAAAAATGGAAAAAGTTAGTGGAAACTTGATCGATTTCGAAAAAATTAGTGAGAATATACGAAAAGGAACCCCCCAGGAAAAATTCCTGGATACGCCACTGGACGTTCCCCACACCCTTCGGTATTATTATTATGTAAAGGACACCTACTTTAAAAAATAAAAGAAAAAAGGTTAGTTCAATCATTAATGGATAAATGACAAGAGAGCATAGAACACATTACACGTGGCTACAGTTCCACCATGGCATGATGTGGTCCAGCGTGTCGAGAGTGATGTACACGTACTTTGTTTATCTACGTGTCAAGACAAAACAAAAAACCATAAATGATGATAATCTTTGTAGTTATGTTCAACAGCAACCAGGCCCCTACCCCTCCCCCCTCATGCACATGTCCTGCATGTGCTTCATGGCAGCTGACAAATTTGGTTAAACAGATCAAAATAATATTTTCAGATGTTATGAATTCAATTGAGATCACAGAATATAAATAACTAATGGGTTATCAGCTCGCGCTTCACGACGGATTTGAAGCGTAGATAAAAATAAACAAAGTATAAAAACCATGTTGCGACGGTATTTTTGAAAATCACGAAAAAGTTACGTCATTGTATTGAAAGCCTTCGAACAAAATTTACACTAAAACGTATATAAAAGAAAACAAGAGGGTAGGTCACTACAACGGGTCGGTTTGAATGTTGATATAAAACATGTTTCAATGATGTATTTAGAGATGAGCGTTGAACAATTTAAAAAACCGAACGATTTAAAAAAAAAAAAAAACTTTAGAACAATTGGTTGGCCTAAAATAACCTTATGAAAATTCATGTCAAAAACGTAGGTAAACATAATATATTACAATTATTTCTCCTATATATTTCAACATACCAATATATCAATATTGATGTACGAAGATTATTTTTCCAATGGGTCACTCATATTAGGAGTTGCATATTTTAACTCTGATATTTTTTAGAAGAGAGCCACATTGCATTAATTATATAAAAGGAAAAAAGAATACTATCAAGCCAATCAGAATTGGCAGCGCTTTGTGAAAAAAATGAAAAAAAGTAAAAATGAAAAAAAGTAAAAAATTGATAGAAAAGACAGTCGCTACAGTAAAAAAGGTTTTCTGAATTGTTATTTATTTATGTGTCTTTTGTTCATTATCTTAGAGGATATAATGTGTATTTGGTATAGATTATTTAAAAGATTATGGGTCATTAAACTTTAACGAGAAAGAGCGTGTTCTTACATAGTTTTCTTGCAAGGTTCACACATGACGAGGCTTTTCATTCCGTTTATTGATATGTGTCACAAGTTGTGTCCTATCATAGACTTATCAGAAGAGTATTCCTGACTTTGAATCGGTGAGACTTGAAAAGTGCAAGTATTTTAGCTCTGTACTCTTAGTTAACTAGTTAAAACACTCTATAAAGACATGAGAGAGACACTCATAAAACCTTGTGGCTTGTGAGGATGAATTATCTAAATAATAATAATAATAATAATGTGCCTTCACATATTATTATATATATCAATTCACATCGTCCATTTGCGCCAGGAGTCTTTTTTGACTTCTGCTTTTTGTCACTGAAGTTTGCTTCTTTGATTTACCCCCTCAGCACTCATTCCCAAAACACACACGATCATCCTTTATCATCTCTGCAACCCAATTCTTCTCAAAACCCTAACACCAAACCCATCATCACCGCTCCACCATCCATCTCCGGCACCACCATATATTCCAGAAGGGTGAAATATGTGTGCCGCTCTCCAGTGTCAACATCACAGAGGGGATCCGCCGTGCATGGCGGCCACCGCTGTATGTTCGCTAGTTTAAAATAAATACAATAATTTAGGTTCAAATATTCTCAATATCAAATAAAGGAAAAAATACACGTTTTGTCCTTTATCTTTATATACCACTTTTCAGGCGGTGTTCTTTTCAACGAATTTTGACAAGTTTTGCCCTTTATAGAGAATTTTGTTACACATTACGTCCTTTAACCCTAACCCAGTTAGTTTTTAATTTGTTAAATCTAGTCAAACGTGGGTAATTTAGTCTTTTACCCATTTATCTATAAATCTTTTTAATAAATAAAACAAAAGAATTTTTTTTAAATTAAAAAATCTCCCTTCCTCTCAATATAAACTTACACAGTACCTCTCTCTCTCTCTCTCTGCCTTCATCTACCACCATCCATCTCCCACCACCACCACCACAACCATCCGCCACCACCTCATTCTTCGCCGATAACTGATCTACACGTAACCACCACCCTAACTCGCTCATCTCTCCTCATCAAAACCCACCACAACCGCCATCATCTACTACCGCACATTGCCTGAACCGACACCATCTATCTCTCTCTCTCGTATGCAACCTTTACCTTGTTCATAACTAAGATCTGTAGAACACTTGTCACGCAGGTGTCCCTAAAAGTTTCTTTGTTTTTAGACTTCATCTTAACAACCGTTAGATCAAATTGCAGATTTAGAAACGAGCAACCGAGGTAATTAACATATCATCCTACTTATCTTAGCATTCCGATCAAAAGCCCTAACAAATTAAAGATAATTCTGTAACCGTTTAAGCGATTTTTGGATTAAATTGATTTAGGGTTTTTATTTGGGAAGGTGATGAGGTAAATTACAAGTTTTGTCATTTAAATAAGTAAAAAGACTAAATTACCCATTTGTAATAAGATTTAGAGTAAATTACAAGTTTTGTCCTTTATGTATGTCCCAAATTGCAGGCGCTGTCCTTTGTCTTTAAAATTGATGAGTTTTGTCCTTAATGTTTGTAAATCGTGCACGTTATCTCCTTTAGGCCAAACCCAGTTAGATTTTTTGGTTAAATTTGGTCATGTGCCTTGCACATGAGGGTATTCTTGTCATTTTATCTCTTCAGGGGCTATTCTGTAAAATAAGTTACATGTAGGGACTAGTTTATAAAAAATAATCTAACACAAGTTACTCTTCTCTCACTTATTGCAGAAAACTTCACAATCACCATTAACATCAACATTACTCTTCTCTCATAAAAACTACTCTACATATTCATAAAAAAATCACCAGAAATATTGATCATCAATAACCATTCTTGAAGAAGGGTATGCATATTCTTCTTCCAGCTCTACTTCTGCACCAAACTATATCAGCAAGAATCTTCAAATCAACGCTGACTAAACCATAAATCGTCGCTCTGCTCCTCCATCTTCACCGAAGATTTCTTCAATTCGACGGTAAATCACTCTAATCTCTTTGATCTATAAAGTTTTGATCATATCTGTTTTCTCTCTCTATCAAGTTGAGCGGTTGACGGTGGCGGGTTGTGATGGTGGATGTGGTGGTGGTGGTCGGTGATTTAGGTTGTTTGGGATTAGGGTTTCGGTGAAGGTGGTGATGATGGAGGCGGTTGGGGGTTGTGATGGTGGATGGGGTGGTGGGTTTTAATGATGGTGATTGGGCTTAGGGTTCCGGTGGGGGTTGTGATGGTGGTTGGGGTTAGGGTTCCGGTGGTGCTTCAGGATCTGTCGTTTCAACGTTTTTCTCAAGTTCTATTAACAAATTTTCTGCATTTTGTTTTTCTCTGTAAGTCATTACATTAAATTTTACCTTTTTTAGTTCTAATTGTTGTTTTTTTGATAAATATTTTCTATAATTTTTGTTTTATATTTATTTTGATGAATTTTGAAATTAGGATTTGTGAAACGATGGATTTGGGGGCAAAATCAGTGGATGAAGTGTTGGAAGAGATAATGAGGATTCATAAATCGCCTTTTCTATGTTGTTTGATTTGATTTCTTAGTGTAACCTTTCCCGTAAATCAATAGAATCACATCTTCTTTCTTCCTAATTTGATTATCACTGTTACTTCAATTTGAGATCACTTCATTGTGGTGGTGGTGTGTTGATGGAGATGGTAGGAGACTGAGAATCGATGTGGTGGTGGGTTAATGGTGGTGGTGATAAGTTTTTAAAATATATTGTTTTAGTTTTTTAAATAATATTAAATAAATGGCTAAAAAGACTAAGAAATTACTCTTTTATTTTTAAGTTTAATACATAATAGCCCCTGCATAAAATTACTTTACAAAATACCCCTGAAAAGGTGAAATGACAAATGTACCCTCACATGCCCTGCACATGCCTTCATTTAACCAAAAAATCTAACTGAGTTTGGCCTAAATGACATAACGTGTAAGATTTGCAAACATTAAGGACAAAACTCATCAATTTTAAAGACAAAGGACAGCGCCTGCAATTTGGGACATACATAAAGGACAAAACTTGTAATTTACTCTAAGATTTAACAGAAAAATTTAACTGGGTTAGGCTCAAAGGACATAACTTGCAACAAAATTCCCTATAAAGAGCAAAACTTGTCAAAATTCGTTGAAAAGGACACCGCCTGAAAAGTTGTATATAGATAAAGGATAAAAACTTGTAATTTTTCCTCAAATAAATGATTAGAAAACACTTCTCTCTGTTTTTTTTTTTCAAAAACTCAAACAGAACACCGAAGGTGACTTAAGAAACAATTCCACTATCAAACACAATATCTTTTATCCACTGTAAATATAAATAAAATAAGATATGAAGTTGACATCACTTTGGTTTGTCTATATATATGATTTGACACCTTATTTTAAGGCCTGGTCTATTCGCACACGTCCTTAGTCTATTTAAACACCTCAAAGCGCCGCGCTATGGCCAAAGCTGGGCGCTTTGGTGTAAAGTCAACCGACAAGCACTGACGCGGTCAGACCTTGTCTGTTGCTTTACATCAAAGCGCCCCGCTATGGCAAAAGCTGGGCGCTTTAAAGTTTTTTTTTTTTTTTTTTTTACATTTTTAAATTTTCGGGCAAAGCGCCCCTCTTAGGTCAAAGCGCAGCGCTTAGGGCCTTTTTTTAAATTTTTTAATATTGTTTTTAATTCACAAACGCGTCGATAATAGTATAAATTTTACGCTTTTTCCATTATACATCATTTTTTAATATATATGGACTATACTGCAAGTTCCGGATCAAATCGGTTACGTGTGATGTCGTATTCCATTATATCGTATCATTTTGGTTTGAAAGCACAAGTACTCATATGAGTAGTGTTATGTGTATCAGCCGCCTACCGTACATGTACATGACGTATTTTTTTATTAATTGTAGTATTATGGTGTATATTGTTTGGGAACCACACCAAGCAAGTTAAAACCATCATTTTGCAAGTCCTATCACTTGTCCTCTTTTTTGTCGAAGGGGCATGGTTCCAACAAAAGAAATGACAACACTTTTGACTTGGTGAACCACCTCCACACTCCATAGAACCACCTCCACACTCCATATGCAAAGACCTACTCTACATGTTTAGACTCCTAAGACTAGAAATAAGGGCGCTTTACACTCCAAAGCTGGGCGCCCTAAGTGCTGCGCTTTGACCTAAGAGGGGCGCTTTGCCCGAAAATTAAAAAAAAAAAAAAAAAAAAAAAAAAAAACCTTCAAAGCGCCCAGCTTTGGCCATAGCGGGGCGCTTTGATGTAAAGCAACAGACAAGGTCTGACCGCGTCAGTCCTTGTCGGTTGACTTTACACCAAAGCGCCCAGCTTTGGCCATAGCGCGGCGCTTTGGGGTGTAAAAATAATTTTCTCCGTGTGTAAATAGCATGACCCTATTTTAATTCGGTCTAATCTAAGCAAGAGGGATCTACAAATCGGGTTCTCATGTCAATTGTACTTCAAACTATTTTAGTATTTTATCTTGGAAAATTGGAATTTAATAAGGCTATCCAAGTTATAACTCATTTTTCGATAATAACCCTTACTAACCGTGTAACTAAAGGCACTTCTACCTTTCACGTTCGCTTTCAGTCTCACTTGCGTTATGCATAATGCATATAATGTATATATGTCTGGGTCATGGTGGGGGTGGGGGTGAGCAGGGGCGAAGCTTCTTGGGGGGGGGGGGGGGTCGCCCGACCCCCGGGATTTTTCGCTCAGTAGTGTTATATATGTAGTTTTCGTATAGAAATTTTTGGATATATACGTTTTTACCCCCCCCCCCCCCCCCGATTCTATAGAAATTTTTGGGTATATATGTTTTAGCCCCCTCCGTTTTCTCCGGCAAGCTTCGCCACTGGGGGTGAGGGGGTGAAAGTGCACTAATTTTAACGTTATTTTACTAATTTCGTGAAAATAACGTTAAAAAGCGGGGGACGGTTAATCATGCATCATGTGGTGGCGTTAATAGCCGAATGACAAGGGGGTACATGAACTAATCGACATTTGCTTAGTGTTATATGCCTTATGTCCAAGGCTTGATGCAAAACTACTATCGAGCCGGAGGTCTTAGTGGAAGAAGTCTCTCTATTTCTACGGGGTAGAGTAAAACTGTATATATCTTACTCTCCTCAGACTCTACCTTAGCTTTGCTATTCGTAGAATTTACCGAGTATGATGATTTCAAGGCCGATCCCTCCTAGTCTAATGGAAAAGTAGCTTCCTTTGTCCAACAAAGTTAGTTTTCCATTAGAGTGAGATTGTCCTTAGCAACGAAAGTTGAACTTAGAAGTGTCATTGACCACATTAAAAGCAGGTTTATTATCGTTATATTTTGACTGAAATCAAGGGTTACTTTCGAATCAGTTATGCAGCTGCTACCCCCACGTAGCACCCATGGTTTTTTTTCTTCCAACATACCGCAAACCTTTTTTTCTCTTTTTCACACAAAAACGATCTCCTGCACAAACGAGCGATTCTCCAACACCCTCGCTCCTCCACGTTAACCGACCATCTCTTCAATGTTAGGCCACTCATCTTCTCATCCACATACCCTATTCAAGAATAAAGATGTTCTTATAATCTTCCAAAGACTTGTTTTCATAGATGAATATTATAAAACAATAGTTCTTACCAGAAAAAAAAGATTATTATTTATAAATTTCCACATGGCTGGTCATGGTTGGTTATGGATAAGCTAATACTAAAAAAACACACCTTTCATTGCATATGCATACAGAGGACCCCTGACCCCTTTATTCTATTATCTATTGTCTATACCCAATCATTGATTTCACTCTATTCTTCCACCCTCTTCTTCTTCCTCTCTTAAACCCCTACCACCCCCCCCCCCCCCCCCAACATGCCACCTTCAATCTTCCTTCTTACACTCTTCACTTTCTCAATCTCAAGCCACTTTTGTGCCTCATACTCTCAACAATCACCAACCATTTATGAACTCCTCAAACTAAATGGATTACCCATGGGTTTGTTTCCAAAAGGTGTGACCAACTTCAGTGTGGATGATTCTGGCAGGTTTCAGGTGTTCTTGGATGAAGCTTGTAATACAAAGTTTGAAGATGAATTACACTATGATCAAAATGTTTCTGGATGTTTGACTTTTGGTAGAATCAATGACTTATCAGGGATTTCTGCTAAAGATTTGTTTTTGTGGTTCTTGGTTAAGGAAATATGGGTTGATGTTCCTAGTTCTGGTTTGATTTATTTTGATGTTGGTGTTGTTTCAAAACAGTTTTCTTTGTCATCTTTTGAAACCCCAAGAGCCTGTGTGGCTTCATCTGTACCTAAGGTATGTAAAGTTTGAAACTTTATTATGTTTGACTTTTTGTTCTTGTGAATTTGGTGGTATTTTGACTTTTTGGTCATGTGTTATTGAGTTGAGTTCATTATTTGGATACTGATCTTAAATGTGATTCATTAATCAGATAGTTTGAGATGGAATCACTTTAGTACTTTAGTGGTTTCATATGTTTGACTCTTTGTTGATAGATGATTTGTTGTTGATTTGACTTTATGTTTGTGGGGCTTTGTTATTCAGTTTAATGCTTGAGTTCCCAAATGCCATTTTCTCTGTTTCCATGAGGTTTTAATGCTTTGCAATCTATAGTTTTCGGGTTATACTTTTTGGCAATGTGTGTATAAATTGACGGTTCGGATTCTTGATTGATAAAGTTCCAATCTTTTCGATATAGAACTATAGAATATAGATAGGCTTTTGAATTTTGATACAATAAAGTTGTAATCTTTTTTGCTTTTGGTATGTAGATACAATCAAGAAAGGTGGGGAACGATGAACATGAACCCGATCACCAAGAACCAACGAGGGCGATTTTATGAATATGAGTTTAAATGGGTACTTAAAGATGATTCAAATCGGCGCAATTGCTCAAATCAAGTTATGGGTATTTCCATTTCTTGCATGTATATGTCTTAAAAGTCATGTTTTTTTAGTTTAGGTGGTTCTATGCTTCATTGCAGGTGTGCATGCTTTACAATTTTCTTTATGTAGTATATGCAAATATGTTCAAAATGATTGAAATCGAGGAGAAGATGATACAGGAAACGCGACGTAAATGCAGCTGAAATCGAGAGAAGTGTAAGTTATCGTACATGCCAGACCAAGGGGATCATATACGTTCATTGTGGATTCTTGAAATTCGTTGATAGTATGGACATAAAACATTTCAAGTTTGGTTTATAGCCTTTAAGTATTGTTTTGAACAAAGAAATAAGAAATAAAGTCGAATTTTGTTTAGTTTGCTTTCACAATGTTCATTTATCGTTTCACGGATTTGTTCTTTGACGCTTAACCATTGAATCTCGGGTTTTTAATAAACAAGATTATTGTATGATTCATCTAAATGTATTTATCTAAACAAGATTGTTGGTGTTTATAATCAAATCCTGACCATTGATTTACACCTGTGTATACACTTGTGTATTGATAATCAAAGGTTAGGATTTGTTCACTAATGTTCACAATTAAGGGGTTGTTCACTAATGAACCTAACCCTGTATATATATATTAAATATGAAAATAATCTAACCAATATAGATATTTAACAAAATCATTACAGCTTAGAAAGGAGATTCACTTTATTTGGTAGGGTGTGTTACTGTGTTAAGGACCCTCTTGATATATGTTTATTCTCCTTGAGGAAATCTTTCTGGGGTTTTAATGTTTTTCATGGCTAAAAGTGGCAAAGGGCCTTTAATAGGGTTAGTTAACAAGATACGATAGAAAGGTAAAAGTCCTTTTTATGTGGTAATAATTTGCACATTATATGATAATAAATACTGTGTTTCTTTTCTAGGTTCACATTTTTTATGTTAAAAAGAAGAAAATCTTGGAGCCCATCAATAATGTGGCCCACAGTTTCTTAAAGAGCTAGGCTTTTCTTTATTAATGGGCCTTTGGTTTCGTAGAATAACAATTACTATATATTAATTTTACAATATAACATAAAAAGAGTGATGCCATTAAAATTCCAAGTGCAGGACAAAAAAAAAAAAAGAAAAAAAAAAAGAAAAAAAAAAAAAAAGGAAATTAAGACTTCCAAGTTATACCAAGTTGTATTCTATATCAAGAATGAGTTCATCGTAAGGAGATATGTAGCGTGGGTGGTTACTAAGGTTTCGCCGAATAGGTTGGGAAAAGAGGAGAGAATTTCATATCAGGCTGATATCATATAAGGTTTGTGAATACTAAGGTTGGAAATATGACGTTTATGATGATGTGTATGGTTGCTAAGGTTAGAAACATGACGATGATGATGCGTATGTTTACTAAATACAAAAAAACAGTGCATTCTATGATATAATGTCGATTGTGACTAGAAAAATATTTTAGGCGCATGTCAAACAAGTAGCCTCAACCCTTGCAACTTTTTTGTTTCACCTTCTGTGCATATCCACTTAAGATTTATAAGACGCAAAGATGATCGCATTCATTATGATGAGAAAAACGCGATAATTACAACTAACAAAAAAAATTCAGATCGACCTAACTACATCATCCTCTCAACCACTCCCACACTAATTTTCAGTGTGTTTGACAGTATTAATATGCTCCAAAAAATATGTAGGAAAAGTCAATTTGTTGTAGCTTATGCTAATTTTTTTAATTAATATTGTATTAAATAAAAGTGGGCAGAAACAATCAAATGCAGTCTCCGGTGTTTGTAAACACTATTGGTTTTGTTGTGAATCGGTTAATCACCATATGGACACACTGACATTTTTGTAATAATACACATCTTTAAAATGAGAAGTTTTAAAGTTTTAAAACGCTTCACATATATTTTAGTGTGTGTTCACTAATAAATAGATTATATATAAATATTGCACGGTTACCTATCAAAACAAGTAGACACTAGTGAATTAATTATTAGAACACCTGTAGTTGTGCCTTTTTTGGGCGTTTTTTAAAAAATAAACGCCCCCAAACGTCCTAGCTTCCGCCCCAATGGGCGTTGTTTTGGTGATTTTGGGCTGGAGCGTTGTTAATTCAACGCCTTCGAGCAAAAGGTTTTGACCAATCACCTGTTTCCATGCTTTTTTTGTCCAATAACATTTTTATGGTTTTTTTTTTCTAATTTAATTCTATTTCACCACAATGTCCACATCCCCACTACACCTATTTTAGAAAACGTCCCATAATGCCCCATTGCTGACGGGCTACCACATGGCGCAAAACGCCTAAGGGTAAGGACATTACCACTACACCAGGGGCGGATCTACCATGGGCCAAGGGGTGGCATCCGCTACCGCTTGGCCGGAAAAATTTTGACGTTTTTAGTGTAAATTTTGGAAAAATTTGACGTTTTTTCGATTTCGTTACCGCTTATTTGATAAAACGTTACCGCTTGGTCGGAATCCTAGATCCGCCACTGCACTACACATGGTCTTAGAAACTAAGTGTTACAAGTATAGTCACGCACATGCAAATACAAGTAAATGAATATTGAATACATTTTCACTAGCTATTCATCAGTAATAAATACTGTAAATAATAATAAAAATATAAATGTATTCTGGGTAAACTATATTGAACATATAGCATATATCTATTGTTTTTTAACCGTTAGAATTCATTAGCATAAAACCTATAAGATTTAAAGATTAAAAGGTTCAATCGGTTATAGCAATGGGACCGATAAAATTAGTAAGAACACTTTTCTTTTTTCCGGTTTCAATGTTTTGAAAGTGCAAAGGGCTTTCTAGGCTACGTTTACAACTAACATATCATAGAAAGGTAAATGCCTTTTTCATGTAGCAACACTATGTTATAACAAATATATATATTTTTTTGTATTTTTTTCTTCACTTTTTTAGGTTAAAAAGGCTAAATTTTTAGCCCAACAAGTTGGCATTGGCCCACAGTTTCTAGAACAACTAGACTTTGCTTTATTAGTGGGCCGTTAGTTTATAGTTTAATAATACATAAAAGATTATACCAAGTTCTAATGACCATCTTTATAGTGTATGAGTTTTCTATGACTCATTATCAATAGCAACACTAAAAACATGATTGTTTATAGCGGATCTATCTTTACTTTCTATAAAAATAGAAAACCAAGTGACATAAGAAAAGCTGAGGTGGCAGCCATAGAGGCTGTCTAACAAGGCTTTTCTTATGTCATTATCGCATCATAATCCTTAATATATAAAATTACTTTAATTTTCAAAGGTCTGGCATACATCTACAAAATCACTTTAAACATCTGCCCACATATAAAAGGTCTTCCGTTTATAAAAACGCTTCAAACCTCTGCCCATATTCAAAATTTAAAATCCTGGCTCCAAAACTACATATGAATCTGGCTCCCTATAAATAACATATATGAATTTGGCTCCACATTCAAATTTCAATTGATCTCTCTCACTAATATTTGCGATCATATCTCTCTCACTCAAATGCATAGCTCTCATGATTGAGTCGGTTAATCTTTGATTACAGTTATATGTTCGAATATTTATTGACTCTGTTTACACATTATCCTTTCAATATCATTGTTCCAACATCGTTGTTTTATTGAAGCTCTGTTTCACACACCAACGTTTCACCTCAGCTTTTCTTATGTCACTTGGTTTTCTCTTTTTATAGAAAGTATAGATAGATTGTTACAGGATGCAGAATTTGCATATTCAGTCTGTTCATCTGCGGGTACAACTTTTTGTACTTCACATAATTTTTCCAACATCATTGTTGCAACATCGTTGAGGGTTTGTTTTTTTTCTCTAATTTTGAATCTTAAATTTTGAACTGTTCTATTCTAATTCTCGCTTTATATTTCAGCATAATCAGAGTTGTTTAAAATTCAAACAATCAGTTGCGAGTTATTTTAGGTTTGTGGATTCTTTTAAACTGTTGATATATGTTGATAATATTTATTTTAAGGTGTTGATATATTTCAGCTTTGTTTTTTCCGAGCGAGTAGTGGGAAGTTCTTCTGCACTGTTCTTGAAGTCTGAAGTGCAGAAAGTGGAGTACTTCATGAAGCCTGTTCTTGAAGTCTGAAATGCAGAAAGTGGAGTACTTCATAAAGCGTCGATGCTGTTCCAGGTTTTCTTGTATTTATTATCACTGATGATGTCGATTTTATATATTAGTTCTTCAATCAGCCTCATCATCAGCCTTTTATAGTGTTTAAAATGCATCTTTATGATAAATAAAGAAGTTAATGGTAATTATGATAGTCTGTTTTTTTTTATTTTTATTTTTGTTCTTTCGGTTTCTTGATATTTAACTTTTTAGTTTTCCTATGAAAACTTATTTTTGAAAAGCTTTGCATTAAATGGCTGTTGTTTTGTATTCAATGTACATGTTTTTGTCTTCTAGATTAGTTTAATGGTGCGGTGAAATTAAGTCTTACCTTTGGGCTGTTAGCTATTTCACTATATAGTATGATTGTCAGTTCAGTTGTTTTTCATCACGTTTTACTACCATTATATCCTTCTTTTACATCAGACTTGAAGAAATATACAAGTTAAAAATGTCATCATGGCTGTAGGTTCTTATGATTTAAAGTATCGCTTTATCAAGCAAGTTGAGGATCAAGTATATGAGGATAGGGCTACTCTTCAAGAGCTGAAGAGGTGTTTTGATGGACTGTATATTGGTCTGTTTACAAGAGACCAAGTGTCCAGAAACCTGATGGTGATGCCTTCAAGTGCCGTACGTGACCTTTGTGTTGTCAGTAATATAGAGTGCGGAGATAGAGACTTGGAGTTCATGGCGAAGCTCACAGATATACATAGAGAAGTTCAGTACTCAATGGAGTTGAAGCTAAAATTTCTTAGTTTTTGCTGTTAGATTATTAAATTTCGTTGTTCAGTACTTGATGTAATTATTGATCTATCGTCATATGTGATAGGTAAATTTTAATTCTATTAATCTTTGTAAAGCATTTTATTATTACTAATTGAGCATCAACAATTGTTAGAGTTGATACCTGCTATTGTAAAGTTCTGTTAAAATTAAATTTTACCAAAAGAGAAGAACTGTTTGGAATCATCGTCTGTTCTCATAATTTCTGTTTTATGTAATGACTGTTGAGTTGCTACTGTTGCCAACATCTGTTATTCCCAACAGCAGTTTCCAAAGAATTGTCAACCATTAACACAACAGAAGTTCTAAACATCTGTTATTGCCCAACAGATCTTTGTAAAATGTCTTCAGAACATGAAAACTCCATTCTTAAAAAATAGTTATTTTTTAAATATTGGAAAAAACTCTTAAAAGTTTGTGGAAAACAATTGTTGGGCAAACTTCTGTTTTGCTCAAAAAATTGCGGTGATATAAGAAAAGCTGATGTGGCAGGCAGAAAGACTGTCCGACAATGCTTTTTTGAGGTTATTATTGCATCATAATTATAAGTCTTAATATATAAAATCAATTTAAAACCGATTATCAGTGTTTTCATAGTATTTGTTGATGTTTTGAATCAACTTCTGTTTGGATAAAAATTCATCCACTGCTGAAAGGTATTGTCTGTTTTAATAAGTGATGTTTATCCTAGCGACTGTTGATTTACCAATGTTTACAACATTTGTGTCCGATGATATGGTAGTAGCCTCTGTTTGCCATGTAGATTATTGTTGGTGTTTAAATGAAGAGTTTTTTTTATATTTTTTTTATGGCAAAGGTTTAAAATTTGTCCTTTCAGGTTTCTTGATATTTAATTTTATAGTTTTCTCATGAAAATTTATTTTTTAAATGTTTTGCATTAAATGGCTGCTGATATTTAATATCAATTTATTTGTTTATATTAAAAGTCTGTTGAAAACAACTGTTTTCACCCTAAACAGTCAAGTTGAGTAGTTCATCATCATTTACTAAGGCGGAATCAAAGTAAACAACGTCAAACAGCTTGTTCCTTTTCAATTCTTCCTCTATTAATCAATCCTGAGTCTTTACAATCAATTCTGACAAAAATCCGACAGCACCTCGACTCTATACAAATGAACAGTATCGCTTCAAATGACACACACACTCCTATTTATAGACAGATCAGGTTTCGCTTGAACATAACAAGCGAATGGGTTTCGCTTGAACATGTCAGTTTCAAGTGAACCTGCATATTGTTGGGGTTTCGCTTGAACTGCCTTGTATCACCTTCAAGCGAAATCTCTTCCTTAAACATGTATAAACCCTAATTTTGACCCTGTTGTGCACTCATTTAACCTATCTAGACATAAGACTCAAATAAGACGTAGTTAACAGATATATGATGCACCAACAGACTCCCCCTTGGATGTTGACGAAGTCTTCGGCGTCGAGTCTTTAGTCTTTGTCTCTCTCCAAATTTTCTTGTCATTGTAAAGCTCCTTCTTCAATCTCCCCTTTACCTATTGATCCAGAAATCTGACTCCCCCTTTCTCAGACTCCCTCTCTCTGAATGCTGGGACTTGAATTCTGGTTCATACTTTGACGTTTTGTTGCCATGGGAAGCTACACTCCTGTTACCTGCATATACTCTACCCAAAAATAAGATATATGACAATAATAGTTTTAATCAAAACTTACCTTTTAACCTTCAGTGTTAGAAATCCACTTAAGTATTCAGGTCCAAACTAATGACCCTGATTACTCAATTTATCTACCAAGTCCAATTTAGTGACCTTGGTTGATCAGAGATAATTCACACTGATATTTAGATCAGTTTGTTCTGAAAATTTACAAGTTTCAAGTTAATGAACTTGCTTTAACTTTCCAATTTTCTCAAACTTATCTGCTTTCAATCTTTCGAATCCGAAGATCAGCTCTCCACTTTGATTTGTCAAAAATAAAGCAGAAATATAAAATCTTTTTGGATTTTTAATAAAGCTTCTAAACTAGAAATGAAATACAGAACTAAAATGCAATAAAAGTAAACTATTTACAAACATATTTTTGATTAAGCGTGTTAGGGAATCATATCAGCTATCCGACAAGTCACAAGTACCGTTAAGCTTCAATTACATACTCAGAATTAAACAATTCGCTTAGATTGTCAATATACTGATCCACTTTAAATTCTTACACAATTTTCAATCTGTCCAGGATACGGATTTAGTGTTTTAGAGACTTAAACTTATACATGTGTCCCACCTCTTGAATATACTCCCGTATCCAGATCCCAATATTCAGTCTTACAGGTAAGTATAACACAAATGATATATGTAAGGGGTTAATAAATTATGAAGAATCATGAGAGCTCAGGTCAGAACTACCGTTCAGCAGAGAGACCATGACTCAACCTTTGGGTGTGTCCCCTTTAGAGGATCTTTTTTACAACAGCATTGCTAAGCAATTTTATTGTCTTATCATATATGCTGAGGGTGATGCTATGTTTCAAGCATTGCGGAAAGTATTATTCGAGGACTAGGTCAGAACTTCCATTCAGCAGAAGTCCCGGAATAATACCCCAGATATCACTGAGTATAAAGACCTAGTATATCAGAAAAAAGGAATATTTCAAACAAGATTTCAGGGGTTACCTATATATCCAAGTAGTGTTCCCCACAAAATAAGTAAGTAAAGATTTAGATTTATATCCCGAACAAACCTACTAAATGTGTAAAAACCTATCGGCATATCATCAGCGAGACTGTTTAACGCATTTAAACATTCCATTTCTTTAGGATACTGTAACTGTCAAGCTGATGTACTATCATTTTCCCTTTTTACACAAGCTCTTTTCTGGTTTTCTATTGTTTTTGAATTTTGAAAATATCTCATGTTTTTGTATTTTTGTCATTTTTTATTGTTTTTGTATTTTCTGAAATATTACCCTATACTCCCCCTAAATACCAAAACATGTAAAAAATCGACAAACCATTGCAGATTGCTTCTCAACATCATCTACAATGTCTCCTTCATCAACGCCAAGAATCTCCTCCAACACTGATAAAAGCTTCATACCATTCAGTTTTAGCAAATATTGAAAACGTGATTTATCAAATGCTTTGGTATGTAAATCAGCTTTTTGTTCGTCAGTGTGGATTTTCTCAATTCGTATCAACTTCTTCTCGAAAAAATCTCGAATGAAGTGATGACGAATCTCTATGTGTTTCGTTTTAGCGTGATGTACTGGATTTTTAGAAATGTTAATTGCTGCCTCATTATCAACAAAGATAGGGGTGTTTAGAAATTGCAAACCGTAGTCGCGCATCTGTTGCTGGATCCACAAGATCTGTGAGCAGCAACTGCTAGCAGATACATACTCCGCTTCACATGTGGATAAAGCCACATAGGTTTGCTTTTTGCATTGCCAAGTGACCAATCGTGGTCCGAAAAACTGGCACCCTGCTGTTGTTGATTTAGCATTAACTTTGCAGCATCCGAAATCGGAATCGGAATACCCTTCGAGCGTGAAATCGCCTTCTCTGGGATACCACAACCCCAATGATGGAGTTCCTTTCAGGTAGCGCAATATCCTTTTCACAATCACCATATGCGAAGCTCTCGGGTTAGATTGAAATCTTGCTGCGAGGCAGGTTGGGTACATAATATCGGGTCTTGAAGCTGTCAAATACATCAGCGATCCGATCATGGAACGATACATCGTTTCATCTACCTTCTCTCCGGTGAGATCAGGATTTATCCCATGATTCGTTGCTAACGGGGTGGAAGCTGGAGTAGAACCTGACATCCCGAATTTCTCCAAGATATCATGAACGTACTTCGTTTGATGTATGAAAATTCCTTTGGGTAGTTGATCAACTTGCAATCCCAAAAAGAATTTCATCTCACCCATCGATGACATTTCAAATTTCTGCTTCATAACTCTTTCAAAATCTTTGCATAGATCCTCATTTGTTGACCCAAATATGATGTCATCCACATAAATTTGAACTATCAGAAGATGTCCGTCGACCTCTTTGGTGAAGAGAGTGGCATCCACTTTTCCACGAATGAAGCTGTTGGCTAGTAGGTGTTGAGACAATGTCTCGTACCAAGCTCTCGGGGCCTGGTGTAAACCATACAACGCTTTGTCTAGCAAGTAGACCTTGTCTTTGTGGATTGGATCGGTGAAGCCCGGTGGCTGTCCCACATATACCTCCTCTTTTACTTTCCCGTAAAGAAACGCCGATTTCACATCTAACTGATATACTTTGAAGTTTTTCCAAGACGCAAATGCTAGGAAGATTCTGATCGCTTATAGTCGAGCAACTGGAGCATATACTTCGGTAAAATCTATACCCTCCTGCTGACTAAAACCCTGGACTACGAGTCGAGCTTTGTTACGAACCACAACTCCTCTATCGTCTCTCTTGCACTTGAACACCCACTTGGTGTTTATCTTCCTTTGACCATCTGGCAAATCCACTAACTTCCACACTCCCAATTTTTCGAATTGGCTCAGTTCCTCCTGCATTGCATTGACCCAAGAATCTTCAGTAAGCGCCTCTTTGTAAGTCCTTGGTTCAACCTGCGAGATAAAACAACTCAATGAGAATTCAGTTTGCAAAGGAGTAACTTTTGTATAAAAACATGTAAGCCCTTTATCAATCTGTCTTCGAGTGCGGACGCCTGTCTGCAATTCTCCAATGATCAATTCCTCTGGATGATATGAAAGAGTTCGTGGTATCACTTCGCCTGGAACATCTACATCACCTTCCAGATTAGTAACATTCTGATTTGTATCTTGTTCACTGACTGGGTTTGTTTGACTTGAGATCTGAATTTGCTCCCCCTCAGAATCTGAATCACCACGATCAAATACTGGCATGTTCTCAGATTCTTGATTATCATTCTGTGCCGACTGATTATCTTGAGCAACTTCATTTTGTTGGTCATCGTCATGTTCACCAGCATTGCTTGGACCTGCTTCATCATCATTTGAAGCTCGTTGCGGTCTTCTTGAATACTCAGCTGGAAACCTTTCCTGCGATTCTTCATACTCTCTTAGAATATCCAACTCATCAAAGAAATCTTCTTCTTCTTCCTTTTCTTCTTCCATGTCAAACGAATCCAACAATTTTTCATAATTAAAACGCCATGAGTCACCGGGATTTTGAGGCGGCATAGTATACCCCTGACACTCAACATGTTGTGCTTCGATGATCTGCTTCAGACTTGGAACAAAGACACGTCTTTGTGGACTTGAGTATTCCACAAATATTCCTTCAATACTCTTTGGACCAAACTTACCAAAAGGCTCTAGAATTGTACAGGGAGACCCAAACGGTTCTAAAAACTTCAGGTTTGGTTTGCGGTTATTGATCAACTCAAAGCATGTCTTGTTGAATTTCTTGACAGTGAGAACCCGGTTGAGTGTATAGCATGCGGCGGAAACTGCTTCTGCCCAAAAATTTATCGGTAGCTTTGAATCAGCAAGCATTGTTCTAGCCGTTTCGATTAGCGTCCTGTTTTTGCGTTATGCGACTCCATTCTGCTGCGGAGTGTACGGAGCACTAAACTCATGCAATATACCTCTTTCATCACAATATTCTTCCATCTTGTTGTTCTTGAACTCAGTACCATTATCACTTCTGATTCTTTTGATACGCCTTTGGTACAAATTTTCAATTTTTCTGAACAACGCCATCAAACTATCAAACGTTTCATCTTTCGTCTTCAAGAATGATACCCACGAAAATCTGGAATAATCATCAGTAACCACAAGACAGTAGAGATCCCCTGTAATACTTTTAACGTTTACTGGACCAAACAGATCCATATGTAGTCTCTCTAACGGTCTGGAAACTGAATTGACTTGCTTTTTAGAGTGTGACTTTTTCTTCTGCTTGCCTTTGATGCAACTAATGCACTCCCCTTCCAGATGAAAACCTTTGATATTAACTCCAAGAACTAAATCATTGTGCACCAAGTGATTCATTTTTCTAAGATGTATATGCCCCATCTTCCGGTGCCACAACTTCGATTCTTTCTCTGTTGCTCTAGACACAAAACAATGAGCCTGACCTGTGGTTGTAGTAGCTACGCTCATGTCCAACACATACAGATCATTTACTCTTGGTGCCCTCATAATAATCCATTCTTCAGGGATAACAAATCCTGGTTTCAAGATCAAACTTTCTTTGTCTGTGAAGTGAGTGGTATATATCCTGTCACAAATCTGCGAGATGCTTAGCAGATTATTCTCCAGCTCAGCAATGTAGTTAACTCTTTCAAACGTAACTGATGCGTGTGAAGTGTTATATATATTAGGTATATATTTTAAGCCCCTTTAACACTTATTTTAGCCAAGTTTTAAATTTATAAAACACGATATTTTACTAACACTAAACACACATATGGGCAAGTGCACCCATCGTGAGCGTAGTATAGTGTTGGCAAGATACCGAGGTCGTCCAAGGACACAAGAGCTTTTAATACCGGTTTATCCTCAACGTCTAATCAAAATAAAAAGTTTAGAAAAAGGTTTTTAAACTAAGAAAAATGAAAACTAACTAAAATGCTGAAAAGTAAAATAAAAAGAAAAACAGATAGACAAGATGAATCACTTGGTTCCGACTCGCATCTAGTGTAACCTTTGATTATTTCCGCACTTTTGCACATAATTAAGAGATTATCTTAGTTATTGTAGTAGGCCCCTCTTTTGAAGGTGACGTTACCCTCACCCCAGTAGTTTGAGTCAGCAAGGATACAATCCTAAAAGGGTGGATTATTGGAAGATAATGAATTAAGTTATTAATGCAATATTATGGTAGGCCCCTCTTTTGGAGGTGACGTTACCCTCGACTAAGTAGTCTGAGTCAGCAGGGATACAGTCCTAAATAGCCGGGTTATAGTATTAATAGTCGTTAACTTATGAGGGGGTCAAAGAGTTTGGACCCCCGCCATCCAATACCGTTAAGTATTGAAGGAGGTCCTACTAAATTTGACCCAGGTCCATTGCAGGACCTCTAAACGCTGAACAATGGCAAGAACTTTACCATACCGTTCCCTTAACCCCCGACCAGGTAGCCAACATACCTCCATATAGACCGTGGAGATATGAATGGTGAAAATCTTTTATTTTATATAGACAGTAAAATAATGCCAAGACACCACAGACAAACGATAAGGAAATATCACCTTCAACATAAGTAACTAGTTATTAAAGTCATTAATACAAAACCAAATAAAAAGTGCAAAAGATTAGAAATAAAAAGTATTACACTAGACACTTTGTCTTCACCAAGTGATGTAAGAGACTTAGGCAAACATGGCCTTGATTGTCAAGAACTCTTACGATCAATCTTGGATCCCGAGATGACTCACACACTCTACGATGGACAATGGATGATGGTGGTGGATGATGGTGTTATGGTGGTGGTGGGTAGTGGGTGAAGTGTGAGAGAGGTGGTGTGCCAAGGGATGGTTTGAGCTTGAGCCAAGTACTTCTATTTATAGGCTGAACAGAAGCTCGGGCACGGCCCCGTGTCCAGTGGGCACGACCCCGTGTCCACATCCTCTCTTTCTTCATTAAATGCAGCTTTGTCTTATTAGTTGACCACGCCCCCGTGTCCGCTGAGCACGACCCCGTGTGCAGAAGAATCTTTGTACTATGAAGATTTGCCTGGATTGTGCGAATCTTATAGTTGACCACGGCCCCGTGTCCGCTGAGCACGGCCCCGTGGTGGGCAATAGAAGCTTCTACCACTTTGTCTTTTCTTCTGACACTTGGGCACGCCCCCGTGCTGGCTGAGCACGGGGCGTGTTCAGGCCTCTGATCTCTTGTTTTGCTTGGGAAGATGCTGTCGTGGGGTCGGGCATGTCACGTTTTGTTCCTTTTCTTGTATTTATGCTAGATTTTGATGTCTTTTTGCTTCTTTTGTTAATTTGAGCTCATTTAATCCTGAAAATACAAAAGGAAGACAAAAGCACACTTTTTCCAACATTAGTACTAAAAAAGGGTTAGTTTTATGCCTCATTTGATGAAATTTATATGTTAATATTTGAACACATCAGTAACAATTCCATTGGATAACGTTCCTTCACCGACAATTCTACCACCTTGATTTCCTGCGAATCCCACATATCCTCCATTGAAATTTCTAACATCGTACAACAATGCAGTCTTCCCTGTCATATGTCGAGACGCTCCACTATCCATAATCCATCGTGAAATAGCTCTCGGAAGTTCCTGCACATATCACAAACAATTCAATAAAGATGCCGATTCATGCTTCACAATTACCAACTAGGAAGCTCCGGCAGGTCCAAAATCTTTAGTGAGATTTTGATGCTACCCAAGCCTCTTTCGACTCAGGTAACTGGACTTTAATGTAAGATTTTGTAGTGTAAAGTGGCGGAAAATTTTTATCATTCATTTTTAAACTTTCCTCAGCTCCAACCTCAACCTTTTTGTATAAGAAAAACTCATCTATCTTAAGTTGACCGGTTGGTTGCTTTTTCTTTTGAACATTCTTTTTCTCTGTTGGAGTAGAAGATTGTTTCTCAAATTGTTCATAATAATCCAAAGGAACATCCATCTTTACCGGTGTGGTAGAAGACGATTGTTTTTCTGACTCAGAAACCTTTGGTTTAGATGAACTTGGTTTCTTTTCAACCAATTTTGGCTTCCATGTTTGTTGAGATGATGCAAACCGTTTATAAAATTTGTCATTTTTAGTTACCACATTCTTAACAGGGTCAATTTTGATTTTTGTTTTCTCATTTTTCAAAATTTTCTCAACAACCAATGGAGCTTTGCCTTTTGAATCAACCTTCTTCTTTTGATTCTCAACAACTTCAGTCTTAGGCTTGAAGTTGGTGCAATTTCTTGCAATGTGACCAACTTTGTTACATCTAAAACACGTACGAGTATCAACTACCCGACTTATGCCTTCAGACTGAGGTTGTGAGGCCCTCTTCTCAAAAAATTCTTCATTTGATTTTGAAAAAAAATCATTTTCCTCATCAGAAAGTGAACTTGAACTGTTCACAAACACTTTCTTCTCAGCAAACCTTTTGTTTTGAAAATTCTTTCTTTGATAGTTCTTACCACCCTGATATCCACCCGACCAATTGTTTCGATTGTTGTTATAAAAACGTGGCGGAACTACAGGTTTCTTGTAGTAAGCTTTATCTTTCTCAAAATTCATTTGTCTTTTTGTTTGTTTTAAACTCTTTACTTCAGACAAATCGATTTCAACCATTTTGAACACATTTGTCAATTTTGAAACATTTACATTCTCCAAAGGAAACTCAGAATCCGAATACAACTTATCAGATCCAGCCATCTTGTACATCACAAGACCCGGTTCATCACCTAAGTTGTTTTTGGATTTTGGTTTCTGAATGTAATTGTCCAGAAAACATTTTTCATCCTCAGCTGAATCACTATCCAAAACACTTTCAGCCATGCATTTAACAATCTCAGTTTGAACACTATCATCAGATGATGATGAAGAAAATGTTACATCAATTGAATCAGGAAGTTTCACTTCATTTTCATCTTCAAGATTAACCAACCCAGATTGCTTTTTCGAATAATTGTCTAGAACTGGTGGTGGAACTTGATGAAAACCCACCCCGGTTCCATCACAGTATACATCTTCGCCTGCTTTGTCTTTCCCGATAGGTTTGGGAATAATGTGTTGCAAAACAAAGCTTGCAGAGTTGTAACTGTTCAATTTCAAATTGATTCGCTCATTCTCAATCTTAGCTTTTTCAAATTTAAGCTTCAATTTAGCAATCTCATCCAATTGTTTGTTGATTAATTCTTCTTTAATTCTCAAAACACACTGCAATTGGCAATTTTCTTTGTATGTCTTACCATTTCTATCATCATTATCTTTAACCGTGCTTTTAAGCTTTTCAAAATTTTCAGTAATCTGACGATTTTCAAGAATTAACCTCTCATTTTCTTTCCTAACCTTTTCCTGATCAATTTTATCAGTTTCAATTTTGTTAGTTAATTCTTTTAATCGTTCAGTTGAAGCTTTCACCATTTTATCACGATCAAGGATTTGATCCTCAACACTTCTGACTTTAGCAGTCAGATCATCAATCTTCTTACCTTTGAGATAAGTGTTTGTACTACAAACTTTGCATTCTTTGATGCAATTTTTGCAGTCAACATCACCATTAACTTTCTTACCTGACTCATCCGTTGACGCGTTTGAACTGACCTGGCTTTTAGACTCAGAAACGGATTTAGAATCTACCTCAAGTGCCTTAGCAGCCAGCACCTTGTCAGCCATCTCTCCCATGTTTTCAGCATTCAACTTTTGAGTCGTATCAATGATTCCAGTATCAACCTTCTTTGACTTCTCTTTCTCTTCTTTTTCTTTCTCTTCTCCGCTTCCCCACCATTTCCTTTGCCAATAATCATCTTCATCTTTAAACTCTTTGATTATGGTTTCCACATCAAGAGTATTATGATCAATAACAATGTTTCCATAGGGGTCAAGATAACATTCCCTGTCTGTATCCCATCTATTTGCTCTTTTTGCCTCAGAAAAAATACCAGATATTCTGATCAATCTGTTTGTAGCCAACATCCTTCTGTGATTATACTTCTGTTCTTCAGTTCTGTTGTCTTTCCAAGGTTTAGGTTCAGAATTTGCCATAAATGCATATCCAACCGCATCCTCCTCAGGTAACAACTCACTCAAGTCGTAACCTTCATCGTCATGAATTACAGCAAGAGCTCTTGATTTCTCTTTGTTATCCTCAAGCTGTTTCATTCTTGGCGGCTCCGATTTATTCTGATGATAAATCTCTTTCTTGTAGTAATCTTCTCTAAACGGGTTCTCAGATTCATCGGCATACGCATTTCGGCATTCACGCTTAAAGTGACCTTTCTGTTTGCACTTAAAGCACGTCACTTTAGACTTGTCAAAGCCTAACTTGGTAGAAGGTCCACCAATAGACTTCCTCCCTGTGATCTCCATAAAACGCTGTGCTCGACGAACTGCACTGGCCATACACCATCTTATGTCGATCAGTTCCATCTCCTCAGGATCAATCTGATCATAATCTTCCTTCGTCAGGTTGGTGTTGCCTATCTTCCCTGTTACAAGACTTTCATAAGATTCTAGCACAGATGCTAAGAAAACCATCTGTTGCTTTGCTGACTCCTCGCTGAAGTTTTGAGCGTTCTTTAAGTCTACAGCGATGTTGCATTGAAATAGATTCTTTGCATCAGAATGATTTGCAGATGACGAAGATCCACTGTGAAATCCACTCCTTTGACTTTCTTTGTTTGATGTGTTAACATTTTCGGCAGAAAAAGCTGTCTTGGGAGATGTACTCTTTGGCATCATGCTCTTTGGATAATACAAATCCAAGTTCTGCTGATAAGACGAATGATTGACTTTGTGTGTCTTCTTTAATTCCAACTCGTGACTTTCTAGTCTTTCAATCAGCAAGTCTACTGTCAACACTTCTGGCGGCTTGATAGTATTCTTTAGCATCAACGCATAATATTGCCAATCCATCTCATCTGGCAACGAATCAAACAATTTTTCGACTAGCTCATCTTCAGTATAAGAAATTCCATGTCTCGCCAGTTCCAGCTTCAGGTGCCCAAACCTCTCAATCATTTTACAAACTGATTCATTCTTTAAACACCCAAATAAATCAAACTCTTTTTTAAGTAGTTTCTTTTTGTTCTTCACTATCTCTGTACTTCCTAAACATTTGGTTTCTAACTTTTTCCAGAGATCTTTAGAACTGCTGTACTCGATCAAAGATATTATATCTTCTCGAACAGACTGAAATAGCAGTGCAACACATTTTTGCTCAGCGACAAATGTCTCTATTTCTTCAGGTGATGTTAAGGTTTCGCCACTTTTGCCTCCATCATTGTAACCATTTTTTAGACTCTTCCAGCTGGTAAAAGCAAATGCTCTCAACCAATCTTCAAACTTCTTGGCCCACCGACTATATTCTTCGATAGCCATCAACTTCGGGGGTTTGTTATAAGTTCCGAAAGCACTTTCAACCTCCAATGCATCCGATAACTTTTTCTTTGTGTTTTGCGTGTTCTCATTGGTATTACTAGAAGAAGTATCATCTCCAGAATTTCCGGCAAAAGCATACATGTCGCTAAATGGGTTCATGAAAAGATCATCCATCTCGTACGTACCTGAAAAATCAACAAACACTTAGAAATTTCTTGATTTAAAAAAAAAATTACAAATTCAAGCGAAACCACTTGAAGCGAAATGATTTCAAGCGAAAGCAACAAGATCAAGCAATTCAAGCGAAATGGCTAAAACAAGTTCAAATAGTTCAAGCGAAACCCAAATATCCTAGTTCGCTTGAACTTTTCAAGCGAAACAGTCAAGTTTCAAGCACAGAATGTGGTTTCGCTTCAAGTAACCAGGTTTTTCAAGCGAGACCACGAAGGACAGTTTCAAGCGAAACACTGTTTTATGCCATTTTTTATCAGTTTTAATCCGAATTTTGATCTGATTCTTTGTAGGATTTGTTAATACTATGTTTTACACAACATATGTGAAAATCAGGCCATTTCAACCGTTAGAACTCGTTCAAATCAGAAAAGTATGAGAAGAAGTGAGTAGAAATGAGAAAATCCGGTAGAATCAAGCTGAATTGTTATGAACTCCTCGTCCTGAGCTCTGATACCACTTGTTGGATCGGTTTCGTGACCCTAAACAGTCAAGTTGAGTAGTTCATCATCATTTACTAAGGCGAAATCAAAGTAAACAACGTCAAACAACTTGTTCCTTTTCAATTCTTCCTCTATTAATCAATCCCGAGTCTTTACAATCAATTCTGACAAAAATCCGGCAGCACCTCGACTCTATACAAATGAACAGTATCGCTTCAAATGACACACACACTCTTATTTATAGACAGATCAGGTTTCGCTTGAATATGACAAGCGAATGGGTTTCGCTTGAACATGTCAGTTTCAAGTGAACCTGCATATTGTTGGGGTTTCGCTTGAACTGCCTTGTATCACCTTCAAGCGAAATCTCTTCCTTAAACATGTATAAACCCTAATATTGACCCTGTTGTGCACTCATTTAACCTATCTAGACATAAGACTCAAATAAGACGTAGTTAACAGACATATGATGCACCAACATTTTCCAAACCTGTGTTTGACTAAGGACTGCTTACTTACTATTGTTGCATAAGATCTGTTGTTGCCCAACAGTGGTTTCTAAACACTACTGAAGGGTATTGTATGTTCTTATAGGTTCTGTTTAATCTAAGGACTGCTGAGTTACTATTGTTTCCTAACATCTGTTGTTGGCCAATAGTGGTTTTCAAACAACTGTCATCCATTATCAGAGCAGAGGTTTTGACGTGGACAAATGTTAGCCATCAGATCTTTGTAACTTCTGACACGTCAGCATTCACTTTTTCACTTTATAAACCCCTATTTCATCCCCAAACAGAGGTTTTACTTTCGTCTCGAGTTTAAAATTCATCAGAGTGGTTTCCACCTTCTTCTTCAACACTTCTTCGTCAACCTCTCGCAACTTTCAATTCCGATCATGGCTTTGTTGATGAAAAATCCGCATAACTACCTGGCTATTTTTGAGAAAACCGAGAACAATACTCTCTTTCATTCAATGATTGATGTTCTTACATCATCAAAATATAAGGCAATTCTTACCGCCGACGCACCCATTTACCAAACTCCTCTCAAATAAAACTTCTCCCAAGAAACCCATCAGACCAAAAAATACTAAAATGGAAGTCTGACAAACAGACCCATGAATTGACCATTGGGGCGTGGCACTGAGCGAAACAGATTGTCCAGAAGTTTCCGTAACAACTACGATTACCAATTATTTAAAGCATTAAGTCCCATACCATGACATAATAAGTAACATAATTATTACAGGCAAAATCAAGACAAATTGTTCTGTTTCGACAACTCAGAATTTAAATACAGACAATTCGTTTATTTGTTTCTAGACCTTTCCTAGCCTCGATTTCACAGCAAGCCAAGCATCTAAACATCTTAAGCACCTGCCACATACGTTAAAGTAAAAGTCAATACACATAGTGTAAAGGTGAGCATACAAGTTTAATAGATATAATAGAGTTCGAAATCGTTTACGCATAACCAGCACGTACACAGTGTGAAATGAAGCACGTAAGTTATCGACATGATCCTATCAATACCAATGACTGCGGGTTGACTGCGCAAGGCAGTTCGTAATACACACTCACCACTGTGAGCCATGTAATTAATTGTCCTTAACAACCCCTGAGTGAACAGGTGCTGAGTCCAAACTATAGTACTATCGTTGCTAAGGCAGGTATACAGCAATCCATGTGTAAACATAACAAACAAGCATTCATTAAGTCACGTATAACATGCGGTAACGGTTAGCGTTAAAGTATTGCGTAGTGTGTTCGATGTGATTTAGACGGAAGAGATAATGGGAAAATTCCAGGCTGCTACAGGTGTGGTGAAGTAGGGCACTTTAGGAAAGATTGCCCTAGGAAGAACCAAGCAAGGAAGGGTCTTCACGATCGGAGCTCGTGAAGCAAACCAGGATCCAGATGCGGTTACGGGTACGATCCCTATTAACCAAGCTTATGAATCTATTTTTGATTAATACTGGCACCAACTTTAACCTTGCATGCGTAGAACTTAAGAAACTGCTTGGCCTAGTTTCAAGTAGAATAGACATCCCGTATTCTTTAGAATCAGCATATAGAAAATTTGTTTAGGCAGACGAGGCGATTAAGGATTATATTTTGGAACTCAGAAGGCCGGAACCTTCTGTTACCATTAACTTGGGAAGTCATGATATGATAGTCAACATGGATTGAATATCCAAGTATAGAGCTGAAGTAGTTCATTATAAGGAAAATCAGTCGCAACCTTCTTGCGATAAGTGCAAGGGTATTAGGCCCCATAAGACCGTGGGTCTGCGACATCTCTCATCGGTCGAAGGGACACAGAAGCGCCTCCAAGTAGACTGCATAGCCTTCCTAGCCCATGTTGCCGATAAGGAGACCTAGGAGTTGGAGCTGGAAGACAACCCCGTGGTGGAGGAATTCCCAGCAGACCTTCCTGAAGACTTGCCAGGAATACCTCCACAGCGACAAGAGGAGTTTAGGATGAACCTAGTGCTAAGAGCGGCACCAGTGCCGAATGACGCCTTACCGACTAGCTTCGTCCGCGAAGCATGAGCTCCGATATAACTGCAAGAGCTACTAGACAGAGGGAATTAAGGACATGACATCCTTAGTTAAGGACGTGAGAAGAAAGTCGGCGGTTTCCATTTTTCATCAACTTCAGAGAATTGGATATCAAGGACCAGTATCCTTTTTGCCAAGGATTGGCAACGTGATTGGACCAATCGTAAGGTTCCAGTTACTACTTAAGGAGTGACTTGAGGCCAGGAAGTCCTCAACTGCGAATACAAGAAGGAAATATCCCTAAAACGACCTTTCGGACTCGCTTCGGGTGTTACGAGTTCCTTGTCATACCATTTGGCTTAACACATGCATCGATAGTATTCATGGACCTCATGAATCGAACGTGTAAGCCATACATAGATCACGATTATATTTATTGACTACATTCTTATATGCCCAACGACCAGGGAAGGTCGTGAGCAACATCTGCAATTTATCTTGCGACCCTTAGAGAAAGAACAGTTATGTGCTAAGATGTCGAAAAACGGATTTCGAATTCGTGAGGTAAGAACTTTAGGATACATGGTGGATAAGAACGAGATTCATGCCAACCCTGTGTTGGTGCATTCATCTGTCGACTTCGTCTTGTATCGAGTCTAGGATTAGATTTGTTAGATTAGATCTTGTTATACGAGAGTACAGGAGGTTTTAGAGTGTGTTTAATGTAATTTAGCTTGAAAGTGATGATTTCCCTTGAAAATGTTACTTGACAGTTTCAAGCTAAATCAAGATTTCCCTTGAAAGTGTCATGTGTCATTTCAAGCTAAATCAAGATTTCCCTTGAAAGTGGCATGTTATTTCAAGCTAAATCTCCTCACTATAAATAGCCTTCAAGCTAAATCATTTGTAACGTTTCTGAAATTCCATACCGAGGTGCTACCGGTGTGAGGACTGATTGTAAACGATAGTATATCAATATAATCAGTGTTAAAGTGATACGCAAGCTGTTTCGACATCGGTTTCTTAGTTTCCGCCTCTGAAACTGACTAAATCTCTTCTGAACGACTCGTTCGGGTCGCAAAACGATCCTACAAGTGGTATCAGAGCTCAGGAGGAAGAGATTTCGCCAAAATAGCTCGTTTTTGTCACTTTTTCTGATTTTCTACATCTTCTTTCAAAAATCGAACAAATTTTTACGGTTAAAATTGGCTAAAACTTTCACATAACGTGCGTAATGATGTTTTAACAAACCCTTGAAAGTTTCGGAACTTAATTTGATCATTTATACGTTCAATCAGACCATAATCAGATCGATTTGATGATGTCATGCAGATTTCGCTTGAGATTAGTTGATAATTTCGCTTGAAAGTTCACAATATACAAAATTTCGCTTGAAAGTTTGAGATTTAGCTTGAAACATAGTGATAATTTCGCTTGAAAGTCAATAGTGTCTACCACGTGATTATCATCAGCCAATCTTATCACTTGAAACAGTTGCATGTGATAGACATTAATCGATGTTGTCTGTTAGTGGGAGATTGTGAAAGTTCATTGATTCATGTGATTTGTCAGGTCATTGATAGTTGGGAAAAGAAATTATATCAAGTTGTCGGCTAAGTGGTTTTGTTAGATATATTCATCAAATAATCAAAATGGATATGTGTTGAGTAAATGAACGGACCAAGTATCAAAGTATATGCCGCCCACTACATTTGAGATCCAACTACCTTGTGTGGTGAATTAAAGGGTGTCAGTTTCTATCTTATCAAGATGGCATGTGACCTGATCAAAGTTTGACAACAGACTATCAAAGTTTAATATTTTGATCAAAGCTTATCAGCCATAAATGTTTGCATGTGAACAATAGAATTTGTCGGCCATATTTTATAAAAAATAGAGTCACAAATCTATTTTATGTGAAAAGTGCATTGGGTTGTGGAAAACTTTAAACAAAGTTGTTGGTTTGCAAGTGATTTCATGTGGTTGTGAGTCAGGCGTTTGTGAATTGGGATCACAAATTTGATAAAGTGTCTCGGTTATACAAGTGGAATAGAAATCACATGGTTGTGTCAGTTGGAATGTGATTTTTGTAAATTTTCGGTTTAGTGGATCTATCGGCACAATAGAATTTATGAGAAGTGGATTGTTGTTTGTCGATGAAGTGGACATTGTGTTACAATAAAAATCAGAAATAAAGAAATAAAAAAAGGTGTTGTCAGTCCACTGCTTTCATCGGCTCAATCTCAAAGCTCAAGTGTTAATTGACAGTTCGGTATCAAGCCCAAATCAAATTGTAGCCCGTTTATAGTTTAAGTCATCAGAATTTTAAAGATCAATTTTTTTGTGGCCTATTCACTCAGTTTACACGATTTGGAGTTTAGTCAGTCCGAGAGTCTTTGACACGAGTCCTAGATCAATTCAATCGACAAATTTTTACGTATTTTGTTCGTTTAAACTGATTGTTTGTTTTGTTTGTGTCGACAGGTATATTCTTACAAGGTGATACAGTTCATTGTTTACCGAAAACATGGATTTTGAAGAAATGTTGGCATATGTGCATTATGAATCTCAGCAGTATATTCCGATAAAACAAAAAGAAGAAACTGTCTTAGCAAAAGAAGTAGTTGAAAAGGTTCCGGTTTTTGATCATTCATCTGATGAAGAGAGTGGCAATTATGAAGAGGAAATCCGGAAACTTAAATATCTTAAACAACAACTTCCATCTAGTCAACGTAGTGGAAAATTATTTTATGCCGATAAAATTGAAAAGTTGAAAGAAAAACAAGATGCAAAAAGAAAGAATCAAAAGGCAGTTATTGTTAAAGAAAAGATCAGAGCTGAGCAGATTGAACAAGTTCCATCGGTCAAGGTTGAGAAAATAGAATCTGAAAAACCTGTATCTGAGAATCCTGAACCAGAGTTAAAGAAAGAGGTTGCAGAAGACGCACCTATTTTTGATTATTCATCAGAAGAAGAGAGTAAGGATGAAAGTGTTCATGAGGAGAAGAAACAGGTTGAAAATATTTCAGTTTTAAAGGTTGAAACGAAAACTGAAGAGAAACAGATTTCTGGGAAATGCTTGAACTGTGAAAAATCTGAGACAGACAATGCCAAACTCTTGAAAAATGTAGAGAGTTTGTCATTAGAAAACAAGAATCTTAAAAAATCAGAAAATGTTTTGAAAAATCAAATATACAATTTGGAAAATGAAAAAATAAAAATTGAAAAAGATTTTCAAAGTCAAATAAAAATTTTAGAAGATTAGAGAGATATGTTTGGTAAAAACAATCTTGAAAAACAAATTGAAATCAATTCTCATCTTGAAAAAATTATTCGACTTGAAAAGGAAGCAGAGTGTGCTCAAAAGAAAATCAATGAATGGGAAGAAAAGTTGAAGGTTTTTGTGAATACTTCAACTATTCCTTGCCCAAAACCTTTAAATTCTGTTCCAATAAGTGACAATGTCACAAACTTTGATAAAGTCAAAGTTGAAGATTGTGATGAGAAATCTGATGATGAAAATAAAAAATTCGAAAAACAAAAATTGTTTTTGAAATTAAAAGAAAAGTTTCAAGAAACTGTTCCACAATCAACTGAAAAGGAAGAATGCTCTAAGCAAAAACCTTTGAAGAAGAAAGTGGAACAAAAACAAAAAGAGAAAATTTTGAAAAATGTTCAAAAAGATAATAAAAGCTCATCAGATCGATCATCCAATCGCAATGAAAAATTACAAAAATCGAAAAATGAAAACTCTAAAATTGTTGGTAATAAGTGGTGCAGGTCGGACCACAGTACTCAAAAGTCAAATCCAGTTTACAAGAGGAGATATGGATATCACCAAGCCAAGCAGTGCTATGATCTGAATGTTTGGACTGACAATGGTGATTGGTATGATAACAGAGTGTGTTACCGATGTGGTTATCAAGGACACATTGCTGTTAACTGCCAGAGTTGGAGTTATGAGACGAGGAGATGCTATAACTGCCATATCAAAGGTCATATTGCCAGAGATTGCCCAAGGAAATCAAATGAAAGATTGAGGGTTAATTCTCAGAAATTGGCAAAGAAATCAGTCAATGTCAAGCCCAACGAACAGAAGGTTCAAGAACCTAAAGTTCAAGAAAAGAAAGTGAAGCTTTCTCAGGGGCAGAAAGACAGACTGAGGAAGAAGAGAAAGAAGGCTAGAGAGTATCTAGAGAAGATCTTGTCCTCGGGTTCACCGGATAGATCGAATAAGAGTTCTGATAAATCGTCTTGCTCTCCAAAGAATGACAAATCAAGCAAAACGCATTCATCAGATACAAATCTGAGGACGAAAGAGGATAAGAAGAAGAAGAAAATGGTCGGCGATGAATCTGCTGTGTCAAAGTCAGACAAGCCACCATCAGGCAATGAATCTGATAGGTCAAAGTCAGACAAGCCATGTGCAGGCAATGATTCTGGTTCGTCAAAGCCAGAGGAGCCATTGGTTGAGGTAAATTTGGAGAATTCAGGTTTAACAATGGATGATGAAAATTTTCCACCATTGTTGAACAAGAATTCAAAAGCACCCAAGGACTGTCAGGCTTGGGTGAATCTGTTTAAATGAAAAACCTGACTTGCCGGAGTTCCCAGGTTGGTAAGCGTGGAACATGAATCGGCACATTTCTTGAGAAATTCACGAAAGTGATATTTCGACTTACAAGTGGTAAATCAGGGACATTAAGTTGTACTTGATTTTCTACATGTGATTGTGTTGTTAAAATCGATAAATGTTAAATCTTACAAGTGGTTAAAAGAACAAAGTGATGGATGAAACCCCGAATTTGTGAAAAGACACACAAAACTTATTTTCCGGAAAAACCATTTTGATTAAAACAAACTTAAGTGTTTTGAGATCACTATGGGAAAATGTTTTGTTGTGAGGGGGAGTTCTGATTGTTTATGCCAGGTGAATGGAGAATTGAAGTGTTTCGATATCAGTTGTCATGTTACTTGTATAGTTTGTTTTCAAATTTCCTTAAATGTGTTTGCATTTTAGGGGGAGTAAGAAATTTTAGAAAATCCAAAAACATTTGAAAAAGCCAAAAACATTGAAAAATGCAAAAATGAGTTTTATTGTCAAAAAGAGGAAATGATTGTAGATCAGTTGGACTGTCACAGCATGCTAAAGAAATGGAAAGTCAAAATGTGATAAACGATCTCACTAAAGATGTGACGATAGGTTCAGCTAGACTAGTAGATTTGCGAGAACGATACAAACTTAAATGAAAAAGCCTAGTTCTAGTGGGAAACATGATTGAAAGCATAGTACTTAGTTTTGTCCTTCTTGACTGTGTGCCTACTCAGTAATCGCTGATTGTCGAAAGACATAAAACTGGTTAAGTTTGTGAACTTTCACAACTTTGCTGAAAAGTCACTGTGATTGTGCATTTTATTTTGCAAAGATTTAAACTTGTTTTATTTCTTTATTATGTTTAAGCATCGGACATCCTCTGCGTATACGTGAGTATCGACCTGGATGTTGTTGCCTAAACGTTCTGCTTTATTTTCTTTGGTGTTTCGTTTAAGCTTTGGATCACCTCTGCGTATACGGGAGTATCGACCTGGTGGTTAAAGCCTAAACAACTTCAACTTGTTTTATTTTTCTTATTTTGTTTAAACATTGGACTTTCTCTGCGTATACGGAAGTATCGACCTGATTGTTAATGTTTAAACATTCTGCTTTGTTTTCGCACAATTCACAGTCGATAAAAGTTTAAAGGCATTACTTGAGTTAGTGTATTGCATGATGAGGGGATATGCTGAGATCGTGGGGTCCATAAGAATTTAGTGCTATCTAAATATACCTAAACGTATCGGTAAGCATGTCGAAAGTTTTTAGATTGAGTTTAAGTGGACAACAATATCGTCAATCAATGTGAATCGTTTAGAGCTTAAAATGTTTAAAGCTTAATGGTGCTAGTGATTGGTCATATAATCTGATATGATCCTCTTTCGCAAACTCACAAAAAATATTGTCTGTAAATATTACTTCTTTGCATTTCATTACATTTAAAAATTTCAAAAAGATTTTAGTGTGTTTTAGCATAAAATTTTGAAAAATCCAAAAAGATTTTCGACAACTGATATTGAAGAGCTGATTTTCAAAATTTCAAGTGCTGAACATGATGAACTGGTTTGGGAGTGTGCGTTTAAAAGAAGTTGAAATTAGTTAATCAGGGTCATTAATTTGAACTTGATGTAACTATTCCTAGTAAGTTTTGCTTATTGATTTAAGTAAAAACTTATGAGTTTGTGAGAAGATTGTGCAGAAGATGAGCTGATCAGAGATAAAACCAGGGATTGATCTCAAGGTGATAGCTAATTCCAGACAGCGATCCCATCATGATGAGAGGGGGAGTCTGACGAGGTTAGAGCCAAAGAGAAGATCCTGGTATATGCTAAGAAAGAAAAAAGACCGATAAAGACTGAAGATTGAGAATACTCGACATTTAAGACTCGTCAACATCTGAGGGGGAGTCTGTTGGTGCATTCATCTGTCGACTTCGTCTTGTATCGAGTCTAGGATTAGATTTGTTAGATTAGATCTTGTTATACGAGAGTATAGGAGGTTTTAGAGTGTGTTTAATGTAATTTAGCTTGAAAGTGATGATTTCCCTTGAAAATGTTACTTGCAGTTTCAAGCTAAATCAAGATTTCCCTTGAAAGTGTCATGTGTCATTTCAAGCTAAATCAAGATTTCCCTTGAAAGTGGCATGTCATTTCAAGCTAAATCTCCTCACTATAAATAGCCTTCAAGCTAAATCATTTGTAACGTTTCTGAAATTCCATACCGAGGTGCTGCCGGTGTGAGGACTGATTGTAAACGATAGTATATCAATATAATCAGTGTTAAAGTGATACGCAAGCTGTTTCGACATCGGTTTCTTAGTTTCCGCCTCTGAAACTGACTAAATCTCTTCTGAACGACTCGTTCGGGTCCGCAACCGATCCTACACCCTGCAATCAAGAGCCAAGGAGTTAGAGTTGCAATTATGTGACGCTTCTCGACAAAGTCCCGATTGCTCGTCGATGCAAAGAGACCACGACATTGCATACGCGTCACATTGATTAAGGGATCATGAGAAGAAACCTTAATCTAGATACAGTAATTGCGCGCCGCAAATTTGACGTCATTACCCGTAAGAAAACGCTGCACGACCTTTACTAATCACAAGGGTTGCAGCACACCGTTGATCGTAAGAACTTAAATATTAACGAAGACGGACTGAGCTACTGAACGATGCTGACTGTATGTACATGTTACGTGCTTGTGTGTTAGACTTTGATGAAAAGTTGGAACACACACTTGCCCTTAGTGGAGTTTTCCTAAAACAGTATTTATCACACCGCTGTTTAAACCGCTTCGTGTGAAGCTTTAGATGGAGCATAATAAGTCGATCCCCGTTGTGTTGAACAGAGACCGGATATAAACAATCTACTGGCCCGAGTTGGATCAGGAAAAATTAGAGGCAAGATCGTTCAGATATGTGATCATATCAAGACAGCCCGCGGAATACAGAAAGATTGCGCCGACAAGCTAAAACTTCCAGAAGAGATCAGTTAATGGGAGCCTCGCCTTGAGAAATCGTAGGAATTTGAGAGAATAAGTATGGCTTTAATGGGAGCCTCGCCTTGAGAAAGCGTGATGCGATTTGGAAAACGTGGAAGGTTGGACCCCCGGTATATTAGACCTTTCGAGATCCTGGTAGGGATCGGGACCATTGCTCACAAGCTAAAACTTCCAGAAGAGATCAGTAGTGATCGCGACACATTCTTTCTAGTCTTTAGAGGAGTCTGACTTAAGGAACAGTCGTTGTTCCCACAAACAAGATTCACGTCAACAACAAACTCCAATTTACTATAGAACCTGTTAAGGATGCGGACTAAGAGTCCACAAAACACAGAGAAGACATAGTTGATGTACTTGAGTACGTTAGAATTCATATCATGACCTAGATTTACATGGGAACATGAAGACAAATTTTAAACCTAAGTGACCACATTTGATTCACAACTCCCCTGCGACCGATGGCATCGCTTGAATTTCGGGACGAAATTCTTTTAACGGGGGGAGTCTGTGACAACTGTCACTTTTCCGTACATTCCGTACACTAATTGAACAGTAATCTGTGCTTTAATAACTGTGCATGATCTAATTTACAAGACAAATAAATCTCTGATTACTGTTATATACATACAATGGCATTTCATGTTGCATGACCTATATCATTACTACATGCAACACGATATAGTTCTAATAATGCACAGAACAGAATTAGCACCATTATCAGACAAACTAAAAGCACTGACGAGAGTTCAGCATAGAGACAGGAAATGTTTTGAGAACCAGTGTGAGCCAGAAACCAAGTTCTATACTAGTATAGTGTGTAGGGAAGTAAGGACCACAAAACTGCTTTTCTAGGTGATAGATAAAGTGCTGGAAAGTGCTTAAAACCCACATAAAGTGCAGAATTCTGCATAAATCAGCAACATTCAGCATTTTAACAAGTTTATTACATGCAAAAATATGACTAAATGGTCCTGAATGCTTTCCTAAGTGTCGGGAATTAAAAGTGTCACAAAGGGGTACATAAAGAACACTAAACGGAATAGTTTGACACTTTAACGAACCGGTATCTAACCGAACAACTGGACATTACCCGAAACACCAAAATTATACTAGAAGCATTGTTTTAATGTTTCTGAGCTAGTTATGATCCCCGAACACCCTAACACACTATATAACACATCATATGCATGGACACTAACTAATGCACTTAACTTCCAACAAAATTCTCTAACTTATCATTAAAACCAAACTAATACCCCCCCTTATATTTACGGTCACTTGTGACCCCACCTCCCAAAATCTTACAAGATTTCACTAAATCTTCCATGATCTTGCTTGGATTCTCTAAGATTGCTAGAAGATTATGTATGTACTATAAGAAACACAATACCCTTTGGACATAAGGAATAGATGGTTATAAGAACACATGAACTCTCATAGTCACCACACTTAATCACCACCATCTCTCTCCTTCTTCTTCTCCCCTTAGCTCACGGCCCCAACCCCACCACCCTACACCTCCATTTTCACTTCATTCCAATACATTCTAAGGTGGTTCTAAGGTGTCTCGAGCCTATTTAGGAAGGTTGCAAGCAACGGATCTTGAAGGACCTCTCCCGATTGCTTTTATCCAACACTTTTGTCATCACCATCATCTTGTGCTCTTCCCTAGCCTTGTGCTAGTAGTAAGGCTCTTATGAACTCTTGATACTTCATATATTGTTGGTTAATAGATGATATACATTGTTAATCATGATGAACATTAAAAGACATATTCATGAATCTCTAACATAAGCTTATAGACATATGAAATCTTGTTGATTTGTGATTATTTGCTTCTTGTTGATTGATTACTAGTGTTAGTGATGTTAGACATCATATGGAACCTACTAGATTGTGGTTAAAAACATGATCTAGTAAGTTGATGTAATGATCTTGTGAAGGGAAATTGACATAGTCAAGGGAAATTGACATAGTCAAGGTAAATTGATATAGTCGAAGGGAAATTCGACATAGTCGAGGGAAAATCGACAAGGGTATAAGCCTACTCATTTTGAGTGCTCCCTATGTCCTCACATGCCTTAATGTCCTTATAAAACACTTAATTGGTATGTTCATACACGTTTTTCATACCTGTTTTCTAAGGAGTCTCTCAAAGGTTTACAAGATTACAAGTACTCACACAAAACGCATGAACTTGCTCAACTTTTGTTGATGTTTTCCAAAATTACATGTATTTCAGGTAACAGGTTAGATCTTGGGCGCGAGTGTTGTTTCTAGAAGTAAATTTCAAGTATAGATGTCATCCACTTTTGTTGGTTTGTGACTTAGTCGAAGGTCGTGTTTTAAAACTTAAATAACTGGTGTTGTAATACTTTAAATTTTATGAATGGATGAACATCGTTTTGATCATGTAGTTGTTTATTATGATTGAATGCAATGATATTAAACCAGTCACACATCATACGCTTCCGCAAAAGTCAGGGTGTGACAGTTTGGTATTAGAGCTTCGATTGTAGTGTACTAGGATTCCTTCTCGAGTCTAGACTACAATCACTAGAACTCTCTCACAAAAACATTTTTACAAAAAAAAAAAAGGTTTTTCATTGCATTCACGTAAGCGTCAAGATCCATGAGTCAAACATTTTTCAAAGAAGAGACAAGGCAAGGACATTAGTAGGGAATACCCCAAAATAAGGTGCCAACTAAGGCATAGTCTACACGAGTTAGACTTGCCAAAGACAAAATGATCCCCCAAAGGATAAACGAGAGTTATATGTGATATGATGCATTTATTTTCCTGCCTATGCTAAGTAACATACTTGTTTATTGATATATACATACAAATAAGTGTACGGAATAATTATTGACGTGAATAAGATGCCTTCGACTCCGACTCCTATTATTGTTCTTACTCGCACGATGAAGCTATCGGCCTCGCGTTCATTGCAAAGCTCATGGCTGGAGTGATTACCAAACGAGATTCTGAGCTTGCTTCCGTAGGAAATGGCTGCTCCTCCCCCTCGATCGTGAAGGTACCTGATTACGGTAGTGACGGCGAGGCAGAGGCGGCAACCATGAACCACTTCTTAATCAGCGGGACGAGATCTCTACGGCTTTTGATAAGCAAGATTGACGACACACTTGACCAGAAAAGGAAGATGAATCTTGAAGGTGCCCCTCCAACTGCTAGGAATTCTCCTTACTCCTATTTCGTTTAACCATCGTGCCTATTCGCGCGTAACGATAACGAGTGTTAGCGCGTGGACCACCACAATGGTCCTTTCCATGTCAGAGGTATAAGGACAGTAATGTCCCCTCCTTGGTTAATCATCTGCTTGGACGAGGGAAAATTGGGGTAACTGTGCAAGACAATTTATTATTACGGGGGCCCACGTAATAACAACTTGTAGTGCATGGAAATCCTGGTGGACTCTGCGGGTCAGGCTAATGATCACCATCCCTCCAAAAATAATCTATAGGTGTTCACGCCTTCATCTGTTAGGGAAATACATAGACCCTTGCCTTAGCACTTTATAAAGTAGGAAACCTGCCCATGCCTACTTCGTGTCTGACACTTCTACCCGTGTACGAGACGTTTGGGAACCGATATTTAAGCAAGTGAAGATGGATAACATTCAGAAAGATTCAGTGACGTTACACTCTCAATCACCCCTACATGGACAACCCCCATCTCAGGGAAAGTATACTGTTAGTACATTTATGTCTATCGCCTTCGTCAATCTGAGCCGTAGCAAGAAACAGAAGAAAAAGAGTCGTTATATTAGTGATAGCTAGACAAAAAGGCAAGGTGGCATAATTGTAATAATGAGAAATCTCATTAAATGCCTTGGACTATAAATAGGAGATTATGTCATAGATTAGGAACTTTTGCCATTTAGTCATTTGGAGCTTTCTAGATCTAGAGAGAGAAAGTGATTCAAGGTGCTGTACGATTTCAGATTTCTAATAGAATCACATTTATATTACATCGTGTGTGTTAGGTTGCGTTCGTGTACGGATTCCGCACGTCACACGTTCGTTTCGCAATCGTTTCGGAGTCAAAACCGGTCCTACAAGTGGTATCAGAGCAGGAGCTCGATTGCACTGATCTATCACACATTTCCGCGCAGAAAATCATCAGATTTCAGATCTGAATTGCATCCCTTCTTCATCTTTTTCATATTTTTCATGTTTTTCACTGATTTTCGTCAAATTGAACAGGTTTTTTACGGTCCGAATCAGTTGATTTTTTGATATGTAGTGCGAGAACACTTGATTTACAACCCTACCAAGTTTAAGATCCTAATTCCTAACCGTTTAGGAGAAATCTGAGTTTTTGTGTCCGACATCGTTTGAAAATTGGCGTGACCGTTTGAACAAGCATGTGACCGTTTGAACAAGCATCTGACCATTTGAACAAGCACGTGACCGTTTGAAATTTGCCTCTAACCGTTTGAAAACTGGACTGTCCGTTTGAAATTGACACATGACCGTTTGAAGCAGTCCTGACCGTTTGAAGCAATCCTGACAGTTTGAAGCAGACCTGTCCGTTTGAGGGTGTGACCGTTTGAAACACGATTTCAGTTTGAAAGTTGCTTTGATCTGATCAATTGTGAGCGACCCATTAAGTGTTACAGACATATGGCCCAATCACATTTCATGCACAATTAAATTTTGTCGACCCATGTGATATTAATAATTGAGGATTCGGTATTTGCATGCATAGTTGATATGTTGTCGGCCATTCAAATTGATTGCATTAAAAGTCACGTGAATATACGTGTTAAGTAATAGTTGAGGTCTTATAAGAATTGAGTCTTATCATGTTTGTCGGCCACTCTTATTAATTAAAATCAGATTCTCACGTGAAGGTTTTTGTCTTGTTGCAAGTGAGTTTGTTGTTCATTCATTGAGGTCAAAGAAGTCAACTTCATCTGCACGGATCCCTACTCGCACGGATCACACCATACGGATTACCACTCGTCCGGATCCCCACTCGTGCGGATAACTTACTCGCACAAATCATCATCCGGATCTCCATCCGTTCGAAGACACCCATCCGAGTGGGCTGATCTCATCCGATTGGGTCAACACCATCCGATTCAAGTTGTTTGATAATTTTTAGAACTGATCATTGTTGTTTGTGTGATTAAGGTAATTCAGGTGATCAAAGATATACAAGGTGATTAAAGATGTCGATTGATCATGATACTTGGTGGAGAAGAGACAGTGCGAGATGGGAGATTGGCAAATTGTATGAACCATTTAAGGAAGCACAAAGAGCCAAGAGATGGAATGAAGAACTAGAATGTTACATGGATCCACAGGGTAATCCAGTAGTTGATCCATCAAAAGTGGATTTTGATGCTGTAACCAATGTGTTTCCAAGTGAGGGCACTTTCAACACAAGAAGGCTTTCTGATAAAAGCTATTTGCCAAATTTGATGAACAAGTTAAAAGAAGTTTTTGAAGCAAGTTTACCGAAGGTGGTAGAATTGAAGAAAAGAAAAGAAGAAGAATTGAAGAAGTGAAGACTGTTGCAAAGCTTGCTGGAGAGGAACAGAGAGCTGAAGAAATGCAGAAGAATGAAGAAGCTCAGAAAGAAGAAAAGGAGGAAGATCAGAAAGTTGAGTCAGAAGAACCGGTGCTGAATGAGACTGAGGTTAGAAAATATTCTAATCCATTGAATGTTGAATTGGTTGATGAAAAAGAAAACAAGTGCAGGAATTGCATAGAAATGTGCAAAGCCTGTACTTAAAAAGATGACATCATAAAAATAAAAGAAAATGACATAGTTAAACTTGAAAATGTTTTCACAATAAAATGTAAAGAAATGATTGACAAAGAAGAAATTTTAAAATTAAAATTTGAAAAGCTGACACAGAAATGTCAAGGTCTTGAAAAGGATAATGATGTTTATAGACAACTGTGTTCAGCAAAATGTGTCGATTGTGTTGAAAAAGAATCTAAATTTCAAGATTTACAAAAACAGTATGATTCTTTAAAGTGGTCGAGTCAGAGAGTACAGGAAGCTTATGATACTTTGAAGAGCCAAGTCAAAAGTTTTGATCAAAGATTGTCTGAAACTTTAGTCACTAAAGAAATGTATGAAAGAAGGTTTAAAGAAAAGCAAATTGAATTGAACAAGTGTGTTGATGAAATTGCTAATCTTAAACAAGTCTTGGCTGAAAAAGAAAAGATTGTTACAAAACTTCAAAGTTATCATAACTCTTCGTACATTCTCGAACGCATTTTCAACATCACACCAGATGACAAAGATACTGATAATTGCAAAAAGGGTATTGGTTCAGAGTTTCATCAGGTACCACCACCATTGAGAAACAATTATACTTTTTATGATGAGGAAAAGGTGGCAAAGGGTTTGAACATAGCTGACCAGTTACCTGAAAGTATCGATGTGACTTACTCCAAATCTGATGATGCTAATGATTCAGAGGTGGTAAGTAAGGTTGTTGAAAGTGTTTTGAAAGATGAGTCTACAAAAGGTAAGTCTGAATCACAGGATGAAGATGAAGGAAATTTTCATGATGGTTATTTGAAAAACACAAAATCCGAGAAAAATTTGGATGATGATTCAAAGGGATTGGTCTATACCATGATTGGATCGGACAAACTATTCTTAGATGTTGTATTCCCGATTCAGAATGTGATTTCAGGTCGATAAAGTTTTCAAAATGGTTGAGATTGAGAAGTTTGAGATTCCAAAGTTTGCTGGTAAAGGTCATAAATCTTCTTATAACAAACCTGGTTTTAAGAAGAAAAACATGAAGGCTGGTTTGGGTTATAAAAAGAAACGGAATTGGAATCAAAGTAAAAAACAAAATTTGCAACAAAAGATGAGTTTTGTTCAAGGGAAAAGCTTGAAAGAAGAGGAAATACTCAAATTTGGACAACAGTCTAATGAGGAGTTTGATGCTATGAAAAAGAAACAACAACAGGCCAAGGACGTTTCAAAGAAAGTGTGTTTTAAATGTGATCAGATTGGACATGTTGCACGAAAGTGTCCAAATCCAAAGCCTGTTGATGTTGAAAAACATAAATCTGAGGATGTGAAACCGAGGTCAACCAGATTTGATTCGAAACAAACTTGGAGGTACAATACAAACAAGTTTGCTTCAAATCAAAATTGGAAATCAAACCCGAACAGGTTTGATTCAAGACAGACCTGGAACTCTCACGCACCCAGATTTAGAACATCACAGAGTTGGAAAACGTCTGTTGATATGGCAAAACCTCAAGAGTTTTGGAAACCTAAAAATGTTATTAAAAACAAAATGTTCAAAAAGATTTACATTTTTACAAAAGAGGTACTCTAAAAGGACAAACATGGAGTGTTAAGAAACAAGTGTCTTTGGTAAAAGATGAGAAAATCGAAGTTAAAGATGAAAAAGTCTTTGTTCAGAATGAAAAAGATTTTCCGAAATTGAATGAAAATTATTGTGTTGAAATGCCTAAGGTCAAACAGACCTGGGCTAAATTGTTCAAGTAATCAAATACTTTGAATGTGCAGGTGCTCAAGACAACTGAAGATTGTGAGAATGGAAGTTGGAGCAGCCTGGCACAAGAGGAGAAGGCTGCTGAACCCTGGTTTGGTTGAACAGGAAGTTTAGTTTGATTGTTTTCTGTACATAAATAAACAATATTTCAAAAATCCTAAAAAGTAAAAATGTGAAAAATCAAAAATATGTTTGTTTTTAATTTTTTTCAAATATTCAAAAATTTCAAAAATATATTGCTTGAATATGCCGAAACCCTCACGGCTGAACAAACATGATTACTTTCACCAGATTGAAAAACGGTTTTCAAACTGTAAAAATCAATGTGTTGTAAATCATGGGGGTAAGTATATTTTCTGCAAATCAGAGCACTTTTAGCAGAAAATGGATGGCGAGACAAAGCTATTAGTGTTGGTTGCCAAATTTTTAATGATTTTGCATTTTAGGGGGAGAAAAATTGTCATTAGAAAATCCAAAAACATTTGAAAATTTGAAAAAGTAAAAAACATGATAAAATTCAAAAATTGAGTTTTGCCTAAAAAAAGGAAATGATAGTACATTAGTAGATAGTTACAGTATGCTAAAGAATTGTAATGACTATATAGCTTAAACAGTCTCACTGATGATATGCCGATAGGTTTTTATACACTTAGTAAACTTTTTCGGGATATAAACCTAAATTCAAACACTTGATTATTTCGTGGGGAACACTACTTGGATATATAGGTAACCCCTGAAATCTCGTTTGAAAGATTCCTTTTTCTGATATACTAGGTCTTTATACTCAGTGATATCTGGGGTATTATTCTGGGACTTCTGCTGAATGGAAGTTCTGACCTAGTCCTCGAATAATACTTTCTGCAATGCTTGAAACACAGCATCACCCTCAGCATATATGATAAGACAATAAAATTGCTTAGCAATGCTGTTGTAAAAAAGATCCTCTAAAGGGGACACACCCAAGTTGAGTCATGATCTCTCTGCTGAACGGTAGTTCTGACCTGAGCTCTCATGATTCTTCATAATTTACTAACCCCTTACAGATATCATTTGTGTTATAATTTCCTGTAAGACTGAATATTGGGATCTGGATACGGGAGTATATTCAAGAGGTGGGACACATGAATGAGTTTAAGTTTGTATGAAAATTTAATTGGATCAGCATATCGACAATCTAAGTGAATTGTTTAATTCTTAATGTGTAATTAAGCTCAACGGTACTTGTGACTTGTCAAAAACTGATATGATCCTCTGACGCATACTCAAACAAAAATATTGTCTGTAAATATGTTTGTACATATTTCTTTACTGCTTTATATTTTCAGAAAATACAAAAAGATTTTGATTTCTGTTTTATTTTCGACAACCGATGTCTGAGATGCTGAGTGTCAAAATCTAAGTAAGCTGACTGTGTTTCTGAAAATAAAACAAGTTCATTAATTTGAAACTTGAAGTTTTAAAATAAAAAATTCAAAAACAGTTTGTGATATCTCCAAGGTCATTAATTTGGACTTGGATGATTAACTGTGGGGGATTTGGATGCTTATATTGTTATAAGAGCTAGTTTCCGATACGATTCGATGAAACTGCCAAATTTATGAGAAGTGGTTTTGAGGAGATTGAATTGTTAGATTACAATATCTGGAAGTTTAAAATGTTGTTACTTATAGTTGTATGAGTGATTGCAGGAAAAGTCCAGACTACGATCCCAAGAGCAGAGTCTAAGGGGGAGTCTGAAGACAAGCTGAAAGTTAGGAAGAGCTTGTAGCTGGAAAGCTAGGTGACGATCCCTAAAAGCACGGAAGCTTGACGAAAGGGGGAGCCTGAAGAAAGAGAGAGCTAGAGTTAAATCCGGGTACAACATTCAAGGAGATTCAAGAGAAAAAGAAGACGCTACGAATTTGACTCAATGATCGAGATTGACTGCGGCAATATCCAAGGGGGAGTCTGTTAGTACATTTATGTCTATCGCCTTCGTCAATCCGAGCCGTAGCAAGAAGCAGAAGAAAATGAGTCGTTATATTAGTGATAGCTAGACAAAAAGGCAAGGTGGCATAATTGTAATAATGAGAAATCTCATTAAATGCCTTGGACTATAAATAGGAGATTATGTCATAGATTAGGAACTTTTGCCATTTAGTCATTTGGAGCTTTCTAGATCTAGAGAGAGAATCTAGAGAGAGAAAGTGATTCAAGGTGCTGTACGATTTCAGATTTCTAATAGAATCACATTTATATTACATCGTGTGTGTTAGGTTGCGTTCGTGTATGGATTCCGCACGTCACACGTTCGTTTCGCAATCGTTTCGGAGTCAAAACCGGTCCTACATATACCCGTCTTGTAAAGCTATGTAGAAGGAAAACAACTACCACTTCATGAAACTTGCATGACCAAGGCGATGTAGCCTCGAGTTCATTTTATTTTTCCCATTACAAACAATAAGCCAAGTTGCCAAGCCTATGTGGAGGCTCAGTAATTATTTGCTCGCTCATACATTGTTGATTATATATGCATGTAATATTGGGTGATTTCATGTTGGCTTATGGTACTATGTACCTCATAGACAATTATGGAATGTTGTCTAACCTACCTCATACCTTTTGACAGAATAGAATGCCGCCCAGACGTGACACAGACTCCAGTACGTTACCAAGGACAGAAGCCGAGCTTCAAGAACGCATCTCACAGGCAATTGCACGACATGAAGCCCTCCGCTCTGAACACAGCGGTGGCACTTCCGGAAATAAACCTCCAACTGGCTGCACCTATAAACAGTTCCTGGACTGCAAGCCATTAAACTTTGACGGCACAGAAGGCGCCGTTGCATTTGTTCGTTAGACAGAAAAGACTGACTCTGTTCTAAGAATGAGTAACTGTTCACCACAGCAGAGTGTTACCTTTATCTCAGGGTTGTTTTTGGATGGCGCACTCTCCTGGTGGAACCTTCAGGTTCAGACCCTTGGTGCAGATGCTACTTATGCACTGAGCTGGGACGAGCTCAAGGAAATGATGGAAAAGAAATACTGTTCTAGGGCTGAAATCCAGAAGCTTGAGGTGGAATTCTGGAATTTGAAAATGGACGGGCCGAAGATTCCTGAATATGTCCAGCGATTTCATGACTTGTCTAGGGTCGTTCCCTACTTAGTCAAGCCAGAATTCAAGAGGATTGAATGATTCATCTGGGGACTTGCACCTCAAATTAGGAGCATGGTTACTACCTCAAAGTCCTCAACCATCACAGAGGCTATCGATTTGAGTGTCACTCTTACTGAAGAAGCTCTACGCATGGGAAAATTTTCGAAATCCGAGGATAACAAGAAAGAGACTCATGTGGAGTCATCAGGCAACAAGAAGAGGAAGTCTTCAAACCTAAAGATAAGCACCCAAGTCAGCTGTGGAAGCTCTAAAGCAAACAAAAGAAAAGAAGTGAACCCGCCCCATGGCCGGAAAGCTTATGGAGCTACTAAAGAGGCCGGTGGTAAGGTTTATTTGGGAAATAAGCCGAGATGCGAGGAATGCAATTTCTACCACGAAGGTCGTTGTCTAAGGCCTAAGTGTGGAAAGGAAGGGCACAGCAAGGATTCCTGTTGGGCGAAGGATCCAGACGGAAGAGATAATGGGAAAATTCCAGGCTGCTACAGGTGTGGTGAAGTTGGGCACTTTAGGAAAGATTGCCCTAGGAAGAACCAAGCAAGGAAGGGTCTTCACGATCGGAGCTCGTGAAGCACACCAGGATCCAGATGCGGTTACGGGTACGTTCCCTATTAACCAAGCTTATGCATCTATTTTTGATTAATACTGGCACCAACTTTAACCTTGCATGCGTAGAACTTAAGAAACTGCTTGGCCAAGTTTCAAGTAGAATAGACATCCCGTATTCTTTAGAATCAGCATATAGAAAATTTGTTTAGGAAGACGAGGCGATTAAGGATTATATTTTGGAATTCAGAAGGCCAGAACCTTCTGTTACCATTAACTTGGGAAGTCATGATATGATAGTCAGCATGGATTGAATATCCAAGTATAGAGCTGAAGTCGTTCGTTATAAGGAAAATCAGTCGCAACCTTCTTGCGATAAGTGCAAGGGTATTAGGCCCCATAAGACCGTGGGTCTGCGACATCTCTCATCGGTCGAAGGGACACAGAAGCGCCTCCAAGTAGACTGCATAGCCTTCCTAGCCCATGTTGCCGATAAGGAGACCTAGGAGCTGGAGCTGGAAGACAACCCCTTGGTGGAGGAATTCCCAGCAGACCTTCCTGAAGACTTGCCAGGAATACCTCCATAGCGACAAGAGGAGTTTAGGATGAACCTAGTGCTAAGAGCGGCACCAGTGCCGAATGACGCCTTACCGACTAGCTTCGTCCGCGAAGCATGAGCCTCCGATATAACTGCAAGAGCTACTAGACAGAGGGGATTAAGGACATGACATCCTTAGTTAAGGACGTGAGAAGAAAGTCGGCGGTTTCCATTTTTCATCAACTTCAGAGAATTGGATATCAAGGACCAGTATCCTTTTTGCCAAGGATTAGCAACATGATTGGACCAACCGTAAGGTTCCAGTTACTACTTAAGGAGTGACTTGAGGCCAGGAAGTCCTCAACTGCGAATACAAGAAGGAAATATCCCTAAAACGACCTTTCGGACTCGCTTTGGGCGTTACGAGTTCCTTGTCATACCATTTGGCTTAACACATGAATCGATAGTATTCATGGAGCTCATGAATCGAACGTGTAAGCCATACATAGATCACGATTATATTTATTGACTACATTCTTATATACCCAACGACTAGGGAAGGTCGTGAGCAACATCTGCAATTTATCATGCGACCCTTAGAGAAAGAACAGTTATGTGCTAAGATGTCGAAAAATGGATTTCGAATTCATGAGGTAAGAACTTTAGGATACATGGTGGATAAGAACGAGATTTATGCCAACCCTGCAATCAAGAGCCAAGGAGTTAGAGTTGCAATTATGTGACGCTTCTCGACAAAGTCCCGATTGCGCGTCGATGCAACGAGACCACGGCATTGTATACGCGTCACGTTGATTAAGGGATAATGAGAAGAAACCTTGATCTAGATACAATAATTGCGCGCCACAAATTTGACGTCATTACCCGTAAGAAAACGCTGCACGACCTTTACTAATCACAAGGGTTGCAGCACACCATTGATCGTAAGAACTTAAATATTAACGAAGATGGACTGAGCTACTGAACGATGCAGACTGTATGGACATGTTACGTGCTTGTGTGATAGACTTTGATGAAAAGTTGGAACACTCACTTGCCCTTAGTGGAGTTTTCCTACAACAGTATTTATCACACCGCTGTTTAAACCGCTTCGTGTGAAGCTTTAGATGGAGCATAATAAGTCGATCCCCGTTGTGTTGAACAGAGACCGGAGATAAACAATCTACCAGCCCGAGTTGGTTCAGGAAAAATTAGAGGCAAGATCGTTCAGATATGTGATCATATCAAGACAGCCCGCGGAATACAGAAAGATTGCGCCGACGAGCGGCAGAAATCGTAGGAATTTGAGAGAAGAAGTATGGCTTTAATGGGAGCCTCGCCATGAGAAGGCGTGATGCGATTTGGAAAACGTGGAAGGTTGGACCCCCGGTATATTAGACCTTTCGAGATCCTGGTAGGGATCGGGACCATTGCTCACAAGCTAAAACTTCCAGAAGAGATCAGTAGTGATCGCGACACATTCTGTCTAGTCTTTAGAGGAGTCTGACTCAAGGAACAGTCGTTGTTCCCACAAACAAGATTCACGTCAACAACAAATTCCAATTTACTATAGAACCTGTTAAGGATGCGGACTAAGAGTCCACAAAATACAGAGAAGACATAGTTGATGTACTTGAGTACGTTAGAATTCATATCATGACCTAGAGTTACATGGGAACATGAAGACAAATTTTAAACCTAAGTGACCACATTTGATTCACAAATCCCCTGCGACCGATGGCATCGCTTGAATTTCAGGACGAAATTCTTTTAACGGGGGGAGTCTGTGACAACTGTCACTTTTCCGTACATTCCGTACACTAATTGAACAGTAATATGTGCTTTAATAACTGTGCATGATCTAATTTACAAGACAAATAAATCTCTGATTACTGTTATATACATACAATGGCATTTCATGTTGCAAGACTTTTATCATTACTACATGCAACACGATATAGTTCTAATAATGCACAGAAAAAAATTGGCACCATTATCAGACAAACTAAAAGCACTGACGAGAGTTCAGCATAGAGACAGGAAATGTTTTGAGAACCAGTGTGAGCCAGAAACCAAGTTCTATACTAGTATAGTGTGTAGGGAAGTAAGGACCACAAAACTGCTTTTCTAGGTGATAGATAAAGTGCTGGAAAGTGCCTAAAACCCACATAAAGTGCAGAATTCTGCATAAATCAGCAAAATTCAGCATTTTAACAAGTTTATTACATGCAAAAATATGACTAAATGGTCCTGAATGCTTTCCTAAGTGTCGGGAATTAAAAGTGTCACAAAGGGGTACATAAAGAACACTAAACGGAATAGTTTGACACTTTAACGAACCGGTATCTAACCGAACAACCGGACATTACCCGAAACACCAAAATTATACTAGAAGCATTGTTTTAATGTTTCTGAGCTAGTTATGATCCCCGAACACCCTAACACACTATATAACACATTATATGCATGGACACTAACTAATGCACTTAACTTCCAACTAAATTTTCTAACTTATCATTAAAACCAAACTAATACCCCCCCTCTATTTACGGTCACTTGTGACCCCACCTCCCAAAATCTTACAAGATTTCACTAAATCTTCCATGATCTTGCTTGGATTCTCTAAGATTGCTAGAAGATTATGTATGTACTATAAGAAACACAATACCCTTTGGACATAAGGAATAGATGGTTATAAGAACACATGAACTCTCATAGTCACCACACTTAATCACCACCATCTCTCTCCTTCTTCTTCTCCCCTTAGCTCACGGCCCCAACCCCACCACCCTACACCTCCATTTTCAATTCATTCCAATACATTCTAAGGTGGTTCTAAGGTGTCTCGAGCCTATTTAGGAAAGTTGCAAGCAACGGATCTTGAAGGACCTCTCCCGATTGCTTTTATCCAACACTTTTGTCATCACCATCATCTTGTGTTCTTCCCTAGCCTTGTGCTAGTAGTAAGGCTCTTATGAACTCTTGATACTTCATATATTGTTGGTTAATAGATGATATACATTGTTAATCATGATGAACATTAAAAGACATATTCATGAATCTCTAACATAAGCTTATAGACATATGAAATCTTTTGATTTGTGATTATTTGCTTCTTGTTGATTGATTACTAGTGTTAGTGATGTTAGACATCATATGGAACCTACTAGATTGTGGTTAAAAACATGATCTAGTAAGTTGATGTGATGATCTTGTGAAAAACCAAGATCATCATGCCTTATGTTTACATGAACTTGAATAATAAAAGTTGTTTTCATGTAATGATGATTTAAACAAAATACAAGTCTTGTGAGTGGATGATTTTTAAAATAGTTTTCCAAAGAAACCAAGCTAAATCACAAAGATTTACATGACCATCGTTAAAAAGAACTAATCATGTTTCTAGTGTTGAAACAAGTATAAGAACACTTTGTTTACAAGAAAAATTCAAAAGAATGATTTTTGGAAAAATCATCTAACAAGTTGTAAATACTCAAATCTTTCAAGAATGAGATTTCTAAAGAAATAAACACACTTTAAAGGGTAACTAAGTCTACTAAACATACTACCAAGTTACTACAAGTTTTTATGAAAACTCAAGTTCATGATCATTATGTAGATAGCTTTGTTTTAGCACTTGGTAAGTGTAGATTGATTGTTGATTGTTTATGATGATTTTTGAAAAGAAAATGATATGCTTTAATAGCATGGACACCTCCATTTTTAGGGGAAACTATGGCAACATTTTCTAAAATATAAACACTTAGAAAAATATTTTCTAAACAAATACTTACAAGTGTGTTTTAACCATGGTTTTCAAAAAAAACTTTGCCATAGATTTTGTTACAAAATACAAGTATTGGAGGTTGGTTTTTATAAATAAAAATGGAAAAATATGCATTTAGAATATATATTTACACATTGTGTGTGATTATTTGTATACTTGTGTGATAGTTATATTATTTTAGGGTTTGAAATAATGAAACTTAACCAAATACCAAGAATTTACAATCCAAAATAATACAAAAAATCACAAGGAATAAATGTATAAGTTACACACTTAATATTGTGAAATCGAACACAAGAACGTAACTTACAAAATATTCCGGGAACTATCGTTATAAATATGTTTTTGGTAAATATTATTTTGGACACAAAAATGAAAATATGATTTTCGTTATTATTACAAAGTATATCATATTTTTGACAAAGAGAAAATATATTATTTTTGGAAGTAAAAATATATTTTCTTAGAATATTTAGAAGATATATGATTTTTGAGAAAAATATATATTTTCTTGAAATACATTATTTTTGGGACAAAACAAGTTTAAATATATTTTCTGAAGTAAGACTTGAAAATATATTATTTTGGAAACTACAAATACGAGAATACGAATACACATACATGAGATACCCCATCCTTGGGAAGGAAATACGAAAATAAATACTTGAGAAGTATTGTTACAAAATATGGTTTAATCAATTATTCCAAAATTTGATAAATGTAACTTAAGTTAAAATATTTATTATTTTAACAAATAATATTATGACATGGAATAATACCAAAGGCACAATAAACGTAACTCAAAAACACTAACTAATACAAAGTCAAGGCACGGCCCGTTCGTCTAATAGACCCTAGTATATTGTAGGGAGTCGTGCTTGCTAAGGAGATTTGAGTTACGAGTACCGAAAACGCAAAACAGTGAGTTCATGTCCCCATTTTCTCTTAACTGTTTTTGATTTTATAACTCTCGGGGGTGGAATACATGTTACAATGCTTAAACGGTATGAAATGCCTATTAAATCATGTGAGCATAGACTTAATATTGAAATGCCATTAATTCTTAACTAGGGATGAAGGTTAGATCTAACGGGTACGGCCGAGCCCCACTCATGGTCCTAATGTGATCATTTGAGTGCTTCGGTGTCCCAGTCGAGGGAAATCGACATAGTCAAGGGAAATTGACATAGTCAAGGTAAATTGATATAGTCGAAGGGAAATTCGACATAGTCGAGGAAATCGACATAGTCGAGGGAAAATCGACAAGGGTATAAGCCTACTCATTTTGAGTGCTCCCTATGTCCTCACATGCCTTAATGTCCTTATAAAACACTTAATTGGTATGTTCATACACGCTTTTCATACCTGTTTTCTAAGGAGTCTCTCAAAGGTTTACAAGATTACAAGTACTCACACAAAACGCATGAACTTGCTCAACTTTTGTTGATGTTTTCCAAAATTACATGTATTTCAGGTAACAGGTTAGATCTTGGGCGCGAGTGTTGTTTCTAAAAGTAAATTTCAAGTATAGATGTCATCCACTTTTGTTGGTTTGTGACTTAGTCGAAGGTCGTGTTTTAAAACTTAAATAACTGGTGTTGTAATACTTTAAATTTTATGAATGGATGAACATCGTTTTGATCATGTAGTTGTTTATTATGATTGAATGCAATGATATTAAACCAGTCACACATCATACGCTTCCGCAAAAGTCAGGGTGTGACAAACGGTTAGCGTTAAAGTATTGCGTAGTGTGTTCGATGTGATTTAGAATAAGTAACGTATGTAACACCCAAAAGTGCATAAAGCAAAAGGGTTTGAGTATACTCACAGCGATGATGGATTGAAGGGAGCGCTAGAATGAGATTAGCCTGATTAGAACGATAGCATAAAAGATAAGCGGCGCGTAAATCGATACAAGAGTACCAAGGATCGGATGGCAATCCGATCGGATGGCCAGTCGTTCGGGTGGCAATCCGTTCGGATGGTCACCCGGTCGGATGGCCATTCGATTGGATTGTCACCTCGCTTGGTGTGGATGTGTTTGTGTATGATGGTTTGTCTTTTGAAGTTTTTGTTGTAGCATTTTGAAAACATAGAAGTATCTCTACCCTTCAGGTCAGTCGATCGAACAGCCGTTCGATCGGACGGCGGTCCGATTGGCGAGGCTTCTCAGGTTGAGAACAAGTTCACCGCATGACGGTCACTCGATCGGATGGCTATCCGATCAGGTGGTAATCCGTATGCATTGAACATGTTGAAAATTGTTTAAGTCCCAAAGTCACACGATCGGACGGTTACTCGATCAGATGGCAATCCGATCGGGTGGTAATTCGTTTCAACGTTCAGATCCTTTGAATAGTTTGAGAAATAGTTTAAGTATGGAACCAAGTGCAGCCCGATCAGACGGCCGGTCGATCGGGCGGCAATCCGATCGGGTGGTAACCCGATCGGACGGCAATCCGTTCCGACGGTCTGATCATCCTAACACTTGTTTCTGTTTGAAGTGTTGTAGATTTGAATGAGACGTTTTGATATCTTGCTTGAACAACAGGACCCTTATCTCGTCCCAAGTGACCCGACCGAACAGGAATCACCCTAGTCCGAACAGTTCACGGTTCGAGTCGGTTGTTCATGTTCAAACCCGAGATCAATATCTCTCCCGAATAGAATTCAGATTTGGAACTAATGCATCACTAAGAATGAGTAGAAGATCAGAACATGCTCCGATTCTATCGGGTTTGAGTGCATTGAGTGTAAAAGGGTTGAAAGAAAGTTAGAAAACCATCTTTCAATCCTTTTCACTATGAATATGTTCAGATCTATGCAAGATCTTTGTTTATTTATGTGGAAATCGTCCAGATCTAAGTTGTTCTTGGTGGATTGAAGCCAAAACATGAAGTTCATATGAACACCATGATGACATCATCCTAGAACACCTCAAATCTAGTGACTTCACGGTTAAAAGTTAATATTCAAAAGATAGAAAGGTGTAGGAGTGCGTGTAGATCAAGAAGGTACAAGATTTAGGTTGAAAACTTACAAGAATCGCGAGAAATCGGAAGAAATAGCGGCTGGAGCGAGTTAAGTAGAGAGAGAGCTGTCAACATCAAGTGATGTGACATATGGGGGTATTTATAGGGTTTCCATAAAAGGAAAGTGGGGGAAAGTGGCTGGTCGATCGGGTGGCAGCTCGATCGGGTGGCAGCTCGATCGGGTGGCAGCCCGATCGGGTGGCAACTCGATCGGTTGGCCACTCTATTGGAGTGTTCGGCGCGACGAGTTTTGTGGTTTCGATTCGTGTGCTGAGCGTTGCGATGCGGTAGAGTTTCTTATTAAATTACTTTTAATCCCAACTACTATATCTAGCATACAATCATCATAATTAATTTGCGTTTAGCGCTTGCGTTTTGATTAATCACCACAACATAAACATAAATAAACATGCACAAGTAACACATAAGGCACACATATGTAAAAACAATAACCATAACGCATAATTCGAGTTGCGAGTGTGATTACGGTAAGCGATAAAGCGATAAAACATGCGATAAACATTGATTAAACCTCGATTATTAACAAGTACTCCACATAATACAACTAACGTAAAAGCATGAATAGACTTTCTATAAGTCAAAGAAGTCAAAACAGGAATTGAGCATGGAGTGACAGATCGCAATTAGCAATCTTGTCTCCGTTTGACTTCAATCTTCACTTTGACTTTGACTTTCGAAACACGGGGTGTTACAATATGTTCTATCAATATTTGTTATGCATGGTTTTCTAAGAAACGACCCGTGTTTGCACACGGGTCTTACCGCTAGTACTATATAATAAAAGAAACCAATGGGAGGACACATGTCATTCATTGAAGCCATCTGTTTGTAATTTGGAAAAAAAGCTTAACTCCGTTAAGTTTTTTTAACGGGAGACCATTGTAGGAAAAATAGGTGAAAGGTGGGACTGGTGGGGGGAATATTCTGAGATGGGATTATTAATGGCCAATAAGGTCTAGGTGGGATTATTACATGCCAATTCCCCTTTATTAAATAAACGAATATGAACGAATTTTCTGCCGAACGATTCATAAACAGTTCACTGAACGTACGGTTCATTTACAAGCCTACTTAAAAGTTTGAAAATAAACACCTGCACATACGTATAGATGGTAAACTCTATAAATTATATATAAACAAACTAGTTTGATGATTTTATGTAGTTAACCCACACATATTTAAAAAATATTAATGATTCTTTAACAAACACTTGTAATAAATTAAATGGATTAAATTTATTATATATGGTTCCACAAAACTTTAGAGTTATAAAATGATTCCTATGTGTTTTCACAAAACTTAGTTAAAATGATTCCCAATACAAGGGGAGTTATTAAATCAAACGAAAAATACACAAACTGAGAAAATATATGGATATTGTGTATAGTATTAACTAGTTATTTTAATGGCGTGATATGGCGATAGACGTACAGGTTACAAAATAAAAAAAGATGAACAAGTTTTGTCCTTTATCTTTATACCAAATTTAAGGTGGTATTTTTTGTCTTTAAAATTGACGAGTTTTGTCCTTAATGTTTGAAAATCCTGCACGTTATGTCCTTTAACCCTAACTCAGTTAGATTTTTCTGTTTAATCTAGTCATATGTCTTGTATGTGAGGGTATATTTGTCTTTTCATCATTATAGGGACTATTGTATAAATATTTAATATCTAGGGAGTATTGTGTAAAATAATGAAATAACATAGTTTTTATCTATACTTTCTATAAAAGGAGAAATCTGAGTGACATAAGAAAAGCTAATGTGGCACCTAGAGAGGCTGTCCAACAATTCTTTTCTTATGTCATTACTGCATCATAAGTCTTAGTATATAAAATCATTTAAAATCTATATAAACCTCTGTCATCCAAAACATCTGCTCATATCTATCCTTTAAAGCCAGCAGAGGTTGATGGTCCTTTGGGCAACGTATATCTCAGCAGATGTTTTGAAATTGCCGGTAATTTCAAATTCAAAACGCCCGGGGATACGTAATTTGCAATTAATGCATGTCACTCACTCACTTCTGCCAATTATCTTCTTATATAAAGGTTTTTTTTTTCTCATTTCCCGCTTCATATTTACACTCTCGTGTTCTTTGCTTTTGTATTTTCAAACCACACTTCCAATGTATCTCTCCCTCAAATCCCTTCTTCTCAATACTCGACATTTGTTCATAAAGGAAAAGAGAAAACCGAAGCTCTCTCTGACCCATTTTCAGAACAAATTTTTGGGATATGTCGTTTGCCTTGATGATGGTAATGTCATATATAATTATGTTTATGTTTATTTTTGTTTTTGATTTTTCGTAATTGTTTTTTTATCTGAGTTATGACTAAATGATGATTGTGAATGATTTGACCAGATGATGATGATGATTGTTCTACAGTTGTTCCTACCAAATGCAAGAAACTCTCTGCTTCTGCTGCAAGAAACTTTCTGATTACAGATCTTAGTGCTTCACATAATTGTTCCAGCATCAATGTTCCAACATCGTTGAAAGTATGTTTTTGTTTGGAATTTTGAAATTTTAAACTTTGAACTGATCTACTCTAATTATCGCTTTATATTTCAGTCTAATCACAGTTGTTTGAAATTCATACAATCATCTGCAGGTTATTTTAGGTTTGTGGATTTTTTAAGCTGTTGATAATGTTGATAATTTTTATTTTAAACTGTTGATATATTTCAGCTCCGTTTTCTTCGAGCAACCAGTGGTAGAAACATTTGTGGAGCCATAATGGTTTTAGAATATGTTAATATGGATATTGATAGTATTAAATTAAATACAAAGAAAGATTAAACACTTAATATGAATTAAATACAAAGAAAGATTATTAAATGTACAGTGAAATTAATTTGGGTTATGACTAAATGATGATTATGAATGATTTGGGCAGATGATGATGATGTAGAATCTACAGTGGTTCCTACTAAACGCAAGAAAGTATCTGCTTCTGCTGTAAGATAAGATTTTATTTAATAAGATATATAAGTAGATTCAGTTTGTTTTTTCCTGCATTTTTTGTATTAAAAGATGCATAAAGTTTGGAATTTTGATGTATAGAATGTATACATATAAGATGCATACACTTCTGCAGACTCTGATGATTTAAAGCAGCTCTTTATCAAGCAAGTTGAGGATTAAGTATATGAGGATAGGGCTACTCTTCAAGAGCTGAAGAGGTGTTTTGATGGACTGCATCTTTGTCTGTTCACGAGAGACCAGGTTTCCAGAAACCTGATGGCGATGCCTTCAACTTTCGTGAAGTTCATGGCGATACTCAAAGATATACATCGAGAGGTTCAGTACTCGATGGAGTTGAAGCTTAAATTTCTTAATTTTTGCTGTTAGATTCTTAAATTTCTTGGTGTTGTTAGATTTTAAAGTTTCGTTGGAAGGTACTCGATGTAATTGTTGATCTTTTAATCTCATAATTAAAAGTTAATCCTATTAATCTTTGTGGAGCATTTTATTTTTACTAAAATAAAATGTCTGTCAAATACTCCTCTCAATTACAAATACTCAACATTTGTTACTTTAAATGTCTGTCAAAGGTAAAGTCTGCCCAAAGAGAACATCTGTTTAGCAGTGATCATCTGCTAATCTAACGGCTGTTTGACTTGCTACTGTTGCCTAACAGAGGTTCCCAACATCAGTGTCTGCTGAAGTTGTAGAAGCATGTGTTTACTATGTAGAGTATTGTTGGTCTTTAAATGAAGATACTTTTTTTATAATTTTTTTATTTTTTTATGCCAGAGGTTTGAAATTTTATTATTTTTTTATTATTTGGTAAGTCAACAGTTTTTTGAAGAATTTCCTCTCAATTACAAATACACAACATCTGCTCCTCTAAATGTCTGTTAGAGGTAAACTCTGCCCAAAGATAACATCTGTTTGAAGTGATCCTCTGCTGATGAAGACATAGTCTGAAGAAAGTTTGAAGAAGCAAAGGTCTGCTATGGGTCAACAGATCTTAAAGAACAACATATGATATTCAATAGATCATGCTCAACAGAGGTTTTCAATGTAATAGTGCTTAGGCTAATATCAGATGTAGGGAGTTTGTTAGGCTATTAGATGTTTTGCATTAAAAGCTATTGTTTTTAAATATAATTTTACATGTTTATGTTAAAATGTAGACGTTTTTTCCTGCTAGATTGTTTAACCTACAGTGAATAGAAATCTGAACTTCATGTAAGATATTTCACTATATAATATCATTGATTTAGATTATGTTGATGTTGAATTGTGTCTGAATAAATGTTTGGTAAGTCAACAGTTTTTTGAAGAATTTCCTCATGTCAATTACAAATACTCAACATCTGCTACTCTAAATGTCTGTCAAAGGTAAATTTTACCCAAAGAGAACATCTGTTTGAAGTGATCATCTGTTAATGAAGACAAAGTCTGAAGAAAGTTTGAAGAAGCAAAGGTCTGCTATGGGTCAACAGATGTTAAAGAACAACAGATGATATTCAGTAGATGCTGCTCAAAAGAGGTTTTCAATGTAATAGTGCTTAGGCTAATAGTAGATGTAGGGAGTTTGTTAGGCTATTAGATGTAATTGCAATCTTTATAAAAGCATGATGATGAAAGCATTCTTCTCTTTGTGTCTGAGTTTTGATTTAGATTATGTGGATGTTGAATTATGCCTGAACAGATGTTTCATAAGTCAACAAATGTGAAAATTTTAAAAGACAATTGTTGAAGTTTTGAAATGCGGATAATGGTAAATAATCATTTATAGTGTTTAAAATGCGTCTTATGGTAAATGAAGAGGTTAATTGTAATTATAATAACTTTTTTTTAAGGTTTAAAATTTGTCCTTTGTATTTCTTGATATTTAATTTTAGAGTTTTCCCATGAAAACTTATTTTTTTAATGTTTTGCATTAAAAGCCTAACCATCGTCGCATCATATTCTTTAACAGTATGTGACAACTCGAAATTTAGAACCTTCCTTGTATCCCGATGTAACATGAAAGTGTGACTAGTTATCTTGTGTGATTAATGACAAATGAACCTTTATGTGATTATGTGTTATTTGTGTGTGCTTGTATGTATGCGATGTATGTATATAGGAACCGAGGTAACACGAACCCGACTCGAGACCATGTGGTCTCGAGTGAACTAGTGTAACATTGGGTCGGTTGGGCCACACACACACTTAGCCTATCCGAGAGCCCACTAGGGTATATTACTTGGAGCGGATATATATATACTTGATAGATGGCCATGTTACCATTTTGGACAACATTCATACTCTCTTCTACACACACACTCTCCATTCTCTCACTAAGACCCTAGACACCAAACATCATACTTCTTCTCCTTTCTTTTCGGATCAAACCAACCGACCACAAAAAGGATTTCTCGGATTTGCTTATTCACACCAAACAAAGCTTCATCTTTCACCACCTCACAACCGGTTAGTGTTTATGATGCTTGTTAGTGTTTATGATGTTTGTTAGTGTTTATGATGCTTGTTAGTGTTTATGATGTTTGTTGGTTAGTGTTTATGATGTTTGATGTTATGGATGACATGATTGAACTAGAACCGTTTGTACAATGATGATGTGCTTGTGAATCGTGTGTATGATGTTGATAATCGGAACATGCTTTGATTTTGGATATGTGGCATAATGAACTCATGATGTTTTGTGTTCAAATGTAGTCTAAAACACTAGTTGTTGATGTTCATATAAATCGGATTGTGTACTCTTGTGTTAAGAACCGAAAGCTTGCTATTAGGGTGATTTGTTGATAAGTTGTTCACGATTCTTGTTAGACTTAGGTTCCTAGGAATAAAGATGAACTACTTGAATATTGAAGAACAAGATGAACATGATGAACACATGAAGAACTTGTTGAATATCATATGAACATGTTGAATATTTGAAATCTGATATGTTTGATCCATTTTTAGTAATTTGCTAGACAAGAAACATGTTTAAGGAATTTGGTTGGATAGTACAAACTGTTACATGAAATCAGAATGTTAGTGGGTAGTACACTGTACCGAATCAGCAGTTGTCCAACCGAAACCATCAGTTGCGACTCGAAACCATGCATGACGAGTCGAAATCTCCCGGTTGCGACATCGGTTGCGAGTCGCAAACACCTGGTTGCGACTCGAAACCACACATGATCAGCACACACCAACCTTGTGACTCGAAACCACTGTTGCGAGTCCGGTTGCGACTCGAGACCAAAACAGCACGAACCGAAACCATGGTTGCGACTCAGGTTGCGAGTCGCAAACGCCTAGTTGCGACTCGAGACTATACACGGATACTCGCTGTTTGGGCTTGCACCTCATTTCGGACTTAACTGTTTGGGCCGGACTCTTGGGCCTAATGTACAGACCTTATATGTTACTGTTGAATGTGAATGTTGATGAACTGCCATGATTAAACGTGTATCCCATACGTGCACTACTTGAATACGAACCTGACTGGTATGATACAACTATGATAGGACGTGAGTAGCCACGATATTGCTTGATTGACTTTTCTGTGTTTCTACCGAGCAAACCAAGGTGAGTTCACACCCTCTACAAAGCATGGGGTTCCCAGGGGTCGGGAATTGGGGTTAAGGAACATGGGTTCCTCGTCCTCCTTGGGTAGGACAGCAAAGGTTCAGGAATGTAATTCCTCGTCCTCATGGACAGATAACTCGTACTAGACCAAAACTCTATCACGAAGTCCCTCATTTTTATATCGACTTAATCGCCGGGCCAATGGCGAGCGGGTCATTAGTTAGATAGCGCTATTTAGGTCTGACAAACCTCACACCGTGCCGCAGAGGACGGGCGTGAACTAATGGATCTGGGGCACGTCAATGATGATAGACATTGACAGTTTCAGGGCACATAAACATGACTACAGTCAGCAGTCGATATGGTAACGAGTCTAGTGTATACATGGGGTAGCCCCCACGGCCGAAATGCCAGATAACTAACACGGGGTAGCCCCCACGGCAGGATTGCCAGAGTAACCGGGAGTAAACAAGTCACGTTTTTAACTATGGGGTAACCCCCACGGCAGGATGCCAGCTAAAGGAAACTGTTTTCGAAACAACTTAAAACGAACACCCAACCGTGAACTCACTCAACTTGTTGTTGACTCGTTACTACATGCTTTGCAGGTCCTTAGGTTTCTAACTGGAGCTTGCACGGAGGAGGATCGTTGTGGGACATGGACGACTGTGTGCCATGTTAAACTATGAAACAATTAAACTTATGTTTTGATTTAAGACTTATGCTTCCGCTTGCAACTTAACTATGTTTTGTTTGAACACCAATTGTATTGGTTGGATTTTTTATAACTACTTATATGCTCGTTCAATATGATTGGTGGCTGGATCCTGGTCAGTCACGCCTCCAAGCGGTGGTACTCCGCAGGTGGATTTTGGGTGAGTGTGACAGATTGGTATCAGAGCCATTGGTTATAGAGAACTTGGTTTTAATAAAGGGGAAAACGTTTTTGTTAAAACCAGACTATAACCTGTACAGTGCTCAACGGTCCACAACGATGCTTCACTCCACATGCAAGGCTCGACATTCTAGGTGATATGGCCTGTGTATATATTGCCTACTTGTTAGTTACATAGTACATTGCTTATGGTATGCTTGGTTAGTATAATTACTGTTGCTTGAACACGTGCATGCTTACTCTATTCTATCGTTGTACCTTCGCGAACCTCTCTCACTCGTGTTACTCTTGATATGAAGAATCATGTCTGGACGCGTTAACATGACACAAGCCCAGTTGACGGCTCTGATCAACGAACGAGTTGCCGCAGCACTTGCAGCTGCACACGCAGGAGGTCATCATGTTCAGCCACCCGTGTGCACTTTTAAGACTTTCATGGACTGCCGACCAACTACTTTTAGCGGCACTGAAGGAGCAGTAGGTCTCCTACACTGGTTTGAGAAGCTAGAATCTGTGTTCGAAATGTGTGAATGCCCTGAGGCGCGCAGGGTGAAGTATGCTACCGGTACTCTCGAGGGTTTAGCCCTCACATGGTGGAACGCTCAAGTTCAGATGCTAGGGTTGGTTGCTGCCAACGCCACCCCATGGGAAACTTTTAAGGAAATGATCAAGGAAGAGTACTGCAGCCGTGATGAGATTCACAAACTCGAGGTGGAGTTCTTCAACCTCAAGATGACGGGGTCGGAAATTGAAGCTTATGTGAAAAGGTCGAACGAACTGGCAATTCTGTGCCCTACTATGGTGGATCCTCCCATCAAACGCATCGAACTATTTCTTCAGGGCTTAGTGCCAGAAATCCAAAGTCATGTGACTTCAGCGAACCTCGCTACCTACCAGCAAACTGTACAGTTGGCTCACCGTCTCACGGATCAGGCGGTGGAGCAGAACAAGTTACCAAAACGCATAGGTGCTGCGACTACTTCTGGTACCTCAAGCGACAACAAACGGAAATGGGATGGAACTTCGAGTAAGGGTTCGGCTTCTGTTCAGTCCCAGTCTCAGCAGAGAAAGACTGAGGACTACAAGAGCCCTAATCAGCAATCGTCTGGTGGCGGATACAAAGGAAATCACCCCAAATGCAATCGCTGCAGCCTGCACCACAGCGGACCATGCACCAGGGGCAACTGTCATCGGTGCAACAAGCCTGGTCACGCTGCAAAGGATTGCAGGAGCTTATACCCCGCTAATCAGAATCGTCAGCAAGCTCAACAGAACCAGCGCCAGCAGCAGCAGCAAGGTGATAACAAAGGGTGCTTTCAGTGTGGAGCTGAAGGCCACTTCAAGAGAGACTGTCCTCAACTGAACAGGAACCAGAACAACAACAACAACAATAACAACAATCAGGGGAATGGCAACAATGGGAACAACAACAACAATGGCGCCAGGGGGCGGATGTTTGTGATTGGCCAAGGTGAAGCAAGGAACGACCCCAATGTTGTGGCGGGTAAGTTCCTTCTCGACGACTTTTATGTTTCAGTTTTATTTGATTCGGGTGCCGATACTAGCTACATGTCACTAGAAGTTAGTCGAATGCTTAAGCGTATTCCAACACTTTTGAACAACAAGCACACCGTAGAGCTAGCAAATGGTAAGAGTTTAGAAGCCACACACGTAGTCAAGGGTTGTAAACTTATTCTCGCTGACCAGACCTTCTCTATCGACCTCATTCCTATTGTCTTGGGTAGTTTCGACGTTGTCATTGGGATGGATTGGTTATCCCAACACCGCGCAGAGATTCTTTGCAACGAGAAGGTTGTCCGTATTCCAGGTCCCGATGGTGAACCTCTCATGATTCATGGCGACAAGAGGAGTGCTGTTGAGAACGTCATTTCTCTCCTTAAGGCCCAAAAGTGCTTGCGAAAGGGCCACACTGCTATTTTGGCTCTCGTTATTGACACCTCAGAAAAAGAGAAGAAAATAGAAGATTTTCCAGTTGTACGCGACTATCCAGAGGTATTTCCTGAGGAATTACCTGGTCTTCCGCCTCATCGTCAGGTCGAGTTTCAGATCGAACTAGCTCCTGGAGCTGCACCTATAGCTCGTGCACCTTATCGTTTGGCTCCATCAGAGTTGAAAGAACTCTCTACGCAACTACAAGAGCTCCTGGATAAGGGTTTTATTCGTCCTAGCTCATCGCCCTGGGGAGCTCCAGTGCTATTTGTGAAGAAGAAAGACGGTACCTTCAGAATGTGCATCGACTACCGAGAACTCAACAAGGTGACGGTGAAGAACCGTTATCCTCTACCGCGTATCGACGACTTATTCGACCAGCTGCAAGGATCGAGCTACTATTCGAAGATCGATTTGAGATCGGGTTATCACCAGCTGAGAGTCCGGGGAGAGGACGTCTCCAAAACAGCTTTCAGAACTCGATACGGGCACTATGAGTTTTTGGTCATGCCTTTTGGGATGACAAACGCACCTGCGGTTTTCATGGACTTGATGAACCGAGTGTGCAAGCCTTACCTGGACAAGTTCGTTATAGTCTTCATCGACGACATCCTGATCTATTCCAAGAGTCGGGAGGAACACGAGCAGCATCTGCGACTTATTCTGGAACTACTTCGAACAGAACAGCTTTATGCAAAGTTCTCGAAATGCGACTTCTGGCTTCGAGAAGTCCATTTCCTAGGCCACGTGGTAAACAAGGATGGGATTCATGTTGATCCATCCAAGATAGACTCGATTAAGAACTGGCCTGCACCTCGTACACCAAAGGAAATTCGCCAATTCTTGGGTTTGGCGGGATACTACCGGAGATTCATAAAGGATTTTTCTAAGATCGCACAGCCTCTCACCTCACTAACGCAGAAGGGCGTTGTTTATCGCTGGGGGAATGCACAGGAGTCAGCATTTCAGCACTTAAAGGATAGACTTTGCAGCGCACCTATCCTTTCCTTGCCGGAAGGCACAGACGACTTTGTGGTATATTGCGACGCATCAATTCAGGGTCTTGGTTGCGTGTTGATGCAAAGAGATAAAGTTATAGCCTACGCCTCACGCCAACTCAAGGTTCATGAAAAGAACTACACTACGCACGATTTAGAGCTGGGAGCTGTTGTTTTTGCACTTAAGTTATGGCGGCATTACCTGTATGGTACCAAGTGCGCGATCTACACCGACCACAGGAGCCTCGAGCATATCTTCAAGCAGAAGGAACTGAATATGTGGCAACGACGATGGGTCGAACTACTGAATGACTACGAGTGCTCAATCAGGTATCACCCGGGCAAGGCCAATGTTGTGGCTGACGCCCTCAGTCGGAAGGACGCTGCGCCTAAGCGCGTGCGAGCTTTACAACTCACGATCCATTCTAGTCTGCCTTCCCAGATACGAGCTGCTCAGATAGAAGCACTGAAACCAGAAAACGTCAGGGCTGAAGCCCTACGCGGATCGAGGCAACGCTTAGAACAGAAGGAAGACGGTGCTTACTACGTAACGGGACGCATTTGGGTACCACACTATGGCAACCTACGAGAGCTTGTGATGGATGAAGCACACAAGTCTAGCTACTCGGTACATCCTGGATCGGATAAAATGTACCACGACATCAAAACTACGTATTGGTGGCCTAGCATGAAGGCCCACATAGCGACCTACGTCAGCAAGTGTTTGACTTGTGCAAGGGTCAAGTCGGAATACCAGAAACCATCAGGCCTACTCCAACAACCAGAGATACCTCAATGGAAATGGGAACAAATTTCCATGGATTTTGTTACTGGCCTACCTAGATCCCAGCACGGGAACGATACTATTTGGGTGATCGTGGATCGACTCACAAAGTCTGCACACTTCTTGGCTATCAAGGAGACGGATAAGTTCTCCACTCTTGCAGAAATATACACCAAGGAAATTGTTTCGAGGCACGGGGTGCCCACCTCTATCATCTCGGATCGAGATGCACGATTTACTTCAGAGCTGTGGCAAGCAATGCACAAATCCTTCGGCTCACGATTAGACATGAGCACGGCGTACCATCCTCAGACGGACGGGCAGTCCGAACGCACTATTCAAACTTTAGAAGACATGCTTCGTGCATGTGTAATCGACTTTGGCAACCGCTGGGAAAAGCACCTGCCACTTGTGGAATTCTTGTACAATAACAGCTACCACACCAGCATTGGAGCTGCTCCGTTTGAGGCATTGTACGGACGTAAATGCCGGTCTCCTCTTTGCTGGGCAGATGTGGGAGAAAGTCAGATCACTGGCCCATAATATGTGGTAGATACAACCGAGCAAATCGCTCAGATACGAAAACGCATGACGGCCGCTCGCGAACGTCAGAAAGTTTACGCCGACATGGGCAGAAAACCGCTTGAGCTCCAGGTTGGGGAGCGGGTACTACTCAAAGTTTCACCCTGGAAGGGTGTGGTTCGTTTTGGTAAACACGGCAAACTAAACCCACGATACGTTGGACCTTTCGAGGTCATTGAGAAAATAGGCAGGGTGGCCTACAGACTAAACTTACCAGCAGAACTCGGTGCAGTTCACAACGTTTTTCACGTGTCGAATCTGAAGAAGTGTCCGTCAGATGAGACCCACGTAGTTCTTCTGAAGGAACTCACGATCGACGAACAGTTACGATTCGTCGAGGAACCAGTCGAAATCACGGACCGGGATGTTAAGGTCCTCAAGAGCACTAGAATACCTCTCGTTCGAGTTCGTTGGAACTCACGTCGCGGCCCAGAGTTCACCTGGGAGCGCGAAGATCAGATGAAACAAAAGTATCCCCAACTGTTCGCAAACAGTACACCCACTACTGAGGCCGAAGCTACGGAATTTCGGGACGAAATTCCAGATCAACGGGGGGTGGATGTGACACCCCAGGAAAACCAGGAAAACCATACAACTTAACTAGCTTCCTCAGTGAGTGCCTACCAAATTTCGGGACGAAATTTCTTTCAACTTGGGGATGATGTGACAACTCGAAATTTAGAACCTTCCTTGTATCCCGATGTAACATGAAAGTGTGACTAGTTATCTTGTGTGATTAATGACAAATGAACCTTTATGTGATTATGTGTTATTTGTGTGTGCTTGTATGTATGCGATGTATGTATATAGGAACCGAGGTAACACGAACCCGACTCGAGACCATGTGGTCTCGAGTGAACTAGTGTAACATTGGGCCGGTTGGGCCACACACACACTTAGCCTATCCGAGAGCCCACTAGGGTATATTACTTGGAGCGGATATATATATACTTGATAGATGGCCATGTTACCATTTTGGACAACATTCATACTCTCTTCTACACACACACTCTCCATTCTCTCACTAAGACCCTAGACACCAAACATCATACTTCTTCTCCTTTCTTTTCGGATCAAACCAACCGACCACAAAAAGGATTTCTCGGATTTGCTTATTCACACCAAACAAAGCTTCATCTTTCACCACCTCACAACCGGTTAGTGTTTATGATGCTTGTTAGTGTTTATGATGTTTGTTAGTGTTTATGATGCTTGTTAGTGTTTATGATGTTTGTTGGTTAGTGTTTATGATGTTTGATGTTATGGATGACATTATTGAACTAGAACCGTTTGTACAATGATGATGTGCTTGTGAATCGTGTGTATGATGTTGATAATCGGAACATGCTTTGATTTTGGATATGTGGCATAATGAACTCATGATGTTTTGTGTTCAAATGTAGTCTAAAACACTAGTTGTTGATGTTCATATAAATCGGATTGTGTACTCTTGTGTTAAGAACCGAAAGCTTGCTATTAGGGTGATTTGTTGATAAGTTGTTCACGATTCTTGTTAGACTTAGGTTCCTAGGAATAAAGATGAACTACTTGAATATTGAAGAACAAGATGAACATGATGAACACATGAAGAACTTGTTGAATATCATATGAACATGTTGAATATTTGAAATCTGATATGTTTGATCCATTTTTAGTAATTTGCTAGACAAGAAACATGTTTAAGGAATTTGGTTGGATAGTACAAACTGTTACATGAAATCAGAATGTTAGTGGGTAGTACACTGTACCGAATCAGCAGTTGTCCAACCGAAACCATCAGTTGCGACTCGAAACCATGCATGACGAGTCGAAATCTCCCGGTTGCGACATCGGTTGCGAGTCGCAAACACCTGGTTGCGACTCGAAACCACACATGATCAGCACACACCAACCTTGTGACTCGAAACCACTGTTGCGAGTCCGGTTGCGACTCGAGACCAAAACAGCACGAACCGAAACCATGGTTGCGACTTAGGTTGCGAGTCGCAAACGCCTAGTTGCGACTCGAGACTATACACGGATACTCGCTGTTTGGGCTTGCACCTCATTTCGGACTTAACTGTTTGGGCCGGACTCTTGGGCCTAATGTACAGACCTTATATGTTACTGTTGAATGTGAATGTTGATGAACTGCCATGATTAAACGTGTATCCCATACGTGCACTACTTGAATACGAACCTGACTGGTATGATACAACTATGATAGGACGTGAGTAGCCACGATATTGCTTGATTTACTTTTCTGTGTTTCTACCGAGCAAACCAAGGTGAGTTCACACCCTCTACAAAGCATGGGGTTCCCAGGGGTCGGGAATTGGGGTTAAGGAACATGGGTTCCTCGTCCTCCTTGGGTAGGACAGCAAAGGTTCAGGAATGTAATTCCTCGTCCTCACGGACAGATAACTCGTACTAGACCAAAACTCTATCACGAAGTCCCTCATTTTTATATCGACTTAATCGCCGGGCCAATGGCGAGCGGGTCATTAGTTAGATAGCGCTATTTAGGTCTGACAAACCTCACACCGTGCCGCAGAGGACGGGCGTGAACTAATGGATCTGGGGCACGTCAATGATGATAGACATTGACAGTTTCAGGGCACATAAACATGACTACAGTCAGCAGTCGATATGGTAACGAGTCTAGTGTATACATGGGGTAGCCCCCACGGCCGAAATGCCAGATAACTAACACGGGGTAGCCCCCACGGCAGGATTGCCAGAGTAACCGGGAGTAAACAAGTCACGTTTTTAACTATGGGGTAACCCCCACGGCAGGATGCCAGCTAAAGGAAACTGTTTTCGAAACAACTTAAAACGAACACCCAACCGTGAACTCACTCAACTTGTTGTTGACTCGTTACTACATGCTTTGCAGGTCCTTAGGTTTCTAACTGGAGCTTGCACGGAGGAGGATCGTTGTGGGACATGGACGACTGTGTGCCATGTTAAACTATGAAACAATTAAACTTATGTTTTGATTTAAGACTTATGCTTCCGCTTGCAACTTAACTATGTTTTGTTTGAACACCAATTGTATTGGTTGGATTTTTTATAACTACTTATATGCTCGTTCAATATGATTGGTGGCTGGATCCTGGTCAGTCACGCCTCCAAGCGGTGGTACTCCGCAGGTGGATTTTGGGTGAGTGTGACACAGTAAGTTAGTCTCACTATCTATTTAATCATAACCGCCTTCATTGGGTATATAAAATAAATTTATTTGCCTTACATTGGGAAACTGCTTTCATCATTACCGCTTTCATCCATCTACTCAATCATCTTCAAAGTTTTTTGTTTATCAATATCATTACAATCTCTTTGGCTTTCAAACACACATTTGTTCACCGCAAAATCAAGACACAAACCGAAGCATCGTCGCATCATATTCTTTAATAGTAAGTTAGTCACACTTGACATCTGTTAGAATGTCTCTTTTTTATGATTCTCTTGAGATTTTACAATCAAATTATGAATCCTAAAGTTAATCAAGAATATTGATTAAAATTTTACTTGCACAACAATGTATCTTATCCAATCCTAAAATTCTTTGTTTTAACTGTTATTGTAGTTACTTTGTTCATCAAAATTATGATCGGTTTTGTAGTTACAGATATGATGTTTGTTTTTAAAATTTTTGGTATATTTATATATAGTAACATCCTTATTTCTTATTTATAAATATTTACATATACAATTATATTTTATTTGTTGTATTTTTTATTGTAGAACATATAGATCATAAAATGGAAAACATTGGGTTTCAAATGATCGTTGACGAAATTTTCACAAGGCTCCCTGCAGAAGCTATTGGTTATTTGAAATGTCTTTCCAAATTTTTTTATAGGGAACTGTCAAGTCATGCATTTGAGATGATGCATTCTCTTAGAAGTGGAGATTCACTACAAAAGAAACTACTCTCCTTTAAAGACACGTCAATTGTCATTGACAACATAGTAGCTGGTAATTTGGATGTCGTTACAAGCAAAATCATAAGTTTTCTTAACAATGTCCACCCTACCTTCTTACGTATTCTATCGTCATTTAATGGGTTGTTGTTAGTTTGCAATGAACGGATTTGCTGTGAGCTAATCCTTTGGAATCCAACAACCAGGCGCTATAAGTTTTTGTCTGACGACTACTTTAATAATAGTCATGATCAAAACTCTGATACAGGTGGAATGTATTTTGATGAATCAAATGATCTGAAAGTGCTTCACATCAGATGTTACCGTAATGTTGTTACTGCTCGTGTTTACTCACGACGTCATGAGTCATGGAGAATAATAAATTTCTTGAGCGTAAATAAATATGGTTCAAGCAGTTATTCATGGTCTCCCGGAATTTATTCTGGTAAAACCATATATTTCATGGTTTCAAATTATTGGTATGCACCAGGTGAGAGGAACATAGTTGCTTTCCATGTTCTTTCTGAGACTTTCAGAATGCTTCGTTTTCCCGAGAGTATTGGAGTCAATACTTGCCAAGGGCATTTTTTGACCATCGCAAAGAGGCTGCATTTGATTTTTGTTGGAAAGTCTGCTGTGCTAACTGCTGATTTGCTCAGATATGAAGAAGAAGGGTGGATCAAGGTGTTTGCTTTCAATAATCCTCGTGTAGTTGATTATGTAGATAGGTGCCGGAGGACTAATATAATTGTAAACAAGTGGCTGATAACAAGCATTTGGGGGGATATGGTTGAAGTTGATCTGAGCAATGAAGTTTTGAAATACCTCCAAGATGTTGACAAATACAATGGTCCGAAAGGAGCTTTATTTATTGAGACTACTGTTTCGCCCATTGATTAGAAATTATTATGCTGTCTTTTACTGAATGGTGTTTGGTTTTTAGAACTTTCTTTAATATATAGTTAGCTCTGTTTGACACTTTCATATTTTATATTATTAGTTGTGTTAAAATTATTAACCATGTTTGTTTTTTAAATTAATTAAATAAATATTTAGGGTTGAGAGTTTAAAAGCTTGTAATAGTGGCGAAGGTCTGTTTATCTTTTGAAAGCTCTGTTGTGAACAGATGTTTGAAAATAAAACAGTGGTTGAAACATCTATTGACTTTGGTTAACAGATGGATGAAAATGGACGTTTGAAACCACTGTTCGGTTAAAACAGAGTTTTGCGGAGAAAACAATGGTTGAAACTGCTGTTGGGTTAAAACGGTGGTTTCAAACCACTGTTGGGTTAAAACAATGTTTTGTGGAGGTTGAAGGTGATTGAAACGACTGTTGAATTAAAATAGTGTTTTTTGGAGAAAGAACATGCTTGAATGCAAAATGCTATTTCGTTCACAAAGATTAATAAATCGTATGTTTTCGTATTTTTTATACTCTAAACTTTAAGTATTTACCGACTGACTTATCTATTTATAAATATAACCATATTTATCATTTATATGTGTTATGCATGGTTTTCTAAAAGCCACCCGTGTTTGCATACGGGTTTTACCGCTAGTACTATATAATAAAAGAAACCAATAAAAGGACACTTGTCATTATTCTAGACCATCCATAATTGTAGATAATAATTATTTAAGGAATGTGTTTAGTGACGACATCAGATTCCTAATTGATGGAGAAAGGTCTGGTGGAAAGAAATGCTGCTTCTAGGAGGTTGTCAAGTGTTTTCGCTCGACGATTCCATTCTTGGGTGGTTGGTTTGGCCCTTGTTCCTGTAACTCGAATCCTAGCCCGGTATATCCCATTTTAATTTTACACCATTGTGAACCTTACGCCTTTTTACTCTCTGATCGAGGTTCTCGGCATTGAAAAATCTTCGAAAACTAAAGCACACGTGTATATGTTGATATTTAAGAGAAATATAGTCTAGAAAATCAAGGGCAATGGTGATACATATGCGGATTAGACACCAAAAAAAAAAACACTCAACAAATGGCTACAATTTAAGGAATGTGTTTAGTGACGTCATCAGATTCCTAATTGATGGAGAAAGGTATGGTGGCAAGAAAAGCTGCTTCTAGGAGGGTGTCAAGTATTTTCGCTCGACGATTCCATTCTTGGGTGGTTGGTTTGGCCCTTGTTCCAGTTCTCGAATCCTAGCCCGGTATATCCCATTCTAATTTTACACCATTGTGAACCTTACGCCTTTTTACTCTCTGATCGAGGTTCTCGGCATTGAAAAATCTTCGTAAACCAAATCACACGTGTATATGTTGACATTCAAGAGATATATAGTCAAGAAAATCAAGGGTAATGGTGATATATATGCGGATTAGACACACAAAAAAAAACACTCAACAAATGGCTACAATTTAAGGAATGTGTTTACTGACGGCATCAGATTCCTAATTGATGGAGAAAGGTCTGGTGGCAAGAAAAGCTGCTTCTAGGAGGTTGTCAAGTGTTTTCGCTCGACGATTCCATTCTTGGGTGGTTGGTTTGGCCCTTGTTCCTGTAGCTCGAATCCTAGCCCGGTATATCCCATTTTAATTTTACACCATTGTGAACCTTACGCCCTTGTTCCTGTAATTTTACACCATTGTGAACCGGGCTAGGATTCTAGTTACAGGAACAAGGGCCAAACCAACCACCCAAGAATGGAATCGTCGAGCGAAACACTGGACAACCTCCTAGAAGCAGCTTTTCTTGCCACCAGACCTTTCTCCATCAATTAGGAATCTGATGCCGTCACTAAAAACATTCCACAAATTGTAGCCATTTGTTGAGTGTTTTTTTTTGGTGTCTAATCCGCATATATATCACCATTGCCCTTGATTTTCTTGACTCTATATCTCTTAAATGTCAACATATACACGTGTGATTTTGTTTATGAAGATTTTTCAATGCCGAGAACCTCGATCATAGAGTAAAAAAGGCTTAAGGTTCACAATGGTGTAAAATTAAAATGGGATATACCGGGCTAGGATTCGAGTTACAGGAACCAGGGCCAAACCAACCACCCAAGAATGGAATCGTCGAGCGAAAACACATGACAATCTCCTAGAAGCAGCTTTTCTTGCCACCAGACCTTTCTCCATCAATTAGGAATCTGATGCCGTCACTAAACACATTCCTTAAATTGTAGCCATTTGTTGAGTGTTTTTTTTGGTGTCTAATCCGCATAAATATAACCATCGCCCTTTATTTTCTTGACTGTATATCTCTTAAATGTCAATATATACACGTGTTATTTAGTTTACGAAGATTTTTCTATGCCGAGAACCTCGATCAGAGTGTAAAAAAGGCGTAAAGTTCACAATGGTGTAAAATTAAAATGGGATATACCGGGGCTAGGATTCGAGTTACAGGAACAAGGGCCAAACCAACCACCCAAGAATGGAATCGTCGAGCGAAAAAACTTGACAACCTCCTAGAAGCAGCTTTTCTTGCCACCAGACCTTTCTCCATCAATTAGGAATCTGATGCCGTCATTAAATACTTTCCTTAAATTGTAGCCATTTTTTGAGTGTTTTTTTATGTGTCTAATCCGCATAAATATCACCATTGCCCTTTATTTTCTTGACTGTATATCTCTTAAATGTTAACATATACACGTGTGATTTAGTTTACGAAGATTTTTCAATGCCGAGAACCTCGATCAGAGAGTAAAAAAGGCGTAAGGTTCACAATGGTGTAAAATTAAAATGGGATATACCGGGCTAGGATTTGAGTTACAGGAACAAGGGCCAAACCAACCACCCAAGAATGGAATCGTCGAGCGAAAACACTTGACAACCTCCTAGAAGCAGCTTTTCTTGCTACCAGACCTTTCTCCATCAATTAGGAATCTGATGCCGTCACTAAAAACATTCCATAAATTGTAGCCATTTGTTGAGTGTTTTTTTTGGTGTCTAATCCGCATATATATCACCATTGCCCTTGATTTTCTTGACTGTATATCTCTTAAATGTCAACATATACACGTGTGATATTGTTTACGAAGATTTTTCAATACCGAGAACCTCGATCATAGAGTAAAAAAGGCTTAAGGTTCACAATGGTGTAAAATTAAAATGGGATATACCGAGCTAGGATTCGAGTTACAGGAACCAGGGCCAAACCAACCACCCAAGAATGGAATCGTCGAGCGAAAACACATGACAACCTCCTAGAAGCAGTTTTTCTTGCCACCAGACCTTTCTCCATCAATTAGGAATCTGATGCCGTCACTAAACACATTCCTTAAATTGTAGCCATTTGTTGAGTGTTTTTTTTTGGTGTCTAATCCGCATAAATATAACCATTGCCCTTTATTTTCTTGACTGTATATCTCTTAAATGTCAACATATACACGTGTTATTTAGTTTACGAAGATTTTTCAATGCCGAGAACCTCGATCAGAGTGTAAAAAAGGCGTAAAGTTCACAATGGTGTAAAATTAAAATGGGATATACCGGGGCTAGGATTCGAGTTACAGGAACAATGGCCAAACCAACCACCCAAGAATGGAATCGTCGAGCGAAAACACTTGACAACCTCCTAGAAGCAGCTTTTCTTGCCACCAGACCTTTCTCCAGCAATTAGGAACTGATGCCGTCATTAAACACTTTCCTTAAATTGTAGCCATTTGTTGAGTGTTTTTTTAGTGTCTAATCCGCATAAATATCACCATTGCCCTTTATTTTCTTGACTGTATATCTCTTAAATGTCAACATATACACGTGTGATTTAGTTTACGAAGGTTTTTCAATGCCGAGAACCTCGATCAGAGAGTAAAAAAGGCGTAAGGTTCACAATGGTGTAAAATTAAAATGGGATATACCGGGCTAGGATTCGAGTTACAGGAACAAGGGCCAAACCAACCACCCAAGAATGGAATCGTCGAGCAAAAACACTTTACAACCTCCTAGAAGCAGCTTTTCTTACCACCAGACCTGTCTTCATCAATTTGGAATCTGATGCCGTCACTAAACACATTCCTTAAATTGTAGCCATTTGTTGAGTGTTTTTTTTGGTTTCTAATTCGCATATATATCACCATTGCCCTTGATTGTCTTAACTGTTTATCACTTAAATATCAACATATACACGTGTGATTTAGTTTACGAAGATTTATCAATGCCGAGAACCTCGATCAGAGAGTAAAAAAGGCGTAAGGTTCACAATGGTGTAAAATTAAAATGGGATATACCGGACTAGGATTCGAGTTACAGGAACAAGGGCCAAACCAACCACTCAAGAATGGAATCGTCGAGCAAAAATACTTGACAACCTCCTAGAAGCAGCTTTTCTTGCCACCAGACCTTTCTCCATGAATTAGGAATCTAATGCCGTCACTAAACACATTCCTTAAATTGTAGCCATTTGTTGAGTGTTTTTTTTGGTGTCTAATTCGCATATATATCACCATTGCCCTTGATTGTCTTAACTGTATATCTCTTAAATATCAACATATACACGTGTGATTTAGTTTACGAAGATTTATCAATGCCGAGAACGTCGATCATAGAGTAAAAAAGGCGTAAGGTTCACAATGGTGTAAAATTAAAATGGGATATACCGGGTTAGCATTCGAGTTACTGGAACAAGGGCCAAACCAACCACCCAAGAATGGAATCGTTGAGCGAAAACACTTGACAACCTCCTAGAAGCAGCTTTTCTTGCCACCAGACCTTTCTCCATGAATTAGGAATCTAATGCCGTCACTAAACACAATCCTTAAATTGTAGCCATTTATTGAGTGTTTTTTTTGGTGTCTAATCCGCATATATATCACCATTGCCCTTGATTTTCTTGACTGTATATCTCTTAAATATCAACATATACACGTGTGATTTAGTTTACGAAGATTTTTCAATGCCGAGAACCTCGATCAGAGAGTAAAAAAGGCGTAAGGTTCACAATGGTGTAAAATTAAAATGGGATCCACCGGGCTAGGATTCGAGTTACAGGAACAAGGGCCAAACCAACCACCCAAGAATGGAATCGTCGAGCGAAAACACTTGACAACCTCCTAGAAGCAGCTTTTCTTGCCACCAGACCTTTCTCCATCAATTAGGAATCTGATGCCGTCATTAAACACTTTCCTTAAATTGTAGCCATTTTTTGAGTGTTTTTTTTAGTGTCTAATCCGCATAAATATCACCATTGCCCTTTATTTTCTTGACTGTATATCTCTTAAATGTTAACATATACACGTGTGATTTAGTTTACGAAGATTTTTCAATGCCGAGAACCTCGATCAGAGAGTAAAAAAGGCGTAAGGTTCACAATGGTGTAAAATTAAAATGGGATATACCGGGCTAGGATTTGAGTTACAGGAACCAGGGCCAAACCAACCACCCAAGAATGGAATCGTCGAGCGAAAACACTTGACAACCTCCTAGAAGCAGCTTTTCTTGCCACCAGACCTTTCTCCATCAATTAGGAATCTGATGCCGTCATTAAACACTTTCCTTAAATTGTAGCCATTTTTTGAGTGTTTTTTTTAGTGTCTAATCCGCATAAATATCACCATTGCCCTTTATTTTCTTGACTGTATATCTCTTAAATGTTAACATATACACGTGTGATTTAGTTTACGAAGATTTTTCAATGCCGAGAACCTCGATCAGAGAGTAAAAAAGGCGTAAGGTTCACAATGGTGTAAAATTAAAATGGGATATACCGGGCTAGGATTTGAGTTACAGGAACAAGGGCCAAACCAACCACCCAAGAATGGAATCGTCGAGCGAAAACACTTGACGACCTCCTAGAAGCAGCTTTTCTTGCTACCAGACCTTTCTCCATCAATTAGGAATCTGATGCCGTCACTAAAAACATTCCATAAATTGTAGCCATTTGTTGAGTGTTTTTTTTGGTGTCTAATCCGCATATATATCACCATTGCCCTTGATTTTCTTGACTGTATATCTCTTAAATGTCAACATATACACGTGTGATATTGTTTACGAAGATTTTTCAATGCCGAGAACCTCGATCATAGAGTAAAAAAGGCTTAAGGTTCACAATGGTGTAAAATTAAAATGGGATATACCGAGCTAGGATTCGAGTTACAGGAACCAGGGCCAAACCAACCACCCAAGAATGGAATTGTCGAGCGAAAACACATGACAACCTCCTAGAAGCAGTTTTTCTTGCCACCAGACCTTTCTCCATCAATTAGGAATCTGATGCCGTCACTAAACACATTCCTTAAATTGTAGCCATTTGTTGAGTGTTTTTTTTGGTGTCTAATCCGCATAAATATAACCATTGCCCTTTATTTTCTTGACTGTATATCTCTTAAATGTCAACATATACACGTGTTATTTAGTTTACGAAGATTTTTCAATGCCGAGAACCTCGATCAGAGTGTAAAAAAGGCGTAAAGTTCACAATGGTGTAAAATTAAAATGGGATATACCGGGGCTAGGATTCGAGTTACAGGAACAAGGGCCAAACCAACCACCCAAGAATGGAATCGTCGAGCGAAAACACTTGACAACCTCCTAGAAGCAGCTTTTCTTGCCACCAGACCTTTCTCCAGCAATTAGGAACTGATGCCGTCATTAAACACTTTCCTTAAATTGTAGCCATTTGTTGAGTGTTTTTTTAGTGTCTAATCCGCATAAATATCACCATTGCCCTTTATTTTCTTGACTGTATATCTCTTAAATGTCAACATATACACGTGTGATTTAGTTTACGAAGGTTTTTCAATGCCGAGAACCTCGATCAGAGAGTAAAAAAGGCGTAAGGTTCACAATGGTGTAAAATTAAAATGGGATATACCGGGGTAGGATTCGAGTTACAGGAACAAGGGCCAAACCAACCACCCAAGAATGGAATCGTCGAGCAAAAACACTTGACAACCTCCTAGAAGCAGCTTTTCTTACCACCAGACCTGTCTTCATCAATTTGGAATCTGATGCCGTCACTAAACACATTCCTTAAATTGTAGCCATTTGTTGAGTGTTTTTTTTGGTTTCTAATTCGCATATATATCACCATTGCCCTTGATTGTCTTAACTGTTTATCACTTAAATATCAACATATACACGTGTGATTTAGTTTACGAAGATTTATCAATGCCGAGAACCTCGATCAGAGAGTAAAAAAGGCGTAAGGTTCACAATGGTGTAAAATTAAAATGGGATATACCGGACTAGGATTCGAGTTACAGGAACAAGGGCCAAACCAACCACTCAAGAATGGAATCGTCGAGCAAAAATACTTGACAACCTCCTAGAAGCAGCTTTTTTTGCCACCAGACCTTTCTCCATGAATTAGGAATCTAATGCCGTCACTAAACACATTCCTTAAATTGTAGCCATTTGTTGAGTGTTTTTTTTGGTGTCTAATTCGCATATATATCACCATTGCCCTTGATTGTCTTAACTGTATATCTCTTAAATATCAACATATACACGTGTGATTTAGTTTACGAAGATTTATCAATGCCGAGAACGTCGATCAGAGAGTAAAAAAGGCGTAAGGTTCACAATGGTGTAAAATTAAAATGGGATATACCGGGCTAGCATTCGAGTTACTGGAACAAGGGCCAAACCAACCACCCAAGAATGGAATCGTTGAGCGAAAACACTTGACAACCTCCTAGAAGCAGCTTTTCTTGCCACCAGACCTTTCTCCATGAATTAGGAATCTAATGCCGTCACTTAACACATTCCTTAAATTGTAGCCATTTATTGAGTGTTTTTTTTGGTGTCTAATCCGCATATATATCACCATTGCCCTTGATTTTCTTGACTGTATATCTCTTAAATATCAACATATACACGTGTGATTTAGTTTACGAAGATTTTTCAATGCTGAGAACCTCGATCAGAGAGTAAAAAAGGCGTAAGGTTCACAATGGTGTAAAATTAAAATGGGATCCACCGGGCTAGGATTCGAGTTACAGGAACAAGGGCCAAACCAACCACCCAAGAATGGAATCGTCGAGCGAAAACACTTGACAACCTCCTAGAAGCAGCTTTTTTTACCACCAGACCTGTCTCCATCAATTAGGAATCTGATGCCGTCACTAAACACATTCCTTAAATTGTAGCCATTTGTTGAGTGTTTTTTTTGGTGTCTAATCCGCATATATATCACCATTCCCCTTGATTTTCTTGACTGTATATGTCTTAAATGTCAACATATACACGTCTGATTTAGTTTACGAATATTTTTCATTGCCGAGAACCTCGATCAGAGAGTAAAAAAGGCGTAAGGTTCACAATGGTGTAAAATTAAAATGGGATATACCGGGCTAGGATTTGAGTTATAGGAACAAGGGCTAAACCAACCCCCCAAGAATGGAATCGTCGAGCGAAAACACTTGACAACCTTCTAGAAGGAACTTTTCTTGCCACCAGACCTTTCTACATGAATTAGAATCTGATGCTGTCACTAAACACATTCCTTTAACTGTAGCCATCTGTTGAGTGTTTTTTTTGGTGTCTAATCCGTATATATATCACCATTGCCCTTGATTTTCTTGACTGTATATCTCTTAAATGTCAACATATACACGTTTGATTTAGTTTACGAGGATTTTTCAATGCCAAGAACCTCGATCAGAGAGTAAAAAAGGCGTAAGGTTACCAATGGTGTAAAATTAAAAAGGGATATACCGGGCTAGGATTCGAGTTACAGGAACAAGGGCCAAACCAACCACCCAAGAATGGAACCGTCGAGCGAAAACTCTTGACAACCTCCTAGAAGTAGCTTTTCTTACCACCAGACCTATCTCCATTAATTAGAAATATGATGCCGTCATTAAACACATTTCTTAAATTGCAGCCATTTGTTGAGTGTTTTTTTTGGTGTCTAATCCGCATATATATCCCCATTGCCCTTGATTTTCTTGACTGTATATCTTTTAAATATCAACATATACACGTGTGATTTAGTTTACGAAGATTTTTCAATGCCGAGAACCTTGATCAGAGAGTAAAAAAGGCGTAAGGTTCACAATGGTGTAAAATTAAAATGGGATATACCGGGCTAGGATTCGAGTTACAGGAACAAGGGCCAAACCAACCACCCAAGAATGGAATCGTCGAGCGAAAACACTTGACAACCTCCTAGAAGTAGCTTCTCTTGCCACCAGACCTTTCTCCATTAATTAGGAATCTGATGCCGTCACTAAACACATTCCTTAAATTGTAGCCATTTGTTGAATGTTTTTTTTGTGTCTAATCCGCATATATATCACCATTGCCCTTGATTTTCTTGACTGTATATCTCTTTAATATCAACATATACACGTGTGATTTAGTTTACGAAGATTTTTCAATGCCGAGAACCTCGATCTGAGAGTAAAAAAGGTGTAAGGTTCAAAATGGTGTAAAATTAAAATGGGATATACCGGGGCTAGGATTCGAGTTACAGGAACAAGGGCCAAACCAACCACCCAAGAATGGAATCGTCGAGCGAAAACACTTGACAACCTCCTAGAAGCAGCTTTTCTTGCCACCAGACCTTTCTCCATCAATTAGGAATCTGATGCCGTCATTAAACACTTTCCTTAAATTGTAGCCATTTGTTGAGTGTTTTTTTTTGGTGTCTAATCCGCATAAATATTACCATTGCCCTTTATTTTCTTGACTGTATATCTCTTAAATGTCAACATATACACGTGTGATTTAGTTTACGAAGATTTTTTAATTCCGAGCACCTCGATCAGAGAGTAAAAAAGGCGTAAGGTTCACAATGGTGTAAAAATAAAATGGGATATACCGGGCTAGGATTCGAGTTACAGGAACAAGGGCCAAACCAACCACCCGAGAATGGAATCGCCGAGCAAAAACACTTGACAACCTCCTAGAAGCAGCTTTACTTACCACCAGACCTGTCTCCATCAATTTGGAATCTGATGCCGTCACTAAACACATTCCTTAAATTGTAGCCATTTGTTGAGTGTTTTTTTTGGTGTCTAATTCGCATATATATCACCATTGCCCTTGATTGTCTTAACTGTATATCTCTTAAATATCAACATATACACGTGTGATTTAGTTTACGAAGATTTATCAATGCCGAGAACGTCGATCAGAGAGTAAAAAAGGCGTAAGGTTCACAATGGTGTAAAATTAAAATGGGATATACCGGACTAGGATTCGAGTTACAGGAACAAGGGCCAAACCAACCACTCAAGAATGGAATCGTCGAGCAAAAACACTTGAGAAGCTCCTAGAAGCAGCTTTTCTTGCCACCAGACCTTTCTCCATGAATTAGGAATCTAATGCCGTCACTAAACACATTCCTTAAATTGTAGCCATTTATTGAGTGTTTTTTTTTTGGTGTCTAATCCGCATATATATCACCATTGCCCTTGATTTTCTTGACTGTATATCTCTTAAATGTCAACATATACACGTCTGATTTAGTTTACGAATATTTTTCAATGCCGAGAACCTCGATCAGAGAGTAAAAAAGGCGTAAGGCTCACAATGGTGTAAAATTAAAATGGGATATACCGGGCTAGGATTTGAGTTAGAGGAACAAGGGCCAAACCAACCACCCAAGAATGGAATCGTCGAGCGAAAACACTTGACAACCTCCTAGAAGCAGCTTTTCTTGCCACCAGACCTTTCTACATGAATTAGAAATCTAATGCCGTCACTAAACACATTCCTTAAACTGTAGCCATCTGTTGAGTGTTTTTTTGGTGTCTAATCCGTATATATATCACCATTGCCCTTGATTTTCTTGACTGTATATCTCTTAAATGTCAACATATACACGTTTGATTTAGTTTACGAAGACTTTTCAATGCCAAGAACCTCGATCAGAGAGTAAAAAAGGCGTAAGGTTCACAATGGTGTAAAATTAAAATGGGATATACCGGGCTAGCATTCGAGTTACTGGAACAAGGGCCAAACCAACCACCCAAGAATGGAATCGTCGAGCGAAAACACTTGACAACCTCCTAGAAGCAGCTTTTCTTGCCACCAGACCTTTCTACATGATTTAGAAATCTAATGCCGTCACTAAACACATTCCTTAAACTGTAGCCATCTGTTGAGTGTTTTTTTTGGTGTCTAATCCGTATATATATCACCATTGCCCTTGATTTTCTTGACTGTATATCTCTTAAATGTCAACATATACACGTTTGATTTAGTTTACGAAGACTTTTCAATGCCAAGAACCTCGATCAGAGAGTAGAAAAGGCGTAAGGTTCACAATGGTGTAAAATTAAAATGGGATATACCGGGCTAGCATTCGAGTTACTGGAACAAGGGCCAAACCAACCACCCAAGAATGGAATCGTTGAGCGAAAACACTTGACAACCTCCTAGAAGCAGCTTTTCTTGCCACCAGACCTTTCTCCATGAATTAGGAATCTGATGCCGTCACTAAACACATTCCTTAAATTGTAGCCATTTGTTGAGACTTTTTTTTTGGTGTCTAATCCGCATATATATCACCATTTCCCTTGATTTTCTTGACTGTATATCTCTTAAATATCAACATATACACGTGTGATTTAGTTTACGAAGATTTTTCAATGCCGAGAACCTCGATCAGAGAGTAAAAAAGGCGTAAGGTTCACAATGGGGTAAAATTAAAATGGGATATACCGGGGCTAGGATTCGAGTTACAGGAACAAGGGCCAAACCAACCACCCAAGAATGGAATCGTCGAGCGAAAACACTTGACAACCTCGTAGAAGCAGCTTTTCTTGCCACCAGACCTTTCTCCATCAATTAGGAATCTGATGCCGTCAATAAACACTTTCCTTAAATTGTAGCCATTTGTTGAGTGTTTTTTTTGGTGTCTAATCCGCATAAATATTACCATTGCCCTTTATTTTCTTGACTGTATATCTCTTAAATGTCAACATATACACGTGTGATTTAGTTTACGAAGATTTTTTAATTCCGAGAACCTCGATCAGAGAGTAAAAAAGGCGTAAGGTTCACAATGGTGTAAAATTAAAATGGGATATACCGGGCTAAGATTTGAGTTACAGGAACAAGGCCAAACCAACCACCCAAGAATGGAATCGTCGAGCAAAAACACTTGACAACCTCCTAGAAGCAGCTTTTCTTACCACCAGACCTGTCTCCATCAATTTGGAATCTGATGCCGTCACTAAACACATTCCTTAAATTGTAGCCATTTGTTGAGTGTTTTTTTTGGTGTCTAATTCGCATATATATCACCGTTGCCCTTGATTGTCTTAACTGTATATCTGTTAAATATCAACATATACACGTGTGATTTAGTTTACGAAGATTTATCAATGCCGAGAATCTCGATCAGAGAGTAAAAAAGGCGTATGGTTCACAATGGTGTAAAATTAAAATGGGATATACCGGACTCGGATTCGAGTTACAGGAACAAGGGCCAAACCAAGCACTCAAGAATGGAATCGTCGAGCAAAAACACTTGAGAACCTCCTAGAAGCAGCTTTTCTTGCCACCCGACCTTTCTCCATGAATTAGGAATCTAATGCCGTCACTAAACACATTCCTTAAATTGTAGCCATTTATTGAGTGTTTTTTTTGGTGTCTAATCCGCATATATATCACCATTGCCCTTGATTTTCTTGACTGTATATCTCTTAAATATCAACATATACACGTGTGATTTAGTTTACGAAGATTTTTCAATGCCGAGAACCTCGATCAGAGAGTAAAAAAGGCGTAAGGTTCACAATGGTGTAAAATTAAAATGGGATACACCGGGCTAGGATTCGAGTTACAGGAACAAGGGCCAAACCAACCACCCAAGAATGGAATCGTCGAGCGAAAACACTTGACAACCTCCTAGAAGCAGCTTTTCTTACCACCAGACCTGTCTCCATCAATTAGGAATCTGATGCCGTCACTAAACACATTCCTTAAAATGTAGCCATTTGTTGAGTGTTTTTTTTGGTGTCTAATCCGCATATATATCACCATTCCCCTTGATTTTCTTGACTGTATATGTCTTAAATGTCAACATATACACGTCTGATTTAGTTTACGAATATTTTTCATTGCCGAGAACCTCGATCAGAGAGTAAAAAAGGCGTAAGGTTCACACTGGTGTAAAATTAAAATGGGATATACCGGGCTAGGATTTTAGTTATAGGAACAAGGGCCAAACCAACCCCCCAAGAATGGAATCGTCGAGCGAAAACACTTGACAACCTTCTAGAAGGAACATTTCTTGCCACCAGACCTTTCTACATGAATTAGAATCTGATGCTGTCACTAAACACATTCCTTAAAATGTAGCCATTTGTTGAGTGTTTTTTTTGGTGTCTAATCCGCATATATATCACCATTGCCATTGATTTTCTTGACTGTATATCTCTTAAATGTCAACATATACACGTCTGATTTAGTTTACGAATATTTTTCAATGCCGAGAACCTCGATCAGAGAGTAAAAAAGGCGTAAGGTTCACAATGGTGTAAAATTAAAATGGGATATACCGGGCTAGGATTTGAGTTAGAGGAACAAGGGCCAAACCAACCACCCAAGAATGGAATCGTCGAGCGAAAACACTTGACAACCTCCTAGAAGCAGCTTTTCTTACCACCAGACCTGTCTCCATCAATTAGGAATCTGATGCCGTCACTAAACACATTCCTTAAAATGTAGCCATTTGTTGAGTGTTCTTTTTGGTGTCTAATCCGCATATATATCACCATTCCCCTTGATTTTCTTGACTGTATATGTCTTAAATGTCAACATATACACGTCTGATTTAGTTTACGAATATTATTCATTGCCGAGAACCTCGATCAGAGAGTAAAAAAGGCGTAAGGTTCACAATGGTGTAAAATTAAAATGGGATATACCGGGCTAGGATTTGAGTTATAGGAACAAGGGCCAAACCAACCCCCCAAGAATGGAATCGTCGAGCGAAAACACTTGACAACCTTCTAGAAGCAGCTTTTCTTGCCACCAGACCTTTCTCCATCAATTAGGAATCTGATGCCGTCATTAAACACTTTCCTTAAATTGTAGCCATTTGTTGAGTGTTTTTTTTTGGTGTCTAATCCGCATAAATATTACCATTGCCCTTTATTTTCTTGACTGTATATCTCTTAAATGTCAACATATACACGTGTGATTTAGTTTACGAAGATTTTTTAATCCCGAGAACCTCGATCAGAGAGTAAAAAAGGCGTAAGGTTCACAATGGTGTAAAATTAAAATGGGATATACCGGGCTAGGATTCGAGTTACAGGAACAAGGGCCAAACCAACCACCCAAGAATGGAATCGTCGAGCAAAAACACTTGACAACCTCCTAGAAGCAGCTTTTCTTACCACCAGACCTGTCTCCATCAATTTGGAATCTGATGCCGTCACTAAACACATTCCTTAAATTGTAGCCATTTGTTGAGTGTTTTTTTTTGGTGTCTAATTCGCATATATATCACCATTGCCCTTGATTGTCTTAACTGTATATCTCTTAAATATCAACATATACACGTGTGATTTAGTTTACGAAGATTTATCAATGCCGAGAACGTCGATCAGAGAGTAAAAAAGGCGTAAGGTTCACAATGGTGTAAAATTAAAATGGGATATACCGGACTAGGATTCGAGTTACAGGAACAAGGGCCAAACCAACCACTCAAGAATGGAATCGTCGAGCAAAAACACTTGAGAACCTCCTAGAAGCAGCTTTTCTTGCCACCAGACCTTTCTCCATGAATTAGGAATCTAATGCCGTCACTAAACACATTCCTTAAATTGTAGCCATTTATTGAGTGTTTTTTTTGGTGTCTAATCCGCATATATATCACCATTGCCATTGATTTTCTTGACTGTATATCTCTTAAATATCAACATATACACGTGTGATTTAGTTTACGAAGATTTTTCAATGCCGAGAACCTCGATCAGAGAGTAAAAAAGGCGTAAGGTTCACAATGGTGTAAAATTAAAATGGGATACACCGGGCTAGGATTCGAGTTACAGGAACAAGGGCCAAACCAACCACCCAAGAATGGAATCGTCGAGCGAAAACACTTGACAACCTCCTAGAAGCAGCTTTTCTTACCACCAGACCTGTCTCCATCAATTAGGAATCTGATGCCGTCACTAAACACATTCCTTAAAATGTAGCCATTTGTTGAGTGTTTTTTTTGGTGTCTAATCCGCATATATATCACCATTCCCCTTGATTTTCTTGACTGTATATGTCTTAAATGTCAACATATACACGTCTGATTTAGTTTACGAATATTTTTCATTGCCGAGAACCTCGATCAGAGAGTAAAAAAGGCGTAAGGTTCCCAATGGTGTAAAATTAAAATGGGATATACCGGGCTAGGATTTGAGTTATAGGAACAAGGGCCAAACCAACCCCCCAAGAATGGAATCGTCGAGCGAAAACACTTGACAACCTTCTAGAAGGAACTTTTCTTGCCACCAGACCTTTCTACATGAATTAGAATCTGATGCTGTCACTAAACACATTCCTTAAACTGTAGCCATCTGTTGAGTGTTTTTTTTGGTGTCTAATCCGTATATATATCACCATTGCCCTTGATTTTCTTGACTGTATATCTCTTAAATGTCAACATATACACGTTTGATTTAGTTTACAAGGATTTTTCAATGCCAAGAACCTCGATCAGAGAGTAAAAAAGGCGTAAGGTTACCAATGGTGTAAAATTAAAATGGGATATACCGGGCTAGGATTCGAGTTACAGGAACAAGGGCCAAACCAACCACCCAAGAATGGAACCGTCGAGCGAAAACACTTGACAACCTCCTATAAGTAGCTTTTCTTACCACCAGACCTATCTCCATTAATTAGAAATATGATGCCGTCACTAAACACATTTCTTAAATTGCAGCCATTTGTTGAGTGTTTTTTTGGTGTCTAATCCGCATATATATCCCCATTGCCCTTGATTTTCTTGACTGTATATCTCTTAAATATCAACATATACACGTGTGATTTAGTTTACGAATATTTTTCAATGCCGAGAACCTTGATCAGAGAGTAAAAAAGGCGTAAGGTTCACAATTGTGTAAAATTAAAATGGGATATACCGGGCTAGGATTCGAGTTACAGGAACAAGGGCCAAACCAACCACCCAAGAATGGAATCGTCGAGCGAAAACACTTGACAACCTCCTAGAAGCAGCTTCTCTTGCCACCAGACCTATCTCCATCAATTAGGAATCTGATGCCGTCACTAAACACATTCCTTAAATTGTAGCCATTTGTTGAATGTTTTTTTTTGTGTCTAATCCGCATATATATCACCATTGCCCTTGATTTTCTTGACTGTATATCTCTTTAATATCAACATATACACGTGTGATTTAGTTTACGAAGATTTTTCAATGCCGAGAACCTCGATCTGAGAGTAAAAAAGGTGTAAGGTTCAAAATGGTGTAAAATTAAAATGGGATATACCGGGGCTAGGATTCGAGTTACAGGAACAAGGGCCAAACCAACCACCCAAGAATGGAATCGTCGAGCGAAAACACTTGACAACCTCCTAGAAGCAGCTTTTCTTGCCACCAGACCTTTCTCCATCAATTAGGAATCTGATGCCGTCATTAAACACTTTCCTTAAATTGTAGCCATTTGTTGAGTGTTTTTTTTTGGTGTCTAATCCGCATAAATATTACCATTGCCCTTTATTTTCTTGACTGTATATCTCTTAAATGTCAACATATACACGTGTGATTTAGTTTACGAAGATTTTTTAATTCCGAGAACCTCGATCAGAGAGTAAAAAAGGCGTAAGGTTCACAATGGTGTAAAATTAAAATGGGATATACCGGGCTAGGATTCGAGTTACAGGAACAAGGGCCAAACCAACCACCCAAGAATGGAATCGTCGAGCAAAAACACTTGACAACCTCCTAGAAGCAGCTTTTCTTACCACCAGACCTGTCTCCATCAATTTGGAATCTGATGCCGTCACTAAACACATTCCTTAAATTGTAGCCATTTGTTGAGTGTTTTTTTTTGGTGTCTAATTCGCATATATATCACCATTGCCCTTGATTGTCTTAACTGTATATCTCTTAAATATCAACATATACACGTGTGATTTAGTTTACGAAGATTTATCAATGCCGAGAACGTCGATCAGAGAGTAAAAAAGGCGTAAGGTTCACAATGGTGTAAAATTAAAATGGGATATACCGGACTAGGATTCGAGTTACAGGAACAAGGGCCAAACCAACCACTCAAGAATGGAATCGTCGAGCAAAAACACTTGAGAACCTCCTAGAAGCAGCTTTTCTTGCCACCAGACCTTTCTCCATGAATTAGGAATCTAATGCCGTCACTAAACACATTCCTTAAATTGTAGCCATTTATTGAGTGTTTTTTTTGGTGTCTAATCCGCATATATATCACCATTGCCATTGATTTTCTTGACTGTATATCTCTTAAATGTCAACATATACACGTCTGATTTAGTTTATGAATATTTTTCAATGCCGAGAACCTCGATCAGAGAGTAAAAAAGGCGTAAGGTTCACAATGGTGTAAAATTAAAATGGGATATACCGGGCTAGGATTTGAGTTAGAGGAACAAGGGCCATACCAACCACCCAAGAATGGAATCGTCGAGCGAAAACACTTGACAACCTCCTAGAAGCAGCTTTTCTTGCCACCAGACCTTTCTACATGAATTAGAAATCTAATGCCGTCACTAAACACATTCCTTAAACTGTAGCCATCTGTTGAGTGTTTTTTTTGGTGTCTAATCCGTATATATATCACCATTGCCCTTGATTTTCTTGACTGTATATCTCTTAAATGTCAACATATACACGTTTGATTTAGTTTACGAAGACTTTTCAATGCCAAGAACCTCGATCAGAGAGTAAAAAAGGCGTAAGGTTCACAATGGTGTAAAATTAAAATGGGATATACCGGGCTAGCATTCGAGTTACTGGAACAAGGGCCAAACCAACCACCCAAGAATGGAATCGTTGAGCGAATACACTTGACAACCTCCTAGAAGCAGCTTTTCTTGCCACCAGACCTTTCTCCATGAATTAGGAATCTGATGCCGTCACTAAACACATTCCTTAAATTGTAGCCATTTGTTGAGTCTTTTTTTTTGGTGTCTAATCCGCATATATATCACCATTTCCCTTGATTTTCTTGACTGTATATCTCTTAAATGTCAACATATACACGTGTGATTTAGTTTACGAAGATTTTTCAATGCCGAGAACCTCGATCAGAGAGTAAAAAAGGCGTAAGGTTCACAATGGGGTAAAATTAAAATGGGATATACCGGGGCTAGGATTCGAGTTACAGGAACAAGGGCCAAACCAACCACCCAAGAATGGAATCGTCGAGCGAAAACACTTGACAACCTCCTAGAAGCAGCTTTTCTTGCCACCAGACCTTTCTCCATCAATTAGGAATCTGATGCCGTCACTAAACACATTCCTTAAACTGTAGCCATCTGTTGAGTGTTTTTTTTGTGTCTAATCCGTATATATATCACCATTGCCCTTGATTTTCTTGACTGTATATCTCTTAAATGTCAACATATACACGTTTGATTTAGTTTACGAAGACTTTTCAATGCCAAGAACCACGATCAGAGAGTAAAAAAGGGGTAAGGTTCACAATGGTGTAAAATTAAAATGGGATATACCGGGCTAGGATTCGAGTTACAGGAACAAGGGCCAAACCAACCACCCAATAATGGAATCGTTGAGCGAAAACACTTGACAACCTCCTAGAAGCAGCTTTTCTTGCCACCAAACCTGTCTCCATGAATTAGGAATCTGATGCCGTCACTAAACACATTCCTTAAATTGTAGGCATTTGTTGAGTATCTTTTTTGGTGTCTAATCCGCTTATATATTACCATTGCCCTTGATTTTCTTGACTGTATATCTCTTAAATGTCAACATATACACGTGTGATTTAGTTTACGAAGATTTTTCAATGCCAAGAACCTCGATCAGAGAGTAAAAAAGGCGTAAGGTTCACAATGGTGTAAAATTAAAATGGGATATACCGGGCTAGGATTCGAGTTACAGGAACAAGGGCCAAACCAACCACCCAAGAATGGAATCGTCGAGCGAAAACACTTGACAACCTCCTAGAAGTAGCTTTTCTTACCACCAGACCTATCTCCATTAATTAGAAATCTGATGCCGTCACTAAACACATTTCTTAAATTGCAGCCATTTGTTGAGTGTTTTTTTTGGTGTCTAATCCGCATATATATCCCCATTGCCCTTGATTTTCTTGACTGTATATCTCTTAAATATCAACATATACACGTGTGATTTAGTTTACGAAGATTTTTCAATGCCGAGAACCTTGATCAGAGAGTAAAAAAGGCGTAAGGTTCACAATGGTGTAAAATTAAAATGGGATATACCGGGCTTGGATTCGAGTTACAGGAACAAGGGCCAAACCAACCACCCAAGAATGGAATCGTCGAGCGAAAACACTTGACAACCTCCTAGATGCAGCTTCTCTTGCCACCAGACCTTTCTCCATCAATTTGGAATCTGATGCTGTCACTAAACAAATTCTTTAAATTGTAGCCATTTGTTGAGTGTTTTTTTTTGTGTCTAATCCGCATATATATCACCATTGCCCTTGATTTTCTTGACTGTATATCTCTTTAATATTAACATATACACGTGTGATTTAGTTTACGAAGATTTTTCAATGCCGAGAACCTCGATCTGAGAGTAAAAAAGGCGTAAGGTTCACAATGGTATAAAATTAAAGTGGGATATACCGGGCTAGGATTCGAGTTACATGAACAAGGGCCAAATCAACCACCCAATAATGGAATCGTCGAGCGAAAACACTTGACAACCTCCTAGAAGCAGCTTTTCTTGACACCAGACCTTTCTCCATTAATTAGAAATCTGATGCCGTCAATAAACACATTCCTTAAATTGTAGCCATTTGTTGAGTGTTTTTTTTGGTGTCTAATCCGCATATATATCACCATTGCCCTTGATTTTCTTGACTGTATATCTCTTAAATGTCAACATATACACGTGTGATTTAGTTTATGAAGATTTTTCAATGCCGAGAGAGAGTAAAAAAGGCGTAAGTTTCACAATGGTGTAAAATTAAAATGGGATATACCGGGCTAGGATTCGAGTTACAGGAACAAGGGCCAAACCAACCACCCAAGAATGGAATCGTCGAGCGAAAACACTTGATAACCTCCTAGAAGCAGCTTTTCTTACCACCAGATCTTTCTCCATCAATTAGGAATCTGATGCCGTCACTAAACACATTCCTTAAATTGTAGCCATTTGTTGAGTGTTTTTTTTGGTGTCTAATCCGCATATATATCACCATTGCCCTTGATTTTCTTGACTGTATATCTCTTAAATGTCAACATATACACGTGTGATTTAGTTTACGAAGATTTTTCAATGCCGAGAACCTCGATCTGAGAGTAAAAAAGGCGTAAGGTTCACAATGGTGTAAAATTAAAATGGGATATACCGTGCTAGGATTCGAGTTACAGGAACAAAAGCCAAACCAACCACCCAAGAATGGAATCATCGAGCGAAAACACTTGTCAACCTCCTAGAAGCAGCTTTTCTTGCCACTAGACCTTTCTCCATCAATTAGGAATCTGATGCCGTCACTAAACACATTCCTAAATTGTAGCCATTTGTTGAGTATTTTTTTTGGTGTCTAATCCACATATATATCACCATTGCCCTTGATTTTCTTGACTGTATATCTCTTAAATGTCAACATATAACGTGTGATTTAGTTTACGAAGATTTTTCAATGCCGAGAACCTCCATCAGAGAGTAAAAAAGACGTAAGGTTCACAATGGTGTAAGATTAAAATGGGATATACCGGGCTAGGATTTGAGTTACAGGAACAAGGGTTAAACCAACCACCCAAGAATGGAATCGTCGAGCGAAAACACTTGATAACCTCCTAGAAGCAGCTTTTCTTGCCACCGGACCTTTCTCCATCAATTAGGAATCTGATGCCGTCACTAAACAATTCCTTAAATTGTAGCTATTTGTTGAGTGTTTTTTTTGGTGTCTAATCCGCATATATATCACCATTGCCCTTGATTTTCTTGACTGTATATCTCTTAAATGTCAACATATACACGTGTGATTTAGTTTACGTAGATTTTTCAATGCCGAGAACCTCGATCAAAGAGTAAAAAAGGCGTAAGGTTCACAATGGTGTAAAATTAAAATGGGATATACCGGGCTAGGATTCGAGTTACAGGAGCAAGGGCCAAACCAACCACCCAAGAATGGAATCGTCGAGCGAAAACATTTGACAACCTCCTAGAAGTAGCTTTTCTTGCCACCAGACCTTTCTCCATCAATTAGGAATATGATTCCGTCACTAAACACATTCCTTAAATTGTAGCCATTTGTTGATTGTTTTTTTTTGGTTTCTAATCCGCATATATATCACCATTTCCCTTGATTTTCTTGACTGTATATCTCTTAAATATCAACATATACACGTGTGATTTAGTTTACGAAGATTTTTTAATGCCGAGAACCTCGATTAGAGAGTGAAAAAGGCGTAAGGTTGACAATGGTGTAAAATTAAAATGGGATATACCGGGCTAGGATTCGAGTTACTGGAACAAGGGCCAAACCAACCACCCAAGAATGGAATCGTCGAGCGAAAACACTTGACAACCTCATAGAAGCAGCTTTTCTTACCACCAGACCTTTCTCCATCAATTAGGAATCTGATGTCGTCATTAACACATTCCTTGTCACACCCCCAAAAATCCACCATGCGGAGTATCACCGCTTGGAGGCGTGACATGACCAGGATCGAGCCACCAATCATATTGAACAACGTAATTAAGTAAATAAAACCAACCACAATACAATTGGTGACCAAAAGAAAGTAACCAACTTTAAGTTAACAGCGGAAGCATAAAACATAGAACCAAAACATAAGTTCAATGAGTTCATAAAGTTCAAATGTTAAGCACGGGACATAACAGTCCATATCCCACAACGTCCTCCTCCTCATGCAAGCTCCATAAGCATCTAACGACCTGTAAGGCATGTAACAACGAGTCAACAATAAAGTTGAGCGAGTTCACAGTTCGGTGTTTGTTTTAAGTTGTTTTCAAAATGTGGTTTGTCTTTAGCTGGCTTACTTGCCGTGGGGGTTACCCCATAGTTGAAAATATGATTAACCAATTCCTTCTTTCCCAAACCATGACCCGTGGGGGCTTCCCCATGTGAACCACTAGACCGTTACCATATCGACAACTGACGAACAATAGTTGTGCCCTACGTCAATGTTCTATCATCATTGACAGTTTGCCATAGTCCATTAGTACACGCCCGTCCGAACGGCACGGTGTGAGGTTTGTTAAACCTAATAGCGCTATTAACTAATGACCCGCTCGCGATTGGCCTCGGCGATTAAGTTGATACAAAATAAGGGACTTAATGATAGAGTTTTTGTCTAGTAAGTTTTAAGGTTGTTGTCCTACCCAAGGAGGACGAACGTACGTATTCTACCCAAGGAGAATACGCAGGATTAATATTGGCATCCTACCTATGGAGGATGGCGGTACATATCCTACCCAAGGAGGATATGCAGGTTCCGTTTTAGTTCTTTTAATATTGGCATCCTACCCATGGAGGATGGCGTTACATATCCTACCTAAGGAGGATATGCAGGCTCCGTTTTAGTTCTTTAACCCATTCCCAACCACCGGGAATCCCATGCCTTAGAAGGAGTGTGAACTCACCTTTGGTTGCTCGGTTAGACTCTCAAAAATAGCTAACAGTCAAGGTCGGTCAATCACGTCCTAGTATGATTACCACTTAGTAGTGACTTGAAATAAGCACGAAGTTCTTACACACATCTATCACATAACATGCATCTCTTTAACGGTTCATGCCCATATAAACTTCCCATCTATTCCCGTTCATAAGCAAACATACGACATTGCACATAACACTTTCATATAACATGTTAGATCATTCTCAGATAACCTACCCGACATTTAGACACGCAAATTACTACTTATGTCATTTCAGCTTTTACATTCAAAACTGGGCTGTTTTCGGGAATTTTAATAAAATAGTTAACCTATTCCAAAAATTCCCAACTTTTTATAGATGGTCTTAAACGATCCAAATATTATTGTGTAAAAATCTCGGGATCCAATTCATTACCAATATTTTATAAAAAATCATTTACCGGACTGCAATCAGATTCATCACTTTCTGACTGCAGTCCACGGATAATTTATTTAAAATTCATCATAAGTCCGATTGATGAAATTCCAGTTGGAGCATTACAACGACATCACTGGTCATCTACAGTACAAATTTCATGAGCTAATTCTACACAGATTTCAAGTTATGACAAAAAACATAACACATATTTTCTGCAGTAAAAACGTAGCTTTTGCTGCTGTGAAAAACGACCCCTTTAAAAATAGCAAACGAAGTCCAAAAATTATGATTCCAGTGCTATTAGAACCGTATTTCGAAATAACACGTTATAGACTCAAGAAAAATAAAGTTTTCATTAAGTTATGATCTGGTTACAGCCAACTGAAGTTGGCTGTAAACATCAACCAGCTTCCTGTTTTCAGCTCTTAACTTTCTAACACGTGCTCGATTGATTCCGTTAACATGTTTAGCGAACAACAACGTATTTCCAGTAATCACAAGCAAGCATCAACATATACCAAACAACATCATACTAACAACACTTCATCACATTTCATCTTTATGTAAACCTTATGTAATGCTTTATGTTTATGTTTTTAGTTCTTCTTGCTTAGTGTTCTTGATATACTTAACATACTACAACTTTTAATCATAACAAGAACATGGACAAGAGTTAAACATTACAACTAGCACAAAGGCTAGGGAAGAACACTAGTGAGAAGATGATGAAAATTGATGATGAAAAGTGGGGAATGAAAGCAAATGAGGAGGATTTTCCAAGACCTTCAAGCTCCAAACTCCATGTATCACCTTCTAGTGCTTGAACAAGCTTGAAAATGGATGAAGATGGTTGAGTTAGGGTGGTGGTGGTGGCGGTTATAGTGAGGCCGAGAGGGAGAGGAGAGTATGTGAGGGAGTGGGGTGATGTTGAGTGATGATATGAATGATATGATGAAGATCTTGGCACCATACTTATAATCTTCATATCTAATATTTTGGCAATGTAATCAAGCAAGATCTCAAGAAGATATGGAATAAGATCTAGTAGTATGGAGGTGATCTTGGTGGGGTCCCTTGGGGACGGTTGCACATGGGGGGGGGGGTTAAATGAAAATTACTTCGTAAATAAATCAATTAGTGGCAGGTTAAAGTGCAAGATCTAATGTTTAGTGTATACCATGTATTTTGAAATGTGTTTAAGTGTTCGGGAACCATAACTAGCTCAGAAAAATAAAATAGTGTTTCTTGCGATATTTTAGTGTTCTGGGTAATGTCCGGTTGTTCGGTTAGATACCGTTTCGTTAAAGTGCTAAGTTGTTCCGTATAGTGTCCTATATATATATTTTTGTAACACTTTTAATTCCTAACACATAGGAGAACATTTAGGACCATTTAGTCAATTTTCTGCACAAGACTAGTATATGTCAACGAGCACATGTAAGTATGACGCATTAATCAGGAAGCAGTTAAGTAATTCAGCACAGTCATCAAACACTTTTATTTAACATTAATTAATCGTATGGATACATGTAATTACGAGGGTTGTCACATTCCTTAAATTGTAGCCATTTATTGAGTGTTTTTTTTGGTGTCTAATCCGCATATATATATATCACCATTGCCCTTGATTTTCTTGACTGTATATCTCTTAAATATCAACATATACACGTGTGATTTAGTTTACGAAGATTTTTCAATGCCGAGAACCTCGATCAGAGAGTAAAAAAGGCGTAAGGTTCACAATGGTGTAAAATTAAAATGGGATATACCGGGCTAGGATTCGAGTTACAGGAACAAGGGCTAAACCAACCACCCAAGAATGGAATTGTCGAGCGAAAACACTTGACAACCTCCTAGAAGCAGCTTTTCTTGCCACCAGACCTTTCTCCATCAATTAGGAATCTGATGTCGTCACTAAACACATTCCTTAAATTGTAGCCATTTGTTGAGTGATTTTTTTTGGTGTCTAATCCGCATATATATCACCATTACCATTGATTTTCTTGACTGTATATCTCTTAAATGTCAACATATACACGTGTGATTTAGTTTACGAAGATTTTTCAATGCCGCGAACCTCGATCAGAGAGTAAAAAAGGCGTAAGGTTCACAATGCTGTAAAATTAAAATGGGATATACCGGGCTAGGATTCGAGTTACCGAAACAAGGGCCAAACCAACCACCCAAGAATGGAATCGTCGAGCGAAAACACTTGACAACCTCCTAGAAGCAGCTTTTCTTACCACCAGACCTTTCTCCATCAATTAGGAATCTGATGCCGTCACTAAACACATTCCTTAAATTGTAGCCATTTGTTGAGGGTTTTTTAGTGTCTAATCCGCATATATATCACCACTGCCCTTGATTTTCTTGACTGTATATCTCTTAAATATCAACATATACATGTGTGATTAATTTACGAAGATTTTTCAATGCCGAGAACCTCGATCAGAGAGTAAAAAAGGCATAAGGTTCAGAATGGTGTAAAATTAAAATGGGATATACCGGGCTAGGATTCGAGTTACAGGAACCAGGGCCAAACCAACCACCCAATAATGGAATCGTCGAGCGAAAACACTTGACAACCTCCTAGAAGCAGCTTTTCTTGCCACCAGACCTTTCTCCATCAATTAGGAATCTGTTGCCGTCACTAAACACATTCCTTAAATTGTAGCTATTTGTTGAGTGTTTTTTTTGGTGTCTAATCCGCATATATATCACCATTGCCCTTGATTATCTTGACTGTATATCTCTTAAATATCAACATATACACGTGTGATTTAGTTTACGAAGATTTTTCAATGCCGAGAACCTCGATCAGAGAGTAAAAGAGGCGTAAGGTTCACAATGGTGTAAAATTAAAATGGGATATACCGGGGTAGGATTCGAGTTACCGGAACAAGGGTCAAACCAACCACCCAAGAATGGAATCGTCGAGCGAAAACACTTGACAACCTCCTAGAAGCAGCTTTTCTTACCACCAGACCTTTCTCCATCAATTAAGAATCTGATGCGGTCACTAAACACATTCCTTAAATTGTAGCCATTTGTTGAGTGTTTTTTTTGGTGTCTAATCAGCATATATATCATCATAGCCCTTGATTTTCTTGACTGTACATCTCTTAAATGTCAACATATACACGTGTGATTTAGTTTACGAAGATTTTTCAATGCCGAGAACCTCGATCAGAGAGTAAAAAAGGCGTAAGGTTCACAATGGTGTAAAACTAAAATGGGATATACCGGGCTAGGATTCAAGTTAAAGGAACAAGGGCCAAACCAACAAGCTAAGAATGTAATCGTCGAGCGAAAACACTTGACAACCTCCTAGAAGCAGCTTTTCTTGCCACCAGACCTTTCTCCATCAATTAGGAATCTGATGCAGTCACTAAACACATTCCTTAAATTGTAGCCATTTGTTGAGTGATTTTTTTGGTGTCTAATCCGCATATATATCACCATTGCCCTTGATTTTCTTGTCTGTATATCTCTTAAATATCAACATATACACGTGTGATTTAGTTTACGATGATTTTTCAATGCCGAGAACCTCGATCAGAGAGTAAAAAAAGCGTAAGGTTCACAATGGTGTAAGATTAAATTGGGATATACCGGGCTAGGATTCGAGTTACAGGAACAAGGGCCAAACCAACCACCCAAGAATGGAATAGTCGAGCGAAAACACTTGACAACCTCCTAGAAGCAGCTTTTCTTGCCACCAGACCTTTCTCCATCAATTAGGAATCTGATGCCGTCACTGAACACATTCCTTAAATTGTAGCCATTTGTTGAGTGATTTTTTTTGGTGTCTAATCCGCATATATATCACTATTGCCATTGATTTTCTTGACTGTATATCTCTTAAATGTCATCATATACACGTGTGATTTAGTTTACGAAGTTTTTTCAATGCCACGAACCTCGATCAGAGAGTAAAAAAGGCGTAAGGTTCACAATGGTATAAAATTAAAATGGTATATACCGGGCTAGGATTCGAGTTACTGGAACAAGGGCAAACCAACCACCCAAGAATGGAATCGTCGAGCGAAAACACTTGACAACCTCCTAGAAGTAGCTTTTCTTACCACCAGACCTTTCTCCATCAATTAAGAATCTGATGCCGTCACTAAACACATTCCTTAAATTGTAGCCATTTATTGAGTGTTTTTTTTGGTGTCTAATCAGCATATATATCATCATAGCCCTTGATTTTCTTGACTGTACATCTCTTAAATGTCAACATATACACGTGTGATTTAGTTTACGAAGATTTTTCAATGCCGAGAACCTCGATCAGATAGTAAAAAAGGCGTAAGGTTCACAATGGTGTAAAACTAAAATGGGATATACCGGGCTAGGATTCAAGTTACAGGAACAAGGGCCAAACCAACAAGCTAAGAATGTAATCGTCGAGCGAAAACACTTGACAACCTCCTAGAAGCAGCTTTTCTTGTCACCAGACCTTTCTCCATCAATTAGGAATCTGATGCAGTCACTAAACACATTCCTTAAATTGTAGCCATTTGTTGAGTGATTTTTTTTGGTGTCTAATCCGCATATATATCACCATTGCCCTTGATTTTCTTGACTGTATATCTCTTAAATATCAACATATACGCGTGTGATTTAGTTTACGATGATTTTTCAATGCCGAGATCCTCGATCAGAGAGTAAAAAAAGCGTAAGGTTCACAATGGTGTAAGATTAAAATGGGATATACCGGGCTAGGATTCGAGTTACAGGAACAAGGGCCAAACCAACCACCCAAGAATGGAATCGTCGAGCGAAAATACTTGACAACCTCCTAGAAGCAGCTTTTCTTGCCACAAGACCTTTCTCCATCAAGTAGGAATCTAATGCCATCACTAAACACATTCCTTAAATTGTAGCCATTTGTTGAGGGTTTTTTTTTGGTGTCTAATCCGCATATATATATCACCATTGCCCTTGATTTTCTTGACTGTATATCTCTTAAATATCAACATATACATGTGTGATTTAGTTTACGAAGATTTTTCAATAACGAGAACCTCGATCAGAGAGTAAAAAAAGGCATAAGGTTCACAATGGTGTAAAATAAAAATGGGATATACCGGGCTAGGATTCGAGTTACAGGAAGAAGGGCCAAACCAACCACCCAAGAATGGAATCGTCGAGCAAAAAACACTTGACAACCTCCTAGAAGCAACTTTTCTTGCCACCAGACCTTTCTCCATCAATTAGGAATCTGATGCCGTCACTGAACACATTCCTTAAATTGTAGCCATTTGTTGAGTGATTTTTTTTGGTGTTTAATCCGCATATATATCACCATTGCCATTGATTTTCTTGACTGTATATCTCTTAAATGTCAACATATACACGTGCGATTTAGTTTACGAAGATTTTTCAATGCCGCGAACCTCGATCAGAGAGTAAAAAAGGCGTAAGGTTCACAATGGTCTAAAATTAAAATGGGATATACCGGGCTAAGATTCGAGTTACCGGAACAAGGGCCAAACCAACCACCCAAGAATGGAATCATCGAGCGAAAACACTTGACAACCTCCTAGAAGCAGCTTTTCTTACCACCAGACCTTTCTCCATCAGTTAAGAATCTGATGCCGTCACTAAACACATTCCTTAAATTGTAGCCATTTGTTGAGTGTTTTTTGGTGTCTAATCAGCATATATATCATCATAGCCCTTGATTTTCTTGACTGAACATCTCTTAAATGTCAACATATACACGTGTGATTTAGTTTACGAAGATTTTTCAATGCCGAGAACCTCGATCAGAGAGTAAAAAAGGCGTAAGGTTCACAATGGTGTAAAACTAAAATGGGATATACCGGGCTAGGATTCAAGTTACAGGAACAAGGGCCAAACCAACAAGCTAAGAATATAATCGTCGATCGAAAACACTTGACAACCTCCTAGAAGCAGCTTTTCTTGCCACCAGACCTTTCTCCATCAATTAGGAATCTGATGCAGTCACTAAACACATTCCTTAAATTGTAGCCATTTGTTGAATGATTTTTTTTTGGTGTCTAATCCGCATATATATCACCATTGCCCTTGATTTTCTTGACTGTATATCTCTTAAATATCAACATATACACGTGTGATTTAGTTTACGATGATTTTTCAATGCCGAGAACCTCGATCAGAGAGTAAAAAAAGCGTAAGGTTCACAATGGTGTAAGATTAAAATGGGATATACCGGGCTAGGATTCGAGTTACAGGAACAAGGGCCAAACCAACCACCCAAGAATGGAATCGTCGAGCGAAAACACTTGACAACCTCCTGGAAGCAGCTTTTCTTGCCACCAGACCTTTCTCCATCAAGTAGGAATCTAATGCCATCACTAAACACATTCCTTAAATTGTAGCCATTTGTTGAGGGTTTTTTTTGGTGTCTAATCCGCCTATATATATCACCATTGCCCTTGATTTTCTTGACTGTATATCTTTTAAATATCAACATATACACGTGTGATTTAGTTTACGAAGATTTTTCAATAACGAGAACCTCGATCAGAGAGTAAAAAAGGCATAAGGTTCACAATGGTGTAAAATAAAAATGGGATATACCGGGCTAGGATTCGAGTTACAGGAACAAGGGCCAAACCAACCACCCAAGAATGGAATCGTCGAGCAAAAAACACTTGACAACCTCCTAGAAGCAACTTTTCTTGCCACCAGACCTTTCTCCATCAATTAGGAATCTGATTCCGTCACTGAACACATTCCTTAAATTGTAGCCATTTGTTGAGTGATTTTTTTTGGTGTCTAATCCACATATATATCACCATTGCCATTGATTTTCTTGACTGTATATCTCTTAAATGTCAACATATACACGTGTGATTTAGTTTACGAAGATTTTTCAATGCCGCGAACCTCGATCAGAGAGTAAAAAAGGCGTAAGGTTCACAATGGTCTAAAATTAAAATGGGATATACCGGGCTAGGATTCGAGTTACCGGAACAAGGGCCAACCCAACCACCCAAGAATGGAATCGTCGAGCGAAAACACTTGACAACCTCCTAGAAGCAGCTTTTCTTACCACCAGACCTTTCTCCATCAATTAAGAATCTGATGCCGTCACTAAACACATTCCTTAAATTGTAGCCATTTGTTGAGTGTTTTTTTTTGGTGTCTAATCCGCATATATATCACCATTGCCCTTGATTTTCTTGACTGTATATCTCTTAAATATCAACATATACACGTGTGATTTAGTTTACGAAGATTTTTCAATGCCGAGAACCTCGATCAGAGAGTAAAAAAGGCGTAAGGTTCACAATGGTGTAAAATTAAAATGGGATATACCGGGCTAGGATTCGAGTTACAGGAACAAGGGCCAAACCAACCACCCAAGAATGGAATCGTTGAGCGAAAACACTTGACAACCTCCTTGAAGCTGCTTTTCTTACCACCATACCTTTCTCCATCAATTAGGAATCTGATGCCGTCACTAAACACATTCCTTAAATTGTAGCCATTTGTTGAGTGTTTTTTATGGTGTCTAATCAGCATATATATCATCATAACCCTTGATTTTCTTGACTGTACATCTCTTAAATGTCAACATATACACGTGTGATTTAGTTTACGAAGATTTTTCAATGCCGAGAACCTCGATCAGAGAGTAAAAAAGGTGTAAGGTTCACAATGGTGTAAAACTAAAATGGGATATACCGGGCTAGGATTCAAGTTACAGGAACAAGGGCCAAACCAACAAGCTAAGAATGTAATCGTCGAGCGAAAACACTTGACAACCTCCTAGAAGCAGCTTTTCTTGCCACCAGACCTTTCTCCATCAATTAGGAATCTGATGCAGTCACTAAACACATTCCTTAAATTGTAGCCATTTGTTGAGTGATTTTTTTTGGTGTCTAATCCGCATATATATCACCATTGCCCTTGATTTTCTTGACTGTATATCTCTTAAATATAACCATATACACGTGTGATTTAGTTTACGATGATTTTTCAATGCCGAGAACCTCGATCAGAGAGTAAAAAAAGCGTAAGGTTCACAATGGTGTAAGATTAAAATGGGATATACCGGGCTAGGATTCGAGTTACAGGAACAAGGGCCAAACCAACCACCCAAGAATGGAATCGTCGAGCGAAAACACTTGACAACCTCCTAGAAGCAGCTTTTCTTGCCACCAGACCTTTCTCCATCAAGTAGGAATCTAATGCCATCACTAAACACATTCCTTAAATTGTAGCCATTTGTTGAGGGTTTTTTTTTGGTGTCTAATCCGCATATATATATCACCATTGCCTTTGATTTTCTTGACTGTATATCTCTTAAAAATCAACATATACACGTGTGATTTAGTTTACGAAGATTTTTCAATAACGAGAACCTCGATCAGAGAGTAAAAAAGGCATAAGGTTCACAATGGTGTAAAATAAAAATGGGATATACCGGGCTAGGATTCGAGTTACAGGAAGAAGGGCCAAACCAACCACCCAAGAATGGAATCGTCGAGCAAAAAACACTTGACAACCTCCTAGAAGCAACTTTTCTTGCCACCAGACCTTTCTCCATCAATTAGGAATCTGATGCCGTCACTAAACACATTCCTTAAATTGTAGCCATTTGTTGAGTGATTTTTTTTGGTGTCTAATCCGCATATATATCACCATTGCCATTGATTTTCTTGACTGTATATCTCTTAAATGTCAACATATACACGTGTGATTTAGTTTACGAAGATTTTTCAATGCCGCGAACCTCGATCAGAGAGTAAAAAAGGCGTAAGGTTCACAATGGTCTAAAATTAAAATTGGATATACCGGGCTAAGATTCGAGTTACCGGAACAAGGGCCAAACCAACCACCCAAGAATGGAATCATCGAGCGAAAACACTTGACAACCTCCTAGAAGCAGCTTTTCTTACCACCAGACCTTTCTCCATCAGTTAAGAATCTGATGCCGTCGCTAAACACATTCCTTAAATTGTAGCCATTTGTTGAGTGTTTTTTTTGGTGTCTAATCAGCATATATATCATCATAGCCTTTGATTTTCTTGACTGTACATCTCTTAAATGTCAACATATACATGTGTGATTTAGTTTACGAAGATTTTTCAATGCCGAGAACCTCGATCAGAGAGTAAAAAAGGCGTAAGGTTCACAATGGTGTAAAACTAAAATGGGATATACCGGGCTAGGATTCAAGTTACAGAAACAAGGGCCAAACCAACAAGCTAAGAATGTAATCGTCGAGCGAAAACACTTGACAACCTCCTAGAAGCAGCTTTTCTTGCCACCAGACCTTTCTCCATCAATTAGGAATCTGATGCAGTCACTAAACACATTCCTTAAATTGTAGCCATTTGTTGAGTGATTTTTTTTGGTGTCTAATCCGCATATATATCACCATTGCCCTTGATTTTCTTGACTGTATATCTCTTAAATATCAACATATACACGTGTGATTTAGTTTACGATGATTTTTCAATGCCGAGAACCTCGATCAGAGAGTAAAAAAAGCGTAAGGTTCACAATGGTGTAAGATTAAAATGGGATATACCGGGCTAGGATTCGAGTTACAGGAACAAGGGCCAAACCAACCACCCAAGAATGGAATCGTCGAGCGAAAACACTTGACAACCTCCTGGAAGCAGCTTTTCTTGCCACCAGACCTTTCTCCATCAAGTAGGAATCTAATCCCATCATTAAACACATTCCTTAAATTGTAGCCATTTGTTAAGGGTTTTTTTTGGTGTCTAATCCGCATATATATATCACCATTGCCCTTGATTTTCTTGACTGTATATCTTTTAAATATCAACATATACACGTGTGATTTAGTTTACGAAGATTTTTCAATAACGAGAACCTCGATCAGAGAGTAAAAAAGGCATAAGGTTCACAATGGTGTAAAATAAAAATGGGATATACCGGGCTAGGATTCGAGTTACAGGAACAAGGGCCAAACCAACCACCCAAGAATGGAATCGTCGAGCAAAAAACACTTGACAACCTCCTAGAAGCAACTTTTCTTGCCACCAGACCTTTCTCCATCAATTAGGAATCTGATTCCGTCACTGAACACATTCCTTAAATTGTAGCCATTTGTTGAGTGATTTTTTTGGTGCCTAATCCGCATATACATCACCATTGCCATTGATTTTCTTGACTGTATATCTCTTAAATGTCAACATATACACGTGTGATTTAGTTTACGAAGATTTTTCAATGCCGCGAACCTCGATCAGAGAGTAAAAAAGGCGTAAGGTTCACAATGGTCTAAAATTAAAATGGGATATACCGGGCTAGGATTCGAGTTACCGGAACAAGGGCCAAACCAACCACCCAAGAATGGAATCGTCGAGCGAAAACACTTGACAACCTCCTAGAAGCAGCTTTTCTTACCACCAGACCTTTCTCCATCAATTAAGAATCTGATGCCGTCACTAAACACATTCCTTAAATTGTAGCCATTTGTTGAGTGTTTTTTTTGGTGTCTAATCAGCATATATATCATCATAGCCCTTGATTTTCTTGACTGTACATCTCTTAAATGTCAACATATACACGTGTGATTTAGTTTACGAAGATTTTTCAATGCCGAGAACCTCGATCAGAGAGTAAAAAAGGCGTAAGGTTCACAATGGTGTAAAACTAAAATGGGATATACCGGGCTAGGATTCAAGTTACAGGAACAAGGGCCAAACCAACAAGCTAAGAATGTAATCGTCGAGCGAAAACACTTGACAACCTCCTAGAAGCAGCTTTTCTTGCCATCAGACCTTCCTCCATCAATTAGGAATCTGATGCAGTCACTAAACACATTCCTTAAATTGTAGCCATTTGTTGAGTGATTTTTTTTTGGTGTCTAATCCGCATATATATCACCATTGCCCTTGATTTTCTTGACTGTATATCTCTTAAATATCAACATATACACGTGTGATTTAGTTTACGATGATTTTTCAATGCCGAGAACCTCGATCAGAGAGTAAAAAAAGCGTAAGGTTCACAATGGTGTAAGATTAAAATGGGATATACTGGGCTAGGATTCGAGTTACAGGAACAAGGGCCAAACCAACCACCCAAGAATGGAATCGTCGAGCGAAAACACTTGACAACCTCCTGGAAGCAGCTTTTCTTGCCACCAGACCTTTCTCCATCAAGTAGGAATCTAATGCCATCACTAAACACATTCCTTAAATTGTAGCCATTTGTTGAGGGTTTTTTTTTGGTGTCTAATCCGCATATATATATCACCATTGCCCTTGATTTTCTTGACTGTATATCTTTTAAATATCAACATATACACGTGTGATTTAGTTTACGAAGATTTTTCAATAACGAGAACCTCGATCAGAGAGTAAAAAAGGCATAAGGTTCACAATGGTGTAAAATAAAAATGGGATATACCGGGCTAGGATTCGAGTTACAGGAACAAGGGCCAAACCAACCACCCAAGAATGGAATCGTCGAGCAAAAAACACTTGACAACCTCCTAGAAGCAACTTTTCTTGCCACCAGACCTTTCTCCATCAATTAGGAATCTGATTCCGTCACTGAACACATTCCTTAAATTGTAGCCATTTGTTGAGTGATTTTTTTTTGGTGTCTAATCCGCATATATATCACCATTGCCATTGATTTTCTTGACTGTATATCTCTTAAATGTCAACATATACACGTGTGATTTAGTTTACGAAGATTTTTCAATGCCGCGAACCTCGATCAGAGAGTAAAAAAGGCGTAAGGTTCACAATGGTCTAAAATTAAAATGGGATATACCGGGCTAGGATTCGAGTTACCGGAACAAGAGCCAAACCAACCACCCAAGAATGGAATCGTCGAGCGAAAACACTTGACAACCTCCTAGAAGCAGCTTTTCTTACCACCAGACCTTTCTCCATCAATTAAGAATCTGATGCCGTCACTAAACACATTCCTTAAATTGTAGCCATTTGTTGAGTGTTTTTTTTGGTGTCTAATCAGCATATATATCATCATAGCCCTTGATTTTCTTGACTGTACATCTCTTAAATGTCAACATATACACGTGTGATTTAGTTTACGAAGATTTTTCAATGCCGAGAACCTCGATCAGAGAGTAAAAAAGGCGTAAGGTTCACAATGGTGTAAAACTAAAATGGGATATACCGGGCTAGGATTCAAGTTACAGGAACAAGGGCCAAACCAACAAGCTAAGAATGTAATCGTCGAGCGAAAACACTTGACAACCTCCTAGAAGCAGCTTTTCTTGCCACCAGACCTTTCTCCATCAATTAGGAATCTGATGCAGTCACTAAACACATTCCTTAAATTGTAGCCATTTGTTGAGTGATTTTTTTTTGGTGTCTAATCCGCATATATATCACCATTGCCATTGATTTTCTTGACTGTATATCTCTTAAATATCAACATATACACGTGTGATTTAGTTTACGATGATTTTTCAATGCCGAGAACCTCGATCAGAGAGTAAAAAAAGCGTAAGGTTCACAATGGTGTAAGATTAAAATGGGATATACCGGGCTAGGATTCGAGTTACAGGAACAAGGGCCAAACCAACCACCCAAGAAAGGAATCGTCGAGCGAAAACACTTGACAACCTCCTAGAAGCAGCTTTTCTTGCCACCGGACCTTTCTCCATCAAGTAGGAATCTAATGCCATCACTAAACACATTCCTTAAATTGTAGCCATTTGTTGAGGGTTTTTTTTGGTGTCTAATCCGCATATATATATCACCGTTGCCCTTGATTTTCTTGACTGTATATCTCTTAAATGTCAACATATACACGTGTGATTTAGTTTACGAAGATTTTTCAATAACGAGAACCTCGATCAGAGAGTAAAAAAGGCATAAGGTTCACAATGGTGTAAAATAAAAATGGGATATACCGGGCTAGGATTCGAGTTACAGGTACAAGGGCCAAACCAACCACCCAAGAATGGAATCGTCGAGCAAAAAACACTTGACAACCTCCTAGAAGCATCTTTTCTTGCCACCAGACCTTTCTCCATCAATTAGGAATCTGATGCCGTCACTGAACACATTCCTTAAATTGTAGCCATTTGTTGAGTGATTTTTTTTGGTGTCTAATCCGCATATATATCACCATTGCCATTGATTTACTTGACTGTATATCTCTTAAATGTCAACATATACACGTGTGATTTAGTTTACGAAGATTTTTCAATGCTGCGAACCTCGATCAGAGAGTAAAAAAGGCGTAAGGTTCACAATGGTGTAAAATTAAAATGGGATTTACCGGGCTAGGATTCGAGTTACCGGAACAAGGGCCAAACCAACAACCCAAGAATGGAATCGTCGAGCGAAAACACTTGACAACCTCCTAGAAGCAGCTTTTCTTACCACCAGACCTTTCTCCATCAATTAAGAATCTGATGCCGTCACTAAACACATTCCTTAAATTGTAGCCATTTGTTGAGTGTTTTTTTGGTGTCTAATCAGCATATATATCATCATTACCCTTGATTTTCTTGACTGTACATCTCTTAAATGTCAACATATACACGTGTGATTTAGTTTACGAAGATTTTTCAATGCCGAGAACCTCGATCAGAGTGTAAAAAAGGCGTAAGGTTCACAATGGTGTAAAACTAAAATGGGATATACCGGGCTAGGATTCGAGTTACAGGAACAAGGGCCAAACCAACAAGCTAAGAATGGAATCATCGAGCGAAAACACTTAACAAACTCCTAGAAGCAGCTTTTCTTGCCACCAGACCTTTCTCCATCAAGTAGGAATCTGATGCAGTCACTAAACACATTCCTTAAATTGTAGCCATTTGTTGAGTGATTTTTTTTGGTGTCTAATCCGCATATATATCACCATTGCCCTTGATTTTCTTGACTGTATATATCTTAAATATCAACATATACACGTGTGATTTAGTTTACGATGATTTTTCAATGCCGAGAACCTCGATCAGAGAGTAAAAAAAGCGTAAGGTTCACAATGGTGTAAGATTAAAATGGGATATACCGGGCTAGGATTCGAGTTACAGGAACAAGGGCCAAACCAACCACCCAAGAATGGAATCGTCGAGCGAAAACACTTGACAACCTCCTAGAAGCAGCTTTTCTTGCCACCAGACCTTTCTCCATCAAGTAGGAATCTAATGCCATCACTAAACACATTCCTTAAATTGTAGCCATTTGTTGAGGGTTTTTTTTTGGTGTCTAATCCGCATATATATATCACCATTGCCTTTGATTTTCTTGACTGTATATCTCTTAAAAATCAACATATACACGTGTGATTTAGTTTACGAAGATTTTTCAATAACGAGAACCTCGATCAGAGAGTAAAAAAGGCATAAGGTTCACAATGGTGTAAAATAAAAATGGGATATACCGGGCTAGGATTCGAGTTACAGGAAGAAGGGCCAAACCAACCACCCAAGAATGGAATCGTCGAGCAAAAAACACTTGACAACCTCCTAGAAGCAACTTTTCTTGCCACCAGACCTTTCTCCATCAATTAGGAATCTGATGCCGTCACTAAACACATTCCTTAAATTGTAGCCATTTGTTGAGGGTTTTTTTTGGTGTCTAATCCGCATATATATATCACCGTTGCCCTTGATTTTCTTGACTGTATATCTCTTAAATGTCAACATATACACGTGTGATTTAGTTTACGAAGATTTTTCAATAACGAGAACCTCGATCAGAGAGTAAAAAAGGCATAAGGTTCACAATGGTGTAAAATAAAAATGGGATATACCGGGCTAGGATTCGAGTTACAGGTACAAGGGCCAAACCAACCACCCAAGAATGGAATCGTCGAGCAAAAAACACTTGACAACCTCCTAGAAGCATCTTTTCTTGCCACCAGACCTTTCTCCATCAATTAGGAATCTGATGCCGTCACTGAACACATTCCTTAAATTGTAGCCATTTGTTGAGTGATTTTTTTTGGTGTCTAATCCGCATATATATCACCATTGCCATTGATTTACTTGACTGTATATCTCTTAAATGTCAACATATACACGTGTGATTTAGTTTACGAAGATTTTTCAATGCTGCGAACCTCGATCAGAGAGTAAAAAAGGCGTAAGGTTCACAATGGTGTAAAATTAAAATGGGATTTACCGGGCTAGGATTCGAGTTACCGGAACAAGGGCCAAACCAACAACCCAAGAATGGAATCGTCGAGCGAAAACACTTGACAACCTCCTAGAAGCAGCTTTTCTTACCACCAGACCTTTCTCCATCAATTAAGAATCTGATGCCGTCACTAAACACATTCCTTAAATTGTAGCCATTTGTTGAGTGTTTTTTTGGTGTCTAATCAGCATATATATCATCATTACCCTTGATTTTCTTGACTGTACATCTCTTAAATGTCAACATATACACGTGTGATTTAGTTTACGAAGATTTTTCAATGCCGAGAACCTCGATCAGAGTGTAAAAAAGGCGTAAGGTTCACAATGGTGTAAAACTAAAATGGGATATACCGGGCTAGGATTCGAGTTACAGGAACAAGGGCCAAACCAACAAGCTAAGAATGGAATCATCGAGCGAAAACACTTAACAAACTCCTAGAAGCAGCTTTTCTTGCCACCAGACCTTTCTCCATCAAGTAGGAATCTGATGCAGTCACTAAACACATTCCTTAAATTGTAGCCATTTGTTGAGTGATTTTTTTTGGTGTCTAATCCGCATATATATCACCATTGCCCTTGATTTTCTTGACTGTATATATCTTAAATATCAACATATACACGTGTGATTTAGTTTACGATGATTTTTCAATGCCGAGAACCTCGATCAGAGAGTAAAAAAAGCGTAAGGTTCACAATGGTGTAAGATTAAAATGGGATATACCGGGCTAGGATTCGAGTTACAGGAACAAGGGCCAAACCAACCACCCAAGAATGGAATCGTCGAGCGAAAACACTTGACAACCTCCTAGAAGCAGCTTTTCTTGCCACCAGACCTTTCTCCATCAAGTAGGAATCTAATGCCATCACTAAACACATTCCTTAAATTGTAGCCATTTGTTGAGTGTTTTTTTTGGTGTCTAATCCGCATATATATATCACCATTGCCCTTGATTTTCTTGACTGTATATCTCTTAAATATCAACATATACACGTGTGATTTAGTTTACGAAGATTTTTCAATAAAGAGAACCTCGATCAGAGAGTAAAAAAGGCATAAGGTTCACAATGGTGTAAAATAAAAATGGGATATACCGGGCTAGGATTCGAGTTACAGGAACAAGGGTCAAACCAACCACCCAAGAATGGAATCGTCGAGCAAAAAACACTTGACAACCTCCTAGAAGCAACTTTTCTTGCCACCAGACCTTCCTCCATCAATTAGGAATCTGATGCCGTCACTGAACACATTCCTTAAATTGTAGCCATTTGTTGAGTGATTTTTTTTGGTGTCTAATCCGCATATATATCACCATTGCCATTGATTTTCTTGACTGTATATCTCTTAAATGTCAACATATACACGTGTGATTTAGTTTACGAAGATTTTTCAATGCCGCGAACCTCGATCAGAGAGTAAAAAAGGCGTAAGGTTCACAATGGTCTAAAATTAACGATAGGCATTGACTCGGGCGTGAACTAGTATACCTTGCATCTTGGTCAATGACGATAGGCATTGACTCGGGGCACAAAATCTTCTGGTCAACAGTTTCGGTAACGCCAGTTTAGTAGCTTTCATATGGGGTAGCTCCCCATGACGTGATTATAAATGTTTTATCTAAACAAGTTACGTTTTCAAAAACTAAAACTGGACAACTCGTGAACTCGCCAACTTTATGTTGATACCCTACTGCATGCTTTGCAGGTTGCTCGATACAGTTTAGGACGGACATTGCAATCGGCTGGAGTGCGTGGCTTGTAAGTTCATAATTAATAAACTTGTGGTTTTAAATTACGATATGTTCTCTTTTCCCTTCCGCTGCAAACTTAAACTATGTTTCGAAAATTTTAATTGGTCGCTAATTATACCGTTATTTGTAATAATAACTAAACCGTTCAAAATAATTAGTGGCTGGATCCTGGTCAGTCACACGCCTCGTGGTGGTACTTCGCGTGTGGATTTGAGGGTGTGACAGATTGGTATCAGAGCCATTGGTTATAGTGAACTAGGTTTAAGATATAAAATGTTTTTAAGATGAAAAATGTTTTATATGAAAAACCAGACTATAACCGTTCTTTAATAAAAACCACAACGACACCACGCTCCGGATTGCAAGGTTCGTCAGATCCAGGAACTCACATAGTAATTATAGTCATCGGCATTTACTTGTGCACACATATATGTGTAAATGTGTATGTATATATTCAGCATATGGGTGTAAATATGTAGCTGTATTCAATACTGTGAATCATACAAAAACTACGCAAACCTGATGTGCGCTAAGCAGGAGTGGATTCTCCTAACCTTGATTCAAGACCATGACGCTCTTAGGACAAGGAACCAGTTATTCCAAGTCATCGCCCACATATTTCTTGACGCCATCCCTGGGCTATGACGAATCGACGCGGGAAACGTTCACACGATGTACACGCTTACAGGAAAGGCCTGCTACGAAGCACGTAGAGAAGTTACGAGAACGAATCGACGAAGGGGAGCCACCCCTACATCATGGGATATTAGAAGGAACGACGACGTCATTCGCATCCTTTTTACTTACGTATTTCTTTTCCCGACTTAAGTGGTGAGACTCATTCCCTCATCCGACCGATCACCTGGATTCTTGAAGCGTTCTAGTAAATCTACACTTTTCGGGTTTCTGTTTGCGCGTCTCGAACACGAAAAGCATGCGTGGTGTATGTTCCTCACTGTAGTGCCAGCAATCGTATCACCTTTCCACCGACCACGAAGTTATTTCCCCTAATTCCTCGTTACGTGGTTAATCCTTATTCAATTTGAACCTTATACCTTAGCACGCCCCAAAACCCAGCAAATTGATATCTTTCTTACAAACCGGCGTAATGGGAAGCGTGACGCGACGAAGACAGAAACCAGTCAACCCACCGACGAGCATGGTGATCTAGGTACTTACCTTATCCTTCATTTTCCAGAGCCGTTATTCTTTGACGACTTTTCAGATTCTGTGAATAATTTCGCTAGCTTTCGTACGAACCAACAATTATCGCTTAGGGGCAGTATCCTCGCTTCCGGCGTTTCTTTATCACGACGTCCACGTTTCTTCGTATAGAAACCTTGACCAGATCTCTCTTCAGTTTGGTGAATTCAACAAACTCGACCTTTAGTCAACAAACTTTCTAGCCCTTGAAATTCAGCAACGTGTTACTTCAATCGTACTTTCTTGAAAACATGTTTTTGCAATTTCACATCGAAACCCCCCCAACGACGCAAGCGCTACTTCAAACTCATTCGCACAACTTAGACTAATCCACTCGAACTTGATTCCCTACCGATCTGAGAAACCACATCCTGCTAGACGTCTCAGTAGACCCTAAAACCTACAGACACGCGTGATGGTCATCCCCCCCTCTAGCTGCTTCTTATTGCTCCAACCGCATTGACGTAACACTCCCTATCGGCAAGCGACGCCCTTTATTCCAACCACATACGACTTGGGTACAACCAGCTATCTCATCAACATCAGAATAAATCCTTTTTGCCGACCCCAAGGCCTTTATGCTTTGCCTCAAGTGCGACTGCCCTTCTTGCATATTCGCCCTACTCGTGTTATGCTTCACGAATCCCATGATTCTTATCCTACTCTATTTTGCACAAACCTCCGTTTGGATGAACTACTTACTACGAACGTTACTCGTGGGAGCAACGAGCCAAAGATGCCAGAAGGTAAAAGGCATCGCAAGCACTGTTCTTCGAACTCGATACGATCAACACCTACTCACGGCGTTCGAATTTATCCTTTCCTGTCAAATTTTGACACCTGTTTCCTTTGATGACATTTGAACCTACTCCGAGAACCAGTAGGGATCCGAACGACTCTAGAATCCTTACGACTCAAACCGCCTGCGTTAAGCTTTCAACGCACGACTTTTAACGTCGCAAGGCTCGCTTTTCTTGATCGCATACGCAACCCCTCACGATTTAAACTCGAAAGAGCATTACCTAGCATTCGAGAGATGCTCAAATATCCATAACTCCAGCCATTGGAAGATGATATACAAGGTGCTTCTATCTTATTCCATCCTATCCAAGGCATTGATGAAATATCTGCTAGTAACGGCACGCGACCGAAGAAACCAACAAGTTTTCGAATTTGCAACCATCTATGTGACAGAAGTAGATGCTGGGCACGGAGTGCCAACTTCTATCACTTTTGAGCGAACCCATGTTTTGCGTCCGATTCGTCGCAGGCTGTGGAAACTAATGGTCAGGCCAAACGCACCATCCAAACACCCAAAGGCACTTCCCTTTTGTAGAATTCTCTTCCAACACCTGCTACCACACTAGCATTCCGGTAGCACCATTTGAGGTATCGCGCGGATGCAGATGCCGGTCACCTCTGTGTTGGGCGGAAGCCAAATTACCGGCCCAGAACTTGCATTTGAACAACGGATAAGATCGCCCAGATCAGACAAACGCATGGCGGCAGCTCCAGACCGTCAGAAAGGCTACACGGATAAGCGTAGGAAACCTCTAGAACTCCTAGTCGGAGATTGGGTTCTACTTAAAGTACACCCTTGAAAGGTGTGGTACGTTTTGGCTAACGGGATGAACTTAATCCGCGATACGTTGGACCGTACGAAATTGCCGAAAGGATCGGTAAGGTAGCTTTGCAGACTAAACCTGCCTGAAGAGTGCACATGATTGGGGGTGTACGGATGCGGTGCATATTCTTTGTTTATTACTGATGCTCACAATGATATGATTCTTTTGTATAAAATGTTTATATGATGTAGCATGTGTTGTTTTGAAATGTATATCTTAAATTCTCGTTGCTCTCAGTTAAAAGAATATTTGTAGATAACCTGTATGATAGCAATAAACCGTTCGGAATTATGGTTAAGGTCAACTGTCGAGGTGATATGTAACTAATAATTATGGCGGATTGTTTGTGATGATTGGTGAAATGAAATGAATACACTTAAACAAGTTTGAATTTAGGGATGATGGGCTGTTTGATAATATTAGTTATGTATAATGTATAATTTTAGTTATGGGCTGAAGGGTATTAATTTATGTTTAAGCTGATGTAAAAGCATGCTTGTGAGTCGATCAGATTTGGGTTTTTATGAAAAATGATTGAATTAATAGTTTGAATGTTTATATGCTTTCTTATTAGTAAATTGATTAATTCTAAGTCGGTTGGTGATTGTTTGCTTAAATGAACTGTTTGAAGATGATTTGAATATTTGAAATTTGCTGCTTTGATCTGATCTAGTGATTGTACGGTAGGATAAAACATGTTAATGAAATTTGATTGGATAGTACATGCTTATGAATTTTGATTGGATAGTACTATTCTGAAAAATCCAGAAGCATCAGCATGGAACGAGTCGAGACCTCAGTGTTGCGTCTCGAGACCATCAATCATCAACTTAAAACCTGAAAAGGCGTTCCAGGAGTCGAGACCAGCACGGTTGCGACTCGAGATTTCCTGATCTCGACTCGAGACCGGACTCGAGACCTTTACGGTTGCGACTCGAATGTTCACAACTCGAGACCATCTGGTTTCGACTCAAGAACTCGTGGTTGCGACTCGAGACCTCTTGCTCTCGAGTCGAGACCACCCGGTTTCGACTGGACCGCTCTGCTTAGTTAATGGGCCTCGTAAACGGGTGTTATGGACTGCGTACTATTGTTGTTGTTTAACTGTTGCTGATCAATTATTCATGCGTTAGGATAGGCCCGATAACATATATACTGGTATGATACGTGTTACTGTTACAACTACTGTACCATTATGCTAAATGTGTGTACTATGTGAAATGTGGATTTACATGCTACGTGTTAGATACGTGTAATTTATACGTGACGTTACTTGTATACGAACCTAATAAATATTTATAAACCATAATAGGGTATGGTTGACCAACCTAACACAAGTAAATTGTCTGCCGAGCAAACCAAGGTGAGTTCACACACTAAAAGCATGCGTCCCAGGGAGGGACACGAACAAACTGCCATCTTTGGGAAGAATACTTTCAAACTAATATTTCCGGGGGAAAATACGAATGGGTACTTTCAAATTACTATCTCCGGGGGAGATACGTTTGGATATTATTTATAAATCACAACTAGCCAAACTAAACGAATCTCTATCATGTAAAGTCCCTGCTTACAGTACCGATTAATCGCCGGGGGCGAACGGGTTATTAGTTGATAGCGCTATTAGGTTTGACAACCTCACACCGTGACCGGGGGAGATCGGGCGTGAACTAGTATACCTTGCATCTTGGTCAATGACGATAGACATTGACTCGGGGCACAAAATATTCTCGTCAACAGTTTTGGTAACGCCAGTTTAGTAGCTTTCATATGGGGTAGCTCCCCATGACGTGATTATAAATGTTTTATCTAAACAACTTACGTTTTCAAAAACTAAAACTGGACAACTCGTGAACTCGCCAACTTTATGTTGATACCCTACTGCATGCTTTGCAGGTTGCTCGATACAGTTTAGGACGGACATTGCAATCGGCTGGAGTGTGTGGCTTGTAAGTTCATAATTAATAAACTTGTGGTTTTAAATTACGATATGTTCTCTTTTCCCTTCCGCTGCAAACTTAAACTATGTTTCGAAAATTTTAATTGGTCGCTAATTATACCGTTATTTGTAATAATAACTAAATCGTTCAAAATAATTAGTGGCTGGATCCTGGTCAGTCACACGCCTCGTGGTGGTACTTCGCGTGTGGATTTGAGGGTGTGACATATACATTCCACAAGTGATAAGCAAGTATGGCACATATTATCACGCAAGTTGTAACGAGTATTCGGGTTATATGTATTTCACATTCAAACGCATATATCATAATGGCACACATGAACAGGTCACACTTCATTCACATGAATGTGTATGTAATAACAACAACTCATGCCACTCCATGATCTTATATATATTTATATATATTTTCTTTTTCTTTTGTTACCACAATCCTGTATCTAAATTGTATAAGACCCGCCCCCAACTGGGTAGCCCCATTCCGAAATCCAGCACTGTACAACCCACAATTCATGTAGAGTGTGGTCTATCAGCTCAGCCCAACACAATATATATATATATATATATATATATATATGAGCTTACTGATGTTCGGCCCAAATAACAACCAAGTCCAGCCGAGCTTAAGGTTGGGTACGGCCCAGTACTTAACAGCCCCCAAAGAACTTCAAATATTTTGTTGTTAATATTCATGCCCTAATTATTATACAACAGTTGCCAAAAGTCAGTTCATTCACACCTAACAATTTCGACATCATCATTCAATATCTAAATTCCATGTAGGTTCTAATTTCAAGATGGTATAGTTTCACAACAAAACAATTGATAAGATTTAATTCCTTTGACTATTGTGCCAACATGATTAGAAGGTGCACATGGTTGATGAGATCAAGATTACAAATGCACACACGGCCACCATTATATCCATGTTCATCAACTATGTCAGAACACATGCTATCAAATGCATTGGACCCCTAAAAGCTAATGATGTGTCATAATCGGTTGCATGGATTGTGTGAATATAGTAAACACTTTAATTTGCATTTACCTGTGTATAATAATATCATGTCATCTTACCACTCATGCAACCCATTCCAATGATCAACACTCAATCAATTTATAAACATTGTACCGAAATATGCAACTCAACACAAAATCACATAATTATGCATTATCTTGTATCACTATTAACATCAACAGTAAGTTAAGATCAAACAATTAGTCAATCTAAATCACATAATAACCAATTACATACCATTCGAAATTTCGTAACCATTAAACATTTAGCAAGGTATCGAGATTATCCATTATCACTTAAACACCAAGATCGATCCAACCTTGTACACGAAATCACTAGCATCAGATTATATCTACCAACTAAACCAATCGTGTCACAAAGATTAGTCATGTACCACACAAATCATATCAGAACTTATGTCACGAGTAATGCACTGATTCATCTAACACTTTGCAAAAACCATCAAACAAGGATGACAACTAACCGAATATTAAATGTGTGACAGTGCCTAGGCCACAAGAAGGCAGCTACAAAAGGACTTCTGCCGTCGATCAGAGGAACAAGAAAAGAATTAAAGCCTTAGGGTTTGCTACCTTGCAATAATCACGTAACAACACCCCCCTAATCCACAAAATATACGCATAACATGATGGGCCTTGGCCTGATTCGGTTAGTGTGGGCCGAGTGGATTGGGGTGCATTATTAATCAAGACAGAACCAGGCCCAAACATTGTGGATTGGGGCCATGCTTTCACTTGGGTATAGATGTGTATGCGTGGCCCGCTACAAGCTGCCCAACTAACATACAAACACGTTATTCGCTCGACCACACAACATAACAAAATGTTTAACGAAAGTTTAATAACTCAAAGACGTGAAATGAGCGAATCGTTGAAAGTTAAAACCACAAGTTAAAACAGTACAAACCTCGAACGTTCGGGTTGTCACATCATCCCCAACTTGAAAGAAATTTCGTCCCGAAATTTAGCACGTAGTTACTGAGGAAGCTAATTAGGTTGCGTAGTTTTTCCTGGTTTTCCTGGGGTGTCACATCATCCCCCCGTTGGTTTGGAATTTCGTCCCGAAATTCCGCAGTAGCTTCAGCCTCAGTAGTGGTTTCATTGTTCTCGAAAAACTGGGGATATTTGTGTTTCATTTGGTCTTTTCGTTCCCAGGTAAACTCTGGGCCACGACGGGAGTTCCAACGAACTCGAACAATAGGTATCTTGGTGCGTTTGAGAATCTTGACCTCCCGGTCCAAGATTTCCACTAGTTTGTTGACAAATCGTAACTGATCGTCGATGCTGAGCTCTTTTAAAAGGAACCGTGGAGGTTTCATCTGACAGACACTTCTTCAGATTCGACACATGGAATACGTTGTGAACTCCACTGAGTTCTTCGGGTAGATTCAACCTGTAGGCCACCTTGCCAATTCTCTCAGTGATTTCGAAAGGTAAGACTTTAAGTAGCACTCGATCCCCAACCTGGAACTCGAGTGGTTTCCTGCGCTTATCAGCGTAACTTTTCTGACGGTCACGAGCTGCCGTCATTTGTTGTCGTATCTGAGCAATCTTCTATGTTGTGTCTACGACGAGTTCTGGGTCAGTGACTTAGCGGGTTCCAACTTCTGCCCACAAAGAGGTGGTCGGCACTTCTGCCCGTACAATGCCTCCAACAGAGCAGCCTGGATGCTGGTGTGGTAACTGTTGTCATACAAAAATTCCACCAAAAGTAGATGCCGCTCCCGGCCGTTACCAAAGTCGATTACACATGCTCGAAGCATGTCTTCAAGGGGTTTAGATGTTGCGTTCAGTCTGCCCATTCGTCCGTGGATGACATGCTGTGCTCATGTCTAGACGTGAGCCAAAGGATTTGTGCATCGCTTGCCACAAATCAGATGCAAATCGTGGGTCGCGATTAGAGGTAGTAAAGGTTGGCACCCCGTGCCTAGCAACCGCTTCCTTCAGATAGATGACTGCAAGTGTAGGGAACTTATCCGTTCCTTAGCTGGCTAGGAAATGTGCTGGTTACCCAAGGCAATCAATGAACATCCAGGTAGTATTGTTTCCATTTCGAGTTGTAAGTAGACTATCAACCAAATCCATGGCAGTCTGTTTTATTTTTATGCGAGTGTTGCTGGTTGCTGATGCTACACCTTCCACAAGTTGATCCATCATTCACATGCTTGGCTAGGTGAGCTTTCATGTCCAATTACCCTTACAGGGTATGTAGATCCTAACACCTCGCATCAAAACCCAGACGGCTAGAATGTCAACACTGGTGTGTCTACTCATCGCGAGTTCCCTTCAGTCCCGCATTCGTTTATATGGGGTAGCGAGTATCGTCCGCCTTGTCAAAGGTGGCTTCTCCATGCCCCGCATGAGTTCCACTTGAAAATCCTCTTCCTTCAGTTCTCCAGTTTGAAAGTAGCGAGTCTGATACTGGTGAGTTAGAGTCGATAGCGAGTTGCAGAGCTCGTGCACGTTCAGGTTTCGCAGTCGTATTCATCTAGAAGTTCCATCCAGCGGGAACGTTGTATGCTTTAGCTTTTTCGAACGTCGATACTTGGGAGGCCCTTGTGATCGGTCTAAATGATGCATCTGGTACCGTCCAAGTAATGCCTCCATCTAAAATCCAAAGGCCACGGTTTTCACTGCCAGTTGTGTGTCGTACAGTTACTCTTTGTAGTTCCATCACGTAAGTCCTCATTCTCTCGTGTTGCGTTGGTGTGTAACTGGGACTCTGGTTCAGACCATCATGGTATACCACTATATCACCCGTATCCTCGGGTAAATTGATGCTCAGAGCATTGCAGTGTCGGGATTCGAAAGTTGAAATGACGTCCTCCTGTACTGTATTCTACGAACACAGCACCCTGCTGTGCTAGAGAGATTTAAGCTGCGCGACCTTCGCAATTCATGTGATTTATCTGTGATAGCATCAAGCAAGACTAAGAAGTTGCTGTATCCACGAAGGACTTTTTGGTGTCGATCAGTTCCAACCAAGACGGATCTCAGCGAGTTCCACGTGCATTTCCACCTTGCTGATTTTATATCCAAAAGGTACCTCTCTAACCCAGAGATTGCATTTAACAAGACTTTGAGCGGAGTGGCCCCTCTCTCAGGAGTTCTAAAATAGGATATACATGCCATCCATGGTGTTTCCGTTCTCCCAGTCAGGATTCAGAATGTTGTCAATAAATGCGATCGATACATGTGATCCTTGAAGCTGCTGGTGTGTTAGTCACTCAATGATCATGGTGCATAACGTTGAAATGGCTGCATTACATTCGACATGCTGTTCTAAGAGCATTCTCCCCTTGGACTACCATCTGACGATAGTTCGTTCACTAGCAAATCCGCAAATGGAAACCTGTTCCTCGCAACTGGTCGACAGGTTTTCAATACGTGGTCGAGGCAAACAGTTCTTGATTGTCACCTTGTTGAGTTCTCGATAATCAGTACGCATACGAAAAGGCTTATCTTTACTGGTGTAACTAAGGCTCCCAGAGCGAAGAGCTAGATCCGATGAAACTCATGTCCAATAATTCCTGAAGTTGATTTGGCAGTTCCTGCAACCTTCCTGATGTAAGATAATAGGATGTACTAGTAGCAAGGGCTACTTCTGGCATGATACGGATCTGGTATCCCACCTGACGATGTGTAGATAAACCTGACAGTTCTTCTGGTAACACTTAGGGAGAAATCACGAATAATTGGTGAATCCTCGATCCTTCTTTCCTTAGCCTTGACATCAGTATCGAGTGTTAACATTGTGGGGTAATCCTTCCGTAGACACTCCTGGCCTTTCTTGCTGAAATGGCGCTAACCGTTGTGCCACTCTGGCGTGTTAGGTCAGATAACAATTCTCCACACAAAGTTTTCTCCTCACTGGGTGTATTTGCGTGATATCCGGATAACCAATCCATACGGACCACTGCATCAAGACTAGCAAGAGTAGTAGAATGAGGGTCGACGTCGAACACTTGTCCCACAAGGTCGAGTTTGCATTCCAACAATCATATGAGGTTTTTGTGAGCTTGACACCTGTCGATTCCACAGCAGATTCGGTTTCAAGAAGTATCAGGGTTGAGCAAAACAATGACGAAGCGATTTGTTACTAAGAATGTGTAGGCCACCATGTTGTTACAATCTTGGCGTCGCCTGTGCCAACACTAAATGCCTTTCCAAGAGCATCACTTCTGGTGTTGCTGTTTTCATTACAAAAAATTCCAAGTACTGCCGTTGTAGGCTCCTTTATTTCCTTACTGAAAGCTAGGGTTACAAGCACCTTGTTGTCATTGTGACTACTGACTCCAACGTCGTTGCTCGAAACAAGCCCTACGATTCTTCACTATCAGAGTCCACTTTTTCACATTCCGCCATGTCCTAACGCGTTACTCTCTGTGTTGGTAGTTACGCATACCATTCCAAGGTCAATTTCCATCACTTATGCCTCGATTGCTTCGTAAGAGTTGACTCCCATGGGTCGCTGACAAGGGTTAAGGATTCGTTTGAAGCCAATTTGCTGGTGCCCATTGCTGGTAATCAGGGTCGTCAAAGTACTGAGGTCGGTAAAGTGCTATGCTCATCCTCCTGTCCATCGATGTTGCAAGTGGTTCGAGTAATACATAGTATGTTGCGGGAGGGTTGCAGAAGTGATCGCACTTCAAAATCTGAGGCGTTAATACGTTAAGTTCCAGTAAACGAAGAAAGGTGAGAAAGTTTATTGGTTAATCATTCAACGCTGCGACATCCAACCCATGGACGTTCGTATAAGCACCTAACAGTCTACATAGTTCGCTGAGCTCAGAGGGGTGTTCAGGTAACACTCGATAGCATCGAGTTTCGAAAGGATCCGGAGATAAATGAAGAGTTCACGTTTGAGTTGGAGTAGGGCATAATTACTGCTAGGGCCCCTATAGGTTTGTTATGTTTCATATCGATCGAATAACGGGACGGAACCCCTTTTCCACTTGTTAAGCCTCACTGGGACTCACATGCACCCCACATTATTATTATGTGTGCACCCACAATAATATTGTGATTTGCATGTTCATCTCAGTTCCTCTTAACTCATGTCAAATGGTTCCCCGAACTCGAGTAGCAATCAAAGGGTATCACGAAGCGTAGGTCATGCAGGTTTAGGGAATTACCACCCTATCAGTCACATAATACGTGCAGGTGTACATGCATTCATATTGTTGTGCTAAACGTGCAATCACATGCAATATCGTATGTAGGTGTTCACTAGTTATGTAGTACAATGAGTATAAGAGAGACAAACCTTGCAGTCTGGAGCTGAGTGTCATGGTCGTATTCACGTCTTTAGAACTGTTCGGTTATAGTCTGGTTTTACCAAAAACATTTTTCCTCTTTTTGAATAAAACCAAGTTCACTATAACCAATGGCTCTGATACCAATCTGTCACACCCCCAAAATCCACATGCGGAGTACCACCGCTTGGAGGCGTGACTGACCAGGATCTTAGCCACCAATCACATTGAACTCATGAGTATGTTTAAGTAAAACTTTCATTTATCAACAAAAGGTGTTACAACGTTACAACATATATCATAGTTTACAGCGGAAGCATATTTAACTCGTTAAGTACTTATAAACCACATGTATAGGCTTTTGGTCTTGCGATGCGTTTCCTTGTAACTCGACCCATGACCACTCCAGCTTCTCAGACAGCAGGTTCCACTGATATGCACCTAAAGGCCTGCAAGGCATGTAACAACGAGTCAACAACAAAGTTGAGCGAGTTCACAGTTGGTTGTTTAGTTGTAGCATTCGTTTCGTAAATCATATGTTCGTTTTGTAAACCATGTATCGTACTAATTCGTATCGCGGTCTCCCAGACATGTTTGCGAAGATTAGTGGGGGCTTCCCATGTGTTACTAGACCACGCGTATCGACTGCTACGAAAATGTATGAGGTGCCCTAAGTCAATGTCTATCAGCATTGACCCTTTGCCCATAGTCCATTAGTACACGCCCGTTCGGATGACACGGTGTGAGGTTTGTTAAACCTAATAGCGCTATCTACTAATGACCCGCTCGCCATAGGCCTCGGCGATTAAGTCGATAAATGAGGAACTTCAAATGATAGAGTGATGGTCTTATGGTCGTACGTATCCTGTTGTATGGGGAATACGCAAGTTTTCAGTTACCGTTCAGTTCTTTAACCCATTCCCAACCCTTGGGAATCCCATGCCTTGGATAGAGTGTGAACTCACCTTGGTTTGCTCGGTAAGATTAATTACTTGTTTTATCGTTGGAAGCCCCAAACCCTAATATGGTTCCAATGATAGTCAGTTTCGTTTACAAAGAATTCACCTATTCATTGTATACATTCCACAAGTGATAAGCAAGTATGGCACATATTATCACGCAAGTTGTAACGAGTATTCGGGTTATATGTATTTCACATTTAAACGCATATATCATAATGGCACACATGAACAGGTCACACTTCATTCACATGAATGTGTATGTAATAACAACAACTCATGCCACTCCATGATCTTATATATATTTATATATATTTTCTTTTTCTTTTGTTACCGCAATCCTGTATCTAAATTGTATAAGACCCACCCCCAACTGGGCAGCCCCATTCCGAAATCCAACACTGTACAACCCACAATTCATGTAGAGTGTGGTCCATCAGCTCAGCCCAACACAATATATATATATGAGCTTACTGATGTTCGGCCCAAATAACAACCAAGTCCAGCCAAGACTTAAGGTTGGGTACGACCTAGTACTTAACAGCCCCCAAAGAACTTCAAATGTTTTGTTGTTAATATTCATGCCCTAATTATTATACAACAGTTGCCAAAAGTCAGTTCATTCACACCTAACAATTTCGACATCATCATTCAATATCTAAATTCCATGTAGGCTCTAATTTCAAGATGGTATAGTTTCACAACAAAACAATTGAAAAGATTTAATTCCTTTGACTATTGTGACAACATGATTAGAAGGTGCACATGGTTGATGAGATCAAGATTACAAATGCACACATGGCCACCATTATATCCAAGTTCATCAACTATGTCAGAACACATGCTATCAAATGCATTGGACCCCTAAAAGCTAATGATGTGTCATAATCGGTTGCATGGATTGTGTGAATTTAGTAAACACTTTAATTTGCATTTACCTGTGTATAATAATATCATGTCATCTTACCACTCATGCAACCCATTCCAATGATCAACACTCAATCAATTTATAAACATTGTACCGAAATATGCAACTCAACACAAAATCACATAATTATGCATTATCTTGTATCACTATTAACATCAACAGTAAGTTAAGATCAAACAATTAGTCAATCTAAATCAAATAATAACCAATTACATACCATTCGAAATATCGTAACCATTAAACATTTAGCAAGGTATCGAGATTATCCATTATCACTTAAACACCAAGATTGATCCAACCTTGTACACGAAATCACTAGCATCAGATTATATCTACCAACTAAACCAATCGTGTCACAAAGATTAGTCATGTACCACACAAATCATATCAGAACTTATGTCACGAGTAATGCACCGATTCATCTAACACTTTGCAAAAACCATCAAACAAGGATGACAACTAACCGAATATTAAATGTGTGACAGTGCCTAGGCCACGAGAAGGCTGCTACAAAAGGACTTCTGCCGTCGATCAGAGGAACAAGAAAATAATTAAAGCCTTAGGGTTTGCTACCTTGCAATAATCACGTAACAACATCCCCCCTAATCCATAAAATATACGCATAACATGATGGGCCTTGGCCTGATTCGGTTAGTGTGGGCCGAGTGGATTGGGGTGCATTATTAATCAAGAGAGAACCAGGCCCAAACATTGTGGATTGGGGCCATGCTTTCACTTGGGTATAGATGTGTATGCGTGGCCCGCTACAAGCTGCCCAACTAACATACAAACACGTTATTCGCTCGACCACACAACATAACAAAATGTTTAACAAAAGTTTAATAACTCAAAGACGTGAAATGAGCGAATCGTTGAAAGTTAAAACCACAAGTTAAAACAGTACAAACCTCGAAAGTTCGGGTTGTCACAATATCTCTTAAATATCAACATATACACGTGTGATTTAGTTTACGAAGATTTTTCAATGCCGAGAACCTCGATCAGAGAGTAAAAAAGGAATAAGGTTCACAATGGTGTAAAATTAAAATGGGATATACCGGGCTAGGATTCGAGTTACCGGAACAAGGGCCAAACCAACCACCCAAGAATGGAATCGTTGAGCGAAAACACTTGACAACCTCCTAGAAGCAGCTTTTCTTACCACCAGATCTTTCTCCATCAATTAGGAATCTGATGCCGTCACTAAACACATTCCTTAAATTGTAGCTATTTGTTGAGTGTTTTTTTTTGTGTCTAATCCGCATATATATCACCATTGCCCTTGATTTTCTTGACTGTACATCTCTTAAATGTCAACATATACACGTGTGATTTAGTTTACGAAGATTTTTCAATGCCGAGAACCTCGATCAGAGAGTAAAAAAGGCGTAAGGTTCACAATGGTGTAAAACTAAAATGGGATATACCGGGCTAGGATTCGAGTTACAGGAGCAAATGCCAAACCAACAAGCTAAGAATGGAATCGTCGAGCGAAAACACTTGACAACCTCCTAGAAGCAGCTTTTCTTGCCACCAGACCTTTTCCATCAATTAGGAATCTGATGCAGTCACTAAACATATTCCTTAAATTGTAGCCATTTGTTGAGTGATTTTTTTTGGTGTCTAATCCGCATATATATCACCATTGCCCTTAATTTTCTTGACTGTATGTATCTTAAATGTCAACATATACACGTGTGATTTAGTTTACGAAGATTTTTCAATGCCGAGAACCTTGATCAGAGAGTAAAAAAGGCGTTAGGTTCACAATGGTGTAAGATTAAAATGGGATATACCGGGCTAGGATTCGAGTTACAGGAAAAAGGGCCAATCCAACCACCCAAGAATGGAATCGTCAAGCGAAAATACTTGACAACCTCCTAGAAGCAGCTTTTCTTGCCACCAGACCTTTCTCCATCAATTAGGAATCGAGTAAATTACAAAGTTCGTCCTTTATGTATGTCATTTATTACAAAGTATGTCCTAAGCTCAGAAAACATACTTAATATTTGCAAACCCTTGCGTGTTATGTCCTTTAGCCCTAACTAAGTTAATTTTCATGGTTAAGTCTGACCAATTGGACCCCACATGAGGGTATCTTGGTCATTTTACCCTAAATATTAAAATAAATAATCATAAAAAATAAAAATAATAAATAATAAATAGATTAATCATCTTTAACAAAGATTATACATATACAGAAATAATCTTCACTATCTCAACTCTCTCTCTCTCTCTAAAACTACCCTACCACCACCACTCACCCACCTGTCGCCACCATCACCCACCCGCTGCCACCTCCACTTCCATCCTACATTACAAAATCCAAAAAAAAAATATAATAAATACAGAAAAAATAAAAAAACGAAAACCCAATTGTAGATCAAGAAACAAACCCAGAAACATGAATTTTGTCCATAATCAAGCAAATCAAGAAACAAACCCAGAAACATGACTTTTCTCGATCAACACGACACAGTAAACTGATAAAAACCTTCAAAAGGACAATCAAAATCATCTGAACGAGTCTTAAAATCAACAATATCATCAGGTTCAACACAAAAACCTTTTACTAAAACGCAGATCTGGTCGATCTGGAGTTCAGTCTGCAACATCGTCGGCTACACTTGCAACCATCACTTGACCCCCACTCTCATCATCATTTCAACATTTCTTCTCTCTCTGGCTCGCCCTCTCTCATCTGCCTCTCATGGAGAACCTCAACAACAAACGCCATGAACAACCTACAAACTCCGTGAGAAGAAGCTTGAAGAGGGGAGGACGAATTCATCGTAGATCGGAACCTCATCGCATCCTCTGATGACGCCGCTCAACAAGATCTAGCATCTCACGTTCGCGCTCAGGTTCAAATCCTTGATTCTACTTTCTCATCGCTTGAATCGGATCGCGCGCTTGTTAAACGCAATACGGCGGTGGTGGTCGGTCTGCTGAGGTGTACGGTGGTGGTGGTCGGTCTGCTGAGGTGTACGGCGGTGGTGGTCGGTCTGCTTAGGTGTACGGCGGTGGTGGTCGGTCTGCTGAGGTGTACGGCGGTGGTGGTGGTGGTGGTCTTGCAATGAGAGAGAGAGAGAGAAAGCTGGTGTGTGTGTGAGAGAGAGAGGGTGTAGTGAATGTTGAAGATGATTATGATTATTAATTTTAGAGTAAATTACAAAAGACAGGGTAAAAAAGACTAAAATACCCTCATGTGGGGTTCATTAGGTCAGATTTAATCATAAAAACTAACTGTGTTAGGGCTGAAGGACATAACTTGTAAGGATTTGCAAACATCGAGTATGTTTCTAGAATATATTGAAGATAAAGGACACGATATGATATAAGTGACATACATAAAGGACGAGTTTTGTAATTTACTCATTAGGAATCTAATGCCGTCACTAAACACATTCCTTAAATTGTAGCCATTTGTTGAGGGTTTTTTTGGTGTCTAATCCGCATATATATATATATATATATATCACCATTGCCCTTGATTTTCTTGACTGTATATCTCTTAAATATCAACATATACACGTGTGATTTAGTTTACGAAGATTTTTCAATAACGAGAACCTCGATCAGAGAGTAAAAAAGGCATAAGGTTCACAATGGTGTAAAATTAAAATGAGATATACTGGGCAGAGATTCGAGTTACAGGAACAAGGGCCAAACCAACCACCCAAGAATGGAATCGCCGAGCGAAAACACTTGACAACCTCCTAGAAGCAGTTTTTCTTGCCACCAAACCTTTCTCCATCAATTAGGAATCTGATTCCATCACTAAACACTTTCCTTAAATTGTAGCCATTTGTTGAGTGTTTTTTTTGGAGTCTAATCCGCATATATATCACCATTGCCCTTGATTTTCTTGACTGTATATCTCTTAAATATCAACATATACACGTGTGATTTAGTTTACGAAGATTTTTCAATGCCGAGAACCTCAATCAGAGAGTAAAAAAGGCGCAAGGTTCACAATGGTGTAAAATTAAAAAGGGATATACCGGGCTAGGATTCGAGTTACAGGAAAAAGGGCCAAACCAACCACACAAGAATGGAATCATCGAGCGAAAACATTTGACAACCTCCTAGAAGCAGCTTTTCTTGCCACCAGACCTTTCTCCATCAGTTAGGAATCTGACGCCGTTACTAAACACATTCCTTAAATTGTAGCCATTTGTTGAGTGATTTTTTTTGGTGTTTAATCCGCATATATATCACCATTGCCCTTTATTTTCTTGACTGTATATCTTTTAAATATCAACATATACACGTGTGATTTAGTTTACGAAGATTTTTCAATGCCGAGAACCTCGATCAGAGAGTAAAAAAGGCGTAAGGTTCACAATGGTGTAAAATTAAAATGGGATATACCGGGCTAGGATTCGAGTTACAAGAACAAGTGCCAAACCAACCACCCAAGAATGGAATCATCGAGCGAAAACACTTGACAACCTCCTAGAAGCAGCTTTTCTTGCCACCAGACCTTTCTCCATCAATTAGGAATTTAATGCAGTCACTAAACACATTCCTTAAATTGTAGCCATTTGTTGAGGGTTTTTTTTTGGTGCCTAATCCACACACACACATATATATATATATATATATATATATATATATATATATATATATATATATATATATATATATATATATATATCACCATTGCCCTTGATTTTCTTGACTGTATATCTCTTAAATATCAACATATACATGTGTGATTTAGTTTACGAATATTTTTCAATAACGAGAACCTCGATCAGAGAGTAAAAAAGGCATAAGGTTCACAATGGTGTAAAATTAAAATGGGATATACCGGGCTAGGATTCGAGTTACAGGAACAAGGGCCAAACCAACCACCCAAGAATGGAACCGTCGAGCGAAAACACTTGACAACCTCCTAGAAGCAGTTTTCTTTCCACAAGACCTTTCTCCATCAATTAGAAATCTGATGCCGTCACTAAACACATTCCTTAAATTGTTGCCATTTGTTGAGTGTTTTTTTTTGGAGTCTAATCCGCATATATATCACCATTGCCCTTGATTTTCTTGACTGTATATCTCTTAAATATCAACATATACACGTGTGATTTAGTTTACGAAGATTTTTCAATGCCGAGAACCTCAATCAGAGAGTTAAAAAGGCGCAAGGTTAACAATGGTGTAAAATTAAAATGGGATATACCGGGCTAGGATTCGAGTTACAGGAACAAGGGCCAAACCAACCACCCAAGAATGGAATCGTTGAACGAAAACATTTGACAACCGCCTAGAAGCAGCTTTTCATGCCACCAGACCTTTCTCCATCAATTAGGAATCTGATGCCGTCACTAAACACATTCCTTAAATTGTTGCCATTTGTTAAGTGTTTTTTTTGTGTCTAATCCGCATATATATCACCATTGCCCTTGATTTTCTTGATTGTATATCTCTTAAATATCAACATATACACGTGTGATTTAGTTTACGAAGATTTTTCAATGCCGAGAACTTCGATCAGAGAGTAAAAAAGGCGTAAGGTTCAGAATGGTGTAAAATTAAAATGGGATATACCTGGCTAGGGTTCGTGTTACAGGAACAAGGGTCAAACCAACCACCCTAGAAGCAGCTTTTCTTGCCACCAGACCTTTCTCCATCAAATAGGAATCTGATTCCGTCACTAAACACATTCCTTAAATTGTAGCCATTTGTTGAGTCTTTTTTTTGGTGTCTAATCCGCATATATATCACCATTGCTCTTGATTTTCTTGACTGTATATCTCTTAAATATCAACATATGCACGTGTGACTTAGTTTACGAAGATTTTTCATTGCCGAGAACCTCGATCAGAGAGTAAAAAAGGTGTAAGGGTTCAAAATGGTGTAAAATTAAAATGGGATATACCGGGATAGGATTCGAGTTACGGGAACAAGGGCCAAACCAACCACCCAAGAATGGATTCGTCGAGCGAAAACACTTGACAACGTCCTCGAAGCAGCTTTTCTTGCCACCAGACCTTTCTCCATCAATTAGGAATCTTATGCCGTCACTAAACACATTCCTTAAATTGTAGCCTTTTGTTGAGTTTTTTTTTGGTGTCTAATCCGGATATATATCACCATTGCCCTTGATTTTCTTGACTGTATATCTCTTAAATATCAACATATACACGTGTGATTTAGTTTACGAAGATTTTTCAATGCCGAGAACCTTGATCAGAGAGTAAAAAAGGCGTAAGGTTCACAATGGTGTAAAATTAAAATGGGATATACCGGGCTAGGATTTGAGTTATAGGAGCAAGGGCCAAACCAACCACACAAGAATGGAATCGTCGAGCGAAAACACTTGACAACCGCCTAGAAGCAGCTTTTCTTGCCACCAGACCTTTCTCCATCAATTAGAAATCTGATGCCGTCACTAAACACATTCCTTTAATTGTAGCCATTTGTTGAGTGTTTTTTTTTTGTGTCTAATCCGAAAATATATCACCATTGCCCTTGATTTTCTTGACTGTACATCTTTTAAATGTCAACATATACATGTGTGATTTAGTTTACGAAGATTTTTCAATGCCGAGAACGTCGATCAGAGAGTAAAAAAGGCGTATGGTTCACAATGGTGTAAAACTAAAGTGGGAAATATCGGGCTAGGATTCGAGTTACAGGAACAAAGGCCAAACCAACAAGCTAAGAATGGAATCGTCGAGCGAAAACACTTGACAACCTCCTAGAAGCAGCTTTTCTTGCCACCAAATCTTTCTCCATCAATTAGGAATCTGATGCAGTCACTAAACATATTCCTTAAATTGTAGCCATTTGTTGAGTGATTTTTTTTGGTGTCTAATCCGCATATATATCACCATTGCCCTTGATTTTCTTGACTGTACATCTCTTAAATGTCAACATATACATGTGTGATTTAGTTTACGAAGATTTTTCAATGCCGAGAACCTCGATCAGAGAGTAAAAAAGGCGTAAGGTTCAGAATGGTGTAAAATTAAAATGGGATATACCTGGCTAGGATTCGTGTTACAGGAACAAGGGTCAAACCAACCACCCAAGAATGGAATCGTCGAGCGAAAACACTTGACAACCTCCTAGAAGCAGCTTTTCTTGCCACCAGACCATTCTCCATCAAATAGGAATCTGATTCCGTCACTAAACACATTCCTTAAATTGTAGCCATTTGTTGAGTCTTTTTTTTGATGTCTAATCCGAATATATATCACCATTGCTCTTGATTTTCTTGACGGTATATCTCTTAAATATCAACATATGCACGTGTGATTTAGTTTACGAAGATTTTTCATTGCCGAGATCCTCGATCAGAGAGTAAAAAAGGTGTAAGGGTTCACAATGGTGTACAATTAAAATGGGATATACCGGGATAGGATTCAAGTTACGGGAACAAGGGCTAAACCAACCACCCAAGAATGGATTCGTCGAGCGAAAACACTTGACAACCTCCTCGAAGCAGCTTTTCTTACCACCAGACCTTTCTCCATCAATTAGGAATCTTATGCCGTCACTAAACACATTCCTTAAATTGTAGCCTTTTGTATAGTTTTTTTTTTGGTGTCTAATCCGGATATATATCACCATTGCCCTTGATTTTCTTGACTGTATATCTCTTAAATATCAACATATACACGTGTGATTTAGTTTACGAAGATTTTTCAATGCCGAGAACCTTGATCAGAGAGTAAAAAAGGCGTAAGGTTCACAATGGTGTAAAATTAAAATGGGATATATCGGGCTAGGATTCAAGTTACAGGAACAAGGGCCAAACCAACCACACAAGAATGGAATCGTCGAGCGAAAACACTTGACAACCTCCTAGAAGCAGCTTTTCTTGCCACCAGACCTTTCTCCATCAATTAGAAATCTGATGCCGTCACTAAACACATTCCTTTAATTGTAGCCATTTGTTGAGTGTTTTTTTTGTGTCTAATCCGAAAATATATCACCATTGCCCTTGATTTTCTTGACTGTACATCTTTTAAATGTCAACGTATACATGTGTGATTTAGTTTACGAAGATTTTTCAATGCCGAGAACCTCGATCAGAGAGTAAAAAAGGCGTATGGTTCACAATGGTGTAAAACTAAAGTGGGATATATCGGGCTAGGATTCGAGTTACAGTAACAAAGGCCAAACCAACAAGCTAAGAATGGAATCGTCGAGCGAAAACACTTGACAACCTCCTAGAAGCAGCTTTTCTTGCCACCAAATATTTCTCCATCAATTAGGAATCTGATGCAGTCACTAAACATATTCCTTAAATTGTAGCCATTTGTTGAGTGATTTTTTTTGGTGTCTAATCCGCATATATATCACCATTGCCCTTGATTTTCTTGACTGTATGTATCTTAAATGTCAACATATACACGTGTGATTTAGTTTACGAAGATTTTTCAATGCCGAGAACCTCGATCAGAGAGTTAAAAAGGCGTAAGGTTCACAATGGTGTAAGATTAAAATGGGATATAACGGGCTAGGATTCGAGTTACAGGAACAAGGGCCAATCCAACCACCCAAGAATGGAATCGTCAAGCGAAAATACTTGACAACCTCCTAGAAGCAGCTTTTCTTGCCACCAGACATTTCTCCGTCAATTAGGAATCTAATGCCGTCACTAAACACATTCCTTAAATTGTAGCCATTTGTTGAGGGTTTTTTTTGGTGTCTAATCCGCATATATATATTTATATATATATATATATATATATATATATATATATATATATATATATATATATCCATTGCCTTTGATTTTCTTGATTGTACATCTCTTAAATGTTAACATATACATGTGTGATTTAGTTTACGAAGATTTTTCAATGCCGAGAACCTCGATCAGAGAGTAAAAAAGGCGTATGGTTCACAATGGTGTAAAACTAAAGTGGGATATATCGGGCTAGGATTCGAGTTACAGGAACAAAGGCCAAACCAACAAGCTAAGAATGGAATCGTCGAGCGAAAACACTTGACAACCTCCTAGAAGCAGCTTTTCTTGCCACCAAACCTTTCTCCATCAATTAGGAATCTGATGCAGTTACTAAACATATTCCTTAAATTGTAGCCATTTGTTGAGTGATTTTTTTTGGTGTCTAATCCACATATATATCACCATTGCCCTTTATTTTCTTGACTGTATATCTCTTAAATGTCAACATATACACGTGTGATTTAGTTTACGAAGATTTTTCAATAACGAGAACCTCGATCAGAGAGTAAAAAAGGCATAAGGTTCACAATGGTGTAAAATTAAAATGAGATATACTGGGCAGAGATTCGAGTTACAGGAACAAGGGCCAAACCAACCACCCAAGAATGGAATCGCCGAGCGAAAACACTTGACAACCTCCTAGAAGCAGTTTTTCTTGCCACCAAACCTTTCTCCATCAATTAGGAATCTGATTCCATCACTAAACACTTTCCTTAAATTGTAGCCATTTGTTGAGTGTTTTTTTTGGAGTCTAATCCGCATATATATCACCATTGCCCTTGATTTTCTTGACTGTATATCTCTTAAATATCAACATATACACGTGTGATTTAGTTTACGAAGATTTTTCAATGCCGAGAACCTCAATCAGAGAGTAAAAAAGGCGCAAGGTTCACAATGGTGTAAAATTAAAAAGGGATATACCGGGCTAGGATTCGAGTTACAGGAACAAGGGCCAAACCAACCACACAAGAATGGAATCATCGAGCGAAAACATTTGACAACCTCCTAGAAGCAGCTTTTCTTGCCACCAGACCTTTCTCCATCAGTTAGGAATCTGACGCCGTTACTAAACACATTCCTTAAATTGAAGCCATTTGTTGAGTGATTTTTTTTGGTGTTTAATCCGCATATATATCACCATTGCCCTTTATTTTCTTGACTGTATATCTTTTAAATATCAACATATACACGTGTGATTTAGTTTACGAAGATTTTTCAATGCCGAGAACCTCGATCAGAGAGTAAAAAAGGCGTAAGGTTCACAATGGTGTAAAATTAAAATGGGATATACCGGGCTAGGATTCGAGTTACAAGAACAAGTGCCAAACCAACCACCCAAGAATGGAATCATCGAGCGAAAACACTTGACAACCTCCTAGAAGCAGCTTTTCTTGCCACCAGACCTTTCTCCATCAATTAGGAATTTAATGCAGTCACTAAACACATTCCTTAAATTGTAGCCATTTGTTGAGGGTTTTTTTTTGGTGCCTAATCCACACATATATATATATATATATATATATATATATATATATATATATCACCATTGCCCTTGATTTTCTTGACTGTATATCTCTTAAATATCAACATATACATGTGTGATTTAGTTTACGAATATTTTTCAATAACGAGAACCTAGATCAGAGAGTAAAAAAGGCATAAGGTTCACAATGGTGTAAAATTAAAATGGGATATACCGGGCTAGGATTCGAGTTACAGGAACAAGGGCCAAACCAACCACCCAAGATTGGAACCGTCGAGCGAAAACACTTGACAACCTCCTAGAAGCAGTTTTCTTTCCACAAGACCTTTCTCCATCAATTAGAAATCTGATGCCGTCACTAAACACATTCCTTAAATTGTTGCCATTTGTTGAGTGTTTTTTTTTGGAGTCTAATCCGCATATATATCACCATTGCCCTTGATTTTCTTGACTGTATATCTCTTAAATATCAACATATACACGTGTGATTTAGTTTACGAAGATTTTTCAATGCCGAGAACCTCAATCAGAGAGTTAAAAAGGCGCAAGGTTAACAATGGTGTAAAATTAAAATGGGATATACCGGGCTAGGATTCGAGTTACAGGAACAAGGGCCAAACCAACCACCCAAGAATGGAATCGTCGAACGAAAACATTTGACAACCGCCTAGAAGCAGCTTTTCATGCCACCAGACCTTTCTCCATCAATTAGGAATCTGATGCCGTCACTAAACACATTCCTTAAATTGTTGCCATTTGTTAAGTGTTTTTTTTGTGTCTAATCCGCATATATATCACCATTGCCCTTGATTTTCTTGATTGTATATCTCTTAAATATCAACATATACACGTGTGATTTAGTTTACGAAGATTTTTCAATGCCGAGAACTTCGATCAGAGAGTAAAACAGGCGTAAGGTTCAGAATGGTGTAAAATTAAAATGGGATATACCTGGCTAGGGTTCGTGTTACAGGAACAAGGGTCAAACCAACCACCCTAGAAGCAGCTTTTCTTGCCACCAGACCTTTCTCCATCAAATAGGAATCTGATTCCGTCACTAAACACATTCCTTAAATTGTAGCCATTTGTTGAGTCTTTTTTTTGGTGTCTAATCCGCATATATATCACCATTGCTCTTGATTTTCTTGACTGTATATCTCTTAAATATCAACATATGCACGTGTGACTTAGTTTACGAAGATTTTTCATTGCCGAGAACCTCGATCAGAGAGTAAAAAAGGTGTAAGGGTTCAAAATGGTGTAAAACTAAAATGGGATATACCGGGATAGGATTCGAGTTACGGGAACAAGGGCCAAACCAACCACCCAAGAATGGATTCGTCGAGCAAAAACACTTGACAACGTCCTCGAAGCAGCTTTTCTTGCCACCAGACCTTTCTCCATCAATTAGGAATCTTATGCCGTCACTAAACACATTCCTTAAATTGTAGCCTTTTGTTGAGTTTTTTTTTGGTGTCTAATCCGGATATATATCACCATTGCCCTTGATTTTCTTGACTGTATATCTCTTAAATATCAACATATACACGTGTGATTTAGTTTACGAAGATTTTTCAATGCCGAGAACCTTGATCAGAGAGTAAAAAAGGCGTAAGGTTCACAATGGTGTAAAATTAAAATGGGATATACCGGGCTAGGATTTGAGTTATAGGAGCAAGGGCCAAACCAACCACACAAGAATGGAATCGTCGAGCGAAAACACTTGACAACCTCCTAGAAGCAGCTTTTCTTGCCACCAGACCTTTCTCCATCAATTAGAAATCTGATGCCGTCACTAAACACATTCCTTTAATTGTAGCCATTTGTTGAGTGTTTTTTTTTGTGTCTAATCCGAAAATATATCACAATTGCCCTTGATTTTCTTGACTGTACATCTTTTAAATGTCAACATATACATGTGTGATTTAGTTTACGAAGATTTTTCAATGCCGAGAACGTCGATCAGAGAGTAAAAAAGGCGTATGGTTCACAATGGTGTAAAACTAAAGTGGGAAATATCGGGCTAGGATTCGAGTTACAGGAACAAAGGCCAAACCAACAAGCTAAGAATGGAATCGTCGAGCGAAAACACTTGACAACCTCCTAGAAGCAGCTTTTCTTGCCACCAAATCTTTCTCCATCAATTAGGAATCTGATGCAGTCACTAAACATATTCCTTAAATTGTAGCCATTTGTTGAGTGATTTTTTTTGGTGTCTAATCCGCATATATATCACCATTGCCCTTGATTTTCTTGACTGTACATCTCTTAAATGTCAACATATACATGTGTGATTTAGTTTACGAAGATTTTTCAATGCCGAGAACCTCGATCAGAGAGTAAAAAAGGCGTAAGGTTCAGAATGGTGTAAAATTAAAATGGGATATACCTGGCTAGGATTCGTGTTACAGGAACAAGGGTCAAACCAACCACCCAAGAATGGAATCGTCGAGCGAAAACACTTGACAACCTCCTAGAAGCAGCTTTTCTTGCCACCAGACCATTCTCCATCAAATAGGAATCTGATTCCGTCACTAAACACATTCCTTAAATTGTAGCCATTTGTTGAGTCTTTTTTTTGATGTCTAATCCGAATATATATCACCATTGCTCTTGATTTTCTTGACGGTATATCTCTTAAATATCAACATATGCACGTGTGATTTAGTTTACGAAGATTTTTCATTGCCGAGATCCTCGATCAGAGAGTAAAAAAGGTGTAAGGGTTCACAATGGTGTACAATTAAAATGGGATATACCGGGATAGGATTCAAGTTACGGGAACAAGGGCTAAACCAACCACCCAAGAATGGATTCGTCGAGCGAAAACACTTGACAACCTCCTCGAAGCAGCTTTTCTTACCACCAGACCTTTCTCCATCAATTAGGAATCTTATGCCGTCACTAAACACATTCCTTAAATTGTAGCCTTTTGTATAGTTTTTTTTTTGGTGTCTAATCCGGATATATATCACCATTGCCCTTGATTTTCTTGACTGTATATCTCTTAAATATCAACATATACACGTGTGATTTAGTTTACGAAGATTTTTCAATGCCGAGAACCTTGATCAGAGAGTAAAAAAGGCGTAAGGTTCACAATGGTGTAAAATTAAAATGGGATATACCGGGCTAGGATTCAAGTTAGAGGAACAAGGGCCAAACCAACCACACAAGAATGGAATCGTCGAGCGAAAACACTTGACAACCTCCTAGAAGCAGCTTTTCTTGCCACCAGACCTTTCTCCATCAATTAGAAATCTGATGCCGTCACTAAACACATTCCTTTAATTGTAGCCATTTGTTGAGTGTTTTTTTTGTGTCTAATCCGAAAATATATCACCATTGCCCTTGATTTTCTTGACTGTACATCTTTTAAATGTCAACATATACATGTGTGATTTAGTTTACGAAGATTTTTCAATGCCGAGAACCTCGATCAGAGAGTAAAAAAGGCGTATGGTTCACAATGGTGTAAAACTAAAGTGGGATATATCGGGCTAGGATTCGAGTTACAGGAACAAAGGCCAAACCAACAAGCTAAGAATGGAATCGTCGAGCGAAAACACTTGACAACCTCCTAGAAGCAGCTTTTCTTGCCACCAAATATTTCTCCATCAATTAGGAATCTGATGCAGTCACTAAACATATTCCTTAAATTGTAGCCATTTGTTGAGTGATTTTTTTTGGTGTCTAATCCGCATATATATCACCATTGCCCTTGATTTTCTTGACTGTATGTATCTTAAATGTCAACATATACACGTGTGATTTAGTTTACGAAGATTTTTCAATGCCGAGAACCTCGATCAGAGAGTTAAAAAGGCGTAAGGTTCACAATGGTGTAAGATTAAAATGGGATATAACGGGCTAGGATTCGAGTTACAGGAACAAGGGCCAATCCAACCACCCAAGAATGGAATCGTCAAGCGAAAATACTTGACAACCTCCTAGAAGCAGCTTTTCTTGCCACCAGACATTTCTCCGTCAATTAGGAATCTAATGCCGTCACTAAACACATTCCTTAAATTGTAGCCATTTGTTGAGGGTTTTTTTTGGTGTCTAATCCGCATATATATATTTATATATATATATATATATATATATATATATCACCATTGCCTTTGATTTTCTTGATTGTACATCTCTTAAATGTTAACATATACATGTGTGATTTAGTTTACGAAGATTTTTCAATGCCGAGAACCTCGATCAGAGAGTAAAAAAGGCGTATGGTTCACAATGGTGTAAAACTAAAGTGGGATATATCGGGCTAGGATTCGAGTTACAGGAACAAAGGCCAAACCAACAAGCTAAGAATGGAATCGTCGAGCGAAAACACTTGACAACCTCCTAGAAGCAGCTTTTCTTGCCACCAAACCTTTCTCCATCAATTAGGAATCTGATGCAGTTACTAAACATATTCCTTAAATTGTAGCCATTTGTTGAGTGATTTTTTTTGGTGTCTCATCCGCATATATATATCACCATTGCCCTTGATTTTCTTGACTGTTTGTATCTTAAATGTCAACATATACACGTGTGATTTAGTTTACGAAGATTTTTCAATAACGAGAACCTAGATCAGAGAGTAAAAAAGGCATAAGGTTCACAATGGATTAAAATTAAAATGGGATATACCGGGCTAGGATTCGAGTTACAGGAACAAGGGCCAAACCAACCACCCAAGAATGGAATCGCCGAGCGAAAACACTTGACAACCTCCTAGAAGCAGCTTTTCTTGCCACCAGACCTATCTCCATCAATTAGGAATCTGATGCCGTTACTAAACACATTCCTTAAATTGTAGCCATTTGTTGAGTGATTTTTTTTGGTGTCTAATCCACATATATATCACCATTGCCCTTTATTTTCTTGACTGTATATCTCTTAAATGTCAACATATACACGTGTGATTTAGTTTCCGAAGATTTTTCAATGCCGAGATCCTCGATCAGAGAGTAAAAAAAGCGTAAGGTTCACAATGCTGTAAGATTAAAATGGGATATACCGGGCTAAGATTCGAGTTACAGGAACAAGGGCCAAACCAACCATCCAAGAATGGAGTCGGCGAGCGAAAACACTTGACAACCTCCTCAAAGCAGCTTTTCTTACCACCAGACCTTTCTCCATCAATTAGGAATCTGATGCCGTCACTAAACACATTCCTTAAATTGTAGCCTTTTGTTGAGTTTTTTTTTGGTGTCTAATCCGCATATATATCACCATTACCCTTGATTTTCTTGACGGTATATCTCTTAAATAGCAACATGTACACGTGTGATTTAGTTTACAAAGATTTTTCAATGCCGAGAACCTCGATCAGAGAGTAAAAAAGGCGTAAGGTTCACAATGGTGTAAAATTAAAATGGGATATACCGGGCTAGGATTCGAGATACACGAACAAGGGCCAAACCAACCACCCAAGAATGGAATCGTCGAGCGAAAACACTTGACAACCTCCTAGCAGCAGCTTTTCTTGCCACCAGACCTTTCTCCATCAATTAGGAATCTAATGCAGTCACTAAACACATTCCTTAAATTGTAGCCATTTGTTGAGTGTTTTTTTTTGGTGTCTAATCCGCTTATATATATCACCATTGCCCTTGATTTTCTTGACTGTATATCTCTTAAATATCAACATATACACGTTTGATTTAGTTTACGAATATTTTTCAATAACGAGAACCTCGATCAGAGAGTAAAAAATTCATAAGGTTCACAATGGTGTAAAATTAAAATGGGATATACCGGGCTAGGATTCGAGTTACAGGAACAAGGGCCAAACCAACCACCAAAGAATGGAATCGTTGAGCGAAAACACTTGACAACCTCCTAGAAGCAGTTTTTCTTGCCACAAGACCTTTCTCCATCAATTAGAAATCTGATGCCGTCACTAAACACATTCCTTAAATTGTAGCCATTTGTTGAGTGTTTTTTTTTGGAGTCTAATCCGCATATATATCACCATTGCCCTTGATTTTCTTGACTGTATATCTTTTAAATATCAACATATACACGTGTGATTTAGTTTACGAAGATTTTTCAATACCGAGAACCTCAATCAGAGAGTTAAAAAGGCGCAAGGTTAACAATGGTGTAAAATTAAAATGGGATATACCGGGCTAGGATTCGAGTTACAGGAACAAGGGCCAAACCAACCACCCAAGAATGGAATCGTCGAGCGAAAACATTTGACAACCGCCTAGAAGCAGCTTTTCTTGCCACCAGACCTTTCTCCATCAATTAGGAATTTGATGCCGTCACTAAACACATTCCTTAAATTGTAGCCATTTGTTGAGTGTTTTTTTTATGTCTAATCCGCATATATATCACCATTGCCCTTGATTTTCTTGCATGTATATCTCTTAAATATCGACATATACACGTGTGATTTAGTTTACGAATATTTTTCAATACCGAGAACTTCGATCAGAGAGTAAAAAAGGCGTAAGGTTCACAATGGTGTAATATTAAAATGGGATATACCTGGCTAGGATTCGAGTTACTGGAACAAGGGTCAAACCAACCACCCAAGAATGGAATCATCGAGCGAAAACACTTGACAACCTCCTAGAAGCAGCTTTTCTTGCCACCAGACCTTTCTCCATCAATTAGGAATCTGATTCCGTCACTAAACACATTCCATAAATTGTAGCCATTTGTTGAGTCTTTTTTTGGTGTCTAATCCGCATATATATCACCATTGCCCTTGATTTTCTTGACTGTATATCTCTTAAATATCAACATATGCACATGTGATTTAGTTTACGAAGATTTTTCATTGCCGAGAACCTCGATCAGAGAGTAAAAAAGGTGTAAGGTTCACAATGGTGTAAAATTAAAATGGGATATACCGGGCTACGATTCGAGTTACGGGAACAAGGGCCAAACCAACCACCCAAGAATGGAATCGTCGAGCGAAAACACTTGACAACCTCCTAGAAGCAGCTTTTCTTGCCACCAGACCTTTCTCCATCAATTAGGAGTCTGATGCCGTCACTAAACACATTCCTTAAATTGTAGCCATTTGTTGAGTGATTTTTTTTTGATGTCTAATCCGAATATATATCACCATTGCCCTTTATTTTCTTGACTGTATATCTCTTATATGTCAACATATACACGTGTGATTTAGTTTACGAAGATTTTTCAATGCCGAGAAACTCGATCAGAGAGTAAAAAAAGCGTAAGGTTCACAATGCTGTAAGATTAAAATGGGATATAGAGGGCTAGGATTCGAGTTACAGGAACAAGGGCCAAACCAACCACCCAAGAATGGAGTCGTCGAGCGAAAACTCTTGACAACCTCCTCGAAGCAGCTTTTCTTACCACCAGACCTTTCTCCATCAATTAGGAATCCGATGCCGTCACTAAACACATTCCTTAAATTGTAGCCTTTTGTTGAGTTTTTTTTTGGTGTCTAATCCGCATATATATCACCATTGTCCTTGATTTTCTTGACTGTATGTCTCTTAAATATCAACATATACACGTGTGATTTAGTTTACGAAGATTTTTCAATGCCGAGAACCTTGATCAGAGAGTAAAAAAGGCGTAAGGTTCACAATGGTGTAAAATTAAAATGGGATATACCGGGCTAGGATTCGAGTTACAGGAACAAGGGCCAAACCAACCACCCAAGAATGGAATCGTCGAGCGAAAACACTTGACATCCTCCTAGAAACAGCTTTTCTTGCCACCAGACCTTTCTCCATTAATTAGAAATCTGATCCCGTCACTAAACACATTCCTCTAATTGTAGCCATTTGTTGAGTGTTTTTTTTGGTGTCTAATCCGCATATATATATATATATATATATATCACCATTGCCCTTGATTTTCTTGACTGTATATCTCTTAAATATCAACATATACACGTGTGATTTAGTTTACGAAGATTTTTCAATGCCGAGAACCTCGATCAGAGAGTAAAAAAGGCGTAATGTTCACAATGGTGTAAAACTAAAATGGGATATACCGGGCTAGGATTCGAGTTACAGGAACAAGGGCCAAACCAACCACCCAAGAATGGAATCGTCGAGCGAAAACACTTGACATCCTCCTAGAAACAGCTTTTCTTGCCACCAGACCTTTCTCCATTAATTAGAAATCTGATCCCGTCACTAAACACATTCCTCTAATTGTAGCCATTTGTTGAGTGTTTTTTTTGGTGTCTAATCCGCATATATATATATATATATATATATATCACCATTGCCCTTGATTTTCTTGACTGTATATCTCTTAAATATCAACATATACACGTGTGATTTAGTTTACGAAGATTTTTCAATGCCGAGAACCTCGATCAGAGAGTAAAAAAGGCGTAATGTTCACAATGGTGTAAAACTAAAATGGGATATACCGGGCTAGGATTCGAGTTACAGGAACAAGGGCCAAACCAACCACCCAAGAATGGAATCGTCGAGCGAAAACACTTGACAACCTCCTAGAAGCAGTTTTTCTTGCCACCAGATCTTTCTCCATCAATTAGGAATCTGATGCCATCACTAAACACATTCCTTAAATTGTAGCCATTTGTTGAGTGATTTTTTTTGGTGTCTAATCCGCATATATATCACCATTGCAATTGATTTTCTTTACTGTATATCTCTTAAATGTCAACATATACACGTGTGATTTAGTTTACGAAGATTTTTCAATGCCGCGAACCTCGATCAGAGAGTAAAGAAGGCGTAAAGTTCATAATGGTGTAAAATTAAAATGGGATATACCGGGCTAGGATTCGAGTTACCGGAACAAGGGTTAAGCCAACCACCCAAGAATGGAATCGTCGAGTGAAAACACTTGACAACCTCCTAGAAGCAGCTTTTTTTGCCACCAGACCTTTCTCCATCAATTAGGAGTCTGATGCCGTCACTAAACACATTCCTTAAATTGTAGCCATTTGTTGAGTGATTTTTTTTTGATGTCTAATCCGAATATATATCACCATTGCCCTTTATTTTCTTGACTGTATATCTCTTATATGTCAACATATACACGTGTGATTTAGTTTACGAAGATTTTTCAATGCCGAGAACCTCGATCAGAGTGTAAAAAAGGCGTAAGGTTCACAATGGTGTAAACTAAAATGGGATATACTGGGCTAGGATTCGAGTTACAGGAACAAGGGCCAAACCAACAAGCTAAGAATGGAATCGTCGAGTGAAAACACTTGACAACCTCCTAGAAGCAGCTTTTCTTGCCACCAGACCTTTCTCCATTAATTAGGAATCTGATGCCGTCATTAAACACATTCCTTAAATTGTAGCCATTTGTTGAGTGATTTTTTTGGTGTCTAATCCGCATATATATCACCATTGCCCTTGATTTTCTTGACTGTAAATCTCTTAAATGTCAACATATACACGTGTGCTTTAGTTTACGAAGATTTTTCAATGCTGAGAACCTCGATCAGAGAGTAAAAAAGGCGTAAGGTTCACAATGGTGTAAGTTTAAAATGGGATATACCGGGCTAGGATTCGAGTTACAGGAACAAGGGCCAAACAAACCACCCAAGAATGGAATCGTCGAGCGAAAACACTTGACAACCTCCTAGAAGCAGCTTTTCTTGTCACCAGACCTTTCTCCATCAATTAGGAATCTAATGCCGTCACTAAACACATTCCTTAAATTGTAGCCATTTGTTGAGGATTTTTTTTGGTGTCTAATCCACATATATATATCACCATTGCCCTTGATTTTCTTGACTGTATATCTCTTAAATATCAACATATACACGTGTGATTAATTTACGAAGATTTTTCAATGCCGAGAATCTCGATCAGAGAGTAAAAAAGACATAAGGTTCACAATGGTGTAAGATTAAAATGGGATATACCGGGCTAGGATTCGAGTTACAGGAACAAGGGCCAAACCAACCACCCAAGAATGGAATCGTCGAGCGAAAACACTTGACAATCTCCTAGAAGCAGCTTTTCTTGCCACCAGACCTTTCTCCATCAATTAGGAATCTGATGTCGTCACTAAACACATTCCTTAAATTGTAGCCGTTTGTTGAGTGTTTTTTTTGGTGTCTAATCCGCATATATATCACCGTTGCCCTTGATTTTCTTGAATGCATATCTCTTAAATATCAACATATACACATGTGATTTAGTTTACGAAGATTTTTCAATGCCGAGAACCTCGATCAGAGTGTAAAAAAGGCGTAAGGTTCACATTGGTGTAAAATTAAAATGGGATATACCGGGCTAGGATTCGAGTTACAGGAGCAAGGGCCAAACCAACCACCCAAGAATGGAATCGTCGAGCGAAAACACTTGACAACCTCCTAGAAGCAGCTTTTCTTGCCACCAGACCTTTCTCCATCAATTAGGAGTCTGATGCCGTCACTAAACACATTCCTTAAATTGTAGCCATTTGTTGAGTGATTTTTTTTTGATGTCTAATCCGAATATATATCACCATTGCCCTTTATTTTCTTGACTGTATATCTCTTATATGTCAACATATACACGTGTGATTTAGTTTACGAAGATTTTTCAATGCCTAGAACCTCGATCAGAGAGTAAAAAAAGCGTAAGGTTCACAATGCTGTAAGATTAAAATGGGATATAGAGGGCTAGGATTCGAGTTACAGGAACAAGGGCCAAACCAACCACCCAAGAATGGAGTCGTCGAGCGAAAACTCTTGACAACCTCCTCGAAGCAGCTTTTCTTACCACCAGACCTTTCTCCATCAATTAGGAATCCGATGCCGTCACTAAACACATTCCTTAAATTGTAGCCTTTTGTTGAGTTTTTTTTTGGTGTCTAATCCGCATATATATCACCATTTTCCTTGATTTTCTTGACTGTATGTCTCTTAAATATCAACATATACACGTGTGATTTAGTTTACGAAGATTTTTCAATGCCGAGAACCTTGATCAGAGAGTAAAAAAGGCGTAAGGTTCACAATGGTGTAAAATTAAAATGGGATATACCGGGCTAGGATTCGAGTTACAGGAACAAGGGCCAAACCAACCACCCAAGAATGGAATCGTCAAGCGAAAACACTTGACATCCTCCTAGAAACAGCTTTTCTTGCCACCAGACCTTTCTCCATTAATTAGAAATCTGATCCCGTCACTAAACACATTGCTTTAATTTTAGCCATTTGTTGAGTGTTTTTTTTGGTGTCTAATCCGCATATATATATATATATATATCACCATTGCCCTTGATTTTCTTGACTGTATATCTCTTAAATATCAACATATACACGTGTGATTTAGTTTACGAAGATTTTTCAATGCCGAGAACCTCGATCAGAGAGTAAAAAAGGCGTAATGTTCACAATGGTGTAAAACTAAAATGGGATATACCGGGCTAGGATTCGAGTTACAGGAACAAGGGCCAAACCAACCACCCAAGAATGGAATCGTCGAGCGAAAACACTTGACAACCTCCTAGAAGCAGTTTTTCTTGCCACCAGATCTTTCTCCATCAATTAGGAATCTGATGCCATCACTAAACACATTCCTTAAATTGTAGCCATTTGTTGAGTGATTTTTTTTGGTGTCTAATCCGCATATATATCACCATTGCAATTGATTTTCTTTACTGTATATCTCTTAAATGTCAACATATACACGTGTGATTTAGTTTACGAAGATTTTTCAATGCCGCGAACCTCGATCAGAGAGTAAAGAAGGCGTAAAGTTCATAATGGTGTAAGTTTAAAATGGGATATACCGGGCTAGGATTCGAGTTACAGGAACAAGGGCCAAACAAACCACCCAAGAATGGAATCGTCGAGCGAAAACACTTGACAACCTCCTAGAAGCAGCTTTTCTTGTCACCAGACCTTTCTCCATCAATTAGGAATCTAATGCCGTCACTAAACACATTCCTTAAATTGTAGCCATTTGTTGAGGATTTTTTTTGGTGTCTAATCCACATATATATATCACCATTGCCCTTGATTTTCTTGACTGTATATCTCTTAAATATCAACATATACACGTGTGATTAATTTACGAAGATTTTTCAATGCCGAGAATCTCGATCAGAGAGTAAAAAAGACATAAGGTTCACAATGGTGTAAGATTAAAATGGGATATACCGGGCTAGGATTCGAGTTACAGGAACAAGGGCCAAACCAACCACCCAAGAATGGAATCGTCGAGCGAAAACACTTGACAATCTCCTAGAAGCAGCTTTTCTTGCCACCAGACCTTTCTCCATCAATTAGGAATCTGATGTCGTCACTAAACACATTCCTTAAATTGTAGCCGTTTGTTGAGTGTTTTTTTTTGGTGTCTAATCCGCATATATATCACCGTTGCCCTTGATTTTCTTGAATGCATATCTCTTAAATATCAACATATACACATGTGATTTAGTTTACGAAGATTTTTCAATGCCGAGAACCTCGATCAGAGTGTAAAAAAGGCGTAAGGTTCACATTGGTGTAAAATTAAAATGGGATATACCGGGCTAGGATTCGAGTTACAGGAGCAAGGGCCAAACCAACCACCCAAGAATGGAATCGTCGAGCGAAAACACTTGACAACCTCCTAGAAGCAGCTTTTCTTGCCACCAGACCTTTCTCCATCAATTAGGAGTCTGATGCCGTCACTAAACACATTCCTTAAATTGTAGCCATTTGTTGAGTGATTTTTTTTTGATGTCTAATCCGAATATATATCACCATTGCCCTTTATTTTCTTGACTGTATATCTCTTATATGTCAACATATACACGTGTGATTTAGTTTACGAAGATTTTTCAATGCCGAGAACCTCGATCAGAGAGTAAAAAAAGCGTAAGGTTCACAATGCTGTAAGATTAAAATGGGATATAGAGGGCTAGGATTCGAGTTACAGGAACAAGGGCCAAACCAACCACCCAAGAATGGAGTCGTCGAGCAAAAACTCTTGACAACCTCCTCGAAGCAGCTTTTCTTACCACCAGACCTTTCTCCATCAATTAGGAATCCGATGCCGTCACTAAACACATTCCTTAAATTGTAGCCTTTTGTTGAGTTTTTTTTTGGTGTCTAATCCGCATATATATCACCATTGTCCTTGATTTTCTTGACTGTATGTCTCTTAAATATCAACATATACACGTGTGATTTAGTTTACGAAGATTTTTCAATGCCGAGAACCTTGATCAGAGAGTAAAAAAGGCGTAAGGTTCACAATGGTGTAAAATTAAAATGGGATATACCGGGCTAGGATTCGAGTTACAGGAACAAGGGCCAAACCAACCACCCAAGAATGGAATCGTCAAGCGAAAACACTTGACATCCTCCTAGAAACAGCTTTTCTTGCCACCAGACCTTTCTCCATTAATTAGAAATCTGATCCCGTCACTAAACACATTGCTTTAATTTTAGCCATTTGTTGAGTGTTTTTTTTGGTGTCTAATCCGCATATATATATATATATATATATATATATATATCACCATTGCCCTTGATTTTCTTGACTGTATATCTCTTAAATATCAACATATACACGTGTGATTTAGTTTACGAAGATTTTTCAATGCCGAGAACCTCGATCAGAGAGTAAAAAAGGCGTAATGTTCACAATGGTGTAAAACTAAAATGGGATATACCGGGCTAGGATTCGAGTTACAGGAACAAGGGCCAAACCAACCACCCAAGAATGGAATCGTCGAGCGAAAACACTTGACAACCTCCTAGAAGCAGTTTTTCTTGCCACCAGATCTTTCTCCATCAATTAGGAATCTGATGCCATCACTAAACACATTCCTTAAATTGTAGCCATTTGTTGAGTGATTTTTTTTGGTGTCTAATCCGCATATATATCACCATTGCAATTGATTTTCTTTACTGTATATCTCTTAAATGTCAACATATACACGTGTGATTTAGTTTACGAAGATTTTTCAATGCCGCGAACCTCGATCAGAGAGTAAAGAAGGCGTAAAGTTCATAATGGTGTAAAATTAAAATGGGATATACCGGGCTAGGATTCGAGTTACCGGAACAAGGGTTAAGCCAACCACCCAAGAATGGAATCGTCGAGTGAAAACACTTGACAACCTCCTAGAAGCAGCTTTTCTTACCACCAGACCTTTCTCCATCAATTAAGAATCTGATGCCGTCACTAAACACATTTGTTAAATTGTAGCCATTTGTTGAGTGTTTTTTTTTGGTGTCTAATCCGCATATATATCACCATTGCCCTTGATTTTCTTGACTGTATATCTCTTAAATGTCAACATATACACGTGTGATTTAGTTTACGAAGATTTTTCAATGCCGAGAACCTCGATCAGAGTGTAAAAAAGGCGTAAGGTTCACAATGGTGTAAACTAAAATGGGATATACTGGGCTAGGATTCGAGTTACAGGAACAAGGGCCAAACCAACAAGCTAAGAATGGAATCGTCGAGTGAAAACACTTGACAACCTCCTAGAAGCAGCTTTTCTTGCCACCAGACCTTTCTCCATTAATTAGGAATCTGATGCCGTCATTAAACACATTCCTTAAATTGTAGCCATTTGTTGAGTGATTTTTTTGGTGTCTAATCCGCATATATATCACCATTGCCCTTGATTTTCTTGACTGTAAATCTCTTAAATGTCAACATATACACGTGTGCTTTAGTTTACGAAGATTTTTCAATGCTGAGAACCTCGATCAGAGAGTAAAAAAGGCGTAAGGTTCACAATGGTGTAAGTTTAAAATGGGATATACCGGGCTAGGATTCGAGTTACAGGAACAAGGGCCAAACAAACCACCCAAGAATGGAATCGTCGAGCGAAAACACTTGACAACCTCCTAGAAGCAGCTTTTCTTGTCACCAGACCTTTCTCCATCAATTAGGAATCTAATGCCGTCACTAAACACATTCCTTAAATTGTAGCCATTTGTTGAGGATTTTTTTTGGTGTCTAATCCACATATATATATCACCATTGCCCTTGATTTTCTTGACTGTATATCTCTTAAATATCAACATATACACGTGTGATTAATTTACGAAGATTTTTCAATGCCGAGAATCTCGATCAGAGAGTAAAAAAGACATAAGGTTCACAATGGTGTAAGATTAAAATGGGATATACCGGGCTAGGATTCGAGTTACAGGAACAAGGGCCAAACCAACCACCCAAGAATGGAATCGTCGAGCGAAAACACTTGACAATCTCCTAGAAGCAGCTTTTCTTGCCACCAGACCTTTCTCCATCAATTAGGAATCTGATGTCGTCACTAAACACATTCCTTAAATTGTAGCCGTTTGTTGAGTGTTTTTTTTTGGTGTCTAATCCACATATATATCACCGTTGCCCTTGATTTTCTTGAATGCATATCTCTTAAATATCAACATATACACATGTGATTTAGTTTACGAAGATTTTTCAATGCCGAGAACCTCGATCAGAGTGTAAAAAAGGCGTAAGGTTCACATTGGTGTAAAATTAAAATGGGATATACCGGGCTAGGATTCGAGTTACAGGAGCAAGGGCCAAACCAACCACCCAAGAATGGAATCGTCGAGCGAAAACACTTGACAACCTCCTAGAAGAAGCTTTTCTTGCCACCAGACCTTTCTCCATCAATTAGGAATCTGATCCCTTCACTAAACACATTCCTTAAATTGTAGCCATTTGTTGAGTGATTTTTTTTTGTGTCTAATCCGCATATATATCACCATTGCCCTTGATTTCTTGACTGTATATCTCTTAAATATCAACATATACACGTGTGATTTAGTTTACAAAGATTTTTCAATGCCGAGAACCTCGATCAGAGAGTAAAAAAGGCGTAACGTTCACAATGGTGTAAAATTAAAATGGGATATACCGGGCTAGGATTCGAGCTACTTGAACAAGGGCCAAACCAACCACCCAAGAATGGAATCATCGAGCGAAAACACTTGACATCCTCCTAGAAGCAGCTTTTCTTACCACCAGACCTTTCTCCATCAATTAGGAATATGATGCTGTCACTAAACACATTCCTTAAATTGTAGCCATTTGTGGAGTGTTTTTTTTTTGGTTTCTAATCCGCATATATATCACTGTTATGGGCCATTTTCTGAGCGTATATATCCTGACTAATATCCTGCTTTTGATTGTTTACTTGTGACCAGGATACCGGATCAGGATATTGGTAACATCCTGGTGCGATATCCTGGTATTAGCTAAATTAATCACGTGCAGGTTAGAAGGTATGGGTTACTAACGGTCAGATGGACTTCTTCTCCTTATGACTCAGGCAAATCTGTTATATGAGAGACGTTGAACTTGAAAGACCAGGTCTACAACGTTCAAGTGGGGAATATCCGCCGGATCCCGGTTTAATAGGGTAGTTTGTTGCATTTCTTTTACTATAAATAGATGTGGCAGATCAGATTAAGGCACGCAACTTTTACACACACTCTTTCGCACACTTTTGCTCTCTAGCTTCTAGCAAACACAATACACAAACACTTATACCCGAATTACATTGTAACACCTAGTTGATCCGCATCACATCCTGCACTGTATCCTGATATTTGAAGCAATATAAGAACAAGGCAGCTGCGATTGTCAGCTCCCGAGGTTTTGTGCCGGTGATGTGTATAAAATGCAACATATAAATTACATCAAATAAGGCATAAAACTAACCCTTTTTAAGTACTAATATTGGAAAAAGAGTGTTTTTGTCTTCCTTTTGTATTTTCAGGATTAAATGAGCTCAAAAACACAAAAGAAGCAAAAAGACAGCTAAATCCAACATAAATACAAGGAAAGGAACATTAGTGGACTGCCCGACCCCTCAACGGCATCTTCCCAAGCAAAATAAAGAAGGCAGAAGACTGAACACGGGCCGTGCACAGCCAGCACAGGGCCGTGCCCAAGAAGCAGCTGAAAAGACAAACCTATAGAAGCTTCTATTGCCCACCATGGGTCGTGTCCAGCGAGCACGGGGGCGTGTCGAAAGTACAGCAGGCGCATTAATTGTAATTGCGAATTACAATTAATGAAGAGAGAGATTGTCAGACAGGCACGGGGCCGTGCCCAGCGGACACGGGGCCGTGCCCAGCCCTCTGTTCAGCCTATAAATAGGAGTGCTTGGCTTCATTTCAACTCATCCCTTGGCACACCACCTCTCTCACACTTCATCCACCACCCACCACCATCACAACACCATCATCCACCACCATCATCCATTGTCCATCGTAGAGTGTGTGAGTCGTCTCGGGATCCAAGATTGATCGTAAGAGTTCTTGACAATCAAGGCCATGTTTGCCTAAGTCTCTTACATCACTTGGTGAAGACAAAGTGTCTAGTATAATACTTTTTATTTCTAATCTTTTGCACTTTTTATTTGGTTTTGTATTAATGACTTTAATAACTAGTTACTTATGTTGAAGGTGATCTTTCCTTATCGTTTGTCCGTGGTGTCTTGGCATTATTTTACTGTCTATATAAAATAAAGGATTTTCACCATTCATATCTCCACGGTCTATATGGAGGTATGTTGGCTACCTGGTCGGGGGTTAAGGGAACGGTTTGGTAAAGGTCTTGCCATTGTTCAGCGTTTAGAGGTCCTGCAATGGACCTGGGTCAAATTTAGTAGGACCTCCTTCAATACTTCACGGTATTGGATGGCGGGGGTCCAAACTCTTTGATCCCCTCATAAGTTAACTACTATTAATACTATAACCCGGCTATTTAGGACTATATCCCTGCTGACTCAGACTACTTAGCCGAGGGTAACGTCACCGCCAAAAGCGGGGCCTACCATAATACTGCATTAATAACTTAATTCATTATCTTCCAATAATCCACCCTTTTAGGATTGTATCCTTGCTGACTCAAACTACTGGGGTGAGGGTAACGTCACCTTCAAAAGAGGGGCCTACTACAATAACTAAGATAATCTCTTAATTATGTGCAAAAGTGCGGAAATAATCAAAGGTTATACTAGATACGAGTCGGAACCAAGTGATTCATCTTGTCTATCTGTTTTTACTTTTATTTTATTTTCAGCATTTTAGTTAGTTTTTATTTTTCTTAGTTTAAAACCCTTTTTCTAAACTTTTTATTTTGATTAGACGTTGAGGATAAACCGGTACTAAAAGCTCTTGTGTCCTTGGACGACCTCGGTATCTTACCAACACTATACTACGCTCAACGATGGGTGCACTTGCCCATATGTGTGTTTAGTGTTAGTGAAATATCGTGTTTTATGAATTTAAAACTTGGCTAAAATAAGTGTTAAAAAGGGCTTAAAATATACACCTAATATATATAACACTTCGCACGCATCAAGTTTTTGGCGCCGTTGCCGGGGACACAAGGATTTTAAGAAAGTTAGGAATCAACGGCCTAATCATCTTTTATTTTTCTTTTTATTTTTTAGATTTTTCTTAGTTTTTCAGCTTCTGCAGAGCTCAGCACGGGCCGTGCCCGCTGAACACGCCCCCGTGCTCAATCATTGGAACTGGCAATCCTGTTTTACGTCAGACAGTAAGCTGAACACGGGGCCGTGCTCACTCAACACGCCCCCGTGCCCAAGATTCACTTACTGAAAACAGAACCGTTAGATCCCGGCGGTTGGTAATTTCTGACTTAAACATGAGTGATAGTAATTGTTTTTACTTTCGGCACTCTTATGGTACGTGGTGTCAATTATGTGGTGGCAAACATGAAGAAGTAAAATGCTACTTTCTAAATTATAGGCCCCACTACATGGACCCACCGACTCCTTATAACCTTAAGAGGGGCGAAAGTAAAAATAAGCACTATTTCTCCCTCGAATGCGCCCAACCATATATTCTAGGGGAAATGCTCATCGATGAGTTATTTCAACTAGAAAAGCTAATGCTGAATTGGTTAAAAGAGCTTAGGAAGGATTTTATTAATCCACCCCAAGACGATGACCATGACGAAATGCTGGAACCGCATTCCGACAACCTCGTTGCTCCCGAAAATGCCTTAGCACCTAGCAAAGACTTGGACGATAGTCGTCCCTGTGTTGATTGTGCCGTGAAGGACTCTCCATCGACTTCGTTCGGTGCATACATAGACCTGAGCGATTCGGCATACACCTTCTTTAACGAGAGCCCGGGAAAGGGTTGGACTTGTCCACCTAGAATGAAAATAGGAATTACCCTAACCGACAACCTCTTGCGTTCTCGCCTTAGTCTAGGACAATTAAGGTATCTTAGGCACTTTGGGGTTGTTCCAACCAGTCAGGAGCCACCCGATACTAACAAGTTCCTTAAAAACTAGACAACTTCATAAAACAGTCCCTCGACACGGGGCCGTGTCCAGCCAACACGCCCCCGTGTCCATCAAAAGATTCCATTCTGATCAGTACGTCAGAATACGGACAAACTGTGTCAGAACTCCACCTGCACACGGGGCCGTGTCCACTGGGCACGGGGCCGTGCCCAGGATGCTGTCGTTTTCTATAAATGCAACCAAGAGTTCTGCACATTTGGACCAACTTGGGGCAGAGATTTGCAGGAATCTTCTCTCAAACTATCCTAGGTAAGTCTAAAAGAAGGTTCCAACAACCCATCTTGTCCTTTCCTCTTTTAGCCATTTCCTTCTTCTCCATCTTTCTTCAAGAACTACCATTAAAAGTTTGAATTCTTCCAACTTTGTGGTAGGGATTAATGAGTTTTGTTCAAGGAATCTTGGTAAAAACATGTTATGTAACGTTGTTTTAAGTTATTAGCAGCTAAAAAGACTCCACAAGTTCAGAAAATAACTTAAAAATCCAAGTTTCCTTGCTCCAAAACTCTGCAGAAAGATGAACACGGGGCCGTGCTCAATGAGCACGGGGCCGTGTCCGATAACTGTTTCATTAAATAAACTTTTTCAGTTTATTTTTCGTAGAATGTCGAGTGAGAATAGCGAAACATCTTCTGTGCATTCGTCAAACAACCGAAGAGGAAGAAGACCCTCCATTGAAGCTACACTTGTGCACTATGTGATAGCATTAAGGGAGGCTCTCGACGAAATGACTTCAGTAGAGGAGGTCCTAATCGACCGTATTAACGATCTTACGATGGGACTTGAAAGCAGCTTCCAAGAAATTAACCTCTTGCACCAGAGGTTAAATATTCTTGTAGCACCTCCGGTGGAACCAGTCCTTCCTCAGCAGGATTGGAACCTGGCACTCGGAATCAACAACCCTACCGGGTGGGAAGACTTTCCGGCGGAACCTCCCGAGGAACACCAACAAGAGATCCCGGTGGAAGTTGAAACTCCTCAAACTAATGCCAATGAGCCTTCTTTTCTCCTTCCAAGGGAGGTGGAAGAATGGCTCGCCGACATTTGAGGAGAACCGCACTCGGAAGAAGGAGTTCAAAAAGGCCTTGTTTAACCAAGATTAGTTACTTCTTGGAAATTTTGCTAATTAAAATAAAGAAGAGGCTAGAACTCCATGTTTTTATTTTATCTAAGTTTAATCTTAATTTAGGACTATGTAAGTTCTCTCTATGATGAAATGAAATGATAGTTTTAAGGTTTGGATGGTTTGTAATGAATAAAACACACTCATGGTGGTAAAGGATGAAAAGGGGAACGAGAAAAATGACCTCATGCACAAGAACAAGGCAACCCGACAATTCTCTCCATTTCAGAAGGTTCAACACGGGCCGTGCCCAACCAACACGGCCCCGTGCTGAACCACCTGCAGAAAAACGCCCAGTTCAGGTAACTGGACACGGGCCGTGTTCACCCGACACGCCCCCGTGTCCAGACTTCTGTTTCTCTTATTTTAATTTTGTTACTGGCACTTGAACACGGGGCCGTGCCCGGATAACACGGGGCCGTGTTCAGCGCCCAGTATCACAAAATTTTTGCTTTTTAACATTATTTTACACATCTAATCAACCTAAAAGTTTATTTTTGGGACACATTGAGGACAATGTGTAATTTAAGTGTGGGGGGATGCTAAAACCTTGAATTTTGCAAGTCCGAAATACAAGCCTTACACAAAACTCTATTGGACCCGCTAATCACCCCAAATTTTTTCAAAAAAAAAAAAAAAATATTTTTCTTACTTGTCTAGGTTTAACTCGGGAAATTCAAGTTCTCAAAAAGGTTATATTTTTGCAAATTTACAACCGATAGCGTAGTGATAAAAAGAACCAACATAAGAAAATTATGAAAAGGCATGGCAAACTTAGTTAAAATTTGATTATATATACTTGATCACATAAAAACCCATTCCCACAAAAGTGAGTTTTGAGCCTTTATTGAGCATACAATTACATATCATTAGACTAAATGCTCATTTTTCGTTTCTTGTGTGAATAGCCGCTTGGTTCTTACGACTCTAGAACTTGCCTTGACGATACATTCCCGGTCCTTATCAACTTAAACCCGAGTAAGTAAATGATGGAGGCATTAGGACTAACCCTTTTTTATTTCTACACCATTATTTTTCTTTTTCTTTTACCACCTACCCAAAAATCCCCCTAGTTAACCCCTTTGAGCCTAAACCTTTTCATTTCATCACCCAAACCAAAAAACCCTTTTACCCACCAAAACCTTTTTATTTTTAACCCTTTGTTTTAGTAACAAGTTCGGTTTTTTCGTGAAAAAAAAATGTGTTGATGATGAATCAAAAAGAAAATAAACAAACAAGTTCATCAAAAATAACTTTGTTTGAATAATAGCTTCATCAAAATAAGAGTTAAAAAAAAAAAATAGAAAGTCCTACGAAAATCGACACTTGTTACGCTTTTTCCCCCTTTTTCCACTAACCACTAACCCAACCACCTACCTTTAACCCAAGCCTAACCCTTAACCCACAAAGTCCTCTTGATATTTACAAAGGTATAAAAGTTAAAAAGGAGGAGGATTGATTGCTTGGCAAGCTTATGGTAGGAATAAGTTCCACGCCGCTCTCGAGTGATTCACTAAAAATACACCTTCGGCCGAGTGTGAGTGATTTCTCCCGTGAGGTTTGTGAACTTGTATATAAATGGAATTTTAAAAAGGCATGTTATGCCCAAATAAGTAATTTCTCCTATAAAACGTTCTAAATAAATCATTACGAATAGGATTGTAAATAGATAAAAATAAAACCCAAAAAGATCTTGGATATCCCGACACTCTACGACAAGCCCAAAACCTTCTCTTCTACCTATTCCATTTGGGAGTGTAAGCCACATATTAAAGAGTTTTGCTTGAGGACAAGCAAAAGTTCAAGTGTGGGGGTATTTGATGTGTATAAAATGCAACATACAAATTACATCAAATAAGGCATAAAACTAACCCTTTTTAAGTACTAATATTGGAAAAAGAGTGTTTTTGTCTTCCTTTTGTATTTTCAGGATTAAATGAGCTCAAAAACACAAAAGAAGCAAAAAGACAGCTAAATCCAACATAAATACAAGGAAAGGAACATTAGTGGACTGCCCGACCCCTCAACGGCATCTTCCCAAGCAAAATAAAGAAGGCAGAAGACTGAACACGGGCCGTGCTCAGCCAGCACGGGGCCGTGCCCAAGAAGCAGCAGAAAAGACAAACCTATAGAAGCTTCTATTGCCCACCACGGGCCGTGTCCAGCGAGCACGGGGGCGTGTCGAAAGTACAGCAGGCGCATTAATTGTAATTGCGAATTACAATTAATGAAGAGAGAGATTGTCAGACAGGCACGGGGCCGTGCCCAGCGGACACGGGGCCGTGCCCAGCCCTCTGTTCAGCCTATAAATAGGAGTGCTTGGCTTCATTTCAACTCATCCCTTGGCACACCACCTCTCTCACACTTCATCCACCACCCACCACCATCACAACACCATCATCCACCACCATCATCCATTGTCCATCGTAGAGTGTGTGAGTCGTCTCGGGATCCAAGATTGATCGTAAGAATTCTTGACAATCAAGGCCATGTTTGCCTAAGTCTCTTACATCACTTGGTGAAGACAAAGTGTCTAGTATAATACTTTTTATTTCTAATCTTTTGCACTTTTTATTTGGTTTTGTATTAATGACTTTAATAACTAGTTACTTATGTTGAAGGTGATCTTTCCTTATCGTTTGTCCGTGGTGTCTTGGCATTATTTTAATGTCTATATAAAATAAAGGATTTTCACCATTCATATCTCCACGGTCTATATGGAGGTATGTTGGCTACCTGGTCGGGGGTTAAGGGAACGGTTTGGTAAAGGTCTTGCCATTGTTCAGCGTTTAGAGGTCCTGCAATGGACCTGGGTCAAATTTAGTAGGACCTCCTTCAATACTTCACGGTATTGGATGGCGGGGGTCCAAACTCTTTGATCCCCTCATAAGTTAACTACTATTAATACTATAACCCGGCTATTTAGGACTGTATCCCTGCTGACTCAGACTACTTAGCCGAGGGTAACGTCACCGCCAAAAGCGGGGCCTACCACAATACTGCATTAATAACTTAATTCATTATCTTCCAATAATCCACCCTTTTAGGATTGTATCCTTGCTGACTCAAACTACTGGGGTGAGGGTAACGTCACCTTCAAAAGAGGGCCTACTACAATAACTAAGATAATCTCTTAATTATGTGCAAAAGTGCGGAAATAATCAAAGGTTATACTAGATACGAGTCGGAACCAAGTGATTCATCTTGTCTATCTGTTTTTACTTTTATTTTATTTTCAGCATTTTAGTAAGTTTTTATTTTTCTTAGTTTAAAACCCTTTTTCTAAACTTTTTATTTTGATTAGACGTTGAGGATAAACCGGTACTAAAAGCTCTTGTGTCCTTGGACGACCTCGGTATCTTACCAACACTATACTACGCTCAACGATGGGTGCACTTGCCCATATGTGTGTTTAGTGTTAGTGAAATATCGTGTTTTATAAATTTAAAACTTGGCTAAAATAAGTGTTAAAAAGGGCTTAAAATATACACCTAATATATATAACACTTCGCACGCATCAGCCGGCGATCTAGATTGATCAAGGGCTTTCCTCGTACATCACGTGTCAACCTTTACTTTTTTGCTCATTGTTTGATCATAGATACAGCTCTATATCCTGAGCTGTATCCTGAAACTGTTTTCTCAATTAACTTAATTAACATATTTTCGACACTCATTTCTAGCACACTACCTCACTTAACTAATTTGATCACTTAATTGCTTCGGTAATTTTTGACCAAAACAATTTGGCGCCCACCGTGGGGCAAGTGGTGCTATTTTTGCTAAAAACTTTAGTAAAATCATTACTCGGTTTTCTATTGTCAAAACTTTTTGCTACATTGTTTTTAATGGCCTCGAGATCAAACATGAACTCTTCCACCATGTCTGCTACAACCTTTGCAACAATTGGTTCGGTGGTTCCACCTCCTCCTCCACGAATGCAAACTTCTTCACACGGAACTGAAAGTCATGTGGCTCGGGATGTTATCCCCGCTCCCAGTACTCAGGGATCTGGTCCTGTTTTGGCTTCTAATGATGAAATTCTGAATTTGTTTGGTAGCGTACAGGAACAGATGAGGACGCAGCAGGAAACTAATCGGATACTGATGAGAGAGATACAACTCTTGAAATCCGGCCCAAGTAGACCTGCTGAAGAAACTGTCACTCCTTTGCAGCCTAGAGCTTTGAACTTCAATTCTGCAGTTTACACTGAAGATAACCGGAGGAATATCGTGCCAAGTCATTCTCAGAATCATACTCCTAAGATACCCTCCTCGGTCAGGATGTCAACTGTGAGGAGCTCAGGATATGGCCAGAATCCTCAGACCGGTAACATGTCAAATAATAATATTCTTGCTACTAACAACAATGGGTCTTTGCAGGATGCAGGTATGACGTCAACATTTACTAGGGAGCTTCAGAAATTGAAGGACATGATATCCAGTGTACTTGGAGTGGTCCAGCCAATTCCGGAAGTATCCCAAGATAGCCACAGGATATCCCGCTTTGCATATCCTATCTGTGATGCTGAAATCCCAAAGAGATTTCAGACCCCCAACATGAAATTGTATGATGGGACTACGGATCCTGAAGAGCATATTGCCCAGTATAGGGAAAGGATGGAGATTAACCCTATCCATCCAAAGCTCAAGGAAGCATGCTTGTGAAAGGGTTTCGGATCTACCCTGACAGGATCAACCTTAAAATGGCTGTTAAATGTTCCTCCTCACTCAATTACTTCGTTTGCTCATTTGGTTAATTTATTTAATAGTCAGTTTTCTTGCAGCCGGAGTTTTGAAAAACTAACCAGTGATCTTTACAGGATAACTCAAGGACCTCAGGAATCCTTGAGGGATTATGTGAACAAGTTTAGTCGGGAATCCTTGGATATCCCACATCTTGATGTTGCAACAGCTGTGCAGGCTTTTAAGATGGGGTTACAAAAGGATTCTCAGTTTTATCAGGATCTTGTAATGAATCCCTGCAGGAATCTCGACGAAGCTAGTAACAGGGCCTTGAGATATATTTGCCTGGAAGCTGACAAAAAGATGCAAGAGAGGATGAATTCTACCTCAACCTACGAATCGACCAACAGGAAATCAGAATCCTCGTATAAACCGTATCGCTCCAAGCCATATGGCAGAAATGATAACAAGAAAGTGAATGCTGTTGAAGACGAGGATCTTGAAGAATATCCTGAATTATCTGAATATTGCTTTTCTGTTAATATACCTGAGTTGATGTATGCTATGCAGGGTTTAGGAGACAAAGCTAGGTGGCCTCGAAAGAATCAACAAAAAGCTTATTGAAAGGATAAATCCAAATGGTGTGCCTTCCATGAAGATTTCGGACATGTGACTGAGGATTTCATTGCTCTAAGGAAAGAAATAAGCTACCTATTTAGCAAGGGATATCTGAAAGATTTGCTGGGAAGAAAGAAGAATAAAGGGCAGGATTCTGAGAAGGATCCTGAACGAGCAGCATCACCCCTAGCAGATGCCAAAATAATTAACTTTATTTCAGGAGAATCCGACATTTGTGGGACTTCGTATTCCGCGGCCAAGAGACATGCAAAGGATGCTAAGACTGAAAGGGGAGACAAACTAGCCAGGATGACCACCCTTACAACTGATAAAGTGATCACTTTCGACAGTGATGACAGGGAGACTGTGCAGGATCCTCATCATGATGCTCTCGTAATAACATTATATGTTGCTAACCATTTTGTACACAGGATATTAGTGGACAATGGTAGCTCTGTCAACATAATCCAGCTGGAAACGTTGAAGAGGATGAATGTATCTCCGATGGACATTACTTCGAAGTCCACTGTGCTCGTTGGTTTCAGTGGAGAAGCTAGGAATACCGTAGGGGAGATAAAGTTGCAAGTATATGTTGAAGGGGTCAACTCGATACAACGCTTCTGTGTGATGGATTCCCTATCCTGCTATAACATCATACTAGGCAGGCCATGGATCCATGACATGAAGGCTGTGCCATCGACTTATCACCAGTGCATCAAGATCCCTACCCCTTGGGGGGTCGTCAAAGTTGATAGTGATCAGCAGGAGGCAAAAGAATGCTACTCATCCTCAATGAAATCCTCAACAAGCCTAATGCAGCATAACAATTAAAGATGCGGGCCCAGGATATCATGGAGGCTTCGGAGCAGGATGTAAAGAAAGTTATCCCGGATCAGGATAATCCGGATATCTCGGTGCTCGTAGGAACCAATATCCCTCAGGATATTGAAAATCAATTGACTAATTTTTTGAAATGCAGGATGTCAACATTCGCGTGGAAGCACGAGGATATGACAGGTATATCCAAGGATATTATAACACATAAGCTTGGTATTGACAGGTCATTCAAGCCGGTCCAACAAAAGAGAAGAAAATTTGCTCCGGAGCGAAATGTGATCATCCAAGAGGAAGTTGAAAGACTATTAAGGAGCAAGATGATTAGAGAAGTGAAGTTTCCTAGATGGCTTGCGAATGTAGTCGTGGTACAAAAGAAAAATGGGAAATGGAGAGTTTGTGTAGATTACACAGACTTAAACAAAGCATGTCCCAAAGACCCGTTTCCTCTACCTCATATTGATTCAATGGTAGATGCTACCGCCGGCCATGAGATGTTAACCTTCATGGATGCCTCTTCAGGATTTCAGCAAATCCAAATGGAACCCTCTGATTAGGAGGATACTGCTTTCATGACACCCACATGTATTTATTGTTATACTGCTATGCCCTTTGGTTTGAAAAATGCAGGTGCGACATACCAGAGGTTGGTAAACATGATGTTTAAAGACATGCTGGGGGACACCATGGAGGTATATATTGACGATATGGTGGTGAAATCTAAAAAGGCTGAGGATCACCTCCAGGATATTAAGGGAGCGTTTGATATCCTGGATCAGTATAACATGAAACTGAATCCTGCTAAGTGCCATTTCGGAGTGGGGGCAGGAAAGTTTCTAGGATATATGGTGACCAAAAGAGGCATAGAGGCAAGCCTGGAGCAGATTAGAGCTATCCTGGATATAAAATCACCTTCGAATATGAAGGATGTTCAACGGTTAACCGGCCGAGTAGCAGCATTGAACAGATTTATTTCAAGATCCTTGGAAAAATGCAAGGAATTTTATGATATCCTCAAGAAGAATAAGAAGTTCGAATGGGGAGAAAAGCATGAAGCAGCCTTGCAGGATTTGAAGCAATATCTTTCAACCGTGCACTTATTGATGAAGCTTGAAAATGGTGAACCATTATCCTTGTATCTTGCAGTATCAGGGAATGCAGTAAGTGTTGTCCTTGTAAAAGATCATGAAGGTCAGCAGTATCCTGTCTATTATGTTAGTAAAAGTTTATTAGATGCTGAAACTAGATATTCTCATCTAGAAAAATTGATATTAGCCCTAGTTATGGCATCAACGAAACTTAGACATTATTTTGAGACACATAGGATTCATGTTAAAACCAATTATCCTGTTAAAAACGTGCTTAGGAAACCCGAGATATCGGGTAGGATGGCTAAATGGTCAGTAAAATTAAGTGCTTATGACTTAGTATATGAGCCTAGAAATGCCATAAAGTCTCAGGCTTTAGCCGACTTTGTGGCTGATTTCAGTAGTGACATTCAAAATGAAGTAGACTTAGAAGTACAGCAGCTAGGAGAAAACTTAGAATGCTGGACATTGTATACTGATGGTGCATCTAACGTAAGAGGTGTAGGTCTAGGTATACTACTAAAATCGCCAAAGGGGGACATATTACCCCAGGCTATTAGGTGTGAATTTCCTGCTACTAATAATGAGGCAGAATATGAAGCTTTGATTGCAGGATTGGAGTTGGCTAAAAATATGAATATTAGATGTTTACAAGTATATGTTGATTCCCTGTTGATTACTAACCATTTCAATGGATCTTATGTAGTAAAAGGTGAAAAGTTAGCTGAATATCTCGAAATTCTCAAAAAATTAGCATGATACTTCGATATTTTTACACTTGAACATGTAGGTACCAAGAGAGGAAAATGTTGAAGCTGATGCCTTGGCAAATCTGGGATCATCGGTCAGGATACCGGAAGGAACCCGAATACCAATATTACATATCCTATATCCTGCGATGAATCCTCAGGATAAGGAAGTAATAAGTATTCAGGATCCTGATGATGAGTATCCCGAGGAGGATCCTAAGTCCTGGACGGCTCCAATCATGAGATATCTCAAGGAAGGACACATCCCAAAGAATGAGAATCCTAAGGCCTTTAGAATGAAGGTATCACGATTCACTATTATAAATGACGTTTTGTATAAGAAATCTCTTGCATGACCATAACTGAGGTGTTTGGAGGATCCCGAAACCAAAGAAGTGCTTCAGGATATACACGAAGGGGATTGTGGTAACCATACTGGGGGGCAGGTCGTTTTTCTCAAAAGTATTGAGGACAGGATATTATTGGCCGACGATGAGGAAGGATGCCACAGAATATGCTCGAAGATGTGACGCATGCCAAAGACATAGTAACATATTACATCAGCCTACTGAACCGCTGTACCCTATTGTTTCCCCTTGGCCGTTCATGAAATGGGGTATGGATATAGTGGGAAAGCTTCCAAAAGCTCCAGGAGGAAAGGTTTTCATGTTGGCAATGACGGATTATTTCTCCAAGTGGGTTGAAGCAGAAGCATTTGTTCAAGTTAGAGATCAAGAAGTGGTATCCTTCATAAAAAGGAATATCCTAACTAGGTTTGGAGTACCAGCTGAGATAATTTGTGACAATGGATCTCAATTTATAAGTAAAAGGACTACTGACTTTTGCAAGAGTTGGGAATCAAAATGATCACGTCTACCCCGGTACATCCTCAAGCGAATGGACAAGCAGAATCCTCGAACAAGATAATTGTCAACAACTTGAAAAAGAGACTAGGGGCTAAGAAAGGAAGATGGGCAGAAGAATTACCCTTTGTTCTGTGGGCTGATAGGACAACGGTGAAGAGTGCAACTGGCCAAACCCCGTTTTCCTTGGTGTTTGGAGCAGAAGCGGTGATCCTGACAGAAATGGTGATACCTATAGCGAGATCCAACCTCAGGGATCCTGAGCAGAATCCTGAAGTCCTATGCCAGGAACTGGATACTATTGATGAGACAAGAGACGCTGCAAGGCTAAGGATGGCAGCATATCAACAGAGGATATCTAAAGCATATAACAAGAATATAAGGACTAGAAGATTTCAGGTTGGAGATTGGGTATTAAGAAAAGCTTTTCAGAATACTACTAATCATGCTGATGGAAAGTTGGCTCCGAAATGGGAAGGACCCTATGAGGTTGAATCAGAATCAGGAAAAAGAGCATACCGACTCAAGAATATGGAGGGGGAAATGCTACCAAGATCCTGGAATGCTATATATCTGAAGCTCTATTTTAAGTGAGTATGGAATTCAAATTCTGACTCAGGGTGGTATGGATTCTGTCTCTTTTATCAAATTTTGATATTATTTACTATTTTGAACCCATTACTGACTTAAGCATCAGAGGGGTGTTAGCCAGGCTAACACCCACCTTAGCTTACGATTGTTTTGCAGTATATGCTTCAGGATGTAGCACCAGGATATACACTCAGGATACTTCGGAAGATTAGAGGATTGGCCCTCTCTCTCACGTCTAAGGGATCCTGATCCCTTCACAGGTTTAAAGGTATTCACCTTTCTTCCGAATTGGGTTTAAACACCTTGCCTGGAGCGCAAGTTATTCGGGAATAGTTCAAGGTGGTGGGACCAGTTCATGTAAAAGTGGCTGACAATTTCGTTACTATTGGCTATATCCTGAATCCTTAAGGTATATGAGGATTGATCACCCTCTCTCACAAAAGGGTATTTTTATACTCTCTAAGGTTTAAAGGTTTTCACCTTTCTAAGTCTTGGAGTTTATACACTCCCGCCTGTAGCGCACGAAAATTTGGGATTTTCCCCAGGATACAAAGGATTTATCTCCAGTATATTTTGGGTTTTACCCCTGTAACACAAAAAATTGTCTATACAATTGGAACTAGTGTTCAAAAATTTTCTAAGTGTTTGAAGACTTCATGCACAGGGGACAATCCATCTAAAGTAATTGTATGAAGCACAAAGGATCAAAGTTGAGCTAAGTATCTCGAACTGGGGACATCTTAGTAGGAGAAGTCACAAAAGGGGTTGGAATTTAATACTAGGGCTACACTCAATTCCTGGGCTTCATCCTGAAACTCAGGACCCATCCACCTTTGGTCATCGTATTGTTCTAATGCAGGAAATATAAATTGTTCAAAGACAGGAAATGTAAATTGTTTTACAGACCATAACCATGAAATTTTAAAAAGTGGGCTCCGGCCTCAGCACATATATCCATCATCGCCCACATCGCTGCATTTAAGGGTCAGCTCCCTCCTTCATCATGACATCTCCACCAGTATCCTCTCCAGCATTCCTCTCAGCATCATCAGCAGCATCCTCTCCACCAGCATTTTCTCCAGCGTCACCACCAACATCCTTTGAAGCACCAGCATCATCCACCTTCTCAGTTACCTTGGCGGGCTCCTCTGCGGCAGGTTTTGAAGGGGGCTCCACAGGGTTGCCGCCGAGATCCTTCAATTTCATCTCCCAGACTTTGGTGTTCCACGAAGGGCATTCAACGCCCAAAGCCCTAGCCTCGTAAGCCATTTTCAGTCTGGCCTGTAGGAGGGAGATGATAACTGAATTCTTAAGGCTCTCCCGGTATGAAGCCATATCTTGCTCATGCTGAACCTGGGCCGCGTCAGACTTAGCTTGAGCCTCTTGGGTGATCTTCTGGATGGCAGCCTGGTGATCTTGAGTCATGGCCTTATACTTAGCTTCATAGTGTTCCGATTTGGCGGTAGCGATTGCTGCTTGGTCCGTGATGGTAGCCTCAGCCTTCTTTAGTTTGCTTTCTAACATGACCTTCGAGCCACATGCATCCTCATAGAGGAATACCAGGCGTTCAAGGCCCTGCAAGGTAAGGAAACAGGTATCAGCCTAAACTAACATTTGTACTTAGCATATGGTGCAGGATACGAGTCGGGATACTAACCTGGTTAAGGAAACCTGTCATAAACTTGCTGGAATCTGTGAACCCATGATTCTCAAATGGGAATGCATGGAGAGTAATAGGATGATCTTCTTCCTTCCTCTTCCGGGAGCTGGAGGCCCGGGTCCTGGATGCTGGAGGAGCTTTGGGAGCCATAGTAGTCTTTGAGCTGCTGGGCTTTGGAGTATCGGCTGGCTTCGGGTTGGTCTCTTGTTTGATGGGTGCAAAGCTGGAATAACTATCCAACTCATCGAGTTGGAAGCCTTTGAGGTTAATGACCGACACTGTGTCGAGGGAGAAGTGTTTAATCTTTGTCATTTATATTCTACAGTAAATTTTATTCACAAATACTTACCAGACATTTCTGAACTAGATTTCTGACTTGAGTTTGTGAGAGACAGGGAGAAAGTTCTTTCAGCGGCAGGAAGTCGGTAAATCTCTTTGATCCTGGGTTTTGATTCTGCACTTGGGGATGCTAGGTCTCTGAAATTCGCTGCACAAATGTTAGGATATCAGTCAGAATTCGGTTAAGGATATATTGTTGGTGCATATTTGTGACAACAGCTTAGATTTGGTCTTTGGATATCTTGTAATTAGTAAAACGAAAAACAGTTAGCGGGTTTAGCTTTGTAATAGTTAATTAAGAGTGATTGGGCCAACCCAAACCCACATATGGGGATGGTAGGCGAAATGGGCCTAGCCCATGACCTAGCCTATGTGCAAAGCTTTGTCCTATATAAACAAAGGTTAGCATTAGGGTTTAGGTTGATCTTCCAATCTTCTAATCACTCTGGGAGAGAATTCGTGAAAGACAAAGGCTTGGACGAATTAGGATCTTGATTGATTGTAATCGTTTGAAGATAATCAATAAAGATCGGGTTTAAAGTGATTTCGGTTTTCTACTCATTTTCTGTGAAATCTGATCTAGAGGATTCCGCACTCTAGGTTAGATCGACGATTCTGTTAGGATCCGCACGGCTCACGGGACCTACAATTGGTATCAGAGAGTTTAGCTCTAGATTGGCTTGGTTCAGAATCGTTTTCTGCAGAAAATCGGCGTTTTTGGACGTTTTTGAAGGCTGTTCTTGAGTTTTGCTGGTGATTTCGGATAGAAATCAAGGATTTCGGATCATTACGGATTCAATGGATTGCATTTCGGACCAAAATTCAGCCATTTCGGATTAATCAGCATCATTTCGGACCAGAAAGCTTGGATTACGGATCAAACAGTTGCATTTCGGACAGCATTTAAGCATTTCGGATCAAAAGGATTGCATTTCGGACTGGAAATCAATCATTTCGGATCAATTTCGGACCAGTAACAAGCATTACGGATCTATTGACTTGATTTCGGAATAGACTGAGTTGATTTCGGAACAAGAACAAGCATTCCGGACTCGATTTCGGATCTAATTGTCTCATTACGGATCAGATTAGTCCATTTCGGATCAGTTTGTTTCATTTCAGACCAGCAAGTGGTCATTTCGGATCAACACTGACCATTTCGGATCAACACAACCATTTCGGACCTTTTATGACCATTTCAGAAAGGGTGGAATTTTTCTTGGCTCGCGTAAGAAAAATTTCACAGTTTCGTGTTTAGAAAATTATCCGTAACTCGTCACAGGAAACCGTTCGCACCATTGGAATCGTTGGATTTTTAGGGTAAAAAAAAAAAAAAAAAAAGGCGTGTGATTTAGTTTACGAAGATTTTTCAATGCCGAGAACCTCGATCAGAGAGTAAAAAAGGCGTAAGGTTCACAATGGTGTAAAATTAAAATGGGATATACCGAGGCTAGGATTCGAGTTATAGGAACAATGGCCAAACCAACCACCCAAGAATGGAATCGTCGAGCGAATACACTTGACAACCTCCTTGAAGCAGCTTTTCTTGCCACCAGACCTTTCTCCATCAATTAGGAATCTGATGCCGTCACTAAACACATTCCTTAAATTGTAGCCATTTGTTGAATGTTTTTTTTGGTGTCTAATCCGCATATATATCACCATTGCCCTTGATTTTCTTGACTGTATATCTCTTAAATGTCAACATATACACGTGTGATGTAGTTTACGAAGATTTTTCAATGCCGAGAACCTCGATCAGAGAGTAAAAAAGGCGTAAGGATCACAATGGTTTAAAATTAAAATGGGATATACCGAGCTAGGAATCGAGTTACAGGAACAAGGGCCAAACCAACCACCAAAGAATGGAATCGTTGAGCGAAAACACTTGACAACCTCCTAGAAGCAGCTTTTCTTGCCACCAGACCTTTCTCCATCAATTAGGAATCTGACGCCGTCACTAAACATATTCCTTAAATTGTAGCCATTTGTTGAGTGTTTTTTTGGTGTCTAATCCGCATATATATCACCATTGCCCTGATTTTCTTGACTGTATATCTCTTAAATATCAACATATACACGTGTGATTAAGTTTACGAAGATTTTTCAATGCCGAGAACCTCGATCAGAGAGTAAAAAAGGCGTAAGATTCACAATGGTGTAAAATTAAAATGAGATATACCGGGCTAGGATTCGAGTTACAGGAACAAGGGCCAAACCAACCACCTAAGAATGGAATCGTCGAGTGAAAACACTTGACAACCTCCTAGAAGCAGCTTTTCTTGCCACCAGACCTTTCTCCATCAATTAGGAATCTGATGCCGTCACTAAACACATTCCTTAAATTGTAGCCATTTGTTGAGTGTTTTTTTTGGTCTCTAATCCGCATATATTGTCACACCCCCAAAATCCACACGCGGAGTATCACCGCTTGGAGGCGTGACTGACCAGGATCAAGCCACCAATCATATCAAACGTAACAAGAATTAAATGTAATTTAAACCAAACGATATGAAAGGTGTTCCAACAAAACATGTTAAGTGTATAGCGGAAGCATAAAATGTAAACCCAACTTAAGTAATAAGTTCAATGTTTAATGTTTCAATATAAGATCCACAATCCGTGCCCACAACGACCTGCTCCTCCCTGTGCAAGCTCCATATGTACCTAAGGTCCTGCAAGGCATGCAGCAGAGAGTCAACAACTAGTTGAGCGAGTTCACAGTGAATAAGTTCTTTATAACAAATCATATTTGCATTTAGTGGGGGTTTCCCACGTAGATACGTACTAATGGTGGGGGTTTCCCATGGTCATATGTATTACTAGTGGGGGTTTCCCACGTTTATCTTTACTAATGGGGGCTTCCCATGTTTGCACTTACTAGACTATTTGCAACCATGTGTTCTTCTTAATCCGAGAACAGGAATACGTACAAGGTCACGTAGGATTTACGTGAGTGCCCTTCCCCGAGGACAGTGGTACGTGTGGGGTTTACGTAGGATTTACGTAAGTGTCCTTCCGACCCGGAAGACAATGGTAGGTATTAGTTTACGTAGGTTTTACGTAAGTATCCTCCCGACCCGGGAGACAATGGTAGATACTAGGTTACGTAGGTTTTACGTAAGTGTCCTGACTATCCTGAGGACGATGGTCTATAGTCTAGCGATAGCGTAAGTACGAGTAGTTATCCATTTCAAATAATCCAACCCGAGAATCCCATGCCTTGGCTGTGTGAACTCACCTTGGTTTGCTCGGTATGCTAAGTATGTGCTCAAAGTAAATCAATCACGTCCTAGAGTATGCACGTATACATAGTCAGTTTGTAGTCACAAGGTACACGTATAAGCAGGTAGTACGTATTCGAAATCACACAAGTCATGTATATCATTTAACAGCAGATAGATATTCCAGTTAACACTTAACAGAATTAACTCAAGTTACTGTGCTGATACACGTTTGGCAAAACACACATGTTGGCGAAACACTTGTTGGCGAAACACATATATTGGCGAAACACTTATATTGGCGAAACACATCTCCTATTTCGTCGTGGCCTTGTTTGGCGAAACAGAATTCTAATTCGTCGATTGTCCTTGGCGAAACACTTTCTGTTTCGCCAAGATACCTGTTTCGTCAAACCTGATACGAAGTGATATCAGTTACGTAACGTTGATACATGCAGAAACCCTAACCATATAATAGCCGTCATCAATAACAGGAATCATTGTCTAGCATGAACCCTAGTTTAAACGTATCTCAAACCGATTAACATAAAACATTACATCATCGACAACAATCACGCATATCATACATAAATCTGATCTTGACAGTTTACCAATTTCTGCTTTGGTTTCAGGTATAATTCTTATATATTTATCAATCGAATCAACGGATTATATTACAACATCAAACCCCATTCATCATCATAACCAGAACCCTAATATTTAATATGTATCGGTTACAAATATACATCATCATAGCAGAATTACATGACACATAAACACGTACACGGATGAAAGATCAATCAAGACACATGGATTTACTAACCGAGATGATGGTTTGATCGCACAAGGGTTTCCGGTGGGTTCTAGTTTGCCGTCACACAGTAGAGAGTTCTCTAGGGTTTCAGATTGCTCAAAAGTGTGAAACAAAAGGTTGGTTCACGTAATAATATGAGAGTTTACGTACTGGGCTCAAGCTGGGCTTCGGTGGATCTGGTGTCACACCCCCAAAATCCACATGCGGAGTATCACCGCTTGGAGGCGTGACTGACCAGGATCAAACCACTAATCATATCGAACAAGTATATAATTAATTTTAAAAGTCCAACCAACATGATTAGTGTCCAAAACAAACATAGTTAATTTATGAGCGGAAGCATAATGTTTAAAATCAAATCAAGAGTTCAAATATCCAAATGTTTAACATGGCACACAACCGTCCATGTCCCACAACGACTCTCCCTTGTGCAAGCTCCAGCTAAGTACCTATAGACCTGCAAAGCATGTAGTAACGAGTCAACAACAAGTTGAGTGAGTTCACGGTTGGGTGTTCGTTTTAAGTTGTTCCAAAAACAGTTTCCATTAACTGGCGTTCCTGCCGTGGGGGTTACCCCATAGTTGAAAACGTGATTTGTTTAACCCTTTGTTTAACCCATTTACTCTGGCGATCCTGCCGTGGGGGCTACCCCATGATAGTTATCTGGCATTTCGGCCGTGGGGGCTACCCCATGTATCCACTAGACTCGTTACCATATCGACTACTGACTGAAGTCATGTTTAAGTGCCCTGAAACTGTCAATGTCTATCAGCATTGACGTGCCCCAGATCCATTAGTTCACGCCCGTCCTCTGCGGCACGGTGTGAGGCTTGTCAGACCTAAATAGCGCTATCTAACTAATGACCCGCTCGCCATTGGCCTGACGATTAAGTCGATATAAAAATGAGGGACTTCGTGATAGAGTTTTGGTCTAGTATAGTTATCTGTCCGTGAGGACGAGGAATTACATTCCTGAACCATTACTGTCCTACCCAAGAAAGGACGAGGAATCCATATTCCTTAACCCCATTCCCAACCCCTGGGAATCCCATGCTTTGTAGAGTGTGAACTCACCTTGGTTTGCTCGGCAGATTACACAGATAGGTCAAGCCTAGCAGCTAGTGGTCAACCACGTCCTAACATGGTTATCAATACAAGTCAGGTTTTGGTTTCACAGAGTGCACACAAGTATCACGTAAGATAGCATGTAAGAACACACACACGGATCATGGCAACACGCATTATCACGTTCAACACTTATAACATATTCAAGATTGGGTTCGCACAAGCTTTGTGGCCTTGTGTGAGTCATCCGTTGGAGCCCAATACTACCCGGCCCATAAACCAAAAGCCCAAATACATCTACATGCATATACACGGCCCAACATATAAGCAAACAATCCATCTTATGCGATCCATGCATCTTATGCGATCAGCTCTATTACCCAGCCCAAGCCTACGGCCCAACAAACCATAAATAGATACCCAGCTTGTGCGATCCAGCCCCAATAGGTAAGTCCGGCCCAATAGTTAAACAACATAACCACTTGTGCGATCCACTAAGACTTGTGCGACTGAAGACCTCTTGTGCGACCAGGTCAGCTTGTGCGACGGATCTTCTTATGCGAGTGGACCTCTTGTGCGACCAGGAGGTCTTGTGCGACCAATGTTATTATCCGAATATTATGGAAATTAGTTACCCAGCTTTTATCTTGCAAATAATTACAATGTTTCCATTTATTTGATCAATCAACAATCTAACAGTTTCATACCTACTCAATATTAGATCAAACACGGGTTTTTAACATCTAAATCATATGAACCCTAATGAACAACACGATCACTACAAGAACAATAATCACAACACCAATTATATTAACATGCTTCAAAATCTCGATTAACAATATTCGGTTTTCATTCATCATCTTAAATTCCAAATCATATTACACAACAATTATTCAAATATAGGCACATCACACCCGATTGACACATGTTCGGTTTAATATACTTATGTGAGTCGATTAACATATCAACACATCAAGGACATCATCATCATCGATGACAATGCACAAAGTCAACATCACGGTTTTTGAAGAAACATAATCACCATCACATGCTAACCTATTAAACTGTCACTTCTAGTGTTACATCAATTTAGGTTATGTATCCACTCATCACAAAATCACATGCCTGAATATAATATGATTCATGTATTCATCCTAGGATCATGCTTAATACTTATAATATGATTCACACATCCATAGCATCTAATTTCATGCACACAACTACATCACACAACCAAATCATTGTTTCACAATTAATACTTATAATAATACAACATCCACTAACCTGATGGAAATTACTAGGGGGGATGGGCCTTCGACCACAGTGGCTGCCGTCAAGGAGGATATGGTAGGGGAAAGATGAGTAGGGTTTGTAGGTTGGTTATGACATCTAATACCCAAAGCACGTAGATAATGGGCAAACGAACTGGGCTCGGTTTTGGGCCTGAGATAACACAAGGAGCCATAACAACCTATTATACAGGCACACAATAGCTGGCCCAATCTCTTGTTTTCATTAAAGTAGAATACGGATGTAAGTTCGGGTTGTTGTTGTGCAATCGGTTTAATTTGTGTGATCTTAATACATACATACAAGCACAACACGTGTTCACATAACATTTCATTAATCATAAAAGTCACATATCGTACACATACGTTACATCAAGGTACAAAGATCAGTTTGGAAATACGAGTTGTCACATTATCCCCAAGTTGAAAGAAATTTCATCCCGAAATTTAGCACGTACTCACTGAGGAAGCTAGTTAAGTTGCATGGTTTTCCTGGGGTGTCACATCCTCCCCCCGTTGATCTGGAATTTCGTCGCGAAATTCCGTAGCTTCAGTCTCAGTAGTGGTTGTACCGGTTTCGAACAATTGGGGATACTTTTGTTTCATCTGATCTTCGCTTTCCCAGGTGAACTCTGGGCCGCGACGTGAGTTCCAACGAACTCGAACGAGAGGTATTCTAGTACGCTTGAGGACCTTAACATCCCGGTCCGTGATTTCAACCGGTTCCTCGACGAATCGTAACTGCTCGTCGATCGTGAGCTCCTTCAAAGGAACTACGTGGGTCTCATCTGACAGACACTTCTTCAGATTTGACACATGGAAACGTCGTGAACTGCACTGAGTTCTGCTGGTAAGTTCAGTCTGTAGGCCACCTTGCCTATTTTCTCAATGATTTCGAAAGGTCCAACGTATCGTGGGTTAATTTTGCCCCGTTTCCCAAAATGAACCACACCCTTCCAGGGTGAAACTTTAAGTAGTACACGCTCCCCAACCTGGAGCTCTAGTGGTTTCCTGCCCTTATCGGCGTAGACTTTCTGACGGTCACGAGCTGCTGCCATTCGTTGTCGTATCTGAGCAATTTTCTCTGTTGTGTCCACCACATGTTCTGGACCAGTAATCTGACTATCCCCCACCTCTGCCCAACAAAGAGGTGACCGGCATTTACGCCCGTACAATGCCTCAAACGGAGCAGCTTTAATGCTGGTGTGGTAGCTGTTATTGTATGAAAATTCCACAAGTGGCAGATGCTTTTCCCAACCATTGCCAAAATCAATTACACATGCCCTAAGCATGTCTTCGAGAGTCTGGATGGTACGTTCCGACTGCCCATCCGTTTGCAGGTGATAAGCTGTGCTCATATCTAGCCTTGAGCCAAAGGACTTGTGCATTGCTTGCCACAGTTCTGATGTAAAACGTGCATCTCGATCCGAGATGATAGAGGTGGGCACCCCGTGCCTCGAGACAACTTCCTTGAGATATACTTCTGCTAGGGTGGAGAACTTATCTGTTTCTTTGATGGCCAGGAAGTGAGCAGACTTCGTGAGTCGATCCACGATCACCCAAATAGTATCGTTACCACGTTGTGATCTAGGCAGGCCAGTAACAAAATCCATGGAAATCTGTTCCCATTTCCATTGTGGTATCTCTGGTTGTTGAAGGGGGCCTGAAGGTTTCTGGTACTCCGCCTTGACTCTCGCACAGGTCAAGCACTTGCTAATGTAAGTTGCAATGTGGGCCTTCATGCTAGGCCACCAATACGTCGTTTTGATATCATGGTACATCTTATCCGAACCAGGATGTACTAAGTAGCGAGACTTGTGTGCCTCATCCATCACAAGTTCTCGTAGGTTGCCATACAGTGGGACCCAAATGCGTCCTGTGACGTAGTAAGCACCGTCTTCCTTCTGTTCTAAGCGTTGCCTCGAGCCGCGTAGGGCTTCAGCCCTGACGTTTTCTGGTTTCAATGCTTCTACCTGAGCATTTCGTATCTGAGAAGGAAGATTAGACCGTATAGTGAGTTGTAAAGCTCGCACGCGCTTGGGTGCAGTGTCCTTTCGGCTGAGGGCGTCGGCCACAACATTGGCTTTGCCCGGGTGGTACCTGATCGAGCATTCGTAGTCATTCAGTAGCTCGACCCATCGTCGCTGTCGCATATTCAGTTTCTTCTGTTTGAAGGTATGCTCGAGGCTCCTGTGGTCGGTGTAGGTGGCGCACTTGGTGCCATACAAGTAGTGTCGCCATATCTTAAGTGCAAAAATAACCGCTCCCAGCTCTAGATCGTGTGTAGTGTAGTCCTTTTCATGAACTTTGAGTTGACGTGAGGCGTAAGCTATAACCTTATCCCGCTGCATCAATACACAGCCAAGACCCTGAATGGATGCGTCGCAATAAACCACGAAGTCGTCTGTGCCCTCTGGCAATGAAAGGATAGGTGCACTGCAAAGTCTATCCTTTAAGTGCTGAAACGCTAGTTCTTGTGCATTACCCCAACGATAAACAACGCCCTTCTGCGTTAGTGAAGTAAGAGGCTGTGCAATCTTGGAAAAATCCTTAATAAACCTCCTGTAGTAACCTGCCAATCCCAAGAATTGGCGAATTTCCGTTGGCGTACGAGGTGCAGGCCAACTCTTGATCGAATCTACCTTGGATGGATCAACGTGAATCCCATCCTTGTTCACCACATGGCCTAAGAAATGGACTTCACGAAGCCAGAAGTCACATTTTGAAAACTTGGCGTACAACTGTTCCTTTCGAAGGAGTTCTAAAATAAGTCGTAAATGATGCTCGTGCTCCTCCTGACTCTTCGAATAGATCAGGATGTCATCGATGAATACAATAACGAACTTGTCTAGGTACGGCTTGCACACTCGATTCATCAAGTCCATGAAGACCGCTGGTGCGTTTGTCATCCCAAAAGGCATGACCAAAAACTCATAGTGTCCATAACGAGTTCTGAAGGCTGTTTTGGAGACGTCCTCTTCTCGGACTCTCAGCTGGTGATATCCCGATCTAAAATCGATCTTTGAATAGTAGCTCGACCCTTGTAGCTGGTCGAATAAATCGTCAATGCGTGGAAGAGGATAGCGATTCTTCACAGTCACCTTGTTCAGTTCACGGTAGTCTATGTACATTCTGAACGTACCGTCTTTCTTCTTCACAAATAGCACTGGAGCTCCCCAGGGCGAAGAGCTAGGACGAATAAAACCCTTATCTAGGAGTTCTTGTAGTTGCGTAGATAGCTCTTTCAACTCTGATGGAGCTAAACGATACGGTGCACGAGCTATGGGTGCCGCTCCAGGGGCTAACTCGATTTGAAACTCGACCTGACGATGAGGCGGGAGGCCAGGTAGTTCCTCAGGAAATACCTCAGGATAGTCGTGTACAATCGGAAAATCTTCTATCTTCTTCTCATTCTTCGAGGTGTCAGTAACAAGAGCCAAAATGGCAGTGTGGCCCTAACATTTCTGGGCCTTAAGGAAAGAGATGATGCTCACCACAGCACCACTCTAGTCGCCACGAATCGTAAGAGGTTCATCACCTGTACGAGAAACACGAACGGCCTTCTCATTGCAGAGAACCTCTGCTCGAATATTGAGGTAGCCAATCCATACCAATAACGATGTTGAAACCATCACAACGTTGGGGTCATTCCTAGCATTACCCTGACCAATCACTAACACTCTACCCCTGGCACCATTGCCGTCGTCATTACTCCCGTTGTTGCCTCCATTATTATTCCCGTTTCCTTGGTTGTGGTTCTGATTCTGATTCTGGTTCAGCTGTGGGCAGTGTCTCTTGAAGTGACCTTAAACATCACCCTGATAGCATCCCTTGTTACCCTGTTATTACTGCTGATTCTGTGGAGCTTGTGGCTGCTGTTGATGGTTTTGATTTGCAGGGCGTGAGATTCTAAAATCCTTGGCTCCATGACCAAGCTTGTTGCATTTCTGACAACGATCTCTGTTGCATTGCCCGCTGTGGTGCAAATTACATCGATTCCACTTAGGGTGATTTCCCCTGTATCCACCCTGACTTCGATTACCAAAAGACTGCTGACTGAGGCTCCTGTGCTGCGACTGAGACTGAACCGAAGTGGGACCCTTGCTCGAATTTCCATTCCACTTGCGTTTGTTGTCACTGGGAGCATCCGAAGTAGTTGTAGCAGCATTAATACGCTTCGACAGTTTGTTCTGTCCTATCGCCTGATCTGAGAGACGTTGAGCAAGACGAGTAATATCCTGAATGGTTGCAAGGTTGGCCTATGTCACATGACTTTGAATCTCTGGTACTAAGCCTTTGAGGTACAGCTCAATGCGCTTGATGAGAGGATCCACCATTGTTGGACATAACACTGTCAGTTCGTTGGATCGTTTCGTGTACGCTTCTATCTCTGGCCTTGTCATCTTCAGGTTTAAGAACTCCTCTTCCAGTTTGCGGATGTCATCTCGACTACGGCATTCACGTTTGGATCAGTTCCTTAAGAATCCTTCCATGGGGTGGCATTAGCAGCCGCCAGCCCCAGCATCTGAACTTGCGAGTTCCACCAAGTTAACTTAGTGCCTTCGAGAGTACCAGTGGCGTACTTCACCCTATGAGTCTCAGGGCATTCACACGTTCTCTAAGACAGTCTCGAGCTTTTTAAACCAATGGAGGAGTCTAACAGCTCCTTTAGTTGCACTGAAAGTACTAGGACGACAGTCCATGAACGTCCTGAATGTGCCTACAGGCGGCTGAGCGTTCTGACCTTGTTACGCGAGGGAGAAAGACCGGGTTAAGCGCGAGAGTTGGGTCATGAGAGTAGGATCTAACATCCTAGGATAGGTTCGTAACAGCAGGTTATACCTCCTGCCTGAGCGGCCGCGAGTGCTGCCATAACTGGTCCGTTGATAAGAGCCGTCAGCTGGCTTGATTTAGGTTCTCACGTTCCCTCATGATCTTCACATCGAAGGAAACACAAGTAGGAAAGGTGTCGCGAATGTGAGCAAGTGTGAAGTGACAGAAGGGAGCAAGCACGCGTTGTTGCAAACAATGGCTACTATGTTATCTAACCATATCATGAGCAATGTTCTATGTATCTAGCAAGTAGGCCATAAATCATAAACCATATCACCTAGAATGTCGAGTCTTGCACGTGGAGCGAAGCGTCGTTGTGGATCGTAGAGCACTGTACAGGTTATAGTCTGGTTTTAACAAAAACGTTTTCCTTTATTAAAACCAAGTTCTCTATAACCAATGGCTCTGATACCAATCTGTCACACCCCCAAAATCCACATGCGGAGTATCACCGCTTGGAGGCGTGACTGACCAGGATCAAACCACTAATCATATCGAACAAGTATATAATTAATTTTAAAAGTCCAACCAACATGATTAGTGTCCAAAACAAACATAGTTAAGTTATGAGCGGAAGCATAATGTTTAAAATCAAATCAAGAGTTCAAATATCCAAATGTTTAACATGGCACACAGCCGTCCATGTCCCACAACGACTCTCCCTTGTGCAAGCTCCAGCTAAGTACCTATAGACCTGCAAAGCATGTAGTAACGAGTCAACAACAAGTTGAGTGAGTTCACGGTTGGGTGTTCGTTTTAAGTTGTTCCAAAAACAGTTTCCATTAACTGGCGTTCCTGCCGTGGGGGTTACCCCATAGTTGAAAACGTGATTTGTTTAACCCTTTGTTTAACCCATTTACTCTGGCGATCCTGCCATGGGGGCTACCCCATGATAGTTATCTGGCATTTCGGCCGTGGGGGCTACCCCATGTATCCACTAGACTCGTTACCATATCGACTACTGACTGAAGTCATGTTTAAGTGCCCTGAAACTGTCAATGTCTATCAGCATTGACGTGCCCCAGATCCATTAGTTCACGCCCGTCCTCTGCGGCACGGTGTGAGGCTTGTCAGACCTAAATAGCGCTATCTAACTAATGACCCGCTCGCCATTGGCCCGGCGATTAAGTCGATATAAAAATGAGGGACTTCGTGATAGAGTTTTGGTCTAGTATAGTTATCTGTCCGTGAGGACGAGGAATTACATTCCTGAACCATTACTGTCCTACCCAAGAAAGGACGAGGAATCCATATTCCTTAACCCCATTCCCAACCCCTGGGAATCCCATGCTTTGTAGAGTGTGAACTCACCTTGGTTTGCTCGGCAGATTACACAGATAGGTCAAGCCTAGCAGCTAGTGGTCAACCACGTCCTAACATGGTTATCAATACAAGTCAGGTTTTGGTTTCACAGAGTGCACACAAGTATCACGTAAGATAGCATGTAAGAACACACACACGGATCATGGCAACACGCATTATCACGTTCAACACTTATAACATATTCAAGATTGGGTTCGCACAAGCTTTGTGGCCTTGTGCGAGTCATCCGTTGGAGCCCAATACTACCCGGCCCATAAACCAAAAGCCCAAATACATCTACATGCATATACATGGCCCAACATATAAGCAAACAATCCATCTTATGCGATCCATGCATCTTATGCGATCAGCTCTATTACCCAGCCCAAGCCTACGGCCCAACAAACCATAAATAGATACCCAGCTTGTGCGATCCAGCCCCAATAGGTAAGTCCGGCCCAATAGTTAAACAACATAACCACTTGTGCGATCCACTAAGACTTGTGTGACTGAAGACCTCTTGTGCGACCAGGTCAGCTTGTGCGACGGATCTTCTTATGCGAGTGGACCTCTTGTGCGACCAGGTCAGCTTGTGCGACGGATCTTCTTATGCGAGTGGACCTCTTGTGCGACCAGGAGGTCTTGTGCGACTAATGTTATTATCCGAATATTATGGAAATTAGTTACCCAGCTTTTATCTTGCAAATAATTACAATGTTTCCATTTATTTGATCAATCAACAATCTAACAGTTTTATACCTACTCAATATTAGATCAAACACGGGTTTTTAACATCTAAATCATATGAACCCTAATGAACAACACGATCACTACAAGAACAATAATCACAACACCAATTATATTAACATGCTTCAAAATCTCGATTAACAATATTCGGTTTTCATTCATCATCTTAAATTCCAAATCATATTACACAACAATCATTCAAATATAGGCACATCACACCCGATTGACACATGTTTGGTTTAATATACTTTTGTGAGTCGATTAACATATCAACACATCAAGGACATCATCATCATCGATGACAATGCACAAAGTCAACATCACGGTTTTTAAAGAAACATAATCACCATCACATGCTAACCTATTAAACTGTCACTTCTAGTGTTACATCAATTTAGGTTATGTATCCACTCATCACAAAATCACATGCCTGAATATAATATGATTCATGTATTCATCCTAGGATCATGCTTAATACTTATAATATGATTCACACATCCGTAGCATCTAATTTCATGCACACAACTACATCACACAACCAAATCATTGTTTCACAATTAATACTTATAATAATACAACATCCACTAACCTGATGGAAATTACTAGGGGGGATGGGCCTTCGACCACAGTGGCTGCCGTCAAGGAGGATATGGTAGGGGAAAGATGAGTAGGGTTTGTAGGTTGGTTATGACATCTAATACCCAAAGCACGTAGATAATGGGCAAACGAACTGGGCTCGGTTTTGGGCCTGAGATAACACAAGGAGCCATAACAACCTATTATACAGGCACACAATAGCTGGCCCAATCTCTTGTTTTCATTAAAGTAGAATACGGATGTAAGTTCGGGTTGTTGTTGTGCAATCGGTTTAATTCGTGTGATCCTAATACATACATACAAGCACAACACGTGTTCACATAACATTTCATTAATCATAAAAGTCACATATCGTACACATACGTTACATCAAGGTACAAAGATCAGTTTGGAAATACGAGTTGTCACATCTGGGCTCGGCGAAACAGCCTGTTTCGTCGAGAGGGTTGTTGGCGAAACTGACCTGTTTCGTCGAGATCGATCTTGGCGAATCTCACTTGTGTTTCGTCGGGTTCTTTTATAGTTTAACAGTTTAAGTTTTACAAACAGTACACATGTTATACAATCACACGTAACCATGCAATCACAACTATATAGTCAAAGTCAACGTGCATTAAATGCGAATAAAGAATGTCGGAAATTCGAGTTGTCACATTATCCCCAACTTAAAAGAAATTTCGTCCCGAAATTTAGCATGCAGTTACTGAGGAAAGCTAATGGTGTGACGTTGTTTACCTGTATTGTATCGCGGCTCCCCGAGCAGGTGTTAGTGCATGTTTGTGACAACAGCTTAGATTTGGTCTTTGGATATCTTGTAATTAGTTAAACGAGAAACAGTTAGTGGGTTTAGCTTTGTATTAGTTAGTTGTAATGTTTGGGCTAACCAAACCCAATGAATTGGGTGTGTGGGGGCGAATTGGGCCTGTCCAATTCGCAGTCCATGATGTTTAACCAAGCCCAAGTAGTAACCTTGTGTTATATAAACAAGGTTAGGCTTTAGGGTTTAGGAAAATCAGCCAGAACATTATTTGAGAGCAATTTCGTGAGAGTTTAGAGTCTTGGACAAAATTAATAGTTGGTTAGGGTTTGATTGATTGTAATTCTTGTAATCGATAATCAATAGAAACCCGGGTTTAAAAGTGATTTGCTGTTTCTGTTCTTCTACTTGTTTCTGTGATATTCTGATCAAGAGGATTCCGCACTCTTGATTGGAAAGACAATTCTGTTGAAGATCCATACGAATAGGGGACCAACAATTGGTATCAGAGCATTAGGCTCTTGAAGGCTCGGTTCAGAATTGTTGCTGCATAAACAGGAAGAATTTTCGAAATCTTGAAATCTGAAAAATTAGGGTTTCGAAATTTTTTGGCTAATTTGATAAAATTTTCGGATTTTTGGCTGTTTTGATCTTCTGGTTTGTTTGTTTGGTGTTTTGCAGGATTTCTGGAAAGTTTTGGTTGATTCTGGAAGAGTTTTTGGCTGAATTTCTTGAAGATTCGAAAGCTGTTCTTCGTGTTCTTCATTAAGTTCATAAGAATTTCGTAAAAAGCTTGCTGATTTGCTGTTTTGATTTTGCAGATTTGTGTTGGAGAATCTTCAGAATTTCGGAAAGATTAAGTTTCCAATTTTCAGAACCAGCGAATTTGGGAGACCAGCGAAATTAAGTGAGACCAGCATATTTATCGGCGACGTTAAATCCAAAGGCGACTTTGGTAACCGTGTGATTGTCCACAGCGAAATCATCACGGTTTCAGCGACTTCACTAGTCGTCGTAATAGCGAAAATACACAGCGAATTTGACCAGCGAACTTGATCTGCGAACTTGAACTTTCAAGCGAAATAGACCAGCGAATTTGACCTTCTGTCCAGCGAAATTAACAGCTCCCCAGCGAAATTATCAGCAAATTTAAGAACCAGCAAATTTAAAGTGGTGGAATTTTAGTAGTCAAGCGTCGATAAAATTTCAGTGTTTTGCAAATAGAAATTGATCCGTAGCTCGTTAGACAGAACCGTTTGGACCGTTGAAAGACTCTGGAAAATCCCGATTTCGGTTTTCGACATTAGATATAATTGGATTCGTCTTTTCGAGACGATTCTAACGGTGTAATTTGGTAACCACTGTTTTCGGAAAAATATTGTACGGTTTTATCAGTCTGTTACGTTAAAAATGTCGAACATGTCTAGTTTGAATGAGCTGTTGAGAATGGAGCATGAGGTTGGCACTACCAACAAACCACCTAAGATGATGAAGGTGGAGAACTATTTGACATGGAAGGATCGTTTTCAATCGTTCATTGAATATCAGGATACTCGCATGTGGATATGCATTGAAGAAGGGTACATAGACCCAACACATGATTTTGAAGGCAGACCTCGTAAAACTGCTTATGTGAACATGGACGATGCTGAGAAAAAGATGTATGAGGCTGAAAAGAGAGCCTTGGCTGCAATTAAAATGTCCTTACCTGATAGCATCAAGCATACTTTCAAGAGGTACACAAATTCCAAGGATATGTGGGATGCATTGGAAAAGAGATATGCGGGAAATGCAGATGTCAAGAAAAACAAAGTTGATCTACTGAAGAAGCAGTTTGCTGTTTTCAAGTTCATGAAACATGAGTCACTTGAGGACATCATCACTCGCTACTATCATCTGATGTCAGAAATGGACAATTATGACATCGATTGCTATGCTGACGTAGAGAAGAATGACAAGCTGCTCGATGCCTTACCTACTAAGTGGGATATCTACACTCTCATGATTAAGGGAGAGGCAGATTATGAGACAAAGGAGCTGGAAGAAGTAGTTGGCAAGCTGAGAGCTTATGAGCTCAGTATGAAGAAGAAAGACACTGGATATGATCAGGTTCAAGATCCAACGATTTACAATGGGCTTGCATCTTCTTCATCTCACAACGCTTCTAGCGACTCTGCTACTGCGTTTCTTTCGTGTGAGAATGAGCAGGTCACAGTAAATGAAGATGGTGATGTGTGTTTTGTAGCTGCTTCAGGAGGATCAACAGGAGCCAAAAGAACACCAGCTTTGAAGCAGAGTAGTGGTGTTAAGTCAATGCCAATGAGTGTGAAGTCTGCTAAAGAGCATCTTGCTCTACTTGCTTCATTTGTTGCTTCTTACGAGAACTACATTCAGGGGAAGATATCTGATCCTGCCACTTTGGATGAAGATTATGATCAGATTCACCATGATGATCTTGAAGATATGGATTTGCAGTGGCAAATGGCCATGATTACTAGAAGAGTGAAGAGATTTATGAACCGAACAGGCAGAAAGTTTATAGGAAAGACGGTTGGTTTCGACAAGACCAAAGTGAGATGCTTCAACTGTCAAAGTTATGGGCATTTTGCTAGGGAATGTCAAAAACAAAAGCAGGAGACTTCGAGTCAGAGTTCAAACAATAGGAATGCAACAAACAACTCTAACTCAAGAGCGCTGATCTCTACTGCTAGAGAAGGTTCATATGACTGGAGTATTCACTTGGAAAAAGATGACAATGTCACACAGGCATTCATGGCAGAGATAACTCCAATTGATGATGGTGAAGATACTGTGGAAGATGCTGAAGCAAAAATGGATGATGAGGCTGAGGTGAAGGCAGAGAGTAAAGCTGAAGAAAAGAAGGCTGATCAGACATCAGATGCTGAGGAGAAAAAGCAAAAGTCTGACCAGGAACGGGAAGCTGAAGAAAAGGAAGCTGAATACAAAAGAGTGAAAGATCAGCTTGCAGCTCTCATGGCCAACATTGATAAACAAACAGGAGAGGTAAAGTCTAATTCTGTGTGTTTAAAGTGTCGTGAATTACAGGGTGAAGTTGACAAGTTGTCCACACAAAACCAAAGTCTGGTGGGCGAGATGTCTACCATAAAAGAAGCAAACTTTTTTGCTAAAAGAAATGAATCATCATACATGAAGAAAATAAAAGGTTATGAAAGTAAAATTGAAGCTGTAACCTGTAAATTAAATGAAAAACTTCAAGTCATAGACTTAGCTCATGAAATGATGGCTGAGAAAACAAAAGAGATTTCTGATAAATGCAAAGAGTTGTCAGATGCACAACTCAAAATTGTTGAACTTGAAAGGAAATTAGGTCAATTCAGGGACTCTACTTTTGTTATGAAACACATGATGGGTGGCTTGAAGAAAAGTAATGACAAAACCAGTGTGGGATTTCATGGTTTCAATGAAGTTCCACCTCCTGTTAGTCATGACTATTCTTTCTTGCCTAATGAAGATGAGCTCATGGACTTTGGGTCAACATTGCCAAGTAGTTCCACGTCACGTCAAGGAAATGTGTTTGAGAATGCTGATGCTAAGAAGGATAATAATAGCAAACCTGTTTTGAAAAAGAACACATCACTTCCTAAAAATAACAATCCAACTTTTGTTAAAAAGGTTAATTTTGTTCAAGGAAGTGACATGAAAAACGAAACAGCTGTTATTGAAAATGAATCTAATATAGAGTTTGCTAAAAACAAGAACATAGAAAATTCTGAAACTAAGCAAACTGAACCAAATTCTTCTAAGGCATCATCAGAAGAAAAACCCGAATCTAGTTCAAAGGCTTCAGAAAAGAAGTCTTCGAAAAAGAAATCGTGCTTCAAATGTCACACCAAGGGACATGTAGCTAGCTGCTGTCCTAACAAAAAAAGTGAAGCACAAGTGAGTGAGGAGAAGAGAGAGAAGTCATCAGAGAATAGTGGTGATAAACAAGAGAAAGTTGCAAATTCTCCAAAGCAATCTGCTCCTAAGCAACCAGAAAATGCTGCTGTTGGTGTAGATAAGGCTGAAAAAGGAACTCCACAAGTTCCTCGTTTTCAAAGAAATCAACCAAGGTTTCAGCCTAGATCTCCACCAGGCAGATTTGAGAGACCTAGAAGCAGTTCACCAAGAATGAACAATTATAATGCTAATAATTTCAGAAGTCAAGGTCAATATCAAAATCGATACCAAAATAATGGTGGTCGAACTTTTTATAACAATGGCTTTAGAAATTACAACAATAATGCTTCTTGGAATCAAAATTCAAGATACCCAAATCAAAATTTCCAAAGGTCAAATAGTCCAAATACGTATAGGAACCCTCAGGACCAAAGACCTAGTGGAAATCAAAATCAAATTCCATCAACAGGTCTGAGATCCAAGACTCCAGTTAGGAGTAATGGATATTGGATGGATGTTCCAGTGGTTGGTGAATTTGGACGACCCAAGACCATTAAGGCTTGGGTCCCCCAATCTAACTAATTTCTTGGTTGGTGTGTGCAGGAGCTGCTAAGGAGGATTATCAACTTATGGTATGTTGATAGTGGCTGCTCCAGGCACATGACGGGGGATGCGAGATTGTTGACTGAATTTGAAGATTATGATGGTGGAAAGGTGAATTTTGCGGGTGCTAAAGGTGGTAGAATTACAGGACGAGGAAAGGTGACCAATGGGAAGATCACACTGGACAAAGTGAACTATGTGGAGCAGCTTAAACACAATCTGATGAGCGTGTCACAAGTCTGCGATAAGGGTCACTCGGTCCATTTTACCAAGAATGAAGCATTAGTGTTGAAACCAGGTTTGAAGATTCCAGACGATTGGATAGTGATGCGAGCGCCAAGGAGAAATGACACTTATGTCAGGGACATGGGTGCTAAGGATCCAACTGCTGTGGTGGCGTGTTTACTATCAAAAGCATCTGAAGCTGAATCGATGTTGTGGCACAGACGCATGGCCCATATTCACTATCGAAAAATGAATTACCTTGTTAAAAATGAGCTAGTGAAAGGGGTACCAATGCAGAGGTTTCACGTGGAAGATAAATGTCTTCCATGTCAAAAGGGAAAACAACATAAGAAACCTCATAAGTCTAAAACAGTAAATTCCATAGATGCCCCTTATGAATTACTTCACATGGATTTATTCGGTCCAGTGAACGTGAGGAGCATAGGTGGAAAGTACTATTGTTTAGTTGTCACTGATGATTACTCACGTTATTCATGGGTTTTCTTTTTAGGTACAAAAGATGAGACAGCGGAGATGCTGATAGATCTTTTTACGAAATTGGAAAACGTCCATGATGCAAGGATAAAGAGGATAAGGAGTGATAATGGCACGGAGTTCAAGAATTGAGTTCTGGATCTCTACTGTCTTAGAAAAGGAATTGAACATCAATATTCTGCTCCTTATACACCTCAACAAAATGGAGTTGCTGAGAGGAAAAACAGGACGTTGATTGAAGCCGCTAGGACAATGCTTTCAGATTCAAAGCTACCAGTTCTTTTCTGGGGAGAAGCTGTGAATACAGCTTGCTACGTCCTGAACAAAGTTTTGACTGTTAAACGTTTTAACAAAACATGTCATGAATTAATGTTTAACAAAAAGCCAAACTTGGAAGGCTTTGAACCATTTGGATTACCCTGCACCATTGTGCGTAATAAAGATAAGCAAAAATTCGGTGAGGTGGCTGACGAAGGCTACTTTCTAGGTTACGTACCTGGCGCACCGAATAAAAGGGTTTTTAATCTAAAAACTGGTAAAATTGAGGTTGTTTATAATGTGGAAATTACTTCATACAAACCTCAACAATCAACGAGTGGTCCTGCTATATTATATGATTATGAAAGCACTTTTAAGTCATTTAATATTCCTGAGTTTCCAAATGCAGATGATTCTCAGTTGATTCAGACAATGATTAGTGGAGACGATGAAGGCGAGTTCATGCCTAGATCGAATGTTGATATGACAGATGCTGCGGAAACTTCCCATGGTGCTGCTGATCCAGATTCAAGCGATAGTGACTCTGAACCCATTGAGGGGGAGGATTTCATTAATCCGTTTGCCGATCAGAACATTCAAGGGGAGGTTGGATTAAACCTGGGTGATAATTTAGAAGTTGATACCGTTGCTACTACACGAGCAAATAGGGATCATCCAGTTGACATGATACTTGGGGATCCTAATGCAGGTGTTCAGACAAGGAGAAGCATAGCAGCGAATTCTGGTTTATTTGTGTCGATTGAGAAGACTGGGATTGTGAACGAATGCTTGTATAGTTGCTTTATTTCCCAAGAGGAGCCTAAAAACATTCACATGGCTCTTAAAGACAATTCATGGGTTGAGGCTATGCAAGAGGAATTGGCCCAGTTTGCTAAGTTGAAGGTTTGGGAGTTGGTTGACCTTCCTAAAGGTGAAAGAGAGATAGGCACTAAGTGGGTGTTTAAGTGCAAGAAGGATGACAGAGGGATAGTGACGCGAAACAAGGCTCGATTGGTGGTAAAAGGGTTCAATCAGCAAGAAGGGATTGATTACAATGAAGTGTTTGCACCAGTGGCAAGGATGGAGGCAATTCGTTTGTTTCTAGCTTTCGCAACATTCAAGGGCTTCAAAGTTTACCAACTAGACGTGAAGAGTGCATTTCTTTACGGGAAAGTCCAAGAAGTGGTGTATGTCTCACAGCCAGATGGGTTCGTTGATCCAGATTATCCAGATCGGGTGTACAAACTTGATAAGGCTTTGTATGGATTACATCAAGCTCCCAGGGCGTGGTACGAGACACTGTCTACACATCTGATCAAGAGTGGTTTTGAAAGAGGTCAGATTGACAGTACACTGTTCATCAAGAGGAAGAAGGAAGATTTTCTGCTAGTACAGGTGTACGTGGATGACATCATCTTTGGGTCATCAGATGAGAGCATGTGTAAAGAGTTCGAGCAGGTGATGAAGAGCAAGTTCGAAATGAGCGCTATGGGTGAGCTGTCTTACTTTCTGGGATTACAAGTTGAACAGAAGGAGGATGGGATGTTTATTCATCAAACGAAGTATGTGTATGACATTTTGAGTCGGTTCAAAATGAATGATTGCTCTACTTTCAATACACCCATATGTGAAAATCACAATCTTGGCCCAGATCATGAAAGTACTGAAGACGTTGATCCTACTCAATACAGGGCAATGATTGGTTCTCTGATGTACTTGACTGCTTCAAGACCTGACATTATGTTTGCAGTATGCTTGTGTGCCAGATATCAGGCTAATCCAAAGGAGTCACACATGAAAGCAGTGAAGCGTATTCTTCGTTACTTGAAGGGGAAACCTAAACTTGGGTTGTGGTATCTAGCTGATAGTGATTTGAATTTTGTCGCTTACACTGACTCAGACTTTGGAGGATGCAAGTCGAACAGGAAGTCTACAACAGGTGGTTGTCAGTTCTTAGGAGGCAGGATCGTGTCTTGGCAATGCAAGAAGCAATCCTGTGTGTCTACATCTACGTGTGAAGCTGAATATATTGCTGCAAGTAGCTGCTGCTCTCAGGTTCTCTGGATACAACAGCAGATGCGCGATTACAGTTTGGATTTCACTCGTACTCCTATTATGATAGACAATAATGCCACAATTTCAATAACTAATAATCCTGTGAAACACAGTCGCACAAAACATATTGACATACGTCATCATTTTATACGGGATTGTGCTGAAAAACGACTAATTGAATTACATCGAGTCGACACCGAAGATAACCTGGCAGATCTTTATACTAAAGCTTTTGACAGGGCTCGTTTTGAACACTTAGTCGAACTCAACGGGATGAGGAATCCTGAATAACTGGTTTTTCATAAGAATTTTTTGTAAATAGTTTACTGTTTTTCTTAAAAATCAAAAATAAAAAAAATTTGAAAAATAAAAAACATAAAAAAATATAGAAAATTAAAAATGAGTTATCACTGTGTGAAAAAGAAGAAATGATAGTACATCAGCAAGTTAGACTGTCACACTGAAACTGAAATTAAATTGCTTAAGTGTGATAGCAGCTTCATCATATGATGTACCAGTAGGCAAAAAGCATGAAATAATCAACTTACCAATGTGATATAAATCTAAATAAACTGAATATGAGTGGGGAACACATCAGTGGTGTATGGTTTAATGACCTTAAATCTTGCGTTGATAGATTGCCAAAATCTGAAGTTTTGGGTGTTTATACTGTTATTTCATCTGGGGATATCTTGGCTGTTCTTCTGTTCAGAACAAAAATTGTACATGACCCCAGGAAAGAAAGTCACTTGGAATTAGCACATTTCTATTTGAATGTCTGTATGTTGTCCCGATTCACACAATTTTGATCTGATTCTGAAATCTTCTCTGAAAGAAGTCGTGTACCTCCTCTGCTGCATCCATATATATGCTGACCTGGAGGTGCTAGGCAACGACAGCTTCTGCTGCATCCAGATACATGCTGACTTAGCTGTACGTTGTCGCGCTATAGATCTAATACACCCGAAAGAGGCCCTCAAGTGCCCAAATGAAATCCAAGAAACCTATATCAAATTGAGAAAAAACTCATTTGATCTGTATATTATACCATCTCTCCTAAAGATCTATTCTGTTCTCTTCTCAACCTATTCCCAGTTAAGATTTCAGAAATCTGGATTGGACTTGTGAAATATGTGGTAGGGAAGATACTTGCATGATAGAGTGTGTTGTTTATATTTCCAGGATTTGATTACTATTTATTTGGGTGTTCATTGTTAAGAAATCAAAACATGATAAAACAGATTATATGCAGACCTAGTCACTGTCAGGATATCTTAAAGGATGACATCAGTATACTCACCTACTACGATGAATCTTTGTGCATACCTTGATCGCGGGGGTATATCCTGACGTGGGACACACTAGTATATCAGAATTAAAATTACCTTAATGTATCATACGGTAATGGTACTTGAAATGTTCATGCATTTTGTTTAAGAGGACAAACATACTGGTAATCGTCTTGAACTGTTTTTCATGAAAAATTAAATAAAGAATTATTTAATAGTGTGAAAACAGTTTGATTATGCTGATATGATCTTCTTACCAGTGATTCTCACAAAAATAGAGTGTTTATTGCTTTTGTTATTTACTTGCTTTCAGAAAATATAAAAATCCAAAAATAGTGTCTTTTTCTGTTTAAAATTCTTAACGTATGGAAAACTGTTATTCTTGGAGGAATTGTTACTGATAGGGGGAGACGGTGTTAGAAAGTGAGTTCAAAATTTTAAATCATGCGGGTTATAGGGTGTGATTAAAAAGTTTTGCGTGTTGGTGATAAATTGGAAAATGCTTAATCTGTTATACAGTTTGACAAATCTCTTGAAAAATAATAATTTATTTAACTTTGTTGGAAAATTCTTATGGTTTCTCGAGATGTTTGTTTTATAGTACACAGATTGAAGCAGTGTGTTGCTGAGAAGTTAAACAGAGAAGTTGCTGTGTTGCTGAGAAGTTGCTGTGTTGCTGAGAAGTTGCTGTGAAGATGAGAGTTTGATTGGATGCATGGTAGAACCTCCTTTCTATATTGCAGACAAAGTTGAAGAGTTTGAAGATTGCTATACATATGCTGAACTGGAGTTTACTCAAACGCTAAAGTTTTTGAAGATTTGGTGATTGGATGCATCAGCTTAGGGGGAGTCTGTTGCTGACAGAAGCTATTGAAGCTGAAGCTATCCAAAGACCAAAGATAGTGCAAGACTACATGAAGATTGCAAGATGACTGAAGACAAAGTTATTTTATGAAGCTATTGTCAAGGGGGAGTTTGTTAGTGCATGTTTGTGACAACAGCTTAGATTTGGTCTTTGGATACCTTGTAATTAGTTAAACGAGAAACAGTTAGTGGGTTTAGCTTTGTATTAGTTAGTTGTAATGTTTGGGCTAACCAAACCCAATGAATTGGGTGTGTGGGGGCGAATTGGGCCTGTCCAATTCGCAGTCCATGATGTTTAACCAAGCCCAAGTAGTAACCTTGTGTTATATAAACAAGGTTAGGCTTTAGGGTTTAGGAAAATCAGCCAGAACATTGTTTGAGAGCAATTTCGTGAGAGTTTAGAGTCTTGGACGAAATTGATAGTTGGTTAGGGTTTGATTGATTGTAATTCTTGTAATCGATAATCAATAGAAACCCGGGTTTAAAAGTGATTTGCTGTTTCTGTTTTTCTACTTGTTTCTGTGATATTCTGATCAAGAGGATTCCGCACTCTTGATTGGAAAGACAATTCTGTTGAAGATCCATACGAATAGGGGACCTACAGCAGGTTTGCGAAAATTACTGGTTTTCTTGGGGTGTCACATCATCCCCCCGTTGATTTGGAATTTCGTCCCGAAATTCTGTATTGGTAGCTTCAGCCTCAGTAGTAGTTGCATTGGTTCCGAATAACTGGGGATATTTGAGTTCCATTTGATCTTCACGCTCCCAGGTGAACTCTGGGCCGCGGCGGGAGTTCCAACGAACTCGTACAAGAGGGATTCTCGTGTTCTTGAGGACCTTGACATCCTGGTCCGTGATTTCAATTGGTTCCTCGACGAAGTGCAATCGCTCGTCGATAGTGAGTTCCTTCAAGGGAACTATGTGGGTCTCATCTGACATACACTTCTTCAGATTCGACACGTGAAAGACGTTGTGAACTGCACTGAGTTCAGCTGGTAGGTTCAATCTGTAGGCTACCCTGCCTATCTTCTCAATAACTTCGAAAGGTCCAACGTATCGTGGATTAAGTTTGCCGCGTTTGCCAAAACGAACCACACCCTTCCAGGGCGAAACTTTGAGTAGCGCTCGATCCCCAACTTGGAATTCGGGTAGTTTTCTATCTTTATCGGCGTATGCTTTCTGACGGTCACGAGCTGCCGCCATGCGCTGTCGTATTTGAGCAATCTTTTCAGTAGTGTCAACTACCATTTCTGGACCTGTGATCTGACTATCTCCCACCTCTGCCCAACAGAGAGGTGACCGGCATTTACGTCCGTACAATGCCTCGAATGGTGCAGCTTTAATGCTGGTGTGGTAGCTGTTGTTGTAAGAAAATTCCACAAGTGGCAGATGTTTTTCCCAACCATTGCCAAAGTCGATTACGCACGCCCGAAGCATGTCTTCTAGAGTTTGAATAGTGCGCTCAGACTGCCCATCCGTCTGAGGATGATAAGCTGTGCTCATGTCTAATCGAGAGCCAAAAGATTTATGCATTGCTTGCCATAGTTCTGAAGTAAATCGTGCGTCCCGATCAGAGATAATAGAGGTTGGCACCCCGTGCCTTGAGACCACTTCTTTCAAGTAGATGTCTGCTAGTGTAGAGAACTTGTCTGTTTCTTTGATAGCCAGGAAGTGTGCAGACTTTGTGAGTCGATCCACGATCACCCAAATAGTATCATTTCCGCGCTGAGATCTAGGTAAGCCAGTAACAAAATCCATGGAAATTTGTTCCCATTTCCATTGAGGTATCTCAGGATGTTGAAGTGGACCTGACGGTTTCTGATATTCTGCCCTGACTCTCGCACAAGTCAAGCATTTGCTAACGTATGTGGCTATGTGGGCCTTCATGCTAGGCCACCAGTATGTAGTTTTGATATCGTGGTACATTTTATCCGAACCTGGATGTACCGAGTAGCGAGACTTATGAGCTTCATCCATCACAAGCTCGCGTAAGTTACCATAGAGTGGGACCCAAATGCGTCCTGTTACGTAATAAGCACCATCTTCCTTCTGTTCTAAGCGTTGCCTTGAGCCACGTAGAGCTTCAGCCCTGACGTTGTCTGGTTTCAATGCTTCTACCTGAGCATCTCGTATCTGAGAAGGAAGGCTAGACTGGATAGTAAGTTGCAATGCTCGAACATGCCTAGGCGTAGTATCCTTCCGAGTGAGGGCGTCAGCCACCACATTGGCTTTGCCTGGATGGTACTTTATGGCACACTCGTAATCGTTCAGTAGTTCGACCCATCGGCGTTGTCGCATGTTTAATTCTTTCTGTTTGAATATATGCTCGAGACTCCTGTGATCAGTGTAGATGGTGCACTTAGTGCCATACAAGTAATCTCGCCATATCTTGAGTGCAAAAACAACGGCTCCCAGCTCTAGATCATGTGTAGTGTAATTCCGTTCGTGAATCTTAAGTTGGCGCGAAGCATAAGCTATGACTTTATCCCGTTGCATCAATACACATCCAAGACCCTGGATAGATGCATCGCAGTAGACTACAAAATCGTCCGTGCCTTCAGGCAAAGAGAGGATAGGTGCGCTACAGAGTCTATCCTTTAAGTGCTGAAACGCTGTTTCCTGTGTATTACCCCAACGATAAACAACACCTTTCTGTGTCAGTAGTGTAAGCGGCTGTGCAATCTTTGAGAAGTCTTTGATGAACCGTCTATAATAACCCGCCAAACCCAAGAATTGGCGTATTTCGGTTGGTGTGCGAGGTGCAGGCCAGTTCTTGATCGAATCTACCTTGGATGGATCGACATGAATCCCATCCTTGTTTACCACGTGGCCTAGAAAGTGGACTTCACGAAGCCAGAAGTCGCATTTTGAAAACTTAGCGTACAGCTGTTCCGTTCGAAGGAGTTCCAGAATAAGTCGTAAATGCTGCTCATGTTCCTCCCGATTCTTCGAATAAATTAGGATGTCGTCGATGAAAACAATAACAAACTTGTCAAGATAAGGTTTGTACACCCTGTTCATAAGATCCATGAAAACCGCAGGTGCGTTCGTTAGCCCGAATGGCATGACTAGAAACTCGTAGTGACCGTAGCGTGTTCTAAATGCTGTTTTGGAGACGTCCTCATCCCGGACTCTCAATTGATGATAGCCTGACCTCAGGTCAATCTTCGAGTAATAGCTCGACCCTTGCAACTGGTCGAATAAGTCATCGATGCATGGAAGAGGATAACGATTCTTCACAGTCACCTTGTTCAGTTCGCGGTAGTCTATACACATGCGAAAGGTACCGTCCTTCTTCTTTACAAATAGTACTGGAGCTCCCCAAGGCGAAGAGCTAGGGCGTATGAAACCCTTTTCCAAGAGTTCTTGCAATTGCTTAGACAGTTCTTCCAGTTCAGTTGGAGCTAAACGATAAGGCGCTCGAGCTATAGGTGCTGCTCCTGGAGCTAGCTCGATCTGGAATTCGACCTGGCGATGAGGCGGTAACCCAGGTAACTCTTCAGGAAACACTTGAGGAAAGTCGCGTACAACAGGAATATCCTCTAACTTCTTCTCTTTCGTTGATGTATCTGTAACGAGTGCTAAAATAGGCGTGTGGCCCTTTCGCAAACACTTCTGTGCCTTCAAGAAGGATATGATGCCACTCACGACACCACTCTTGTCGCCTTGAACTTCGAGAGGTTCTTTACCAGAACGGGGAATACGAATGATCTTCTCCTTGCATAGGATCTCTGCTTGCTGTTGGGACAACCAATCCATACCGATGACGATGTCGAAACTACTCAGAGTTATAGGAATGAGATCGATGGAGAAAGTCTGACCAGCGAGGATAAGATTACAACCTTGAACTATGTGTGTGGCCTCTAAACTTTTACCGTTAGCTAACTCTACGACATGTTTGGCTAACTTTCAGAGACATATAACTGGTATCCGCACCCGAATCAAATAGTACAGTAACATAAAAGTCGTCGAGAAGAAACTTACCCATAACTACGTTGGGATCATTCCTGGCATCACCCTGCCCAATCACGAATGCTCGTCCCCTAGCACCATTGTTGTTGTTGTTGTTTCCCCCATTGTTGTTGTTCCCATTGCCCTGGTTGTTGTTGATATTCTGATTCTGGTTTAACTGTGGGCAATCCCGCTTAAAGTGGCCTTCAGCCCCGCACTGAAAGCATCCCCTAATTCCTTGTTGTTGTTGTTGCGGCTGGTTTCGTGGAGCTGGGGTCTGTTATTGCTGGTTTTGATTTACAGGTCGTGGGCTCCTACAATCCTTGGCCTCATGACCCATCTTGAAACATCTTTGACAACGACCCTTGTTGCACTGGCCACTGTGGTGCCTGTTACAATTGTGGCACTTGGGGTGGTTTCCTCGATAAACTCTCTGCCCATGACTACCAGATGACTGCTGACTGGGACTCTGATAATCATTAGTCTTGCGTTGCTGAGCTTGAGACTGAACAGTAGCTGAACCCCTGCTGGAATCCCCCTCCCATTTCCGCTTGTTGTCACTGGGAGTAGCAGGTGTAGCTGAAGTAGTAGCGGTAGTAGTACTGATGCGTTTAGGCAACTTGTTTTGTCCACCGCCTGATCAGTGAGACGGTGAGCCAACTGAACAACCTGCTGGTAGGTGGCAAGGTTTGCTGAAGTCACATGACTCTGGATCTCTGGCACTAGACCACCGAGATAAAGTTCGATACGCTTAGCTGGAGGGTCCACCATAGTAGGACACAGTAATGCTAGCTCATTAGATCTCCTAGTAAACGCCTCAATTTCTGACCCCGTCATCTTGAGGTTAAAGAACTCGACCTCCAGCTTATGAATGTCGTCACGGCTGCAGTATTCCTCCTTGATCATTTCCTTAAAGTTGTTCCATGGGGTGGCGTTAGCAGCAACCAACCCTAGTATTTGAACCTGAGCCTTCCACCATGTGAGGGCTAAACCCTCGAGAGTACCAGTAGCATACTTCACCCTGCGTGCCTCAGGGCATTCACACATCTCGAACACCGACTCTAGCTTTTCAAACCAGTGGAGGAGACCTACGGCTCCTTCAGTGCTGCTGAAAGTAGTTGGACGACAGTCCATGAAAGTTTTGAAAATGAAAACAGGTGGTTGACCTGTTGTGTAAGAATCAGAGTAAGGTTAAACACAAGAGTTGGTTTAGGAATGTAGGATCTAAGGATCCTAGTGTGAGTTGTAACTGCAGGGTATACCTCCTGCTTGTGCGGCTGCAACTGCCGCAGTAACTCGTTCGTTAATGAGAGCCGTCAACTGGGCTTGTGTCATGTTGATACGTCCAGACATGATCTTCATAATAAAGATAACATGAGTGAGATAGGTTCGCAAACAGTGCGATGACAGAAGAGAGTGAGCACACAAGTATTCTCAAGCAATAGCATATAGTAGGTTCTGTAATCTAAGCATACCCCGAGCAAAGTTCTATGTAATTCTAGCAAGTAGGTAAAGTAACATGAATAGTAGTACCTATGATGTTGAGCCTTGCACGTGGAGCGAAGCGTCGTTGTGGATCGTTGAGCACTGTTCTGGTTATAGTCTGGTTTTAACAAAATCGTTTTCCACTTATTAAACCCGAGTTCTCTATAACCAATGGCTCTGATACCAATCTGTCACACCCCCAAAATCCACACGCGGAGTATCACCGCTTGGAGGCGTGACTGACCAGGATCAAGCCACCAATCATATCAAACGTAACAAGAATTAAATGTAATTTAAACCAAACGATATGAAAGGTGTTCCAACAAAACATGTTAAGTGTATAGCGGAAGCATAAAATGTAAACCCAACTTAAGTAATAAGTTCAATGTTTAATGTTTCAATATAAGATCCACAATCCGTGCCCACAACGACCTGCTCCTCCCTGTGCAAGCTCCATATGTACCTAAGGTCCTGCAAGGCATGCAGCAGAGAGTCAACAACTAGTTGAGCGAGTTCACAGCGAATAAGTTCTTTATAACAAATCATATTTGCATTTAGTGGGGGTTTCCCACGTAGATACGTACTAATGGTGGGGGTTTCCCATGGTCATATGTATTACTAGTGGGGGTTTCCCACGTTTATCTTTACTAATGGGGGCTTCCCATGTTTGCACTTACTAGACTATTTGCAACCATGTGTTCTTCTTAATCCGAGAACAGGAATACGTACAAGGTCACGTAGGATTTACGTGAGTGCCCTTCCCCGAGGACAGTGGTACGTGTGGGGTTTACGTAGGATTTACGTAAGTGTCCTTCCGACCCGGAAGACAATGGTAGGTATTAGTTTACGTAGGTTTTACGTAAGTGTCCTCCCGACCCGGGAGACAATGGTAGATACTAGGTTACGTAGGTTTTACGTAAGTGTCCTGACTATCCTGAGGACGATGGTCTATAGTCTAGCGATAGCGTAAGTACGAGTAGTTATCCATTTCAAATAATCCAACCCGATTCCCAACCCGAGAATCCCATGCCTTGGCTGTGTGAACTCACCTTGGTTTGCTCGGTATGCTAAGTATGTGCTCAAAGTAAATCAATCACGTCCTAGAGTATGCACGTATACATAGTCAGTTTGTAGTCACAAGGTACACGTATAAGCAGGTAGTACGTATTCGAAATCACACAAGTCATGTATATCATTTAACAGCAGTTAGATATTCCAGTTAACACTTAACAGAATTAACTCAAGTTACTGTGCTGATACACGTTTGGCAAAACACACATGTTGGCGAAACACTTGTTGGCGAAACACATATATTGGCGAAACACTTATATTGGCGAAACACATCTCCTGTTTCGTCGTGGCCTTGTTTGGCGAAACAGAATTCTAATTCGTCGATTGTCCTTGGCGAAACACTTTCTGTTTCGCCAAGATACCTGTTTCGTCAAACCTGATACGAAGTGATATCAGTTACGTAACGTTGATACATGCAGAAACCCTAACCATATAATAGCCGTCATCAATAACAGGAATCATCAAGGAATCATTGTCTAGCATGAACCCTAGTTTAAACGTATCTCAAACCGATTAACATAAAACATTACATCATCGACAACAATCACGCATATCATACATAGATCTGATCTTGACAGTTTACCAATTTCTGCTTTGGTTTCAGGTATAATTCTTATATATTTATCAATCGAATCAACGGATTATATTACAACATCAAACCCCATTCATCATCATAACCAGAACCCTAATATTTAACATGTATCGGTTACAAATATACATCATCATAGCAGAATTACATGACACATAAACACGTACACGGATGAAAGATCAATCAAGACACATGGATTTACTAACCGAGATGATGGTTTGATCGCACAAGGGTTTCCGGTGGGTTCTAGTTTGCCGTCACACAGTAGAGAGTTCTCTAGGGTTTCAGATTGCTCAAAAGTATGAAACAAAAGGTTGGTTCACGTAATAATATGAGAGTTTACGTACTGGGCCCAAGCTGGGCTTCGGTGGATCTGGGCTCGGCGAAACAGCCTGTTTCGTCGAAAGGGTTGTTGGCGAAACTGACCTGTTTCGTCGAGATCGATCTTGGCGAATCTCACTTGTGTTTCGTCGGGTTCTTTTATAGTTTAACAGTTTAAGTTTTACAAACAGTACACATGTTATACAATCACACATAACCATGCAATCACAACTATATAGTCAAAGTCAACGTGCATTAAATGCGAATAAAGAATGTCGGAAATTCGAGTTGTCACATATATATCACCATTGCCCTTGTTTTTCTTGACTGTATATCTCTTAAATGTCAACATATACACGTGTGATTTAGTTTACGAAGATTTTTCAATGCCGAGAACCTCGATCTGAGAGTAAAAAAGGCGTAAGGTTCACAATGGTGTAAAATTAAATGTGATATATCGGGCTAGGATTCGAGTTACAGGAACAAGGGCTAAACCAACCACCTAAGAATGGAATCGTCGAGCGAAAACACTTGACAACCTCCTAGAAGCAGCTTTTCTTGCCACCAGACCTTTCTCCATCAATTAGGAATCTGATGCCGTCACTAAACACAGTCCTTAAATTGTAGCCATTTGTTGAGTGTTTTTTTTTTGTGTCTAATCCGTATATATATCACCATTGCCCTTGATTTTCTTGACTGTATATCTCTTAAATGTCAACATATACACGTGTGATTTAGTTTACGAAGATTTTTCAATGCCGAGAACCTCGATCAAAGAGTAAAAAAGGCGTAAGGTTCACAATGGTGTAAAATAAAAATGGGATATATCGGGCTAGGATTCGAGTTACAGGAACAAGGGCCAAACCAACCACCTAAGAATGCAATCGTCGAGCGAAAACACTTGACAACCTCCTAGAAGCAGCTTTTCTTGCCACCAGACCTTTCTCCATCAATTAGGAATCTGATGCCATCACTAAACACATTCCTTAAATTGTAGCCATTTGTTGAGTGTTTTTTTTTTGGTGTCTAATCCAAATATATATCACCGTTGCCCTTGATTTTCTTGACTGTATATCTCTTAAATGTCAACATATACACGTGTGATTTGGTTTACGAAGATTTTTCAATGCCGAGAACTTCGATCAGAGAGTAAAAAAGGCGTAAGGTTCACAATAGTGTAAAATTAAAATGGGATATACCGGGCTAGGATTCGACTTACAGGAACAAGGGCCAAACCAACCACCCAAGAATGGAATCGTCGAGCGAAAACACTTGACAACCTCCTAGAAGAAGCTATTCTTGCCACCAGACCTTTCTGCATCAATTAGGAATCTGATGCCGTAACTAAACACATTCCTAAAATTGTAGCCATTTGTTGATTGTTTTTTTTTTGGTGTCTAATCTGCATATATATCACCATTGCCCTGATTTTCTTGACTGTATATCTCTTAAATGTCAACATATACACGTGTGATTTAGTTTACGAAGGTTTTTCAATGCCGAGAACCTCGATCAAAGAGTAAAAAAGGCGTAACGTTCACAATGGTGTAAAATTAAAATGGGATATACCGGGCTAGGATTCAAGTTACAGGAACAATGGCCAAACAAACCACCCAAGAATGGAATCGTCGAGCGAAAACACTTGACAGCCTCCTAGAAGCAGCTTTTCTTGCCAACAGACCTTTCTCCATCAATTAGGAATCTGATGCCGTCACTAAACACATTCCTTAAATTGTAGCCATTTGTTGAGTGTTTTTTTTTGTGTCTAATCCGCATATATATCACCATTGCCCTTGATATTCTTGATTGTATATCTCTTAAATATCAACATATACACGTGTGACTTAGCTTACGAAGATTTTCCAATTCCGAGAACCTCGATCAGAGAGTAAAAAAGGCATAATGTTCACAATGGTGTAAAATTAAAATGGGATATACCAGGCTAGGATTCGAGGTACAGGAACAAGGGCGAAACCAACCACCCAAGAATGGAATCGTCGATCGAAAACACATGACAACCTCCTAGAAGCAGCTTTTCTTGCGACCAGACCTTTCTCCATCAATTAGGAATCTGATGCCGCTAAACACATACCTTAAATTGTAGCCATTTGTTGAGTGTTTTTTTTTTGTGTTTAATCCGCATATATATCACCATTGCCCTTGATATTCTTGATTGTATATCTCTTAAATATCAACATATACACGTGTGATTTAGTTTACGAAGATTTTTCAATGCCGAGGACCTCGATCAGAGAGTAAAAAAGGCATAATGTTCACAATGGTGTAAAATTAAAATGGGATATACCGGGCTAGGATTCGAGTTATAGGAACAAGTGCCAAACCAACCACCCAAGAATGGAATCGTCGAGCGAAAACACTTGACAACCTCCTAGAAGCAGCTTTTCTTGCCACCAGACCTTTCTCCATCAATTAGGAATCTGATGCTATCACTAAACACATTCCTTAAATAGTAGCCATTTGTTGAGTGTTTTTTTTGGTGTCTAATACACATATATATCACCATTGCCCTTGATTTGCTTGACTGTATATCTCTTAAATGTCAACATATACACGTGTGATTTGGTTTACGAAGATTTTTCAATGCCGAGAACCTCGATCAGAGAGTAAAAAAGGCGTAAGGTTCACAATGGTGTAAAATTAAAATGGGATATACCGGGCTAGGATTCGAGTTACAGGAACAAGGGCCAAACCAACCACCCAAGAATGGAATCGTCGAGCGAAAACACTTGACAACCTCCTAGAAGCAGCTTTTCTTGCCACCAGACCTTTCTCCATCAATTAGGAATCTGATGCCGTCACTAAACACATTCCTTAAATTGTAGCCATTTGTTGAGTGTTTTTTTTTGTGTCTAATCCGCATATATATGGCCATTGCCCTTGATATTCTTTATTGTATATCTCTTAAATATCAACATATACACGTGTGATTTAGTTTACGAAGATTTTTCAATGTCGAGAACCTCGATCAGAGAGTAAAAAAGGCGTAATGTTCACAATGGTGTAAAATTAAAGTGGGATATACCGGGCTAGGATTCGAGTTACAGGAACAAGGGCCAAACCAACCACCCAAGAATGGAATCGTTGAGCGAAAACACTTGACAACCTCCTAGAAGCAGCTTTTTTTGCCACCAGACCTTTCTCCATCAATTAGGAATCTGATGCCGTCACTAAACACATTCCTTAAATTGTAGCCATTTGTTGAGTGTTTTTTTTTGTCTCTAATCCGCATATATATCACCATTGCCCTTGATTTTCTTGACTGTATATCTCTTAAATGTCAACATATACACGTGTGATTTAGTTTACGAAGATTTTTCAATGCCGAGAACCTCGATCTGAGATTAAAAAAGGCGTAAGGTTCACAATGGTGTAAAATTAAAATGGGATATATCGGGCTAGGATTCGAGTTGCAGGAACAAGGGCTAAACCAACCACCTAAGAATGGAATCGTCGAGCGAAAACACTTGACAACCTCCTAGAAGCAGCTTTTCTTGCCACCAGACCTTTCTCCATCAATTAGGAATCTGATGCCGTCACTAAACACATTCCTTAAATTGTAGCCATTTGTTGAGTGTTTTTTTTTGGGTCTAATCCGCATATATATCACCATTGCCCTTGATTTTCTTGACTGTATATCTCTTAAATATCAACATATACACGTGTGATTTAGTTTACGAAGATTTTTCAATGCCGAGAACCTCGATCAGAGAGTAAAAAAGGCGTAAGGTTCACAATGGTGTAAAATTAAAATGGGATATACCGGGCTAGGATTCGAGTTACAGGAACAAGGGCCAAACCAACCACCTAAGAATGGAATCGTCGAGCGAAAACACTTGACAACCTCCTAGAAGCAGCTTTTCTTGCCACCAGACCTTTCTCCATCAATTAGGAATCTGATGCCATCACTAAACACATTCCTTAAATTGTAGCCATTTGTTGAGTGTTTTTTTTGGTGTCTAATCCACATATATATCACCATTGCCCTTGATTTTCTTGACTGTATATCTCTTAAATGTCAACATATACACGTGTGATTTAGTTTACGAAGATTTTTCAATGCCGAGAACTTCGATCAGAGAGTTAAAAAGGCGTAAGGTTCACAATGGTGTAAAATTAAAATGGGATATACCGGGCTAGGATTCGACTTACAGGAACAAGGGCCAAACCAACCACCCAAGAATGGAATCGTCGAGCGAAAACACTTGACAACCTCCTAGAAGAAGCTTTTCTTGCCACCAGACCTTTCTGCATCAATTAGGAATATTATGCCGTCACTAAACACATTCCTTAAATTGTAGCCATTTGTTGATTGTTTTTTTTTGGTGTCTAATCTGCATATATATCACCATTGCCCTGATTTTCTTGACTGTATATCTCTTAAATGTCAACATATACACGTGTGATTTAGTTTACGAAGGTTTTTCAATGCCGAGAACCTCGATCAGAGAGTAAAAAAGGCGTAACGTTCACAATGGTGTAAAATTAAAATGGGATATACCGGGCTAGGATTCGAGTTACAGGAACAAGGGTCAAACCAACCACCCAAGAATGGAATCGTCGAGCGAAAACACTTGACAGCCTCCTAGAAGCAGCTTTTCTTACCAACAGACCTTTCTCCATCAATTAGGAATCTGATGCCGTCACTAAACACATTCCTTAAATTGTAGCCATTTGTTGAGTGTTTTTTTGTGTCTAATCCACATATATATCACCATTGCCCTTGATATTCTTGATTGTATATCTCTTAAATATCAACATATACACGTGTGATTTAGCTTACGAAGATTTTTCAATGCCGAGAACCTCGATTAGAGAGTAAAAAAGGCGTAATGTTCACAATGGTGTAAAATTAAAATGGGATATACCAGTCTAGGATTCGAGTTACAGGAAAAAGGGCCAAACCAACCACCCAAGAATGGAATCGTCGAGCGAAAACACTTGACAACCTCCTAGAAGCAGCTTTTCTTGCGACCAGACCTTTCTCCATCAATTAGGAATCTGATGCCGTCACTAAACACATTCCTTAAATTGTAGCCATTTGTTGAGTGTTTTTTTTTGTGTTTAATCCGCATATATATCACCATTGCCCTTGATATTCTTGATTGTATATCTCTTAAATATCAACATATACACGTGTGATTTAGTTTACGAAGATTTTTCAATGCCGGGAACCTCGATCAGAGAGTAAAAAAGACGTAAGGTTCACAATGGTGTAAAATTAAAATGGGATATACCGGGCTAGGATTCGAGTTACAGGAACAAGGGCCAAACCAACCACCCAAGAATGGAATCGTCGAGCGAAAACACTTGACAACCTCCTAGAAGCAGCTTTTCTTGCCACCGGACCTTTCTCCATCAATTAGGAATCTGTTGCCGTCACTAAACACATTCCGTAAATTGTAGTCATTTGTTGAGTGTTTTTTTGGTGTCTAATCCGCATATATATCACCATTGCCCTTGATTTTCTTGACTGTATATCTCTTAAATGTCAACATATAGACGTGTGATTTAGTTTACGAAGATTTTTCAATGCCGAGAACCTCGATCAGAGAGTAAAAAAGGCGTAAGGTTCACAATGGTGTAAAATTAAAATGGGATATATCGGGCTAGGATTCGAGTTACAGGAACAAGGGCCAAACCAACCACCTAAGAATGGAATCATCGAGCGAAAACACTTGACAACCTCCTAGAAGCAGCTTTTCTTGCCACCAGACCTTTCTCCATCAATTAGGAATCTGATGCCATCACTAAACACATTCCTTAAATTGTAGCCATTTGTTGAGTGTTTTTTTTGGTGTCTAATACACATATATATCACCATTGCCCTTGATTTTCTTGACTGTATCTCTCTTAAATGTCAACATATACACGTGTGATTTAGTTTACGAAGATTTTTCAATGCCGAGAACCTCGATCAGAGAGTAAAAAAGGCGTAAGGTTCACAATGGTGTAAAATTAAAATGGGATATACCGGGCTAGGATTCGAGTTACAGGAACAAGGGCCAAACCAACCACCCAAGAATGGAATCGTCGAGCGAAAACACTTGACAACCTCCTAGAAGCAGCTTTTCTTGCCACCAGACCTTTCTCCATCAATTAGGAATCTGATGCCGTCACTAAACACATTCCTTAAATTGTAGCCATTTGTTGAGTGTTTTTTTTTTATGTCTAATCCGCATATATATCACCATTGCCCTTGATTTTCTTGACTGTATATCTCTTAAATGTCAACATATACACGTGTGATTTAGTTTACGAAGATTTTTCAATTCCGAGAACCTCGATCAATGAGTAAAAAAGGCGTAAGGTTCACAATGGTGTAAAATTAAAATGGGATATATCGGGCTAGGATTCGAGTTACAGGAACAAGGGCCAAACCAACCACCTAAGAATGGAATCGTCGAGCGAAAACACTTGACAACCTCCTAGAAGCAGCTTTTCTTGCCACCAGACCTTTCTCCATCAATTAGGAATCTGATGCCATCACTAAACACATTCCTTAAATTGTAGCCATTTGTTGAGTGTTTTTTTGGTGTTTAATCCGCATATATATCACCATTGCCCTTGATTTTCTTGACTGTATATCTCTTAAATGTCAACATATACACGTGTGATTTAGTTTATGAAGATTTTTCAATGCCGAGAACCTCGATCAGAGAGTAAAAAAGGCGTAAGGTTCACAATGGTGTAAAATTAAAATGGGATATACCGGGCTAGGATTCGAGTTACAGGAACAAGGGCCAAACCAACCACCCAAGAATGGAATCGTCGACTGAAAACACTTGACAACCTCCTAGAAGCAGCTTTTCTTGCCACCAGACCTTTCTCCATCAATTAGGAATCTGTTGCCGTCACTAAACACATTCCTTAAATTGTAGTCATTTGTTGAGTGTTTTTTTGGTGTGTAATCCGCATATATATCACCATTGCCCTGATTTTCTTGACTGTATATCTCTTAAATGTCAACATATAGACGTGTGATTTAGTTTACGAAGATTTTTCAATGCGGAAAACTCGATCAGAGAGTAAAAAAGGCGTAAGGTTCACAATGGTGTAAAATTAAAATGGGTTATATCGGGCTAGGATTCAAGTTACAGGAACAAGGGCCAAACCAACCACCCAAGAATGGAATCGTCGAGCGAAAACACTTGACAGCCTCCTAGAAGCAGCTTTTCTTCCCACCAGACCTTTCTCCATCAACTAGGAATCTGATGCCGTCACTAAACACATTCCTTAAATTGTAGCCATTTGTTGAGTGTTTTTTTTGGTGTCTAATCCGCATATATATCACCATTGCCCTTGATATTCTTGATTGTATATCTCTTAAATATCAACATATACACGTGTGATTTAGTTTACGAAGATTTTTCAATGCCGAGAACCTCGATCAGAGAGTAAAAAAGGCGTAAGGTTCACAATGGTGTAAAATTAAAATGGGATATACCGGGCTAGGATTCGAGTTACAGGAACAAGGGCCAAACCAACCACCCAAGAATGGAATCGTCGAGCGAAAACACTTGACAACCTCCTAGAAGCAGCTTTTCTTGCCACCAGACCTTTCTCCATCAATTGGAATCTGATGCCGTCACTAAACACATTCCTTAAATTGTAGCCATTTGTTGAGTGTTTTTTTTGGTGTCTAATACACATATATATCACCATTGCCATTGATTTTCTTGACTGTATATCTCTTAAATGTCAACATATACACGTGTGATTTAGTTTACGAAGATTTTTCAATTCCGAGAACCTCGATCAAAGAGTAAAAAAGGCGTAAGGTTCACAATGGAGTAAAATTAAAATGGGATATATCGGGCTAGGATTCGAGTTACAGGAACAAGGGCCAAACCAACCACCTAAGAATGGAATCGTCGAGCGAAAACACTTGACAACCTCCTAGAAGCAGCTTTTCTTGCCACCAGACCTTTCTCCATCAATTAGAAATCAGATGCCATCACTAAACACATTCCTTAAATTGTAGCCATTTGTTGAGTGTTTTTTTTGGTGTTTAATCCGCATATATATCACCATTGCCCTTGATTTTCTTGACTGTATATCTCTTAAATGTCAACATATACACGTGTGATTTAGTTTATGAAGATTTTTCAATGCCGAGAACCTCGATCAGAGAGTAAAAAAGGCGTAAGGTTCACAATGGTGTAAAATTAAAATGGGATATACCGGGCTAGGATTCGAGTTACAGGAACAAGGGCCAAACCAACCACCCAAGAATGGAATCGTCGAGTGAAAACACTTGACAACCTCCTAGAAGCAGCTTTTCTTGCCACCAGACCTTTCTCCATCAATTAGGAATCTGTTGCCGTCACTAAACACATTCCTTAAATTGTAGTCATTTGTTGAGTGTTTTTTTGGTGTAATCCGCATATATATCACCATTGCCCTGATTTTCTTGACTGTATATCTCTTAAATGTCAACATATAGACGTGTGATTTAGTTTACGAAGATTTTTCAATGCCGAAAACTCGATCAGAGAGCAAAAAAGGCGTAAGGTTCACAATGGTGTAATATTAAAATGGGTTATATCGGGCTAGGATTCGACTTACAGGAACAAGGGCCAAACCAACCACCCAAGAATGGAATCGTCGAGCGAAAACACTTGACAGCCTCCTAGAAGCAGCTTTTCTTGCCACCAGACCTTTCTCCATCAACTAGGAATCTGATGCCGTCACTAAACACATTCCTTAAATTGTAGCCATTTGTTGAGTGTTTTTTTTGGTGTCTAATCCGCATATATATCACCATTGCCCTTGATATTCTTGATAGTATATCTCTTAAATATCAACATATACACGTGTGATTTAGTTTACGAAGATTTTTCAATGCCGAGAACCTCGATCAGAGAGTAAAAAAGGCGTAAGGTTCACAATGGTGTAAAATTAAAATGGGATACACCGGGCTAGGATTCGAGTTACAGGAACAAGGGCCAAACCAACCACCCAAGAATGGAATCGTCGAGCGAAAACACTTGACAACCTCCTAGAAGCAGCTTTTCTTGCCACCAGACCTTTCTCCATCAATTGGAATCTGATGCCGTCACTAAACACATTCCTTAAATTGTAGCCATTTGTTGAGTGTTTTTTTTGGTGTCTAATACACATATATATCACCATTGCCCTTGATTTTCTTGACTGTATATCTCTTAAATGTCAACATATACACGTGTGATTTAGTTTACGAAGATTTTTCAATGCCAAGAACCTCGATCAGAGAGTAAAAAAGGCGTAAGGTTCACAATGGTGTAAAATTAAAATGGGATATACCGGGCTAGGATTCGAGTTACAGGAACAAGGGCCAAACCAACCACCCAAGAATGGAATCGTCGAGCGAAAACACTTGACAACCTCCTAGAAGCAGCTTTTCTTGCCACCAGACCTTTCTCCATCAATTAGGAATCTGATGCCGTATCTAAACACATTTCTTAAATTGTAGCCATTTGTTGAGTGTTTTTTTTTGTGTCTAATCCGCATATATATGGCCATTGCCCTTGATATTCTTTATTGTATATCTCTTAAATATCAACATATACACGTGTGATTTAGTTTACGAAGATTTTTCAATGCCGAGAACCTCGATCAGAGAGTAAAAAAGGCGTAATGTTCACAATGGTGTAAAATTAAAGTGGGATATACCGGGCTAGGATTCGAGTTACAGGAACCAGGGCCAAACCAACCACCCAAGAATGGAATCGTCGAGCGAAAACACTTGACAACCTCCTAGAAGCAGCTTTTTTTGCCACCAGACCTTTCTCCATCAATTAGGAATCTGATGCCGTCACTAAACACATTCCTTAAATTGTAGCCATTTGTTGAGTGTTTTTTTGGTCTCTAATCCGCATATATATCACCATTGCCCTTGATTTTCTTAACTGTATATCTCTTAAATGTCAACATATACACGTGTGATTTAGTTTACGAAGATTTTTCAATGCCGAGAACCTCGATATGAGAGTAAAAAAGGCGTAAGGTTCACAATGGTGTAAAATTAAAATGGGATATATCGGGCTAGGATTCGAGTTACAGGAACAAGGGCTAAACCAACCACCTAAGAATGGAATCGTCAAGCGAAAACACTTGACAACCTCCTAGAAGCAGCTTTTCTTGCCACCAGACCTTTCTCCATCAATTAGGAATCTGATGCCGTCACTAAACACATTCCTTAAATTGTAGCCATTTGTTGAGTGTTTTTTTTGGGTCTAATCCGCATATATATCACCATTGCCCTTGATTTTCTTGACTGTATATCTCTTAAATATCAACATATACACGTGTGATTTAGTTTACGAAGATTTTTCAATGCCGAGAACCTCGATCAGAGAGTAAAAAAGGCGTAAGGTTCACAATTGTGTAAAATAAAAATGGGATATATCGGGCTAGGATTCGAGTTACAGGAACAAGGGCCAAACCAACCACCTAAGAATGGAATCGTCGAGCGAAAACACTTGACAACCTCCTAGAAGCAGCTTTTCTTGCCACCAGACCCTTCTCCATCAATTAGGAATCTGATGCCATCACTAAACACATTCCTTAAATTGTAGCCATTTGTTGAGTGTTTTTTTTTTTTATGTCTAATCCTCATATATATCACCATTGCCCGTGATTTTCTTGACTGTATATCTCTTAAATGTCAACATATACACGAGTGATTTAGTTTACGAAGATTTTTCAATGCCGAGAACCTCGATCAGAGAGTAAAAAAGGCGTAAGGTTCACAATGGTGTAAAATTAAAATGGGATATATCGGGCTAGGATTCGAGTTACAGGAACAAGGGCCAAACCAACCACCTAAGAATGGAATCGTCGAGCGAAAACACTTGACAACCTCCTAGAAGCAGCTTTTCTTGCCACCAGACCTTTCTACATCAATTAGGAATCTGATGCCATCACTAAACACATTCCTTAAATTGTAGCCATTTGTTGAGTGTTTTTTTTGGTGTCTAATCCAAATATATATCACCATTGCCCTTGATTTTCTTGACTGTATATCTCTTAAATGTCAACATATACACGTGTGATTTAGTTTACGAAGATTTTTCAATGCCGAGAACCTCGATCAGAGAGTAAAAAAGGCGTAAGGTTTACAATGGTGTAAAATTAAAATAGGATATATCGGGCTAGGATTCGAGTTACAGGAACAAGGGCCAAACCAACCACCTAAGAATGGAATCGTCGAGCGAAAACACTTGACAACCTCCTAGAAGCAGCTTTTCATGCCACCAGACCTTTCTACATCAATTAGGAATCTGATGCCATCACTAAACACATTCCTTAAATTGTAGCCATTTGTTGAGTGTTTTTTTTGGTGTCTAATCCAAATATATATCACCATTGCCCTTGATTTTCTTGACTGTATATCTCTTAAATGTCAACATATACACGTGTGATTTAGTTTACGAAGATTTTTCAATGCCGAGAACCTCGATCAGAGAGTAAAAAAGGCGTAATGTTCACAATGGTGTAAAATTATAGTGGGATATACCGGGCTAGAATTCGAGTTACAGGAACCAGGGCCAAACCAACCACCCAAGAATGGAATCGTCGAGCGAAAACACTTGACAACCTCCTAGAAGCAGTTTTTTTTGCCACCAGACCTTTCTCCATCAATTAGGAATCTGATGCCGTCACTAAACACATTCCTTAAATTGTAGCCATTTGTTGAGTGTTTTTTTGGTCTCTAATCCGCATATATATCACCATTGCCCTTGATTTTCTTGACTGTATATCTCTTAAATGTCAACATATACATGTGTGATTTAGTTTACGAAGATTTTTCAATGCCGAGAACCTCGATCTGAGAGTAAAAAAGGCGTAAGGTTCACAATGGTGTAAAATTAAAATGGGATATATCGGGCTAGGATTCGAGTTACAGGAACAAGGGCTAAACCAACCACCTAAGAATGGAATCGTCGAGCGAAAACACTTGACAACCTCCTAGAAGCAGCTTTTCTTGCCACCAGACCTTTCTCTATCAATTAGGAATCTGATGCCGTCACTAAACACATTCCTTAAATTGTAGCCATTTGTTGAGTGTTTTTTTTTTGGGTCTAATCCTCATATATATCACCATTGCCCTTGATTTTCTTGACTGTATATCTCTTAAATATCAACATATACACGTGTGATTTAGTTTACGAAGATTTTTCAATGCCGAGAACCTCGATCAGAGAGTAAAAAAGGCGTAAGGTTCACAATTGTGTAAAATAAAAATGGGATATATCGGGCTAGGATTCGAGTTACAGGAACAAGGGCCAAACCAACCACCTAAGAATGGAATCGTCGAGCGAAAACACTTGACAACCTCCTAGAAGCAGCTTTTCTTGCCACCAGACCCTTCTCCATCAATTAGGAATCTGATGCCGTCACTAAACACATTCCTTAAATTGTAGCCATTTGTTGAGTGTTTTTTTTTATGTCTAATCCGCATATATATCACCATTACCCTTGATTTTCTTGACTGTATATCTCTTAAATGTCAACATATACACGTGTGATTTAGTTTACGAAGATTTTTCAATTCCGAGAACCTCGATCAATGAGTAAAAAAGGCGTAAGGTTCACAATGGTGTAAAATTAAAATGGGATATATCGGGCTAGGATTCGAGTTACAGGAACAAGGGCCAAACCAACCACCTAAGAATGGAATCGTCGAGCGAAAACACTTGACAACCTCCTAGAAGCAGCTTTTCTTGCCACCAGACCTTTCTCCATCAATTAGGAATCTGATGCCATCCCTAAACACATTCCTTAAATTGTAGCCATTTGTTGAGTGTTTTTTTGGTGTTTAATCCGCATATATATCACCATTGCCCTTGATTTTCTTGACTGTATATCTCTTAAATGTCAACATATACACGTGTGATTTAGTTTATGAAGATTTTTCAATGCCGAGAACCTCGATCAGAGAGTAAAAAAGGCGTAATGTTCACAATGGTGTAAAATTATAGTGGGATATACCGGGCTAGAATTCGAGTTACAGGAACCAGGGCCAAACCAACCACCCAAGAATGGAATCGTCGAGCGAAAACACTTGACAACCTCCTAGAAGCAGCTTTTTTTGCCACCAGACCTTTCTCCATCAATTAGGAATCTGATGCCGTCACTAAACACATTCCTTAAATTGTAGCCATTTGTTGAGTGTTTTTTTTGGTCTCTAATCCGCATATATATCACCATTGCCCTTGATTTTCTTGACTGTATATCTCTTAAATGTCAACATATACACGTGTGATTTAGTTTACGAAGATTTTTCAATGCCGAGAACCTCGATCTGAGAGTAAAAAAGGCGTAAGGTTCACAATGATGTAAAATTAAAATGGGATATATCGGGCTAGGATTCGAGTTACAGGAACAAGGGCTAAACCAACCACCTAAGAATGGAATCGTCGAGCGAAAACACTTGACAACCTCCTAGAAGCAGCTTTTCTTGCCACCAGACCTTTCTCTATCAATTAGGAATCTGATGCCGTCACTAAACACATTCCTTAAATTGTAGCCATTTGTTGAGTGTTTTTTATTTTGGTCTAATCCGCATATATATCACCATTGCCCTTGATTTTCTTGACTGTATATCTCTTAAATATCAACATATACACGTGTGATTTAGTTTACGAAGATTTTTCAATGCCGAGAACCTCGATCAGAGAGTAAAAAAGGCGTAAGGTTCACAATTGTGTAAAATAAAAATGGGATATATCGGGCTAGGATTCGAGTTACAGGAACAAGGGCCAAACCAACCACCTAAGAATGGAATCGTCGAGCGAAAACACTTGACAACCTCCTAGAAGCAGCTTTTCTTGCCACCAGACCTTTTTCCATCAATTAGGAATCTGATGCCGTCACTAAACACATTCCTTAAATTGTAGCCATTTGTTGAGTGTTTTTTTTATGTCTAATCCGCATATATATCACCATTGCCCTTGATTTTCTTGACTGTATATCTCTTAAATGTCAACATATACACGTGTGATTTAGTTTACGAAGATTTTTCAATTCCGAGAACCTCGATCAATGAGTAAAAAAGGCGTAAGGTTCAGAATGGTGTAAAATTAAAATGGGATATATCGGGCTAGGATTCGAGTTACAGGAACAAGGGCCAAACCAACCACCTAAGAATGGAATCGTCGAGCGAAAACACTTGACAACCTCCTAGAAGCAGCTTTTCTTGCCACCAGACCTTTCTCCATCAATTAGGAATCTGATGCCATCACTAAACACATTCCTTAAATTGTAGCCATTTGTTGAGTGTTTTTTTGGTGTTTAATCCGCATATATATCACCATTGCCCTTGATTTTCTTGACTGTATATCTCTTAAATATCAACATATACACGTGTGATTTAGTTTATGAAGATTTTTCAATGCCGAGAACCTCGATCAGAGAGTAAAAAAGGCGTAAGGTTCACAATGGTGTAAAATTAAAATGGGATATACCGGGCTAGGATTCGAGTTACAGGAACAAGGGCCAAACCAACCACCCAAGAATGGAATCGTCGACTGAAAACACTTGACAACCTCCTAGAAGCAGCTTTTCTTGCCACCAGACCTTTCTCCATCAATTAGAAATCTGTTGCCGTCACTAAACACATTCCTTAAATTGTAGTCATTTGTTGAGTGTTTTTTTGGTGTGTAATCCGCATATATATCACCATTGCCCTGATTTTCTTGACTGTATATCTCTTAAATGTCAACATATAGACGTGTGATTTAGTTTACGAAGATTTTTCAATGCGGAAAACTCGATCAGAGAGTAAAAAAGGCGTAAGGTTCACAATGGTGTAAAATTAAAATGGGTTATATCGGGCTAGGATTCAAGTTACAGGAACAAGGGCCAAACCAACCACCCAAGAATGGAATCGTCGAGCGAAAACACTTGACAGCCTCCTAGAAGCAGCTTTTCTTGCCACCAGACCTTTCTCCATCAACTAGGAATCTGATGCCGTCACTAAACACATTCCTTAAATTGTAGCCATTTGTTGAGTGTTTTTTTTGGTGTCTAATCCGCATATATATCACCATTGCCCTTGATATTCTTGATTGTATATCTCTTAAATATCAACATATACACGTGTGATTTAGTTTACGAAGATTTTTCAATGCCGAGAACCTCGATCAGAGAGTAAAAAAGGCGTAAGGTTCACAATGGTGTAAAATTAAAATGGGATATACCGGGCTAGGATTCGAGTTACAGGAACAAGGGCCAAACCAACCACCCAAGAATGGAATCGTCGAGCGAAAACACTTGACAACCTCCTAGAAGCAGCTTTTCTTGCCACCAGACCTTTCTCCGTCAATTGGAATCTGATGCCGTCACTAAACACATTCCTTAAATTGTAGCCATTTGTTGAGTGTTTTTTTTGGTGTCTAATACACATATATATCACCATTGCCCTTGATTTTCTTGACTGTATATCTCTTAAATGTCAACATATACACGTGTGATTTAGTTTACGAAGATTTTTCAATTCCGAGAACCTCGATCAAAGAGTAAAAGAGGCGTAAGGTTCACAATGGAGTAAAATTAAAATGGGATATATCGGGCTAGGATTCGAGTTACAGGAACAAGGGCCAAACCAACCACCTAAGAATGGAATCGTCGAGCGAAAACACTTGACAACCTCCTAGAAGCAGCTTTTCTTGCCACCAGACCTTTCTCCATCAATTAGAAATCAGATGCCATCACTAAACACATTCCTTAAATTGTAGCCATTTGTTGAGTGTTTTTTTTGGTGTTTAATCCGCATATATATCACCATTGCCCTTGATTTTCTTGACTGTATATCTCTTAAATGTCAACATATACACGTGTGATTTAGTTTATGAAGATTTTTCAATGCCGAGAACCTCGATCAGAGAGTAAAAAAGGCGTAAGGTTCACAATGGTGTAAAATTAAAATGGGATATACCGGGCTAGGATTCGAGTTACAGGAACAAGGGCCAAATCAACCACCCAAGAATGGAATCGTCGAGTGAAAACACTTGACAACCTCCTAGAATCAGCTTTTCTTGCCACCAGACGTTTCTCCATCAATTAGGAATCTGTTGCCGTCACTAAACACATTCCTTAAATTGTAGTCATTTGTTGAGTGTTTTTTTGGTGTAATCCGCATATACATCACCATTGCCCTGATTTTCTTGACTGTATATCTCTTAAATGTCAACATATAGATGTGTGATTTAGTTTACGAAGATTTTTCAATGCCGAAAACTCGATCAGAGAGTAAAAAAGGCGTAAGGTTCACAATGGTGTAATATTAAAATGGGTTATATCGGGCTAGGATTCGAGTTACAGGAACAAGGGCCAAACCAACCACCCAAGAATGGAATCGTCGAGCGAAAACACTTGACAGCCTCCTAGAAGCAGCTTTTCTTGCCACCAGACCTTTCTCCATCAACTAGGAATCTGATGCCGTCACTAAACACATTCCTTAAATTGTAGCCATTTGTTGAGTGTTTTTTTTGGTGTCTAATCCGCATATATATCACCATTGCCCTTGATATTCTTGATAGTATATCTCTTAAATATCAACATATACACGTGTGATTTAGTTTACGAAGATTTTTCAATGCCGAGAACCTCGATCAGAGAGTAAAAAAGGCGTAATGTTCACAATGGTGTAAAATTATAGTGGGATATACCGGGCTAGAATTCGAGTTACAGGAACCAGGGCCAAACCAACCACCCAAGAATGGAATCGTCGAGCGAAAACACTTGACAACCTCCTAGAAGCAGCTTTTTTTGCCACCAGACCTTTCTCCATCAATTAGGAATCTGATGCCGTCACTAAACACATTCCTTAAATTGTAGCCATTTGTTGAGTGTTTTTTTTGGTCTCTAATCCGCATATATATCACCATTGCCCTTGATTTTCTTGACTGTATATCTCTTAAATGTCAACATATACACGTGTGATTTAGTTTACGAAGATTTTTCAATGCCGAGAACCTCGATCTGAGAGTAAAAAAGGCGTAAGGTTCACAATGGTGTAAAATTAAAATGGGATATATCGGGCTAGGATTCGAGTTACAGGAACAAGGGCTAAACCAACCACCTAAGAATGGAATCGTCGAGCGAAAACACTTGACAACCTCCTAGAAGCAGCTTTTCTTGCCACCAGACCTTTCTCTATCAATTAGGAATCTGATGCCGTCACTAAACACATTCCTTAAATTGTAGCCATTTGTTGAGTGTTTTTTTTTTTGGTCTAATCCGCATATATATCACCATTGCCCTTGATTTTCTTGACTGTATATCTCTTAAATATCAACATATACACGTGTGATTTAGTTTACGAAGATTTTTCAATGCCGAGAACCTCGATCAGAGAGTAAAAAAGGCGTAAGGTTCACAATTGTGTAAAATAAAAATGGGATATATCGGGCTAGGATTCGAGTTACAGGAACAAGGGCCAAACCAACCACCTAAGAATGGAATCGTCGAGCGAAAACACTTGACAACCTCCTAGAAGCAGCTTTTCTTGCCACCAGACCTTTCTCCATCAATTAGGAATCTGATGCCGTCACTAAACACATTCCTTAAATTGTAGCCATTTGTTGAGTGTTTTTTTTTATGTCTAATCCGCATATATATCACCATTGCCCTTGATTTTCTTGACTGTATATCTCTTAAATGTCAACATATACACGTGTGATTTAGTTTACGAAGATTTTTCAATTCCGAGAACCTCGATCAATGAGTAAAAAAGGCGTAAGGTTCAGAATGGTGTAAAATTAAAATGGGATATATCGGGCTAGGATTCGAGTTACAGGAACAAGGGCCAAACCAACCACCTAAGAATGGAATCGTCGAGCGAAAACACTTGACAACCTCCTAGAAGCAGCTTTTCTTGCCACCAGACCTTTCTCCATCAATTAGGAATCTGATGCCATCACTAAACACATTCCTTAAATTGTAGCCATTTGTTGAGTGTTTTTTTGTGTTTAATCCGCATATATATCACCATTGCCCTTGATTTTCTTGACTGTATATCTCTTAAATATCAACATATACACGTGTGATTTAGTTTATGAAGATTTTTCAATGCCGAGAACCTCGATCAGAGAGTAAAAAAGGCGTAAGGTTCACAATGGTGTAAAATTAAAATGGGATATACCGGGCTAGGATTCGAGTTACAGGAACAAGGGCCAAACCAACCACCCAAGAATGGAATCGTCGACTGAAAACACTTGACAACCTCCTAGAAGCAGCTTTTCTTGCCACCAGACCTTTCTCCATCAATTAGAAATCTGTTGCCGTCACTAAACACATTCCTTAAATTGTAGTCATTTGTTGAGTGTTTTTTTGGTGTGTAATCCGCATATATATCACCATTGCCCTGATTTTCTTGACTGTATATCTCTTAAATGTCAACATATAGACGTGTGATTTAGTTTACGAAGATTTTTCAATGCGGAAAACTCGATCAGAGAGTAAAAAAGGCGTAAGGTTCACAATGGTGTAAAATTAAAATGGGTTATATCGGGCTAGGATTCAAGTTACAGGAACAAGGGCCAAACCAACCACCCAAGAATGGAATCGTCGAGCGAAAACACTTGACAGCCTCCTAGAAGCAGCTTTTCTTGCCACCAGACCTTTCTCCATCAACTAGGAATCTGATGCCGTCACTAAACACATTCCTTAAATTGTAGCCATTTGTTGAGTGTTTTTTTTGGTGTCTAATCCGCATATATATCACCATTGCCCTTGATATTCTTGATTGTATATCTCTTAAATATCAACATATACACGTGTGATTTAGTTTACGAAGATTTTTCAATGCCGAGAACCTCGATCAGAGAGTAAAAAAGGCGTAAGGTTCACAATGGTGTAAAATTAAAATGGGATATACCGGGCTAGGATTCGAGTTACAGGAACAAGGGCCAAACCAACCACCCAAGAATGGAATCGTCGAGCGAAAACACTTGACAACCTCCTAGAAGCAGCTTTTCTTGCCACCAGACCTTTCTCCGTCAATTGGAATCTGATGCCGTCACTAAACACATTCCTTAAATTGTAGCCATTTGTTGAGTGTTTTTTTTGGTGTCTAATACACATATATATCACCATTGCCCTTGATTTTCTTGACTGTATATCTCTTAAATGTCAACATATACACGTGTGATTTAGTTTACGAAGATTTTTCAATTCCGAGAACCTCGATCAAAGAGTAAAAGAGGCGTAAGGTTCACAATGGAGTAAAATTAAAATGGGATATATCGGGCTAGGATTCGAGTTACAGGAACAAGGGCCAAACCAACCACCTAAGAATGGAATCGTCGAGCGAAAACACTTGACAACCTCCTAGAAGCAGCTTTTCTTGCCACCAGACCTTTCTCCATCAATTAGAAATCAGATGCCATCACTAAACACATTCCTTAAATTGTAGCCATTTGTTGAGTGTTTTTTTTGGTGTTTAATCCGCATATATATCACCATTGCCCTTGATTTTCTTGATGTATATCTCTTAAATGTCAACATATACACGTGTGATTTAGTTTATGAAGATTTTTCAATGCCGAGAACCTCGATCAGAGAGTAAAAAAGGCGTAAGGTTCACAATGGTGTAAAATTAAAATGGGATATACCGGGCTAGGATTCGAGTTACAGGAACAAGGGCCAAACCAACCACCCAAGAATGGAATCGTCGAGTGAAAACACTTGACAACCTCCTAGAAGCAGCTTTTCTTGCCACCAGACGTTTCTCCATCAATTAGGAATCTGTTGCCGTCACTAAACACATTCCTTAAATTGTAGTCATTTGTTGAGTGTTTTTTTGGTGTAATCCGCATATACATCACCATTGCCCTGATTTTCTTGACTGTATATCTCTTAAATGTCAACATATAGACGTGTGATTTAGTTTACGAAGATTTTTCAATGCCGAAAACTCGATCAGAGAGTAAAAAAGGCGTAAGGTTCACAATGGTGTAATATTAAAATGGGTTATATCGGGCTAGGATTCGAGTTACAGGAACAAGGGCCAAACCAACCACCCAAGAATGGAATCGTCGAGCGAAAACACTTGACAGCCTCCTAGAAGCAGCTTTTCTTGCCACCAGACCTTTCTCCATCAACTAGGAATCTGATGCCGTCACTAAACACATTCCTTAAATTGTAGCCATTTGTTGAGTGTTTTTTTTGGTGTCTAATCCGCATATATATCACCATTGCCCTTGATATTCTTGATAGTATATCTCTTAAATATCAACATATACACGTGTGATTTAGTTTACGAAGATTTTTCAATGCCGAGAACCTCGATCAGAGAGTAAAAAAGGCGTAAGGTTCACAATGGTGTAAAATTAAAATGGGATATACCGGGCTAGGATTCGAGTTACAGGAACAAGGGCCAAACCAACCACCCAAGAATGGAATCGTCGAGCGAAAACACTTGACAACCTCCTAGAAGCAGCTTTTCTTGCCACCAGACCTTTCTCCATCAATTGGAATCTGATGCCGTCACTAAACACATTCCTTAAATTGTAGCCATTTGTTGAGTGTTTTTTTGGTGTCTAATACATATATATATCACCATTGCCCTTGATTTTCTTGACTGTATATCTCTTAAATGTCAACATATACACGTGTGATTTAGTTTACGAAGATTTTTCAATGCCAAGAACCTCGATCAGAGAGTAAAAAAGGCGTAAGGTTCACAATGGTGTAAAATTAAAATGGGATATACCGGGCTAGGATTCGAGTTACAGGAACAAGGGCCAAACCAACCACCCAAGAATGGAATCGTCGAGCGAAAACACTTGACAACCTCCTAGAAGCAGCTTTTCTTGCCACCAGACCTTTCTCCATCAATTAGGAATCTGATGCCGTATCTAAACACATTTCTTAAATTGTAGCCATTTGTTGAGTGTTTTTTTTTGTGTCTAATCCGCATATATATGGCCATTGCCCTTGATATTCTTTATTGTATATCTCTTAAATATCAACATATACACGTGTGATTTAGTTTACGAAGATTTTTCAATGCCGAGAACCTCGATCAGAGAGTAAAAAAGGCGTAATGTTCACAATGGTGTAAAATTAAAGTGGGATATACCGGGCTAGGATTCGAGTTACAGGAACCAGGGCCAAACCAACCACCCAAGAATGGAATCGTCGAGCGAAAACACTTGACAACCTCCTAGAAGCAGCTTTTTTTGCCACCAGACCTTTCTCCATCAATTAGGAATCTGATGCCGTCACTAAACACATTCCTTAAATTGTAGCCATTTGTTGAGTGTTTTTTTGGTCTCTAATCCGCATATATATCACCATTGCCCTTGATTTTCTTAACTGTATATCTCTTAAATGTCAACATATACACGTGTGATTTAGTTTACGAAGATTTTTCAATGCCGAGAACCTCGATATGAGAGTAAAAAAGGCGTAAGGTTCACAATGGTGTAAAATTAAAATGGGATATATCGGGCTAGGATTCGAGTTACAGGAACAAGGGCCAAACCAACCACCTAAGAATGGAATCGTCAAGCGAAAACACTTGACAACCTCCTAGAAGCAGCTTTTCTTGCCACCAGACCTTTCTCCATCAATTAGGAATCTGATGCCGTCACTAAACACATTCCTTAAATTGTAGCCATTTGTTGAGTGTTTTTTTTGGGTCTAATCCGCATATATATCACCATTGCCCTTGATTTTCTTGACTGTATATCTCTTAAATATCAACATATACACGTGTGATTTAGTTTACGAATATTTTTCAATGCCGAGAACCTCGATCAGAGAGTAAAAAAGGCGTAAGGTTCACAATGGTGTAAAATTAAAATGGGATATATCGGGCTAGGATTCGAGTTATAGGAACAAGGGCCAAACCAACCACCTAAGAATGGAATCGTCGAACGAAAACACTTGACAACCTCCTAGAAGCAGCTTTTCTTGCCACCAGACCTTTTTACATCAATTAGGAATCTGATGCCATCACTAAACACATTCCTTAAATTGTAGCCATTTGTTGAGTGTTTTTTTTGGTGTCTAATCCAAATATATATCACCATTGCCCTTGATTTTCTTGACTGTATATCTCTTAAATGTCAACATATACACGTGTGATTTAGTTTACGAAGATTTTTCAATGCCGAGAACCTCGATCAGAGAGTAAAAAAGGCGTAAGGTTTACAATGGTGTAAAATTAAAATCGGATATATCGGGCTAGGATTCGAGTTACAGGAACAAGGGCCAAACCAACCATCTAAGAATGGAATCGTCGAGCGAAAACACTTGACAACCTCCTAGAAGCAGCTTTTCATGCCACCAGACCTTTCTACATCAATTAGGAATCTGATGCCATCACTAAACACATTCCTTAAATTGTAGCCATTTGTTGAGTGTTTTTTTTGGTGTCTAATCCTTATATATATCACCATTGCCCTTGATTTTCTTGACTGTATATCTCTTAAATGTCAACATATACACGTGTGATTTAGTTTACGAAGATTTTTCAATGCCGAGAACCTCGATCAGAGAGTAAAAAAGGCGTAATGTTCACAATGGTGTAAAATTATAGTGGGATATACCGGGCTAGAATTCGAGTTACAGGAACCAGGGCCAAACCAACCACCCAAGAATGGAATCGTCGAGCGAAAACACTTGACAACCTCCTAGAAGCAGCTTTTTTTGCCACCAGACCTTTCTCCATCAATTAGGAATCTGATGCCGTCACTAAACACATTCCTTAAATTGTAGCCATTTGTTGAGTGTTTTTTTTGGTCTCTAATCCGCATATATATCACCATTGCCCTTGATTTTCTTGACTGTATATCTCTTAAATGTCAACATATACACGTGTGATTTAGTTTACGAAGATTTTTCAATGCCGAGAACCTCGATCTGAGAGTAAAAAAGGCGTAAGGTTCACAATGGTGTAAAATTAAAATGGGATATATCGGGCTAGGATTCGAGTTACAGGAACAAGGGCTAAACCAACCACCCAAGAATGGAATCGTCGAGCGAAAACACTTGACAACCTCCTAGAAGCAGCTTTTCTTGCCACCAGACCTTTCTCTATCAATTAGGAATCTGATGCCGTCACTAAACACATTCCTTAAATTGTAGCCATTTGTTGAGTGTTTTTTTTTTGGGTCTAATCCGCATATATATCACCATTGCCCTTGATTTTCTTGACTGTATATCTCTTAAATATCAACATATACACGTGTGATTTAGTTTACGAAGATTTTTCAATGCCGAGAACCTCGATCAGAGAGTAAAAAAGGCGTAAGGTTCACAATTGTGTAAAATAAAAATGGGATATATCGGGCTAGGATTCGAGTTACAGGAACAAGGGCCAAACCAACCACCTAAGAATGGAATCGTCGAGCGAAAACACTTGACAACCTCCTAGAAGCAGCTTTTCTTGCCACCAGACCTTTCTCCATCAATTAGGAATCTGATGCCATCACTAAACACATTCCTTAAATTGTAGCCATTTGTTGAGTGTTTTTTTTTATGTCTAATCCTCATATATATCACCATTGCCCTTGATTTTCTTGACTGTATATCTCTTAAATGTCAACATATACACGTGTGATTTAGTTTATGAAGATTTTTCAATGCCGAGAACCTCGATCAGAGAGTAAAAAAGGCGTAAGGTTCACAATGGTGTAAAATTAAAATGGGATATATCGGGCTAGGATTCGAGTTACAGGAACAAGGGCCAAACCAACCACCTAAGAATGGAATCGTCGAGCGAAAACACTTGACAACCTCCTAGAAGCAGCTTTTCTTGCCACCAGACCTTTCTACATCAATTAGGAATCTGATGCCATCACTAAACACATTCCTTAAATTGTAGCCATTTGTTGAGTGTTTTTTTTGGTGTCTAATCCAAATATATATCACCATTGCCCTTGATTTTCTTGACTGTATATCTCTTAAATGTCAACATATACACGTGTGATTTAGTTTACGAAGATTTTTCAATGCCGAGAACCTCGATCAGAGAGTAAAAAAGGCGTAAGGTTCACAATGGTGTAAAATTAAAATGGGATATATCGGGCTAGGATTCGAGTTACAGGAACAAGGGCCAAACCAACCACCTAAGAATGGAATCGTCGAGCGAAAACACTTGACAACCTCCTAGAAGCAGCTTTTCTTGCCACCAGACCTTTCTACATCAATTAGGAATCTGATGCCATCACTAAACACATTCCTTAAATTGTAGCCATTTGTTCAGTGTTTTTTTTGGTGTCTAATCCAAATATATCTCACCATTGCCCTTGATTTTCTTGACTGTATATCTCTTAAATGTCAACATATACACGTGTGATTTAGTTTACGAAGATTTTTCAATGCCGAGAACCTCGATCAGAGAGTAAAAAAGGCGTAAGGTTAACAATGGTGTAAAATTAAAATGGGATATACCGGGCTAGGATTCGAGTTACAGGAACAAGGGCCAAACCAACCACCCAAGAATGGAATCGTCAAGCGAAAACACTTGACAACCTCCTAGAAGCAGCTTTTCTTGCCACCAGACCTTTCTCCATCAATTAGGAATCTGTTGCTGTCACTAAACACATTCCTTAAATTGTAGTCATTTGTTGAGTGTTTTTTTGGTGTCTAATCCGCATATATATCACCATTGCCCTGATTTTCTTGACTGTATATCTCTTAAATGTCAACATATAGACGTGTGATTTAGTTTACGAAGATTTTTCAATGCCGAGAACCTCGATCAGAGAGTAAAAAAGGCGTAAGGTTCACAATGGTGTAAAATTAAAATGGGTTATATCGGGCTAGGATTCGAGTTACCGGAACAAGGGCCAAACCAAACACCCAAGAATGGAATCGTCGAGCGAAAACACTTGACAGCCTCCTAGAAGCAGCTTTTCTTGCCACCAGACCTTTCTCCATCAATTAGGAATCTGATGCCGTCACTAAACACATTCCTTAAATTGTAGCCATTTGTTGAGTGTTTTTTTTGGTTTCTAATCCGCATATATATCACCATTGCCCTTGATATTCTTGATTGTATATCTCTTAAATATCAACATATACACGTGTGATTTAGTTTACGAAGATTTTTCAATGTCGAGAACCTCGATCAGAGAGTAAAAAAGGCGTAAGGTTCACAATGGTGTAAAATTAAAATGGGATATACCGGGCTAGGATTCGAGTTACTGGAACAAGGGCCAAACCAACCACCCAAGAATGGAATCGTCGAGCAAAAACACTTGACAACCTCCTAGAAGCAGCTTTTCTTGCCACCAGACCTTTCTCCATCAATTAGGAATCTGATGCCGTCACTAAACACATTCCTTAAATTGTAGCCATTTGTTGAGTGTTTTTTTTGGTGTCTAATACACACATATATCACTATTGCCCTTGATTTTCTTGACTGTATATCTCTTAAATGTCAACATATACACGTGTGATTTACTTTACGGAGATTTTTCAATGCCGAGAACCTCGATCAGAGAGTAAAAAAGGCGTAAGGTTCACAATGGTGTAAAATTAAAATGGTATATACCGGTCTAGGATTCGAGTTACAGGAACAAGGGCCAAACCAACCACCCAAGAATGGAATCGTCGAGCGAAAACACTTGACAACCTCCTAGAAGCAGCTTTTCTTGCCACCAGACCTTTCTCCATCAATTAGGAATCTGATGCCGTCACTAAACACATTCCTTAAATTGTAGCCATTTGTTGAGTGTTTTTTTTTTGTGTCTAATCCGCATATATATGGCCATTGCCCTTTATATTCTTTATTGTATATCTCTTAAATATCAACATATACACGTGTGATTTAGTTTACGAAGATTTTTCAATGCCGAGAACCTCGATCAGAGAGTAAAAAAGGCGTAAGGTTCACAATGGTGTAAAATTAAAATGGGATATATCGGGCTAGGATTCGAGTTACAGGAACAAGGGCTAAACCAACCACCTAAGAATGGAATCGTCGAGCGAAAACACTTGACAACCTCCTAGAAGCAGCTTTTCTTGCCACCAGACCTTTCTCCATCAATTAGGAATCTGATGCCGTCACTAAACACATTCCTTAAATTGTAGCCATTTGTTGAGTGTTTTTTTTTGGGTCTAATCCGCATATATATCACCATTGCCCTTGATTTTCTTGACTGTATATCTCTTAAATATCAACATATACACGTGTGATTTAGTTTACGAAGATTTTTCAATGCCGAGAACCTCGATCAGAGAGTAAAAAAGGCGTAAGGTTCACAATTGTGTAAAATAAAAATGGGATATATCGGGCTAGGATTCGAGTTACAGGAACAAGGGACAAACCAACCACCTAAGAATGGAATCGTCGAGCGAAAACACTTGACAACCTCCTAGAAGCAACTTTTCTTGCCACCAGACCTTTCTCCATCAATTAGGAATCTGATGCCATCACTAAACACATTCCTTAAATTGTAGCCATTTGTTGAGTGTTTTTTTTTGGTGTCTAATCCACATATATATCACCATTGCCCTTGATTTTCTTGACTGTATATCTCTTAAATGTCAACATATACACGTCTGATTTAGTTTACGAAGATTTTTCAATGCCGAGAACCACGATCTGAGAGTAAAAAAGGCGTAAGGTTCACAATGGTGTAAAATTAAAATGGGATATATCGGGCTAGGATTCGAGTTACAGGAACAAGGGCTAAACCAACCACCTAAGAATGGAATCGTCGAGCGAAAACACTTGACAACCTCCTAGAAGCAGCTTTTCTTGCCACCAGACCTTTCTCCATCAATTAGGAATCTGATGCCGTCACTAAACACATTCCTTAAATTGTAGCCATTTGTTGAGTGTTTTTTTTGGGTCTAATCCGCATATATATCACCATTGCCCTTGATTTTCTTGACTGTATATCTCTTAAATATCAACATATACACGTGTGATTTAGTTTACGAAGATTTTTCAATGCCGAGAACCTCGATCAGAGAGGAAAAAAGGCGTAAGGTTCACAATTGTGTAAAATAAAAATGGGATATATCGGGCTAGGATTTGAGTTATAGGAACAAGGGCCAAACCAACCACCTAAGAATGGAATCGTCGAGCGAAAACACTTGACAACCTCCTAGAAGCAACTTTTCTTACCACCAGACCTTTCTCCATCAATTAGGAATCTGATGCCATCACTAAACACATTCCTTAAATTGTAGCCATTTGTTGAGTGTTTTTTTTTGGTGTCTAATCCACATATATATCACCATTGCCCTTGATTTTCTTGACTGTATATCTCTTAAATGTCAACATATACACGTGTGATTTAGTTTACGAAGATTTTTCAATGCCGAGAACTTCGATCAGAGAGTAAAAAAGGCGTAAGGTTCACAATGGTGTAAAATTAAAATGGGATATACCGGGCTAGGATTCGACTTACAGGAACAAGGGCCAAACCAACCACCCAAGAATGGAATCGTCGAGCGAAAACACTTGACAACCTCCTCGAAGAAGCTTTTCTTGCCACCAGACCTTTCTGCATCAATTAGGAATCTGATGCCGTCACTAAACACATTCCTTAAATTGTAGCCATTTGTTGATTGTTTTTTTTTTGGTGTCTATTAGGAATCTGATGCCATCACTAAACACATTCCTTAAATTGTAGCCATTTGTTGAGTGTTTTTTTTTTGGTGTCTAATCCACATATATATCACCATTGCCCTTGATTTTCTTGACTGTATATCTCTTAAATGTCAACATATACACGTGTGATTTAGTTTACGAAGATTTTTCAATGCCGAGAACTTCGATCAGAGAGTAAAAAAGGCGTAAGGTTCACAATGGTGTAAAATTAAAATGGGATATACCGGGCTAGGATTCGACTTACAGGAACAAGGGCCAAACCAACCACCCACGAATGGAATCGACGAGCGAAAACACTTGACAACCTCCTAGAAGAAGCTTTTCTTGCCACCAGACCTTTCTGCATCAATTAGGAATCTGATGCCGTCACTAAACACATTCCTTAAATTGTAGCCATTTGTTGATTGTTTTTTTTTGGTGTCTAATCTGCATATATATCACCAGTGCCCTGATTTTCTTGACTGTATATCTCTTAAATGTCAACATATACACGTGTGATTTAGTTTACGAAGGTTTTTCAATGCCGAGAACCTCGATCAGAGAGTAAAAAAGGCGTAACGTTCACAATGGTGTAAAATTAAAATGGGATATACCGGGCTAGGACTCGAGTTACAGGAACAAGGGTCAAACCAACCACCCAAGAATGGAATCGTCGAGCGAAAACACTTGACAGCCTCCTAGAAGCAGCTTTTCTTGCAAACAGACATTTCTCCATCAATTAGGAATCTGATGCCGTCACTAAACACATTCCTTAAATTGTAGCCATTTGTTGAGTGTTTTTTTTGTGTCTAATCCGCATATATATATTACCATTGCCCTTGATATTCTTGATTGTATATCTCTTAAATATCAACATATACACGTGTGATTTAGCTTACGAAGATTTTTCAATGCCGAGAACCTCGATCAGAGAGTAAAAAAGGCGTAATGTTCACAATGGTGTAAAATTAAAATGGGATATACCAGGCTAGGATTCGAGTTACAGGAACAAGGGCCAAACCAACCACCCAAGAATGGAATCGTCGAGCGAAAACACTTGACAACCTCCTAGAAGCAGCTTTTCTTGCGACCAGACCTTTCTCCATCGATTAGGAATCTGATGCCGTCACTAAACACATTCCTTAAATTGTAGCCATTTGTTGAGTGTTTTTTTTTGTGTTTAATCCGCATATATATCACCATTGCCCTTGATATTCTTGATTGTATATCTCTTAAATATCAACATATACACGTGTGATTTAGTTTACGAAGATTTTTCAATGCCGAGAACCTCGATCAGAGAGTAAAAAAGGCGTAAGGTTCACAATGGTGTAAAATTAAAATGGGATATACCGGGCTAGGATTCGAGTTACAGGAACAAGGGCCAAACCAACCACCCAAGAATGGAATCGTCGAGCGAAAACACTTGACAACCTCCTAGAAGCAGCTTTTCTTGCCACCAGACTTTTCTCCATCAATTAGGAATCTGTTGCCGTCACTAAACACATTCCTTAAATTGTAGTCATTTGTTGAGTGTTTTTTTGGTGTCTAATCCGCATATATATCACCATTGCCCTTGATTTTCTTGACTGTATATCTCTTTATTGTCAACATATAGACGTGTGATTTAGTTTACGAAGATTTTTCAATGCCGAGAACCTCGATCAGAGAGTAAAAAAGGCGTAAGGTTCACAATGGTGTAAAATTAAAATGGGATATATCGGGCTAGGATTCGAGTTATAGGAACAAGGGCCAAACCAACCACCTAAGAATGGAATCGTCGAGCGAAAACACTTGACAACCTCCTAGAAGCAGCTTTTCTTGCCACCAGACCTTTCTCCATCAATTAGGAATCTGATGCCATCACTAAACACATTCCTTAAATTGTAGCCATTTGTTGATTGTTTTTTTTGGTGTCTAATACACATATATATCACCATTGCCCTTGATTTTCTTGACTGTATATCTCTTAAATGTCAACAAATACACGTGTGATTTAGTTTACGAAGATTTTTCAATGCCGAGAACCTCGATCAGAGAGTAAAAAAGGCGTAAGGTTCACAATGGTGTAAAATTAAAATGGGATATACCGGGCTAGGATTCGAGTTACAGGAACAAGGGCCAAACCAACCACCCAAGAATGGAATCGTCGAGCGAAAACACTTGACAACCTCCTAGAAGCAGCTTTTCTTGCCACCAGACCTTTCTCCATCAATTAGGAATCTGATGCCATCACTAAACAAATTCCTTAAATTGTAGCCATTTGTTGAGTGTTTTTTTTATGTCTAATCCTCATATATATCACCATTGCCCTTGATTTTCTTGACTGTATATCTCTTAAATGTCAACATATACACGTGTGATTTAGTTTACGAAGATTTTTCAATGCCGAGAACCTCGATCAGAGAGTAAAAAAGGCGTAAGGTTCACAATGGTGTAAAATTAAAATGGGATATATCGGGCTAGGATTCGAGTTACAGGAACAAGGGCCAAACCAACCACCTAAGAATGGAATCGTCGAGCGAAAACACTTGACAACCTCCTAGAAGCAGCTTTTCTTGCCACCAGACCTTTCTACATCAATTAGGAATCTGATGCCATCACTAAACACATTCCTTAAATTGTAGCCATTTGTTGAGTGTTTTTTTTGGTGTCTAATCCAAATATATATCACCATTGCCCTTGATTTTCTTGACTGTATATCTCTTAAATGTCAACATATACACGTGTGATTTAGTTTACGAAGATTTTTCAATGCTGAGAACCTCGATCAGAGAGTAAAAAAGGCGTAAGATTCACAATGGTGTAAAATTAAAATGGGATATATCGGGCTAGGATTCGAGTTACAGGAACAACGGCCAAACCAACCACCTAAGAATGGAATCGTCGAGCGAAAACACTTGACAACCTCCTAGAAGCAGCTTTTCTTGCCACCAGACCTTTCTCCATCAATTAGGAATCTGATGCCATCACTAAACACATTCCTTAAATTGTAGCCATTTGTTGAGTGTTTTTTTTTGTGTCTAATACACATATATATCACCATTGCCCTTGATTTTCTCGACTGTATATCTCTTAAATGTCAACATATACACGTGTGATTTAGTTTACGAAGATTTTTCAATGCCGAGAACCTCGATCAGAGAGTAAAAAAGGCGTAAGGTTCACAATGGTGTAAAATTAAAATGGGATATATCGGGCTAGGATTCGAGTTACAGGAACAAGGGCCAAACCAACCACCCAAGAATGGAATCGTCGAGCGAAAACACTTGACAACCTCCTAGAAGCAGCTTTTCTTGCCACCAGACCTTTCTCCATCAATTAGGAATCTGATGCCGTCACTAAACACCTTCCTTAAATTGTAGCCATTTGTTGAGTGTTTTTTTTGATGTCTAATCCGCGTATATATCACCATTGCCCTTGATTTTCTTGACTGTATATCTCTTAAATGTCAACATATACACGTGTGATTTAGTTTACGAAGATTTTTCAATGCCGAGAACCTCGATCAGAGAGTAAAAAAGGCGTAAGGTTCACAATGGTGTAAAATTAAAATGGGATATATCGGGCTAGGATTCGAGTTACAGGAACAAGGGCCAAACCAACCACCTAAGAATGGAATCGTCGAGCGAAAACACTTGACAACCTCCTAGAAGCAGCTTTTCTTGCCACCAGACCTTTCTACATCAATTAGGAATCTGATGCCATCACTAAACACATTCCTTTAATTGTAGCCATTTGTTGAGTGTTTTTTTTGGTGTCTAATCCAAATATATATCACCATTGCCCTTGATTTTCTTGACTGTATATCTCTTAAATGTCAACATATACACGTGCGATTTATTTTACGAAGATTTTTCAATGCCGAGAAACTCGATCAGAGAGTAAAAAAGGCGTAAGGTTCACAATGGTGTAAAATTAAAATGGGATATACCGGGTTAGGATTCGAGTTACAGGAACATGGGCCAAACCAACCACCCAAGAATGGAATCGTCGAGCGAAAACACTTGACAGCCTCCTAGAAGCAGCTTTTCTTGCCAACAGACCTTTCTCCATCAATTAGGAATCTAATGCCGTCACTAAACACATTCCTTAAATTGTAGCCATTTGTTGAGTGTTTTTTTTTTGTGTCTAATCCGCATATATATCACCATTGCCCTTGATATTCTTGATTGTATATCTCTTAAATATCAACATATACACGTGTGATTTAGTTTACGAAGATTTTTCAATGCCGAGAACCTCGATCAGAGAGTAAAAAAGGCGTAATGTTCACACTGGTGTAAAATTAAAATGGGATATACCGGGCTAGGATTCGAGTTACAGGAACAAGGGCCAAACCAACCACCCAAGAATGGAATCGTCGAGCGAAAACACTTGACAACCTCCTAGAAGCAGCTTTTCTTGCCACCAGACCTTTCTCCATCAATTAGGAATCTGATGCCGTCACTAAACACATTCCTTAAATTGTAGCCATTTATTGAGTGTTTTTTTTTTGTGTCTAATCCGCATATATATCACCATTGCCCTTGATATTCTTGATTGTACAACTCTTAAATATCAACATATACACGTGTGATTTAGTTTACGAAGATTTTTCAATGCCGAGAACCTCGATCAGAGAGTAAAAAAGGCGTAATGTTCACAATGGTGTAAAATTAAAATGGGATATACCGGGCTAGGATTCGAGTTACAGGAACAAGGGCCAAACCAACCACCCAAGAATGGAATCGTCGAGCGAAAACACTTGACAACCTCCTAGAAGCAGCTTTTCTTGCCACCAGACCTTTCTCCATCAATTAGGAATCTGATGCCGTCACTAAACACATTCCTTAAATTGTAGCCATTTGTTGAGTGTTTTTTTAGGTGTCTAATCCGCATATATATCACCATTGCCCTTGATTTTCTTGACTGTATATCTCTTAAATGTCAACATATACACGTGTGATTTAGTTTACGAAGATTTTTCAATGCCGAGAACCTCGATCAGAGAGTAAAACAGGCGTAAGGTTCACAATGGTTTAAAATTAAAATGGGATATATCGGGCTAGGATTCGAGTTACAGGAACAAGGGCCAAACCAACCACCTAAGAATGGAATCGCAGAGCGAAAACACTTGACAATCTCCTAGAAGCAGCTTTTCTTGCCACCAGACCTTTCTCCATCAATTAGGAATCTGATGCCGTCACTAAACACATTCCTTAAATTGTAGCCATTTGTTGAGTGTTTTTTTTGGTGTCTAATCCGCATATATATCACCATTGCCCTTGATATTCTTGATTGTATATCTCTTAAATATCAACATATACACGTGTGATTTAGTTTACGAAGATTTTTCAATGCTGAGAACCTCGATCATAGATTAAAAAAGGCGTAATGTTCACAATGGTGTAAAATTAAAATGGGATATACCGGGCTAAGATTCGTGTTACAGGAACAAGGGCTAAACCAACCACCCAAGAATGGAATCGTCGAGCAAAAACACTTGACAACCTCCTAGAAGCAGCTTTTCTTGCCACCAGACCTTTCTCCATCAATTAGGAATCTGATGTCGTCACTAAACACATTCCTTAAATTGTAGCCATTTGTTGAGTGTTTTTTTTTGTGTCTAATCCGCATATATATCAACATTGCCCTTGATATTCTTGATTGTATATCTCTTAAATATCAACATATACACGTGATATTTAGTTTACGAAGAGTTTTCAATGCCGAGAACCTCAAAAAGAGAGTAAAAAAGCGTAATGTTCACAATGGTGTAAAATTAAAATGGGATATACCGGGCTAGGATTCGAGTTACAGGAACAAGGGCCGAACCAACCACCCAAGAATGGAATCGTCGAGCGAAAACACTTGACAACCTCCTAGAAGCAGCTTTTCTTGCCACCAGACCTTTCTCCATCAATTAGGAATCTGATGCCGTCACTAAACACATTCCTTAAATTGTAGCCATTTGTTGAGTGTTTTTTTTTGTGTCTAATCCGCATATATATCTCCATTGCCCTTGATTTTCTTGACTGTATATCTCTTAAATGTCAACATATACACATGTGATTTAGTTTACGAAGATTTTTCAATGCCGAGAACCTCGATCAGAGAGTAAAAAAGGCGTAAGGTTCACAATGGTGTAAAATTAAAATGGGATATACCGGGCTAGGATTCGACATGCAGGAACAAGGGCCAAACCAACCACCCAAGAATGGAATCGTCGAGCGAAAACACTTGACAACCTCCTAGAAGCAGCTTTTCTTGCCACCAGACCTTTCTGCATCAATTAGGAATCTGATGCCGTCACTAAACACATTCCTTAAATTGTAGCCATTTGTTGATTGTTTTTTTTGGTGTCTAATCTGCATATATATCACCATTGCCCTTGATTTTCTTGACTGTATATCTCTTAAATATCAACATATACACGTGTGATTTAGTTTACGAAGATTTTTCAATGCCGAGAACCTCGATCAGAGAGTAAAAAAGGCGTAATGTTCACACTGGTGTAAAATTAAAATGGGATATACCGGGCTAGGATTCGAGTTACAGGAACAAGGGCCAAACCAACCACCCAAGAATGGAATCGTCGAGCGAAAACACTTGACACCCTCCTAGAAGCAGCTTTTCTTGCCACCAGACCTTTCTCCATCAATTAGGAATCTGATGCCGTCACTAAACACATTCCTTAAATTGTAGCCATTTATTGAGTGTTTTTTTTTGTGTCTAATCCGCATATATATCACCATTGCCCTTGATATTCTTGATTGTACAACTCTTAAATATCAACATATACACGTGTGATTTAGTTTACGAAGATTTTTCAATGCCGAGAACCTCGATCAGAGAGTAAAAAAGGCGTAATGTTCACAATGGTGTAAAATTAAAATGGGATATACCGGGCTTGGATTCGAGTTACAGGAACAAGGGCCAAACCAACCACCCAAGAATGGAATCGTCGAGCGAAAACACTTGACAACCTCCTAGAAGCAGCTTTTCTTGCCACCAGACCTTTCTCCATCAATTAGGAATCTGATGCCGTCACTAAACACATTCCTTAAATTGTAGCCATTTGTTGAGTGTTTTTTTAGGTGTCTAATCCGCATATATATCACCATTGCCCTTGATTTTCTTGACTGTATATCTCTTAAATGTCAACATATACACGTGTGATTTAGTTTACGAAGATTTTTCAATGCCGAGAACCTCGATCAGAGAGTAAAACAGGCGTAAGGTTCACAATGGTTTAAAATTAAAATGGGATATATCGGGCTAGGATTCGAGTTACAGGAACAAGGGCCAAACCAACCACCTAAGAATGGAATCGCAGAGCGAAAACACTTGACAACCTCCTAGAAGCAGCTTTTCTTGCCACCAGACCTTTCTCCATCAATTAGGAATCTGATGCCGTCACTAAACACATTCCTTAAATTGTAGCCATTTGTTGAGTGTTTTTTTTGGTGTCTAATCCGCATATATATCACCATTGCCCTTGATATTCTTGATTGTATATCTCTTAAATATCAACATATACACGTGTGATTTAGTTTACGAAGATTTTTCAATGCTGAGAACCTCGATCATAGATTAAAAAAGGCGTAATGTTCACAATGGTGTAAAATTAAAATGGGATATACCGGGCTAAGATTCGTGTTACAGGAACAAGGGCTAAACCAACCACCCAAGAATGGAATCGTCGAGCAAAAACACTTGACAACCTCCTAGAAGCAGCTTTTCTTGCCACCAGACCTTTCTCCATCAATTAGGAATCTGATGTCGTCACTAAACACATTCCTTAAATTGTAGCCATTTGTTGAGTGTTTTTTTTTTGTGTCTAATCCGCATATATATCAACATTGCCCTTGATATTCTTGATTGTATATCTCTTAAATATCAACATATACACGTGATATTTAGTTTACGAAGAGTTTTCAATGCCGAGAACCTGAAAAAGAGAGTAAAAAAGCGTAATGTTCACAATGGTGTAAAATTAAAATGGGATATACCGGGCTAGGATTCGAGTTACAGGAACAAGGGCCGAACCAACCACCCAAGAATGGAATCGTCGAGCGAAAACACTTGACAACCTCCTAGAAGCAGCTTTTCTTGCCACCAGACCTTTCTCCATCAATTAGGAATCTGATGCCGTCACTAAACACATTCCTTAAATTGTAGCCATTTGTTGAGTGTTTTTTTTGGTGTCTAATCCGCATATATATCTCCATTGCCCTTGATTTTCTTGACTGTATATCTCTTAAATGTCAACATATACACATGTGATTTAGTTTACGAAGATTTTTCAATGCCGAGAACCTCGATCAGAGAGTAAAAAAGGCGTAAGGTTCACAATGGTGTAAAATTAAAATGGGATATACCGGGCTAGGATTCGACATGCAGGAACAAGGGCCAAACCAACCACCCAAGAATGGAATCGTCGAGCGAAAACACTTGACAACCTCCTAGAAGCAGCTTTTCTTGCCACCAGACCTTTCTGCATCAATTAGGAATCTGATGCCGTCACTAAACACATTCCTTAAATTGTAGCCATTTGTTGATTGTTTTTTTTGGTGTCTAATCTGCATATATATCACCATTGCCCTTGATTTTCTTGACTGTATATCTCTTAAATATCAACATATACACGTGTGATTTAGTTTACGAAGATTTTTCAATGCCGAGAACCTCGATCAGAGAGTAAAAAAGGCGTAATGTTCACACTGGTGTAAAATTAAAATGGGATATACCGGGCTAGGATTCGAGTTACAGGAACAAGGGCCAAACCAACCACCCAAGAATGGAATCGTCGAGCGAAAACACTTGACACCCTCCTAGAAGCAGCTTTTCTTGCCACCAGACCTTTCTCCATCAATTAGGAATCTGATGCCGTCACTAAACACATTCCTTAAATTGTAGCCATTTATTGAGTGTTTTTTTTTGTGTCTAATCCGCATATATATCACCATTGCCCTTGATATTCTTGATTGTACAACTCTTAAATATCAACATATACACGTGTGATTTAGTTTACGAAGATTTTTCAATGCCGAGAACCTCGATCAGAGAGTAAAAAAGGCGTAATGTTCACAATGGTGTAAAATTAAAATGGGATATACCGGGCTAGGATTCGAGTTACAGGAACAAGGGCCAAACCAACCACCCAAGAATGGAATCGTCGAGCGAAAACACTTGACAACCTCCTAGAAGCAGCTTTTCTTGCCACCAGACCTTTCTCCATCAATTAGGAATCTGATGCCGTCACTAAACACATTCCTTAAATTGTAGCCATTTGTTGAGTGTTTTTTTAGGTGTCTAATCCGCATATATATCACCATTGCCCTTGATTTTCTTGACTGTATATCTCTTAAATGTCAACATATACACGTGTGATTTAGTTTACGAAGATTTTTCAATGCCGAGAACCTCGATCAGAGAGTAAAACAGGCGTAAGGTTCACAATGGTTTAAAATTAAAATGGGATATATCGGGCTAGGATTCGAGTTACAGGAACAAGGGCCAAACCAACCACCTAAGAATGGAATCGCAGAGCGAAAACACTTGACAACCTCCTAGAAGCAGCTTTTCTTGCCACCAGACCTTTCTCCATCAATTAGGAATCTGATGCCGTCACTAAACACATTCCTTAAATTGTAGCCATTTGTTGAGTGTTTTTTTTGGTGTCTAATCCGCATATATATCACCATTGCCCTTGATATTCTTGATTGTATATCTCTTAAATATCAACATATACACGTGTGATTTAGTTTACGAAGATTTTTCAATGCTGAGAACCTCGATCATAGATTAAAAAAGGCGTAATGTTCACAATGGTGTAAAATTAAAATGGGATATACCGGGCTAAGATTCGTGTTACAGGAACAAGGGCTAAACCAACCACCCAAGAATGGAATCGTCGAGCAAAAACACTTGACAACCTCCTAGAAGCAGCTTTTCTTGCCACCAGACCTTTCTCCATCAATTAGGAATCTGATGTCGTCACTAAACACATTCCTTAAATTGTAGCCATTTGTTGAGTGCTTTTTTTGTGTCTAATCCGCATATATATCAACATTGCCCTTGATATTCTTGATTGTATATCTCTTAAATATCAACATATACACGTGATATTTAGTTTACGAAGAGTTTTCAATGCCGAGAACCTCAAAAAGAGAGTAAAAAAGCGTAATGTTCACAATGGTGTAAAATTAAAATGGGATATACCGGGCTAGGATTCGAGTTACAGGAACAAGGGCCGAACCAACCACCCAAGAATGGAATCGTCGAGCGAAAACACTTGACAACCTCCTAGAAGCAGCTTTTCTTGCCACCAGACCTTTCTCCATCAATTAGGAATCTGATGCCGTCACTAAACACATTCCTTAAATTGTAGCCATTTGTTGAGTGTTTTTTTTGGTGTCTAATCCGCATATATATCTCCATTGCCCTTGATTTTCTTGACTGTATATCTCTTAAATGTCAACATATACACATGTGATTTAGTTTACGAAGATTTTTCAATGCCGAGAACCTCGATCAGAGAGTAAAAAAGGCGTAAGGTTCACAATGGTGTAAAATTAAAATGGGATATACCGGGCTAGGATTCGACATGCAGGAACAAGGGCCAAACCAACCACCCAAGAATGGAATCGTCGAGCGAAAACACTTGACAACCTCCTAGAAGCAGCTTTTCTTGCCACCAGACCTTTCTGCATCAATTAGGAATCTGATGCCGTCACTAAACACATTCCTTAAATTGTAGCCATTTGTTGATTGTTTTTTTTGGTGTCTAATCTGCATATATATCACCATTGCCCTTGATTTTCTTGACTGTATATCTCTTAAATGTCAACATATACACGTGTGATTTAATTTACGAAGATTTTTCAATGCCGAGAACCTCGATCAGAAAGTAAAAAAGTTGGAAGGTTCACAATGGTGTAAAATTAAAATGGGATATACTGGGCTAGGATTCGAGTTACAGGAACAAGGGCCAAACCAACCACCCAAGAATGGAATCGTCGGGCGAAAACACTTGACAGCCTCCTAGAAGCAGCTTTTCTTGTCAACAGACCTTTCTCCATCAATTAGGAATCTGATGCCGTCACTAAACACATTCCTTAAATTGTAGCCATTTGTTGAGTGTTTTTTTGTGTCTAATCCGCATATATATCAACATTGCCCTTGATATTCTTGATTGTATATCTCTTAAATATCAACATATACACGTGTGATTTAGTTTACGAAGAGTTTTCAATGCCGAGAACCTCGAAAAGAGAGTAAAAAAGGCGTAATGTTCACAATGGTGTAAAATTAAAATGGGATATACCGGGCTAGGATTCGAGTTACAGGAACAAGGGCCAAACCAACCACCCAAGAATGGAATCGTCGAGCGAAAACACTTGACAACCTCCTAGAAGCAGCTTTTCTTGCCACCAGACCTTTCTCCATCAATTAGGAATCTGATGCCGTCACTAAACACATTCCTTAAATTGTAGCCATTTGTTGAGTGTTTTTTTTGGTGTCTAATCCGCATATATATCACCATTGCCCTTGATTTTCTTGACTGTATATCTCTTAAATGTCAACATATACACGTGTGATTTAGTTTACGAAGATTTTTCAATGCCGAGAACCTCGATCAGAGAGTAAAAAAGGCGTAAGGTTCACAATGGTTTAAAATTAAATTGGGATATATCGGGCTAGGATTCGAGTTTCAGGAACAAGGGCCAAACCAGCCACCCAAGAATGGAATCGTCGAGCGAAAACACTTGACAACCTCCTAGAAGCAGCTTTTCTTGCCACCAGACCTTTCTCCATCAATTAGGAATCTGATGCCGTCACTAAACACATTCCTTAAATTGTAGCCATTTGTTGAGTGTTTTTTTTGTGTCTAATCCGCATATATATCACCATTGCCCTTGATTTTCTTGACTGTATATCTCTTAAATGTCAACATATACACGTGTGATTTAGTTTACGAAGATTTTTCAATGCCGAGAACCTCGATCAGAGAGTAAAAAAGGCGTAAGGTTCACAATGGTGTAAAATTAAAATGGGATATACCGGGCTAGGATTCGACTTACAGGAACAAGGGCCAAACCAACCACCCAAGAATGGAATCGTCGAGCGAAAACACTTGACAACCTCCTAGAAGCAGCTTTTCTTGCCACCAGACCGTTCTGCATCAATTAGGAATCTGATGCCGTCACTAAACACATTCCTTAAATTGTAGCCATTTGTTGATTGTTTTTTTTGGTGTCTAATCTGCATATATATCACCATTGCCCTTGATTTTCTTGACTGTATATCTCTTAAATGTCAACATATACACGTGTGATTTAATTTACGAAGATTTTTCAATGCCGAGAACCTCGATCAGAAAGTAAAAAAGTTGTAAGGTTCACAATGGTGTAAAATTAAAATGGGATATACTGGGCTAGGATTCGAGTTACAGGAACAAGGGCCAAACCAACCACCCAAGAATGGAATCGTCGGGCGAAAACACTTGACAGCCTCCTAGAAGCAGCTTTTCTTGTCAACAGACCTTTCTCCATCAATTAGGAATCTGATGCCGTCACTAAACACATTCCTTAAATTGTAGCCATTTGTTGAGTGTTTTTTTTTGTGTCTAATCCGCATATATATCAACATTGCCCTTGATATTCTTGATTGTATATCTCTTAAATATCAACATATACACGTGTGATTTAGTTTACGAAGAGTTTTCAATGCCGAGAACCTCGAAAAGAGAGTAAAAAAGGCGTAATGTTCACAATGGTGTAAAATTAAAATGGGATATACCGGGCTAGGATTCGAGTTACAGGAACAAGGGCCAAACCAACCACCCAAGAATGGAATCGTCGAGCGAAAACACTTGACAACCTCCTAGAAGCAGCTTTTCTTGCCACCAGACCTTTCTCCATCAATTAGGAATCTGATGCCGTCACTAAACACATTCCTTAAATTGTAGCCATTTGTTGAGTGTTTTTTTTGGTGTCTAATCCGCATATATATCACCATTGCCCTTGATTTTCTTGACTGTATATCTCTTAAATGTCAACATATACACGTGTGATTTAGTTTACGAACATTTTTCAATGCCGAGAACCTCGATCAGAGAGTAAAAAAGGCGTAAGGTTCACAATGGTTTAAAATTAAATTGGGATATATCGGGCTAGGATTCGAGTTTCAGGAACAAGGGCCAAACCAACCACCCAAGAATGGAATCGTCGAGCGAAAACACTTGACAACCTCCTAGAAGCAGCTTTTCTTGCCACCAGACCTTTCTCCATCAATTAGGAATCTGATGCCGTCACTAAACACATTCCTTAAATTGTAGCCATTTGTTGTGTGTTTTTTTTGTGTCTAATCCGCATATATATCACCATTGCCCTTGATTTTCTTGACTGTATATCTCTTAAATGTCAACATATACAAGTGTGATTTAGTTTACGAAGATTTTTCAATGCCGAGAACCTCGATCAGAGAGTAAAAAAGGCGTAAGGTTCACAATGGTGTAAAATTAAAATGGGATATACCGGGCTAGGATTCGACTTACAGGAACAAGGGCCAAACCAACCACCCAAGAATGGAATCGTCGAGCGAAAACACTTGACAACCTCCTAGAAGCAGCTTTTCTTGCCACCAGACCTTTCTCCATCAATTAGGAATCTGATGCCGTCACTAAACACATTCCTTAAATTGTAGCCATTTGTTGAGTGTTTTTTTTGGTGTCTAATCCGCATATATATCACCATTGCCCTTGATTTTCTTGACTGTATATCTCTTAAATGTCAACATATACACGTGTGATTTAGTTTACGAACATTTTTCAATGCCGAGAACCTCGATCAGAGAGTAAAAAAGGCGTAAGGTTCACAATGGTTTAAAATTAAATTGGGATATATCGGGCTAGGATTCGAGTTTCAAGAACAAGGGCCAAACCAACCACCCAAGAATGGAATCGTCGAGCGAAAACACTTGACAACCTCCTAGAAGCAGCTTTTCTTGCCACCAGACCTTTCTCCATCAATTAGGAATCTGATGCCGTCACTAAACACATTCCTTAAATTGTAGCCATTTGTTGTGTGTTTTTTTTGTGTCTAATCCGCATATATATCACCATTGCCCTTGATTTTCTTGACTGTATATCTCTTAAATGTCAACATATACACGTGTGATTTAGTTTACGAAGATTTTTCAATGCCGAGAACCTCGATCAGAGAGTAAAAAAGGCGTAAGGTTCACAATGGTGTAAAATTAAAATGGGATATACCGGGCTAGGATTCGACTTACAGGAACAAGGGCCAAACCAACCACCCAAGAATGGAATCGTCGAGCGAAAACACTTGACAACCTCCTAGAAGCAGCTTTTCTTGCCACCAGACTTTTCTGCATCAATTAGGAATCTGATGCCGTCACTAAACACATTCCTTAAATTGTAGCCATTTGTTGATTGTTTTTTTTGGTGTCTAATCTGCATATATATATCACCATTGCCCTTGATTTTCTTGACTGTATATCTCTTAAATGTCAACATATACACGTGTGATTTAATTTACGAAGATTTTTCAATGCCGAGAACCTCGATCAGAAATTAAAAAAGTTGTAAGGTTCACAATGGTGTAAAATTAAAATGGGATATACTGGGCTAGGATTCGAGTTACAGGAACAAGGGGCAAACCAACCACCCAAGAATGGAATCGTCGGGCGAAAACACTTGACAGCCTCCTAGAAGCAGCTTTTCTTGTCAACAGACCTTTCTCCATCAATTAGGAATCTGATGCCGTCACTAAACACATTCCTTAAATTGTAGCCATTTGTTGAGTGTTTTTTTTTGTGTCTAATCCGCATATATATCAATATTGCCCTTGATATTCTTGATTGTATATCTCTTAAATATCAACATATACACGTGTGATTTAGTTTACGAAGAGTTTTCAATGCCGAGAACCTCGAAAAGAGAGTAAAAAAGGCGTAATGTTCACAATGGTGTAAAATTAAAATGGGATATACCGGGCTAGGATTCGAGTTACAGGAACAAGGGCCAAACCAACCACCCAAGAATGGAATCGTCGAGCGAAAACACTTGACAACCTCCTAGAAGCAGCTTTTCTTACCACCAGACCTTTCTCCATCAATTAGGAATCTGATGCCGTCACTAAACACATTCCTTAAATTGTAGCCATTTGTTGAGTGTTTTTTTTGGTGTCTAATCCGCATATATATCACCATTGCCCTTGATTTTCTTGACTGTATATCTCTTAAATGTCAACATATACACGTGTGATTTAGTTTACGAAGATTTTTCAATGCCGAGAACCTCGATCAGAGAGTAAAAAAGGCGTAAGTTTCACAATGGTTTAAAATTAAATTGGGATATATCGGGCTAGGATTCGAGTTTCAGGAACAAGGGCCAAACCAACCACCCAAGAATGGAATCGTCGAGCGAAAACACTTGACAACCTCCTATAAGCAGCTTTTCTTGCCACCAGACCTTTCTCCATCAATTAGGAATCTGATGCCGTCACTAAACACATTCCTTAAATTGTAGCCATTTGTTGAGTGTTTTTTTTGTGTCTAATCCGCATATATATCACCATTGCCCTTGATTTTCTTGACTGTATATCTCTTAAATGTCAACATATACACGTGTGATTTAGTTTACGAAGATTTTTCAATGCCGAGAACCTCGATCAGAGAGTAAAAAAGGCGTAAGGTTCACAATGGTGTAAAATTAAAATGAGATATACCGGGCTAGGATTCGACTTACAGGAACAAGGGCCAAACCAACCACCCAAGAATGGAATCGTCGAGCGAAAACACTTGACAACCTCCTAGAAGCAGCTTTTCTTGCCACCAGACCTTTCTGCATCAATTTGGAATCTGATGCCGTCACTAAACACATTCCTTAAATTGTAGCCATTTGTTGATTGTTTTTTTTTGGTGTCTAATCTGCATATATATCACCATTGCCCTTGATTTTCTTGACTGTATATCTCTTAAATGTCAACATATACACGTGTGATTTAATTTACGAAGATTTTTCAATGCCGAGAACCTCGATCAGAAAGTAAAAAAGTTGTAAGGTTCACAATGGTGTAAAATTAAAATGGGATATACTGGTCTAGGATTCGAGTTACAGGAACAAGGGCCAAACCAACCACCCAAGAATGGAATCGTCGGGCGAAAACACTTGACAGCCTCCTAGAAGCAGCTTTTCTTGTCAACAGACCTTTCTCCATCAATTAGGAATCTGATGCCGTCACTAAACACATTCCTTAAATTGTAGCCATTTGTTGAGTGTTTTTACACCATTGCCAAAAAAAACTCAACAAATGGCTACAATTTAAGGAATGTGTTTATTGACGGCATCAGATTCCTAATTGATGGAGAAAGGTGTGGTGGCAAGAAAAGCTGCTTCGAGGAGGTTGTCAAGTGTTTTCGCTCGACGATTCCATTCTTGGGTGGTTGGTTTGGCCCTTGTTCCGGTAACTCGAATCCTAGCCCGGTATATCCCATTTTAATTTTACTCCTTTGTGAACCTTACGCCTTTTTTACTCTCTGATCGAGGTTCTCGGCATTGAAAAATCTTCGTAAACTAAATCACACGTGTATATGTTGACATTTAAGAGATATACAGTCAAGAAAATCAAGGGCAATGGTGATAGATATGCGGATTAGACACCCAAAAAAAAAACACTCAACAAATGGCTACAATTTAAGGAATGTGTTTAGTGACTGCATTAGATTCCTAATTGATGGAGAAAGGTCAGGTGGTAAAAAAAGCTGCTTCTAGGAGGTTGTCAAGTGTTTTCGCTCGACGATTCCATTCTTGGGTGGTTGCTTTGGCCCTTGTTCCTGTAACTCGAATCCTAGCCCGGTATATCCCATTTTAATTTTACACCATTGTGAACCTTACGCCTTTTTTACTCTCTGGTCGAGGTTCTCGGCATTGAAAAATCTTCGTAAACTAAATCACACGTGTCTATGATGACATTTAAGAGATATAAAGTTAAGAAAATCAAGGGCAATGGTGATATATATGCGGATTAGACACCAAAAAAAACACGCAACAAATGTCTACAATTTAAGGAATGTGTTTAGTGACGGAATCAGATTCCTAATTGATGGAGAAAGGTCTGGTGGTAAGAAAAGCTGCTTCTAGGAGGTTGTCAAGTGTTTTCGCTCGACGATTCTATTCTTGGGTGGTTGGTTTGGCCCTTGTTCCTGTAACTCGAATCCTAGCCTGGTATATCCCATTTTAATTTTACACCATTGTGAACCGTACGCCTTTTTTACTCTCTGATAGAGGTTCTCGACATTGAAAAATCTTCGTAACCTAAATCACACATGTATATGTTGACATTTAAAAGATATACAGTTAAGAAAATCAACGGCAATGGTGATATATATGCGGATTAGACACCAAAAAAAACACTCAACAAATGGCTACAATTTAATGAATGTGTTTAGCGACGGCATCAGATTCCTAATTGATGGAGAAAGGTCTGGTGGCAAGAAAAGCTGCTTCTAGGTGGTTGTCATGTGTTTTCGCTCGACGATTCCATTCTTGGGTGGTTGGTTTGGCCCTTGTTCCTGTAACTCGAATCCTAGCCCGGTATATCCCATTTTAATTTTACACCATTGTAAACCTTACGCCTTTTTTACTCTCTGATCCAGGTTATCGGCATTGAAAAATCTTCCAAAACTAAATCACACGTGTATATGTTAACATTTAAGAGATATACAGTCAAGAAAATCATGGGCAATGGTGATATATATGCGGATTAGACACAAAAAAAAACACTTAACAAATGGCTACAATTTAAGGAATGAGTTTAGTGACGGCATCAGATTCCTAATTGATGGAGAAAGGTCTGCTGGCAAGAAAAGCTGCTTCTAGGAGGTTGTCAAGTGTTTTCGCTCGACGATTCCATTCTTGGGTGGTTGGTTTGGCCCTTGTTCCTGTAACTCGAATCCTAGCCCGGTATATCGCATTTTAATTTACACCATTGTGAACCTTACGCCTTTTTTACTCTCTAATCGAGGTTCTCGGCATTGAAAAACCTACGTAAACTAAATCACTCAATGTATATGTTGATATTTAAGAGATATACAGTCAAGAAAATCAAGGGCAATGGTGATATATATGCGGATTAGACACCAAAAAAAACACTTGACAAATGGCTACAATTTAAGGAATGTGTTTAGTGACAGCATCAGATTCCTAATTGAAGGAGAAAGGTCTGGCGGCAAGAAAAGCTGCTTCTAGGAGGTTGTCAAGTGTTTTCGCTCGACGATTCCATTTTTGGGGGGTTGGTTTGGCCCTTGTTCCTGTAACTCGAATCCTAGCCCGGTATATCCCATTTTAATTTTACACCATTGTGAACCTTACACCTTTTTTACTCTCTGATCGAGGTTCTCGGCATTGAAAAATCTTCGTAAACTAAATCACACGTGTATATGTTGATATTTAAGAGATATACAGTTAAGAAAATCATGGGCAATGGTGATATATATGCGGATTAGACACCAAAAAAACACTCAACAAATGGCTACAATTTAAGGAATGTGTTTAGTGACGGCATCAGATTCCTAATTGATGGAGAAAGGTCTGGGGGCAAGAAAAGATGCGTCTTGGAGGTTGTCAAGTGTTTTCGCTCGACGATTCCATTCTTGGGTGGTTGGTTTGGCCCTTGTTCCTGTAACTCGAATCCTAGCCCGGTATATCCCATTTTAATTTTACACCGTTGTGAACCTTACGCCTTTTTTACTCTCCGATCGAGGTTCTCTGCATTGAAAAATCTTCTTAAACTAAATCACACGTGTATATGTTGACATTTAAGAGATATACAGTCAAGAAAATCAAGGGCAATGGTGATATATATGCAGTTTCGACACAAAAAAAAACACTCAATAAATGGCTACAATTCAAGGAATGTGTTTAGTGACGGCATTAGATTCCTAATTGATGGAGAAAGGTCTGGTGGCAAGAAAAGCTGCTTCTAGAAGGTTGTCAAGTGTTTTCGCTCGATGATTCCATTCTTGGGTGGTTGGTTCGGCCCTTGTTCCTATAACTCGAATCCTAGCCCGTTATATCCCAATTTAATTTTACACCATTGTGAACCTTACGCCTTTTTTACTCTCCGATCACGGTTCTCGGCATTGATAATTCTTCATAAACTAAATCACACGTGTATATGTTGACATTTAAGAGATATACAGTCAAGAAAATAAAGGGCAATGGTGATATATATGCGGATTAGACACAAAAAAAAAACACTCAACAAATGGCTACAATTTAAGGAATGTGTTTAGTAACGGCATCAGATTCCTAATTGATGGAGATAGGTCTGGTGGCAAGAAAAGCTGCTTCTAGGAGGTTGTCAAGTGTTTTCGCTCGACGATTCCATTCTTCGGTAGTTGGTTTGGCCTTTGTTGCTATAACTCAAAACCTAGCCCGATATATCCCATTTTAATTTTACACCATTGTGAACCTTACGCCTTTTTTACTCTCTGATAGAGGTTCTCGGCATTGAAAAATCTTCGTAAACTAAATCATACATGTATATGTTGACATTTAAGAGATATACAGTCAAGAAAATCAAGGGCAATGGTGATATATATGCGGATTAGACACAAAAAAAAAACATTCAACAAATGGTTACAATTTAAGGAATGTGTTTAGTGACGGCATCAGATTCCTAATTGATGGAGAAAGGTCTGGTGGCAAGAAAAGCTGCTTCTAGGAGGTTGTCATGTGTTTTCGCTCGACGATTCCATTCTCGGGTGGTTGGTTTGGCCCTTGTTCATGTAACTCGAATCCTAGCCCGGTATATCCCATTTTAATTTTACACCATTGTGAACCTTACGCCTTTTTTACTCTCTGATCGAGGTTCTCGGCATTGGAAAATCTTTGTAAACTAAATCACTCAATGTATATGTTGATATTTAAGAGATATACAGTCAAGAAAATCAATGACAATGGTGATATATATGCGGATTAGACACCAAAAAACACTTGACAAATGGCTACAATTTAAGAAATGTGTTTTGTGATGGGATCAGATTCCTAATTGAAGGAGAAAGGTCTGGTGGCAAGAAAAGCTGCTTCTAGGAGGTTGTCAAGTGTTTTCGCTCGATGATTCCATTTTTGGGTGGTTGGTTTGGCCCTTGTTCCTGTAACTCGAATTCTAGCCCGGTATATCCCATTTTAATTTTACACCATTGTGAACCTTACGCCTTTTTTACTCTCTGATCGAGGTTTTCGGCATTGAAAAATCTTCGTAAACTAAATCACACGTGTACATGTTGATATTTAAGAGATATACAGTTAAGAAAATCAATGGCAGTGGTGATATATATGCGGATTAGACACCAAAAAAAAACACTCAACAAATGGCTACAATTCAAGGAATGTGTTTAGTGACTACATCAGATTACTAATTGATGGAGAAAGGTCTGGTGGCAAGAAAAGGTGCTTCTAGGAGGTTGTCAAGTGTTTTCGCTCGACAATTACATTCTTGGGTGATTGGTTTTGCCCTTGTTCCTGTAACTCGAATCCTAGCCCGGTATATCCCAATTTAATTTTACACCAATGTGAACCTTACACCTTTTTTACTCTCTGATCGAGGTTCTCGGCATTGAAAAATCTTCGTAAACTAAATCACACGTGTATATGTTGACATTTAAGAGATATACAGTCAAGAAAATCAAAGGCAATGGTGATATATATGCAGATTAGACACAAAAAAAAAACACTCAACAAATGGCTACAATTTAAGAAATGTGTTTAGTGACGGCATCAGATTCCTAATTGATGGAGAAAGGTTTGGTGGCAAGAAAAGCTGCTTCTAGGAGGTTGTCATGTGTTTTCGCTCGACGATTCCATTTTTGGGTGGTTGGTTTGGCCCTGGTTCCTGTAACTCGAATCCTAGCCCGGTATATCCCATTTTAATTTTACACCATTGTGAACCTTACGCCTTTTTTACTCTCTGATCGAGGTTCTCGGCTTTGAAAAATCTTCGTAAACTAAATCACACGTTTATATGTTGACATTTAAGAGATATACAGTCAAGAAAATCAAGGGCAATGGTGATATATATGCGGATTAGACACTAAAAAAAACACTCAACAAATGGCTACAATTTAAGGAATGTGTTTAATGACGGCATCAGATTCCTAATTGATGAAGAAAGGTCAGGTGGCAAGAAAAGCTGCTTCTAGGAGGTTGTCAAGTGTTTTCGCTCGACGATTCCATTCTTGGGTGGTTGGTTTGGCCCTTGTTCCTGTAACTCGAATCCTAGCCCGTTATATCCCAATTTAATTTTACACCAGTGTGAACCTTACGCCTTTTTTACTCTCTGATAGAGGTTCTCGACAGTGAAAAATCTTCGTAAACTAAATCACACGTGTATATGTTGACATTTAAGAGATATACAGTCAAGAAAATCAAGGGCAATGGTGATATAAATGCGGATTAGACACTAAGAAAACACTCAACAAATGGCTAAAATTTAAGAAATGTATTTAGTGACGGCATCAGATTCTTAATTGATGGAGAAAAGTTTGGTGGCAAGAAAAGCTGCTTGTAGGAGGTTGTCAAGTGTTTTCGCTCGACGATTCCATTCTTGGGTTGTTGGTTTGGCCCTTGTTCCTGTAACTCGAATCCTAGCCCGGTATATCCCATTTTAATTTTTCACCATTGTGAACCTTACGCCTTTTTTACTCTCCGATCGCGGTTCTCGGCATTGAAAATTCTTCGTAAACTAAATCACACGTGTATATGTTGACATTTAAGAGATATACAGTCAAGAAAATAAAGGGCAATGGTGATATATATGCGGATTAGACACAAAAAAAAACACTCAACAAATGGCTACAATTTAAGGAATGTGTTTAGTGACGGCATCGGATTCCTAATTGATGGAGAAAGGTCTGGTGGCATGAAAAGCTGCTTCTAGGAGGTTGTCAAGTGTTTTCGCTCGACGATTCCATTCTTTGGTGGTTGGTTTGGCCCTTGTTCATGTAACTCGAATCCAAGCCCGGTATATCCCATTTTAATTTTACACCATTGTGAACCTTACGCCTTTTTTACTCTCTGATCGAGGTTCTCGACATTGAAAAATCTTCGTAAACTAAATCACACGTGTATATGTTGACATTTAAGAGATATACAGTCAAGAAAATCAAGGGCAATGGTGATATATATGCGAATTAGACACCAAAAAAACACTCAACAAATGGCTACAATTTAAGGAATGTGTTTAGTGACGGCATCAGATTCCTAATTGATTGAGAAAGGTCTGGTGGCAAGAAAAGCTGCTTCTAGGAGGTTGTCAAGTGTTTTCGCTCGACGATTCCATTTTTTGGTGGTTGGTTTGGCCCTGGTTCCTGTAACTCGAATCCTAGCCCGGTATATCCCATTTTAATTTTACACCATTGTGTACCTTACGCCTTTTTTGCTCTCTGATCGAGGTTCTCGGCATTGAAAAACTTCGTAAACTAAATCACACGTGTATATGTTGACATTTAAGAGATATACAGTCAAGAAAATCAAGGGCAATGGTGATATATATGCGGATTAGACACCAAAAAAAAAAACACTCAACAAATGGCTACAATTTAAGGAATGTGTTTAGTGACGGCATCAGATTTCTAATTGAAGGAGAAAGGTCTGGTGGCAAGAAAAGCTGCTTCTAGGAGGTTGTCAAGTGTTTTCGCTCGACGATTCCATTTTTGGGTGGTTGGTTTGGCCCTTGTTCCTGTAACTCGAATCCTAGCCCGGTATATCCCATTTTAATTTTACACCATTGTGAACCTTACGCCTTTTTTACTCTCTGATCGAGGTTCTCGGCGTTGAAAAATCTTCGTAAACTAAATCACACGTGTATATGTTGATATTTAAGAGATATACAATTAAGAAAATCAATGGCAGTGGTGATATATATGCGGATTAGACACCAAAAAAACACTTGACATATGGCTACAATTCAAGGAATGTGTTTAGTGACGGGATCAGATTCCTAATTGAAAGAGAAAGGTCTGTTGGCAAGAAAAGCTGCTTCTAGGAGGTTGTCAAGTGTTTTCGCTCGACGATTCCGTTTTTGGGTGGTTGGTTTGGCCCTTGTTCCTGTAACTGAAATCCTAGCCCGGTATATCCCATTTTAATTTTACACCATTGTGAACCTTACGCCTTTTTTACTCTCTGATCGAAGGTTCTCGGCGTTGAAAAATCTTCGTAAACTAAATCACACGTGTATATGTTGATATTTAAGAGATATACAGTTAAGAAAATCAATGGCAGTGGTGATATATATGCGGATTAGACACCAAAAAAAAACACTCAACAAATGGCTACAATTCAAGGAATGTGTTTAGTGACGGCATCAGATTCCTAATTGATGGAGAAAGGTCTGGTGGCAAGGAAAGCTGCTTCTAGGAGGTTGTCAAGTGTTTTCCTTCGACAATTACATTCTTGGGTGGTTGGTTTTGCCCTTGTTTCTGTAACTCGAATCCTAGCTCGGTATATCCCAATTTAATTTTACACCATTGTGAACCTTACGCCTTTTTTACTCTCTGATCGAGGTTCTCGGCATTGAAAAATCTTCGTAAACTAAATCACACGTGTATATGTTGACATTTAAGAGATATACAGTCAAGAAAATCAAAGGCAATGGTGATATATATGCAGATTAGACACCAAAAAAAACACTCAACAAATGGCTACAATTTAAGGAATGTGTTTAGTGACGGCATCAGATTCCTAATTGATGGAGAAAGGTCTGGTGGCAAGAAAAGCTGCTTCTAGGAGGTTGTCAAGTGTTTTCGCTTGACGATTCCATTCTTGGGTGGTTGGTTTGGCCCTTGTTCATGTAACTCGAATCCTAGCCCGGTATATCCCATTTTAATTTTACACCATTATGAACCTTACGCCTTTTTTACTATCTGATCGAGATTCTCGACATTGAAAAATCTTCGTAAACTAAATCACACGTGTATATGTTGACATTTAAGAGATATACAGTCAAGAAAATCAAGGGCAATGGTGATATATATGCGGATTAGACACCAAAAAAAACACTCAACAAATGGCTACAATTTAAGGAATGTGTTTAGTGACGGCATCAGATTCCTAATTGAAGGAGATAGGTCGGGTGGCAAGAAAAGCTGCTTCTAGGAGGTTGTCAAGTGTTTTCGCTCGACGATTCCATTCTTCGGTGGTTCGTTTGGCCCTTGTTCCTATAACTCAAATCCTAGCCCGGAATATCCCATTTTAATTTTACACCATTATGAACCTTACGCCTTTTTTACTCTCTGATAGAGGTTCTCGGCATTGAAAAATCTTCGTAAACTAAATCACACGTGTATATGTTGACATTTAAGAGATATACAATCAAGAAAATCAAGGGCAATGGTGATATATATGCGGATTAGACACCAAAAAAAACACTCAACAAATGGCTACAATTTAAGGAATGTGTTTAGTGACGGCATCAGATTCCTAATTGATGGAGAAAGGTCTGGTGGCATGAAAAGCTGCTTCTAGGAGGTTGTCAAGCGTTTTCGCTCGACGATTCCATTCTTTGGTGGTTGGTTTGGCCCTTGTTCATGTAACTCGAATCCAAGCCCGGTATATCCCATTTTAATTTTACACCATTGTGAACCTTACGCCTTTTTTACTCTCTGATCGAGGTTCTCGGCATTGAAAAATCTTCGTAAACTAAATCACACGTGTATATGTTGACATTTAAGAGATATACAGTCAAGAAAATCAAGGGCAATGGTGATATATATGCGAATTAGACACCAAAAAAAACACTCAACAAATGGCTACAATTTAAGGAATGTGTTTAGTGACGGCATCAGATTCCTAATTGATGGAGAAAGGTCTGGTGGCAAGAAAAGCTGCTTCTAGGAGGTTGTCAAGTGTTTTCGCTCGACGATTCCATTTTTGGGTGGTTGGTTTGGCCCTTGTACCTGTAACTAGAATCCTAGCCCGGTATATCCCATTTTAATTTTACACCATTGTGGACCTTACGCCTTTTTTACTCTCTGATAGAGGTTCTCGGCATTGAAAAATCTTCGTAAACTAAATCACACGTGTATATGTTGACATTTAAGAGATATACAGTCAAGAAAATCAAGGGCAATGGTGATATATATGCGGATTAGACACCAAAAAAAACACTCAACAAATGGCTACAATTTAAGGAATGTGTTTAGTGACGGCATCAGTTTCCTAATTAATTAATGGAGAAAGGTCTGGTGGTAAGAAAAGCTGCTTCTAGGAGGTTGTCAAGTGTTTTCGCTTGACGATTCCATTCTTGGGTGGTTGGTTTGGCCCTTGTTCCTGTAACTCGAATCCTAGCCCGGTATAACCCATTTTAATTTTACACCATTGTGAACCTTACGCCTTTTTTATTCTCTGATCGAGGTTCTCGGCATTGAAAAATCTTCGTAAACTAAATCACACGTGTATATGTTGAAATTTAAGAGATATACAGTCAAGAAAATCAAGGGCAATGGTGATATATATGCGGATTAGACACAAAAAAAACACTCAACAAATGGCTACAAATTAAGGAATGTGTTTAGTGACGGCATCAGATTCCTAATTGACGGAGAAAGGTCTGGTGGCAAGAAAAGTTGCTTCTAGGAGGTTGTCAAGTGTTTTCGCTCGACGATTCCATTCTTTGGTGGTTGGTTTGGCCCTTGTTCTTGTAACTCGAATCCTAGCCCGGTATATCCCATTTTAATTTTACACCATTGTGAACCTTACGGCTTTTTTACTCTCTGATCGAGGTTCTCGGCATTGAAAAATCTCCGTAAACTAAATCACACGTGTATATGTTAACATTTAAGAGATATACAGTCAAGAAAATCAAGGGCAATGGCGATATATATGCGGATTAGACACAAAAAAAAAACACTCAACAAATGGCTACAATTTAAGGAATGTGTTTAGTGACGGCATCAGATTCCTAATTGATGGAGAAAGGTCTGGTGGGAAGAAAAGCTGCATCTAGGAGGTTGTCAAGTGTTTTCGCTCGACGATTCCATTCTTGGGTGGTTGGTTTGGCCCTTGTTCTTGTAACTCGAATCCTAGCCCGGTATATCCCATTTTAATTTTACACCATTGTGAACCTTACGCCTTTTTTACTCTCTGATAGAGGTTCTCGGCATTGAAAAATCTTCGTAAACTAAATCACACGTGTATATGTTGATATTTAAGAGATATACAGTCAAGAAAATTAAGGGAAATGGTGATATATATGAGGATTAGACACCAAAAAAAACACTCAACAAATGGCTACAATTTAAGGAATGTGTTTAGTGACGGCATCAGATTCATAATTGATGGAGAAAGGTCTGGTGGCAAGAAAAGCTGCTTCAAGGAGGTTGTCAAGTGTTTTCGCTCGTCGATTCCATTCTTGGGTGGTTCGTTTGGCCCTTGTTCCTGTAACTCGATTCCTAGCCCGGTATATCCCATTTTAATTTTACACCATTGTGAACCTTATGCCTTTTTTACTCTCTGATCGAGGTTCTCGGCATTAAAAATTCTTCGTAAACTAAATCACACGTGTATATGTTGACATTTAAGAGATATACAATCAAGAAAATCAAGGGCAATGGTGATATATATGCGGATTAGACACCAAAAAAAAACACTCAACAAATGGCTACAATTTAAGGAATGTGTTTAGTGACGGCATCAGATTCCTAATTGATGGAGAAAGGTCAGGTGGCAAGAAAAGCTGCTTCTAGGAGGTTGTCAAGTGTTTTCGCTCGACGATTCCATTCTTGGGTGGTTGGTTTGGCCCTTGTTCCTGTAACTCGAATCCTAGCCCGGTATATCCCATTTTAATTTTACACCATTATGAACCTTACGCCTGTTTTACTCTCTGATCGAGGTTCTCGGCATTGAAAAATCTTCGTAAACTAAATCACACGTGTATATGTTGAAATTTAAGAGATATACAGTCAAGAAAATCAAGGGCAATGGTGATATATATGCAGATTAGACACCAAAAAAAACCCTCAACAAATGGCTACAATTTAAGGAATGTGTTTAATGACGGCATCAGATTCCTAATTGATGGAGAAAGGTCTGGTGGCAAGAAAAGCTGCTTCTAGGAGGTTGTCATGAGTTTTCGCTCGACGATTCCATTCTTCGGTAGTTGGTTTGGCCCTTGTTCTTGTAACTCGAATCCTAGCCCAGTATATCCCATTTTAATTTTACACCATTGTGAACCTTACGCCTTTTTTACTCTCTGATAGAGGTTCTCGGCATTGAAAAATCTTCGTAAACTAAATCACACGTGTATATGTTGACATTTAAGAGATATACAGTCAAGAAAATCAAGGGAAATGGTGATATATATGAGGAATAGACACCGAAAAAAACACTCAACAAATGGCTACAATTTAAGGAATGTGTTTAGTGACGGCATCAGATTCATAATTGATGGAGAAAGGTCTGGTGGCAAGAAAAACTGCTTCTAGGAGGTTGTCAAGTGTTTTCGCTCGACGATTCCATTCTTGGGTGGTTGGTTTGGCCCTTGTTCCTGTAACTCGATTCCTAGCCCGGTATATCCCATTTTAATTTTACACCATTGTGAACCTTATGCCTTTTTTACTCTCTGATCGAGGTTCTCGGCATTGAAAATTCTTCGTAAACTAAATCACACGTGTATATGTTGACATTTAAGAGATATACAATCAAGAAAATCAAGGGCAATGGTGATATATATGCGGATTAGACACCAAAAAACACTCAACAAATTGCTACAATTTAAGGAATGTGTTTAGTGACGGCATCAGATTCCTAATTGATGGAGAAAGGTCTGGTGGCAAGAAAAGCTGCTTCTAGGAGGTTGTCAAGTGTTTTCGCTCGACGATTCCATTCTTGGGTGGTTGCTTTGGCCCTTGTTCCTGTAACTCGAATCCTAGCCCGGAATATCCCATTTTAATTTTACACCATTGTGAACCTTATGCCTCTTTTACTCTCTGATCGAGGTTCTCGGCATTGAAAAATCTTCGTAAACCAAATCACACGTGTATATGTTGAAATTTAAGAGATATACAGTCAAGCAAATCAAGGGCAATGGTGATATATATGCAGATTAGACACCAAAAAAAAACACTCAACAAATGGCTACAATTTAAGGAATGTGTTTAGTGACGGCATCAGATTCCTAATTAATTAATGGAGAAAGGTCTGGTGGTAAGAAAAGCTGCTTCTAGGAGGTTGTCAGGTGTTTTCGCTTAACGATTCCATTCTTGGGTGGTTAGTTTGGCCCTTGTTCCTGTAACTGGAATCCTAGCCCGGTATAAGCCATTTTAATTTTATACCATTGTGAATCTTACGCCTTTTTTATTCTCTGTTCGAGGTTCTCGGCATTGAAAAATCTTCGTAAACTAAATCACACGTGTATATGTTGACATTTAAGAGATATACAGTCAAGAAAATCAAGGGCAATGGTGATATATATGCGGATTAGACACAAAAAAAAAACACTTAACAAATGGCTACAATTTAAGGAATGTGTTTAGTGACGGCATCAGATTCCTAATTGATGGAGAAAGGTCTGGTGGCAAGAAAAGCTGCTTCTAGGAGGTTGTCAAGTGTTTTCGCTCGACGATTCCATTCTTGGGTGGTTGGTTTGGCCCTTGTTCCTGTAACTCGAATCCTAGCCCGGTATATCCCATTTTAATTTTACACCATTGTGAACCTTACGCCTTTTTTACTCTCTGATCGAGGTTCTCGGCATTGAAAAATCTTCGTAAACCAAATCACACATGTATATGTTGAAATTTAAGAGATATACAGTCAAGCAAATCAAGGGCAATGGTGATATATATGCAGATTAGACACAAAAAAAACACTCAACAAATGGCTACAATTTAAGGAATGTGTTTAGTGACGGCATCAGATTCCTAATTAATTAATGGAGAAAGGTCTGGTGGTAAGAAAAGCTGCTTCTAGGAGGTTGTCAGGTGTTTTCGCTCAACGATTCCATTCTTGGGTGGTTAGTTTGGCCCTTGTTCCTGTAACTCGAATCCTAGCCCGGTATAACCCATTTTAATTTTATACCATTGTGAATCTTACGCCTTTTTTATTCTCTGATCGAGGTTCTCGGCATTGAAAAATCTTCGTAAACTAAATCACACGTGTATATGTTGACATTTAAGAGATATACAGTCAAGAAAATCAAGGGCAATGGTGATATATATGCTGATTAGACACAAAAAAAAAAACACTCAACAAATGGCTACAATTTAAGGAATGTGTTTAGTGACGGCATCAGATTCCTAATTGATGGAGAAAGGTGTGGTGGCAAGAAAAGCTGCTTCTAGGAGGTTGTTAAGTGTTTTTGCTCGATGATTCCATTATTGGGTGGTTGGTTTGGCCCATGTTCTTGTGAATCGAATCCTAGCCCGGTATATCCCATTTTAATTTTACACCATTGTGAACCTTACGCCGTTTTTACTCTCTGATCGAGGTTCTCGGCATTGAAAAATCTTCGTAAACTAAATCACACGTGTATATGTTGACATTTAAGAGATATACAGTCAAGAAAATCAAGGGCAATGGTGATATATATGCGGATTAGACACAAAAAAAAAACACTCAACAAATGGCTACAATTTAAGGAATGTGTTTAGTGACGGCATCAGATTCCTAATTGATGGAGAAAGGTCAGGTGGCAAGAAAAGCTGCTTCTAGGAGGTTGTCAAGTGTTTTCGCTCGACGATTCCATTCTTGGGTGGTTGGTTTGGCCCTTGTTCCTGTAACTCGAATCCTAGCCCGGTATATCCCATTTTAATTTTACACCATTATGAACCTTACGCCTGTTTTACTCTCTGATCGAGGTTCTCGGCATTGAAAAATCTTCGTAAACTAAATCACACGTGTATATGTTGAAATTTAAGAGATATACAGTCAAGAAAATCAAGGGCAATGGTGATATATATGCAGATTAGACACCAAAAAAAACCCTCAACAAATGGCTACAATTTAAGGAATGTGTTTAATGACGGCATCAGATTCCTAATTGATGGAGAAAGGTCTGGTGGCAAGAAAAGCTGCTTCTAGGAGGTTGTCATGAGTTTTCGCTCGACGATTCCATTCTTGGGTAGTTGGTTTGGCCCTTGTTCTTGTAACTCGAATCCTAGCCCAGTATATCCCATTTTAATTTTACACCATTGTGAACCTTACGCCTTTTTTACTCTCTGATAGAGGTTCTCGGCATTGAAAAATCTTCGTAAACTAAATCACACGTGTATATGTTGACATTTAAGAGATATACAGTCAAGAAAATCAAGGGAAATGGTGATATATATGAGGAATAGACACCGAAAAAAACACTCAACAAATGGCTACAATTTAAGGAATGTGTTTAGTGACGGCATCAGATTCATAATTGATGGAGAAAGGTCTGGTGGCAAGAAAAGCTGCTTCTAGGAGGTTGTCAAGTGTTTTCGCTCGACGATTCCATTCTTGGGTGGTTGGTTTGGCCCTTGTTCCTGTAACTCGATTCCTAGCCCGGTATATCCCATTTTAATTTTACACCATTGTGAACCTTATGCCTTTTTTACTCTCTGATCGAGGTTCTCGGCATTGAAAATTCTTCGTAAACTAAATCACACGTGTATATGTTGACATTTAAGAGATATACAATCAAGAAAATCAAGGGCAATGGTGATATATATGCGGATTAGACACCAAAAAACACTCTACAAATTGCTACAATTTAAGGAATGTGTTTAGTGACGGCATCAGATTCCTAATTGATGGAGAAAGGTCTGGTGGCAAGAAAAGCTGCTTCTAGGAGGTTGTCAAGTGTTTTCGCTCGACGATTCCATTCTTGGGTGGTTGCTTTGGCCCTTGTTCCTGTAACTCGAATCCTAGCCCGGAATATCCCATTTTAATTTTACACCATTGTGAACCTTATGCCTCTTTTACTCTCTGATCGAGGTTCTCGGCATTGAAAAATCTTCGTAAACCAAATCACACGTGTATATGTTGAAATTTAAGAGATATACAGTCAAGCAAATCAAGGGCAATGGTGATATATATGCAGATTAGACACCAAAAAAAACACTCAACAAATGGCTACAATTTAAGGAATGTGTTTAGTGACGGCATCAGATTCCTAATTAATTAATGGAGAAAGGTCTGGTGGTAAGAAAAGCTGCTTCTAGGAGGTTGTCAGGTGTTTTCGCTTAACGATTCCATTCTTGGGTGGTTAGTTTGGCCCTTGTTCCTGTAACTGGAATCCTAGCCCGGTATAAGCCATTTTAATTTTATACCATTGTGAATCTTACGCCTTTTTTATTCTCTGTTCGAGGTTCTCGGCATTGAAAAATCTTCGTAAACTAAATCACACGTGTATATGTTGACATTTAAGAGATATATACAGTCAAGAAAATCAAGGGCAATGGTGATATATATGCGGATTAGACACAAAAAAAAAACACTTAACAAATGGCTACAATTTAAGGAATGTGTTTAGTGACGGCATCAGATTCCTAATTGATGGAGAAAGGTCTGGTGGCAAGAAAAGCTGCTTCTAGGAGGTTGTCAAGTGTTTTCGCTCGACGATTCCATTCTTGGGTGGTTGGTTTGGCCCTTGTTCCTGTAACTCGAATCCTAGCCCGGTATATCCCATTTTAATTTTACACCATTGTGAACCTTACGCCTTTTTTACTCTCTGATCGAGGTTCTCGGCATTGAAAAATCTTCGTAAACCAAATCACACATGTATATGTTGAAATTTAAGAGATATACAGTCAAGCAAATCAAGGGCAATGGTGATATATATGCAGATTAGACACAAAAAAAAACACTCAACAAATGGCTACAATTTAAGGAATGTGTTTAGTGACGGCATTAGATTACTAATTAATTAATGGAGAAAGGTCTGGTGGTAAGAAAAGCTGCTTCTAGGAGGTTGTCAGGTGTTTTCGCTCAACGATTCCATTCTTGGGTGGTTAGTTTGGCCCTTGTTCCTGTAACTCGAATCCTAGCCCGGTATAACCCATTTTAATTTTATACCATTGTGAATCTTACGCCTTTTTTATTCTCTGATCGAGGTTCTCGGCATTGAAAAATCTTCGTAAACTAAATCACACGTGTATATGTTGACATTTAAGAGATATACAGTCAAGAAAATCAAGGGCAATGGTGATATATATGCTGATTAGACACAAAAAAAAAACACTCAACAAATGGCTACAATTTAAGGAATGTGTTTAGTGACGGCATCAGATTCCTAATTGATGGAGAAAGGTGTGGTGGCAAGAAAAGCTGCTTCTAGGAGGTTGTTAAGTGTTTTTGCTCGATGATTCCATTATTGGGTGGTTGGTTTGGCCCATGTTCTTGTAAATCGAATCCTAGCCCGGTATATCCCATTTTAATTTTACACCATTGTGAACCTTACGCCGTTTTTACTCTCTGATCGAGGTTCTCGGCATTGAAAAATCTTCGTAAACTAAATCACACGTGTATATGTTGACATTTAAGAGATATACAGTCAAGAAAATCAAGGGCAATGGTGATATATATGCGGATTAGACACAAAAAAAAACACTCAACAAATGGCTACAATTTAAGGAATGTGTTTAGTGACGCCATCAGATTCCTAATTGATGGAGAAAGGTCTGGTGGCAAGAAAAGCTGCTTCTAGGAGGTTGTCAAGTGTTTTCGCTCGACGATTCCATTCTTGGGTGGTTGGTTTGGCCCTTGTTCCTATAACTCGAATCCTAGCCCGGTATATCCCATTTTAATTTTACACCATTGTGAACCATACACCTTTTTTTACTCTATGATCGAGATTCTCGGCATTGAAAAATCTTTATAAACTAAATCACACGTGTATATGTTGACATTTATGAGATATACAGTCAAGAAAATCAAGGGCAATGCTGATATATATGCGGATTAGACACAAAAAAAAAAACACTCAACAAATGGCTACAATTTAAGGAATGTGTTTTGTGACGGCATCAGATTCCTAATTGATCGAGAGAGGTCTGGTGGCAAGAAAAGCTGCTTCTAGGAGGTTGTCAAGTGTTTTAGCTCGACGATTCCATTCTTGGGTGGTTGGTTTGGCCCTTGTTCCTGTAACTCGAATCCTAGCCCGGTATATCCCATTTTAATTTTACACCATAGTGAACCTTACGCCTTTTTTACACTCTGATAGAGGTTCTCGGCATTGAAAAATCTTCGTAAACTTAATCACACGTGTATATGTTGATATTTAAGAGATATACAGTCAACAAAATCAAGGGCAATGGTGATATATATGCGGATTAGACACAAAAAAAACACTAAACAAATGGCTACAATTTAAGGAATGTGTTTAGTGACGACATCAGATTCCTAATTGATGGAGAAAGGTCTGGTGGTAAGAAAAGCTGCTTCTAGGAGGTTGTCAAGTGTTTTCGCTCGACGATTCCATTCTTGGGTGGTTGGTTTGGCCCTTGTTCCTGTAACTCGAATCCTAGCCCGGTATATCCCATTTTAATTTTACACCATTGTGAACCTTACGCCTTTTTTTACTCTCTGATCGAGGTTCTCGGCATTGAAAAATCTTCGTAAACTAAATCACACGTGTATATGTTGACATTTAAGAGATATACAGTCAAGAAAATCAAGGGCAATGCTGATATATATGCGGATTAGACACAAAAAAAAAACACTCAACAAATGGCTACAATTTAAGGAATGTGTTTTGTGACGGCATCAGATTCCTAATTGATCGAGAGAGATCTGGTGGCAAGAAAAGCTACTTCTAGGAGATTGTCAAGTGTTTTAGCTCGACGATTCCATTCTTGGGTGGTTGGTTTGGCCCTTGTTCCTGTAACTCGAATCCTAGCCCGCTATATCCCATTTTAATTTTACACCATTGTGAACCTTACGCCTTTTTTACACTCTGATAGAGGTTCTCGGCATTGAAAAATCTTCGTAAACTAAATCACGCGTGTATATGTTAACATTTAAGAGATATACAGTCAAGAAAATCAAGGGAAATGGTGATATATATGCGGATTAGGCACCAAAAAAAACACTCAACAAATGGCTACAATTTAAGGAATGTGTTTAGTGACGGCACCAGATTCCTAATTGATGGAGAAAGGTCTGGTGGCAAGAAAAGCTGCTTCTAGGAGGTTGTCAAGTGTTTTCGCTCGACGATTCTATTCTTGGGTGGTTGGTTTAGCCCTTGTTCCTGTAACTCGAATCCTAGCCCGGTATATCCCATTTTAATTTTACACCATTGTGAACCTTATGCCTTTTTTACTCTCTGATCGAGGTTCTCGGCATTGAAAAATCTTCGTAAACTAAATCACACGTGTATATGTTGATATTTAAGAGATATACAATCAAGAAAATCAAAGGCAGCGGTGATATATATGCGGATTAGACACCAAAAAAAACACTCAACAAATGGCTACAATTTAAGGAATGTGTTTAGTGACGGCATCAGATTCCTGATTGATGGAAAAATCTTCGTAAAAAAATCACACGTGTATATGTTGATATTTAACATATATACAGTCAAGAAAATCAAGGGCAATGGTGATATATATGCGGATTAGACACGAAAAAAAAAAACACTCAACAAATGGCTACAATTTAAGAAATGTTTTTAGTGACGGCATCAGATTCCTAATTGATGGAGAAAGGTCTAGTGGTAAGAAAAGCTGCTTCTAGGACTCGAATCCTTGCCCGGTATATCCCATTTTAATTTACATAATTGTGAACCTTACGCCTTTTTTACTCTCTGATCGAGGTTCTCGGCATTGAAAAATCTTCGTAAACTAAATCACACATGTATATGTTGACATTTAAGAGATATACAGTCAAGAAAATCAATGGCAATGGTGATATATATGCGGATTAGACACAAAAAAAAAACACTCAACAAATGGCTACAATTTAAGGAATGTGTTTAGTGACGGCATCAGATTCCTAATTGATGGAGAAAGGTCTGGTGGTAAGAAAAGCTGCTTCTAGGAGGTTGTCAAGTGTTTTCGCTCGACGATTCCATTCTTGGGTGGTTGGTTTGGCCCATGTTCCTGTAACTCGAATCCTGGCCCGGTATATCCCATTTTAATTTTACACCATTATGAACCTTACGCCTTTTTTACTCTCTGATCGAGGTTCTCGGCATTGAAAAATCTTCGTAAACTAAATCACACGTGTATATGTTGAAATTTAAGAGATATACAGTCAAGAAAATCAAGGGCAATGGTGATATATATGCAGATTAGACACCAAAAAAAACATTCAACAAATGGCTACAATTTAAGGAATGTGTTTAATGACGGCATCAGATTCCTAATTGATGGAGAAAGGTCTGGTGGCAAGAAAAGCTGCTTCTAGGAGGTTGTCATGTGTTTTCGCTCGGCGATTCCATTCTTGGGTGGTTGGTTTGGCCCTTGTTCTTGTAACTCGAATCCTAGCCCGGTATATCCCATTTTAATTTTACACCATTGTGAACCTTACGCCTTTTTTACTCTCTGATAGAGGTTCTCGGCATTGAAAAATCTTCGTAAACTAAATCACACGTGTATATGTTGACATTTAAGAGATATACAGTCAAGAAAATCAAAGGAAATGGTGATATATATGAGGAATAGACACCGAAAAAAACACTCAACAAATGGCTACAATTTAAGGAATGTGTTTAGTGACGGCATCAGATTCATAATTGATGGAGAAAGGTCCGGTGGTAAGAAAAGCTGCTTCTAGGAGGTTGTCAAGTGTTTTCGCTCGACGATTCCATTCTTGGGTGGTTGGTTTGGCCCTTGTTCCTGTAACTCGATTCCTAGCCCGGTATATCCAATTTTATTTTTACACCATTGTGAACCTTATGCCTTTTTTACTCTCTGATCGAGGTTCTCGGCGTTGAAAATTCTTCGTAAACTAAATCACACGTGTAAATGTTGACATTTAAGAGATATACAATCAAGAAAATCAAGGGCAATGGTGATATATATGCGGATTAGACACCAAAAAACACTCAACAAATTGCTACAATTTAAGGAATGTGTTTAGTGACGGCATCAGATTCCTAATTGATGGAGAAAGGTCTGGTGGCAAGAAAAGCTGCTTCAAGGAGGTTGTCAAGTGTTTTCGCTCGACGATTCCATTCTTGGGTGGTTGGTTTGGCCCTTGTTCCTGTAACTCGAATCCTAGCCCGGAATATCCCATTTTAATTTTACACCATTGTGAACCTTACGCCTTTTTTACTCTCTGATCGAGGTTCTCGGCATTGAAAAATCTTCGTAAACCAAATGACACGTGTATATGTTGAAATTTAAGAGATATACAGTCAAGCAAATCAAGGGCAATGGTGATATATATGCAGATTAGACAACAAAAAAAAAACACTCAACAAATGGCTACAATTTAAGGAATGTGTTTAGTGACGGCATCAGATTCCTAATTAATTAATGGAGAAAGGTCTGGTGGTACGAAAAGCTGCTTCTAGGAGGTTGTCAGGTGTTTTCGCTTAACGATTCCATTCTTGGGTGGTTAGTTTGGCCCTAGTTCCTGTAACTGGAATCCTAGCCCGGTATAACCCATTTTAATTTTATACCATTGTGAATCTTACGCCTTTTTTACTCTCTGATAGAGGTTCTCGGCATTGAAAAATCTTCGTAAACTAAGTCACACGTGTATATGTTGACATTTAAGAGATATACAGTCAAGAAAATCAAGGAAAATGGTGATATATATGAGGATTAGACACCAAAAAAAAACACTCAACAAATGGCTACAATTTAAGGAATGTGTTTAGTGACGGCATCAGATTCATAATTGATGGAGAAAGGTCTGGTGGCAAGAAAAGCTGCTTCAAGGAGGTTGTCAAGTGTTTTCGCTCGTCGATTCCATTCTTGGGTGGTTCGTTTGGCCCTTGTTCCTGTAACTCGATTCCTAGCCCGGTATATCCCATTTTAATTTTACACCATTGTGAACCTTATGCCTTTTTTACTCTCTGATCGAGGTTCTCGGCATTAAAAATTCTTCGTAAACTAAATCACACGTGTATATGTTGACATTTAACAGATATACAATCAAGAAAATCAAGGGCAATGGTGATATATATGCGGATTAGACACCAAAAAAAACACTCAACAAATGGCTACAATTTAAGGAATGTGTTTAGTGACGGCATCAGATTCCTAATTGATGGAGAAAGGTCAGGTGGCAAGAAAAGCTGCTTCTAGGAGGTTGTCAAGTGTTTTCGCTCGACGATTCCATTCTTGGGTGGTTGGTTTAGCCCTTGTTCCTGTAACTCGAATCCTAGCCCGGTATATCCCATTTTAATTTTACACCATTATGAACCTTACGCCTTTTTTACTCTCTGATCGAGGTTCTCGGCATTGAAAAATCTTCGTAAACTAAATCACACGTGTATATGTTGAAATTTAAGAGATATACAGTCAAGAAAATCAAGGGCAATGGTGATATATATGCAGATTAGACACCAAAAAAAACACTCAACAAATGGCTACAATTTAAGGAATGTGTTTAATGACGGCATCAGATTCCTAATTGATGGAGAAAGGTCTGGTGGCAAGAAAAGCTGCTTCTAGGAGGTTGTCATGTGTTTTCGCTCGAAGATTCCATTCTTGGGTGGTTGGTTTGGCCCTTGTTCTTGTAACTCGAATCCTAGCCCGGTATATCCCATTTTAATTTTACACCATTGTGAACCTTACGCCTTTTTTACTCTCTGATAGAGGTTCTCGGCATTGAAAAATCTTCGTAAACTAAATCACACGTGTATATGTTGACATTTTAGAGATATACAGTCAAGAAAATCAAGGGAAATGGTGATATATATGAGGAATAGACACCGAAAAAAACACTCAGCAAATGGCTACAATTTAAGGAATGTGTTTAGTGACGGCATCAGATTCATAATTGATGGATAAAGGTCTGGTGGCAAGAAAAGCTGCTTCTAGGAGGTTGTCAAGTGTTTTCGCTCGACGATTCCATTCTTGGGTGGTTGGTTTGGCCCTTGTTCCTGTAACTCGATTCCTAGCCCGGTATATCCCATTTTAATTTTACACCATTGTGAACCTTATGCCTTTTTTAATCTCTGATCGAGGTTCTCGGCATTGAAAATTCTTCGTAAACTAAATCACACGTGTATATGTTGACATTTAAGAGATATACAATCAAGAAAATCAAGGGCAATGGTGATATATATGCGGATTAGACACCAAAAAACACTCAACAAATTGCTACAATTTAAGGAATGTGTTTAGTGACGGCATCAGATTCCTAATTGATGGAGAAAGGTCTGGTGGCAAGAAAAGCTGCTTCTAGGAGGTTGTCAAGTGTTTTCGCTCGACGATTCCATTCTTGGGTGGTTGCTTTGGCCCTTGTTCCTGTAACTCGAATCCTAGCCCGGAATATCCCATTTTAATTTTACACCATTGTGAACCTTACGCCTTTTTTACTCTCTGATCGAGATTCTCGGCATTGAAAAATCTTGGTAAACCAAATCACACGTGTATATGTTGAAATTTAAGAGATATACAGTCAAGCAAATCAAGGGCAATGGTGATATATATGCAGATTAGACACAAAAAAAAAACACTCAACAAATGGTTACAATTTAAGGAATGTGTTTAGTGACGGCAACAGATTCCTAATTAATTAATGGAGAAAGGTCTGGTGGTAAGAAAAGCTGCTTCTAGGAGGTTGTCAGGTGTTTTCGCTTAACGATTCCATTCTTGGGTGGTTAGTTTGGCCCTTGTTCCTGTAACTGGAAACCTAGCCCGGTATAACCCATTTTAATTTTATACCATTGTGAATCTTACGCCTTTTTTATTCTCTGATCGAGGTTCTCGGCATTGAAAAATCTTCGTAAACTAAATCACACGTGTATATGTTGACATTTAAGAGATATACAGTCAAGAAAATCAAGGGCAATGGTGATATATATGCGGATTAGACACAAAAAAAAACACTTAACAAATGGCTACAATTTAAGAAATGTGTTTAGTGACGGCATCAGATTCCTAATTGATGGAGAAAGGTCTGGTGGCAAGAAAAGCTGCTTCTAGGAGGTTGTCAAGTGTTTTCGCTCGACGATTCCATTCTTGGGTGGTTGGTTTGGCCCTTGTTCCAGTAACTCGAATCCTAGCCCGATATATCCCGTTTTAATTTTACACCATTGTGAACCTTACGCCTTTTTTACCCTCTGATCAAGGTTCTCGGCATTGAAAAATCTTCGTAAACCAAATCACACGTGTATATGTTGAAATTTAAGAGATATACAGTCAAGCAAATCAAGGAAATGGTGATATATATGCAGATTAGACACCAAAAAAAACACTCAACAAATGGCTACAATTTAAGTAATGTGTTTAGTGACGGCATCAGATTCCTAATTAATTAATGGAGAAAGGTCTGGTGGTAAGAAAAGCTGCTTCTAGGAGGTTGTCAGGTGTTTTCGCTTAACGATTCCATTCTTGGGTGGTTAATTTGGCCCTTGTTCCTGTAACTCGAATCCTATCCCGGTATAACCCATTTTAATTTTATACCATTGTGAGTCTTACGCCTTTTTTATTCTCTGATCGAGGTTCTCGGCATTGAAAAATCTTCGTAAACTAAATCACACGTGTATATGTTGACATTTAAGAGATATACAGTGAAGAAAATCAAGGGCAATGGTGATATATATGCTGATTAGACACAAAAAAAAAACACTCAACAAATAGCTACAATTTAAGGAATGTGTTTAGCGACGGCATCAGATTCATAATTGATGGAGAAAGGTCAGGTGGCAAGAAAAGCTGCTTCTAGGAGGTTGTCAAGTGTTTTCGCTCGACGATTCCATTCTTGGGTGGTTGGTTTGGCCCTTGTTCCTGTAACTCGAATCCTAGCCCGGTATATCCCATTTTAATTTTATACCATTGTGAATCTTACGCCTTTTTTACTCTCTGATAGAGGTTCTCGGCATTGAAAAATCTTCGTAAACTAAATCACACGTGTATATGTTGACATTTAAGAGATATACAGTCAAGAAAATCAAGGGAAATGGTGATATATATGAGGATTAGACACCAAAAAAACACTCAACAAATGGCTACAATTTAAGGAATGTGTTTAGTGACGGCATCAGATTCATAATTGATGGAGAAAGGTCTGGTGGCAAGAAAAACTGCTTCAAGGAGGTTGTCAAGTGTTTTCGCTCGTCGATTCCATTCTTGGGTGGTTCGTTTGGCCCTTGTTCCTGTAACTCGATTCCTAGCCCGGTATATCCCATTTTAATTTTACACCATTGTGAACCTTATGCCTTTTTTACTCTCTGATCGAGGTTCTCGGCATTAAAAATTCTTCGTAAACTAAATCACACGTGTATATGTTGACATTTAACAGATATACAATCAAGAAAATCAAGGGCAATGGTGATATATATGCGGATTAGACACCAAAAAAAACACTCAACAAATGGCTACAATTTAAGGAATGTGTTTAGTGACGGCATCAGATTCCTAATTGATGGAGAAAGGTCAGGTGGCAAGAAAAGCTGGTTCTAGGAGGTTGTCAAGTGTTTTCGCTCGACGATTCCATTCTTGGGTGGTTGGTTTGGCCCTTGTTCCTGTAACTCGAATCCTAGCCCGGTATATCCCATTTTAATTTTACACCATTATGAACCTTACGCCTTTTTTACTCTCTGATCGAGGTTCTCGGCATTGAAAAATCTTCGTAAACTAAATCACACGTGTATATGTTGAAATTTAAGAGATATACAGTCAAGAAAATCAAGGGCAATGGTGATATATATGCAGATTAGACACCAAAAAAAACACTCAACAAATGGCTACAATTTAAGGAATGTGTTTAATGACGGCATCAGATTCCTAATTGATGGAGAAAGGTCTGGTGGCAAGAAAAGCTGCTTCTAGGAGGTTGTCATGTGTTTTCGCTCGAAGATTCCATTCTTGGGTGGTTGGTTTGACCCTTGTTCTTGTAACTCGAATCCTAGCCCGGTATATCCCATTTTAATTTTACACCATTGTGAACCTTACGCCTTTTTTACTCTCTGATAGAGGTTCTCGGCATTGAAAAATCTTCGTAAACTAAATCACACGTGTATATGTTGACATTTAAGAGATATACAGTCAAGTAAATCAAGGGAAATGGTGATATATATGAGGAATAGACACCGAAAAAAACACTCAACAAATGGCTACAATTTAAGGAATGTGTTTAGTGACGGCATCAGATTCATAATTGATGGAGAAAGGTCTGGTGGCAAGAAAAGCTGCTTCTAGGAGGTTGTCAAGTGTTTTCGCTCGACGATTCCATTCTTGGGTGGTTGGTTTGGCCCTTGTTCCTGTAACTCGATTCCTAGCACGGTATATCCCATTTTAATTTTACACTATTGTGAACCTTATGCCTTTTTTAATCTCTGATCGAGGTTCTCGGCATTGAAAATTCTTCGTAAACTAAATCACACGTGTATATGTTGACATTTAAGAGATATACAATCAAGAAAATCAAGGGCAATGGTGATATTTATGCGGATTAGACACCAAAAAACACTCAACAAATTGCTACAATTTATGGAATGTGTTTAGTGACGGCATCAGATTCCTAATTGATGGAGAAAGGTCTGGTGGCAAGAAAAGCTGCTTCTAGGAGGTTGTCAAGTGTTTTCGCTCGACGATTCCATTCTTGGGTGGTTGCTTTGGCCCTTGTTCCTGTAACTCGAATCCTAGCCCGGAATATCCCATTTTAATTTTACACCATTGTGAACCTTACGCCTTTTTTACTCTCTGATCGAGATTCTCGGCATTGAAAAATCTTCGTAAACCAAATCACACGTGTATATGTTGAAATTTAAGAGATATACAGTCAAGCAAATCAAGGGCAATGGTGATATATATGCAGATTAGACACCAAAAAAAAACACTCAACAAATGGCTACAATTTAAGGAATGTGTTTAGTGACGGCAACAGATTCCTAATTAATTAATGGAGAAATGTCTGGTGGTAAGAAAAGCTGCTTCTAGGAGGTTGTCAGGTGTTTTCTATTAACGATTCCATTCTTGGGTGGTTAGTTTGGCCCTTGTTCCTGTAACTGGAATCCTAGCCCGGTATAACCCATTTTAATTTTATACCATTGTGAATCTTACGCCTTTTTTATTCTCTGATCGAGGTTCTCGGCATTGAAAAATCTTCGTAAACTAAATCACACGTGTATATGTTGACATTTAAGAGATATACAGTCAAGAAAATCAAGGGCAATGGTGATATATATGCGGATTAGACACAAAAAAAACACTTAACAAATGGCTACAATTTAAGGAATGTGTTTAGTGACGGCATCAGATTCCTAATTGATGGAGAAAGGTCTGGTGGCAAGAAAAGCTGCTTCTAGGAGGTTGTCAAGTGTTTTCGCTCGACGATTCCATTCTTGGGTGGTTGGTTTGGCCCTTGTTCCTGTAACTCGAATCCTAGCCCGATATATCCCATTTTAATTTTACATCATTGTGAACCTTACGCCTTTTTTACTCTCTGATCGAGGTTCTCGGCATTGAAAAATCTTCGTAAACCAAATCACACGTGTATATGTTGAAATTTAAGAGATATACAGTCAAGCAAATCAAGGAAATGGTGATATATATGCAGATTAGACACCAAAAAAAACACTCAACAAATGGCTACAATTTAAGTAATGTGTTTAGTGACGGCATCAGATTCCTAATTAATTAATGGAGAAAGGTCTAGTGGTAAGAAAAGCTGCTTCTAGGAGGTTGTCAGGTGTTTTCGCTTAACGATTCCATTCTTGGGTGGTTAGTTTGGCCCTTGTTCCTGTAACTCGAATCCTAGCCCGGTATAACCCATTTTAATTTTATACCATTGTGAGTCTTACGCCTTTTTTATTCTCTGATCGAGGTTCTCGGCATTGAAAAATCTTCGTAAACTAAATCACACGTGTATATGTTGACATTTAAGAGATATACAGTCAAGAAAATCAAGGGCAATGGTGATATATATGTTGATTAGACACAAAAAAAAACACTCAACAAATGGCTACAATTTAAGGAATGTGTTTAGCGACGGCATCAGATTCCTAATTGATGGAGAAAGGTCAGGTGGCAAGAAAAGCTGCTTCTAGGAGGTTGTCAAGTGTTTTCGCTCGACGATTCCATTCTTGGGTGGTTGGTTTGGCCCTTGTTCCTGTAACTCGAATCCTAGCCCGGTATATCCCATTTTAATTTTATACCATTGTGAATCTTACGCCTTTTTTACTCTCTGATAGAGGTTCTCGGCATTGAAAAATCTTCGTAAACTAAATCACACGTGTATATGTTGACATTTAAGAGATATACAGTCAAGAAAATCAAGGGAAATGGTGATATATATGAGGATTAGACACCAAAAAAAACACTCAACAAATGGCTACAATTTAAGGAATGTGTTTAGTGACGGCATCAGATTCATAATTGATGGAGAAAGGTCTGGTGGCAAGAAAAGCTGCTTCAAGGAGGTTGTCAAGTGTTTTCGCTCGTCGATTCCATTCTTGGGTGGTTCGTTTGGCCCTTGTTCCTGTAACTCGATTCCTAGCCCGGTATATCCCATTTTAATTTTACACCATTGTGAACCTTATGCCTTTTTTACTCTCTGATCGAGGTTCTCGGCATTAAAAATTCTTCGTAAACTAAATCACACGTGTATATGTTGACATTTAACAGATATACAATCAAGAAAATCAAGGGCAATGGTGATATATATGCAGATTAGACACCAAAAAAAACACTCAACAAAAGGCTACAATTTAAGGAATGTGTTTAGTGACGGCATCAGATTCCTAATTGATGGAGAAAGGTCAGGTGGCAAGAAAAGCTGGTTCTAGGAGGTTGTCAAGTGTTTTCGCTCGACGATTCCATTCTTGGGTGGTTGGTTTGGCCCTTGTTCCTGTAACTCGAATCCTTGCCCGGTATATCCCATTTTAATTTTACACCATTATGAACCTTACGCCTTTTTTACTCTCTGATCGAGGTTCTCGGCATTGAAAAATCTTCGTAAACTAAATCACACGTGTATATGTTGAAATTTAAGAGATATACAATCAAGAAAATCAAGGGCAATGGTGATATATATGCAGATTAGACACCAAAAAAAACACTCAACAAATGGCTACAATTTAAGGAATGTGTTTAATGACGGCATCAGATTCCTAATTGATGGAGAAAGGTCTGGTGGCAAGAAAAGCTGCGTCTAGGAGGTTGTCATGTGTTTTCGCTCGAAGATTCCATTCTTGGGTGGTTGGTTTGGCCCTTGTTCTTGTAACTCGAATCCTAGCCCGGTATATCCCATTTTAATTTTACACCATTGTGAACCTTATGCCTTTTTTACTCTCTGATCGAGGTTCTCGGCATTGAAAATTCTTCGTAAACTAAATCACACGTGTATATGTTGACATTTTAGAGATATACAATCAAGAAAATCAAGGGCAATGGTGATATATATGCGGATTAGACACCAAAAAACACTCAACAAATTGCTACAATTTAAGGAATGTGTTTAGTGACGGCATCAGATTCCTAATTGATGGAGAAAGGTCTGGTGGCAAGAAAAGCTGCTTCTAGGAGGTTGTCAAGTGTTTTCGCTCGACGATTCCATTCTTGGGTGGTTGCTTTGGCCCTTGTTCCTGTAACTCGAATCCTAGCCCGGAATATCCCATTTTAATTTTACACCATTGTGAACCATACGCCTTTTTTACTCTCTGATCGGGATTCTCGGCATTGAAAAATCTTCGTAAACCAAATCACACGTGTATATGTTGAAATTTAAGAGATATACAGTCAAGCAAATCAAGGGCAATGGTGATATATATGCAGATTAGACACCAAAAAAAACACTCAACAAATGGCTACAATTTAAGGAATGTGTTTAGTGACGGCAACAGATTCCTAATTAATTAATGGAGAAAGGTCTGGTGGTAAGAAAAGCTGCTTCTAGGAGGTTATCAGGTGTTTTCGCTTAACGATTCCATTCTTGGGTGGTTAGTTTGGCCCTTGTTCCTGTAACTGGAATCCTAGCCCGGTATAACCCATTTTAATTTTATACCATTGTGAATCTTACGCCTTTTTTATTCTCTGATCGAGGTTCTCGGCATTGAAAAATCTTCGTAAACTAAATCACACGTGTATATGTTGACATTTAAGAGATATACAGTCAAGAAAATCAAGGGCAATGGTGATATATATGCGGATTAGACACAAAAAAAAAACACTTAACAAATGGCTACAATTTAAGGAATGTGTTTAGTGACGGCATCAGATTCCTAATTGATGGAGAAAGGTCTGGTGGCAAGAAAAGCTGTTTCTAGGAGGTTGTCAAGTGTTTTCGCTCGACGATTCCATTCTTGGGTGGTTGGTTTGGCCCTTGTTCCTGTAACTCGAATCCTAGCCCGGTATATCCCATTTTAATTTTACACCATTGTGAACCTTACGCCTTTTTTACTCTCTGATCGAGGTTCTCGGCATTGAAAAATCTTCGTAAACCAAATCACACGTGTATATGTTGAAATTTAAGAGATATACAGTCAAGCAAATCAAGGAAATGGTGATATATATGCAGATTAGACACAAAAAAAAACACTCAACAAATGGCTACAATTTAAGGAATGTGTTTAGTGACGGCATCAGATTCCTAATTAATTAATGGAGAAAGGTCTGGTGGTAAGAAAAGCTGCTTCTAGGAGGTTGTCAGGTGTTTTCGCTTAACGATTCCATTCTTGGGTGGTTAGTTTGGCCCTTGTTCCTGTAACTCGAATCCTTGCCCGGTATAACCCATTTTAATTTTATACCATTGTGAGTCTTATGCCTTTTTTATTCTCTGATCGAGGTTCTCGGCATTGAAAAATCTTCGTAAACTAAATCACACGTGTATATGTTGACATTTAAGAGATATACAGTCAAGAAAATCAAGGGCAATGGTGATATATATGCTGATTAGACAAAAAAAAAAACACTCAACAAATGGCTACAATTTAAGGAATGTGTTTAGCGACGGCATCAGATTCCTAATTGATGGAGAAAGGTCAGGTGGCAAGAAAAGCTGCTTCTAGGAGGTTGTCAAGTGTTTTCGCTCGACGATTCCATTCTTGGGTGGTTGGTTTGGCCCTTGTTCCTGTAACTCGAATCCTAGCCCGGTATATCCCATTTTAATTTTACACCATTATGAACCTTACGCCTTTTTTACTCTCTGATCGAGGTTCTCGGCATTGAAAAATCTTCGTAAACTAAATCACACGTGTATATGTTGAAATTTAAGAGATATACAGTCAAGAAAATCAAGGGCAATGGTGATATATATGCAGATTAGACACCAAAAAAAACACTCAACAAATGGCTACAATTTAAGGAATGTATTTAATGACGGCATCAGATTCCTAATTGATGGAGAAAGGTCTGGTGGCAAGAAAAGCTGCTTCTAGGAGGTTGTCATGTGTTTTCGCTCGACGATTCCATTCTTGGGTGGTTGGTTTGGCCCTTGTTCTTGTAACTCGAATCCTAGCCCGGTATATCCCATTTTAATTTTACACCATTGTGAACCTTACGCCTTTTTTACTCTCTGATAGAGGTTCTCGGCATTGAAAAATCTTCGTAAACTAAATCACACGTGTATATGTTGACATTTAAGAGATATACAGTCAAGAAAATCAAGGGAAATGGTGATATATATGAGGAATAGACACCGAAAAAAACACTCAACAAATGGCTACAATTTAAGGAATGTGTTTAGTGACGGCATCAGATTCATAATTGATGGAGAAAGGTCTGGTGGCAAGAAAAGCTGCTTCTAGGAGGTTGTCAAGTGTTTTCGCTCGACGATTCCATTCTTGGGTGGTTGGTTTGGCCCTTGTTCCTGTAACTCGATTCCTAGCCCGGTATATCCCATTTTAATTTTACACCATTGTGAACCTTATGCCTTTTTTACTCTCTGATCGAGGTTCTCGGCATTGAAAATTCTTCGTAAACTAAATCACACGTGTATATGTTGACATTTAAGAGATATACAATCAAGAAAATCAAGGGCAATGGTGATATATATGCGGATTAGACACCAAAAAACACTCAACAAATTGCTACAATTTAAGGAATGTGTTTAGTGACGGCATCTGATTCCTAATTGATGGAGAAAGGTCTGGTGGCAAGAAAAGCTGCTTCTAGGAGGTTGTCAAGTGTTTTCGCTCGACGATTCCATTCTTGGGTGGTTGCTTTGGCCTTTGTTCCTGTAACTCGATTCCTAGCTCGGAATATCCCATTTTAATTTTACACCATTGTGAACCTTACGCCTTTTTTACTCTCTGATCGAGGTTCTCGGCATTGAAAAATCTTCGTAAACCAAATCACACGTGTATATGTTGAAATTTAAGAGATATACAGTCAAGCAAATCAAGGGCAATGGTGATATATATGCATATTAGACACCAAAAAAAACACTCAACAAATGGCTATAATTTAAGGAATATGTTTAGTGACGGCATCAGATTCCTAATTAATTAATGGAGAAAGGTCTGGTGGTAAGAAAAGCTGCTTCAAGGAGGTTGTCAGGTGTTTTCGCTTAACGATTCCATTCTTGGGTGGTTAATTTGGCCCTTGTTCCTGTAACTGGAATCCTAGCCCGGTATAACCCATTTTAATTTTATACCATTGTGAATCTTACGCCTTTTTTATTCTCTGATCGAGGTTCTCGGCATTGAAAAATCTTCGTAAACTAAATCACACGTGTATATGTTGACATTTAAGAGATATACAGTCAAGAAAATCAAGGGCAATGGTGATATATATGCGGATTAGACAAAAAAAAAACACTTAACAAATGGCTACAATTTAAGGAATGTGTTTAGTGACGGCATCAGATTCCTAATTGATGGAGAAAGGTCTGGTGGCAAGAAAAGCTGCTTCTAGGAGGTTGTCAAGTGTTTTCGCTCGACGATTCCATTCTTGGGTGGTTGGTTTGGCCCTTGTTCCTGTAACTCGAATCCTAGCCCGGTATATCCCATTTTAATTTTACACCATTGTGAACCTTACGCCTTTTTTACTCTCTGATCGAGGTTCTCGGCATTGAAAAATCTTCGTAAACCAAATCACACGTGTATATGTTGAAATTTAAGAGATATACAGTCAAGCAAATCAAGGGCAATGGTGATATATATGCAGATTAGACACCAAAAAAAACACTCAACAAATGGCTACAATTTAAGGAATGTGTTTAGTGACGGCATCAGATTCCTAATTAATTAATGGAGAAAGGTCTGGTGGTAAGAAAAGCTGCTTCTAGGAGGTTGTCAGGTGTTTTCGCTTAACGATTCCATTCTTGGGTGGTTAGTTTGGCCCTTGTTCCTGTAACTCGAATCCTAGCCCGGTATAACCCATTTTAATTTTATACCATTGTGAGTCTTACGCCTTTTTTATTCTCTGATCGAGGTTCTCGGCATTGAAAAATCTTCGTAAACTAAATCACACGTGTATATGTTGACATTTAAGAGATATACAGTCAAGAAAATCAAGGGCAATGGTGATATATATGCTGATTAGACACACAAAAAAAAACACTCAACAAATGACTACAATTTAAGGAATGTGTTTAGTGACGGCATCAGATTCCTAATTGATGGAGAAAGGTCTGGTGGCAAGAAAAGCTGCTTCTAGGAGGTTGTTAAGTGTTTTTGCTCGATGATTCCATTATTGGGTGGTTGGTTTGGCCCATGTTCTTGTAAATCGAATCCTAGCCCGGTATATCCCATTTTAATTTTACACCATTGTGAACCTTACGCCTTTTTTACTCTCTGATCGAGGTTCTCGGCATTGAAAAATCTTCGTAAACTAAATCACACGTGTATATGTTGACATTTAAGAGATATACAGTCAAGAAAATCAAGGGGAATGGTGATATATATGCATATTAGACACCAAAAAAAACACTCAACAAATGGCTACAATTTAAGGAATGTGTTTAGTGACGCCATCAGATTCCTAATTGATGGAGAAAGGTCTGGTGGCAAGAAAAGCTGCTTCTAGGAGGTTGTCAAGTGTTTTCGCTCGACGATTCCATTCTTGGGTGGTTGGTTTGGCCCTTGTTCCTATAACTCGAATCCTAGCCCGGTATATCCCATTTTAATTTTACACCATTGTGAACCTTACACCTTTTTTTACTCTATGATCGAGATTCTCGGCATTGAAAAATCTTTATAAACTAAATCACACGTGTATATGTTGACATTTATGAGATATACAGTCAAGAAAATCAAGGGCAATGGTGATATATATATGCGGATTAGACACAAAAAAAACACTCAACAAATGGCTACAATTTAAGGAATGTGTTTAGTGACGGCATCAGATTCTTAATTGATGGAGAAAGGTCTGGTGGCAAGAAAAGCTGCTTCTAGGAGGTTGTCAAGTGTTTTCGCTCGACGATTCCATTCTTGGGTGGTTGGTTTGGCCCTTGTTCCTGTAACTCGAATCCTAGCCCGGTATATCCCATTTTAATTTTACACCATAGTGAACCTTACGCCTTTTTTACTCTCTGATCGAGGTTCTCGACATTGAAAAATCTTCGTAAACTTAATCACACGTGTATATGTTGATATTTAAGAGATATACAGTCAACAAATTCAAGGGCAATGGTGATACATATGCGGATTAGACACAAAAAAAACACTAAACAAATGGCTACAATTTAAGGAATGTGTTTAGTGACGGCATTAGATTCCTAATTGATGGAGAAAGGTCTGGTGGTAAGAAAAGCTGCTTCTAGGAGGTTGTCAAGTGTTTTCGCTGGACGATTCCATTCTTGGGTGGTTGGTTTGGCCCTTGTTCCTGTAACTCGAATCCTAGCCCGGTATATCCCATTTTAATTTTACACCATTGTGAACCTTACGCCTTTTTTACACTCTGATAGAGGTTCTCGGCATTGAAAAATCTTCGTAAACTAATTCACACGTGAATTTGTTGATATTTAAGAGATATACAATCAAGAAAATCAAGGGCAGCGGTGATATATATGCGGATTAGACACGAAAAAAAAAACACTCAACAAATGGCTACAATTTAAGGAATGTGTTTAGTGACGGCATCAGATTCCTAATAGATGGAGAAAGGTCTGGTGGCAAGAAAAGCTGCTTCTAGGAGGTTGTCAAGTGTTTTCGCTCGACGATTCCATTCTTGGGTGGTTGGTTTGGCCCTTGTTCCTGTAACTCGAATCCTAGCCCAGTATATCCCATTTTAATTTTACACCATTGTGAACCTTATGCCTTTTTTACTCTTTGATCGAGGTTCTCGGCATTGAAAAATCTTCGTAAACTAAATCACACGTGAATTTGTTGATATTTAAGAGATATACAATCAAGAAAATCAAGGGCAGCGGTGATATATATGCGGATTAGACACGAAAAAAAAAACACTCAACAAATGGCTACAATTTAAGAAATGTTTTTAGTGACGGCATCAGATTCCTAATTGATGGAGAAAGGTCTAGTGGTAAGAAAAGCTGCTTCTAGGACTCGAATCCTAGCCCGGTATATCCCATTTTAATTTACACAATTGTGAACCTTACGCCTTTTTTACTCTCTGATCGAGGTTCTCGGCATTGAAAAATCTTCGTAAACTAAATCACACATGTATATGTTGACATTTAAGAGATATACAGTCAAGAAAATCAATGGCAATGGTGATATATGTGCGGATTAGACACAAAAAAAACACTCAACAAATGGCTACAATTTAAGGAATGTGTTTAGTGACGGCATCAGATTCCTAATTGATGGAGAAAGGTCTGGTGGTAAGAAAAGCTGCTTCTAGGAGGTTGTCAAGTGTTTTCGCTCAACGATTCCATTCTTGGGTGGTTGGTTTGGCCCTTGTTCCTGTAACTCGAATCCTAGCCCGGTATATCCCATTTTAATTTTACACCATTGTGAACCTTACGCCTTTTTTACACTCTGATAGAGGTTCTCGGCATTGAAAAATCTTCGTAAACTAATTCACACGTGTATATGTTAACATTTAAGAGATATATAGTCAAGAAAATCAAGGGAAATGGTGATATATATGCGGATTAGGCACCAAATAAAACACTCAACAAATGGCTACAATTTAAGGAATGTGTTTAGTGACGGCATCAGATTCCTAATAGATGGAGAAAGGTCTGGTGGCAAGAAAAGCTGCTTCTAGGAGGTTGTCAAGTGTTTTCGCTCGACGATTCCATTCTTGGGTGGTTGGTTTGGCCCTTGTTCCTGTAACTCGAATCCTAGCCCAGTATATCCCATTTTAATTTTACACCATTGTGAACCTTATGCCTTTTTTACTCTTTGATCGAGGTTCTCGGCATTGAAAAATCTTCGTAAACTAAATCACACGTGAATTTGTTGATATTTAAGAGATATACAATCAAGAAAATCAAGGGCAGCGGTGATATATATGCGGATTAGACACGAAAAAAAAAACACTCAACAAATGGCTACAATTTAAGAAATGTTTTTAGTGACGGCATCAGATTCCTAATTGATGGAGAAAGGTCTAGTGGTAAGAAAAGCTGCTTCTAGGACTCGAATCCTAGCCCGGTATATCCCATTTTAATTTACACAATTGTGAACCTTACGCCTTTTTTACTCTCTGATCGAGGTTCTCGGCATTGAAAAATCTTCGTAAACTAAATCACACATGTATATGTTGACATTTAAGAGATATACAGTCAAGAAAATCAATGGCAATGGTGATATATGTGCGGATTAGACACAAAAAAAACACTCAACAAATGGCTACAATTTAAGGAATGTGTTTAGTGACGGCATCAGATTCCTAATTGATGGAGAAAGGTCTGGTGGTAAGAAAAGCTGCTTCTAGGAGGTTGTCAAGTGTTTTCGCTCGACGATTCCATTCTTGGGTGGTTGGTTTGGCCCTTGTTCCTGTAACTCGAATCCTAGCCCGGTATATCTCATTTTAATTTTACACCATTGTGAACCTTACGCCTTTTTTACTCTCTGATAGAGGTTCTCGGCATTGAAAAATCTTCGTAAACTAAATCACACGTGTATATGTTGACTTTTAAGAGATATACAGTCAAGAAAATCAAGGGCAATGGTGATATATATGCCGGTTAGACACCAAAAAAAACACTCAACAAATGGCTACAATTTAAGGAATGTGTTTAGTGACAGCATCAGATTCATAATTGATGGAGAAAGGTCTGGTGGCAAGAAAAGCTGCTTCTAGGAGGTTGTTAAGTGTTTTCGGTCGACGATTCCATTCTTGGGTGGTTGGTTTGGCCCTTGTTCCTATAACTCGAATCCTAGCCCGGTATATCCCATTTTAATTTTACACCATTGTGAACCTTACGCCTTTTTTTACTCTCTGATCGAGCTTCTCGGCATTGAAAAATCTTTATAAACTAAATCACACGTGTATATGTTGACATTTAAGAGATATACAGTCAAGAAAATCAAGGGCAATAGTGATATATATGCGGATTAGACACAAAAAAAAAAAAAAACACTCAACAAATGACTACAATTTAAGGAATGTGTTTAGTGACGGCATCAGATTCATAATTGATGGAGAAAGGTCTGGTGGCAAGAAAAGCTGCTTCTAGGAGGTTGTCAAGTGTTTTCGCTCGACGATTCCATTCTTGGGTTGTTGGTTTGGCCCTTGTTCCTGTAACTCGAATCCTAGCCCGGTATATCCCATTTTAATTTTACACCATTGTAAACTGACGTGTGCGCATATATACATAATTTTACCATGAATAAACACACGATTCAGTTTTAAATTTATAAAAGTGATTATTACTTTAACATCAAAACACACACGACAGAGGCAAGTGTACCCCGTCATATATGTAGTAAAGTATCGGTAAGAACCGAGTATCGATCCAAGGAAATGGGCGGAGGAATAATACTAGACCTTTGTCACTAAACTACCGGTAAAAACATAAGTTTGTTTGATTTTTAAATTAAACTTAAGTAAGCATAAACAAATACATATAAAAACATAGTTGATAATAGATAAATAGCCTTGCTTAATACACAACCAAAGCATGTCAACTAAGTCGGTTTTGGAACTAGAAGCATTCGGTCAATTTTCCATTTTAAGACAATTAGTATCCCTTTCGGAAATCCTAACATGACAATCATTCGGAAAGCTAAAACGATAAACACACTTTAACCACCTAAAATTGTTCTTTAACGTGCAATTGATAAATGTCTATGAAAATCTCTTAAAAATGAGTTAGTCATCCGTTAGGAGTTTTCTAACCGCACTTAATCAAGGAAAGCAACACCGATAAACACAATGCAACCACCGAGACAAGCATAAACTAGATTAAATCACAACCGAGTTCATTTTACAAATCTTGCACAATAATTCACCAAGATAGCAATTTTGGTCTAAACTACTAACTAAGCTAACAAATCATGACAAGAATTTATAACGACACCATCTAACCCGTTAAGGTCCTTACGTGACGGCAAGCTCTCTTGATTAACAATAATTACATTTTATTAAATCACTAACCATTTCTAGTATCATGATGCACACATTTAAACCAAGCTAAACTAGTTAACCAAGTTCAAAGTTTACTAATACAAGATTAATTTAGCTTCATTTTTCAACTATCTTAACTAACCAAGCATCAATCATCCAACATAATTACTTATAATCAAGAAATCAATATCAATAACAAGGTTGCAAACTAATCATCAAAGATTAACATAGAAAATACTTCAAAGTGTCATTACAAACAAAGATTAACACACTAATGGCTATAATCAAGCAAGGGATTGTTGTGTTTTTGCCCAAAGGCTAAAATAATACATAAACATTAATCTAAATGCTTGAAAGATTAACAAAATCACGGAAATATTAGAAAACCAAACCATAAACAAGCACTAGACTAAGAATCCGGATAGTAATGGAGCTAAACGGCACAATGTGGCTTGAATCCGGGTCAAAAGCATAGCCTCCGGAGCCTGTATAATCGCCTGTGAAGCTCCCAAAATTCCAGCATTATGAACAGAATGTTTCTGTTCTGTTTTTAGATTTTATCGATGTCGCACGGTCGTTCTTCCTGTTGCACGACCATGCACTTTAAGCAATTATTGGAGTATGGTGCACCATACTGCATACGTCATCAGATCTTTGACCAGATTCGATATCGCACGACCGTTCTTCAGATGGACGGTCGTTCAATGCCGGGTTCTTGTTGCACGCTTGGTCACACCGGTCGTTCAGTTCCGAGGTTTGGCTGGATCATCGGATCCGCACGGGGTGCAAGATGTGGAACGATCGTGCATCACCGGATTGGCCTTGAATGCCCTGCACGCGGAGTCGCACCCTCGTTCATTGCCGGGCTTATCATGTTTGATCGGAGATGCACAGTCGTGCATTAGGTCGCACGACCGTTCCACACGCCCAGGTCAGTTTTCTAACAGAAGGTTCGCAGCTTCGTCGTTTTGTCCGGAAAGTCCTCGTTTTTGCTATCATCTTGTCTGGTATGCTGTTTTAGGCCTGTAAACAAAAGTGTAGATGATTAAGCATCCGAATGACGGTTTTACGGCCGAAAACGCATAAAATAGGGGTAAAACGGGGGACTAAAATATGTGTAAATTAGCAAATATCAAATCTCCCCACACTTGAACCTTGCTTGTCCTCAAGCAAGCTAAACTAAAAAGCAATAAAAGATAGAAACAAACAAGAACGATAATTTACACACTATTTTATTCAAAACTATTATAAACGGTTAGCCGGCTTTTCGAAAGACAACATCAAAAGATTCAAACCCAACAAGCATATGCAAATATATACGACAACCAAAAAGTCGTGACTTCACAATTAATTGACTCAACATGTTAATCTTCACACAACTCACAATGTTCACACACACTCGGTTTTATTTATGAAACCTACATAAAATGTGTACGTGCAAACACTCAACGCCTCGTCAATGAAATGTGTAATATCATAAGCTTGTCATAAGATCTCGTCTCCACCAACTAACATGCAAACAAGTGTAAATCAAGAGGTCTTTATGGGTTGTAACGTTAGGCTTGGGCGAAGGGTATGGAAGTGGACATTTAAAGTGGCGAAAATGGTTAAAACTCGGTAGTAGCGTTTAACTAGCAACAAACACTACAACTATACATACAAATGCCTTAAAAAGGCGACTATTGCGCAATCGAGCTTATCAACGAAATTTTAACATTTAAGCATTCAAAATTGCTCGATTTTTATCAACTTCACCCTATTTTAGGGTGTTTTATTTTTTCTTATTATTTTTTTTTTTGCAAACTAATTTATACAATGAAACATAAACAATAACAAGCGCTAGTTAAACGATTATTTTGACCGAGTTTCAACACTAAAAAGGTTTAAAACATAAAAAGGCTAAATTTGGCTAAGTGGGCGATAATGTGGGTAAACAAAGGTAAACGGGAAGGCTCGACATGGTTAATCCTAAAGGGTAATAAAAGGTGAACGGGAAGCACAACACAAAGAACAAGGTTTACAACAAAGGGGTAATCTAAGTGCCTCTATCACTTTTACACAAATCCGCACGTTCATGGTCTTAACAAGCATACTAGTGACAAGTTCTAAATTACACATAACATCCGGCTCACTCCTATATCCGAAATGAACAAATATATAACAATAGGCTCAAATATGCTCACGTAACGGATGGAATGGGTAAAAGTGTGAAAACTATCATGTAAGTCTTTCTTTGTTTGTCACGCTTTCCGGTTTCCTTTTTCAAAAATTTGCTTGTCGAGTTTTTATCAAGTCCGAAACTTTCTAAAACACAACCAACCGGTTTATTTACTAAAATATATACAAAATACTGGTATTTTTGAATGATTTTTCTGATTTTCTGATTTTTTTTATAGAGGACAAGCAAAGTTAACAAAGTTAACCCCCTCCCCACACTTGAACTTCGCATTGTCCCCAATGCGAGACCCGAAATATAGAGAAAAGGATAAAAGTACTCCCCTCAAGATGATGTTGATGCCACGAGACTTCCGAAGCTGTATCTGTCACGTGCTCCGGTCCAAGATATGTCGGCCAAAAACCTGCAAGTATGTCACATGTGCACCAAAACAGAACAGAAACAGAAAAATCACAAATAAACCATAATTTACATAAATAGAAATACTAGCAATCCCAACAAAGACATAACATAAAAACTAAAGTAAAGAGTCTGAAAAATAAAGCATACATAACCGGGGTGTTCGAAATAACAGTCAAAATAAACACCCAAAACAAAGTAATGAAATACTAAAAACAACCACCAACTATCACTCCACCGCTCCTAAGCGTCATCACCATCATCGTCTCTAGTAAAGGACGGGCCCGCATCGCCATAACCAGGGGGGTTCCACGGTGGGAACTGTGGTGGATGCTGAAAGTAGTCGGGATATGCGTGATGCATCTCCCCGAAAAGATATGAAAATCCCGCACTCACCCCCTGGTATAGAGTATCCTGGCTCTGCCGAAGCTGGTCCTGAGTGGCCCGAAGCTGATCCTGACTGGCCCGAATCTCATCCTGTCTAGACCGGATCTGGTCAATGTAAACCCCATGCTGTTCCTGGTTAACCCTGATCTGATCCTGGTTAACTTGCATCTGCTGGAACTGCTGATAGAACTCGGGCCAGTCCTGATGCTGGTGGAATGCATGGTGCTGTGGTGAATGTGGTGGCGTCTGTGGCTGGTGCTGGTGCTGCTGCTCCGGATGCTCCTGGTCGTGCATCTCCTCATCCTGATGTTCCTCCACAGCTGGAGGCAACGGGTCCCAGACCTCGTTGTTCAACCCTTTCAACCTATCCCCCTATCTAGCTCAACAATCAACCCCATGGCCTTCAGTGACCTAATGTCGACATGAACCCCCTCGGTTATCAGAGTGAGACTCTGAAGCACCTCCTCAGTCATATAGCGTTCGTTGTAAGCTATTTCGGTCACATACTGACCGCCATGTATCTCACTGTTCGGAGTCCGCCCCGAGCATTTCACGAAGTATTCCGCCATTCTTGCGGCTAGGTTGATATTTGCTCCATCAACCAGCGCATAGAGAAAAAGCAAATCTGGTGTTGGACAGTTACCAAGACTGTCCATGCGACCGCATATCGTATGGCTAAATACATGGTGCATGACTCGCACCAAAGGGTCTCTCAGTCGTGAAGCCTTCGACATCCTCGGGTTGTAGGGGTCCCCAATAGCGTTTTCAGCCCAAAATGCATCCCGTGCTGCATCAAAAGGGAAGGTGAACTGATTTGTGAAGACATCGGTATCATCCATGTCGTCCCTAGTATAAATCCCGAGTCTTCTACCTAACCGACCAACTGACCATGTATGCCATCGTCCACATAACCTGAAAGCTGCCCGCTCCTTGTGGCGGAATTTGGGTCTTCTATGTGCAACTGGCTTTTCATAGGCGTAAGACGCGAAGAACTCTATTGTCAGCTCTCGGTAAACGGGTCGGTTGATACCGACCAGATTTGCAAGCGGGCGACTCATCATGTCGTCTAGTCTGTCATACTGATTTAGTTCCCGCATGACTTCCCAATCCAACCATCGAGGGACTCCGAACTGCCCCCGCCTTACTCATAAGGCGTCGCGTTTCGGAATGCAAAATGCTTCTCGCTCATCATTAGGGTCGAATTGAAGGAAAGGGTGATCCATCTGTATGGGAAATAACATTAGAAAGATGGAAACAAGAGAAATTTAAATCAAAAACAGCCAAGCAGCCAATTATGAAGAAGCCGTGAATTCTGATCTGGGCATATGGCACGGTCGTGCGACGAGTTGCACGGTCGTGCGTCGTCGACAACCAACACCAGTTGCCCAAATCCGTCGGAACTGCACGACGTGCGACCAACGGCACCACCGTGCAACACCGACCAACAAGCTGATATCGTGAACCACCCGGAATGGCACGACCGTTCCATCCAAGGAATGTCCGTGCGACACCTGTTCTGCAGATTTCGAACCCCTGAACTATGAATAGCCTGATTTTCTCAAAATCAACAACTTTTTTTGTACAAACAGGGGTCGGAAACTTAACCGGGTGTTCACGATAAGCAAGATTCAAACAAGGGTTAGGGTTTCGATTTGTTTATGAAGAGAACCCTAAAAAGCCTTGAAGAATCGGATTAATCTACCCTAGAAAGCGGAAAAACAGATAATCTACAACTAGGAACGTACCGTGCGAAGTAGGGTGTGAGATCGTGCGAAGAACCGTGCAATTTGAAGTAAAAAAAATGGTTTGGAACGGCCTGGTGCGACTAGGGTTTCGCGAATTGTGAATGGGGGCTGCAGATGAGGGTATTTATAGGACCAAATGACAAAAATGCCCTCATCCTGACGCACGGTCGTTCGACCTTTCGCACGGTCGTGCGTCACCGACATCGCTCAAACCCAGACAACTGTTCTCGGAGATGCACCGGGGGTGCGATCCGTCGTGCCGGCCCTCGAAAACGCACGGTCGTGCGACCCGAGGAACGACCGTGCAACAACTGCAGATCAGAATTTTCCACAGAAGCTATTTCCAGCAACTGTTTCGGCCGTTTTTCGCCATTTTTTCGACACACAAACTGTTTAAACAATATTTCAACACAGAACCTTCGCCCGACACGTAAGAAACTTAAACAAAGTAACGGAAACTACCTAACTAACCTAAATTACGCTAAAACTACAAAAACAAAAAGAAGTGGACTATTTTACCCTTATAGCGGCGTAGACTCATGCTAAATTTTTGTCGGCGAGTCGATAGCAAGACTCCATGCTAAATTTTTTTTCGGCGAGTCGATAGCAAGACTCCATGCTAAATTTTTGTCGGTGAGTCGATAGCAAGACTCATGCCCCCACACTTGTTACATGTGCGGGCCATTACCACACCCCTTCGGATTATGCTCGGTATTGCCCGGAAGACCACCCGGGGGTCTCTCCGACATCATTTTTGCCAACTGGCCCACTTGATTCTCGATGGTCTGAATGGAAGCCTTTTGGCTCCGCATTTCTCCTTCGTTGACCATGAACCGCTCCTCATGCTGCTGATATCGCTTCTCAGCCATTTGATTAGCACTATTGGAGTTGTTCAGCAGTTGTGCCATCATTTCCTCTAGCTTTGCGTTGCTTTGAGAGGCGTGTGGCTGGGAACTGCTTCCTGAGCCTTGATTGTGATACTGTGGCTGGAAGGACTGACCTTGAGATTGTTGTGGCGCGAGAGCATGTTGAGCATATCCGTGTGCGTTCTGGTTACCAGAACTAGATTTCCACCCAAAGTTTGGGTGATTTCTCCACCCTGGATTGTACATGTTGCTATAGGGGTTATTTTGGGGCCTGATTTGATTGCCCATGTAGTTCACCTCCTCGTGTCCTGTAAACATAACACCCTGCTCACACGTACCTGGCACGTGTGCAACTCAGCACTGATCACAAGATGGCGATTGAATTCGCGAGACATTCTGAGACTGATCAATTCTTGTTGCCAAGGCTCCAATTTGTGCAGTAAGAGCCGTATATGTATCCACAGCATGAACTCCGGAAGTGGATGATGTCTTATTCCGCGCTCCACCGTGGCGAGAACTTGACTTCAACGCAGCTTTCTCTATGATCGCGTAAGCTTCAGTTGGAGTCTTCGTTCCAAGATCGCCTCCTGCATACACGTCTAAACGCTCCTGCGAGTCATAATTGAGTCCCTGATAAAAGGTCAGTACTAGTTGTCTTTTGGACAACCCGTGATGTGGGACATCAATTAATAGATCTTTAAACCTCTCCCAAGCTGCGTGTAGAGATTCTCCGTCGTCTTGCTTGAACGTCATGATACGGTTCCTCAATTTAGTCGTCTTTTCCGGAGGAAAATATTTTTTCACAAATAATTCTGCCATCTCGGCCCAAGTGGTGATAGATCCTACCGGAAGTGACAAAAGCCAAGCACTGGCTTTGTCTCGCAATGAAAACGGAAAGAGCCGCAAACGGATCGCGTCCTCAGAAACATCTCGTATCTTGAAAGTCGAGCACACCTCGAGAAACTTTGCGATGTGCCGACCCGGATCATCGTGATCCTTCCCATCAAACTGCACCGAGTTTTGTATCATATTGATGATGCTGGATTTTATCTCGAAACTCGGTGCTGCTACCGTCGGTCGGGTGATGCTCGGTAGCAAGCCTTCTCCTCCGGGCTGGTTTGTTTCATTCAAAGGTCTGTCGTCGTCTGCCATGATTGCGTTCCCTGCTGCCCCTGAGCCCTCGGCTTCAGCGGGTATCACCTGCTCCTGCTCACCAGATGCGAGTAGTAGCCCAACCGCACGAGATCTTTCGCGAAGACGTCTCCTCAAATCACGCTCGGGTTCGTCTGACGGCTCAATAAGATCGGGAGCGGGTGTTGAGAACATCAACCTGAAAACGAAAATTTGACACAATGAATATTATATTATTATAATAATTCTGCCCCTTTTTTTCCAGCTGAAAAGAAACAGAATATTATTAAAAATGGACTGAAAATTTTATAAAAATCCGAAAATGGGCACGAAATTTTATAAAAATCAACACAATAAAAATAATCGAATCGGCTAATACAAAAATGATTTTAAGGTGCCGAAAACCCAAAGAAAAAATGAATAAATAAATCCGGATCAAATAAATAAATAGAACAAAAATTTACAAGTGTACAAAAATGACTTGGAAAACGAATAGATGAAATAAAAGAAAGAAATATTAACAAATAAATAAACAAATAAATAATCAAGAAATTATACACAAATATTAACAAGTATATACACCGATAACATAATGACTCGGGTCGTTCCTAAAGCTCGCCATTTCCCCGGCAACGGCGCCAAAAACTTGACGTGTGCGCATATATACATAATTTTACCATGAATAAACACACGATTCGGTTTTAAATTTATAAAAGTGATTATTACTTTAACATCAAAACACACACGAAAGAGGCAAGTGTACCCCGTCATATATGTAGTAAAGTATCGGTAAGAACCAAGTATCGATCCAAGGAAATGGGCGGAGGAATAATACTAGACCTTTGTCACTAAACTACCGGTAAAAACATAAGTTTGTTTGATTTTTAAATTAAATTAAAGTAAGCATAAACAAATACATATAAAAACATAGTAAATAATAGATAAATAGCCTTGCTTAATACATAACCAAAGCATGTCAACTAAGTCGGTTTTGGAACTAGAAGCATTCGGTCAATTTTCCATTTTAAGACAATTAGTATCCCTTTCGGGAATCCTAACATGACAATCATTCGGAAAGCTAAAACGATAAACACACTTTAACCACCTAAAATTGTTCTTTAACGTGCAATTGATAAATGTCTATGAAAATCTCTTAAAAATGAGTTAGTCATCCGTTAGGAGTTTTCTAACCGCACTTAATCAAGGAAAGCAACACCGATAAACACAATGCAACCACCGAGACAAGCATAAACTAGATTAAATCGCAACTGAGTTCATTTTACAAATCTTGCACAATAATTCACCAAGATAACAATTTTGGCCTAAACTACTAAATAAGCTAACAAATCATGACAAGAATTTATAACGACACCATCTAACCCGTTAAGGTCCTTACGTGACGGCAAGCTCTCTTGATTAACAATAATTACATTTTATTAAATCACTAACCATTTCTAGTATCATGATGCACACATTTAAACCAAGCTAAACTAGTTAACCAAGTTCAAAGTTTACTAATACAAGATTAATTAAGCTTCATTTTTCAACTATCTTAACTAACCAAGCATCAATCATCCAACATAATTACTTATAATCAAGAAATCAATATCAATAACAAGGTTGCAAACTAATCATCAAAGATTAACATAGAAAATACTTCAAAGTGTCATTACAAACAAAGATTAACACACTAATGGCTATAATCAAGCAAGGGATTGTTGTGTTTTTGCCCAAATGCTACAATAATACATAAACATTAATCTAAATGCTTGAAAGATTAACAAAATCATGGAAAGATTAGAAAACCAAACCATAAACAAGCACTAGACTAAGAATCCGGATAGTAATGGAGCTAAACGGCACAATGTGGCTTGAATCCGGGTCAAAAGCATAGCCTCCGGAGCCTGTATAATCGCCTGTGAAGCTCCCAAAATTCCAGCATTATGAACAGAATGTTTCTGTTATGTTTTTATATTTTTTCGATGTCGCACGGTCGTTCTTCCTGTTGCACGACCGTGCACTTTAAGCAATTATTGGAGTATGTTGCACCATACTGCATACGTCATCAGATCTTTGACCAGATTCGATATCGCACGACCGTTCTACAGATGGCACGGTCGTTCAATGCCGGGTTCTTGTTGCACGCTTGGTCGTACCGGTCGTTCAGTTCCGAGGTTTGGCTGGATCATCGGATCCGCACGGGGTGCAAGATGTGGAACGATCGTGCATCACCGGATTGGCCTTGAATGTCCTGCACGCGGAGTCGCACCCTCGTTCATTGTCGGGCTTATCATGTTTGATCGGAGATGCACGGTCGTGCATTAGGTCGCACGACCGTTCCACACGCCCAGGTCAGTTTTCTAACAGAAGGTTCGCAGCTTCGTCGTTTTGTCCGGAAAGTCCTCGTTTTTGCTATCATCTTGTCTGGTATGCTGTTTTAGGCCTGTAAACAAAAGTGTAGATGATTAAGCATCCGAATGACGGTTTTACGGCCGAAAACGCATAAAATAGGGGTAAAACGGGGGACTAAAATATGTGTAAATTAGCGAATATCATAAACCTTACGCCTTTTTTACTCTCTGATCGAGGTTCTCGGCATTGAAAAATCTTCGTAAACTAAATCACACGTGTATATGTTTACATTTAAGAGATATACAGTCAAGAAAATCAAGGGCAGCGGTGATATATATGCGGATTAGACACAAAAAAAAACACTCAACAAATGGCTACAATTTAGAGAATGTGTTTAGTGACGGCATCAGATTCTTAATTGATGGAGAAAGGTCTGGTGGCAAGAAAAGCTGCTTCTAGGAGGTTGTCAAGTGTTTTCGCTCGACGATTCCATTCTTGGGTGGTTGGTTTGGCCCTTGTTCCTGTAACTCGAATCCTAGCCCGGTATATCTCATTTTAATTTTACACCATTGTGAACCTTACGCCTTTTTTACTCTCTGATTGAGGTTCTCGGCATTGAAAAATCTTCGTAAACTAAATCACACGTGTATATGTTGACATTTAAGAGATATACAGTCAAGAAAATCAATGGCTATGGTGATATATATGTGGATTAGACACCAAAAAAAAACACTCAACAAATGGCTACAATTTAAGGAATGTGTTTAATGACGGCATCAGATTCCTAATTGATGGAGAAAGGTCTGGTGGTAAGAAAAGCTGCTTCTAGGAGGTTGTCAAGTGTTTTCGCTCAACGATTCCATTCTTGGGTGGTTGGTTTGGCCCTTGTTCCTTTAACTCGAATCCTAGCCCGGTATATCCCATTTTAATTTTACACCATTGTGAACCTTACGCCTTTTTAACTCTCTGATAGTGGTTCTCGGCATTGAAAAATCTTCGTAAACTAAATCACACATGTATATGTTGACATTTAAGAGATATACAGTCAAGAAAATCAACGGCAATGGTGATATATATGCGGATTAGACACAAAAAAAAAAACACTCAACAAATGGATACAATTTAAGTAATATGTTTAGTGACTGCATCAGATTCCTAATTGATGGAGAAAGGTCTAGTGGTAAGAAAAGCTGCTTCTAGGAGGTTGTCAAGTGTTTTCGCTCGATGATTCCATTCTTGGGTGATTGGTTTGGCCCTTGTTCCTGTAACTCGAATCCTAGCCCGGTATATCCCATTTTAATTTTACACCATTGTGAACCTTACACCTTTTTTACTCTCTGATAGAGGTTCTCGGCATTGAAAAATCTTCGTAAACTAAATCACACGTGTATATGTTGACATTTAAGAGATATACAGTCAAGAAAATCAAGGGCAATGGTGATATATATGCGGATTAGACACAAAAAATAACACTCAACAAATGGCTACAATTCAAGGAATGTGTTTAGTGACGGGATCAGATTTCTAATTAATGGAGAAAGGTCTGGTGGCAAGAAAAGCAGCTTCTAGGAGGTTTTCAAGTGTTTTCGCTCGACGATTCCATTCTTGGTGGTTGGTTTGGCCCTTGTTCCTGTAACTCGAATCCTAGCCCGGTATGTCACATTTAAATTTTACACCATTGTGAACCTTACTCATTTTTTACTCTCTGATCGAGGTTCTCGGCATTGAAAAATCTTCGTCAACTAAATCACACGTGTATATGTTTACATTTAAGGATATACAGTCAAGAAAATCAAGGGCACCGGTGATATATATGCGGATTAGACACCAAAAAAAAAAACACTCAACAAATGGCTACAATTTAAAGAATGTGTTTAGTGACGGCATCAGATTCTTAATTGATGGAGAAAGGTCTGGTGGCAAGAAAAGCTGCTTCTAGGAGGTTGTCAAGTGTTTTCGCTCGACGATTCCATTCTTGGGTGGTTGGTTTGGCCCTTGTTCCTGTAACTCATATCCTAGCCCGGTATATCTCATTTTAATTTTACACCATTGTGAACCTTACGCCTTTTTTACTCTCTGATTGAGGTTCTCGGCATTGAAAAATCTTCGTAAACTAAATCACACATGTATATGTTGACATTTAAGAGATATACAGTCAAGAAAATCAATGGCTATGGTGATATATATGTGGATTAGACACCAAAAAAAAAACACTCAACAAATGGCTACAATTTAAGGAATGTGTTTAATGACGGCATCAGATTCCTAATTGATGGAGAAAGGTCTGGTGGTAAGAAAAGCTGCTTCTAGGAGGTTGTCAAGTGTTTTCGCTCAACGATTCCATTCTTGGGTGGTTGGTTTGGCCCTTGTTCCTTTAACTCGAATCCTAGCCCGGTATATCCCATTTTAATTTTACACCATTGTGAACCTTACGCCTTTTTTACTCTCTGATAGAGGTTCTCGGCATTGAAAAATCTTCGTAAACTAAATCACACATGTATATGTTGACATTTAAGAGATATACAGTCAAGAAAATCAACGGCAATGGTGATATATATGCGGATTAGACACAAAAAAAAACACTCAACAAATGGATACAATTTAAGTAATGTGTTTAGTGACGGCATCAGATTCCTAATTGATGGAGAAAGGTCTAGTGGTAAGAAAAGCTGCTTCTAGGAGGTTGTCAAGTGTTTTCGCTCGATGATTCCATTCTTGGGTGATTGGTTTGGCCCTTGCTCCTGTAACTCGAATCCTAGCCCGGTATATCCCATTTTAATTTTACACCATTGTGAACCTTACACCTTTTTTACTCTCTGATAGAGGTTCTCGGCATTGAAAAATCTTCGTAAACTAAATCACACGTGTATATGTTGACATTTAAGAGATATACAGTCAAGAAGATCAAGGGCAATGGTGATATATATGCGGATTAGACACAAAAAATAACACTCAACAAATGGCTACAATTCAAGGAATGTGTTTAGTGACGGCATCAGATTTCTAATTAATGGAGAAAGGTCTGGTGGCAAGAAAAGCTGCTTCTAGGAGGTTTTCAAGTGTTTTCGCTCGACGATTCCATTCTTGGGTGGTTGGTTTGGCCCTTGTTCCTGTAACTCGAATCCTAGCCCGGTATGTCACATTTAAATTTTACACCATTGTGAACATTACGCATTTTTTACTCTCTGATCGAGGTTCTCGGCATTGAAAACTCTTCGTAAACTAAATCACACGTGTATATGTTGACATTTAAGTGAAATACAGTCAAACAAATCAAGGGCAATGGTGATATATATGCGGATTAGACACAAAAAAAACACTCAACAAATGGCTACAATTCAAGGAATGTGTTTAGTGACGGCATCAGATTCCTAATTGATGGAGAAAGGTCTGGTGGCAAGAAAAGCTGCTTCTAGGAGGTTGTCAAGTGTTTTCGCTCGACGATTCCATTCTTGGGTGGTTGGTTTGGCCCTTGTTCCTGTAACTCGAATCCTAGCCCGGTATATCCCATTTTAATTTTACACCATTGTGAACCTTACGCCTTTTTTACTCTCTGATCGAGGTTCTTGGCATTGAAAAATCTTCGTAAACTAAATCACACGTGTATATGTTGATATTTAAGAGATATACAGTCAAGAAAATCAAGGGCAATGGTGATATATATGCGGATTAGACACCAAAAAAACTCAACAAATGGCTACAATTTAACGAATGTGTTTAGTGACGGCATCAGATTCCTAATTGATGGAGAAAGGTCTGGTGGCAAGACAAGCTGCTTCTAGGAGTTTGTTAAGTGTTTTCGCTCGATGATTCCATTATTGGGTGGTTGGTTTGCCCCTTGTTCATGTAACTTGAATCCTAGCCCGGTATATCCCATTTTAATTTTACACCATTGTGAACCTAACGCCTTTTTTACTCTCTGATCGAGGTTCTTGGCATTGAAAAATCTTTGTAAACTAAATCACACATGTATATGTTGATATTTAAGAGATATAAAGTCAAGAAAATCAAGGGCAATGGTGATATATATGCGGATTAGACACCAAAAAAAAAAACACTCAACAAATGGCTACAATTTAAGGAATGTGTTTAGTGACGGCATCAGATTCCTAATTGATGGAGAAAGGTCTGGTGGCAAGAAAAGCTGCTTCTAGGAGGTTGTCAAGTGTTTTCGCTCGACGATTCCATTCTTGGGTGGTTGGTTTGGCCCTTGTTCCTGTAACTCGAATCCTAGGCCGGTATATCCCATTTTAATTTTACACCATTGTGAACCTTACGGCTTTTTTACTCTCTGATCGAGGTTCTCGACATTTAAAAATCTTCGTCAACTAAATCACACGTGTATATGTTGATATTTAAGAGATATACCGTCAAGAAAATCAAGGGCAATGGTGATATATATGCGGATTAGACACAAAAAAACACTCAACAAATGGCTACAATTTAAGGAATATGTTTAGTGACGGCATCAGATTCCTAATTGATGGAAAAATCTTCGTAAACTAAATCACACGTGTATATGTTGATATTTAAGAGATATACAGTCAAGAAAATCAAGGGTAATGGTGATATATATATATATATATGCGGATTAGACCCCAAAAAAACACTCAACAAATGGCTACAATTTAAGAAATGTGTTTAGTGACGACATCAGAATCCAAATTGATGGAGCAAGGTCTGGTGGTAAGAAAAGCTGCTTCTAGGACTCGAATCCTAGCCCGGTATATCCCATTTTAATTTTACACCATTGTGTACCTTACGCCTTTTTTACTCTCTGATCGAGGTTCTCGGCATTGAAAAATCTCCGTAAACTAAATCACACGTGTATATGTTGACATTTAAGAGATATACAGTTAAGAAAATCAAGGGCAATGGTGATATATATGCGGATTAGACACAAAAAAAAACACTCAACAAATGGCTAAAATTCAAGGAATGTGTTTAGTGACGGCATCAAATTCCTAATTGATGGAGAAAGGTCTGGTGGCACGAAAAGCTGCTTCTAGGAGGTTGTCAAGTGTTTTCGCTCGACGATTCCATTCTTGGGTGGTAGGTTTGGCCCTTGTTCCTGTAACTCGAATTCTAGCCCGGTATATCCCATTTTAATTTTGCACCATTGTGAACCTTACGCCTTTTTTACTCTCTGATCGAGGTTCTCGGCATTGAAAAATCTCCGTAAACTAAATCACACGTGTATATGTTGATATTTAAGAGATATACAGTCAAAAAAACAAAGGGAAATGGTGATATATATGCGGATTAGACACAAAAAAAACACTCAACAAATGGCTACAATTCAAGGAATGTGTTTAGTGACGGCATCAGATTCCTAATTGATGGAGAAAGGTCTGGTGGCAAGAAAAACTGCTTCTAGGAGGTTGTAACGTGTTTTCGCTCGACGATTCCATTCTTGGGTGGTTGGTTTGGCCCTTGTTACTGTAACTCGAATCCTAGCCCGGTATATCCCATTTTAATTTTACACCATTGTGAACCTTACGCCTTTTTTACTCTCTGATCGAGGTTCTTGGCATTGAAAAATCTTCGTAAACTAAATCACACGTGTATATGTTGATATTTAAGAGATATACAGTCAAGAAAATCAAGGGCAATGGTGATATATATGCGGATTAGACACCAAAAAAAACTCAACAAATGGCTACAATTTAAGGAATGTGTTTAGTGACGGCATCAGATTCCTAATTGATGGAGAAAGGTCTGGTGGCAAGAAAAGCTGCTTCTAGGAAGTTGTCAAGTGTTTTCGCTCGACGATTCCATTCTTGGGTGGTTGGTTTGGCCCTTGTTCCTGTAACTCGAATCCTAGCCCGATATATCCCAATTTAATTTTAAACCATTGTGAACCTTACGCCTTTTTTACTCTCTGATCGAGGTTCTCGGCATTGAAAAATCTTCGTAAACTAAATCACACGTGTATATGTTGATATTTAAGAGATATACAGTCAAGAAAATCAAGGGCAATGGTGATATATATGCGGATTAGACACCAAAAAAAACTCAACAAATGGCTACAATTTAAGGAATGTGTTTAGTGACGGCATCAGATTCCTAATTGATGGAGAAAGGTCTGGTGGCAAGAAAAGCTGCTTCTAGGAAGTTGTCAAGTGTTTTCGCTCGACGATTCCATTCTTGGGTGGTTGGTTTGGCCCTTGTTCCTGTAACTCGAATCCTAGCCCGATATATCCCAATTTAATTTTAAACCATTGTGAACCTTACGCCTTTTTTACTCTCTGATCGAGGTTCTCGGCATTGAAAAATCTTCGTAAACTAAATCACACGTGTATATGTTGACATTTAAGAGATATACAGTCAAGAAAATCAAGGGCAATGGTGATATATATGCGGATTAGACACAAAAAAAAACACTCAACAAATGGCTAAAATTCAAGGAATGTGTTTAGTGACGGCATCAAATTCCTAATTGATGGAGAAAGGTCTGGTGGCACGAAAAGCTGCTTCTAGGAGGTTGTCAAGTGTTTTCGCTCGACGATTCCATTCTTGGGTGGTAGGTTTGGCCCTTGTTCCTGTAACTCGAATTCTAGCCCGGTATATCCCATTTTAATTTTGCACCATTGTGAACCTTACGCCTTTTTTACTCTCTGATCGAGGTTCTCGGCATTGAAAAATCTCCGTAAACTAAATCACACGTGTATATGTTGATATTTAAGAGATATACAGTCAAAAAAACAAAGGGAAATGGTGATATATATGCGGATTAGACACAAAAAAAACACTCAACAAATGGCTACAATTCAAGGAATGTGTTTAGTGACGGCATCAGATTCCTAATTGATGGAGAAAGGTCTGGTGGCAAGAAAAGCTGCTTCTAGGAGGTTGTAACGTGTTTTCGCTCGACGATTCCATTCTTGGGTGGTTGGTTTGGCCCTTGTTACTGTAACTCGAATCCTAGCCCGGTATATCCCATTTTAATTTTACACCATTGTGAACCTTACGCCTTTTTTACTCTCTGATCGAGGTTCTTGGCATTGAAAAATCTTCGTAAACTAAATCACACGTGTATATGTTGATATTTAAGAGATATACAGTCAAGAAAATCAAGGGCAATGGTGATATATATGCGGATTAGACACCAAAAAAAACTCAACAAATGGCTACAATTTAAGGAATGTGTTTAGTGACGGCATCAGATTCCTAATTGATGGAGAAAGGTCTGGTGGCAAGAAAAGCTGCTTCTAGGAAGTTGTCAAGTGTTTTCGCTCGACGATTCCATTCTTGGGTGGTTGGTTTGGCCCTTGTTCCTGTAACTCGAATCCTAGCCCGATATATCCCAATTTAATTTTAAACCATTGTGAACCTTACGCCTTTTTTACTCTCTGATCGAGGTTCTCGGCATTGAAAAATCTTCGTAAACTAAATCACACGTGTATATGTTGACATTTAAGAGATATACAGTCAAGAAAATCAAGGGCAATGGTGATATATATGCGGATTAGACACCAAAAAAAACACTCAACAAATGGATACAATTTAAGGAATGTGTTTAGTGACGGCATCAGATTCCTAATTGATGGAGAAAGGTCTGGTGGCAAGAAAAGCTGCTTCTAGGAGGTTGTCAAGTGTTTTCGCTCGACGATTCCATTCTTGGGTGGTTGGTTTGGCCCTTGTTCCTGTAACTCGAATCCTAGCCCGGTATATCCCATTTTAATTATACACCATTGTGAACCTTACGCCTTTTTTACTCTCTGATCGAGGTTCTTGGCATTGAAAAATCTTCGTAAACTAAATCACACGTGTATATGTTGATATTTATGAGATATACAGTCAAGAAAATCAAGGGCAATGGTGATATATATGCGGATTAGACACCAAAAAAAAACTCAACAAATGGCTACAATTTAAGGAATGTGTTTAGTGACGGCATCAGATTCCTAATTGATGGAGAAAGGTCTTGTGGCAAGAAAAGCTGCTTCTAGAAGGTTGTCAAGTGTTTTCGCTCGACGATTCCATTCTTGGGTGGTTGGTTTGGCCCTTGTTCCTGAAACTCGAATCCTTGCCCGATATATCCCAATTTAATTTTAAACCATTGTGAACCTTACGCCTTTTTTACTCTCTGATCGAGGTTCTCGGCATTGAAAAATCTTCGTAAACTAAATCACACGTGTATATGTTGACATTTAAGAGATATACAGTCAAGAAAATCAAGGGAAATGGTGATATATATGCGGATTAGACACAAAAAAAACACTCAACAAATGGCTACAATTCAAGGAATGTGTTTAGTGACGGCATCAGATTCCTAATTGATGGAGAAAGGTCTGGTGGCAAGAAAAGCTGATTCTAGGAGGTTGTAACGTGTTTTCGCTCGACGATTCCATTCTTGGGTGGTTGGTTTGGCCCTTGTTCCTGTAGCTCGAATCCTAGCCCGGTATATCCCATTTTAATTTTACACCATTGTGAACCTTACGCCTTTTTTACTCTCTGATCGAGGTTCTTGGCATTGAAAAATCTTCGTAAACTAAATCACACGTGTATATGTTGATATTTAAGAGATATACAGTCAAGAAAATCAAGGGCAATGGTGATATATATGCGGATTAGACACCAAAAAAAACTCAACAGATGGCTACAATTTAAGGAATGTGTTTAGTGACGGCATCAGATTCCTAATTGATGGAGAAAGGTTTGGTGGCAAGAAAAGCTGCTTCTAGGAGGTTGTCAAGTGTTTTCGCTCGACGATTCCATTCTTGGGTGGTTGGTTTGGCCCTTGTTCCTGTAACTCGAATCCTAGCCCGATATATCCCAATTTAATTTTAAACCATTGTGAACCTTACGCCTTTTTTACTCTCTGATCGAGGTTCTCGGCAATGAAAAATCTTCGTAAACTAAATCACACGTGTATATGTTGATATTTAAGAGATATAAAGTCAAGAAAATCAAGGGCAATGGTGATATATATGTGGATTAGACACCAAAAAAAAACACTCAACAAATGGATACAATTTAAGGAATGTGTTTAGTGACGGCATCAGATTCCTAATTGATGGAGAAAGGTCTGGTGGTAAGAAAAGCTGCTTCTAGGAGGTTGTCAAGTGTTTTCGCTCGACGATTCCATTCTTGGGTGGTTGGTTTGGCCCTTGTTCACGTAACTTGAATCCTAGCCCGGTATATCCCATTTTAATTTTACACCATTGTGAACCTAACGCCTTTTTTACTCTCTGATCGAGGTTCTCGGCATTGAAAAATCTTCGTAAACTAAATCACACGTGTATATGTTGATATTTAAGAGATATAAAGTCAAGAAAATCAAGGGCAATGGTGATATATATGTGGATTAGACACCAAAAAAAAACACTCAACAAATGGATACAATTTAAGGAATGTGTTTAGTGACGGCATCAGATTCTTAATTGATGGAGAAAGGTCTGGTGGTAAGAAAAGCTGCTTCTAGGAGGTTGTCAAGTGTTTTCGCTCGACGATTCCATTCTTGGGTGGTTGGTTTGGCCCTTGTTCCTGTAACTCGAATCCTAGGCCGGTATATCCCATTTTAATTTTACACCATTGTGAACCTTACGCCTTTTTTACTCTCTGATCGAGGTTCTCGGCATTTAAAAATCTTCGTCAACTAAATCACACGTGTATATGTTGATATTTAAGAGATATACCGTCAAGAAAATCATGGGCAATGGTGATATATATGCGGATTAGACACAAAAAAAACACTCAACAAATGGCTACAATTTAAGGAATATGTTTAGTGACGGCATCAGATTCCTAATTGATGGAAAAATCTTCGTAAACTAAATCACACGTGTATATGTTGATATTTAAGAGATATACAGTCAAGAAAATCAAGGGCAATGGTGATATATATATATATATGCGGATTAGACCCCAAAAAAATACTCAACAAATGGCTACAATTTAAGAAATGTGTTTAGTGACGACATCAGAATCCAAATTGATGGAGCAAGGTCTGGTGGTAAGAAAAGCTGCTTCTAGGACTCGAATCCTAGCCCGTTATATCCCATTTTAATTTTACACCATTGTGTACCTTACGCCTTTTTTACTCTCTGATCGAGGTTCTCGGCATTGAAAAATCTCCGTAAACTAAATCACACGTGTATATGTTGACATTTAAGAGATATACATTCAAGAAAATCAAGGGCAATGGTGATATATATGCGGATTAGACACAAAAAAAAACACTCAACAAATGGCTAAAATTCAAGGAATGTGTTTAGTGACGGCATCAAATTCCTAATTGATGGAGAAAGGTCTGGTGGCACGAAAAGCTGCTTCTAGGAGGTTGTCAAGTGTTTTCGCTCGACGATTCCATTCTTGGGTGGTTGGTTTGGCCCTTGTTCCTGTAACTCGAATTCTAGCCCGGTATATCCCATTTTAATTTTGCACCATTGTGAACCTTACGCCTTTTTTACTCTCTGATCGAGGTTCTCGGCATTGAAAAATCTCCGTAAACTAAATCACACGTGTATATGTTGACATTTAAGAGATATACAGTCAAAAAAATCAAGGGAAATGGTGATATATATGCGGATTAGACACAAAAAAAACACTCAACAAATGGCTACAATTCAAGGAATGTGTTTAGTGACGGCATCAGATTCCTAATTGATGGAGAAAGGTCTGGTGGCAAGAAAAGCTGCTTCTAGGAGGTTGTAACGTGTTTTCGCTCGACGATTCCATTCTTGGGTGGTTGGTTTGGCCCTTGTTCCTGTAACTCGAATCCTAGCCCGGTATATCCCATTTTAATTTTACACCATTGTGAACCTTACGCCTTTTTTACTCTCTGATCGAGGTTCTTGGCATTGAAAATCTTCGTAAACTAAATCACACTTGTATATGTTGATATTTAAGAGATATACAGTCAAGAAAATCAAGGGCAATGGTGATATATATGCGGATTAGACACCAAAAAAAACTCAACAAATGGCTACAATTTAACGAATGTGTTTAGTGACGGCATCAGATTCCTAATTGATGGAGAAAGGTCTGGTGGCAAGAATAGCTGCTTCTAGGAGGTTGTCAAGTGTTTTCGCTCGACGATTCCATTCTTGGGTGGTTGGTTTGGCCCTAGTTCCTGTAACTCGAATCCTAGCCCGGTATATCCCATTTTAATTTTACACCATTGTGAACCTTACGCCTTTTTTACTCTCTGATCGAGGTTCTTGGCATTGAAAAATCTTCGTAAACTAAATCACACGTGTATATGTTGATATTTAAGAGATATACAGTCAAGAAAATCAAGGGCAATGGTGATATATATGCGGATTAGACACCAAAAAAAAAACTCAACAAATCGCTACAATTTAAGGAATGTGTTTAGTGACGGCATCAGATTCCTAATTGATGGAGAAAGGTCTGGTGGCAAGAAAAGCTGCTTCTAGGAGGTTGTTAAGTGTTTTCGCTCGATGATTCCATTATTGGGTGGTTGGTTTGCCCCTTGTTCATGTAACTCGAATCCTAGCCCGGTATATCCCATTTTAATTTTACACCATTGTGAACCTTACGCCTTTTTTACTCTCTGATCGAGGTTCTCGGCATTCAAAAATCTTCGTAAACTAAATCACACGTGTATATGTTGATATTTAAGAGATATAAAGTCAAGAAAATTAAGGGCAATGGTGATATATATGCGGATTAGACACCAAAAAAAAACACTCAACAAATGGCTACAATTTAAGGAATGTGTTTAGTGACGGCATCAGATTCCTAATTGATGGAGAAAGGTCTGGTGGAAGAAAAGCTGCTTCTAGGAGGTTGTCAAGTGTTTTCGCTCGACGATTCCATTCTTGGGTGGTTGGTTTGGCCCTTGTTCCTGTAACTCGAATCCTAGCCCGGTATATCCCATTTTAATTTTACACCATTGTGAACCTTACGCCTTTTTTACTCTCTGATCGAGGCTCTCGGCATTGAAAAATCTTCGTAATCTAAATCACACGTGTATATGTTGATATTTAAGAGATATACCGTCAAGAAAATCAAGGGCAATGGTGATATATATGCGGATTAGACACAAAAAAAAACACACTCAACAAATTGCTACAATTTAAGGAATATGTTTAGTGACGGCATCAGATTCCTAATTGATGGAAAAATCTTCGTAAGCTAAATCACACGTGTATATGTTGATATTTAAGAGATATACAGTCAAGAAAATCAAGGGCAATGGTGATATATATGCGGATTAGACCCCAAAAAAACACTCAACAAATGGCTACAATTTAAGAAATGTGTTTAGTGACGACATCAGAATCCAAATTGATGGAGCAAGGTCTGGTGGTAAGAAAAGCTGCTTCTAGGACTCGAATCCTAGCCCGGTATATCACATTTTAATTTTACACCATTGTGAACCTTAAGCTGCTTCTCGGCATTGAAAAATCTCCGTAAACTAAATCACACGTGTATATGTTGACATTTAAGAGATATACAGTCAAGAAAATCAAGGGCAATGGTGATATATATGCGGATTAGACACAAAAAAAAAACACTCAACAAATGGCTACAATTTAAGGAATGTGTTTAGTGACGGCATCAGATTCCTAATTGATAGAGAAAGGTCTGGTGGCAAGAAAAGCTGCTTCTAGGAGGTTGTCAAGTGTTTTCGCTCGACGATTCCATTCTTGGGTCGTTGGTTTGGCCCTTGTTCCTCTAACTCGAATCCTAGCCCGGTATATCCCATTTTAATTTTACACCATTGTGAACCTTACGCCTTTTTTACTCTCTGATCGAGGTTCTCGGCATTGAATAAATCTACGTAAACTAAATCACACGTGTATATGTTGACATTTAAGAGATATATAGTCAAAAAAATCAAGGGCAATGGTGATATATATGCGGATTAGACACAAAAAAATACACTCAACAAATGGCTACAATTCAAGGAATGTGTTTAGTGACGGCATCAGATTCCTAATTGATGGAGAAAGGTCTGGTGGCAAGAAAAGCTGCTTCTAGGAGGTTGTCAAGTGTTTTCGCTCGACGATTCCATTCTTGGGTGGTTGGTTTGGCCCTTGTTCCTGTAACTCGAATCCTAGCCCTGTATATCCCATTTTAATTTTACACCATTGTGAACCTTACGCCTTTTTTACTCTCTGATCGAGGTTCTTGGCATTGAAAAATCTTCGTAAACTAAATCACACGTGTATATGTTGATATTTAAGAGATATACAGTCAAGAAAATCAAGGGCAATGGTGATATATATGCGGATTAGACACCAAAAAAAAAACTCAGCAAATGGCTACAATTTAAGAAATGTGTTTAGTGACGACATCAGAATCCAAATTGATGGAGCAAGGTCTGGTGGTAAGAAAAGCTTCTTCTAGGACTCGAATCCTAGCCCGGTATATCACATTTTAATTTTACACCATTGTGAACCTTACGCCTTTTTTACTCTCTGATCGAGGTTCTCGGCATTGAATAATCTCCGTAAACTAAATCACACGTGTATATGTTGACATTTAAGAGATATACAGTCAAGAAAATCAAGGGCAATGGTGATATATATGCGGATTAGACACAAAAAAAAACACTCAACAAATGGCTACAATTTAAGGAATGTGTTTAGTGACGGCATCAGATTCCTAATTGATGGAGAAAGGTCTGGTGGCAAGAAAAGCTGCTTCTAGGAGGTTGTCAAGTGTTTTCGCTCGACGATTCCATTCTTGGGTGGTTGGTTTGGCCCTTGTTCCTCTAACTCGAATCCTAGCCCGGTATATCCCATTTTAATTTTACACCATTGTGAACCTTACGCCTTTTTTACTCTCTGATCGAGGTTCTCGGCATTGAATAAATCTCCGTAAACTAAATCACACGTGCATATGTTGACATTTAAGAGATATATAGTCAAAAAAATCAAGGGCAATGGTGATATATATGCGGATTAGACACAAAAAAAACACTCAACAAATGGCTACAATTCAAGGAATGTGTTTAGTGACGGCATCAGATTCCTAATTGATGGAGAAAGGTCTGGTGGCAAGAAAAGCTGCTTCTAGGAGGTTGTCAAGTGTTTTCGCTCGACGATTCCATTCTTGGGTGGTTGGTTTGGCCCTTGTTCCTGTAACTCGAATCCTAGCCCGGTATATCCCATTTTAATTTTACACCATTGTGAACCTTACGCCATTTTTACTCTCTGATCGAGGTTCTTGGCATTGAAAAATCTTCGTAAACTAAATCACACGTGTATATGTTGATATTTAAGAGATATACAGTCAAAAAAATCAAGGGCAATGGTGATATATATGCGGATTAGACACAAAAAAAAAACACTCAACAAATGGCTACAATTCAAGGAATGTGTTTAGTGACGGCATCAGATTCCTAATTGATGGAGAAAGGTCTGGTGGCAAGAAAAGCTGCTTCTAGGAGGTTGTCAAGTGTTTTCGCTCGACGATTCCATTCTTGGGTGGTTGGTTTGGCCCTTGTTCCTGTAACTCGAATCCTAGCCCGGTATATCCCATTTTAATTTTACACCATTGTGAACCTTACGCCTTTTTTACTCTCTGATCGAGGTTCTTGGCATTGAAAAATCTTCGTAAACTAAATCACACGTGTATATGTTGATATTTAAGAGATATACAGTCAAGAAAATCAAGGGCAATGGTGATATATATGCGGATTAGACACCAAAAAGAAACTCAACAAATGGCTACAATTTAAGGAATGTGTTTAGTGACGGCATCAGATTCCTAATTGATGGAGAAAGGTCTGGTGGCAAGAAAAGCTGCTTCTAGGAGGTTGTTAAGTGTTTTCGCTCGATGATTCCATTATTGGGTGGTTGGTTTGCCCCTTGTTCATGTAACTCGAATCCTAGCCCGGTATATCCCATTTTAATTTTACACCATTGTGAACCTTACGCCTTTTTTACTCTCTGATCGAGGTTCTCGGCATTGAAAAATCTTCGTAAACTAAATCACACGTGTATATGTTGATATTTAAGAGATATAAAGTCAAGAAAATCAAGGGCAATGGTGATATATATGCGGATTAGACACAAAAAAAAAACACTCAACAAATGGCTACAATTCAAGGAATGTGTTTAGTGACGGCATCAGATTCCTAATTGATGGAGAAAGGTCTGGTGGCAAGAAAAGCTGCTTCTAGGAGGTTGTCAAGTGTTTTCGCTCGACGATTCCATTCTTGGGTGGTTGGTTTGGCCCTTGTTCCTGTAACTCGAATCCTAGCCCGGTATATCCCATTTTAATTTTACACCATTGTGAACCTTACGCCTTTTTTACTCTCTGATCGAGGTTCTTGGCATTGAAAAATCTTCGTAAACTAAATCACACGTGTATATGTTGATATTTAAGAGATATACAGTCAAGAAAATCAAGGGCAATGGTGATATATATGCGGATTAGACACCAAAAAAAAACTCAACAAATGGCTACAATTTAAGGAATGTGTTTAGTGACGGCATCAGATTCCTAATTGATGGAGAAAGGTCTGGTGGCAAGAAAAGCTGCTTCTAGGAGGTTGTTAAGTGTTTTCGCTCGACGATTCCATTCTTGGGTGGTTGGTTTGGCCCTTGTTCCTGTAACTCGAATCCTAGCCCGGTATATCCCATTTTAATTTTACACCATTGTGAACCTTACGCCTTTTTTACTCTCTCATCGAGGCTCTCGGCATTGAAAAATCTTCGTAATCTAAATCACACGTGTATATGTTGATATTTAAGAGATATACCGTCAAGAAAATCAAGGGCAATGGTGATATATATGCGGATTAGACACAAAAAAAAAACACTCAACAAATTGCTACAATTTAAGGAATATGTTTAGTGACGGCATCAGATTCCTAATTGATGGAAAAATCTTCGTAAACTAAATCACACGTGTATATGTTGATATTTAAGAGATATACAGTCAAGAAAATCAAGGGCAATGGTGTTATATATGCGGATTAGACCCCAAAAAAACACTCAACAAATGGCTACAATTTAAGAAATGTGTTTAGTGACGACATCAGAATCCAAATTGATGGAGCAAGGTCTGGTGGTAAGAAAAGCTGCTTCTAGGACTCGAATCCTAGCCCGGTATATCACATTTTAATTTTACACCATTGTGAACCTTACGCCTTTTTTACTCTCTGATCGAGGTTCTCGGCATTGAAAAATCTCCGTAAACTAAATCACACGTGTATATGTTGACATTTAAGAGATATACAGTCAAGAAAATCAAGGGCAATGGTGATATATATGCGGATTAGACAAAAAAAAACACTCAACAAATGGCTACAATTTAAGGAATGTGTTTAGTGACGGCATCAGATTCCTAATTGATGGAGAAAGGTCTGGTGGCAAGAAAAGCTGCTTCTAGGAGGTTGTCAAGTGTTTTCGCTCGACGATTCCATTCTTGGGTGGTTGGTTTGGCCTTTGTTCCTCTAACTCGAATCCTAGCCCGGTATATCCCATTTTAATTTTACACCATTGTGAACCTTACGCCTTTTTTACTCTCTGATCGAGGTTCTCGGCATTGAATAAATCTCCGTAAACTAAATCACACGTGTATATGTTGACATTTAAGAGATATATAGTCAAAAAAATCAAGGGCAATGGTGATATATATGCGGATTAGACACAAAAAAACACTCAACAAATGGCTACAATTCAAGGAATGTGTTTAGTGACGGCATCAGATTCCTAATTGATGGAGAAAGGTCTGGTGGCAAGAAAAGCTGCTTCTAGGAGGTTGTCAAGTGTTTTCGCTCGACGATTCCATTCTTGGGTGGTTGGTTTGGCCCTTGTTCCTGTAACTCGAATCCTAGCCCGGTATATCCCATTTTAATTTTACACCATTGTGAACCTTACGCCTTTTTTACTCTCTGATCGAGGTTCTTGGCATTGAAAAATCTTCGTAAACTAAATCACACGTGTATATGTTGATATTTAAGAGATATACAGTCAAGAAAATGAAAGGCAATGGTGATATATATGCGGATTAGACACCAAAAAAAAACTCAGCAAATGGCTACAATTTAAGGAATGTGTTTAGTGACGGCATCAGATTCCTAATTGATGGAGAAAGGTCTGGTGGCAAGAAAAGCTGCTTCTAGGAGGTTGTTAAGTGTTTTCGCTCGATGATTCCATTATTGGGTGGTTGGTTTGCCCCTTGTTCATGTAACTCGAATCCTAGCCCGGTATATCCCATTTTAATTTTACACCATTGTGAACCTTACGCCTTTTTTACTCTCTGATCGAGGTTCTCGGCATTGAAAAATCTTCGTAAACTAAATCACACGTGTATATGTTGATATTTAAGAGATATAAAGTCAAGAAAATCAAGGGCAATGGTGATATATATGCGGATTAGACACCAAAAAAAAAACACTCAACAAATGGCTACAATTTAAGGAATGTGTTTAGTGACGGCATCAGATTCCTAATTGATGGAGAAAGGTCTGGTGGCAAGAAAAGCTGCTTCTAGGAGGTTGTCAAGTGTTTTCGCTCGACGATTCCATTCTTGGGTGGTTGGTTTGGCCCTTGTTCCTGTAACTCAAATCCTAGCCCGGTATATCCCATTTTAATTTTACACCATTGTGAACCTTACGCCTTTTTTACTCTCTGATCGAGGCTCTCGGCATTGAAAAATCTTCGTTATCTAAATCACACGTGTATATGTTGATATTTAAGAGATATACCGTCAAGAAAATCAAGGGCAATGGTGATATATATGCGGATTAGACACAAAAAAAAAAACACTCAACAAATGGCTACAATTTAAGGAATATGTTTAGTGACGGCATCAGATTCCTAATTGATGGAAAAATCTTTGTAAACTAAATCACACGTGTATATTTTGATATTTAAGAGATATACAGTCAAGAAAATCAAGGGCAATGGTGATATATATGCGGATTAGACCCCAAAAAAACACTCAACAAATGGCTACAATTTAAGAAATGTGTTTAGTGACGACATCAGAATCCAAATTGATGGAGCAAGGTCTGGTGGTAAGAAAAGCTGCTTCTAGGACTCGAATCCTAGCCCGGTATATCACATTTTAATTTTACACCATTGTGAACCTTACGCCTTTTTTACTCTCTGATCGAGGTTCTCGGCATTGAAAAATCTCCGTAAACTAAATCACACGTGTATATGTTGACATTTAAGAGATATACAGTCAAGAAAATCAAGGGCAATGGTGATATATATGCGGATTAGACACAAAAAAAAACACTCAACAAATGGCTACAATTTAAGGAATGTGTTTAGTGACGGCATCAGATTCCTAATTGATGGAGAAAGGTCTGGTGGCAAGAAAAGCTGCTTCTAGGAGGTTATCAAGTGTTTTCGCTCGACGATTCCATTCTTGGGTGGTTGGTTTGGCCCTTGTTCCTGTAACTCGAATCCTAGCCCGGTATATCCCATTTTAATTTTACACCATTGTGAACCTTACGCCTTTTTTACTCTCTGATCGAGGTTCTCGGCATTGAATAAATCTTCGTAAACTAAATCACACGTGTATATGTTGATATTTAAGAGATATACAGTCAAGAAAATCAAGGGCAATGGTGATATATATGCGGATTAGACACCAAAAAAAAACTCAACAAATGGCTACAATTTAAGGAATGTGTTTAGTGACGGCATCAGATTCCTAATTGATGGAGAAAGGTCTGGTGGCAAGAAAAGCTGCTTCTAGGAGGTTGTTAAGTGTTTTCGCTCGATGATTCCATTATTGGGTGGTTGGTTTGCCCCTTGTTCATGTAACTCGAATCCTAGCCCAGTATATCCCATTTTAATTTTACACCATTGTGAACCTTACGCCTTTTTTACTCTCTGATCGAGGTTCTCGGCATTGAAAAATCTTCGTAAACTAAATCATACGTGTATATGTTGATATTTAAGAGATATAAAGTCAAGAAAATCAAGGGCAATGGTGATATATATGCGGATTAGAAACAAAAAAAAAACACTCAACAAATGGCTACAATTTAAGGAATGTGTTTAGTGACGGCATCAGATTCCTAATTGATGGAGAATGGTCTGGTGGCAAGAAAAGCTGCTTCTAGGAGGTTGTCAAGTGTTTTCGCTCGACGATTCCATTTTTGGGTGGTTGGTTTGGCCCTTGTTCCTGTAACTCGAATCCTAGCCAGGTATATCCCATTTTAATCTTACACCATTGTGAACCTTACGCCTTTTTTACTCTCTGATCGAGGTTCTCGGCATTGAAAAATCTTCGTAAACTAAATCACACGTGTATATGTTGACATTTAAGAGATATACCGTCAAGAAAATCAAGGGCAATGGTGATATATATGCGGATTAGACACCAAAAAAATACTCAACAAATGGCTACAATTTAAGGAATATGTTTAGTGACTGCATCAGATTCCTAATTGATGGAGGAAGGTCTGGTGGTAAGAAAAGCTGCTTCTAGGAGGTTGTTAAGTGTTTTCGCTCGAAGATTCCATTCTTGGGTGGTTGGTTTGGCCCTTGTTCCTGTAACTCGAATCCTAGCCCGGTATATCCCATTTTAATTTTACACCATTGTGAACCTTACGCCTTTTTTACTCTCTGATCGAGGTTCTCGGCATTGAAAAATCTTCGTAAACTAAATCACTCGTGTATATCTTGACATTGAAGAGATATACAGTCAACCAAATCAAGGGCAATGGTGATATATATGCGGATTAGACACAAAAAAAACACTCAACAAATGGCTACAATTTAAGGAATGTGTTTAGTGACGGCATCAGATTCCTAATCGATGGAGAAAGGTCTGGTGGTAAGAAAGGCTGCTTCTAGGAGGTTGTCAAGTGTTTTCGCTCGACGATTCCATTATTGGGTGGTTGGTTTGGCCCTTGTTTCTGTAACTCGAATCCTAGCACGGTATATCCCATTTTAATTTTACACCATTGTGAACCTTACGCCTTTTTTACTCTTTGATTGAGGTTCTCGGCATTGAAAAATCTTCGTAACCTAAATCACACGTGTATGTTGATATTTAAGAGATATACAGTCAAGAAAATCAAGGGCAATGGTGATATATATGCGGATTAGACACGAAAAAAAAACACTCAACAAATGGCTACAATTTAAGGAATGTGTTTAGTGACGGCATCAGATTCCTAATTAATGGAGAAAGGTCTGGTGGCAAGAAAAGCTGCTTCTAGGAGGTTGTCAAGTGTTTTCGCTCGACGATTCCATTCTTGGGTGGTTGGTTTGGCCCTTGATCCTGTAACTCGAATCCTAGCCCGGTATATCCCATTTTAATTTTACACCATTGTGAACCTTACGCCTTTTTTACTCTCTGATCGAGGTTCTCGGCATTGAAAAATCTTCGTAAACTAAATCACACCTGTATATGTTGACATTTAACAGATATACAGTCAACAAAATCAAGGGCAATGGTGATATATATGCGGATTAGACACCAAAAAAAAACACTCAACAAATGGCTACAATTTAAGGAATGTGTTTAGTGACGGCATCAGATTCCTAATTGATGGAGGAAGGTCTGGTGGTAAGAAAAGCTGCTTCTAGGAGGTTGTCAAGTGTTTTCGCTCGACGATTCCATTCTTGGGTGGTTGGTTTGGCCCTTGTTCCTGTAACTCGAATCCAAGCCCAGTATATCCCATTTTAATTTTACACCATTATGAACCTTACGCCTTTTTTACTCTCTGATAGAGGTTCTCAGCATTGAAAAATCTTCGTAACCAAAATCACACGTGTATATGTTGATATTTAAGAGATATACAGTCATGAAAATCAAGGGCAATGGTGATATATATGCGGATTAGACACCAAAAAAAACACTCAACAAATGGCTACAATTTAAGGAATGTGTTTAGTGACGGCATCAGATTCCTAATTGATGGAGAAAGGTCTGGTGGTAAGAAAAGTTGCTTCTAGGAGGTTGTCAAGTGTTTTCGCTCGACGATTCCATTCTTGGGTGGTTGGTTTGGCCCTTGATCCTGTAACTCGAATTCTAGCCCGGTATATCCCATTTTAATTTTACACCATTGTGAACCTTACGCCTTTTTTACTCTCTGATCGAGGTTCTCGGCATTGAAAAATCTTCGTAAACTAAATCACACCTGTATATGTTGACATTTAACAGATATACAGTCAACAAAATCAAGGGCAATGGTGATATATATGCGGATTAGACACCAAAAAAAAACACTCAACAAATGGCTACAATTTAAGGAATGTGTTTACTGACGGCATCGGATTCCTAATTAATGGAGAAAGGTCTGGTGGCAAGAAAAGCTGCTTCTAGGAGGTTGTCAAGTGTTTTCGCTCGACGATTCCATTCTTGGGTGGTTGGTTTGGCCCTTGATCTTGTAACTCGAATCCTAGCCCGGTATATCCCATTTTAATTTTACACCATTGTGAACCTTACGCCTTTTTTACTCTCAGATAGAGGTTCTCAGCATTGAAAAATCTTCGTAAACTAAATCACACCTGTATATGTTGACATTTAACAGATATACAGTCAACAAAATCAAGGGCAATGGTGATATATATGCGGATTAGACACCAAAAAAACACTCAACAAATGGCTACAATTTAAGGAATGTGTTTAGGGACGGCATCAGATTCCTAATTGATGGAGGAAGGTCTGGTGGTAAGAAAAGCTGCTTCTAGGAGGTTGTCAAGTGTTTTCGCTCGACGATTCCATTCTTAGGTGGTTGGTTTGGCCCTTGTTCCTGTAACTCGAATCCTAGCCCAGTATATCCCATTTTAATTTTACACCATTATGAACCTTACGCCTTTTTTACTCTCTGATAGAGGTTCTCAGCATTGAAAAATCTTCGTAACCAAAATCACACGTGTATATGTTGATATTTAAGAGATATACAGTCATGAAAATCAAGGGCAATGGTGATATATATGCGGATTAGACACCAAAAAAAACACTCAACAAATGGCTACAATTTAAGGAATGTGTTTAGTGACGGCATCAGATTCTTAATTGATGGAGAAAGGTCTGGTGGTAAGAAAAGTTGCTACTAGGAGGTTGTCAAGTGTTTTCGCTCGACGATTCCATTCTTGGGTGGTTGGTTTGGCCCTTGCTCCTGTAACTCGAATCCTAGCCCGGTATATCCCATTTTAATTTTACACCATTATGAACCTTACGCCTTTTTTACTCTCTGATAGAGGTTCTCAGCATTGAAAAATCTTCGTAACCAAAATCACACGTGTATATGTTGATATTTAAGAGATATACAGTCATGAAAATCAAGGGCAATGGTGATATATATGCGGATTAGACACAAAAAAAAACACTCAACAAATGGCTACATTTTAAGGAATGTGTTTAGTGACGGCATCAGATTCCTAATTGATGGAGAAAGGTATGGTGGTAAGAAAAGCTGCTTTTAGGAGGTTGTCAAGTGTTTTCACTCAACGATTCCATTCTAGGGTGGTTGGTTTGGCCCTTGTTCCTGTAACTCGAAATCTAGCCCGGTATATCTCATTTTAATTTTACACAATTATGAACCTTACGCCTTTTTTACTCTCTGATAGAGGTTCTCGGCATTGAAAAATCTTCGTAACATAAATCACATGTGTATATGTTGATATCTAAGAGATATACAGTCAAGAAAATCATGGGCAATGGTGATATATATGCGGATTAGACACAAAAAAAAACACTCAACAAATGGCTACAATTTAAGGAATGTGTTTAGTGACTGCATCAGATTCCTAATTGATGGAGAAAGGTCTGGTGGTAAGAAAAGCTGCTTCTAGGAGGTTGTCAAGTGTTTTCGCTCGACGATTCCATTCTTGGGTGGTTGGTTTGGCCGTAGTTCCAGTAACTCGAATCCTAGCACGGTATATCCCATTTTAATTTTACACCATTGTGAACCTTACGCCTTTTTTACTCTCTAATCGAGGTTCTCGGCATTGAAAAATCTTCGTAAACTAAATCACATGTGTATATGTTGACATTTAAGAGATATACAGTCAAGAAAATCAAGGGCAATGGTGATATATATGCGGATTAGACACAAAAAAAAAATCAACAAATGGCTACAATTTAAGGAATGTGTTTAGTGTGGGCATCAGATTCCTAATTGATGGAGAAAGGTCTGGTGGCAAGAAAAGCTGCTTCTAGGAGGTTGTCAAGTGCTTTCGCTTGGCGATTCCATTCTTGGGTGGTTGGTTTGGCCCTTGTTCCTGTAACTCGAATCCTAGCCCGGTATATCCCATTTTAATTTTACACCATTGTGAACCTTACGCATTTTTTACTCTCTGATCGAGTTTCTCGGCATTGAAATATCTTCGTAAACAAAATCACACGTGTATGTGTTGACATTTAAAAGATATACAGTCAAGAAAATCAAGGACAATGGTTATATATATGCGGATTAGACACAAAAAAAAAACACTCAACAAATGGCTACAATTTAAGGAATGTGTTTAGTGACGGCATCAGATTCCTAATTGATGGAGAAAGATCTGGTGGTAAGAAAAGCTGCTTCTAGAAGGTTGTCAAGTGTTTTCGCTCGACGATTCCATTCTTGGGTGGTTGGTTTGCCCCTTGTTTCTGTAACTCAAATCCTAGCCCGGTATATCCCATTTTAATTTTACACCATTGTGAACCTTACGCCTTTTTTACTCTCTTATCGAGGTTCTCGGCATTAAAAATTCTTCGTAAACTAAATCACACGTGTATGTTGATATTTAAGAGATATACAGTCAAGAAAATCAAGGGCAATGGTGATATATATGCGGATTAGACACGAAAAAAAAACACTCAACAAATGGCTACAATTTAAGGAATGTGTTTAGTGACGGCATCAGATTCCTAATTGATGGAGAAACGTTTGGTGGCAAGAAAAGCTGCTTCTAGGAGGTTGTCAATTGTTTTCACTCGACGATTCCATTCTTGGGTGGTTGGTTTGGCCCTTGTTCCTGTAACTCGAATCCTAGCCCGGTATATCCCATTTTAATTTTACACCATTGTGAACCTTACGCCTTTTTTACTCTCTGATCGAGGTTATCGGCATTGAAAAATCTTCGTAAACTAAATCACACCTGTATATGTTTACATTTAAGAGATATACAGTCAAGAAAATCAAGGGCAACGGTGATATATATGCGGATTAAGCACCAAAAAAAAAACACTCAACAAATGGCTACAATTTAAGGAATGTGTTTAGTGTCGGCATCAGATTCCTAATTGATGGAGAAAGGTCTGGTGGCAAGAAAAGCTGCTTCTAGGAGGTTGTCAAGTGTTTTCGCTCGACGATTCCATTCTTGGGTGGTTGGTTTGGCCCTTGTTCCTGTAACTCGATTCCTAGCCCGGTATATCCCATTTTAATTTTACAAATTTGTGAACCTTACGCCTTTTTTACTCTCTGATCGAGGTTCTCGGCATTGAAAAATCTTCGTAAACTAAATCACACATGTATATGTTGACATTTAAGAGATATCCAGTCAAGAAAATCAAGGGCAATGGGGATATATATGAGGATTGGACACGAAAAAAAAAACACTCAACAAATGGCTACATTTTAAGGAATGTGTTTAGTGACGGCTTCAGATTCCTAATCGATGGAGAAAGGTCTGGTGGTAAGAAAAGCTGCTTGTAGGAGGTGGTCAAGTGTTTTCGCTCGACGATTCCATTCTTGGGTGGTTGGTTTGGCCCTTGTTTCTGTAACTCAAATCCTAGCCCGGTATATCCCATTTTAATTTTACACAATTGTGAACCTTACGCCTTTTTTACTCTCTGATTGAGGTTCTCGGCATTGAAAAATCTTCGTAAACTAAATCACACGTCTATGTTGATATTTAAGAGATATACAGTCAAGAAAATCAATGGCAATGGTGATATGTATGCGGATTAGACACAAAAAAACCACTCAACAAATGGCTACAACTTAAGGAATGTGTTTAGTGACGGCATCAGATTCCTAATTGATGGAGAAAGGTCTGGTGGCAAGAAAAGCTGCTTCTAAGAGGTTGTCAAGTGTTTTCGCTCGACGATTCCATTCTTGGGTGGTTGGTTTGGCCCTTGTTCCTGTAACTCGAATCCTAGCCCGGTATATCCCATTTTAATCTTACACCATTGTGAACCTTACGCCTTTTTTACTCTCTGATCGAGGTTCTCGGCATTGAAAAATCTTCGTAAACTAAATCACACATGTATATGTTGACATTTAAGAGATATACAGTCAAGAAAATCAAGGGCTATGGTGATATATATGCGGATTAGACACAAAAAAAAAACACTCAACAAATGGCTACAATTTAAGGAATGTGTTTAGTGACGGCATCAGATTCCTAATTGATTGAGAAAGGTCTGGTGGTAAGAAAAGCTGCTTCTAGGAGGTTGTCAAGTGTTTTCGCTCGACAATTCCACTCTTGGGTGGTTGGTTTGGCCCTGGTTTCTGTAACTCAAATCCTAGCCCGGTATATCCCATTTTAATTTTACACCACTGTGAACCTTACGCCTTTTTTACTCTCTGATTGAGGTTCTCGGCATTGAAAAATCTTCGTAAACTAAATCACACGTGTGTATGTTGACATTCAAGAGATATACAGTCAAGAAAACCCAGGGCAATGGTGATATATATGCGGATTAGACACCAAAAAAAACACTCAACAAATGGCTACAATTTAAGGAATGTGTTTAGCGACGGCATCAGATTCCTAATTGATGGAGAAAGGTCTGGTGGTAAGAAAAGCTGCTTCTAGGAGGTTGTCAAGTGTTTTCGCTCGACGATTCCATTCTTGGGTGGTTGGTTTGGCCCTTGTTTCTGTAACTCGAATCCTAGCCCGGTATATCCCATTTTAATTTTACACCATAGTGAACCTTACGCCTTTTTTACTCTCTGATCGAGGTTCTCGGCATTGAAAAATCTTCGTAAACTAAATCACACGTGTATATGTTGATATTTAAGAGATATACAGTCAAAAAATAAAGGGCAATGGTGATATATATGCGGATTAGACACCAAAAAAAATCACTCAACAAATGGCTACAATTTAAGGAATGTGTTTAGTGACGGCATCGGATTCCTAATTGATGGAGAAAGGTCTGGTGGCAAGAAAAGCTTCCTTTAGGAGGTTGTCAAGTGTTTTCGCTCGACGATTCCATTCTTGGGTGGTTGGTTTGGCCCTTGTTCCTGTAACTCGAATCCTAGCCCGGTATATCCCATTCTAATTTTACACCATTGTGAACCTTACGCCTTTTTTACTCTCTAATCGAGGTTCTCGGCATTGAAAAATCTTCGTAAACTAAATCACACGTGTATATGTTGATATTTAAGAGATATACAGTCAAGAAAATCAAGGGCAATGGTGATATATATGCGGATTAGACACAAAAAAAAACACTCAACAAATGGCTACAATTTAAGGAATGTGTTTAGTGACGGCATCAGATTCCTAATTGATGGAGAAACGTTTGGTGGCAAGAAAAGCTGCTTCTAGGAGGTTGTCAATTGTTTTCACTCGACGATTCCATTCTTGGGTGGTTGGTTTGGCCCTTGTTCCTGTAACTCGAATCCTAGCCCGGTATATCCCATTTTAATTTTACACCATTGTGAACCTTACGCCTTTTTTACTCTCTGATCGAGGTTATCGGCATTGAAAAATCTTCGTAAACTAAATCACACCTGTATATGTTTACATTTAAGAGATATACAGTCAAGAAAATCAAGGGCAACGGTGATATATATGCGGATTAAGCACCAAAAAAAAAACACTCAACAAATGGCTACAATTTAAGGAATGTGTTTAGTGTCGGCATCAGATTCCTAATTGATGGAGAAAGGTCTGGTGGCAAGAAAAGCTGCTTCTAGGAGGTTGTCAAGTGTTTTCGCTCGACGATTCCATTCTTGGGTGGTTGGTTTGGCCCTTGTTCCTGTAACTCGATTCCTAGCCCGGTATATCCCATTTTAATTTTACAAATTTGTGAACCTTACGCCTTTTTTACTCTCTGATCGAGGTTCTCGGCATTGAAAAATCTTCGTAAACTAAATCACACATGTATATGTTGACATTTAAGAGATATCCAGTCAAGAAAATCAAGGGCAATGGGGATATATATGAGGATTGGACACGAAAAAAAAAACACTCAACAAATGGCTACATTTTAAGGAATGTGTTTAGTGACGGCTTCAGATTCCTAATCGATGGAGAAAGGTCTGGTGGTAAGAAAAGCTGCTTGTAGGAGGTGGTCAAGTGTTTTCGCTCGACGATTCCATTCTTGGGTGGTTGGTTTGGCCCTTGTTTCTGTAACTCAAATCCTAGCCCGGTATATCCCATTTTAATTTTACACAATTGTGAACCTTACGCCTTTTTTACTCTCTGATTGAGGTTCTCGGCATTGAAAAATCTTCGTAAACTAAATCACACGTCTATGTTGATATTTAAGAGATATACAGTCAAGAAAATCAATGGCAATGGTGATATGTATGCGGATTAGACACAAAAAAACCACTCAACAAATGGCTACAACTTAAGGAATGTGTTTAGTGACGGCATCAGATTCCTAATTGATGGAGAAAGGTCTGGTGGCAAGAAAAGCTGCTTCTAAGAGGTTGTCAAGTGTTTTCGCTCGACGATTCCATTCTTGGGTGGTTGGTTTGGCCCTTGTTCCTGTAACTCGAATCCTAGCCCGGTATATCCCATTTTAATCTTACACCATTGTGAACCTTACGCCTTTTTTACTCTCTGATCGAGGTTCTCGGCATTGAAAAATCTTCGTAAACTAAATCACACATGTATATGTTGACATTTAAGAGATATACAGTCAAGAAAATCAAGGGCTATGGTGATATATATGCGGATTAGACACAAAAAAAAAACACTCAACAAATGGCTACAATTTAAGGAATGTGTTTAGTGACGGCATCAGATTCCTAATTGATTGAGAAAGGTCTGGTGGTAAGAAAAGCTGCTTCTAGGAGGTTGTCAAGTGTTTTCGCTCGACAATTCCACTCTTGGGTGGTTGGTTTGGCCCTGGTTTCTGTAACTCAAATCCTAGCCCGGTATATCCCATTTTAATTTTACACCACTGTGAACCTTACGCCTTTTTTACTCTCTGATTGAGGTTCTCGGCATTGAAAAATCTTCGTAAACTAAATCACACGTGTGTATGTTGACATTCAAGAGATATACAGTCAAGAAAACCCAGGGCAATGGTGATATATATGCGGATTAGACACCAAAAAAAACACTCAACAAATGGCTACAATTTAAGGAATGTGTTTAGCGACGGCATCAGATTCCTAATTGATGGAGAAAGGTCTGGTGGTAAGAAAAGCTGCTTCTAGGAGGTTGTCAAGTGTTTTCGCTCGACGATTCCATTCTTGGGTGGTTGGTTTGGCCCTTGTTTCTGTAACTCGAATCCTAGCCCGGTATATCCCATTTTAATTTTACACCATAGTGAACCTTACGCCTTTTTTACTCTCTGATCGAGGTTCTCGGCATTGAAAAATCTTCGTAAACTAAATCACACGTGTATATGTTGATATTTAAGAGATATACAGTCAAAAAATAAAGGGCAATGGTGATATATATGCGGATTAGACACCAAAAAAAATCACTCAACAAATGGCTACAATTTAAGGAATGTGTTTAGTGACGGCATCGGATTCCTAATTGATGGAGAAAGGTCTGGTGGCAAGAAAAGCTTCCTTTAGGAGGTTGTCAAGTGTTTTCGCTCGACGATTCCATTCTTGGGTGGTTGGTTTGGCCCTTGTTCCTGTAACTCGAATCCTAGCCCGGTATATCCCATTCTAATTTTACACCATTGTGAACCTTACGCCTTTTTTACTCTCTAATCGAGGTTCTCGGCATTGAAAAATCTTCGTAAACTAAATCACACGTGTATATGTTGATATTTAAGAGATATACAGTCAAGAAAATCAAGGGCAATGGTGATATATATGCGGATTAGACACAAAAAAAAACACTCAACAAATGGCTACAATTTAAGGAATGTGTTTAGTGACGGCATCAGATTCCTAATTGATGGAGAAAGGTCTGGTGGCAAGAAAAGCTGCTTCTAGGAGGTTGTCAAGTGTTTTCGCTCGACGATTCCTTTCTTGGGTGGTTGGTTCGACCCTTGTTCCTGTAACTCAAAAGCTAGCCCGGTATAAACCATTTTAATTTTAAACCTTTATGAACCTTACGCCTTTTTTACTCTCTGATCGAGGTTCTCGGCATTGAAAAATCTTCGTAAACTAATTCACACGTGTATATGTTGACATTTAAGAGATATACAGTCAAGAAAATCCAGGGCAATGGTGATATATATGCGGATTAGACACAAAAAAAAATCAATTAACAAATGGCTACAATTTAAGGAATGTGTTTAGTGACGGCATCAGATTCCTAATTGATGGAGAAAGGTCTGGTGGCAAGAAAAGCTGCTTTTAGGAGGTTGTCAAGTGTTTTCGCTCGACGATTCCATTCTTGTGTGGTTGGTTTGACCCTTGTTCCTGTAACTCGAATCCTAGCCCGGTATATCCTACTTTAAATTTACACCATTGTGAACCTTACACCTTTTTTACTCTCTCATCGAGGTTCTCGGCATTGTAAAATCTTCGTAAACTAAATCACACGTGTATATGCTGACATTTAAGAGATACACAGTCAAGAAAATCAAGGGCAATGGTGATATATATGCGGATTAGACACCAAAAAAAATCACTCAACAAATGGCTACAATTTAAGGAATGTGTTTAGTGACGGTATCAGATTCCTAATTGATGGAGAAAGGTCTGGTGGTAAGAAAAACTGCTTCTAGGAGGTTGTCAAGTGTTTTCGCTTGACGATTCCATTCTTGGGTGGTTGGTTTGGCCCTTGTTCCTGTAACTCGAATCCTAGCCCGGTATATCCCATTTTAATTTTACACCATTGTGAACCTTATGCCTTTTTTACTCTCTGATCGAGGTTCTCGTTATTGAAAAATCTACTTAAACTAAATCACACGTGTATATGTTGATATTTAAGAGATTTAAAGTCAAGAAAATCAAGGGCAACGGTTATATATATATGCGGATTAGACACCAAGAAAAACACTCAACAAATGGCTACAATTTAAGGAATGTGTTTAGTGACGACATCTGATTCCTAATTGATGGAGAAAGGTCTGGTGGCAAGAAAATCAAGGGGAATGGGGATATATATGCGGATTAGACACCAAAAAAAACACTTAACAAATGGATACAATTTAAGGAATGTGTTTAGTGACGGCATCAGATTCCTAATTGATGGAGAAAGGTCTGGTGGTAAGAAAAGCTGCTTCTAGGAGGTTGTCAAGTGTTTTCGCTCGACGATTCCATTCTTGGGTGGTTGGTTTGGCCCTTGTTCCTGTAACTCGAATCCTAGCCCGGTATATCCCATTTTAATTTTACACCATAGTGAACCTTACGCCTTTTTTACTCCCTGATAGAGGTTCTCGGCATTGAAAAATCTTCGTAAACTAAATCACACGTGTATATGTTGACATTTAAGATATATACAGTCAAGAAAATCAAGGGCAATGGTGATATATATGCGGATTAGACACCAAAAAAACACTTAACAAATGGCTACAATTTAAGGAATGTATTTAGTGACGGCATCAGATTCCTAATTGATGGAGAAAGGTCTGGTGGTAAGAAAAGCTGCTTCTAGGAGGTTGTCAAGTGTTTTCGCTGGACGATTCCATTCTTGGGTGGTTGGTTTGGCCCTTGTTCCTGTAACTCGAATCCTAGCCCGGTATATCCCATTTTAATTTTACACCATTGTGAACCTTACGCCTTTTTTACTCTCTAATTGAGGTTCTCGGCATTGAAAAATCTCCGTAAACTAAATCACACGTGTATATGTTGATATTTAAGAGATATACAGTCAAGAAAATCAAGGGCAATGGTGATATATATGCGGATTAGACACAAAAAAAAAACACTCAACAAATGGCTACAATTTAAGGAATGTGTTTAGTGACGGCATCAGATTCCTAATTGATGGAGAAAGGTCTGGTGGCAAGAAAAGCTACTTCTAGGTGGTTGTCAAGTGTTTTAGCTCGACGATTCCTTTCTTGGGTGGTTGGTTTGACCCTTGTTCCTGTAACTCAAAACCTAGCCCGGTATAAACCATTTTAATTTTACACCATTATGAACCTTACGCCTTTTTTACTCTCTGATCGAGGTTCTCGGCATTGAAAAATCTTCGTAAACTAAATCACACGTGTATATGTTGACATTTAAGAGATACACAGTCAAGAAAATCATGGGCAATGGTGATATATATGCGGATTAGACTCCAAAAAAAATCACTCAACAAATGGCTACAATTTAAGGAATGTGTTTGGTGACTGCATCAGATTCCTTATTGATGGAGAAAGGTCTGGTGGCAAGAAAAGCTGCTTCTAGGAGGTTGTCAAGTGATTTCGCTCGACGATTCCGTTCTTAGCCTGTTGGTTTGGCCCTTGTTCCTGTAACTCGAATCCTAGCCCGGTATATCCCATTTTAATATTACACCATTGTGAACCTTACGCCTTTTTTACTCTCTGATCGAGGTTCCCGGCATTGAAAAATCTTCGTAAACTAAATCACACGTGTATATGTTGATATTTAAGAGATATACAGTCAAGAAAATCAAGGGCAATGGTGATATATATGCGGATTAGACACCAAAAAAAACACTCAACAAATGGCTACAATTTAAGGAATGTGTTTAGTGACGGCATCAGATTCCTAATTGATGGAGAAAGGTATGGTGGCAAGAAACGCTGCTTCTAGGAGGTTGTCAAGTGTTTTCGCTCGACGATTCCATTCTTGGGTGGTTGGTTTGGCCCTTGTTCCCGTAACTCGAATCCTAGCCCGGTATATCCCATTTTAATCTTACACCATTGTGAACCTTACGCCTTTTTTACTCTCTGATCGAGGTTCTCGGCATTGAAAAATCATCATAAGCAAAATCACACGTGTATATGTTGATATTTAAGAGATATACAGTCAAAAAATCAAGGGCAATGGTGATATATATGCGGATTAGACACCAAAAAAAAATCACTCAACAAATGGCTACAATTTAAGGAATGTGTTTAGTGACGGGATCAGATTCCTAATTGATGGAGAAAGGTCTGGTGGCAAGAAAAGCTTCTTCTAGGAGGTTGTCAAGTGTTTTCGCTCGACGATTCTATTCTTGGGTGGTTGGTTTGGCCCATGATCCTGAAACTCGAATCCTAGCCCGGTATATCTCATTTTAATTTTACACCAATGTGAACCTTACGCCTTTTTTACTCTCTGATCGAGATTCTCGGCATTGAAAAATCTTCGTAAACTAAATCACATGTATATATGTTGATATTTAAGAGATATACATTCAAGAAAATCAAGGGCAATGGTAATATATATGCGGATTAGACACCAAAAAAACACGCAACAAATGGCTACAATTTAGGAATGTGTTTAGTGACGGCATTAGATTCCTAATTGATGGAGAAAGGCTGGACGTAAGAAAAGCTGCTTCTAGGAGGTTGTCAAGTGTTTTCGCTCGACGATTCCATTCTTGTGTGGTTGGTTTGGCCCTTGTTCATGTAACTCGAATCCTAGCCTGGTATATCCCATTTTAATTTTACACCATTGTGAACCTTACGCCTTTTTTTCTCTCTGATTGAGGTTCTCGGCATTGAAAAATCTTCGTAAACTAAATCATACGTGTATATGTTGACATTTAAAAGATATACAGTCAAGAAAATCAAGGGCAATGGTAATATATATGCGGATTAGACACAAAAAAAAACACTCAACAAATGGCTACAATTTAAGGAATGTGTTTAGTGACGAAATTAGATTCCTAATTGATGGAGAAGGGTCTGGTGTCAAGAAAAGCTGCTTCTAGGAGGTTGTCAAATGATTTCGCTCGACGATTCCATTCTTGGGTGGTTGGTTTGGCCCTTGTTCATGTAACTCGAATCCTAGCCCGGTATATCCCATTATAATTTTACACCATTATGAATGTTACGCCTTTTTTACTCTCTGATCGAGGTTCTCGGCATTGAAAAATCTTCGTAAACTAAATCACACGTGTATATGTTGATATTTAAGAGATATACAGTCAAAAAATAAAGGGCAATGGTGATATATATGCGGATTAGACACCAAAAAAAATCACTCAACAAATGGCTACAATTTAAGGAATGTGTTTAGTGACGGCATCGGATTCCTAATTGATGGAGAAAGGTCTGGTGGCAAGAAAAGCTTCTTTTAGGAGGTTGTCAAGTGTTTTCGCTCGATGATTCCATTCTTGGGTGGTTGGTTTGGCCCTTGTTCCTGTAACTCGAATCCTAGCCCGGTATATCCCATTTTAATTTTACACCAATGTGAACCTTACGCCTTTTTTACTCTCTGATCGAGGTTCTCGGCATTGAAAAATCTTGGTAAACTAAATCACATGTGTATATGTTGATATTTACGAGATATACATTCAAGAAAATCAAGGGCAATGGTGATATATATGCGGATTAGACACCAAAAAAAACACTCAACAAATGGCTACAATTTAAGGAATGTGTTTAGTGACGACATCAGATTCCTAATTGATGGAGAAAGGTCTGGTGGCAAGAAAAGCTGCTTCTAGGAGGTTGTCAAGTGTTTTCGCTCGACGATTCCATTCTTGGGTGGTTGGTTTGGCCCTTGTTCCTGTAACTCGAATCCTAGCCCGGTATATCCCATTTTAATCTTACACCATTGTGAACCTTACGCCTGTTTTACTCTCTGATCGAGGTTCTCGGCATTGAAAAATCTTCGTAAACTAAATCACACGTGTATATGTTGATATTTAAGAGATATACAGTCAAGAAAATCAAGGGCAATGGTGATATATATGCGGATTAGACACCAAAAAAAACACTCAACAAATGGCTACAATTTAAGGAATGTGTTTAGTGACGGCATTAGATTCCTAATTAATGGAGAAGGGTCTGGTGTCAAGAAAAGCTGCTTCTAGGAGGTTGTCAAATGTTTTCGCTCGACGATTCCATTCTTGGGTGGTTGGTTTGGCCCTTGTTCCCGTAACTCGAATCCTAGCCCGGTATATCCCATTTTAATTTTACACCATTTTGAATGTTACGCCTTTTTTACTCTCTGATCGAGGTTCTCGGCATTGAAAAATCTTCATAAACTAAATCACACGTGTATATGTTGATATTTAAGAGATATACAGTCAAAAAATCAAGGGCAATGGTGATATATATGCGGATTAGACAAAAAAAAATCACTCAACAAATGGCTACAATTTAAGGAATGTGTTTAGTGACGGCATCGGATTCCTAATTGATGAAGAAAGGTCTGGTGGCAAGAAAAGCTTCTTCTAGGAGGTTGTCAAGTGTTTTCGCTCGACGATTCCATTCTTGGGTGGTTGGTTTGGCCCTTGTTCCTGTAACTCGAATCCTAGCCCGGTATATCCCATTTTAATTTTACACCAATGTGAACCTTACGCCTTTTTTACTCTCTGATCGAGGTTCTCGACATTGAAAAATCTTCGTAAACTAAATCACATGTGTATATGTTGATATTTAAGAGATATACATTCAAGAAAATCAAGGGCAATGGTGATATATATGCGGATTAGACACCAAAAAAAACACTCAACAAATGGCTACAATTTAAGGAATGTGTTTAGTGACGACATCAGATTCCTAATTGATGGAGAAAGGTCTGGTGGCAAGAAAAGCTGCTTCTAGGAGGTTGTCAAGTGTTTTCGCTCGACGATTCCATTCTTGGGTGGTTGGTTTGGCCCTTGTTCCTGTAACTCGAATCCTAGCCCGGTATATCCCGTTTTAATCTTACACCATTGTGAACCTTACGCCTTTTTTACTCTCTGATTGAGGTTCTCGGCATTGAAAAATCTTCGTAAACTAAATCACACGTGTATATGTTGACATTTAAAAGATATACAGTCAAGAAAATCAAGGGCAATGGTAATATATATGCGGATTAGACACCAAAAAAAAACACTCAACAAATGGCTACAATTTAAGGAATATGTCTAGTGACGGCATTAGATTCCTAATTGATGGAGAAGGGTCTGGTGGCAAGAAAAGCTGCTTCTAGGAGGTTGTCAAATGTTTTCGCTCGACGATTCCATTCTTGGGTGGTTGGTTTGGCCCTTGTTCCTGTATCTTGAATCCTAGCCCGGTATATCCCATTTTAATTTTACACCATTGTGAATGTTACGCCTTTTTTACTCTCTGATCGAGGTTCTCGGCATTGAAAAATCTTCGTAAACTAAATCACACGTGTATATGTTGATATTTAAGAGATATACAGTCAAAAAATCAAGGGCAATGGTGATATATATGCGGATTAGAGACAAAAAAAAATCACTCAACAAATGGCTACAATTTAAGGAATGTGTTTAGTGATGGCATCGGATTCCTAATTGATGGAGAAAGGTGTGGTGGCAATAAAAGCTTCTTCTAGGAGGTTGTCAAGTGTTTTCGCTCGACGATTCCATTCTCGGATGGTTGTTTTGGCCCTTGTTCCTGTAACTCTAATCCGAGCCCGGTATATCCCATTTTAATTTTACACCAATGTGAACCTTACGCCTTTTTTACTCTCTGATCGAGGTTCTCGGCATTGAAAAATCGTCGTAAACTAAATCACATGTGTATATGTTGATATTTAAGAGATATACATTCAAGAAAATCAAGGGCAATGGTGATATATATGCGGATTAGACAACAAAAAAAACACTCAACAAATGGTTACAATTTAAGGAATGTGTTTAGTGACGGCATCAGATTCCTAATTGATGGAGAAAGGTTTGGTGGCAAGAAAAGCTACTTCTAGGAGGTTGTCAAGTGTTTTCGCTCGACGATTCCATTCTTGGGTGGTTGGTTTGGCCCTTGTTCCTGTAACTCGAATCCTAACCCGGTATATCCCATTTTAATTTTACACCATTGTGAACGTTACGCCTTTTTTACTCTCTGATCGAGGTTCTCGGCATTGAAAAATCTTTGTAAACTAAATCACACGTGTATATGTTGATATTTAAGAGATATACAGTCAAGAAAATCAAGGGCAATGGTGATATATATGCGGATTAGACACCAAAAAAAACACACTCAACAAATGGCTACAATTTAAGGAATGTGTTTAGTGACGACATCAGATTCCTAATTGATGGAGAAAGGTCTGGTGGCAAGAAATGTTGCTTCTAGGAGGTTTTCAAGTGTTTTCGCTTGACGATTCCATTCTTGGGTGGTTGGTTTGGCCCTTGTTCCTGTAACTCGAATCCTAGCCCGGTATATCCCATTTTAATCTTACACCATTGTGAACCTTACACCTTTTTTACTCTCTGATCGAGGTTCTCGGCATTCAAAAATCTTCGTAAACTAAATCACACGTGTATATGTTGATATTTAAGAGATATACAGTCAAAAAATCAAGGGCAATGGTGATATATATGCGGATTAGACACAAAAAAAAATCACTCAACAAATGGCTACAATTTAAGGAATGTGTTTAGTGACGGCATCGGATTCCTAATTGATGGAGAAAGGTCTGGTGGCAAGAAAAGCTTCTTCTAGGAGGTTGTCAAGTGTTTTCGCTCGACGATTCCATTCTTGGGTGGTTGGTTTGGCCCTTGTTCCCGTAACTCGAATCCTAGCCCGGTATATCCCATTTTAATCTTACACCATTGTGAACCTTACGCCTTTTTTACTCTCTGATCGAGGTTCTCGGCATTGAAAAATCATCATAAACAAAATCACACGTGTATATGTTGATATTTAAGAGATATACAGTCAAAAAATCAAGGGCAATGGTGATATATATGCGGATTAGACACCAAAAAAAAATCACTCAACAAATGGCTACAATTTAAGGAATGTGTTTAGTGACGGGATCAGATTCCTAATTGATGGAGAAAGGTCTGGTGGCAAGAAAAGCTTCTTCTAGGAGGTTGTCAAGTGTTTTCGCTCGACGATTCTATTCTTGGGTGGTTGGTTTGGCCCATGATCCTGAAACTCGAATCCTAGCCCGGTATATCTCATTTTAATTTTACACCAATGTGAACCTTACGCCTTTTTTACTCTCTGATCGAGATTCTCGGCATTGAAAAATCTTCGTAAACTAAATCACATGTATATATGTTGATATTTAAGAGATATACATTCAAGAAAATCAAGGGCAATGGTAATATATATGCGGATTAGACACCAAAAAAACACGCAACAAATGGCTACAATTTAGGAATGTGTTTAGTGACGACATTAGATTCCTAATTGATGGAGAAAGGCTGGACGTAAGAAAAGCTGCTTCTAGGAGGTTGTCAAGTGTTTTCGCTCGACGATTCCATTCTTGTGTGGTTGGTTTGGCCCTTGTTCATGTAACTCGAATCCTAGCCTGGTATATCCCATTTTAATTTTACACCATTGTGAACCTTACGCCTTTTTTTCTCTCTGATTGAGGTTCTCGGCATTGAAAAATCTTCGTAAACTAAATCACACGTGTATATGTTGACATTTAAAAGATATACAGTCAAGAAAATCAAGGGCAATGGTAATATATATGCGGATTAGACACAAAAAAAAACACTCAACAAATGGCTACAATTTAAGGAATGTGTTTAGTGACGACATTAGATTCCTAATTGATGGAGAAGGGTCTGGTGTCAAGAAAAGCTGCTTCTAGGAGGTTGTCAAATGATTTCGCTCGACGATTCCATTCTTGGGTGGTTGGTTTGGCCCTTGTTCATGTAACTCGAATCCTAGCCCGGTATATCCCATTATAATTTTACACCATTATGAATGTTACGCCTTTTTTACTCTCTGATCGAGGTTCTCGGCATTGAAAAATCTTCGTAAACTAAATCACACGTGTATATGTTGATATTTAAGAGATATACAGTCAAAAAATAAAGGGCAATGGTGATATATATGCGGATTAGACACCAAAAAAAATCACTCAACAAATGGCTACAATTTAAGGAATGTGTTTAGTGACGGCATCGGATTCCTAATTGATGGAGAAAGGTCTGGTGGCAAGAAAAGCTTCTTTTAGGAGGTTGTCAAGTGTTTTCGCTCGATGATTCCATTCTTGGGTGGTTGGTTTGGCCCTTGTTCCTGTAACTCGAATCCTAGCCCGGTATATCCCATTTTAATTTTACACCAATGTGAACCTTACGCCTTTTTTACTCTCTGATCGAGGTTCTCGGCATTGAAAAATCTTGGTAAACTAAATCACATGTGTATATGTTGATATTTACGAGATATACATTCAAGAAAATCAAGGGCAATGGTGATATATATGCGGATTAGACACAAAAAAAAACACTCAACAAATGGCTACAATTTAAGGAATGTGTTTAGTGACGGCATCAGATTCCTAATTGATGGAGAAAGGTCTGGTGGCAAGAAAAGCTGCTTCTAGGAGGTTGTCAAGTGTTTTCGCTCGACGATTCCTTTCTTGGGTGGTTGGTTCGACCCTTGTTCCGGTAACTCAAAAGCTAGCCCGGTATAAACCATTTTAATTTTAAACCTTTATGAACCTTACGCCTTTTTTACTCTCTGATCGAGGTTCTCGGCATTGAAAAATCTTCGTAAACTAATTCACACGTGTATATGTTGACATTTAAGAGATATACAGTCAAGAAAATCCAGGGCAATGGTGATATATATGCGGATTAGACACAAAAAAAAATCAATTAACAAATGGCTACAATTTAAGGAATGTGTTTAGTGACGGCATCAGATTCCTAATTGATGGAGAAAGGTCTGGTGGCAAGAAAAGCTGCTTTTAGGAGGTTGTCAAGTGTTTTCGCTCGACGATTCCATTCTTGTGTGGTTGGTTTGGCCCTTGTTCCTGTAACTCGAATCCTAGCCCGGTATATCCTACTTTAAATTTACACTATTGTGAACCTTACACCTTTTTTACTCTCTCATCGAGGTTCTCGGCATTGTAAAATCTTCGTAAACTAAATCACACGTGTATATGCTGACATTTAAGAGATACACAGTCAAGAAAATCAAGGGCAATGGTGATATATATGCGGATTAGACACCAAAAAAAATCACTCAACAAATGGCTACAATTTAAGGAATGTGTTTAGTGACGGTATCAGATTCCTAATTGATGGAGAAAGGTCTGGTGGTAAGAAAAACTGCTTCTAGGAGGTTGTCAAGTGTTTTCGCTTGACGATTCCATTCTTGGGTGGTTGGTTTGGCCCTTGTTCCTGTAACTCGAATCCTAGCCCGGTATATCCCATTTTAATTTTACACCATTGTGAACCTTATGCCTTTTTTACTCTCTGATCGAGGTTCTCGTTATTGAAAAATCTACTTAAACTAAATCACACGTGTATATGTTGATATTTAAGAGATTTAAAGTCAAGAAAATCAAGGGCAACGGTTATATATATATGCGGATTAGACACCAAGAAAAACACTCAACAAATGGCTACAATTTAAGGAATGTGTTTAGTGACGACATCTGATTCCTAATTGATGGAGAAAGGTCTGGTGGCAAGAAAATCAAGGGGAATGGGGATATATATGCGGATTAGACACCAAAAAAAACACTTAACAAATGGATACAATTTAAGGAATGTGTTTAGTGACGGCATCAGATTCCTAATTGATGGAGAAAGGTCTGGTGGTAAGAAAAGCTGCTTCTAGGAGGTTGTCAAGTGTTTTCGCTCGACGATTCCATTCTTGGGTGGTTGGTTTGGCCCTTGTTCCTGTAACTCGAATCCTAGCCCGGTATATCCCATTTTAATTTTACACCATAGTGAACCTTACGCCTTTTTTACTCCCTGATAGAGGTTCTCGGCATTGAAAAATCTTCGTAAACTAAATCACACGTGTATATGTTGACATTTAAGATATATACAGTCAAGAAAATCAAGGGCAATGGTGATATATATGCGGATTAGACACCAAAAAAACACTTAACAAATGGCTACAATTTAAGGAATGTATTTAGTGACGGCATCAGATTCCTAATTGATGGAGAAAGGTCTGGTGGTAAGAAAAGCTGCTTCTAGGAGGTTGTCAAGTGTTTTCGCTGGACGATTCCATTCTTGGGTGGTTGGTTTGGCCCTTGTTCCTGTAACTCGAATCCTAGCCCGGTATATCCCATTTTAATTTTACACCATTGTGAACCTTACGCCTTTTTTACTCTCTAATTGAGGTTCTCGGCATTGAAAAATCTTCGTAAACTAAATCACACGTGTATATGTTGATATTTAAGAGATATACAGTCAAGAAAATCAAGGGCAATGGTGATATATATGCGGATTAGACACAAAAAAAAAACACTCAACAAATGGCTACAATTTAAGGAATGTGTTTAGTGACGGCATCAGATTCCTAATTGATGGAGAAAGGTCTGGTGGCAAGAAAAGCTACTTCTAGGTGGTTGTCAAGTGTTTTAGCTCGACGATTCCTTTCTTGGGTGGTTGGTTTGACCCTTGTTCCTGTAACTCAAAACCTAGCCCGGTATAAACCATTTTAATTTTACACCATTATGAACCTTACGCCTTTTTTACTCTCTGATCGAGGTTCTCGGCATTGAAAAATCTTCGTAAACTAAATCACACGTGTATATGTTGACATTTAAGAGATACACAGTCAAGAAAATCATGGGCAATGGTGATATATATGCGGATTAGACTCCAAAAAAAATTACTCAACAAATGGCTACAATTTAAGGAATGTGTTTAGTGACTGCATCAGATTCCTTATTGATGGAGAAAGGTCTGGTGGCAAGAAAAGCTGCTTCTAGGAGGTTGTCAAGTGATTTCGCTCGACGATTCCGTTCTTAGCCTGTTGGTTTGGCCCTTGTTCCTGTAACTCGAATCCTAGCCCGGTATATCCCATTTTAATATTACACCATTGTGAACCTTACGCCTTTTTTACTCTCTGATCGAGGTTCCCGGCATTGAAAAATCTTCGTAAACTAAATCACACGTGTATATGTTGATATTTAAGAGATATACAGTCAAGAAAATCAAGGGCAATGGTGATATATATGCGGATTAGACACCAAAAAAAACACTCAACAAATGGCTACAATTTAAGGAATGTGTTTAGTGACGGCATCAGATTCCTAATTGATGGAGAAAGGTATGGTGGCAAGAAACGCTGCTTCTAGGAGGTTGTCAAGTGTTTTCGCTCGACGATTCCATTCTTGGGTGGTTGGTTTGGCCCTTGTTCCCGTAACTCGAATCCTAGCCCGGTATATCCCATTTTAATCTTACACCATTGTGAACCTTACGCCTTTTTTACTCTCTGATCGAGGTTCTCGGCATTGAAAAATCATCATAAACAAAATCACACGTGTATATGTTGATATTTAAGAGATATACAGTCAAAAAATCAAGGGCAATGGTGATATATATGCGGATTAGACACCAAAAAAAAATCACTCAACAAATGGCTACAATTTAAGGAATGTGTTTAGTGACGGGATCAGATTCCTAATTGATGGAGAAAGGTCTGGTGGCAAGAAAAGCTTCTTCTAGGAGGTTGTCAAGTGTTTTCGCTCGACGATTCTATTCTTGGGTGGTTGGTTTGGCCCATGATCCTGAAACTCGAATCCTAGCCCGGTATATCTCATTTTAATTTTACACCAATGTGAACCTTACGCCTTTTTTACTCTCTGATCGAGATTCTCGGCATTGAAAAATCTTCGTAAACTAAATCACATGTATATATGTTGATATTTAAGAGATATACATTCAAGAAAATCAAGGGCAATGGTAATATATATGCGGATTAGACACCAAAAAAACACGCAACAAATGGCTACAATTTAGGAATGTGTTTAGTGACGGCATTAGATTCCTAATTGATGGAGAAAGGCTGGACGTAAGAAAAGCTGCTTCTAGGAGGTTGTCAAGTGTTTTCGCTCGACGATTCCATTCTTGTGTGGTTGGTTTGGCCCTTGTTCATGTAACTCGAATCCTAGCCTGGTATATCCCATTTTAATTTTACACCATTGTGAACCTTACGCCTTTTTTTCTCTCTGATTGAGGTTCTCGGCATTGAAAAATCTTCGTAAACTAAATCATACGTGTATATGTTGACATTTAAAAGATATACAGTCAAGAAAATCAAGGGCAATGGTAATATATATGCGGATTAGACACAAAAAAAAACACTCAACAAATGGCTACAATTTAAGGAATGTGTTTAGTGACGACATTAGATTCCTAATTGATGGAGAAGGGTCTGGTGTCAAGAAAAGCTGCTTCTAGGAGGTTGTCAAATGATTTCGCTCGACGATTCCATTCTTGGGTGGTTGGTTTGGCCCTTGTTCATGTAACTCGAATCCTAGCCCGGTATATCCCATTATAATTTTACACCATTATGAATGTTACGCCTTTTTTACTCTCTGATCGAGGTTCTCGGCATTGAAAAATCTTCGTAAACTAAATCACACGTGTATATGTTGATATTTAAGAGATATACAGTCAAAAAATAAAGGGCAATGGTGATATATATGCGGATTAGACACCAAAAAAAACACTCAACAAATGGCTACAATTTAAGGAATGTGTTTAGTGACGACATCAGATTCCTAATTGATGGAGAAAGGTCTGGTGGCAAGAAAAGCTGCTTCTAGGAGGTTGTCAAGTGTTTTCGCTCGACGATTCCATTCTTGGGTGGTTGGTTTGGCCCTTGTTCCTGTAACTCGAATCCTAGCCCGGTATATCCCATTTTAATCTTACACCATTGTGAACCTTACGCCTGTTTTACTCTCTGATCGAGGTTCTCGGCATTGAAAAATCTTCGTAAACTAAATCACACGTGTATATGTTGATATTTAAGAGATATACAGTCAAGAAAATCAAGGGCAATGGTGATATATATGCGGATTAGACACCAAAAAAAACACTCAACAAATGGCTACAATTTAAGGAATGTGTTTAGTGACGGCATTAGATTCCTAATTAATGGAGAAGGGTCTGGTGTCAAGAAAAGCTGCTTCTAGGAGGTTGTCAAATGTTTTCGCTCGACGATTCCATTCTTGGGTGGTTGGTTTGGCCCTTGTTCCCGTAACTCGAATCCTAGCCCGGTATATCCCATTTTAATTTTACACCATTTTGAATGTTACGCCTTTTTTACTCTCTGATCGAGGTTCTCGGCATTGAAAAATCTTCATAAACTAAATCACACGTGTATATGTTGATATTTAAGAGATATACAGTCAAAAAATCAAGGGCAATGGTGATATATATGCGGATTAGACAAAAAAAAATCACTCAACAAATGGCTACAATTTAAGGAATGTGTTTAGTGACGGCATCGGATTCCTAATTGATGAAGAAAGGTCTGGTGGCAAGAAAAGCTTCTTCTAGGAGGTTGTCAAGTGTTTTCGCTCGACGATTCCATTCTTGGGTGGTTGGTTTGGCCCTTGTTCCTGTAACTCGAATCCTAGCCCGGTATATCCCATTTTAATTTTACACCAATGTGAACCTTACGCCTTTTTTACTCTCTGATCGAGGTTCTCGACATTGAAAAATCTTCGTAAACTAAATCACATGTGTATATGTTGATATTTAAGAGATATACATTCAAGAAAATCAAGGGCAATGGTGATATATATGCGGATTAGACACCAAAAAAAACACTCAACAAATGGCTACAATTTAAGGAATGTGTTTAGTGACGACATCAGATTCCTAATTGATGGAGAAAGGTCTGGTGGCAAGAAAAGCTGCTTCTAGGAGGTTGTCAAGTGTTTTCGCTCGACGATTCCATTCTTGGGTGGTTGGTTTGGCCCTTGTTCCTGTAACTCGAATCCTAGCCCGGTATATCCCGTTTTAATCTTACACCATTGTGAACCTTACGCCTTTTTTACTCTCTGATTGAGGTTCTCGGCATTGAAAAATCTTCGTAAACTAAATCACACGTGTATATGTTGACATTTAAAAGATATACAGTCAAGAAAATCAAGGGCAATGGTAATATATATGCGGATTAGACACCAAAAAAAAACACTCAACAAATGGCTACAATTTAAGGAATATGTCTAGTGACGGCATTAGATTCCTAATTGATGGAGAAGGGTCTGGTGGCAAGAAAAGCTGCTTCTAGGAGGTTGTCAAATGTTTTCGCTCGACGATTCCATTCTTGGGTGGTTGGTTTGGCCCTTGTTCCTGTATCTTGAATCCTAGCCCGGTATATCCCATTTTAATTTTACACCATTGTGAATGTTACGCCTTTTTTACTCTCTGATCGAGGTTCTCGGCATTGAAAAATCTTCGTAAACTAAATCACACGTGTATATGTTGATATTTAAGAGATATACAGTCAAAAAATCAAGGGCAATGGTGATATATATGCGGATTAGAGACAAAAAAAAATCACTCAACAAATGGCTACAATTTAAGGAATGTGTTTAGTGATGGCATCGGATTCCTAATTGATGGAGAAAGGTGTGGTGGCAATAAAAGCTTCTTCTAGGAGGTTGTCAAGTGTTTTCGCTCGACGATTCCATTCTCGGATGGTTGTTTTGGCCCTTGTTCCTGTAACTCTAATCCGAGCCCGGTATATCCCATTTTAATTTTACACCAATGTGAACCTTACGCCTTTTTTACTCTCTGATCGAGGTTCTCGGCATTGAAAAATCGTCGTAAACTAAATCACATGTGTATATGTTGATATTTAAGAGATATACATTCAAGAAAATCAAGGGCAATGGTGATATATATGCGGATTAGACAACAAAAAAAACACTCAACAAATGGTTACAATTTAAGGAATGTGTTTAGTGACGGCATCAGATTCCTAATTGATGGAGAAAGGTTTGGTGGCAAGAAAAGCTACTTCTAGGAGGTTGTCAAGTGTTTTCGCTCGACGATTCCATTCTTGGGTGGTTGGTTTGGCCCTTGTTCCTGTAACTCGAATCCTAACCCGGTATATCCCATTTTAATTTTACACCATTGTGAATGTTACGCCTTTTTTACTCTCTGATCGAGGTTCTCGGCATTGAAAAATCTTTGTAAACTAAATCACACGTGTATATGTTGATATTTAAGAGATATACAGTCAAGAAAATCAAGGGCAATGGTGATATATATGCGGATTAGACACCAAAAAAAACACACTCAACAAATGGCTACAATTTAAGGAATGTGTTTAGTGACGACATCAGATTCCTAATTGATGGAGAAAGGTCTGGTGGCAAGAAATGTTGCTTCTAGGAGGTTTTCAAGTGTTTTCGCTTGACGATTCCATTCTTGGGTGGTTGGTTTGGCCCTTGTTCCTGTAACTCGAATCCTAGCCCGGTATATCCCATTTTAATCTTACACCATTGTGAACCTTACACCTTTTTTACTCTCTGATCGAGGTTCTCGGCATTCAAAAATCTTCGTAAACTAAATCACACGTGTATATGTTGATATTTAAGAGATATACAGTCAAAAAATCAAGGGCAATGGTGATATATATGCGGATTAGACACCAAAAAAAATCACTCAACAAATGGCTACAATTTAAGGAATGTGTTTAGTGACGGCATCGGATTCCTAATTGATGGAGAAAGGTCTGGTGGCAAGAAAAGCTTCTTCTAGGAGGTTGTCAAGTGTTTTCGCTCGACGATTCCATTCTTGGGTGGTTGGTTTGGCCCTTGTTCCCGTAACTCGAATCCTAGCCCGGTATATCCCATTTTAATCTTACACCATTGTGAACCTTACGCCTTTTTTACTCTCTGATCGAGGTTCTCGGCATTGAAAAATCATCATAAACAAAATCACACGTGTATATGTTGATATTTAAGAGATATACAGTCAAAAAATCAAGGGCAATGGTGATATATATGCGGATTAGACACCAAAAAAAAATCACTCAACAAATGGCTACAATTTAAGGAATGTGTTTAGTGACGGGATCAGATTCCTAATTGATGGAGAAAGGTCTGGTGGCAAGAAAAGCTTCTTCTAGGAGGTTGTCAAGTGTTTTCGCTCGACGATTCTATTCTTGGGTGGTTGGTTTGGCCCATGATCCTGAAACTCGAATCCTAGCCCGGTATATCTCATTTTAATTTTACACCAATGTGAACCTTACGCCTTTTTTACTCTCTGATCGAGATTCTCGGCATTGAAAAATCTTCGTAAACTAAATCACATGTATATATGTTGATATTTAAGAGATATACATTCAAGAAAATCAAGGGCAATGGTAATATATATGCGGATTAGACACCAAAAAAACACGCAACAAATGGCTACAATTTAGGAATGTGTTTAGTGACGACATTAGATTCCTAATTGATGGAGAAAGGCTGGACGTAAGAAAAGCTGCTTCTAGGAGGTTGTCAAGTGTTTTCGCTCGACGATTCCATTCTTGTGTGGTTGGTTTGGCCCTTGTTCATGTAACTCGAATCCTAGCCTGGTATATCCCATTTTAATTTTACACCATTGTGAACCTTACGCCTTTTTTTCTCTCTGATTGAGGTTCTCGGCATTGAAAAATCTTCGTAAACTAAATCACACGTGTATATGTTGACATTTAAAAGATATACAGTCAAGAAAATCAAGGGCAATGGTAATATATATGCGGATTAGACACAAAAAAAAACACTCAACAAATGGCTACAATTTAAGGAATGTGTTTAGTGACGACATTAGATTCCTAATTGATGGAGAAGGGTCTGGTGTCAAGAAAAGCTGCTTCTAGGAGGTTGTCAAATGATTTCGCTCGACGATTCCATTCTTGGGTGGTTGGTTTGGCCCTTGTTCATGTAACTCGAATCCTAGCCCGGTATATCCCATTATAATTTTACACCATTATGAATGTTACGCCTTTTTTACTCTCTGATCGAGGTTCTCGGCATTGAAAAATCTTCGTAAACTAAATCACACGTGTATATGTTGATATTTAAGAGATATACAGTCAAAAAATAAAGGGCAATGGTGATATATATGCGGATTAGACACCAAAAAAAATCACTCAACAAATGGCTACAATTTAAGGAATGTGTTTAGTGACGGCATCGGATTCCTAATTGATGGAGAAAGGTCTGGTGGCAAGAAAAGCTTCTTTTAGGAGGTTGTCAAGTGTTTTCGCTCGATGATTCCATTCTTGGGTGGTTGGTTTGGCCCTTGTTCCTGTAACTCGAATCCTAGCCCGGTATATCCCATTTTAATTTTACACCAATGTGAACCTTACGCCTTTTTTACTCTCTGATCGAGGTTCTCGGCATTGAAAAATCTTGGTAAACTAAATCACATGTGTATATGTTGATATTTACGAGATATACATTCAAGAAAATCAAGGGCAATGGTGATATATATGCGGATTAGACACCAAAAAAAACACTCAACAAATGGCTACAATTTAAGGAATGTGTTTAGTGACGACATCAGATTCCTAATTGATGGAGAAAGGTCTGGTGGCAAGAAAAGCTGCTTCTAGGAGGTTGTCAAGTGTTTTCGCTCGACGATTCCATTCTTGGGTGGTTGGTTTGGCCCTTGTTCCTGTAACTCGAATCCTAGCCCGGTATATCCCATTTTAATCTTACACCATTGTGAACCTTACGCCTGTTTTACTCTCTGATCGAGGTTCTCGGCATTGAAAAATCTTCGTAAACTAAATCACACGTGTATATGTTGATATTTAAGAGATATACAGTCAAGAAAATCAAGGGCAATGGTGATATATATGCGGATTAGACACCAAAAAAAACACTCAACAAATGGCTACAATTTAAGGAATGTGTTTAGTGACGGCATTAGATTCCTAATTAATGGAGAAGGGTCTGGTGTCAAGAAAAGCTGCTTCTAGGAGGTTGTCAAATGTTTTCGCTCGACGATTCCATTCTTGGGTGGTTGGTTTGGCCCTTGTTCCCGTAACTCGAATCCTAGCCCGGTATATCCCATTTTAATTTTACACCATTTTGAATGTTACGCCTTTTTTACTCTCTGATCGAGGTTCTCGGCATTGAAAAATCTTCATAAACTAAATCACACGTGTATATGTTGATATTTAAGAGATATACAGTCAAAAAATCAAGGGCAATGGTGATATATATGCGGATTAGACAAAAAAAAATCACTCAACAAATGGCTACAATTTAAGGAATGTGTTTAGTGACGGCATCGGATTCCTAATTGATGAAGAAAGGTCTGGTGGCAAGAAAAGCTTCTTCTAGGAGGTTGTCAAGTGTTTTCGCTCGACGATTCCATTCTTGGGTGGTTGGTTTGGCCCTTGTTCCTGTAACTCGAATCCTAGCCCGGTATATCCCATTTTAATTTTACACCAATGTGAACCTTACGCCTTTTTTACTCTCTGATCGAGGTTCTCGACATTGAAAAATCTTCGTAAACTAAATCACATGTGTATATGTTGATATTTAAGAGATATACATTCAAGAAAATCAAGGGCAATGGTGATATATATGCGGATTAGACACCAAAAAAAACACTCAACAAATGGCTACAATTTAAGGAATGTGTTTAGTGACGACATCAGATTCCTAATTGATGGAGAAAGGTCTGGTGGCAAGAAAAGCTGCTTCTAGGAGGTTGTCAAGTGTTTTCGCTCGACGATTCCATTCTTGGGTGGTTGGTTTGGCCCTTGTTCCTGTAACTCGAATCCTAGCCCGGTATATCCCGTTTTAATCTTACACCATTGTGAACCTTACGCCTTTTTTACTCTCTGATCGAGGTTCTCGGCATTGAAAAATCTTCGTAAACTAAATCACACGTGTATATGTTGATATTTAAGAGATATACAGTCAAAAAATCAAGGGCAATGGTGATATATATGCGGATTAGACACAAAAAAAAATTCACTCAACAAATGGCTACAATTTAAGGAATGTGTTTAGTGACGGCATCAGATTCCTAATTGATGGAGAAAGGTCTGGTGGCAAGAAAAGCTTCTTCTAGGAGGTTGTCAAGTGTTTTCGCTCGACGATTCCATTCTTGTGTGGTTGGTTTGGCCCTTGTTCATGTAACTCGAATCCTAGCCCGGTATATCCCATTTTAATTTTACACCAATGTGAACCTTACGCTTTTTTACTCTCTGATCGAGGTTCTCGGCATTGAAAAATCTTCGTAAACTAAATCACATGTATATATGTTGATATTTAAGAGATATACATTCAAGAAAATCAAGGGCAATGGTAATATATATGCGGATTAGACACAAAAAAAAACACGCAACAAATGGCTACAATTTAAGGAATGTGTTTAGTGACGGCATCAGATTCCTAATTGATGGAGAAAGGTCTGGTGGTAAGAAAAGCTGCTTCTAGGAGGTTGTCAAGTGTTTTCGCTCGACGATTCCATTCTTGTGTGGTTGGTTTGGCCCTTGTTCATGTAACTCGAATCCTAGCCCGGTATATCCCATTTAAATTTTACACCATTGTGAACCTTACGCCTTTTTTACTCTCTGATTGAGGTTCTCGGCATTGAAAAATCTTCGTAAACTAAATCACACGTGTATATGTTGACATTTAAAAGATATACAGTCAAGAAAATCAAGGGCAATGGTAATATATATGCGGATTAGACACCAAAAAAAAACACTCAACAAATGGCTACAATTTAAGGAATATGTCTAGTGACGGCATTAGATTCCTAATTGATGGAGAAGGGTCTGGTGGCAAGAAAAGCTGCTTCTAGGAGGTTGTCAAATGTTTTTGCTCGACGATTCCATTCTTGGGTGGTTGGTTTGGCCCTTGTTCCTGTATCTTGAATCCTAGCCCGGTATATCCCATTTTAATTTTACACCATTGTGAATGTTACGCCTTTTTTACTCTCTGATCGAGGTTCTCGGCATTGAAAAATCTTCGTAAACTAAATCACACGTGTATATGTTGATATTTAAGAGATATACAGTCAAAAAATCAAGGGCAATGGTGATATATATGCGGATTAGACACAAAAAAAATCACTCAACAAATGGCTACAATTTAAGGAATGTGTTTAGTGATGGCATCGGATTCCTAATTGATGGAGAAAGGTGTGGTGGCAATAAAAGCTTCTTCTAGGAGGTTGTCAAGTGTTTTCGCTCGACGATTCCATTCTCGGATGGTTGTTTTGGCCCTTGTTCCTGTAACTCTAATCCGAGCCCGGTATATCCCATTTTAATTTTACACCAATGTGAACCTTACGCCTTTTTTACTCTCTGATCGAGGTTCTCGGCATTGAAAAATCGTCGTAAACTAAATCACATGTGTATATGTTGATATTTAAGAGATATACATTCAAGAAAATCAAGGGCAATGGTGATATATATGCGGATTAGACAACAAAAAAAACACTCAACAAATGGTTACAATTTAAGGAATGTGTTTAGTGACGGCATCAGATTCCTAATTGATGGAGAAAGGTTTGGTGGCAAGAAAAGCTACTTCTAGGAGGTTGTCAAGTGTTTTCGCTCGACGATTCCATTCTTGGGTGGTTGGTTTGGCCCTTGTTCCTGTAACTCGAATCCTAACCCGGTATATCCCATTTTAATTTTACACCATTGTGAACGTTACGCCTTTTTTACTCTCTGATCGAGGTTCTCGGCATTGAAAAATCTTTGTAAACTAAATCACACGTGTATATGTTGATATTTAAGAGATATACAGTCAAGAAAATCAAGGGCAATGGTGATATATATGCGGATTAGACACCAAAAAAAACACACTCAACAAATGGCTACAATTTAAGGAATGTGTTTAGTGACGACATCAGATTCCTAATTGATGGAGAAAGGTCTGGTGGCAAGAAATGTTGCTTCTAGGAGGTTTTCAAGTGTTTTCGCTTGACGATTCCATTCTTGGGTGGTTGGTTTGGCCCTTGTTCCTGTAACTCGAATCCTAGCCCGGTATATCCCATTTTAATCTTACACCATTGTGAACCTTACACCTTTTTTACTCTCTGATCGAGGTTCTCGGCATTCAAAAATCTTCGTAAACTAAATCACACGTGTATATGTTGATATTTAAGAGATATACAGTCAAAAAATCAAGGGCAATGGTGATATATATGCGGATTAGACACCAAAAAAAATCACTCAACAAATGGCTACAATTTAAGGAATGTGTTTAGTGACGGCATCGGATTCCTAATTGATGGAGAAAGGTCTGGTGGCAAGAAAAGCTTCTTCTAGGAGGTTGTCAAGTGTTTTCGCTCGACGATTCCATTCTTGGGTGGTTGGTTTGGCCCTTGTTCCTGTAACTCGAATCCTAGCCCGGTATATCCCATTTTAATTTTACACCAATGTGAACCTTACGCCTTTTTTACTCTCTGATCGAGGTTCTCGGCATTGAAAAATCTTTGTAAACTAAATCACACGTGTATATGTTGATATTTAAGAGATATACAGTCAAGAAAATCAAGGGCAATGGTGATATATATGCGGATTAGACCCCAAAAAAAAAACACTCAACAAATGGCTACAATTTAAGGAATGTGTTTAGTGACGACATCAGATTCCTAATTGATGGAGAAAGGTCTGGTAGCAAGAAATGCTGCTTCTAGGAGGTTGTCAAGTGTTTTCGCTCGACGATTCCATTCTTGGGTGGTTGGTTTGGCCCTTGTTCCTGTAACTCGAATCCTAGCCCGGTATATCCCATTTTAATCTTACACCATTGTGAACCTTACACCTTTTTTACTCTCTGATCGAGGTTCTCGGCATTGAAAAATCTTCGTAAACTAAATCACACGTGTATATGTTGATATTTAAGAGATATACAGTCAAAAAATCAAGGGCAATGGTGATATATATGCGGATTAGACACCAAAAAAAACACTCAACAAATGGCTACAATTTAAGGAATGTGTTTAGTGACGACATCAGATTCCTAATTGAAGGAGAAAGGTCTGGTGGCAAGAAAAGCTGCTTCTAGGAGGTTGTCAAGTGTTTTCGCTCGACGATTCCATTCTTGGGTGGTTGGTTTGGCCCTTGTTCCTGTAACTCGAATCCTAGCCCACTATATCCCATTTTAATCTTACTCCATTGTGAACCTTACGCCTTTTTTACTCTCTGATCGAGGTTCTCGGCATTGAAAAATCTTTTTAAACTAAATCACACGTGTATATGTTGATATTTAAGAGATATACAGTCAAGAAAATCAAGGGCAATGGTGATATATATGCGGATTAGACACCAAAAAAAAACACTCAACAAATGGCTACAATTTAAGGAATGTGTTTAGTGACGACATCAGATTCCTAATTGATGGAGAAAGGTCTGGTGGCAAGAAATGCTGCTTCTAGGAGGTTGTCAAGTGTTTTCGCTTGACGATTCCATTCTTGGGTGGTTGGTTTGGCCCTTGTTCCTGTAACTCGAATCCTAGCCCGGTATATCCCATTTTAATCTTACACCATTGTGAACCTTACACCTTTTTTACTCTCTGATCGAGGTTCTCGGCATTCAAAAATCTTCGTAAACTAAATCACACGTGTATATGTTGATATTTAAGAGATATACAGTCAAAAAATCAAGGGCAATGGTGATATATATGCGGATTAGACACCAAAAAAAATCACTCAACAAATGGCTACAATTTAAGGAATGTGTTTAGTGACGGCATCGGATTCCTAATTGATGGAGAAAGGTCTGGTGGCAAGAAAAGCTTCTTCTAGGAGGTTGTCAAGTGTTTTCGCTCGACGATTCCATTCTTGGGTGGTTGGTTTGGCCCTTGTTCCTGTAACTCGAATCCTAGCCCAATATATCCCATTTTAATTTTACACCAATGTGAACCTTACGCCTTTTTTACTCTCTGATCGAGGTTCTCGGCATTGAAAAATCATCATAAACAAAATCACACGTGTATATGTTGATATTTAAGAGATATACAGTCAAAAAATCAAGGGCAATGGTGATATATATGCGGATTAGACACCAAAAAAAAATCACTCAACAAATGGCTACAATTTAAGGAATGTGTTTAGTGACGGGATCAGATTCCTAATTGATGGAGAAAGGTCTGGTGGCAAGAAAAGCTTCTTCTAGGAGGTTGTCAAGTGTTTTCGCTCGACGATTCTATTCTTGGGTGGTTGGTTTGGCCCATGATCCTGAAACTCGAATCCTAGCCCGGTATATCTCATTTTAATTTTACACCAATGTGAACCTTACGCCTTTTTTACTCTCTGATCGAGATTCTCGGCATTGAAAAATCTTCGTAAACTAAATCACATGTATATATGTTGATATTTAAGAGATATACATTCAAGAAAATCAAGGGCAATGGTAATATATATGCGGATTAGACACCAAAAAAACACGCAACAAATGGCTACAATTTAGGAATGTGTTTAGTGACGACATTAGATTCCTAATTGATGGAGAAAGGCTGGACGTAAGAAAAGCTGCTTCTAGGAGGTTGTCAAGTGTTTTCGCTCGACGATTCCATTCTTGTGTGGTTGGTTTGGCCCTTGTTCATGTAACTCGAATCCTAGCCTGGTATATCCCATTTTAATTTTACACCATTGTGAACCTTACGCCTTTTTTTCTCTCTGATTGAGGTTCTCGGCATTGAAAAATCTTCGTAAACTAAATCACACGTGTATATGTTGACATTTAAAAGATATACAGTCAAGAAAATCAAGGGCAATGGTAATATATATGCGGATTAGACACAAAAAAAAACACTCAACAAATGGCTACAATTTAAGGAATGTGTTTAGTGACGACATTAGATTCCTAATTGATGGAGAAGGGTCTGGTGTCAAGAAAAGCTGCTTCTAGGAGGTTGTCAAATGATTTCGCTCGACGATTCCATTCTTGGGTGGTTGGTTTGGCCCTTGTTCATGTAACTCGAATCCTAGCCCGGTATATCCCATTATAATTTTACACCATTATGAATGTTACGCCTTTTTTACTCTCTGATCGAGGTTCTCGGCATTGAAAAATCTTCGTAAACTAAATCACACGTGTATATGTTGATATTTAAGAGATATACAGTCAAAAAATAAAGGGCAATGGTGATATATATGCGGATTAGACACCAAAAAAAATCACTCAACAAATGGCTACAATTTAAGGAATGTGTTTAGTGACGGCATCGGATTCCTAATTGATGGAGAAAGGTCTGGTGGCAAGAAAAGCTTCTTTTAGGAGGTTGTCAAGTGTTTTCGCTCGATGATTCCATTCTTGGGTGGTTGGTTTGGCCCTTGTTCCTGTAACTCGAATCCTAGCCCGGTATATCCCATTTTAATTTTACACCAATGTGAACCTTACGCCTTTTTTACTCTCTGATCGAGGTTCTCGGCATTGAAAAATCTTGGTAAACTAAATCACATGTGTATATGTTGATATTTACGAGATATACATTCAAGAAAATCAAGGGCAATGGTGATATATATGCGGATTAGACACCAAAAAAAACACTCAACAAATGGCTACAATTTAAGGAATGTGTTTAGTGACGACATCAGATTCCTAATTGATGGAGAAAGGTCTGGTGGCAAGAAAAGCTGCTTCTAGGAGGTTGTCAAGTGTTTTCGCTCGACGATTCCATTCTTGGGTGGTTGGTTTGGCCCTTGTTCCTGTAACTCGAATCCTAGCCCGGTATATCCCATTTTAATCTTACACCATTGTGAACCTTACGCCTGTTTTACTCTCTGATCGAGGTTCTCGGCATTGAAAAATCTTCGTAAACTAAATCACACGTGTATATGTTGATATTTAAGAGATATACAGTCAAGAAAATCAAGGGCAATGGTGATATATATGCGGATTAGACACCAAAAAAAACACTCAACAAATGGCTACAATTTAAGGAATGTGTTTAGTGACGGCATTAGATTCCTAATTAATGGAGAAGGGTCTGGTGTCAAGAAAAGCTGCTTCTAGGAGGTTGTCAAATGTTTTCGCTCGACGATTCCATTCTTGGGTGGTTGGTTTGGCCCTTGTTCCCGTAACTCGAATCCTAGCCCGGTATATCCCATTTTAATTTTACACCATTTTGAATGTTACGCCTTTTTTACTCTCTGATCGAGGTTCTCGGCATTGAAAAATCTTCATAAACTAAATCACACGTGTATATGTTGATATTTAAGAGATATACAGTCAAAAAATCAAGGGCAATGGTGATATATATGCGGATTAGACAAAAAAAAATCACTCAACAAATGGCTACAATTTAAGGAATGTGTTTAGTGACGGCATCGGATTCCTAATTGATGAAGAAAGGTCTGGTGGCAAGAAAAGCTTCTTCTAGGAGGTTGTCAAGTGTTTTCGCTCGACGATTCCATTCTTGGGTGGTTGGTTTGGCCCTTGTTCCTGTAACTCGAATCCTAGCCCGGTATATCCCATTTTAATTTTACACCAATGTGAACCTTACGCCTTTTTTACTCTCTGATCGAGGTTCTCGACATTGAAAAATCTTCGTAAACTAAATCACATGTGTATATGTTGATATTTAAGAGATATACATTCAAGAAAATCAAGGGCAATGGTGATATATATGCGGATTAGACACCAAAAAAAACACTCAACAAATGGCTACAATTTAAGGAATGTGTTTAGTGACGACATCAGATTCCTAATTGATGGAGAAAGGTCTGGTGGCAAGAAAAGCTGCTTCTAGGAGGTTGTCAAGTGTTTTCGCTCGACGATTCCATTCTTGGGTGGTTGGTTTGGCCCTTGTTCCTGTAACTCGAATCCTAGCCCGGTATATCCCGTTTTAATCTTACACCATTGTGAACCTTACGCCTTTTTTACTCTCTGATCGAGGTTCTCGGCATTGAAAAATCTTCGTAAACTAAATCACACGTGTATATGTTGATATTTAAGAGATATACAGTCAAAAAATCAAGGGCAATGGTGATATATATGCGGATTAGACACAAAAAAAAATTCACTCAACAAATGGCTAAAATTTAAAGAATGTGTTTAGTGACGGCATCAGATTCCTAATTGATGGAGAAAGGTCTGGTGGCAAGAAAAGCTTCTTCTAGGAGGTTGTCAAGTGTTTTCGCTCGACGATTCTATTCTTGGGTGGTTGGTTTGGCCCATGTTCCTGAAACTCGAATCCTAGCCCGGTATATCCCATTTTAATTTTACACCAATGTGAACCTTACGCCTTTTTTACTCTCTGATCGAGGTTCTCGGCATTGAAAAATCTTCGTAAACTAAATCACATGTATATATGTTGATATTTAAGAGATATACATTCAAGAAAATCAAGGGCAATGGTAATATATATGCGGATTAGACACAAAAAAAAACACGCAACAAATGGCTACAATTTAAGGAATGTGTTTAGTGACGGCATCAGATTCCTAATTGATGGAGAAAGGTCTGGTGGTAAGAAAAGCTGCTTCTAGGAGGTTGTCAAGTGTTTTCGCTCGACGATTCCATTCTTGTGTGGTTGGTTTGGCCCTTGTTCATGTAACTCGAATCCTAGCCCGGTATATCCCATTTAAATTTTACACCATTGTGAACCTTACGCCTTTTTTACTCTCTGATTGAGGTTCTCGGCATTGAAAAATCTTCGTAAACTAAATCACACGTGTATATGTTGACATTTAAAAGATATACAGTCAAGAAAATCAAGGGCAATGGTAATATATATGCGGATTAGACACCAAAAAAAAACACTCAACAAATGGCTACAATTTAAGGAATATGTCTAGTGACGGCATTAGATTCCTAATTGATGGAGAAGGGTCTGGTGGCAAGAAAAGCTGCTTCTAGGAGGTTGTCAAATGTTTTTGCTCGACGATTCCATTCTTGGGTGGTTGGTTTGGCCCTTGTTCCTGTATCTTGAATCCTAGCCCGGTATATCCCATTTTAATTTTACACCATTGTGAATGTTACGCCTTTTTTACTCTCTGATCGAGGTTCTCGGCATTGAAAAATCTTCGTAAACTAAATCACACGTGTATATGTTGATATTTAAGAGATATACAGTCAAAAAATCAAGGGCAATGGTGATATATATGCGGATTAGACACAAAAAAAATCACTCAACAAATGGCTACAATTTAAGGAATGTGTTTAGTGATGGCATCGGATTCCTAATTGATGGAGAAAGGTGTGGTGGCAATAAAAGCTTCTTCTAGGAGGTTGTCAAGTGTTTTCGCTCGACGATTCCATTCTCGGATGGTTGTTTTGGCCCTTGTTCCTGTAACTCTAATCCGAGCCCGGTATATCCCATTTTAATTTTACACCAATGTGAACCTTACGCCTTTTTTACTCTCTGATCGAGGTTCTCGGCATTGAAAAATCGTCGTAAACTAAATCACATGTGTATATGTTGATATTTAAGAGATATACATTCAAGAAAATCAAGGGCAATGGTGATATATATGCGGATTAGACAACAAAAAAAACACTCAACAAATGGTTACAATTTAAGGAATGTGTTTAGTGACGGCATCAGATTCCTAATTGATGGAGAAAGGTTTGGTGGCAAGAAAAGCTACTTCTAGGAGGTTGTCAAGTGTTTTCGCTCGACGATTCCATTCTTGGGTGGTTGGTTTGGCCCTTGTTCCTGTAACTCGAATCCTAACCCGGTATATCCCATTTTAATTTTACACCATTGTGAACGTTACGCCTTTTTTACTCTCTGATCGAGGTTCTCGGCATTGAAAAATCTTTGTAAACTAAATCACACGTGTATATGTTGATATTTAAGAGATATACAGTCAAGAAAATCAAGGGCAATGGTGATATATATGCGGATTAGACACCAAAAAAAACACACTCAACAAATGGCTACAATTTAAGGAATGTGTTTAGTGACGACATCAGATTCCTAATTGATGGAGAAAGGTCTGGTGGCAAGAAATGTTGCTTCTAGGAGGTTTTCAAGTGTTTTCGCTTGACGATTCCATTCTTGGGTGGTTGGTTTGGCCCTTGTTCCTGTAACTCGAATCCTAGCCCGGTATATCCCATTTTAATCTTACACCATTGTGAACCTTACACCTTTTTTACTCTCTGATCGAGGTTCTCGGCATTCAAAAATCTTCGTAAACTAAATCACACGTGTATATGTTGATATTTAAGAGATATACAGTCAAAAAATCAAGGGCAATGGTGATATATATGCGGATTAGACACCAAAAAAAATCACTCAACAAATGGCTACAATTTAAGGAATGTGTTTAGTGACGGCATCGGATTCCTAATTGATGGAGAAAGGTCTGGTGGCAAGAAAAGCTTCTTCTAGGAGGTTGTCAAGTGTTTTCGCTCGACGATTCCATTCTTGGGTGGTTGGTTTGGCCCTTGTTCCTGTAACTCGAATCCTAGCCCGGTATATCCCATTTTAATTTTACACCAATGTGAACCTTACGCCTTTTTTACTCTCTGATCGAGGTTCTCGGCATTGAAAAATCTTTGTAAACTAAATCACACGTGTATATGTTGATATTTAAGAGATATACAGTCAAGAAAATCAAGGGCAATGGTGATATATATGCGGATTAGACCCCAAAAAAAAAACACTCAACAAATGGCTACAATTTAAGGAATGTGTTTAGTGACGACATCAGATTCCTAATTGATGGAGAAAGGTCTGGTAGCAAGAAATGCTGCTTCTAGGAGGTTGTCAAGTGTTTTCGCTCGACGATTCCATTCTTGGGTGGTTGGTTTGGCCCTTGTTCCTGTAACTCGAATCCTAGCCCGGTATATCCCATTTTAATCTTACACCATTGTGAACCTTACACCTTTTTTACTCTCTGATCGAGGTTCTCGGCATTGAAAAATCTTCGTAAACTAAATCACACGTGTATATGTTGATATTTAAGAGATATACAGTCAAAAAATCAAGGGCAATGGTGATATATATGCGGATTAGACACCAAAAAAAACACTCAACAAATGGCTACAATTTAAGGAATGTGTTTAGTGACGACATCAGATTCCTAATTGAAGGAGAAAGGTCTGGTGGCAAGAAAAGCTGCTTCTAGGAGGTTGTCAAGTGTTTTCGCTCGACGATTCCATTCTTGGGTGGTTGGTTTGGCCCTTGTTCCTGTAACTCGAATCCTAGCCCACTATATCCCATTTTAATCTTACTCCATTGTGAACCTTACGCCTTTTTTACTCTCTGATCGAGGTTCTCGGCATTGAAAAATCTTTTTAAACTAAATCACACGTGTATATGTTGATATTTAAGAGATATACAGTCAAGAAAATCAAGGGCAATGGTGATATATATGCGGATTAGACACCAAAAAAAAACACTCAACAAATGGCTACAATTTAAGGAATGTGTTTAGTGACGACATCAGATTCCTAATTGATGGAGAAAGGTCTGGTGGCAAGAAATGCTGCTTCTAGGAGGTTGTCAAGTGTTTTCGCTTGACGATTCCATTCTTGGGTGGTTGGTTTGGCCCTTGTTCCTGTAACTCGAATCCTAGCCCGGTATATCCCATTTTAATCTTACACCATTGTGAACCTTACACCTTTTTTACTCTCTGATCGAGGTTCTCGGCATTCAAAAATCTTCGTAAACTAAATCACACGTGTATATGTTGATATTTAAGAGATATACAGTCAAAAAATCAAGGGCAATGGTGATATATATGCGGATTAGACACCAAAAAAAATCACTCAACAAATGGCTACAATTTAAGGAATGTGTTTAGTGACGGCATCGGATTCCTAATTGATGGAGAAAGGTCTGGTGGCAAGAAAAGCTTCTTCTAGGAGGTTGTCAAGTGTTTTCGCTCGACGATTCCATTCTTGGGTGGTTGGTTTGGCCCTTGTTCCTGTAACTCGAATCCTAGCCCAATATATCCCATTTTAATTTTACACCAATGTGAACCTTACGCCTTTTTTACTCTCTGATCGAGGTTCTCGGCATTGAAAAATCTTTGTAAACTAAATCACACGTGTATATGTTGATATTTAAGAGATATACAGTCAAGAAAATCAAGGGCAATGGTGATATATATGCGGATTAGACCCCAAAAAAAAACACTCAACAAATGGCTACAATTTAAGGAATGTGTTTAGTGACGACATCAGATTCCTAATTGATGGAGAAAGGTCTGGTGGCAAGAAATGCTGCTTCTAGGAGGTTGTCAAGTGTTTTCGCTCGACGATTCCATTCTTGGGTGGTTGGTTTGGCCCTTGTTCCTGTAACTCGAATCCTAGCCCGGTATATCCCATTTTAATCTTACACCATTGTGAACCTTACACCTTTTTTACTCTCTGATCGAGGTTCTCGGCATTGAAAAATCTTCGTAAACTAAATCACACGTGTATATGTTGATATTTAAGAGATATACAGTCAAAAAATCAAGGGCAATTGTTATATATATGCGGATTAGACACTAAAAAAAACACTCAACAAATGGCTACAATTTAAGGAATGTGTTTAGTGATGACATCAGATTCCTAATTGAAGGAGAAAGGTCTGGTGGCAAGAAAAGCTGCTTCTAGGAGGTTGTCAAGTGTTTTCGCTCGACGATTCCATTCTTGGGTGGTTGGTTTGGCCCTTGTTCCTGTAACTCGAATCCTAGCCCGGTATATCCCATTTTAATCTTACTCCGTTGTGAACCTTACGCCTTTTTTACTCTCTGATCGAGGTTCTCGGCATTGAAAAATCTTCGTAAACAAAATCACACGTGTATATGTTGATATTTAAGAGATATACAGTCAAAAAATCAAGGGCAATGGTGATATATATGCGGATTAGACACCAAAAAAAAATCACTCAACAAATGGCTACAATTTAAGGAATGTGTTTAGTGACGGCATCAGATTCCTAATTGATGGAGAAAGGTCTGGTGGTAAGAAAAGCTTCTTCTAGGAGGTTGTCAAGTGTTTTCGCTTGACGATTCTATTCTTGGGTGGTTGGTTTGGCCCATGTTCCTGTAACTCGAATCCTAGCCCGGTATATCCCATTTTAATTTTACACCAATGTGAACCTTACGCCTTTTTTACTCTCTGATCGAGGTTCTCGGCATTGAAAAATCTTTGTAAACTAAATCAGAAGTGTATATGTTGATATTTAAGAGATATACATTCAAGAAAATCAAGGGCAATGGTGATATATATGCGGATTAGACACCAAAAAAAACACGCAACAAATGGCTACAATTTAAGGAATGTGTTTAGTGACGGCATCAGATTCCTAATTGATAGAGAAAGGTCTGGTGGTGAGAAAAGCTGCTTCTAGGAGGTTGTCAAGTGTTTTCGCTCGACGATTCCATTCTTGTGTGGTTGGTTTTGCCCTTGTTCATGTAACTCGAATCCTTGCCCGGTATATCCCATTTTAATTTTACACCATTGTGAAACTTACGCCTTTTTTACTCTCTGATTGAGGTTCTCGGCATTGAAAAATCTTCGTAAACTAAATCACACGTGTATATGTTGACATTTAAAAGATATACAGTCAAGAAAATGAAGGGCAATGGTAATATATATGCGGATTAGACACCAAAAAAAACACTCAACTAATGGCTACAATTTAAGGAATGTGTTTAGTGACGGCATTAGATTCCTAATTGATGGAGAAGGGTCTGGTGGCAAGAAAAGCTGCTTCTAGGTGGTTGTCAAATGTTTTCGCTTGACGATTCCATTCTTGGGTGGTTGGTTTAGCCCTTATTCCTGTAACTCGAATCCTAGCCCGGTATATCCCATTTTAATTTTACACCATTGTGAATGTTACGCCTTTTTTACTCTTTGATCGAGGTTCTCGGCATTGAAAAATCTTCGTAAACTAAATCACACGTGTATATGTTGATATTTAAGAGATATAAAGTCAAAAAATCAAGGGCAATGGTGATATCTATGCGGATTAGACACCAAAAAAAATCACTCAACAAATGGCTATAATTTAAGGAATGTGTTTAGTGACGGCATCAGATTCCTAATTGATGGAGAAAGGTCTGGTGGCAAGAAAAGCTTCTTCTAGGAGGTTGTCAAGTGTTTTCGCTCGACGATTCCATTCTTGGGTGGTTGGTTTGGCCCTTGTTCCTGTAACTCGAATCCTAGCCCGGTATATCCCAATTTAATTTTACAACAATGTGAACCTTACGCCTTTTTTACTCTCTGATCGAAGTTCTCGGCATTGAAAAATCTTCGTAAACTAAATCACATGTGTAAATGTTGATATTTAAGAGATAGACATTCAAGAAAATCAAGGTCAATGGTGATATATATACGGATTAGACACCAAAAAAAACACACAACAAATGGCTACAATTTAAGGAATGTGTTTATTGACGACATGAGATTCCTAATTGATGGAGAAATGTCTGGTGGCAAGAAAAGCTGCTTCTAGGAGGTTGTCAAGTGTTTTCGCTCGACGATTCCATTCTTGGGTGGTTGGTTTGGCCCTTGATCCTGTAACTCGAATCCTATCCCGGTATATCCCATTTTAATCTTACACCATTGTGAACCTTACGCCTTTTTTACTCCCTGATCGAGGTTCTCGGCATTGAAAAATCTTCGTAAACTAAATCACATGTGTATATGTTGATAATTAAGAGATATTTATTCAAGAAAATCAAGGGCAATGTTGATATATATGCGGATTAGACACAAAAAAAAAACACGCAACAAATGGCTACGATTTAAGGAATGTGTTTAGTGACCGCATTAGATTCCTAATTGATGGAGAAAGGTCTGGTGGTAAGAAAAGCTGCTTCTAGGAGGTTGTCAAGTGTTTTCGCTCGACGATTCCATTCTTGTGTGGTTGGTTTGGCCCTTGTTCATGTAACTCGAATCCTCGCCCGGTATATCCCATTTTAATTTTACACCATTGTGAACCTTACGCCTTTTTTACTCACTGATTGAGGTTCTCGGCATTGAAAAATCTTCGTAAACTAAATCACCCGTGTATATGTTGACATTTAAAAGATATACAGTCAAGAAAATCAAGGGCAAAGGTAATATATATGTGGATTAGACTCCAAAAAAAAAAACACTCAACAAATGGCTACAATTTAAGGAATGTGTTTAGTGACGGCATTAGATTCCTAATTGATGGAGAAGGGTCTGGTGGCAAGAAAAGCTGCTTCTAGGAGGTTGTCAAATGTTTTCGCTCGACGATTCCATTCTTGGGTGGTTGGTTTGGCTCTTGTTCATGTAACTCGAATCCTAGCCCGGTATATCCCATTTTAATTTTACACCAGTGTGAATGTTACGCCTTTTTTACTCTCTGATCGAGGTTCTCGGCATTGAAAAATCTTTATAAACTAAATCACACGTGTATATGTTGATATTTAAGAGATATATAGTCAAAAAATCAATGGCAATGGTGATATATATGCGGATTAGACACCAAAAAAAACACTCAACAAATGGCTACAATTTAAGGAATGTGTTTAGTGACGGCATTAGATTCCTAATTGATGGAGAAGGGTCTGGTGGCAAGAAAAGCTGCTTCTAGGAGGTTGTCAAATGTTTTCGCTCGACGATTCCATTCTTGGGTGGTTGGTTTGGCTCTTGTTCATGTAACTCGAATCCTAGCCCGGTATATCCCATTTTAATTTTACACCAGTGTGAATGTTACGCCTTTTTTACTCTCTGGTCGAGGTTCTCGGCATTGAAAAATCTTTGTAAACTAAATCACACGTGTATATGTTGATATTTAAGAGATATACAGTCAAAAAATCAATGGCAATGGTGATATATATGCGGATTAGACACCAAAAAAAACACTCAACAAATGGCTACAATTTAAGGAATGTGTTTAGTGACGGCATTAGATTCCTAATTGATGGAGAAGGATTCCTAATTGATGGAGAAGGGTCTTGTGGCAAGAAAAGCTGCTTCTAGGAGGTTGTCAAATGTTTTCGCTCGACGATTCCATTCTTGGGTGGTTGGTTTGGCCCTTGTTCATGTAACTCGAATCCTAGCCCGGTATATCCCATTTTAATTTTACACCATTGTGAATGTTACGCCTTTTTTACTCTCTGATCGAGGTTATTGGCATTGAAAAATCTTCGTAAACTAAATCACACGTGTATATGTTGATATTTAAGAGATATACAGTCAAAAAATCAAGGGCAATGGTGATATATATGCGGATTAGACACCAAAAAAAATCACTCAACTAATGGCTACAATTTAAGGAATGTGTTTAGTGATGGCATCAGATTCCTAATTGATGGAGAAAGGTCTGGTGGCAAGAAAAGCTTCTTCTAGGAGGTTGTCAAGTGTTTTTGCTCGACGATTCCAATCTCGGATGGTTGGTTTGGCCCTTGTTCCTGTAACTCGAATCCTAGCCCGGTATATCCCATTTTAATTTTACAACAATGTGAACCTTACGCCTTTTTTCTCTTTGATCGAGGTTCTCGGCATTAAAAAATCTTCGTAAACTAAATCACACGTGTATATGTTGATATTTAAGAGATATACAGTCAAAAAATCAAGGGCAATGGTGATATATATGTGGATTAGACACCAAAAAAAACACTCAACAAATGGCTACAATTTAAGGATTGTGTTTAGTGACGACATCAGATTCCTAATTGATGGAGAAAGGTCCGGTGGCAAGAAAAACTTCTTCTAGGAGGTTGTCAAGTGTTTTCGCACGACGATTTTATTCTTGGGTGGTTGGTTTGGCCCTTGTTCCTGTAACTCGAATCCTAGCCCGGTATATCCCATTTTAATTTTACAACAATGTGAACCTTACGCCTTTTTTCTCTATGATCGAGGTTCTCGGCATTGAAAAATCTTCGTAAACTAAATCACATGTGTATATGTTGATATTTAAGAGATATACATTCAAGAAAATCAAGGGAAATGGTGATATATATGCGGATTAGACACAAAAAAAACACTAAACAAATGGCTACAATTTAAGGAATGTGTTTAGTGACGGCATCAGGTTCCTAATTGATGGAGAAAGGTCTGGTGGTAAGAAAAACTGCTTCTAGGAGGTTGTCAAGTGTTTTCATTCGACGATTCCATTCTTGTTTGGTTGGTTTGGCCCTTGTTCATGTAACTCGAATCCTAGCCCGGTATATCCCATTTTAATTTTACACCATTGTGAACCTTACGCCTTTTTTACTCTCTGATCGAGGTTCTCGGCATTGAAAAATCTTCGTAAACTAAATCACACGTGTATATGTTGACATTTAAGAGATATACAGTCAAGAAAATCAAGGGCAATGGTGATATATATGCGGATTAGACACCAAAAAAAACACACAACAAATGGCTACAGTTTAAGGAATGTGTTTAGTGACGGCATTAGATTCCTAATTTATGGAGAAGGGTCTGGTGGCAAGAAAAGCTGCTTCTAGGAGGTTGTCAAATGTTTTCGCTCGACGATTCCATTCTTGGGAAGTTGGTTTGGCCGTTGTTCCTGTAACTCGAATCCTAGCCCGGTATATCCCATTTTAATTTTATACCATTGTGAACGTTACGCCTTTTTTACTCTCTGATCGAGGTTCTCGGTATTGAAAAATCTTCGTAAACTAAATCACACGTGTATATGTTGATATTTAAGAGATATACAATCAAGAAAATCAAGGGCAATGGTGATATATATGTGGATTAGACACCAAAAAAAACACTCAACAAATGGCTACAATTTAAGGATTGTGTTTAGTGACGGCATCAGATTCCTAATTGATGGAGAAAGGTCTGGCGGCAAGAAAAGCTGCTTCTAGGACGTTGTCAAGTATTTTCGCTCGACGATTCCATTCTTGGGTGGTTGGTTTGGCCCTTGTTCCTGTAACTCGAATCCTAGCCCGGTATATCCCATTTTAATCTTACACCATTGTGCACCTTACGCCTTTTTTACTCTCTGATCGAGGTTCTCGGCATTGAAAAATCTTCGTAAACTAAATCACACGTGTATATGTTGATATTTAAGAGATATACAGTCAAAAAATCAAGGGCAATGGTGATATATATGCGGATTCGACACCAAAAAAAATCACTCAACAATGGCTACAATTTAAGGAATGTGTTTAGTGACGGCATCAGATTCCTAATTGATGGAGAAAGGTCTGGTGGCAAGAAAAGCTTCTTCTAGGAGGTTGTCAAGTGTTTTCGCTCGATGATTCCATTCTTGGGTAGTTGGTTTGGCCCTTGTTCCTGTAACTCGAATCCTAGCATGGTATATCCCATTTTAATTTTACACCATTGTGAAACTTACGCCTTTTTTACTCTCTGATCGAGGTTCTCGGCATTGAAAAATATTCGTAAACTAAATCACATGTGTATATATTGATATTTAAGAGATATACATTCAAGAAAATCAAGGGCAATGGTGATATATATGCGGATTAGACACCAAAAAAAACACTCAACAAATGGTTACAATTTAAAGAATGTGTTTAGTGACGGCATCAGATTCCTAATTGATGGAGAAAGGTCTGGTGGCAAGAAAAGCTGCTTCTAGGAGGTTGTCAAGTCTTTTCGCTCGACGATTCCATTCTTGGGTGGTTGGTTTGGCACTTGTTCCTGTAACTCGAATCCTAGCCCGGTATATCTCATTTTAATCTTACACCATTGTGAACCTTACGCCTTTTTTACTCTCTGATCGAGGTTCTCGGCATTGAAAAATCTTCGTAAACTAAATCACACGTGTATATGTTGATATTTAAGAGATATACAGTCAAAAAATCAAGGGCAATGGTGATATATATGCGGATTAGACACCAAAAAAAAATCACTCAACAAATGGCTACAATTTAAGGAATGTGTTTAGTGACGGCATCAGATTCCTAATTGATGGAGAAAGGTCTGGTGCAAGAAAAGCTGCTTTTAGGAGGTTGTCAAGTGTTTTCGCTCGACGATTCCATTCTCGGATGGTTGGTTTGGCCCTTGTTCCTGTAACTCGAATCCTAGCCCGGTATATCCCATTTTAATCTTACACCAATGTGAACCTTACGCCTTTTTTACTCTCTGATCGAGGTTCTCGGCATTGAAAAATCTTCGTAAACTAAATCACACGCGTATATGTTGATATTTAAGAGATATACATTCAAGAAAATCAAGGGCAATGGTGATATATATGCGGATTAGACACCAAAAAAAACACTCAACAAATGGTTACAATTTAAGGAATGTGTTTAGTGACGGCATCAGATTCCTAATTGATGGAGAAAGGTCTGGTGGCAAGAAAAGCTGCTTCTAGGAGGTTGTCAAGTGTTTTCGCTCGACGATTCCATTCTTGGGTGGTTGGTTTGGCCCTTGTTCCTGTAACTCGAATCCTAGCCCGGTATATCCCATTTTAATCTTACACCATTGTGAACCTTACGCCTTTTTTACTCTCTGATCGAGGTTCTCGGCATTGAAAAATCTTCGTAAACTAAATCACACGTGTATATGTTGATATTTAAGAGATATACAGTCAAAAAATCAAGGGCAATGGTGATATATATGCGGATTAGACACCAAAAAAAAATCACTCAACAAATGGCTACAATTTAAGGAATGTGTTTAGTGACGGCATCAGATTCCTAATTGATGGAGAAAGGTCTGGTGGCAAGAAAAACTTCTTCTAGGAGGTTGTCAAGTGTTTTCGCACGACGATTCTATTCTTGGGTGGTTGGTTTGGCCCTTGTTCCTGTAACTCGAATCCTAGCCCGGTATATCCCATTTTAATCTTACACCATTGTGCACCTTACGCCTTTTTTACTCTATGATCGAGGTTCCCGGCATTGAAAAATCTTCGTAAACTAAATCACATCTGTATATGTTGATATTTAAGAGATATACATTCAAGAAAATTAAGGGAAATGGTGATATATATGCGGATTAGACACCAAAAAAAACACTCAACAAAAGGCTACAATTTAAGAAATGTGTTTAGTGACGGCATCAGATTCCTAATTGATGGAGAAAGGTCTGGCGGTAAGAAAAGCTGCTTCTAGGAGGTTGTCAAGTGTTTTCGCTCGACGATTCCATTCTCGTGTGGTTCGTTTGGCCCTTGTTCATGTAACTCGAATCCTAGCCCGGTATATCCCATTTTAATTTTACACCATTGTGAACCTTACGCCTTTTTTACTCTCTGATCGAGGTTCTCGGCATTGAAAAATCTTCCTAAACTAAATCACACGTGTATATGTTGACATTTAAGAGATATACATTCAAGAAAATCAAGGGCAATGGTGATATATATGCGGATTAGACACCACAAAAAACACTCAACAAATGGCTACAATTTAAGGAATGTGTTTAGTGATGGCATCAGATTCCTAATTTATGGAGAAAGGTCTGGAGGAAAGAAAAGCTGCTTTTAGGAGGTTGTCAAGTGTTTTCGCTCGACGATTCCATTCTTGGGTGGTTGGTTTGGCCATTGTTCCTGTAACTCGAATCCTAGCCATGTATATCCCATTTTAATTTTACACCATTGTGAACCTTACGCCTTTTTTACTCTCTGATAGAGGTTCTCGGCATTGAAAAATCTTCGTAAACTAAATCACATGTGTATATGTTGACATTTAAGAGATATATAGTCAAGAAAATCAAGGGCAATGGTGATATATATGCGGATTAGACACAAAAAAAAACACTCAACAAATGGCTACAATTTAAGGAATGTGTTTAGTGACAGCATCAGATTCCTAATTGATGGAGAAAGGTCTGGTGGCAAGGAAAGCTGCTTCTAGGAGGTTGTCAAGTGTTTTCGCTCGACGATTCCATTCTTGGGTGGTTGGTTTGGCCCATGTTCCTGTAACTCGAATCCTAGCACGGTATATCCCATTTTAATTTTACACCATTGTGAACCTTACGCCTTTTTTACTCTCTGATCAAAGTTCTCGGCATTGAAAAATCTTCGTAACCTAAATCACACGTGTATATGTTGATATTTAAGAGATATACAGTCAAGAAAATCAAGGGCAATGGTGATATATATGCGGATTAGACACAAAAAAAAAACACTTAACAAATGGCTAAAATTTAAAGAATGTGTTTAGTGACGGCATCAGATTCCTAATTGATGGAGAAAGTTCTGGTGGCAAGAAAAGCTGCTTCTACGAGTTTGTCAAGTCTTTTCGCTCGACGATTCCATTCTTGGGTGGTAGGTTTGGCCCTTGTTCATGTAACTCGAATCCTAGCTCGGTATATCCCATTTTAATTTTACACCATTGTGAACCTTACGCCTTTTTTACTCTCTGATCGAGGCTCTCGGCATTGAAAATCTTCGTAAACTAAATCACACGTGTATATGTTGACATTTAAGAGATATACAGTCAAGAAAATCAAGGGCAATGGTTATATATATGCGGATTAGACACAAAAAAAAACACTCAACAAATGACTACAATTTAAGGAATGTGTTTAGTGACGGCATCAGATTCCTAATTGATGGAGAAAGGTCTGGTGGCAAGAAAAGCTGCTTCTAGGAGGTTGTCAATTGTTTTCGCTCGACGATTCCATTCTTGGGTGGTTGGTTTGGCCCTTGTTCCTATAACTCGAATCCTAGCCCGGTATATCCCATTTTAATTTTACACCATTGTGAAACATATGTCTTTTTTACTCTCTGATCGAGGTTCTCGGCATTGAAAAATCTTTGTAAACTAAATCACACGTGTATATGTTGATATTTAAGAGATATACAGTCAAGAAAATCAAGGGCGATGGTGATATATATTCGGATTAGACACAAAAAAAAAACACTCAACAAATGGCTACAATTTAAGGAATGTGTTTAGTGACGGCATCAGATTCCTAATTGATGGAGAAAGGTCTGGTGGCAAGAAAAGCTGCTTCTAGGAGGTTGTCAAGTGTTTTCGCTCGACGATTCCATTCTTGGGTGGTTGGTTTGGCCCTTGTTCCTATAACTCGAATCCTAGCCCGGTATATCCCATTTTAATTTTACACCATTGTGAACCTTACGCCTTTTTTACTCTCTGATCGAGGTTATCGGCATTGAAAAATCTTCGTAAACTAAATCACATGTGTATATGTTGTCATATAAGAGATATACAGTCAAGGAAATCAAGGGCAATGGTGTTATATATGCGGATTAGACACCAAAAAAAAAAAACACTCAACAAATGGCAACAATTTAAGAAATGTGTTTAGTGACGGCATCAGATTCCTAATTGATGGAGAAAAGTCTGGTGGCAAGAAAAGCTGCTTCTAGGAGGTTGTCAAGTGTTTTCGCTCGACGATTCCATTCTGGGGTGGTAGGTTTGGCCCTTGTTCCTGTAACTCGAATCCTAGCTCGGTATATCCCATTTTAATTTTACACCATTGTGAACCTTACGCCTTTTTTACTCTTTGATCGAGGTTCTCGGCATTGAAAAATCTTCGTAAACTAAATCACACGTGTATATGTTGACATTTAAGAGATATACAGTGAAGGAAATCAAGGGCAATGGTGTTATATATGCGGATTAGACACCAAAAGAAAACACTCAACAAATGGCAACAATTTAAGAAATGTGTTTAGTGACGGCATCAGATTCCTAATTGATGGAGAAAGGTCTGGTGGCAAGAAAAGCTGCTTCTAGGAGGTTGTCAAGTGTTTTCGCTCGACGATTCCATTCTTGGGTGGTAGGTTTGGCCCTTGTTCCTGTAACTCGAATCCTAGCTCGGTATATCTCATTTTAATCTTACACCATTGTGAACCTTACGCCTTTTTTACTCTCTTATCGAGTTTCTCGGCATTGAAAAATCTTCGTAAACTAAATCACACGTGTATATGTTGACATTTAAGAGATATACACTCAAGAAAATTAAGGGCAATGGTGATATATATGCGGATTAGACACCAAAAAAAAACACTCAACAAATGGCTGCAATTTAAGGAATGTGTTTAGTGACGGCATCAGATTCCTAATTGATGGAGAAAGGTCTGGTGGCAAGAAAAGCTGCTTCTAGGAGGTTGTCAAGTGTTTTCGCTCGACGATTCCATTCTTGGGTGGTAGGTTTGGCCCTTGTTCCTGTAACTCGAATCATAGCTCGGTATATCCCATTTTAATTTTACACCATTGTGAACCTTACGCCTTTTTTACTCTCTGATCGAGGTTCTCGGCATTGAAAAATCTTCGTAAACTAAATCACACGTGTATATGTTGATATTTAAGAGATATACAGTCAAGAAAATCAAGGGCAATGGTGATATATATGCGGATTAGACACTAAAAAAAACACTCAACAAATGGCTACAATTAAAGGAATGTGTTTAGTGGCGGCATCAGATTCCTAATTGATGGAGAAAGGTCTGGTGGCAAGAAAAGCGGCTTCTAGGAGATTGTCATGTGTTTTCGCTCGACAATTCCACTCTTGGGTGGTTGGTTTGGCCCTTGTTCCTGTAACTCGAATCCTAGCACGGTATATCCCATTTTAATTTTTCACCATTGTGAACCTTACGCCTTTTTTAATCTCTGATCGAGGTTCTCGGCATTGAAAAATCTTCGTAAACTAAATCACACGTGTATATGTTGACATTTAAGAGATATACAGTCAAAAAAATCAAGGGCAATGGTGATATATATGCGGATTAGACACTAAAAAAACACTCAACAAATGGCTACAATTTAAGGAATGTGTTTAGTGACGGCATCAGATTCCTAATTGATGGAGAAAGGTCTGGTGGCAAGAAAAGCTGCTTCTAGAAGGTTGTCAAGTGTTTTTGCTCGACGATTCCATTCTTGGGTGGTTGGTTTTGCCCTTGTTCCTGTAACTCGAATCCCAGCCCGATATATCCCATTTTAATTTTACACCATTTTGAACCTTACGCCTTTTTTACTCTCTGATCGAGGTTTTCGGCATTGAAAAATCTTCGTAAACTAAATCACACGTGTATATGTTGACATTTAAGAGATATACAGTCAAGGAAATCAAGGGCAATGGTGTTATATATGCGGATTAGACACCAAAAAAAAACACTCAACAAATGGCAACAATTTAAGAAATGTGTTTAGTGACGGCATCAGATTCCTAATTGATGGAGAAAGGTCTGGTGGCAAGAAAAGCTGCTTCTAGGAGGTTGTCAAGTGTTTTCGCTCGACGATTCCATTCTGGGGTGGTAGGTTTGGCCCTTGTTCCTGTAACTCGAATCCTAGCTCGGTATATCCCATTTTAATTTTACACCATTGTGAACCTTACGCCTTTTTTACTCTTTGATCGAGGTTCTCGGCATTGAAAAATCTTCGTAAACTAAATCACACGTGTATATGTTGACATTTAAGAGATATACAGTGAAGGAAATCAAGGGCAATGGTGTTATATATGCGGATTAGACACCAAAAGAAAACACTCAACAAATGGCAACAATTTAAGAAATGTGTTTAGTGACGGCATCAGATTCCTAATTGATGGAGAAAGGTCTGGTGGCAAGAAAAGCTGCTTCTAGGAGGTTGTCAAGTGTTTTCGCTCGACGATTCCATTCTTGGGTGGTAGGTTTGGCCCTTGTTCCTGTAACTCGAATCCTAGCTCGGTATATCTCATTTTAATCTTACACCATTGTGAACCTTACGCCTTTTTTACTCTCTTATCGAGTTTCTCGGCATTGAAAAATCTTCGTAAACTAAATCACACGTGTATATGTTGACATTTAAGAGATATACACTCAAGAAAATTAAGGGCAATGGTGATATATATGCGGATTAGACACCAAAAAAAAACACTCAACAAATGGCTGCAATTTAAGGAATGTGTTTAGTGACGGCATCAGATTCCTAATTGATGGAGAAAGGTCTGGTGGCAAGAAAAGCTGCTTCTAGGAGGTTGTCAAGTGTTTTCGCTCGACGATTCCATTCTTGGGTGGTAGGTTTGGCCCTTGTTCCTGTAACTCGAATCATAGCTCGGTATATCCCATTTTAATTTTACACCATTGTGAACCTTACGCCTTTTTTACTCTCTGATCGAGGTTCTCGGCATTGAAAAATCTTCGTAAACTAAATCACACGTGTATATGTTGATATTTAAGAGATATACAGTCAAGAAAATCAAGGGCAATGGTGATATATATGCGGATTAGACACTAAAAAAAACACTCAACAAATGGCTACAATTAAAGGAATGTGTTTAGTGGCGGCATCAGATTCCTAATTGATGGAGAAAGGTCTGGTGGCAAGAAAAGCGGCTTCTAGGAGATTGTCATGTGTTTTCGCTCGACAATTCCACTCTTGGGTGGTTGGTTTGGCCCTTGTTCCTGTAACTCGAATCCTAGCCCGGTATATCCTATTTTAATTTTACACCATTGGGAAACTTATGCCTTTTTTACTCTCTGACCGAGGTTCTCGGCATTGAAAAATCTTCGTAAACTAAATCACACGTGTATATGTTGATATTTATGAGATATACAATCAAGAAAATCAAGGGCAATGGTGATATATACGCGGATTAAACACAAAAAAAAAACACTCAACAAATGGCTACAATTTAAGGAATGTGTTTAGTGACGGCATCAGATTCCTAATTGATGGAGAAAGTTCTGGTGGCAAGAAAAGCTGCTTCTAGGAGGTTGTCAAGTGTTTTCGCTCGACGATTCCATTCTTGGGTGGTCGGTTTAGCCCTTGTTCCTGTAACTCGAATCCCAGCCCGATATATCCCATTTTAATTTTACACCATTTTGAACCTTACGCCTTTTTTACTCTCTGATCGAGGTTTTCGGCATTGAAAAATCTTCGTAAACTAAATCACACGTGTATATGTTGACATTTAAGAGATATACAGTCAAGGAAATCAAGGGCAATGGTGTTATATATGCGGATTAGACACCAAAAAAAAACACTCAACAAATGGCAACAATTTAAGAAATGTGTTTAGTGACGGCATCAGATTCCTAATTGATGGAGAAAGGTCTGGTGGCAAGAAAAGCTGCTTCTAGGAGGTTGTCAAGTGTTTTCGCTCGACGATTCCATTCTGGGGTGGTAGGTTTGGCCCTTGTTCCTGTAACTCGAATCCTAGCTCGGTATATCCCATTTTAATTTTACACCATTGTGAACCTTACGCCTTTTTTACTCTTTGATCGAGGTTCTCGGCATTGAAAAATCTTCGTAAACTAAATCACACGTGTATATGTTGACATTTAAGAGATATACAGTGAAGGAAATCAAGGGCAATGGTGTTATATATGCGGATTAGACACCAAAAGAAAACACTCAACAAATGGCAACAATTTAAGAAATGTGTTTAGTGACGGCATCAGATTCCTAATTGATGGAGAAAGGTCTGGTGGCAAGAAAAGCTGCTTCTAGGAGGTTGTCAAGTGTTTTCGCTCGACGATTCCATTCTTGGGTGGTAGGTTTGGCCCTTGTTCCTGTAACTCGAATCCTAGCTCGGTATATCTCATTTTAATCTTACACCATTGTGAACCTTACGCCTTTTTTACTCTCTGATCGAGTTTCTCGGCATTGAAAAATCTTCGTAAACTAAATCACACGTGTATATGTTGACATTTAAGAGATATACACTCAAGAAAATCAAGGGCAATGGTGATATATATGCGGATTAGACAAAAAAAAAAACAATCAACAAATGGCTGCAATTTAAGGAATGTGTTTAGTGACGGCATCAGATTCCTAATTGATGAAGAAAGGTCTGGTGGCAAGAAAAGCTGCTTCTAGGAGGTTGTCAAGTGTTTTCGCTCGACGATTCCATTCTTGGGTGGTAGGTTTGGCCCTTGTTCCTGTAACTCGAATCATAGCTCGGTATATCCCATTTTAATTTTACACCATTGTGAACCTTACGCCTTTTTTACTCTCTGATCGAGGTTCTCGGCATTGAAAAATCTCCGTAAACTAAATCACACGTGTATATGTTGATATTTAAGAGATATACAGTCAAGAAAATCAAGGGCAATGGTGATATATATGCGGATTAGACACTAAAAAAAAACACTCAACAAATGGCTACAATTAAAGGAATGTGTTTAGTGACGGCATCAGATTCCTAATTGATGGAGAAAGGTCTGGTGGCAAGAAAAGCGGCTTCTAGGAGATTGTCAAGTGTTTTCGCTCGACAATTCCACTCTTGGGTGGTTGGTTTGGCCCTTGTTCCTGTAACTCGAATCCTAGCACGGTATATCCCATTTTAATTTTTCACCATTGTGAACCTTACGCCTTTTTAACTCTCTGATCGAGGTTCTCGGCATTGAAAAATCTTCGTAAACTAAATCACACGTGTATATGTTGACATTTAAGAGATATACAGTCAAAAAAATCAAGGGCAATGGTGGTATATATGCGGATTAGACACTAAAAAAACACTCAACAAATGGCTACAATTTAAAGAATGTGTTTAGTGACGGCATCAGATTCCTAATTGATGGAGAAAGGTCTAGTGGCAAGAAAAGCTGCTTCTAGGAGGTTGTCAAGTGTTTTTGCTCGACGATTCCATTCTTGGGTGGTTGGTTTTGCCCTTGTTCCTATAACTCGAATCCTAGCCCGGTATATCCTATTTTAATTTTACACCATTGGGAAACTTATGCCTTTTTTACTCTCTGACCGAGGTTCTCGGCATTGAAAAATCTTCGTAAACTAAATCACACGTGTATATGTTGATATTTAAGAGATATACAATCAAGAAAATCAAGGGCAATGGTGATATATATGCGGATTAAACACAAAAAAAAAACACTCAACAAATGGCTACAATTTAAGGAATGTGTTTAGTGACGGCATCAGATTCCTAATTGATGGAGAAAGTTCTGGTGGCAAGAAAAGCTGCTTCTAGGAGGTTGTCAAGTGTTTTCGCTCGACGATTCCATTCTTGGGTGGTCGGTTTAGCCCTTGTTCCTGTAACTCGAATCCCAGCCCGATATATCCCATTTTAATTTTACACCATTTTGAACCTTACGCCTTTTTTACTCTCTGATTGAGGTTTTCGGCATTGAAAAATCTTCGTAAACTAAATCACACGTGTATATGTTGACATTTATGAGATATACAGTCAAGAAAATCAAGGGTAATGGTGATATATATGCGGATTAGACACAAAAAAAAAACCACTCAACAAATGGGTACAATTTAAGGAATGTGTTTAGTGACGGCATCAGATTCCTAATTGATGGAGAAAGGTCTGGTGGCAAGAAAAGCGGCTTCTAGGAGATTGTCAAGTGTTTTCGCTCGACGATTCCATTCTTGGGTGGTTGGTTTGGCCCTTGTTTCTGTAACTCGAATCCTAGCACGGTATATCCCATTTTAATTTTACACCATTGTGAACCTTACGCCTTTTTTACTCTCTGATCAAGGTTCTCGGCATTGAAAAATCTTCGTAAACTAAATCACACGTGTATATGTTGACATTTAAGAGATATACAGTCAAGAAAATCAAGGGCAATGGTGATATATATGCGGATTAGACACCAAAAAAAAAAACACTCAACAAATGGCTACAATCTAAGGAATGTGTTTAGTGACGGCATCAGATTCCTAATTGATGGAGAAAGGTCTGGTGGCAAGAAAAGCTGCTTCTAGGAGGTTGTCAAGTGTTTTTGCTTGACGATTCCATTCTTGGGTGGATGGTTTGGCCCTTGTTCCTATAACTCGAATCCTAGCCCGGTATATCCCATTTTAATTTTACACCATTGGGAAACTTATGCCTTTTTTACTCTCTGACCGAGGTTCTCGGCATTGAAAAATCTTCCTAAACTAAATCACACGTGTATATGTTGATATTTAAGAGATATACAGTCAAGAAAATCAAGGGCAATGGTGAAATATATGCGGATTAGACACCAAAAAAAACACTCAACAAATGGCTACAATTTAAGGAATGTGTTTAGTGACGGCATCAGATTCCTAATTGATGGAGAAAGGTCCGGTGGCAAGAAAAGCTGCTTCTAGGAGGTTGTCAAGTGTTTTCGCTCGACGATTCCATTCTTGGGTGGTAGGTTTGGCCCTTGTTCCTGTAACTCGAATACTACCTCGGTATATCCCTTTTTAATTTTACACCATTGTGAACCTTATGCCTTTTTTACTCTCTGATCGAGGTTCTCGGCATTGAAAAATCTTCGTAAACTAAATCACACGTGTATATGTTGACATTTAAGAGATATACAATCAAGAAAATCAAGGGCAATGGTTATATATATGCGGATTAGACACACACAAAAAACACTCAACAAATGGCTACAATTTAAGGAATGTGTTTAGTGACGGCATCGGATTCCTAATTGATGGAGAAAGGTCTGGTGGCAAGAAAAGCTGCTTCTAGGAGGTTGTCAAGTGTTTTCGCTCGACGATTCCATTCTTTGGTGCTTGGTTTGGCCCTTGTTCCTATAACTCGAATCCTAGCCCGGTATATCCCATTTTAATTTTACACCATTGTGAAACTTATGCCTTTTTTACTCTCTGATCGAGGTTCTCGGCATTGAAAAATCTTTGTAAACTAAATCACACGTGTATATGTTGATATTTAAGAGATACATAGTCAAGAAAATCAAGGGCAATGGTGATATATATGCGGATTAGACACAAAAAAAACACTCAACAAATGGCTACAATTTAAGGAATGTGTTTAGTGACGGCATCAGATTCCTAATTGATGTAGAAAGGTCTGGTGGCAAGAAAAGCTGCTTCTAGGAGGTTGTCAAGTGTTTTCCTCAACGATTTCATTCTTGGGTGGTTGGTTTGGCCCTTGTTCCTGTAACTCGAATCCTAGCTTGGTATATCCCATTTTAATTTTACATCATTGTGAACCTTACGCCTTTTTTACTCTCTGATCGAGGTTTTCGGCATTGAAAAATCTTCGTAAACTAAATCACACGTGTATATGTTGACATTTAAGAGATATACAGTCAAGAAAATCAAGGGCAATGGTGATATATATGCGGATTAGACACCAAAAAAAACACTCAACAAATGGCTACAATTTAAGGAATGTGTTTAGTGACGGCATCAGATTCCTAATTGATGGAGAAAGGTCTGGTTGCAAGAAAAGCTGCTTCTAGGAGGTTGTCAAGTGTTTTCGCTCGACGATTCCATTCTTGGGTGGTAGGTTTGGCCCTTGTTCCTATAACTCGAATCCTAGCCCGGTATATCCCATTTTAATTTTACACCATTGTGAAACTTACGCCTTTTTTACTCTCTGATCGAAGTTCTCGGCATTGAAAAATCTTCATAAACTAAATCACACGTGTATATGTTGATATTTAAGAGATATACAGCCAAGAAAATCATGGGCAACGGTGATATATATGCGGATTAGACACCAAAAAAAACACTCAACAAATGGCTACAATTTAAGGAATGTGTTTAGTGACGGCATCAGATTCCTAATTGATGGAGAAAGGTCTTGTGGCAAGAAAAGCTGCTTCTTGGAGGTTGTCAAGTGTTTTTGCTCGACGATTCCGTTCTTGGGTGGTTGGTTTGGCCCTTGTTCCTGTAACTCGAATCCTAGCTCTGTATATGCCATTTTAATTTTACACCATTGTGAACCTTACGCCTTTTTTACTCTTTGATCGAGGTTCTCGGCATTGAAAAATCTTCGTAAACTAAATCACACGTGTATATGTTGATATTTAAGAGATATACAGTCAAGAAAATCAAGGGCAATGATGATATATATGCGGATTAGACACAAAAAAAAACAATCAACAAATGGCTTCAATTTAAGGAATGTGTTTAGTGACGACATCAGATTCCTAATTGATTGAGAAAGGTCTGGTGGCAAGAAAAGCTGCTTCTAGGAGGTTGTCAAGTGTTTTCGCTCGACGATTCCATTCTTGGGTGGTTGGTTTGGCCCTTGTTCCTGTAACTCGAATCCTAGCGCGGTATATCCCATTTTAATTTTACACCATTGTGAACCTTACGCCTTTTTTACTCTCTGATCGAGGTTCTCGGCATTGAAAAATCTTCGTAAACTTAATCACACGTGTATATGTTGTCATTTTAGAGAGATACAGTCAAGAAAATCAAGGGCAATGGTGATATATATGCGGATTTGACACCAAAAAAAACACTCAACAAATGGCTACAATTTAAGGAATGTGTTTAGTGACGGCATCAGATTCCTAATTGATGGAGAAAGGTCCGGTGGCAAGAAAAGCTGCTTCTAGGAGGTTGTCAAGTGTTTTCGCTCGACGATTCCATTCTTGGGTGGTAGGTTTGGCCCTTGTTCCTGTAACTCGAATCCTAGCTCGGTATATCCCATTTTAATTTTACACCATTGTGAACCTTACGCCTTTTTTACTCTGTGATCAAGGTTCTCGGCATTGAAAAATGTTTGTAAACTAAATCACACGTTTATATGTTGACATTTAAGAGATATACAATCAAGAAAATCAAGGGCAATGGTTATATATATGCGGATTAGACACAAAAAAAAAACACTCAACAAATGGCTACAATTTAAGGAATGTGTTTAGTGACGGCATCAGATTCCTAATTGATGGAGAAAGGTCTGGTGGCAAGAAAAGCTGCTTCTAGGAGGTTGTCAAGTGTTTTCGCTCGACGATTCCATTCTTGGGTGCTTGGTTTAACCCTTGTTCCTATAACTCGAATCCTAGCCGGTATATCCCATTTTAATTTTACACCATTGTGAAATTTATGCCTTTTTTACTCTCTGGTCGAGGTTCTCCGCATTGAAAAATCTTTGTAAACTAAATCACACGTGTATATGTTGATATTTAAGAGATATACAGTCAAGAAAAACAAGGGCAATCGTGATATATATGCGGATTAGACACAAAAAAAACACTCAACAAATGGCTACAATTTAAGGAATGTGTTTAGTGACGACATCAGATTCCTAATTGATGGAGAAAGGTCTGGTGGCAAGAAAAGTTGCTTTTAGGAGCTTGTCTAGTGTTTTCGCACAACGATTCCATTCTTGGGTGGTTGGTTTGGCCCTTGTTCCTGTAACTCGAATCCTAGCTTGGTAAATCCCATTTTAATTTTACACCATTCTGAACCTTACGCCTTTTTTACTCTCTGATCGAGGTTCTCGGCATTGAAAAATCTTCGTAAACTAAATCACACGTGTATATGTTGACATTTAAGAGATATACAGTCAAGAAAATCAAGGGCAATGGTGATATATATATGCGGATTAGACACAAAAAAAAAACACTCAACAAATGACTACAATTTAAGGAATGTGTTTAGTGACGGCATCAGATTCCTAATTGATTGAGAAAGGTCTGGTGGCAAGAAAAGCTGCTTCTAGGAGGTTGTCAAGTGTTTTCGCTTGAAGATTCCATTCTTAGGTGGTTGGTTTGGCCCCTGTTCCTATAACTCGAATCCTAGCCCGGTATATCCCATTTTAATTTTACACCATTGTGAAACTTATGCCTTTTTTACTCTCTGATCGAGGTTCTCGGCGTTGAAAAATCTTCGTAAACTAAATCACACGTGTATATGTTGATATTTAAGAGATATACAGTCAAGAAAATCAAGGGCAATGGTGATATATATGCGGATTAGACACAAAAAAAAAACACTCAACAAATGGCTACAATATAAGGAATGTGTTTAGTGACTGTATCAGATTCCTAATTGATGGAGAAAGGTCTGGTGGCAAGAAAAGCTGCTTCTAGGAGGTTGTCAAGTGTTTTCGCTCGACGATTCCATTCTTGGGTGGTAGGTTTGGCCCTTGTTCCTGTAACTCGAATCCTAGCTCGGTATATCCCATTTTAATTTTTCACCATTGTGAACCTCACGCCTTTTTTACTCTCTGATCGAGGTTCTCGGCATTGCAAAATCTTTGTAAACTAAATCACACGTGTATATGTTGACATTTAAGAGATATACAGTCAAGAAAATCAAGGGCAACGGTGATATATATGCGGATTAGACACAAAAAAAACACTCAACAAATGGCTACAATATAAGGATTGTGTTTAGTGACGGCATCAGATTCCTAATTGATGGAGAAAGGTCTGGTGGCAAGAAAAGCTGCTTCTAGGAGGTTGTCAAGTTTTTTCGCTCGACGATTCCATTCTTGGGTGCTTGGTTTGGCCCTTGTTCCTATAACTCGAATCCTAGCCCGGTATATCCCATTTTAATTTTACACCATTGTGAAATTTATGCCTTTTTTACTCTCTGGTCGAGGTTCTCGGCATTGAAAAATCTTTGTAAACTAAATCACACGTGTATATGTTGATATTAAAGAGATATACAGTCAAGAAAAACAAGGGCAATTGTGATATATATGCGGATTAGACACAAAAAAAACACTCAACAAATGGCTACAATTTAAGGAATGTGTTTAGTGACGACATCAGATTCCTAATTGATGGAGAAATGTCTGGTGGCAAGAAAAGCTGCTTCTAGGAGGTTGTCAAGTGTTTTCGCACAACGATTCCATTCTTGGGTGGTTGGTTTGGCCCTTGTTCCTGTAACTCGAATCCTAGCTTGGTATATCCCATTTTAATTTTACACCATTCTGAACCTTACGCCTTTTTTACTCTCTGATCGAGGTTCTCGGCATTGAAAAATCTTCATAAACTAAATCACACGTGTATATGTTGACATTTAAGAGATATACAGTTAAGAAAATCAAGGGCAATGTGATATATATGCGGATTAGACACAAAAAAAACACTCAACAAATGGCTACAATTTAAGGAATGTGTTTAGTGACGGCATCAGATTCCTAATTGATGGAGAAAGGTCTGGTGGCAAGAAAAGCTGCTTCTAGGAGGTTGTCAAGTGTTTTCGCTTGAAGATTCCATTCTTGGGTGGTTGGTTTGGCCCTTGTTCCTATAACTCGAATCCTAGCCCGGTATATCCCATTTTAATTTTACTCCATTGTGAAACTTATGCCTTTTTTACTCTCTGATCGAGGTTCTCGGCGTTGAAAAATCTTCGTAAACTAAATCACACGTGTATATGTTGATATTTAAGAGATATACAGTCAAGAAAATCAAGGGCAATGGTGATATATATGCGGATTAAACACCAAAAAAAACACTCAACAAATGGCTACAATATAAGGATTGTGTTTAGTGACTGTATCAGATTCCTAATTGATGGAGAAAGGTCTGGTGGCAAGAAAAGCTGCTTCTAGGAGCTTGTCAAGTGTTTTCACTCGACGATTCCATTCTTGGGTGGTTGGTTTGGCCCTTGTTCCTATAACTCGAATCCTAGCCCGGTATATCCCATTTTAATTTTACTCCATTGTGAAACTTATGCCTTTTTTACTCTCTGATCGAGGTTCTCGGCGTTGAAAATCTTCGTAAACTAAATCACACGTGTATATGTTGATATTTAAGAGATATACAGTCAAGAAAATCAAGGGCAATGGTGATATATATGCGGATTAGACACCAAAAAAAACACTCAACAAATGGCTACAATTTAAGGAATGTGTTTAGTGACGGCATCAGATTCCTAATTGATGGAGAAAGGTCTGGTGGCGAGAAAAGCTGCTTCTAGGAGGTTTTCAAGTGTTTTCGCTCGACGATTCCGTTCTTGGGAGGTTGGTTTGGCCCTTGTTCCTGTAACTCTAATCCTAGCCCGGTATATCCCATTTTAATTTTACACCATTGTGAACCTTACGCTTTTTTTACTCTCTGATCGAGGTTCTCGGCATTGCAAAATCTTTGTAAACTAAATCACACGTGTATATGTTGACATTTAAGAGATATACAGTCAAGAAAATCAAGGGCAATGGTGATATATATGCGGATTAGACACAAAAAAAAACACTCAACAAATGGCTACAATATAAGGATTGTGTTTAGTGACTGAATCAGATTCCTAATTGATGGAGAAAGGTCTGGTGGCAAGAAAAGCTGCTTCTAGGAGCTTGTCAAGTGTTTTCGCTCGACGATTCCATTCTTGGGTGGTTGGTTTGGCTCTTGTTCCTGTAACTCGAATCCTAGCTCGGTATATCCCATTTTAATTTTACACCATTGTGAACCTTACGCTTTTTTTACTCTCTGATCGTGGTTCTCGGCATTGCAAAATCTTTGTAAACTAAATCACACGTGTATATGTTGACATTTAAGAGATATACAGTCAAGAAAATCAAGGGCAATGGTGATATATATGCGGATTAGACACACAAAAAAAACACTCAACAAATGGCAACAATTTAAGGTATGTGTTTAGTGACGGCATCAGATTCCTAATTGATGGAGAAAGGTCTGGTGGCAAGAAAAGCTGCTTCTAGGAGGTTGTCAAGTGTTTTCGCTCGACGATTCCATTCTTGGGTGGTTGGTTTGGCCCTTGTTCCTGTAACTCGAATCCTACCCGGTATATCCCATTTTAATCTTACACCATTGTGCACCTTACGCCTTTTTTACTCTCTGATCGAGGTTCTCGGCATTGAAAAATCTTCGTAAACTAAATCACACGTGTATATGTTGATATTTAAGAGATATACAGTCAAAAAATCAAGGGCAATGGTGATATATATGCGGATTAGACACCAAAAAAAATCACTCAACAATGGCTACAATTTAAGGAATGTGTTTAGTGACGGCATCAGATTCCTAATTGATGGAGAAAGGTCTGGTGGCAAGAAAAGCTTCTTCTAGGAGGTTGTCAAGTGTTTTCGCTCGATGATTCCATTCTTGGGTAGTTGGTTTGGCCCTTGTTCCTGTAACTCGAATCCTAGCACGGTATATCCCATTTTAATTTTACACCAATGTGAAACTTACGCCTTTTTTACTCTCTGATCGAGGTTCTCGGCATTGAAAAATCTTCGTAAACTAAATCACACGTGTATATGTTGACATTTAAGAGATATACAGTTAAGAAAATCAAGGGCAATGGTGATATATATGCGGATTAGACACCAAAAAAAAAAACACACAACAAATGGCTACAGTTTAAGGAATGTGTTTAGTGACGGCATTAGATTCCTAATTTATGGAGAAGGGTCTGGTGGCAAGAAAAGCTGCTTCTAGGAGGTTGTCAAATGTTTTCGCTCGACGATTCCATTCTTGGGAGGTTGGTTTGGCCGTTGTTCCTGTAACTCGAATCCTAGCCCGGTATATCTCATTTTAATTTTATACCATTGTGAACGTTACGCCTTTTTTACTCTCTGATCGAGGTTCTCGGTATTGAAAAATCTTCGTAAACTAAATCACACGTGTATATGTTGATATTTAAGAGATATACAATCAAGAAAATCAAGGGCAATGGTGATATATATGTGGATTAGACACCAAAAAAAACACTCAACAAATGGCTACAATTTAAGGATTGTGTTTAGTGACGGCATCAGATTCCTAATTGATGGAGAAAGGTCTGGTGGCAAGAAAAGCTGCTTCTAGGAGGTTGTCAAGTATTTTCGCTCGACGATTCCATTCTTGGGTGGTTGGTTTGGCCCTTGTTCCTGTAACTCGAATCCTAGCCCGGTATATCCCATTTTAATCTTACACCATTGTGCACCTTACGCCTTTTTTACTCTCTGATCGAGGTTCTCGGCATTGAAAAATCTTCGTAAACTAAATCACACGTGTATATGTTGATATTTAAGAGATATACAGTCAAAAAATCAAGGGCAATGGTGATATATATGCGGATTAGACACCAAAAAAATCGCTCAACAATGGCTACAATTTAAGGAATGTGTTTAGTGACGGCATCAGATTCCTAATTGATGGAGAAAGGTCTGGTGGCAAGAAAAGCTTCTTCTAGGAGGTTGTCAAGTGTTTTCGCTCGATGATTCCATTCTTGGGTAGTTGGTTTGGCCCTTGTTCCTGTAACTCGAATCCTAGCACGGTATATCCCATTTTAATTTTACACCAATGTGAAACTTACGCCTTTTTTACTCTCTGATCGACGTTCTCGGCATTGAAAAATCTTCATAAACTAAATCACATGTGTATATGTTGATATTTAAGAGATATACATTCAAGAAAATCAAGGGCAATGGTGATATATATGCGGATTAGACACCAAAAAAACACTCAACAAATGGTTACAATTTAAGGAATGTGTTTAGTGACGGCATCAGATTCCTAATTGATGGAGAAAGGTCTGGTGGCAAGAAAAGCTGCTTCTAGGAGGTTGTCAAATGTTTTCGCTCGACGATTCCATTCTTGGGTGGTTGGTTTGGCCCTTGTTCCTGTAACTCGAATCCTAGCCCGGTATATCTCATTTTAATCTTACACCATTGTGAACCTTATGCCTTTTTTACTCTCTGATCGAGGTTCTCGGCATTGAAAAATCTTCGTAAACTAAATCACACGTGTATATGTTGATATTTAAGAGATATACAGTCAAAAAATCAAGGGCAATGGTGATATATATGCGGATTAGACACAAAAAAAAAATCACTCAACAAATGGCTACAATTTAAGGAATGTGTTTAGTGACGGCATCAGATTCCTAATTGATGGAGAAACGTCTGGTGGCAAGAAAAGCTGCTTTTAGGAGGTTGTCAAGTGTTTTCGCTCGACGATTCCATTCTCGGATGGTTGGTTTGTCCCTTGTTCCTGTAACTCGAATCCTAGCCTGGTATATCCCATTTTAATCTTACACCAATGTGAACCTTACGCCTTTTTTACTCTCTGATCGAGGTTCTCGGCATTGAAAAATCTTCGTAAACTAAATCACACGTGTATATGTTGATATTTAAGAGATATACATTCAAGAAAATCAAGGGCAATGGTGATATATATGCGGATTAGACACCAAAAAAAACACTCAACAAATGGTTACAATTTAAGGAATGTGTTTAGTGACGGCATCAGATTCCTAATTGATGGAGAAAGGTCTGGTGGCAAGAAAAACATCTTCTAGGAGGTTGTCAAGTGTTTTCTCACGACGATTCTATTCTTGGGTGGTTGGTTTGGCCCTTGTTCCTGTAACTCGAATCCTAGCCCGGTATATCCCATTTTAATTTTACACCATTGTGAACCTTACGCCTTTTTTACTCTCAGATCGAGGTTCTCGGCATTGAAAAATCTTCCTAAACAAAATCACACGTGTATATGTTGACATTTAAGAGATATACATTCAAGAAAATAAAGGCAATGGTGATATATATGCGGATTAGACACCACAAAAAACACTTAACAAATGGCTACAATTTAAGGAATGTGTTTAGTGATGGCATCAGATTCCTAATTTATGGAGAAAGGTCTGGAGGAAAGAAAAGCTGCTTTTAGGAGGTTGTCAAGTGTTTTCGCTCGACGATTCCATTCTTGGGTGGATAGTTTGGCCATTGTTCCTGTAACTCGAATCCTAGCCCTGTATATCCCATTTTAATTTTACAGCATTGTGAACCTTACGCCTTTTTTACTCTCTGATAGAGGTTCTCGGCATTGAAAAATCTTCGTAAACTAAATCACATGTGTATATGTTGACATTTAAGAGATATATAGTCAAGAAAATCAAGGGCAATGGTGATATATATGCGGATTAGACACAAAAAAAACACTCAACAAATGGCTACAATTTAAGGAATGTGTTTAGTGACAGCATCAGATTCCTAATTGATGGAGAAAGGTCTGGTGGCAAGGAAAGCTGCTTCTAGGAGGTTGTCAAGTGTTTTCGCTCGACGATTCCATTCTTGGGTGGTTAGTTTGGCCCTTGTTCCTGTAACTCGAATCCTAACCCGATATATCCCATTTTAATTTTACACCATTGTGAACCTTACGCCCTTTTTACTCTTTGATTGAGGTTCTCGGCATTGAAAAATCTTCGTAAACTAAATCACACGTGTATATGTTGACATTTAAGACATATATACAGTCAAGAAAATCAAGGGCAATGGTGATATATATGCGGATTAGACACAAAAAAAACACTCAACAAACAAATGGCTACAATTTAAGGAATGTGTTTAGTGACGGCATCAGATTCCTAATTGATGGAGAAAGGTCTGGTGGCAAGAAAAGCTGCTTCTAGGAGGTTGTCAATTGTTTTCGCTCGACGATTCCATTCTTGGGTGGTTGGTTTGGCCCTTGTTCCTATAACTCGAATCCTAGCCCGGTATATCCCATTTTAATTTTACACCATTGTGAAACTTATGTCTTTTTTACTCTCTGATCGAGGTTCTCGGCGTTGAAAAATCTTTGTAAACTAAATCACACGTGTATATGTTGATATTTAAGAGATATACAGTCAAGAAAATCAAGGGCAAGGGTGATATATATTCGGATTAGACACCAAAAAAAAAACACTCAACAAATGGCTACAATTTAAGGAATGTGTTTAGTGACGGCATCAGATTCCAAATTGATGGAGAAAGGTCTGGTGGCAAGAAAAGCTGCTTCTAGGAGGTTGTCAAGTGTTTTTGCTCGACGATTCCATTCTTGGGTGGTTGGTTTGGCCCTTGTTCCTATAACTCGAATCCTAGCCCGGTATATCCCATTTTAATTTTACACCATTGTGAACCTTACGCCTTTTTTACTCTCTGATCGAGGTTATCGGCATTGAAAAATCTTCGTAAACTAAATCACACGTGTATATGTTGACATTTAAGAGATATACAGTCAAGGAAATCAAGGGCAATGGTGTTATATATGCGGATTAGACACAAAAAAAAAAACACTCAACAAAAGGCAACAATTTAAGAAATGTGTTTAGTGACGGCATCAGATTCCTAATTGATGGAGAAAGGTCTGGTGGCAAGAAAAGCTGCTTCTAGGAGGTTGTCAAGTGTTTTCGCTCGACGATTCCATTCCGGGGTGGTAGGTTTGGCCCTTGTTCCTGTAACTCGAATCCTAGCTCGGTATATCCCATTTTAATTTTACACCATTGTGAACCTTATGCCTTTTTTACTCTTTGATCGAGGTTCTCGGCATTGAAAAATCTTCGTAAACTAAATCACACGTGTATATGTTGACATTTAAGAGATATACAGTGAAGGAAATCAAGGGCAATGGTGTTATAGATGCGGATTAGACACCAAAAGAAAACACTCAACAAATGGCAACAATTTAAGAAATGTGTTTAGTGACGGCATCAGATTCCTAATTGATGGAGAAAGGTCTGGTGGCAAGAAAAGCTGCTTCTAGGAGGTTGTCAAGTGTTTTCGCTCGACGATTCCATTCTTGGGTGGTAGGTTTGGCCCTTGTTCCTGTAACTCGAATCCTAGCTCGGTATATCTCATTTTAATGTTACACCATTGTGAACCTTACGCCTTTTTTACTCTCTGATCGAGTTTCTCGGCATTGAAAAATCTTCGTAAACTAAATCACACGTGTATATGTTGACATTTAAGAGATATACACTCAAGAAAATCAAGGGCAATGGTGATATATATGCGGATTAGTGTTGGTGCACTTGTGTCTGTACTTTGTCTGTATTTTGTAATGATATAAAACGATGTCTTTTGTAGTCGTGTTACGTCTTAGATGTGTTTATGTGTGTGCTTAATGTAAGTTTGACCAGTCAACCATCCTCCTGGTTTGACTTGGTCAAACAGTTAGAAAAAGGTTTGTAAGTTGTGTGGGTCGAAGGATGAGTCATCGAAGGATTGTTTATATCCTTCGATGAGCTCGAAAGATAACCTTCGATGGATATAGATGGACCTCGAAGGATGCCAATCCTTCGAGGTATATGTGGATCCTTCGATAGGCTGTATCTCGATAGATGATCTTTCGATCAGTCTAATTGATCCTTCGACCAGACAAGCTGTGAAGGTTATATATACTGTTGTAATGTGTTCACTTCAATGTGTGAGTGAACCTAGTCTTGTAGAGAGCGTATTTTCAGTTTGGTCAAGGGCTGTAACCGTGTCCACTGAAATACAAGAGAAAACTTTGATATCTTGTGTGTCTACCTTTCTCTTTGTAGCTTGTGTTCTCATTATAAACTACCGGTTTGCATTCTAGCTTGGATTCTGCACTTGCTAGTGTGTTAAACTTAACAAGGATAAGGTTTAACCTCAACCTCCGAGGGACCTACAAGTGGTATCAGAGCCGTGGCTCTTTTCCTTGTTAAAAACCAAGTTTATACAAGACTTTGGAGTGTTTGGATAAAAACTCACATGGTTTAGCACCCGTTTTTAGTGTTTTTCTCGTATCTCTAGACGTAAAAAACGTGTTCTAATCTTACCGAGTGTGTTAAAGGACGGGTTGGGTAACTTAAAAACCTTGTTTTAAAAGTTTTGGTAATTTCCGGCCAAAATTCCGGCTTACTCCGGTGACCGGTTTCTGGATAAGAACTTTCTTTTTGGGCAATATTTTATTAGTCAAATCTGGGTTGGCAGAAAGTATGGTCTGAACATACCTTCTGCCGAAAGTTTCTACCAACCAATCACCTTTTCACCAACCTGTCAACTTTTGTCAACTGTGTCAGTGCAGATCGAAGGATATCCTTCGAAGTTGAAAGATCATCTTTCGATCAAAGGAGGTTCGATAGATAATCATCCTTCGAACATCCTTCGAAGTCTGTGACTTATCTTTCGATCCAAGGAATCTTTTCGAAGGATATATCTGTCGATCTACAGGTCTTATTCGAAAGACAAGGATCCTTCGATTGGAGAGTCTTTCGAAGTCATTGTTCGAAACTCAACAGTGATCTTTCGAACACTGTTGATCTTTCGAACAGTTCTGTTCCTTCGAGCCTAATCTGTTTAAGTTTAACAAGTTTGTGTTTTTCAGGTCTTTCGATCAAAGATCCTTCGGCTGTTTGTTATCCTTCGAGATTTTAACATAGTTTGTGAAAAATTAAATTTTAAAAAGGAAAAACTTGTTTTTCAAATTTTAAATATATTTTTCACTTAATATATTAATTGTCTTTATAAAATGGGAACAAACGGTCAGTGGGATCCAACCGCGTGGACTCAAACAACTTTGACTCCACAATCATCAGCTACGCAATCATCAGCTACGCAATCTCAGTCAGATTTCAACAAAAATGCATGGATGCAGGCTATTGCCCCACCTCAAGCTGCAATGATAACTGCAAATCAATGGGCATTGGTCACAAATCAAAGCAGCAGCATTCAAGCTATGATGCAGAACGACAGTGAAACTGGTACAAGCACAAAACCGCCAAAGCTGAATCACATCAATGATTGGGGATGGTGGAAAGAAAGGCTGAGAACTTATGTTCAGGGGCAAGGTCAAGATCTATGGATGTGCTTCTTTACTCCATTTGAAAATGAATTGGAAGTTGCAGGATCTAATCCACAAACTTACAGCACTATGTCTGAGGAGGATAAGAAGAAATTTGAGTTAGAGAAGAAAGCATTCATGATTCTCACACAAGCTCTTCACAGAGACATTTACCACCAGTTTGTTTACTGCACGACTACTAAAAGCTTGTGGGATATGCTCACGTTACGATGTGAAGGAAATGCTCAATCTAGAAAGATCAAGCAAGAATTGTTGAAGAAAGAGTTTGAAGGATTCACGTGTATGGAGAATGAGACTTTGGCAGAGTTATCTACAAGGTTCCATCATTTGTTGAGCGAGATGTTTGACTTTAGAGTTACTGCTACTCCACAAGAAATGGTGAAGAGATTTGCTGATAGCTTACCAGCAAAGTGGAGCAGTTATCTTGAAATTCTCAAAGAAAATGGTGTTCTAGACACAATCACTGTGTATGAGTTAATTCAGAAATTGGAGAACAAGGATGTAGAAGAAAAGCTTAAGGCAAAAAGAACACTAACTCCTCAAAATCCAGAGATGTACTATGGGATTGCAGGAGACATCAGTGGAGAAAAACCAGTTTCTCAACATGCGAAGCTTCAAACAGCCTTCATCTCAAACACCGGGCCTTCCACAACAAATCAGTTTGATCCTTCAGCATACACGATGTTCTCAAGACCAGATTCTTCTTCTCTACAACAGGATATGCAACCTGCTCCTCAATTCACACCACCGCCTTTCTTAGACCCAAGCAGAGCTCAGCAGCAACAACCGCAACAGCAAGGGTTTTATGGAAGCTCTTCAAACTTTCAAGCCACTTCCAATCCGAACACAGTCAGATTAGACACTTCCAGCTTTTCCAAAGTCAGTGTCGAAGTAGCCAAGGAGCATATGGAGATGTTGAACACCTTGGTTAGTGCTTATTGTGGATTGGTTGCAGGTCAGATTGGGAATATCAATCTAACCAATGAAGATTATCAGCAAGTGGATAGGGAAGAGTTTGAAATGATGGATATCAAATGGGCTCTTGCTAGTGCAATTCGAAGAGCAAAGGAGTTTATGGAAAGGACGGGGAGAACCAACTTGAATAGCAACAACAACACCAAGTATGGTTTTGATAAGAATGCTGTCACTTGCTTCAATTGTGGTGAAAAGGGTCACTTCAAGCGAGAGTGTCAGAAGCCTCCTAAGCAAGGAAATCAGAATCCCTTCAGGAATCAAGGACAGCCACAACAGCAACAGAACAACAATGATAGATCATTAGTGCCGGTTGGAGGAAATACATCTGGATCCACAAACACTAATCCCCACAGAGGATTGGTTGTTCAAGCTGATGAAATCTGCAATTGGAACCTTCAGCTTGGAGAAGGAGGAAATGGTGGAACAGCATGTTATGCTAAAGTGATTGAGAAGGTCGTAGAACCCGTGTCTGCTGGTGAATCTTCAGAAGATGAAGATAGTTCGGGTTATAGTGGGATCATGGATGGGGAATCACTTGATGCTGGTGATTTATCAAGTGATGCTTTAGATTTGGAAGTTGATGAGCTTTTGGCTGAAGCTGAAGCATTATGCAAGAGGAGATCTATTCTTTGCCAGAAATCTGCTGGAACTTCCGAGAAGCTTGCTCAGTTCTTCTCTGAAGATGGATCTTTTTCTTTCCATTCAGCCTTTATGGCTAATGTCGACAGTTCATCAAGTCAGGTATGTGTCGATGAACCCACTGTAGTTAGTTGTGAAAATTGTGATAGCTTAAATGTTAAATATGCTGAAAAGGAAAGTCAGTTTGAAATCACATACAAACACAATCAAGAATTGATTGTAGATCTTTCTAAAGCAACCGAAGCTAACTTGTTTTTAACCAGAAATGAAAAGGAATTTAAAGCAACAATTGCGTCATTAAAACATGATGTTTCAGAATTACAAAAGGCTGTTTTGCGAAAACAACATGCTAACAATAATCTTATTGACACAATTGAAAAGCAAATGGTAGAATTGGCAACAGCTCGATGTGAATGTGAAACAATTAAGCAGAAACTGGAAAGCTATTCCAATTCCCGCTTTGTATTGGATCACATCATTGACGTTCAAGAGAGAAAGAAAAAGGGGGATAAACCATGTATTGGATTCAAATCATGTCCTCCCCCAATGAATCACAATTACTCAAAATTGCCTGATGACGAGGATATGCCCCGTTTTGAACCTACTGTGCCACTCGATCTAGATGACTTTGCAGCAGGCCTCGGGTTCACAACTGGTACATCATCCTCGGGTCAATCAGAATCTGAGAATGTGACAGATTCATCGTGTGTTAAGGAACAGAGTCCTCCCATTATTGAGGATGCTGATTCTTCGGATGATGAATCTGAAGAAATTGTGAAACCACAGTCTAACTCGGTTACAACAGATATTCCAATAGAGAATCACATTCTGTGTGATCCACCAGTGAAACCGAGTAAGACTGAAATGTCAAAAGCAATGGAGTCCCTTGTATCTAGCCGTGAAGGGAATAACTTGTTGTACACGCTCAAAGGAGATGACAAAATCTACTCTAACAAAGATTTTCCAATTAAAAATGTAAATCAAGATTTAATTGAGCAAATTTTTGAAGGATGTACTGATAAGTTTTTGGGGAACAAAAGTGGCAAAATTACCGTCACTCAATGTGATCCAATTCCGTGTGAACAAATTAGAAAACAATACGGAAACCAAAAACCACCAATTGAGCGAAAACAACAAGTCAACTCCGGAAAGGGTAAGGTACAGGGAAAGAAGGCTCAGAACAAGAATGTTCAAGCACCTAAAGTTCAGCAGCCTAAGACTGAACAACCAAAGGTTCAACAACTTAAAGTTGAACAGTCTAAGGCTACTCAACCTAAGGCTGCACAACCTAAAATTCAACAATCAAAGGTTGAGCAACCTAAGGTTCAACAACAAAAGGTTCAAAACAAAAGAGCTCCTGTTAAGAAACGAGAACCGAAAATGAACTTTGTTGGATCCACGGGTTCAGACAAACTTGAAACATTTCAGGATAAATCTAACCTTGATTTTATAAAACAATTTAGAATTTTAAAACGAAATGATCAGAATAATTACACCCAACACACCAACGGATGTGATTTAGGTCCAAGCACGTCTGGATCACAAAGTTTATGGTCTGGTTCTCCGTCTGGTCATCAACGTGTTGCTCCGAAGTTTGTAGAACGGAGAACATGTTTTGAATGTGGGACAGTTGGGCATATTGTAAGATATTGCCCACGTGTGCAAAAGCTGAAGTCAAAAATGAGTGCTCCCCAAGAAATCGATTACCGAAAACGATCAGTTTCCCCGAAACAAGACCCACGTGTCTTGAAAGAAAGGGAAAAGAAGTTAAAACAAAAGAATCAAAAGGTAATTGAAAAGGCCTTAAAATCAGAGGTAAAAGAAGAAAAACCTGTACAATCAAAATCTGAAACTGTAAAACCAGTAAATGCTAAAACAATAAATTCAAATACTGGTAAAGGACAAACAGCTTGGAGGCAAAAGCAGGTAATTCAATCAGGGGGAGCACCACAGGTTCTTTTTCCTAATCATCAAGTGATTGAGATCACTTTCCTTGATGATCAAGGACGACCCAAGTCCACAAAGGCTTGGGTCCCCCTCTCAAACTGATAAGTTAATTGCATGTGCAGGCAGCTCCAGGAGGAACTATTAATAGTCATTGGATTGTTGATAGTGGGGCTTCCAGGCACATGACGGGCGACTACCGTCTTCTTTTTGATGTGCGAAGTATAAGAGGAGGATATGTTGCGTTTGCTGGAGACAAAGGAGGGTATATCACCGGCGAGGGAATGATCTCAAATGGAGTTGTGAGTTTCGACAAAATCAATTATGTGCAACAGTTGGATCACAATCTCCTGAGTGTTTCTCAGATCTGCGACAAGAAGTTCACCGTGCATTTTGATGATGCCGGTTGTTATGTGCTGAAGCCAGGATTCAAGATTCCCGAAGAATGGATTCTCTTATCAGCACCAAGAGTTAATGATTTGTATGTCCTCGATATGAGCCAAGCAATAACCAAGTCCAAACAAGTTACTTGTTTTATTTCAAAAGCCACTGAAAAGGAGACGATCTCTTGGCACAGACGGATGGGTCATATTCACCTCAGAAAAATGAATCACCTTGTCAAAAACAATCTGGTGAGAGGTGTCAATGTGAAGAATTTTCAACTTCAAGATGTCTGTGTGCCGTGTCAGAAAGGGAAGCAGATCAAGAAATCACATCCATTGAAGAAGGTTAACACTGTAAACATGCCACTCGAACGTCTGCATATGGACCTTTTCGGCCCAGTCAAACACAAGAGTGTGCACGGGGAAGTTTTCTGCTTGGTAGTCACTGATGACTATTCAAGATTTTCATGGGTTGATTTCATGGTTCACAAGAGCGAGACTCCAGAAATTCTAAAGAATTTGATCACCTTGTTGGAAAATCTTTATAATCTAAAGGTGAGGCGAATTCGAAGCGACAACGGAACCGAGTTCAAAAACAGGGTTATGGATGAATTTTGCACTGCAAAAGGAATCCTTCATGAATATAGCTCTCGGTATACGCCACAACAAAACGGAGTCGCTGAAAGAAAGAACAGAACCTTAATTGAGACTGCAAGAACCATGTTGGTTGAGTCTCAGCTTCCAGTTCGATTCTGGACTGAAGCTGTTGCCTCGGCTTGCTACACGTTAAACAGGGTTCTCACAGTGAAAAGACATGGCAAAACGTGCTTCGAACTTCTACACAAGAACACTCCTGACTTAGAATATCTAGAACCTTTTGGTGCACCATGTACCATGATTGAGCCTGACGGGAAGTTTGGTGCCAAAGCTATCGAAGGTTACTTCCTTGGGTATGCTACTCCTAATCTGCGAGTATGGAACCTGACTACCAAGAGGATTGAAGAGTGGGGTGAAGTAAGAGTTCAAAGATATTCTAATCCTCCGAAGCCTTCTGGAGATCCATGGATGTTCGATTATGATGGTCTTTTCAACTCATTCAATCTGCCGACATTTGATGATGACAATGCAATTGCTCAAATGTTGTCTGAAAGCGAGAATGCGACTGGCTCTCAGTTAGCTCGCCCAATCATTGTTGACTCACAAGCATCTTCTTCTGTCAACAATCTCGTTTCAAATGAGGTGTTTAATGATGCTGTCGACTACAATTTGTCATCGGAAGATGAGGAGTATGTTGATGCAAATGATGGTGAAGCACGGGGTCCGGTTCAAGGTACTTCAGAAGCAACGGATCCAGTGTCTGCGCCAATTGTCCAAGAAGAAAATGCATCATCTTCTACAACTCAACAGCTTCAAAATGATATCGGGAATTTAAATATCAATAACTTGAGGACCAATGTTGAAATTCCTCTAGTTCCTGAAACCCGAATTCATAACATTCATCCTCAGCAGAATATTATAGGTGATGTTCTCAGTGGTGTTAGGACAAGAAATCAAATCAGAAATAACGAAAATGCTGGCTTGTATGCTGAGATACGAGAATCGGGACAACAAAATGATTGGTCTTTCGCCTACTATGTTAGCCAAGAAGAGCCTAGATCTTGGAAGGAGGCATTGAAAGATGATTCCTGGGTGGAAGCCATGCAAGAAGAACTTCAGCAGTTTGAGAAGTTGGGCGTATGGAAATTGGTTGATAGGCCCGACAACTACAAGAAGATCGGAACTCGTTGGGTGTTTAAGTGCAAGAAGGACGACCGTGGAATTGTTGTCCGAAACAAAGCAAGGTTAGTTGTTCAAGGCTTCAGTCAGATAGAAGGTATTGACTACAATGAAGTGTATGCTCCTGTTGCTCGTCTGGAGGCTATTAGAATCTTTCTATCCTACGCATCCTTCAAGAAATTCAAGGTGTACCAGATGGATGTTAAGAGTGCATTTCTACACGGAGTAGTCGAAGAGGAAGTATATGTCGAGCAACCACCGGGGTTTGAAGATCCATTACATCCTGACAGAGTTTTACTACTTAACAAAGCGTTATATGGTCTTCATCAAGCACCTCGAGCCTGGTATGAGACACTGTCTACCTACCTACTGAACAACGGGTTTAGACGGGGTTTGATCGATTGTACCCTCTTCATCAAAGAAAAAGGTGAAGATCTTCTGTTGGTACAGGTATACGTCGATGACATTATCTTTGGTTCTACCGATGATAATTTATGCAAGGAATTTGAGAAAGTGATGCAAGATCGATTCGAGATGAGTGAGATGGGTGAAATGACGTTCTTTTTGGGTTTGCAAGTTAATCAGTCCGAATCTGGAATTTTTATCCATCAAACCAAGTACGTCGGAGACATCTTGAGCCGGTTCCAGATGTCCGATTCGAAGCCAATTTCTACTCCTCTTCCGCAGAATCACGGGATTACTCCGGATGAAAAAGGGGAAGCTGTGGATTCTTCACTCTACCGTGCTATGATTGGATCTTTAATGTATCTCACTGCATCAAGACCCGACATTATGTATCCAACGTGCCTTCTCGCCAGATACCAAGCAAATCCGAAGGTCTCTCACTATGCTGCTGTCAAAAGGATTTTTCGTTATCTGAAGGGTTGCCCTGACACCGGGTTATGGTACCCTAAGGATGATAACTTCGATCTCAAGGCTTACAGTGATTCTGATTTCGGCGGCTGCAAGAAAGATGGAAAATCAACTACAGCAGGATGTCAGTTCTTAGGCAATCGCCTAGTCACTTGGCAGTGCAAGAAGCAGACATGTGTGGCTACGTCTACATGTGAAGCGGAATACATTGCTGCGTCTAGTTGCTGCTCCCAGGTTCTATGGATCCAACAACAGATGCGGGACTACGGTTTTGAATTCCTAACTACTCCTATTTTTGTTGATAATGAAGCTGCTTTACAGATCACTAGAAATCCTGTACAGCACTCAAAAACGAAGCACATCGATATTAAATATCACTTCATACGTGATTGCTTTGAAAAGAGACTTATCGATGTGGTTCACATTCATACCGATCACCAACGTGCCGACCTTTTTACCAAAGCATTTGATAAATCAAGATTCGATTATTTACTTTTGGTAAACGGCATAAAGGTGAAGCAAGAGTAACCGACATCGGAAAATCGTTTTTGTAAATATTTTTCTTAAAAAAAAAAAAAAAAAAAAAATATGTTTTTACTTTATTTTATTTTTGAATTTTAGGGGGAGAAAGTTTCAAGGAAAATACATAAACATTGAAAAACCGCAAAAATACAAAAATATGTCTTTACTTTATTTACTTTCTGCATTTAAGGGGGAGAAAATTCAGAAAAACACAAAAACAATAGAAAAACAAAAATGAGTTTCTTGGCAAGATAAGAGAAAATGATATTACATCAGAGGTCGGTCGAAACATGTTTCTGGAAATCAAAAGAAAAGAGAAAAAGATAAGTAGCTCTACTAATGATGTACCGGTAGACTCACGATTATTTTAAAGTATGCAGGAGATATAAACATAACGAACTGAAAACCGCGTCGGAACCGCTCATTGGCATATGGTCTTGGTACCGAAATTTCGTTTGATAGATTGCCGAGGTTCTGAGATATTTGGGGTTTATGCTGTTTATCATCTGGGTATCATGGTTGTATCTTTTACCGAAAAATAACGGGGACGCAAGTCTAGATCTTCTATGATACCATACATACGTGTACATATTGCATTCGACCTCAATAAGTGATAAACAATCACATGTCCAATCAAATAAGTGATAAAATATCACATTTATCCGGGAGTCAAGTTCGTCTCTCTGCTGTACGAAAGTACTGACCTGTTCACGGACTTGCTCCTGTGCCTTCATGCATATGAAAATCAAGTTCCTCATCAATAAGTGATTCTATCACATAGGGCTTGTTTTCAAATCAAATAAGTGACTTGTTCACATTTTATATACGTTAAAAACGGATGATAAATGGTATACTCCCCAGTAAGATGAACTCTCGTGCATACCTTGATACGGGAATGTGTCGTTAGTGGATGAACACCGGTCGGTAAGTATAAATCATACCTTAATGTATCTCAATGCATTATGATTACACTTGATCGTTGAGTTTAAGTGGATAACAATATCGGTAATTGTGGTAGAATACCTATCCTCTTCTGTAAAAGAATATTAAAAGGAAATGTGTTTTGACAAAAGACCGCAAACTGATATGATTCTCTTCGCCAGAAACTCGCAAAAATATTGTTGTGTTTGTACATATTTATTTACTGCTTAACTTTAGTGCTTAACTTTTATTGTCTTTTAAACAGTTTTTATCGTTTGGTGCATATCAGCACGACATTAGCGGTGATGTCGTTTGATAACATTCAAAGGATTCTAAAATTGTTGTCTTTTATTGTTGTCTTTTATTTTATCAAAATCCAAAAAGTTTTTCAATTTAATCTTATTTTTTGATTAACCGATGTTGGTACTCGATCAGATATCTGACAAGCCGAAATACTTCATAAAACTGACCTTTGCAGAACTTCATAACGGACAATTTTTCAAAACGGTCATTTTTGAAAGTTTTTAAGAATTTGAAGGGCTTAAATTGAAAATTCCCAAAAAATCCAAAGTGTTGGTGGAAATCTGATCCTTCGAGGAAGCAATGGCCCTCGAAAGATCAGAAGGTCAATGAAAGTCAATGAAAGTCAATCATTTCAGTCGAAAGATGAATTGGTCAACAGACCTTTATGAAAGATGGATAAGGTCGAAAGATATCCTTCGAGGATTCCCACAAATATCCTTCAAATATCTGGTATCTTTCGATCCAGATAGGGATCCTTCGACCCAAAGCTGATCTTTCGAAACACCTTTTCATCTTTCGAAAGGTCATCTATCCTTCGAGGCGGTTCGACTTTCGAGGTCAGAGTATAAAAGGGTGTCTTCTTCTTCACTTCATCATAACTGATCAATTTCACTATTTCAAAAACCTCCATTCCTACCGAAACTCTGCCAAAATTGAATCAAAAAGTTAGATTATCACGATTTCATCTACAATCTCGGTAGGATAACCCTAATACACGGTTCAAACAACAACATAAACATTTCATCTGATCATGTGTGTTTTGTTTTGTAATGTGAATATGTTTGTTGTAGGTTTTTGATGTGTATAATGTTATATCTTGACTGTTGTTTTGTGTTTCAGAGCCATGTTTCAATCCTTCGAACAGTCTGTCATCCTTCGATGCCTAAATGGCATCATTCGAGGATCAAACACTTAGAATTTTTCCAAGAAATTGAAATTTTTCCTAAGTGTGGAATTCTTGTTGACTGTTGACTGTTTCTCATTACGTGTCCATGTTTTCATGAACAGAAATGGCACCGAAAGAAAAGAAGGAACGGGCAAAACCAACCAAGAAAGAAAAATCGGAAGTTGAATCTATGTCGGAGCCACGACACAACATGGCCGCGTATTTGCAATCGGAAGACAAAATCAGTCCGGAATTCACGGGAATAATGGAGTATCTTCATCGCACTCGTATCAACTATGCAATCACTACACAGCACACTGCTTATCAGTCTCATATCAAGGAGTTCTGGAATTCGGCTGTGGTTGAAACAGTGGATAACAAGGAAGTGATTAGTGGATCAGTTGCTGAGAAACCCGTGGTGATTACAGAAAACACTATCAGAGCACGTCTGCAACTAGGAGATCAACCAGAAGATTCTACTTCTATTGATTTACAATGTCAGCGGGGCTTGCTGATAAGGCTACGGTACAGCGATAACGTTCTTGCAAATCAGATCAACAAAAAGTTTATGCCGCTTCGGTACAAGCTCTTATTGCATATCCTTATTCACTGCCTGAGCAACAAACGATCTGGATATGATCTGTCGCCGATTGATTTAACGGGATTGTTTACGGCTTTGATTCTGAACAAGCCTTTCAACATATCACGCTATATTTTCGACAATCTGAAAGAAAATGCTCGAAGGCCACTCCCGTCAGCAACTCAACGAACATCTACCAAGTTTTGGCTATATCCTAGATTCCTGCAGATGATGATTGATGATCAGATTCCTGATCTTCCCAAAGCTGAAGCAGATGTTTTACCTGTCAATCCGATGAATGAGCGTACACTGCTGATTTTCAAATCCATGTCCAACTATAAAGAATCGGATCCAATTAGAAAGCTTATTGGTCATCTCGATGTTCCAGCCTACGAGGCACCGTAGAACAACAAATGGCGTCGAGATGCGAGTGATTCTGATGATGAAGAGCCAAGGTTAATCGCCTTGGCTACCACGCAGCTCGGGGCTAAGCATGGTATTAAAGCATCGAGCAGGAAGTCTGCTGGCAGTTCAAGTGTTTCAGCACATGTTGAAGTTGATGTGAATGTTGTTGCAGAAGAAGTTCAGGGAGTGTTTGTCGATCCTGATGCTCGTGTTAGTGCAGGTGGAGCTGGTGATCCTGCTAGTCAGTCAGGTAATGTTGCGGCTGACAGAGGTAAAAGTAAGGTGGACGAGCCGAGGAGGTTGGCCGATGAAAGCAGTTCGTCTTCTGATGCTGAAGGAGGTGCTGGTAATGATGATTCATCTTCTGAGGATGATAATCCTCCTCCACCAGGGATGCGAAAGGATTATGATCAGCGCGGGAATTTTCGAGGTTTTAAACGTATTGAGAAACCGGTGAATGTCGCAGAATCTGATAAAGATGATGATTATAATCCTGCTGCTCCTGGATTACTCAGAAGGAAGAGACAAGCAAGAAGAGAGCGTACTCGTACTTCTAAGAGATCAAGGGGCGGATCAAAGCCAACAGGTGAAACGGTTGGTGATGTCACTACACCTGATCCGATTCAGCATTCAACGCCTCCGGAGCAACAGCTGCCTCCTATCAGTGAACAATTAACTACATCAGAGATGCTGGATCTGATCTCTTCTCCACAGACGTCTTCTGGGGTACGCACGGCGCCTGTTGATCAACAGCCGCCTGCAACCCCCGTCTCAGGTACACATCCACGTCCTCCTCTTGTTATTCCTGGTCCAACAGGTACTTCTGGTCCATCTGGCCAGACTGGTTCCTCAGGTCCTGAGCCCTCACGGCCTACTCTAGCAGAAACATTATCTGTGTTGTCTGATGCTGAGAAAATTCAATTCCTGATTGAACAAGTCAGTGAACTGGGTACCTTAGTCGGTCGGAATACAAGAAAGATTGAAGAATACCGTATACAGCGAACACATGATGCTGAGGCACACAACAAGCTGGTCTCACTTGTTAGTGCTCAGAATGTCAAGATAAGAGAACAGGCTCAAGAGATAGAAAGACTGAAAGAAGCTAATAAGGCTCGTGATAGAGAGGTTGAGATAATGAAGAAGCATAGTACTGTGCTAGAACGTGAGGCAACAACGTTAAAACAGAAGCATGAAGAGCTGTCCGATCGTTATAAGAATCGTGATGATCGATTAATAGAAGCCTTCAAGCCTATTCAAGCAAACATGAAGAAATTTGATCAAAAAGTTGTTACACTTTGGAATGAACGGTGCAAAGCTTTGGGCATCGCTCCTTCAAGGCGTGGCGATGATAAGGATGATGATGCAGCAAATCCTGATCAACCAGCTGCCACAGGTTCCGGTGCAACTGCATCTGGTGCTGCAGGTGGGTCTGGTACATCTCAAGATGCTCCTTCTGCTCCTCCAACAGCTACTGGTCCTTCTGAGCCAACTAAAACATTGGAAGCTTCAGCAGTTTTTGAACATATTAGTCTTGAGCCGGAAACGTTCACCGATCTCCCTGAATCCTCAACTGTTCAACAGTATCATCCAGTCACGGGTGAACTATTAGAAGAGGGAGAACATGTTACTGAGATGTCTGATGAATGTGTGTTAGCTCTAACAGCAATGGATGAAGTTGATGTGACCACGATCGATGCTACTCCGTTGGTTCCGGACGAAACCGATTTCTCTACGATTGAAGAAATCTTCATCGGTTCGGATCCGGAACGTCCCGTTTATGTTAGTCAAGATAATGTGGAGCTTAATTCGCTTGATGATGATTTTGTGGAAGCAAAGACAGCAGAATCTTCTAATCCTTCTTCAGATTCTCCTTCAGTTCAAGAAAACCGTGAAAAGACAGTGAATGAATGGCGAGCGGATTTCCTAGCTAGGAATCCTCCTCCGCTCCCTCCGTTGGATCAGGCCAACTACATGATTCTGGAAAGAAATCAGGCTAGGGGCCGTATTATCAGCTGGATGTTCATCAAGGAGCTTCATTGCATGGTTGTGAAGCGAGAATGCGGCCTTCAGTACTTCAGGTCTCTTCTCAGCATTCTTTCACTTCCTTATTATGATGTTGCGGTTTTGGCTCAGCTGGAGGTTATTAATCGAGTCAAAGACAAGTTGGTGGATTTGTTCGCGAAGAAGATTAGATTGGAACGAAGAAAAGGTTGGAAGGACCCTCTATACAAGCCGCAGTTTCCTCGATACGAGCCAATCAGGTTCACGCTTGATCCAGAGACAAATACTGCTCGTTATCGACTGGTTTATGATCCTCCAAAGTTGATGAAGAAGATACCTTTGTTGGAAATGAAGACAGACTTTCTGGGAAACTTTCGTTGCTGGGTTTATGATGCAGATACTGGAGAAGCCGTGATCTTATTCCGAGATAGTCAGGAGAACTTTCGAATGATAGATCCGATGTGGATTACTAACATGTCCAGGTCGGATATTATTGTTCTTAAGGATCACGAGATCAATTACTTGGTTAGAGATCGTGAACAAGCAATGAAGTTTCAGAAGATGGCCCGGTATTGCTTCAACCTACTGGTGAATGCGGGAAGTGCATGGTCTACGCATCACTTAACGGTTGAAAGGACGTCAGAGACTTGAAGACACAAAGATCGAGACAAAGCTACAGCCAAGGGGGAGTTTGTTGGTGCACTTGTGTCTGTACTTTGTCTGTATTTTGTAATGATATAAAACGATGTCTTTTGTAGTCGTGTTACGTCTTAGATGTGTTTATGTGTGTGCTTAATGTAAGTTTGACCAGTCAACCATCCTCCTGGTTTGACTTGGTCAAACAGTTAGAAAAAGGTTTGTAAGTTGTGTGGGTCGAAGGATGAGTCATCGAAGGATTGTTTATATCCTTCGATGAGCTCGAAAGATAACCTTCAATGGATATAGATGGACCTCGAAGGATGCCAATCCTTCGAGGTATATGTGGATCCTTCGATAGGCTGTATCTCGATAGATGATCTTTCGATCAGTCTAATTGATCCTTCGACCAGACAAGCTGTGAAGGTTATATATACTGTTGTAATGTGTTCACTTCAATGTGTGAGTGACCCTAGTCTTGTAGAGAGCGTATTTTCAGTTTGGTCAAGGGCTGTAACCGTGTCCACTGAAATACAAGAGAAAACTTTGATATCTTGTGTGTCTACCTTTCTCTTTGTAGCTTGTGTTCTCATTATAAACTACCGGTTTGCATTCTAGCTTGGATTCCGCACTTGCTAGTGTGTTAAACTTAACAAGGATAAGGTTTAACCTCAACCTCCGAGGGACCTACAATTAGACACCAAAAAAAAACACTCAACAAATGGCTGCAATTTAAGGAATGTGTTTAGTGACGGCATCAGATTCCTAATTGATGGAGAAATGTCTGGTGGCAAGAAAAGCTGCTTCTAGGAGGTTGTCAAGTGTTTTCGCTCGACGATTCCATTCTTGGGTGGTAGGTTTGGCCCTTGTTCCTGTAACTCGAATCATAGCTCGGTATATCCCATTTTAATTTTACACCATTGTGAACCTTACGCCTTTTTTACTCTCTGATCGAGGTTCTCGGCATTTTGAAAAATCTTCGTAAACTAAATCACACGTGTATATGTTGACATTTAAGATATATACAGTCAAGAAAATCAAATGCAATGGTGATATATATGCGGATTAGACACTAAAAAAAACACTCAACAAATGGCTACAATTAAAGGAATGTGTTTAGTGACGGCATCAGATTCCTAATTGATGGAGAAAGGTCTGGTGGCAAGAAAAGCGGCTTCTAGGAGATTGTCAGTGTTTTCGCTCGACAATTCCACTCTTGGGTGGTTGGTTTGGCCCTTGTTCCTGTAACTCGAATCCTAGCACGGTATATCCCATTTTAATTTTTCACCATTGTGAACCTTACGCCTTTTTTACTCTCTGATCGAGGTTCTCGGCATTGAAAAATCTTCGTAAACTAAATCACACGTGTATATGTTGACATTTAAGAGATATACAGTCAAAAAAATCAAGGGCAATGGTGATATATATGTGGATTAGACACTAAAAAAACACTCAACAAATGGCTACAATTTAAGGAATGTGTTTAGTGACGGCATCAGATTCCTAATTGATGGAGAAAGGTCTGGTGGCAAGAAAAGCTGCTTCTAGGAGGTTGTCAAGTGTTTTTGCTCGACGATTCCATTCTTGGGTGGTTGGTTTTGCCCTTGTTCCTATAACTCGAATCCTAGCCCGGTATATCCTATTTTAATTTTACACCATTGGGAAACTTATGCCTTTTTTACTCTCTGACCGAGGTTCTCGGCATTGAAAAATCTTCGTAAACTAAATCACACGTGTATATGTTGATATTTAAGAGATATACAATCAAGAAAATCAAGGGCAATGGTGATATATATGCGGATTAAACACAAAAAAAAACACTCAACAAATGGCTACAATTTAAGGAATGTGTTTAGTGACGGCATCAGATTCCTAATTGATGGAGAAAGTTCTGGTGGCAAGAAAAGCTGCTTCTAGGAGGTTGTCAAGTGTTTTCGCTCGACGATTCCATTATTCGGTGGTCGGTTTAGCCCTTGTTCCTGTAACTCGAATCCCAGCCCGATATATCCCATTTTAATTTTACACCATTTTGAACCTTACGCCTTTTTTACTCTCTGATCGAGGTTTTCGGCATTGAAAAATCTTCGTAAACTAAATCACACGTGTATATGTTGACATTTATGAGATATACAGTCAAGAAAATCAAGGGCAATGGTGATATATATGCGGATTAGACACAAAAAAAAAAACACTCAACAAATGGCTACAATTTAAGGAATGTGTTTAGTGACGGCATCAGATTCCTAATTGATGGAGAAAGGTCTGGTGGCAAGAAAAGCGGTTTCTAGGAGATTGTCAAGTGTTTTCGCTCGACGATTCCATTCTTAGGTGGTTGGTTTGGCCCTTGTTTCTGTAACTCGAATCCTAGCACGGTATATCCCATTTTAATTTTACACCATTGTGAACCTTACGCCTTTTTTACTCTCTGATCAAGGTTCTCGGCATTGAAAAATCTTTGTAACCTAAATCCCACGTGTATATGTTGATATTTAAGATATATACAGTGAAGAAAATCAAGGGCAATGGTGATATATATGCGGATTAGACACAAAAAAAAACACTTAACAAATGGCTACATTTTAAGGAATGTGTTTAGTGACGGCATCAGATTCCTAATTGATGGAGAAAGGTCTGGTGGCAAGAAATGCTGCTTCTAGAAGGTTGTCAAGTGTTTTCGCTCGACGATTCCATTCTTGGGTGGTAGGTTTGGCCCTTGTTCCTGTAACTCGAATCCTAGCTCGGTATATCCCATTTTAATTTTACACCATTGTGAACCTTACGCCTTTTTTACTCTCTGATCGAGGTTCTCGGCATTGAAAAATCTTCGTAATCTAAATCACACGTGTATATATGTTGACATTTAAGAGATATACAGTCAAGAAAATCAAGGGCAATGGTTATATATATGCGGATTATACACAAAAAAAAACACTCAACAAATGGCTAAAATTTAAGGAATGTGTTTAGTGACGGCATCGGATTCTAAATTGATGGAGAAAGGTCTGGTGGCAAGAAAAGCTGCTTCTAGGAGTTTGTCAAGTGTTTTCGCTCGACGACTCCATTCTTGGGTGGTTGGTTTGGCCCTTGTTCCTATAACTCGAATCCTAGCCCGGTATATTCCATTTTAATTTTACACCATTGTGAAACTTATGTCTTTTTTACTCTCTGATCGAGGTTCTCGGCATTGAAAAATCTTTGTAAACTAAATCACACGTGTATATGTTGATATTTAAGAGATATACAGTCAAGAAAATCAAGGGCAATGGTGATATATATGCGGATTAGACACCAAAAAAAACACTCAACAAATGGCTACAATTTACGGAATGTGTTTAGTGACGGCATCAGATTCCTAATTGATGGAGAAAGGTCTGGTGGCAAGAAAAGCTGCTTCTAGGAGGTTGTCAAGTGTTTTCGCTCAATGATTCCATTCTTGGGTGGTTGGTTTGGCCCTTGTTCCTGTAACTCGAATCCTAGCTTGGTATATCCCATTTTAATTTTACACCATTGTGAACCTTACGCCTTTTTTACTCTCTGATCGGTGTTCTCGGCATTGAAAAATCTTCGTAAACTAAATCACACGTGTATATGTTGACATTTATGAGATATACAGTCAAGAAAATCAAGGGCAATGGTGATATATATGCGGATTAGACACTAAAAAAACACTCAACAAATGGCTACAATTTAAGGAATGTGTTTAGTGACGGCATCAGATTCCTAATTGATGGAGAAAGGTCTGGTGGCAAGAAAAGCTGCTTCTAGGAGGTTGTCAAGTGTTTTTGCTCGACGATTCCATTCTTGGGTGGTTGGTTTTGCCCTTGTTCCTATAACTCGAATCCTAGCCCGGTATATCCTATTTTAATTTTACACCATTGGGAAACTTATGCCTTTTTTACTCTCTGACCGAGGTTCTCGGCATTGAAAAATCTTCGTAAACTAAATCACACGTGTATATGTTGATATTTAAGAGATATACAATCAAGAAAATCAAGGGCAATGGTGATATATATGCGGATTAAACACAAAAAAAAACACTCAACAAATGGCTACAATTTAAGGAATGTGTTTAGTGACGGCATCAGATTCCTAATTGATGGAGAAAGTTCTGGTGGCAAGAAAAGCTGCTTCTAGGAGGTTGTCAAGTGTTTTCGCTCGACGATTCCATTCTTGGGTGGTCGGTTTAGCCCTTGTTCCTGTAACTCGAATCCCAGCCCGATATATCCCATTTTAATTTTACACCATTTTGAACCTTACGCCTTTTTTACTCTCTGATCGAGGTTTTCGGCATTGAAAAATCTTCGTAAACTAAATCACACGTGTATATGTTGACATTTATGAGATATACAGTCAAGAAAATCAAGGGCAATGGTGATATATATGCGGATTAGACACAAAAAAAAAAACACTCAACAAATGGCTACAATTTAAGGAATGTGTTTAGTGACGGCATCAGATTCCTAATTGATGGAGAAAGGTCTGGTGGCAAGAAAAGCGGCTTCTAGGAGATTGTCAAGTGTTTTCGCTCGACGATTCCATTCTTGGGTGGTTGGTTTGGCCCTTGTTTCTGTAACTCGAATCCTAGCACGGTATATCTCATTTTAATTTTACACCATTGTGAACCTTACGCCTTTTTTACTCTCTGATCAAGGTTCTCGGCATTGAAAAATCTTTGTAACCTAAATCCCACGTGTATATGTTGATATTTAAGATATATACAGTGAAGAAAATCAAGGGCAATGGTGATATATATGCGGATTAGACACAAAAAAAAAACACTCAACAAATGGCTACATTTTAAGGAATGTGTTTAGTGACGGCATCAGATTCCTAATTGATGGAGAACGGTCTGGTGGCAAGAAAAGCTGCTTCCAGAAGGTTGTCAAGTGTTTTCGCTCAACGATTCCATTCTTGGGTGGTAGGTTTGGCCCTTGTTCCTGTAACTCGAATCCTAGCTCGGTATATCCCATTTTAATTTTACACCATTGTGAACCTTACGCCTTTTTTACTCTCTGATCGAGGTTCTCGGCATTGAAAAATCTTCGTAATCTAAATCACACGTGTATATGTTGACATTTAAGAGATATACAGTCAAGAAAATCAAGGGCAATGGTTATATATATGCGGATTATACACCAAAAAAAACACTCAACAAATGGCTAAAATTTAAGGAATGTGTTTAGTGACGGAATCGGATTCTAAATTGATGGAGAAAGGTCTGGTGGCAAGAAAAGCTGCTTCTAGGAGTTTGTCAAGTGTTTTCGCTCGACGACTCCATTCTTGGGTGGTTGGTTTGGCCCTTGTTCCTATAACTCGAATCCTAGCCCGGTATATTCCATTTTAATTTTACACCATTGTGAAACTTATGTCTTTTTTACTCTCTGATCGAGGTTCTCGGCATTGAAAAATCTTTGTAAACTAAATCACACGTGTATATGTTGATATTTAAGAGATATACAGTCAAGAAAATCAAGGGCAATGGTGATATATATGCGGATTAGACACCAAAAAAAACACTCAACAAATGGCTACAATTTACGGAATGTGTTTAGTGACGGCATCAGATTCCTAATTGATGGAGAAAGGTCTGGTGGCAAGAAAAGCTGCTTCTAGGAGGTTGTCAAGTGTTTTCGCTCAATGATTCCATTCTTGGGTGGTTGGTTTGGCCCTTGTTCCTGTAACTCGAATCCTAGCTTGGTATATCCCATTTTAATTTTACACCATTGTGAACCTTACGCCTTTTTTACTCTCTGATCGGTGTTCTCGGCATTGAAAAATCTTCGTAAACTAAATCACACGTGTATATGTTGACATTTAAGAGATATACAGTCAAGAAAATCAAGGGCAATGGTGATATATATGCGGATTAGACACCAAAAAAAAAACACTCAACAAATGGCTACAATCTAAGGAATGTGTTTAGTGACGGCATCAGATTCCTAATTGATGGAGAAAGGTCTGGTGGCAAGAAAAGCTGCTTCTAGGAGGTTGTCAAGTGTTTATGCTCGACGTTTCCATTCTTGGGTGGTTGGTTTGGCCCTTGTTCCTGTAACTCGAATCCTAGGCCGGTATATCCCATTTTAATCTTACACCATTGTGAATCTTACGCCTTTTTTACTCTCTGATCGAGGTTCTCGACATTGAAAAATCTTCGTAAACTAAATCACACGTGTATATGTTGACATTTAAGAGATATACAGTCAAGAAAATAAAGGGCAATGGTGATATATATGTGGATTCGACACCAAAAAAAAAAACACTCAACAAATGGCTACAATTTAAGGAATGTGTTTAGTGACGACATCAGAATCCTAATTGATGGGGAAAGGTCTGGTGGCAAGAAAAGCAACTTCTAGGAGGTTGTCAAGTGTTTTCGCTCGACAATTCCATTCTTGGGTGGTTGGTTTGGCCCTTGTTCCTGTAACTCGAATCCTAGCACGGTATATCCCATTTTAATTTTACACCATTGTGAACCTTACGCCTTTTTTACTCTCTGATCAAGGTTCTCGGCATTGAAAAATCTTCGTAAACTAAATCACACGTGTATATGTTGATATTTAAGAGATATACAGTCAAGAAAATCAAGGGCAATGGTGATATATATGCGGATTAGACACAAAAAAAACACTCAACAAATGGCTACAATTTAAGGAATGTGTTTAGTGACGGCATCAGATTCCTAATTGATGGAGAAAGGTCTGGTGGCAAGAAAAGCTACTTCTAGGAGGTTATCAAGTGTTTTCGCTCAATGATTCCATTCTTGGGTGGTTGGTTTGGCCCTTGTTCCTGTAACTCGAATCCAAGCTTGGTATATCCCATTTTAATTTTACACCATTGTGAACCTTACGCCTTTTTTACTCTCTGATCGGTGTTCTCGGCATTGAAAAATCTTCATAAACTAAATCACACGTGTATATGTTGACATTTAAGAGATATACAGTCAAGAAAATCAAGGGCAATGGTGATATATATGCGGATTAGACAACAAAAAAAAAACACTCAACAAATGGCTACAATCTAAGGAATGTGTTTATTGACGGCATCAGATTCCTAATTAATGGAGAAAGGTCTGGTGGCAAGAAAAGCTGCTTCTAGGAGGTTGTCAAGTGTTTTCGCTCGACGATTCCATTCTTGGGTGGTTGGTTTGGCCCTTGTTCCTATACCTCGAATCCTAGCCCGGTATATCCCATTTTAATTTTACACCATTGTGAACCTTACGCCTTTTTTACTCTCTGATCGAGGTTCTCGGCATTGAAAAATCTTCGTAAACTAAATCACACGTGTATAAGTTGACATTTAAGAGATATACAGTCAAGAAAATCAAGGGCAATGGTGATATATATGCGGATTAGACACCAAAAAAAAAAACACTTAACAAATGGAAACAATTTAAGGAATATGTTTAGTGACGGCATCAGATTCCTAATTGATGGAGAAAGGTCTGGTGGCAAGAAAAGCTGCTTCTAAGAGGTTGTCAAGTGTTTTCGCTCGACGATTCCATTCTTGGGTAGTAGGTTTGGCCCTTGTTCCTGTAACTCGAATCATAGCTCGGTATATCCCATTTTAATTTTACACCATTGTGAACCTTACACCTTTTTTACTCTCTGATCGAGGTTCTCGGCAATAAAAAATCTTCGCAAACTAAATCACACGTGTATATGTTGACATTTAAGAGATATATACAGTCAAGAAAATCAAGGGCAATGGTGATATATATGCGGATTAGACATAAAAAAAAAGCACTCAACAAATGGCAACAATTTAAGGAATGTGTTTAGTGAAGGCATCAGATTCCTAATTAATGGAGAAAGGTCTGGTGGCAAGAAAAGCGGCTTCTAGGAGATTGTCAAGTGTTTTCGCTCGACAATTCCATTCTTGGGTGGTTGGTTTGGCCCTTGTTCCTGTAACTCGAATCCTAGCACGGTATATCCCATTTTAATTTTACACCATTGTGAACCTTACGCGTTTTTTACTCTCTGATCAAGGTTCTCGGCATTGAAAAATCTTCGTAAACTAAATCACACGTGTATATGTTGATATTTAAGAGATATACAGTCAACAAAATCAAGGGCAATGGTGATATATATGCGGATTAGACACAAAAAAAACACTCAACAAATGGCTACAATTTAAGGAAGGTGTTTAGTGACGGCATCGGATTCCTAATTGATGGAGAAAGGTCTGGTGACAAGAAAAGCTGCTTCTAGGAGGTTGTCAAGTGTTTTCGCTCGACGATTCCATTCTTTGGTGCTTGGTTTGGCCCTTGTTCCTATAACTCGAATCCTAGCCCGGTATATCCCATTTTAATTTTACACCATTGTGAAACTTATGCCTTTTTTACTCTCTGATCGAGGTTCTCGGCATTGAAAAATCTTTGTAAACTAAATCACACGTGTATATGCTGATATTTAAGAGATACATAGTCAAGAAAATCAAGGGCAATGGTGATATATATGCGGATTAGACACAAAAAAAACACTCAACAAATGGCTACAATTTAAGGAATGTGTTTAGTGACGGCATCAGATTCCTAATTGATGTAGAAAGGTCTGGTGGCAAGAAAAGCTGCTTCTAGGAGGTTGTCAAGTGTTTTCCTCAACAATTTCATTCTTGGGTGGTTGGTTTGGCCCTTGTTCCTGTAACTCGAATCCTAGCTTGGTATATCCCATTTTAATTTTACATCATTGTGAACCTTACGCCTTTTTTACTCTCTGATCGAGGTTTTCGGCATTGAAAAATCTTCGTAAACTAAATCACACGTGTATATGTTGACATTTAAGAGATATACAGTCAAGAAAATCAAGGGCAATGGTGATATATATGCGGATTAGACACCAAAAAAAACACTCAACAAATGGCTACAATTTAAGGAATGTGTTTAGTGACGGCATCAGATTCCTAATTGATGGAGAAAGGTCTGGTTGCAAGAAAAGCTGCTTCTAGGAGGTTGTCAAGTGTTTTCGCTCGACGATTCCATTCTTGGGTGGTAGGTTTGGCCCTTGTTCCTATAACTCGAATCCTAGCCCGGTATATCCCATTTTAATTTTACACCATTGTGAAATTTATGCCTTTTTTACTCTCTGGTCGAGGTTCTCGGCATTGAAAAATCTTTGTAAACTAAATCACACGTGTATATGTTGATATTTAAGAGATATACAGTCAAGAAAAACAAGGGCAATCGTGATATATATGCGAATTAGACACAAAAAAAAAAACACACAACAAATGGCTACAATTTAAGGAATGTGTTTAGTGACGACATCAGATTCCTAATTGATGGAGAAAGGTCTGGTGGCAAGAAAAGTTGCTTCTAGGAGGTTGTCTAGTGTTTTCGCACAACGATTCCATTCTTGGGTGATTGGTTTGGCCCTTGTTCCTGTAACTCGAATCCTATCTTGGTATATCCCATTTTAATTTTACACCATTCTGAACCTTACGCCTTTTTTACTCTCTAATCGAGGTTCTCGGCATTGAAAAATCTTCGTAAACTAAATCACACGTGTATATGTTGACATTTAAGAGATATACAGTCAAGAAAATCAAGGGCAATGGTGATATATATGCGGATTAGACACAAAAAAAAAACACTCAACAAATGGCTACAATTTAAGGAATGTGTTTAGTGACGGCATCAGATTCCTAATTGATTGAGAAAGGTCTGGTGGCAAGAAAAGCTGCTTCTAGGAGGTTGTCAAGTGTTTTCGCTTGAAGATTCCATTCTTAGGTGGTTGGTTTGGCCCTTGTTCCTATAACTCGAATCCTAGCCCGGTATATCCCATTTTAATTTTACACCATTGTGAAACTTATGCCTTTTTTACTCTCTGATCGAGGTTCTCGGCGTTGAAAAATCTTCGTAAACTAAATCACACGTGTATATGTTGATATTTAAGAGATATACAGTCAAGAAAATCAAGGGCAATGGTGATATATATGCGGATTAGACACAAAAAAAAACACTCAACAAATGGCTACAATATAAGGAATGTGTTTAGTGACTGTATCAGATTCCTAATTGATGGAGAAAGGTCTGGTGGCAAGAAAAGCTGCTTCTATGAGGTTGTCAAGTGTTTTCGCTCGACGATTCCATTCTTGGGTGGTAGGTTTGGCCCTTGTTCCTGTAACTCGAATCCTAGCTCGGTATATCCCATTTTAATTTTTCACCATTGTGAACCTTACGCCTTTTTTACTCTCTGATCGAGGTTCTCGGCATTGAAAAATCTTCGTAAACTAAATCACACGTGTATATGTTGACATTTAAGAGATATACAATCAAGAAAATCAAGGGCAATGGTTATATATATGCGGATTAGACACAAAAAAAACACTCAACAAATGGCTACAATTTAAGGAATGTGTTTAGTGACGGTGTCAGATTCCTAATTGATGGAGAAAGGTCTGGTGGCAAGAAAAGCTGCTTCTAGGAGGTTGTCAAGTGTTTTCGCTCGACGATTCCATTCTTGGGTGCTTGGTTTAACCCTTGTTCCTATAACTCGAATCCTAGCCCGGTATATCCCATTTTAATTTTACACCATTGTGAAATTTATGCCTTTTTTACTCTCTGGTCGAGGTTCTCGGCATTGAAATATCTTTGTAAACTAAATCACACGTGTATATGTTGATATTTAAGAGATATACAGTCAAGAAAAACAAGGGCAATTGTGATATATATGCGGATTAGACACAAAAAAAACACTCAACAAATGGCTACAATTTAAGGAATGTGTTTAGTGACGACATCAGATTCCTAATTGATGGAGAAATGTCTGGTGGCAAGAAAAGTTGCTTCTAGGAGGTTGTCAAGTGTTTTCGCACAACGATTCCATTCTTGGGTGGTTGGTTTGGCCCTTGTTCCTGTAACTCGAATCCTAGCTTGGTATATCCCATTTTAATTTTACACCATTCTGAACCTTACGCCTTTTTTACTCTCTGATCGAGGTTCTCGGCATTGAAAAATCTTCATAAACTAAATCGCACGTGTATATGTTGACATTTAAGAGATATACAGTTAAGAAAATCAAGGGCAATGTGATATATATGCGGATTAGACACAAAAAAAAACACTCAACAAATGGCTACAATTTAAGGAATGTGTTTAGTGACGGCATCAGATTCGTAATTGATGGAGAAAGGTCTGGTGGCAAGAAAAGCTGCTTCTAGGAGGTTGTCAAGTGTTTTCGCTTGAAGATTCCATTCTTGGGTGGTTGGTTTGGCCCTTGTTCCTATAACTCGAATCCTAGCCCGGTATATCCCATTTTAATTTTACTCCATTGTGAAACTTATGCCTTTTTTACTCTCTGATCGAGGTTCTCGGCGTTGAAAAATCTTCGTAAACTAAATCACACGTGTATATGTTGATATTTAAGAGATATACAGTCAAGAAAATCAAGGGCAATGGTGATATATATGCGGATTAGACACCAAAAAAAACACTCAACAAATGGCTACAATATAAGGATTGTGTTTAGTGACTGTATCAGATTCCTAATTGATGGAGAAAGGTCTGGTGGCAAGAAAAGCTGCTTCTAGGAGCTAGTCAAGTGTTTTCGCTCGACGATTCCATTCTTGGGTGGTTGGTTTGGCTCTTGTTCCTGTAACTCGAATCCTAGCTCGGTATATCTCATTTTAATTTTACACCATTGTGAACCTTACGCTTTTTTTACTCTCTGATCGAGGTTCTCGGCATTGCAAAATCTTTGTAAACTAAATCACACGTGTATATGTTGACATTTAAGAGATATACAGTCAAGAAAATCAAGGGCAATGGTGATATATATGCGGATTAGACACAAAAAAAAACACTCAACAAATGGCTACAATATAAGGATTGTGTTTAGTGACTGTGTCAGATTCCTAATTGATGGAGAAAGGTCTGGTGGCAAGAAAAGCTGCTTCTAGGAGCTTGTCAAGTGTTTTCGCTCGACGATTCCATTCTTGGGTGGTTGGTTTGGCTCTTGTTCCTGTAACTCGAATCCTAGCTCGGTATATCCCATTTTAATTTTACACCATTGTGAACCTTACGCTTTTTTTACTCTCTGATCGAAGTTCTCGGCATTGCAAAATCTTTGTAAACTAAATCACACGTGTATATGTTGACATTTAAGAGATATACAGTCAAGAAAATCAAGGGCAATGGTGATATATATGCGGATTAGACACACAAAAAAAACACTCAACAAATGGCAACAATTTAAGGTATGTGTTTAGTGACGGCAGCAGATTCCTAATTGATGGAGAAAGGTCTGGTGTCAAGAAAAGCTGCTTCTAGGAGGTTGTCAAGTGTTTTCGCTCGACGATTCCATTCTTGGGTGGTTGGTTTAGCCCTTGTTTCTATAACTCGAATCCTAGCCCGGTATATCCCATTTTAATTTTACACCATTGTGAAACTTATGCCTTTTTTACTCTCTGATCGAGGTTCTCGGCATTGAAAAATCTTTGTAAACTAAATCACACATGTATATGTTGATATTTAAGAGATGTACAGTCAAGAAAATCAAGGGCAATGGTGATATATATGCGGATTAGACACAAAAAAAAAACACTCAACAAATGGCTACAATTTAAGGAATGTGTTTAGTGACGGCATCAGATTCCTAATTGATGGAGAAAGGTCTGGTGGCGAGAAAAGCTGCTTCTAGGAGGTTTTCAAGTGTTTTCGCTCGACGATTCCGTTCTTGGGAGGTTGGTTTGGCCCTTGTTCCTGTAACTCGAATCCTAGCCCGGTATATCCCATTTTAACTTTACACCATTGTGAACCTTACGCTTTTTTTACTCTCTGATCGAGGTTCTCGGCATTGCAAAATCTTTGTAAACTAAATCACACGTGTATATGTTGACATTTAAGAGATATACAGTCAAGAAAATCAAGGGCAATGGTGATATATATGCGGATTAGACACAAAAAAAACACTCAACAAATGGCTACAATATAAGGATTGTGTTTAGTGACTGTATCAGATTCCTAATTGATGGAGAAAGGTCTGGTGGCAAGAAAAGCTGCTTCTAGGAGCTTGTCAAGTGTTTTCGCTCGACGATTCCATTCTTGGGTGGTTGGTTTGGCTCTTGTTCCTGTAACTCGAATCCTAGCTCGGTATATCCCATTTTAATTTTACACCATTGTGAACCTTACGCTTTTTTTACTCTCTGATCGAGGTTCTCGGCATTGCAAAATCTTTGTAAACTAAATCACACGTGTATATGTTGACATTTAAGAGATATACAGTCAAGAAAATCAAGGGCAAAGGTGATATATATGCGGATTAGACACACAAAAAAAACACTCAACAAATGGCAACAATTTAAGGTATGTGTTTAGTGACGGCATCAGATTCCTAATTGATGGAGAAAGGTCTGGTGGCAAGAAAAGCTGCTTCTAGGAGGTTGTCAAGTGTTTTCGCTCGACGATTCCATTCTTGGGTGGTTGGTTTGGCCCTTGTTTCTATAACTCGAATCCTAGCCCGGTATATCCCATTTTAATTTTACACCATTGTGAAACTTATGCCTTTTTTACTCTCTGATCGAGGTTCTCGGCATTGAAAAATCTTTGTAAACTAAATCACACGTGTATATGTTGAAATTTAAGAGATATACAGTCAAGAAAATCAAGGGCAATGGTGATATATATGCGGATTAGACACAAAAAAAACACTCAACAAATGGCTACAATTTAAGGAATGTGTTTAGTGACGGCATCAGATTCCTAATTGATGGAGAAAGGTCTGGTGGTGAGAAAAGCTGCTTCTAGGAGGTTTTCAAGTGTTTTCGCTCGACGATTCCGTTCTTGGGAGGTTGGTTTGGCCCTTGTTCCTGTAACTCGAATCCAAGCCCGGTATATCCCATTTTAATTTTACACCATTGTGAACCTTACGCCTTTTTTACTCTCTGATCGAGGTTCTCGGCATTGAAAAATCTTTGTAAACTAAATCACACGTGTATATGTTGACATTTAAGAGATATACAGTCAAGAAAATCAAGGGGAATGGTGATATATATGCGGATTAGACACCAAAAAAAAAACACTCAACAATGGCTATAATTTAAGGAATGTGTTTAGTGACGGCATCAGATTCCTAATTGATGGAGAAAGGTCTGGTGGTAAGAAAAGCTGCTTCTAGGGGGTTGTCAAGTGTTTTCGCTCGACAATTCCATTCTTGGGTGGTTGGTTTGGCCCTTGTTCCTGTAACGCGAATCCTAGCCCGGTATATCCCATTTTAATTTTACACCATTGTGAACCTTACGCCTTTTTTACTCTCTGATTGAGGTTCTCGGCATTGAAAAATCTTTGTAAACTAAATCACACGTGTATATGTTGACATTTAAGTGATATACAGTCAAGAAAATCAAGGGCAATGGTGATATATATGCGGATTAGACACCAAAAAAAAACACTCAACAAATGGCTATAATTTAAGGAATGTGTTTAGTGACGGCATCAGATTCCTAATTGATGGAGAAAGGTCTGGTGGTAAGAAAAGCTGCTTCTTGGAGGTTGTCAAGTGTTTTCGCTCGACAATTCCATTCTTGGGTGGTTGGTTTGGCCCTTGTTCCTGTAACGCGAATCCTAGCCCGATATATCCCATTTTAATTTTACACCATTGTGAACCTTACGCCTTTTTTACTCTCTGATTGAGGTTCTCGGCATTGAAAAATCTTTGTAAACTAAATCACACGTGTATATGTTGACATTTAAGAGATATACAGTCAAGAAAATCAAGGGCAATGGTGATATATATGCGGATTAGACACAAAAAAAAAACACTCAACAAATGGCTACAATTTAAGGAATGTGTTTAGTGACGGCATCAGATTCCTAATTGATGGAGAAAGGTCTGGTCCCAAGAAAAGCTGCTTCGAGGAGGTTGCCAAGTGTTTTCGCCCGACGATTCCATTCTTGGGTGGTTGGTTTGGCCCCTGTTCCTGTAACTCGAATCCTAGACCGGTATATCCCTTTTTAATTTTACACCATTGTGAACCTTACGCCTTTTTTACTCTCTGATCGAGGTTCTCGGCATTGAAAAATCTTCGTAAACTAAATCACACGTGTATATGTTTGCATTTAGGAGATATACAGTCAAGAAAATCAAGGGCAACGGTGATATATATGCGGAATAGACACCAAAAAAACACTCAAAAATGGCTACAATTTAAGGAATGTGTTTAGTGACGGCATCAGATTCCTAATTGATGGAGAAAATTCTGGTGGTAAGAAAAGCTGCTTCTAGGAGGTTGTCAAATGTTTTCGCACGACGATTCCATTCTTGGGTGGTTGGTTTGGCCCTTGTTCCTGTAACTCGAATCCTAGCCCGGTATATCCCATTTTAATTTTACACCATTGTGAACCTGACGCCTTTTTTACTCTCTGATCGAGGTTCTCGGCATTGAAAAATCTTCGTAAACTAAATCACACGTGTATATGTTGATATTTAAGAGATATACAGTCAAGAAAATCAAGGGCAATGGTGATATATATGCGGATTAGACACCAAAAAAAAACACTCAACAAATGGCTACAATTTAAGGAATGTGTTTAGTGACGGCATCAGATTCCTAATTGATGGAGAAAGGTCTGGTGGCAAGAAAAGCTGCTTCTAAGAGGTTGTCAAGTGTTTTCGCTCGACGATTCCGTTCTTGGGTGGTTGGTTTGGCCCTTATTCCTGTAACTCGAATCCTAGCTCGGTATATCTCATTTTAATTTTACACCATTGTGAACCTTACGCCTTTTTTACTCTCTGATCGAGGTTCTCGGCATTGAAAAATCTTCGTAAACTAAATCATACGTGTATATTTTGACATTTAAGAGATATAGAAGTCAAGAAAATCAAGGGCAATGTTGATATATATGCGGATTAGACACCAAAAAAAAACACTCAACAAATGGCTACATTTTAAGGAATGTGTTTAGTGACGGCATCAGATTCCTAATTGATGGAGAAAGGTCTGGTGGCAAGAGAAGCTGCTTCTAGGAGGTTGTCAAGTGTTTTCGCTCGACAATTCCATTCTTGGATGGTTGGTTTGGCCATTGTTCCTGTAACGCGAATCCTAGCCCGGTATATCCCATTTTAATTTTACACCATTGTGAACCTGACGCCTTTTTTACTCACTGATCGAGGTTCTCGGCATTGAAAAATCTTCGTAAACTAAATCACACGTGTATATGTTGACATTTAAGAGATATACAGTCAAGAAAATCAAGGGCAATGGTGATATATATGCGGATTGGACACCAAAAAAAACACTCAACAAATGGCTACAATTTAAGGAATGTGTTTAATGACGGCATCAGATTCCTAATTGATGGAGAAAGGCCTGGTGGTAAGAAAAGCTGCTTCTAGGAGGTTGTCAAGTGTTTTCGCTCGACAATTCCATTCTTGGATGGTTGGTTTGGCCCTTGTTCCTGTAACGCAAATCCTAGCCCGGTATATCCCATTTTAATTTTACACCATTGTGAACCTTACGCCTTTTTTACTCTCTGATCGAGGTTCTCGGCATTGAAAAATCTTTGTAAACTAAATCACACGTGTATATGTTGACATTTAAGAGATATACAGTCAAGAAAATCAAGGGCAATGGTGATATATATGCGGATTAGACACCAAAAAAAAAACACTCAACAAATGGCTACAATTTAAGGAATGTGTTTAGTGACGGCATCAGATTCCTAATTGATGGAGAAAGTTCTGGTTGCAAGAAAAGCTGCTTCTAGGAGGTTGTCAAGTGTTTTCGCTCGACGATTCCATTCTTGGGTGGCCGGTTTGGCCCTTGTTCCTGTAACTCGAATCCCAGCCCGATATATCCCATTTTAATTTTACACCATTTTGAACCTTACGCCTTTTTTACTCTCTGATCGAGGTTTTCGGCATTGAAAAATCTTCGTAAACTAAATCACACGTGTATATGTTGACATTTATGAGATATACAGTCAAGAAAATCAAGGGCAATGGTGATATATATGCGGATTAGACACAAAAAAAAAAAACACTCAACAAATGGCTACAATTTAAGGAATGTGTTTAGTGACGGCATCAGATTCCTAATTGATGGAGAAAGGTCTGGTGGCAAGAAAAGCGGCTTCTAGGAGATTGTCAAGTGTTTTCGCTCGACGATTCCATTCTTGGGTGGTTGGTTTGGCCCTTGTTTCTGTAACTCGAATCCTAGCACGGTATATCCCATTCTAATTTTACACCATTGTGAACCTTACGCCTTTTTTACTCTCTGATCAAGGTTCTCGGCATTGATAAATCTTTGTAACCTAAATCCCACGTGTATATGTTGATATTTAAGATATATACAGTGAAGAAAATCAAGGGCAATGGTGATATATATGCGGATTAGACACAAAAAAAACACTCAACAAATGGCTACAATTTAAGGAATGTGTTTAGTGACGGCATCAGATTCCTAATTGATGGAGAAAGGTCTGGTGGCAAGAAAAGCTGCTTCTAGGAGGTTGTCAAGTGTTTTCGCTCGACGATTCCATTCTTGGGTGGTAGGTTTGGCCCTTGTTCCTGTAACTCGAATCCTAGGTCGGTATATCCCATTTTAATTTTACACCATTGTGAACCTTACGCCTTTTTTACTCTCTGATCGAGGTTCTCGGCATTGAAAAATCTTCGTAATCTAAATCACACGTGTATATGTTGACATTTAAGAGATATACAGTCAAGAAAATCAAGGGCAATGGTTATATATATGCGGATTACACACCAAAAAAAACACGCAACAAATGGCTAAAATTTAAGGGATGTGTTTAGTGACGGCATCAGATTCTAAATTGATGGAGAAAGGTCTGGTGGCAAGAAAAGCTGCTTCTAGGAGTTTGTCAAGTGTTTTCGCTCGACGAATCCATTCTTGGGTGGTTGATTTGGCCCTTGTTCCTATAACTCGAATCCTAGCCCGGTATATTCCATTTTAATTTTACACCATTGTGAAACTTATGTCTTTTTTACTCTCTGATCGAGGTTCTCGGCATTGAAAAATCTTTGTAAACTAAATCACACGTGTATATGTTGATATTTAAGAGATATACAGTCAAGAAAATCAAGGGCAATGGTGATATATATGCGGATTAGACACCAAAAAAAACACTCAACAAATGGCTACAATTTACGGAATGTGTTTAGTGACGGCATCAGATTCCTAATTGATGGAGAAAGGTCTGGTGGCAAGAAAAGCTGCTTCTAGGAGGTTGTCAAGTGTTTTCGCTCGACGATTCCATTCTTGGGTGGTTGGTTTGGCCCTTGTTCCTATACCTCGAATCCTAGCCCGGTATATCCCATTTTAATTTTACACCATTGTGAACCTTACGCCTTTTTACTCTCTGATCGAGGTTCTCGGCATTGCAAAATCTTTGTAAACTAAATCACACGTGTATATGTTGACATTTAAGAGATATACAGTCAAGAAAATCAAGGGCAATGGTGATATATATGCGGATTAGACACACAAAAAAAACACTCAACAAATGGCAACAATTTAAGGTATGTGTTTAGTGACGGCATCAGATTCCTAATTGATGGAGAAAGGTCTGGTGGCAAGAAAAGCTGCTTCTAGGAGGTTGTCAAGTGTTTTCGCTCGACGATTCCATTCTTGGGTGGTTGGTTTGGCCCTTGTTTCTATAACTCGAATCCTAGCCCGGTATATCCCATTTTAATTTTACACCATTGTGAAACTTATGCCTTTTTTACTCTCTGATCGAGGTTCTCGGCATTGAAAAATCTTTGTAAACTAAATCACACGTGTATATGTTGATATTTAAGAGATATACAGTCAAGAAAATCAAGGGCAATGGTGATATATATGCGGATTAGACACAAAAAAAAACACTCAACAAATGGCTACAATTTAAGGAATGTGTTTAGTGACGGCATCGGATTCCTAATTGATGGAGAAAGGTCTGGTGGCGAGAAAAGCTGCTTCTAGGAGGTTTTCAAGTGTTTTCGCTCGACGATTCCGTTCTTGAGAGGTTGGTTTGGCCCTTGTTCCTGTAACTCGAATCCAAGCCCGGTATATCCCATTTTAATTTTACACCATTGTGAACCTTACGCCTTTTTTACTCTCTGATCGAGGTTCTCGGCATTGAAAAATCTTTGTAAACTAAATCACACGTGTATATGTTGACATTTAAGAGATATACAGTCAAGAAAATCAAGGGCAATGGTGATATATATGCGGATTAGACACCAAAAAAAAAACACTCAACAAATGGCTATAATTTAAGGAATGTGTTTAGTGACGGCATCAGATTCCTAATTGATGGAGAAAGGTCTGGTGGTAAGAAAAGCTGCTTCTAGGAGGTTGTCAAGTGTTTTCGCTCGACAATTCCATTCTTGGGTGGTTGGTTTGGCCCTTGTTCCTGTAACGCGAATCCTAGCCCGGTATATCCCATTTTAATTTTACACCATTGTGAACCTTACGCCTTTTTTACTCTCTGATTGAGGTTCTCGGCATTGAAAAATCTTTGTAAACTAAATCACACGTGTATATGTTGACATTTAAGAGATATACAGTCAAGAAAATCAAGGGCAATGGTGATATATATGCGGATTAGACACAAAAAAAAAACACTCAACAAATGGCTACAATTTAAGGAATGTGTTTAGTGATGGCATCAGATTCCTAATTGATGGAGAAAGGTCTGGTCCCAAGAAAAGCTGCTTCTAGGAGGTTGTCAAGTGTTTTCGCCCGACGATTCCATTCTTGGGTGGTTGGTTTGGCCCCTGTTCCTGTAACTCGAATCCTAGACCGGTATACCCCTTTTTAATTTTACACCATTGTGAACCTTATGCCTTTTTTACTCTCTGATCGAGGTTCTCGGCATTGAAAAATCTTCGTAAACTAAATCACACGTGTATATGTTTGCATTTTGGAGATATACAGTCAAGAAAATCAAGGGCAACGGTGATATATATGCGGAATAGACACCAAAAAAACACTCAAAAATGGCTACAATTTAAGGAATGTGTTTAGTGACGGCATCAGATTCCTAATTGATGGAGAAAATTCTGGTGGTAAGAAAATCTGCTTCTAGGAGGTTTTCAAATGTTTTCGCTCGACGATTCCATTCTTGGGTGGTTGGTTTGGCCCTTGTTCCTGTAACTCGAATCCTAGCCCGGTATATCCCATTTTAATTTTACACCATTGTGAACCTGACGCCTTTTTTACTCTCTGATCGAGGTTCTCGGCATTGAAAAATCTTCGTAAACTAAATTACACGTGTATATGTTGATATTTAAGAGATATACAGTCAAGAAAATCAAGGGCAATGGTGATATATATGCGGATTAGACACCAAAAAAAACACTCAACAAATGGCTACAATTTAAGGAATGTGTTTAGTGACGGCATCAGATTCCTAATTGATGGAGAAAGGTCTGGTGGCAAGAAAAGCTGCTTCTAAGAGGTTGTCAAGTGTTTTCGCTCGACGATTCCGTTCTTGGGTGGTTGGTTTGGCCCTTATTCCTGTAACTCGAATCCTAGCTCGGTATATCTCATTTTAATTTTACACCATTGTGAACCTTACGCCTTTTTTACTCTCTGATCGAGGTTCTCGGCATTGAAAAATCTTCGTAAACTAAATCACACGTGTATATTTTGACATTTAAGAGATATAGAAGTCAAGAAAATCAAGGGCAATGTTGATATATATGCGGATTAGACACCAAAAAAAAACACTCAACAAATGGCTACAATTTAAGGAATGTGTTTAGTGACGGCATCAGATTCCTAATTGATGGAGAAAGGTCTGGTGGCAAGAGAAGCTGCTTCTAGGAGGTTGTCAAGTGTTTTCGCTCGACAATTCCATTCTTGGATGGTTGGTTTGGCCATTGTTCCTGTAACGCGAATCCTAGCCCGGTATATCCCATTTTAATTTTACACCATTGTGAACCTGACGCCTTTTTTACTCACTGATCGAGGTTCTCGGCATTGAAAAATCTTCGTAAACTAAATCACACGTGTATATGTTGGCATTTAAGAGATATACAGTCAAGAAAATCAAGGGCAATGGTGATATATATGCGGATTGGACACCAAAAAAACACTCAACAAATGGCTACAATTTAAGGAATGTGTTTAATGACGGCATCAGATTCCTAATTGATGGAGAAAGGCCTGGTGGTAAGAAAAGCTGCTTCTAGGAGGTTGTCAAGTGTTTTCGCTCGACAATTCCATTCTTGGATGGTTGGTTTGGCCCTTGTTCCTGTAACGCAAATCCTAGCCCGGTATATCCCATTTTAATTTTACACCATTGTGAACCTTACGCCTTTTTTACTCTCTGATCGAGGTTCTCGGCATTGAAAAATCTTTGTAAACTAAATCACACGTGTATATGTTGACATTTAAGAGATATACAGTCAAGAAAATCAAGGGCAATGGTGATATATATGCGGATTAGACACCAAAAAAAAAACACTCAACAAATGGCTACAATTTAAGGAATGTGTTTAGTGACGGCATCAGATTCCTAATTGATGGAGAAAGTTCTGGTTGCAAGAAAAGCGGCTTCTAGGAGAATGTCAAGTGTTTTCGCTCGACGATTCCATTCTTGGGTGGTTGGTTTGGCCCTTGTTTCTGTAACTCGAATCCTAGCACGGTATATCCCATTCTAATTTTACACCATTGTGAACCTTACGCCTTTTTTACTCTCTGATCAAGGTTCTCGGCATTGATAAATCTTTGTAACCTAAATCCCACGTGTATATGTTGATATTTAAGATATATACAGTGAAGAAAATCAAGGGCAATGGTGATATATATGCGGATTAGACACAAAAAAAACACTCAACAAATGGCTACAATTTAAGGAATGTGTTTAGTGACGGCATCAGATTCCTAATTGATGGAGAAAGGTCTGGTGGCAAGAAAAGCTGCTTCTAGGAGGTTGTCAAGTGTTTTCGCTCGACGATTCCATTCTTGGGTGGTAGGTTTGGCCCTTGTTCCTGTAACTCGAATCCTAGGTCGGTATATCCCATTTTAATTTTACACCATTGTGAACCTTACGCCTTTTTTACTCTCTGATCGAGGTTCTCGGCATTGAAAAATCATCGTAATCTAAATCACACGTGTATATGTTGACATTTAAAAGATATACAGTCAAGAAAATCAAGGGCAATGGTAATATATATGCGGATTACACACCAAAAAAAACACTCAACAAATGGCTAAAATTTAAGGAATGTGTTTAGTGACGGCATCAGATTCTAAATTGATGGAGAAAGGTCTGGTGGCAAGAAAAGCTGCTTCTAGGAGTTTGTCAAGTGTTTTCGCTCGACGACTCCATTCTTGGGTGGTTGGTTTGGCCCTTGTTCCTATAACTCGAATCCTAGCCCGGAATATTCCATTTTAATTTTACACCATTGTGAAACTTATGTCTATTTTACTCTCTGATCGAGGTTCTCGGCATTGAAAAATCTTTGTAAACTAAATCACACGTGTATATGTTGATATTTAAGAGATATACAGTCAAGAAAATCAAGGGCAATGGTGATATATATGCGGATTAGACACCAAAAAAAACACTCAACAAATGGATACAATTTACGGAATGTGTTTAGTGACGGCATCAGATTCCTAATTGATGGAGAAAGGTCTAGTGGCAAGAAAAGCTGCTTCTAGGAGGTTGTCAAGTGTTTTCGCTCGACGATTCCATTCTTGGGTGGTTGGTTTGGCCCTTGTTCCTATACCTCGAATCCTAGCCCGGTATATCCCATTTTAATTTAACACCATTGTGAACCTTACGCCTTTTTTACTCTCTGATCGAGGTTCTCGGCATTGAAAAATCTTCGTAAACTAAATCACACATGAATATGTTGACATTTAAGAGATATACAGTCAAGATAATCAAGGGCAATGGTGATATATATGCGGATTAGACACCCAAAAAAAAAACACTTAACAAATGGAAACAATTTAAGGAATATGTTTAGTGACGGCATCAGATTCCTAATTGATGGAGAAAGGTCTGGTGGCAAGAAAAGCTGCTTCTAGGAGGTTGTCAAGTGTTTTCGCTCGACGATTCCATTCTTGGGTGGTAGGTTTGGCCTTTGTTCCTGTAACTGGAATCCTAGCTCGGTATATCCCATTTTAATTTTACACCATTGTGAACCTTACACCTTTTTTACTCTCTGATCGAGGTTCTCGGCATTGAAAAATCTTCGCAAACTAAATCACACGTGTATATGTTGACATTTAAGAGATATACAGTCAAGAAAATCAAGGGCAATGGTGATATATATGCGGATTAGACACCAAAAAAAAAACACTTAACAAATGGCTACAATTTAAGGAATGTGTTTAGTGAAGGCATCAGATTCCTAATTGATGGAGAAAGGTCTGGTGGCAAGAAAAGCGGCTTCTAGGAGATTGTCAAGTGTTTTCGCTCGACAATTCCATTCTTGGGTGGTTGGTTTGGCCCTTATTCCTGTAACTCGAATCCTAGCACGGTATATCCCATTTTAATTTTACACCATTGTGAACCTTACGCCTTTTTTACTCTCTGATCAAGGTTCGCGGCATTGAAAAATCTTCATAAACTAAATCACACGTGTATATGTTGATATTTAAGAGATATACAGTCAAGAAAATCAAGGGCAATGGTGATATATATGCGGATTAGACACAAAAAAAACACTCAACAAATGGCTACAATTTAAGGAATGTGTTTAGTGACGGCATCAGATTCCTAATTGATGGAGAAAGGTCTGGTGGCAAGAAAAGCTACTTCTAGGAGGTTGTCAAGTGTTTTCGCTCAATGATTCCATTCTTGGGTGGTTGGTTTGGCCCTTGTTCCTGTAACTCGAATCCAAGCTTGGTATATCCCATTTTAATTTTACACCATTGTGAACCTTACGCCTTTTTTACTCTCTGATCGGTGTTCTCGGCATTGAAAAATCTTCATAAACTAAATCACACGTGTATATGTTGACATTTAAGAGATATACAGTCAAGAAAATCAAGGGCAATGGTGATATATATGCGGATTAGACAACAAAAAAAAACACTCAACAAATGGCTACAATCTAAGGAATGTGTTTAGTGACGGCATCAGATTCCTAAATAATGGAGAAAGGTCTGGTGGCAAGAAAAGCTGCTTCTAGGAGGTTGTCAAGTGTTTTCGCTCGACGATTCCATTCTTGGGTGGTTGGTTTGGCCCTTGTTCCTATACCTCGAATCCTAGCCCGGTATATCCCATTTTAATTTTACACCATTGTGAACCTTACGCCTTTTTTACTCTCTGATCGAGGTTCTCGGCATTGAAAAATCTTCGTAAACTAAATCACACGTGTATATGTTGACATTTAAGAGATATACAGTCAAGAAAATCAAGGGCAATGGTGATATATATGCGGATTAGACACCAAAAAAAAACACTTAACAAATGGAAACAATTTAAGGAATATGTTTAGTGACGGCATCAGATTCCTAATTGATGGAGAAAGGTCTGGTGGCAAGAAAAGCTGCTTCTAGGAGGTTGTCAAGTGTTTTCGCTCGACGATTCCATTCTTGGGTGGTAGGTTTGGCCTTTGTTCCTGTAACTGGAATCCTAGCTCGGTATATCCCATTTTAATTTTACACCATTGTGAACCTTACACCTTTTTTACTCTCTGATCGAGGTTCTCGGCATTGAAAAATCTTCGCAAACTAAATCACACGTGTATATGTTGACATTTAAGAGATATACAGTCAAGAAAATCAAGGGCAATGGTGATATATATGCGGATTAGACACCAAAAAAAAAACACCTAACAAATGGCTACAATTTAAGGAATGTGTTTAGTGAAGGCATCAGATTCCTAATTGATGGAGAAAGGTCTGGTGGCAAGAAAAGCGGCTTCTAGGAGATTGTCAAGTGTTTTCGCTCGACAATTCCATTCTTGGGTGGTTGGTTTGGCCCTTATTCCTGTAACTCGAATCCTAGCACGGTATATCCCATTTTAATTTTACACCATTGTGAACCTTACGCCTTTTTTACTCTCTGATCAAGGTTCGCGGCATTGAAAAATCTTCATAAACTAAATTACACGTGTATATGTTGATATTTAAGAGATATACAGTCAAGAAAATCAAGGGCAATGGTGATATATATGCGGATTAGACACAAAAAAAACACTCAACAAATGGCTACAATTTAAGGAATGTGTTTAGTGACGGCATCAGATTCCTAATTGATGGAGAAAGGTCTGGTGGCAAGAAAAGCTGCTTTTAGGAGGTTGTCAAGTGTTTTTGCTCGACGATTCCATTCTTGGGTGGATGGTTTGGCCCTTGTTCCTATAACTCGAATCCTAGCCCGGTATATCCCATTTTAATTTTACACCATTGGGAAACTTATGCCTTTTTTACTCTCTGACCGAGGTTCTCGGCATTGAAAAATCTTCCTAAACTAAATCACACGTGTATATGTTGATATTTAAGAGATATACAGTCAAGAAAATCAAGGGCAATGGTGAAATATATGCGGATTAGACACCAAAAAAACACTCAACAAATGGCTACAATTTAAGGAATGTGTTTAGTGACGGCATCAGATTCCTAATTGATGGAGAAAGGTCCGGTGGCAAGAAAAGCTGCTTCTAGGAGGTTGTCAAGTGTTTTCGCTCGACGATTCCATTCTTGGGTGGTAGGTTTGGCCCTTGTTCCTGTAACTCGAATACTAGCTCGGTATATCCCTTTTTAATTTTACACCATTGTGAACCTTACGCCTTTTTTACTCTCTGATCGAGGTTCTCGGCATTGAAAAATCTTCGTAAACTAAATCACACGTGTATATGTTGACATTTAAGAGATATACAATCAAGAAAATCAAGGGCAATGGTTATATATATGCGGATTAGACACAAAAAAAAAACACTCAACAAATGGCTACAATTTAAGGAATGTGTTTAGTGACGGCATCAGATTCCTAATTGATGGAGAAAGGTCTGGTGGCAAGAAAAGCTGCTTCTAGGAGGTTGCAAGTGTTTTTGCTCGACGATTCCATTCTTTGGTGCTTGGTTTGGCCTTTGTTCCTATAACTCGAATCCTAGCCCGGTAAATCCCATTTTAATTTTACACCATTGTGAAACTTATGCCTTTTTTACTCTCTGATCGAGGTTCTCGGCATTGAAAAATCTTTGTAAACTAAATCACACGTGTATATGTTGATATTTAAGAGATACATAGTCAAGAAAATCAAGGGCAATGGTGATATATATGCGGATTAGACACAAAAAAAACACTCAACAAATGGCTACAATTTAAGGAATGTGTTTAGTGACGGCATCAGATTCCTAATTGATGTAGAAAGGTCTGGTGGCAAGAAAAGCTGCTTCTAGGAGGTTGTCAAGTGTTTTCCTCAACGATTTCATTCTTGGGTGGTTGGTTTGGCCCTTGTTCCTGTAACTCGAATCCTAGCCTGGTATATCCCATTTTAATTTTACATCATTGTGAACCTTACGCCTTTTTTACTCTCTGATTGAGGTTTTCGGCATTGAAAAATCTTCGTAAACTAAATCACACGTGTATATGTTGACATTTAAGAGATATACAGTCAAGAAAATCAAGGGCAATGGTGATATATATGCAGATTAGACACCAAAAAAAACACTCAACAAATGGCTACAATTTAAGGAATGTGTTTAGTGACGGCATCAGATTCCTAATTGATGGAGAAAGGTCTGGTTGCAAGAAAAGCTGCTTCTAGGAGGTTGTCAAGTGTTTTTGCTCGACGATTCCATTCTTGGGTGGTAGGTTTGGCCCTTGTTCCTATAACTCGAATCCTAGCCCGGTATATCCCAATTTAATTTTACACCATTGTGAAACTTACGCCTTTTTTACTCTCTGATCGAGGTTCTCGGCATTGAAAAATCTTCGTAAACTAAATCACACGTGTATATGTTGATATTTAAGAGATATACAGTCAAGAAAATCATGGGCAACGGTGATACATATGCGGATTAGACACCAAAAAAAACACTCAACAAATGGCTACAATTTAAGGAATGTGTTTAGTGACGGCATCAGATTCCTAATTGATGGAGAAAGGTCTTGTGGCAAGAAAAGCTGCTTCTTGGAGGTTGTCAAGTGTTTTCGCTCGACGATTCCGTTCTTGGGTGGTTGGTTTAGCCCTTGTTCCTGTAACTCGAATCCTGGCTCGGTATATCCCATTTTAATTTTACACCATTGTGAACCTTACGCCTTTTTTACTCTCTGATCGAGGTTCTCGGCATTGAAAAATCATCGTAAACTAAATCACACGTGTATATGTTGACATTTAAGAGATATACAGTCAAGAAAATCAAGGGCAATAGTGATATATATGCGGATTAGACACAAAAAAAACACTCAACAAATGGCTACAATTTAAGGAATGTGTTTAGTGACGGCATCAGATTCCTAATTGATGGAGAAAGGTCTGGTGGCAAGAAAAGCTACTTCTAGGAGGTTGTCAAGTGTTTTCTCCCGACGATTCCATTCTTGGGTGGTTGGTTTGGCCCTTGTTCCTGTAACTCGAATCCTAGCCCGGTATATCCCATTTTAATTTTACATCATTGTGAACCTTACGCCTTTTTTACTCTCTTATCGAGGTTCTCGGCATTGAAAAATCTTTGTAAACTAAATCACACGTTTATATGTTGATATTTAAGAGATATACAGTCAAGAAAATCAAGGGCAATGGTGATATATATGCGGATTAGACACAAAAAAAAAACAATCAACAAATGGCTTCAATTTAAGGAATGTGTTTAGTGACGGCATCAGATTCCTAATTGATTGAGAAAGGTCTGGTGGCAAGAAAAGCTGCTTCTAGGAGGTTGTCAAGTGTTTTCGCTCGACGATTCCATTCTTGGGTGGTTGGTTTGGCCCTTGTTCCTGTAACTCGAATCCTAGCCTGGTATATCCCATTTTAATTTTACACCATTGTGAACCTTACGCCTTTTTTACTCTCTGATCGAGGTTCTCGGCATTGAAAAATCTTCGTAAACTTAATCACACGTGTATATGTTGTTATTTTAGAGAGATACAGTCAAGAAAATCAAGGGCAATGGTGATATATATGCGGATTTGACACCAAAAAAAAAACAACAAATGGCTACAATTTAAGGAATGTGTTTAGTGACGGCATCAGATTCCTAATTGATGGAGAAAGGTCTGGTGGCAAGAAAAGCTGCTTCTAGGAGGTTGTCAAGTGTTTTCGCTCGACGATTCCATTCTTGGGTGGTAGGTTTGGCCCTTGTTCCTGTAACACGAATCCTAGCTCGGTATATCCCATTTTAATTTTACACCATTGTGAACCTTACGCCTTTTTTACTCTGTGATCAAGGTTCTCGGCATTGAAAAATCTTTGTAAACTAAATCACACGTTTATATGTTGACATTTAAGAGATATACAATCAAGAAAATCAAGGGCAATGGTTATATATATGCGGATTAGACACAAAAAAAAAACACTCAACAAATGGCTACAATTTAAGGAATGTGTTTAGTGACGGCATCAGATTCTTAATTGATGGAGAAAGGTCTAGTGGCAAGAAAAGCTGCTTCTAGGAGGTTGTCAAGTGTTTTCGCTCGACGATTCCATTCTTGGGTGCTGGGTTTAACCCTTGTTCCTATAACTCGAATCCTAGCCCGGTATATCCCATTTTAATTTTACACCATTGTGAAACTTATGCCTTTTTTACTCTCTGATCGAGGTTCTCGGCATTGAAAAATCTTTGTAAACTAAATCACACGTGTATATGTATGCGGATTAGACACCAAAAAAAAAACACTCAACAAATGGCTACATTTTAAGGAATGTGTTTAGTGACGGCACCAGATTCCTAATTGATGGAGAAAGGTCTGGTGGCAAGAAAAGCTGCTTCTAGGAGGTTGTCAAGTGTTTTCGCTCGACGATTCCATTCTTGGGTGGTAGGTTTGGCCCTTGTTCCTGTAACTCGAATCCTAGCTCGGTATATCCCATTTTAATTTTTCACCATTGTGAACCTTACGCCTTTTTTACTCTCTGATCGAGGCTCTCGGCATTGAAAAATCTTCGTAAACTAAATCACACGTGTATATGTTGACATTTTAGAGATATACAGTCAAGAAAATCAAGGGCAATGGTTATATATATGCGGATTAGACACAAAAAAAACACTCAACAAATGGCTACATTTTAAGGAATGTGTTTAGTGACGGCACCAGATTCCTAATTGATGGAGAAAGGTCTGGTGGCAAGAAAAGCTGCTTCTAGGAGGTTGTCAAGTGTTTTCGCTCGACGATTCCATTCTTGGGTAGTAGGTTTGGCCCTTGTTCCTGTAACTCGAATCCTAGCTCGGTATATCCCATTTTAATTTTACACCATTGTGAACCTTACGCCTTTTTTACTCTCTGATCGAGGTTCTCGGCAATGAAAAATCTTTGTAAACTAAATCACACGTGTATATGTTGACATTTAAGAGATATACAATCAAGAAAATCATGGGCAATGGTTATATATATGCGGATTAGACACACAAAAAAAACACTCAACAAATGGCTACAATTTAAGGAATGTGTTTAGTGACGGCATCAAATTCCTAATTGATGGAGAAAGGTCTGGTGGCAAGAAAAGTGGCTTCTAGGAGGTTTTCAAGTGTTTTCTCCCGACGATTCCATTCTTGGGTGGTTGGTTTGGCCCTTGTTCCTGTAACTCGAATCCTAGCTTGGTATATCCCATTTTAATTTTACACCATTGTGAACCTTACGCCTTTTTTACTCTCTGATCGAGGCTCTCGGCATTGAAAAATCTTCGTAAACTAAATCACACGTGTATATGTTGACATTTTAGAGATATACAGTCAAGAAAATCAAGGGCAATGGTTATATATATGCGGATTAGACACAAAAAAAACACTCAACAAATGGCTACATTTTAAGGAATGTGTTTAGTGACGGCACCAGATTCCTAATTGATGGAGAAAGGTCTGGTGGCAAGAAAAGCTGCTTCTAGGAGGTTGTCAAGTGTTTTCGCTCGACGATTCCATTCTTGGGTGGTAGGTTTGGCCCTTGTTCCTGTAACTCGAATCCTAGCTCGGTATATCCCATTTTAATATTTCACCATTGTGAACCTTACGCCTTTTTTACTCTCTGATCGAGGCTCTCGGCATTGAAAAATCTTCGTAAACTAAATCACACGTGTATATGTTGACATTTTAGAGATATACAGTCAAGAAAATCAAGGGCAATGGTTATATATATATGCGGATTAGACACAAAAAAAACACTCAACAAATGGCTACAATTTAAGGAATGTGTTTAGTGACGGCATCAGATTCCTAATTGAAGGAGAAAGGTCTGGTGGCAAGAAAAGCTGCTTCTAGGAGGTTGTCAAGTTTTTTCGCTCGACGATTCCATTCTTGGGTGCTTGGTTTGGCCCTTGTTCCTATAACTTGAATCCTAGCCCGGTATATCCCATTTTAATTTTACACCATTGTGAAATTTATGCCTTTTTTACTCTCTGGTCGAGGTTCTCGGCATTGAAAAATCTTTGTAAACTAAATCACACGTGTATATGTTGATATTTAAGAGATATACAGTCAAGAAAAACAAGGGCAATCGTGATATATATGCGGATTAGACACAAAAAAAAACACTCAACAAATGGCTACAATTTAAGGAATGTGTTTAGTGACGACATCAGATTCCTAATTGATGGAGAAAAGTCTGGTGGCAAGAAAAGTTGCTTCTAGGAGGTTGTCAAGTGTTTTCGCACAACGATTCCATTCTTGGGTGGTTGGTTTGGCCCTTGTTCCTGTAACTCGAATCCTAGCTTGGTATATCCCATTTTAATTTTACACCATTCTGAACCTTACGCCTTTTTTACTCTCTGATCGAGGTTCTCGGCATTGAAAAATCTTCGTAAACTAAATCACACGTGTATATGTTGACATTTAAGAGATATAAAGTCAAGAAAATCAAGGGCAATGGTGATATATATGCGGATTAGACACAAAAAAAAAGCACTCAACAAATGGCTACAATTTAAGGAATGTGTTTAGTGACGGCATCAGATTCCTAAATGATTGAGAAAGGTCTGGTGGCAAGAAAAGCTGCTTCTAGGTGGTTGTCAAGTGTTTTCGCTTGAAGATTCCATTCTTAGGTGGTTGGTTTGGCCCTTGTTCCTATAACTCGAATCCTAGCCCGGTATATCCCATTTTAATTTTACACCATCGTGAAACTTATGCCTTTTTTACTCTCTGATCGAGGTTCTCGGCGTTGAAAAATCTTCGTAAACTAAGTCACACGTGTATATGTTGATATTTAAGAGATATACAGTCTAGAAAATCAAGGGCAATGGTGATATATATGCGGATTAGACACAAAAAAAAACACTCAACAAATGGCTACAATATAAGGAATGTGTTTAGTGACTGTATCAGATTCCTAATTGATGGAGAAAGGTCTGGTGGCAAGAAAAGCTGCTTCTAGGAGGTTGTCAAGTGTTTTCGCTCGACGATTCCATTCTTGGGTGGTAGGTTTGGCCCTTGTTCCTGTAACTCGAATCCTAGCTCGGTATATCCCATTTTAATTTTTCACCACTGTGAACCTTACGCCTTTTTTACTCTCTGATCGAGGTTCTCGGCATTGAAAAATCTTCGTAAACTAAATCACACGTGTATATGTTGACATTTAAGATATATACAATCAAGAAAATCAAGGGCAATGGTTATATATATGCGGATTAGACACAAAAAAGAAAACACTCAACAAATGGCTACAATTTAAGGAATGTGTTTAGTGACGGCATCAGATTCCTAATTGATGGAGAAAGGTCTGGTGGCAAGAAAAGCTGCTTCTAGGAGGTTGTCAAGTTTTTTCGCTCGACGATTCCATTCTTGGGTGCTTGGTTTGGCCCTTGTTCCTATAACTCGAATCCTAGCCCGGTATATCCCATTTTAATTTTACACCATTGTGAAATTTATGCCTTTTTTACTCTTTGGTCGAGGTTCTCGGCATTGAAATATCTTTGTAAACTAAATCACACGTGTATATGTTGATATTTAAGAGATATACAGTCAAGAAAAACAAGGGCAATTGTGATATATATGCGGATTAGACACAAAAAAAACACTCAACAAATGGCTACAATTTAAGGAATGTGTTTAGTGACGACATCAGATTCCTAATTGATGGACAAATGTCTGGTGGCAAGAAAAGTTGCTTCTAGGAGGTTGTCAAGTGTTTTCGCACAACGAATCCATTCTTGGGTGGTTGGTTTGGCCCTTGTTCCTGTAACTCGAATCCTAGCTTGGTATATCCCATTTTAATTTTACACCATTCTGAACCTTACGCCTTTTTTACTCTCTGATCGAGGTTCTCGGCATTGAAAAATCTTCATAAACTAAATCACACGTGTATATGTTGACATTTAAGAGATATACAGTTAAGAAAATCAAGGGCAATGGTGATATATATGCGGATTAGACACAAAAAAAAACACTCAACAAATGGCTACAATTTAAGGAATATGTTTAGTGACGGCATCAGATTCCTAATTGATGGAGAAAGGTCTGGTGGCAAGAAAAGCTGCTTCTAGGAGGTTGTCAAGTGTTTTCGCTTGAAGATTCCATTCTTGGGTGGTTGGTTTGGCCCTTGTTCCTATAACTCGAATCCTAGCCCGGTATATCCCATTTTAATTTTACTCCATTGTGAAACTTATGCCTTTTTTACTCTCTGATCGAGGTTCTCGGCGTTGAAAAATCTTCGTAAACTAAATCACACGTGTATATGTTGATATTTAAGAGATATACAGTCAAGAAAATCAAGGGCAATGGTGATATATATGCGGATTAGACACCAAAAAAAAACACTCAACAAATGGCTACAATATAAGGATTGTGTTTAGTGACTGTATCAGATTCCTAATTGATGGAGAAAGGTCTGGTGGCAAGAAAAGCTGCTTCTAGGAGCTTGTCAAGTGTTTTCGCTCGACGATTCCATTCTTGGGTGGTTGGTTTGGCTCTTGTTCCTGTAACTCGAATCCTAGCTCGGTATATCCCATTTTAATTTTACACCATTGTGAACCTTACACTTTTTTTACTCTCTGATCGAGGTTCTCGACATTGCAAAATCTTTGTAAACTAAATCACACGTGTATATGTTGACATTTAAGAGATATACAGTCAAGAAAATCAAGGGCAATTGTGATATATATGCGGATTAGACACCAAAAAAAAACACTCAACAAATGGCTACAATATAAGGATTGTGTTTAGTGACTGTATCAGATTCCTAATTGATGGAGAAAGGTCTGGTGGCAAGAAAAGCTGCTTCTAGGAGCTTGTCAAGTGATTTCGCTCGACGATTCCATTCTTGGGTGGTTGGTTTGGCTCTTGTTCCTGTAACTCGAATCCTAGCTCGGTATATCCCATTTTAATTTTACACCATTGTGAACCTTACGCTTTTTTTACTCTCTGATCGAGGTTCTCGGCATTGCAAAATCTTTGTAAACTAAATCACACGTGTATATGTTGACATTTAAGAGATATACAGTCAAGAAAATCAAGGGCAATGGTGATATATATGCGGATTAGACACACAAAAAAAACACTCAACAAATGGCAACAATTTAAGGTATGTGTTTAGTGACGCATCAGATTCCTAATTGATGGAGAAAGGTCTGGTGGCAAGAAAAGCTGCTTCTAGGAGGTTGTCATGTGTTTTCGCTCGACGATTCCATTCTTGGGTGGTTGGTTTAGCCCTTGTTTCTATAACTCGAACCCTAGCCCGGTATATCCCATTTTAATTTTACACCATTGTGAAACTTATGCCTTTTTTACTCTCTGATCGAGGTTCTCGGCATTGAAAAATCTTTGTAAACTAAATCACACGTGTATATGTTGATATTTAAGAGATATACAGTCAAGAAAATCAAGGGCAGTGGTGATATATATGCGGATTAGACACAAAAAAAAAAAAAACACTCAACAAATGGCAACAATTTAAGGAATGTGTTTAGTGACGGCATCAGATTCCTAATTGATGGAGAAAGGTCTGGTGGCGAGAAAAGCTGCTTCTAGGAGGTTTTCAAGTGTTTTCGCTCGACAATTCCATTCTTGGGAGGTTGGTTTGGCCCTTGTTCCTGTAACTCGAATCCTAGCCCGGTATATCCCATTTTAATTTTACACCATTGTGAACCTTACGCCTTTTTTACTCTCTGATCGAGGTTCTCGGCATTGAAAAATCTTTGTAAACTAAATCACACGTGTATATGTTGACATTTAAGAGATATACAGTCAAGAAAATTAAGGGCAATGGTGATATATATGCGGATTAGACACCAAAAAAAACACTCAACAAATGGCTATAATTTAAGGAATGTGTTTAGTGACGGCATCAGATTCCTAATTAATGGAGAAAGGTCTGGTGGTAAGAAAAGCTGCTTCTAGGAGGTTGTCAAGTGTTTTCGCTCGACAATTCCATTCTTGGGTGGTTGGTTTGGCCCTTGTTCCTGTAACGCGAATCCTAGCCCGGTATATCCCATTTTACTTTTACACCATTGTGAACCTTACGCCTTTTTTACTCTCTGATTGAGGTTCTCGGCATTGAAAAATCTTTGTAAACTAAATCACACGTGTATATGTTGACATTTAAGAGATATACAGTCAAGAAAATCAAGGGCAATGGTGATATATATGCGGATTAGACACAAAAAAAAACACTCAACAAATGGCTACAATTTAAGGAATGTGTTTAGTGACGGCATCAGATTCCTAATTGATGGAGAAAGGTCTGGTCCCAAGAAAAGCTGCTTCTAGGAGGTTGTCAAGTGTTTTCGCCCGACGATTCCATTCTTGGGGGGTTGGTTTGGCCCCTGTTCCTGTAACTCGAATCCTAGACCGGTATATCCCTTTTTAATTTTACACCATTGTGAACCTTACGCCTTTTTTACTCTCTGATCGAGGTTCTCGGCATTGAAAAATCTTCGTAAACTAAATCACACGTGTATATGTTTGCATTTAGGAGATATACAGTCAAGAAAATCAAGGGCAACGGTGATATATATGCGGATTAGACACCAAAAAAAAACACTCAAAAATGGCTACAATTTAAGGAATGTGTTTAGTGACGGCATCAGATTCCTAATTGATGGAGAAAGGTCTGGTGGTAAGAAAAGCTGCTTCTAGGAGGTTGTCAAATGTTTTCGCTCGACGATTCCATTCTTGGGTGGTTGGTTTGGCCCTTGTTCCTGTAACTCGAATCCTAGCCCAGTATATCCCATTTTAATTTTACACCATTGTGAACCTGACGCCTTTTTTACTCTCTGATCGAGGTTCTCGGCATTGAAAAATCTTCGTAAACTAAATCACACGTGTATATGTTGATATTTAAGAGATATACAGTCAAGAAAATCAAGGGCAATGGTGATATATATGCGGATTAGACACCAAAAAAAAACACTCAACAAATGGCTACAATTTAAGGAATGTGTTTAGTGACGGCATCAGATTCCTAATTGATGGAGAAAGGTCTGGTGGCAAGAAAAGCTGCTTCTAGGAGGTTGTCAAGTTTTTTCGCTCGACGATTCCATTCTTGGGTGCTTGGTTTGGCCCTTGTTCCTATAACTCGAATCCTAGCCCGGTATATCCCATTTTAATTTTACACCATTGTGAAATTTATGCCTTTTTTACTCTTTGGTCGAGGTTCTCGGCATTGAAATATCTTTGTAAACTAAATCACACGTGTATATGTTGATATTTAAGAGATATACAGTCAAGAAAAACAAGGGCAATTGTGATATATATGCGGATTAGACACAAAAAAAACACTCAACAAATGGCTACAATTTAAGGAATGTGTTTAGTGACGACATCAGATTCCTAATTGATGGAGAAATGTCTGGTGGCAAGAAAAGTTGCTTCTAGGAGGTTGTCAAGTGTTTTCGCACAACGAATCCATTCTTGGGTGGTTGGTTTGGCCCTTGTTCCTGTAACTCGAATCCTAGCTTGGTATATCCCATTTTAATTTTACACCATTCTGAACCTTACGCCTTTTTTACTCTCTGATCGAGGTTCTCGGCATTGAAAAATCTTCATAAACTAAATCACACGTGTATATGTTGACATTTAAGAGATATACAGTTAAGAAAATCAAGGGCAATGGTGATATATATGCGGATTAGACACAAAAAAAAAACACTCAACAAATGGCTACAATTTAAGGAATATGTTTAGTGACGGCATCAGATTCCTAATTGATGGAGAAAGGTCTGGTGGCAAGAAAAGCTGCTTCTAGGAGGTTGTCAAGTGTTTTCGCTTGAAGATTCCATTCTTGGGTGGTTGGTTTGGCCCTTGTTCCTATAACTCGAATCCTAGCCCGGTATATCCCATTTTAATTTTACTCCATTGTGAAACTTATGCCTTTTTTACTCTCTGATCGAGGTTCTCGGCGTTGAAAAATCTTCGTAAACTAAATCACACGTGTATATGTTGATATTTAAGAGATATACAGTCAAGAAAATCAAGGGCAATTGTGATATATATGCGGATTAGACACCAAAAAAAAACACTCAACAAATGGCTACAATATAAGGATTGTGTTTAGTGACTGTATCAGATTCCTAATTGATGGAGAAAGGTCTGGTGGCAAGAAAAGCTGCTTCTAGGAGCTTGTCAAGTGTTTTCGCTCGACGATTCCATTCTTGGGTGGTTGGTTTGGCTCTTGTTCCTGTAACTCGAATCCTAGCTCGGTATATCCCATTTTAATTTTACACCATTGTGAACCTTACACTTTTTTTACTCTCTGATCGAGGTTCTCGGCATTGCAAAATCTTTGTAAACTAAATCACACGTGTATATGTTGACATTTAAGAGATATACAGTCAAGAAAATCAAGGGCAATGGTGATATATATGCGGATTAGACACCAAAAAAAAACACTCAACAAATGGCTACAATATAAGGATTGTGTTTAGTGACTGTATCAGATTCCTAATTGATGGAGAAAGGTCTGGTGGCAAGAAAAGCTGCTTCTAGGAGCTTGTCAAGTGATTTCGCTCGACGATTCCATTCTTGGGTGGTTGGTTTGGCTCTTGTTCCTGTAACTCGAATCCTAGCTCGGTATATCCCATTTTAATTTTACACCATTGTGAACCTTACGCTTTTTTTACTCTCTGATCGAGGTTCTCGGCATTGCAAAATCTTTGTAAACTAAATCACACGTGTATATGTTGACATTTAAGAGATATACAGTCAAGAAAATCAAGGGCAATGGTGATATATATGCGGATTAGACACACAAAAAAAACACTCAACAAATGGCAACAATTTAAGGTATGTGTTTAGTGACGCATCAGATTCCTAATTGATGGAGAAAGGTCTGGTGGCAAGAAAAGCTGCTTCTAGGAGGTTGTCATGTGTTTTCGCTCGACGATTCCATTCTTGGGTGGTTGGTTTAGCCCTTGTTTCTATAACTCGAACCCTAGCCCGGTATATCCCATTTTAATTTTACACCATTGTGAAACTTATGCCTTTTTTACTCTCTGATCGAGGTTCTCGGCATTGAAAAATCTTTGTAAACTAAATCACACGTGTATATGTTGATATTTAAGAGATATACAGTCAAGAAAATCAAGGGCAGTGGTGATATATATGCGGATTAGACACAAAAAAAAAAACACTCAACAAATGGCAACAATTTAAGGAATGTGTTTAGTGACGGCATCAGATTCCTAATTGATGGAGAAAGGTCTGGTGGCGAGAAAAGCTGCATCTAGGAGGTTTTCAAGTGTTTTCGCTCGACGATTCCGTTCTTGGGAGGTTGGTTTGGCCCTTGTTCCTGTAACTCGAATCCTAGCCCGGTATATCCCATTTTAATTTTACACCATTGTGAACCTTACGCCTTTTTTACTCTCTGATCGAGGTTCTCGGCATTGAAAAATCTTTGTAAACTAAATCACACGTGTATATGTTGACATTTAAGAGATATACAGTCAAGAAAATTAAGGGCAATGGTGATATATATGCGGATTAGACACCAAAAAAAACACTCAACAAATGGCTATAATTTAAGGAATGTGTTTAGTGACGGCATCAGATTCCTAATTAATGGAGAAAGGTCTGGTGGTAAGAAAAGCTGCTTCTAGGAGGTTGTCAAGTGTTTTCGCTCGACAATTCCATTCTTGGGTGGTTGGTTTGGCCCTTGTTCCTGTAACGCGAATCCTAGCCCGGCATATCCCATTTTACTTTTACACCATTGTGAACCTTACGCCTTTTTTACTCTCTGATTGAGGTTCTCGGCATTGAAAAATCTTTGTAAACTAAATCACACGTGTATATGTTGACATTTAAGAGATATACAGTCAAGAAAATCAAGGGCAATGGTGATATATATGCGGATTAGACACAAAAAAAAACACTCAACAAATGGCTACAATTTAAGGAATGTGTTTAGTGACGGCATCAGATTCCTAATTGATGGAGAAAGGTCTGGTCCCAAGAAAAGCTGCTTCTAGGAGGTTGTCAAGTGTTTTCGCCCGACGATTCCATTCTTGGGGGGTTGGTTTGGCCCCTGTTCCTGTAACTCGAATCCTAGACCGGTATATCCCTTTTTAATTTTACACCATTGTGAACCTTACGCCTTTTTTACTCTCTGATCGAGGTTCTCGGCATTGAAAAATCTTCGTAAACTAAATCACACGTGTATATGTTTGCATTTAGGAGATATACAGTCAAGAAAATCAAGGGCAACGGTGATATATATGCGGATTAGACACCAAAAAAAAACACTCAAAAATGGCTACAATTTAAGGAATGTGTTTAGTGACGGCATCAGATTCCTAATTGATGGAGAAAGGTCTGGTGGTAAGAAAAGCTGCTTCTAGGAGGTTGTCAAATGTTTTCGCTCGACGATTCCATTCTTGGGTGGTTGGTTTGGCCCTTGTTCCTGTAACTCGAATCCTAGCCCAGTATATCCCATTTTAATTTTACACCATTGTGAACCTGACGCCTTTTTTACTCTCTGATCGAGGTTCTCGGCATTGAAAAATCTTCGTAAACTAAATCACACGTGTATATGTTGATATTTAAGAGATATACAGTCAAGAAAATCAAGGGCAATGGTGATATATACGCGGATTAGACACCAAAAAAAACACTCAACAAATAGCTACAATTTAAGGAATGTGTTAAGTCACGGCATCAGATTCCTAATTGATGGAGAAAGGTCTGGTGGCAAGAAAAGCTGCTTCTAAGAGGTTGTCAAGTGTTTTCGCTCGACGATTCCGTTCTTGGGTATATCTCATTTTAATTTTACACCATTGTGAACCTTACGCCTTTTTTACTCTCTGATCGAGGTTCTCGGCATTGAAAAATCTTTGTAAACTAAATCACACGTGTATATGTTGACATTTAAGAGATATACAGTCAAGAAAATCAAGGGCAATGGTGATATATATGCGGATTAGACACCAAAAAAAAACACTCAACAAATGGCTACAATTTAAGGAATGTGTTTAGTGACGGCATCAGATTCCTAATTGATGGAGAAAGGTCTGGTCCTAAGAAAAGCTGCTTCTAGGCGGTTGTCAATGTTTTCGCCCGACGATTCCATTCTTGGGTGGTTGGTTTGGCCCTTGTTCCTGTAACTCCAATCCTAGACCGGTATATCCCATTTTAATTTTACACCATTGTGAACCTTACGCCTTTTTTACTCTCTGATCGGGTTTCTCGGCATTGAAAAATCTTCGTAAACTAAATCACACGTGTATATGTTGGCATTTAGGAGATATACAGTCAAGAAAATCAAGGGCAACGGTGATATATATGCGGATTAGACACCAAAAAAAAACACTCAACAATGGCTACAATTTAAGGAATGTGTTTAGTGACGGCATCAGATTCCTAATTGATGGAGAAAGGTCTGGTGGTAAGAAAAGCTTCTTCTAGGAGGTTGTCAAGTGTTTTCGCTCGACGATTTCATTCTTGGGTGGTTGGTTTGGCCCTTGTTCTTCTAACTCGAATCCTAGCCCGGTATATCTCAATTTTAATTTTACACCATTGTGAACCTTACGCCTTTTTTACTCTCTGATCGAGGTTCTCGACATTGAAAAATCTTCGTAAACTAAATCACACGTGTATATGTTGACATTTAAGAGATATACAGTCAAGAAAATCAAGGGCAATGGTGATATATATGCGGGTTGGACACCAAAAAAAAACACTCAACAAATGGCTACAATTTAAGGAATGTGTTTAGTGACGGCATCAGATTCCTCATTGATGGAGAAAGGTCTGGTGGCAAGAGAAGCGGCTTCTAGGAGGTTGTCAAGTGTTTTCGCCCGACAATTCCATCCTTGGGTGGTTGGTTTGGCTCTTGTTCCTGTAACTCGAATCCTAGCCCGGTATATCCCATTTTAATTTTACACCATTGTGAACCTTACGCCTTTTTTACTCTCTGATCGAGGTTCTCGGCATTGAAAAATATTTGTAAAACTAAATCACACGTGTATATGTTGATATTTAAGAGATATACAGTCAAGAAAATCAAGGGCAATGGTGATATATATGCGGATTAGACAGCAAAAAAAAATCAACAAATGGCTACAATTTAAGGAATGTGTTTAGTGACGGCATCAGATTCCTAATTGATTGAGAAAGGTCTGGTGGCAAGAAAAGCTGCTTCTAGGAGGTTGGTTTGGCCCTTGTTCCTGTAACTCGAATCCTAGCCCGGTATATCCCATTTTAATCTTACACTATTGTGAACCTTACACCTTTTTTACTCTCTGATCCAGGTTCTCGGCATTGAAAAATCTTCGTAAACTAAATCACACGTGTATATTTTGACATTTAAGAGATATAGAAGTCAAGAAAATCAAGGGCAATGGTGATATATATGCGGATTAGACACCAAAAAAAAAAACACTCAACAAATGGCTACAATTTAAGGAATGTGTTTAGTGACGGCATCAGATTCCTAATTGATGGAGAAAGGTCTGGTGGCAAGAGAAGCTGCTTCTAGGAGGTTGTCAAGTGTTTTCGCTCGACAATTCCATTCTTGGATGGTTGGTTTGGCCATTGTTCCTGTAACGCGAATCCTAGCCCGGTATATCCCATTTTAATTTTACACCATTGTGAACCTGACGCCTTTTTTACTCGCTGATCGAGGTTCTCGGCATTGAAAAATTTCGTAAACTAAATCACACGTGTATATGTTGACATTTAAGAGATATAGAGTCAAGAAAATCAAGGGCAATGGTGATATATATGCGGATTGGACACCAAAAAAAAACACTCAACAAATGGCTACAATTTAAGGAATGTGTTTAGTGACGGCATCAGATTCCTAATTGATGGAGAAAGGCCTGGTGGTAAGAAAAGCTGCTTCTAGGAGGTTGTCAAGTGTTTTCGCTCGACAATTCCATTCTTGGATGGTTGGTTTGGCCCTTGTTCCTGTAACGCAAATCCTAGCCCGGTATATCCCATTTTAATTTTACACCATTGTGAACCTTACGCCTTTTTTACTCTCTGATCGAGGTTCTCGGCATTGAAAAATCTTTGTAAACTAAATCACACGTGTATATGTTGACATTTAAGAGATATACAGTCAAGAAAATCAAGGGCAATGGTGATATATATGCGGATTAGACACCAAAAAAAAAAACACTCAACAAATGGCTACAATTGAAGGAATGTGTTTAGTGACGGCATCAGATTCCTAATTGATGGAGAAAGGTCTGGTCCTAAGAAAAGCTGCTTCTAGGCGGTTGTCAATGTTTTCGCCCGACGATTCCATTCTTGGGTGGTTGGTTTGGCCCTTGTTCCTGTAACTCAAATCCTAGACCGGTATATCCCATTTTAATTTTACACCATTGTGAACCTTACGCCTTTTTTACTCTCTGATCGGGTTTCTCGGCATTGAAAAATCTTCGTAAACTAAATCACACGTGTATATGTTGGCATTTAGGAGATATACAGTCAAGAAAATCAAGGGCAACGGTGATATATATGCGGATTAGACACCAAAAAAAAACACTCAACAATGGCTACAATTTAAGGAATGTGTTTAGTGACGGCATCAGATTCCTAATTGATGGAGAAAGGTCTGGTGGTAAGAAAAGCTTCTTCTAGGAGGTTGTCAAGTGTTTTCGCTCGACGATTTGATTCTTGGGTGGTTGGTTTGGCCCTTGTTCCTGTAACTCGAATCCTAGCCCGGTATATCTCAATTTTAATTTTACACCATTGTGAACCTTACGCCTTTTTTACTCTCTGATCGAGGTTCTCGACATTGAAAAATCTTCGTAAACTAAATGACACGTGTATATGTTGACATTTAAGAGATATACAGTCAAGAAAATCAAGGGCAATGGTGATATATATGCGGGTTGGACACCAAAAAAAATCACTCAACAAATGGCTACAATTTAAGGAATGTGTTTAGTGACGGCATCAGATTCCTAATTGATGGAGAAAGGTCTGGTGGTAACAAAAGCTGCTTCTAGGAGGTTGTCAAGTGTTTTCGCTTGAGGATTCCATTATTGGGTGGTTGGTTTGGCCCTTGTTCCTGTAACTCGAACCCTTGCCCGATATATCGCATTTTAATCTTACACCATTGTGAACCTTACGCCTTTTTTACTCTCTGATCGAGGTTCTCGGCATTGAAAAATCTTCGTAAACTAAATCACACGTGTATATCTTAACATTTAAGAGATATACAGTCAAGAAAATCAAGGGCAATGGTGATATATCTGCGGATTAGACAAAAAAAAAACACTCAACAAATGGCTACAATTTAAGGAATGTGTTTAGTGACGACATCAGATTCCTAATTGATGGAGAAAGGTCTGGTGGCAAGAAAAGCTGCTTCTAGGAGGTTGTCAATTGTTTTCGCTCGACGATTCCATTCTTGGGTGGTTGGTTTGGCCCTTGTTCCTGCAACACGAATCCTAGCCCGATATATCCCATTTTAATTTTACACCATTATGAACCTTACGCCTCTTTTACTCTCTGATCGAGGTTCTCGGCATTGAAAAATCTTCGTAAATTAAATCACACGTGTATATGTTGATATTTAAGAGATATACAGTTAAGAAAATCAAGGGCAATAGTGATATATATGCGGATTCGACACCAAAAAAAAACACTCAACAAATGGCTACAATTTAAGGAATGCGTTTAGTGACGGCATCAGATTCCTAATTGATGGAGAAAGGTCTGGTGGTAAGAAAAGCTGCTTCTAGGAGGTTGTCAAGGGTTTTCGCTCGACGATTCCATTCTTGAGTGGTTGGTTTGGCACTTGTTCCTGTAACTCGAATCCTAGCCCGGTATATACCATTTTAATTTTACACCATTGTGAACCTTACGCCTTTTTACTCTCTAATAGAGGTTATCGGCATTGAAATATCTTCGTAAACTAAATCACACGTGTATATGTTGACATTTAAGAGATATACAGTCAAGAAAATCAAGGGCAATGGTGATATATATGAGGATTAGACACAAAAAAAAACCCTCAACAAATGGCTACAATTAAAGGAATGTGTTTAGTGACGGCATCAGATTCCTCATTGATGGAGAAAGGTCTGGTGACAAGAGAAGCGGCTTCTAGGAGGTTGTCAAGTGTTTTCGCCCGACGATTCCATCCTTGGGTGGTTGGTTTGGCTCTTGTTCCTGTAACTCGAATCCTAGCCCGGTATATCCCATTTTAATTTTACACCATTGTGAACCTTACGCCTTTTTTACTCTCTGATCGAGGTTCTCGGCATTGAAAAATCTTTGTAAAACTAAATCACACGTGTATATTTTGATATTTAAGAGATATACAGTCAAGAAAATCAAGGGCAATGGTGATATATATGCGGATTAGACAGCAAAAAAAAATCAACAAATGGCTACAATTTAAGGAATGTGTTTAGTGACGGCATCAGATTCCTAATTGATTGAGAAAGGTCTGGTTGCAAGAAAAGCTGCTTCTAGGAGGTTGGTTTGGCCCTTGTTCCTGTAACTCGAATCCTAGCCCGGTATATCCCATTTTAATCTTACACTATTGTGAACCTTACACCTTTTTTACTCTCTGATCGAGGTTCTCGGCATTGAAAAATCTTCGTAAACTTAATCACACGTGTATATGTTGACATTTTAGAGATATACAATCAAGAAAATCAAGGGCAATGGTGATATATATGCGGATTAGACACCAAAAAAAATCACTCAACAAATGGCTACAATTTAAGGAATGTGTTTAGTGACGGCATCAGATTCCTAATTGATGGAGAAAGGTCTGGTGGCAAGAAAAGCTGCTTCTAGGAGGTTGTCAAGTGTTTTCGCTCGACGATTCCATTCTTGGGTGGTAGGTTTGGCCCTTGTTTCTGTAACTCGAATCCTAACCCGGTATATCCCATTTTAATTTTACACCATTGTGAACCTTACGCCTTTTTTACTCTTTGATCGAGGTTCTCGGCATTGAAAAATCTTCGTAAACTAAATCACACGTGTATATGTTGACATTTAAGAGATATACAGTCAAGAATATCAAGGGCAATGGTGATATATATGCGGATTAGACACAAAAAAAAAACACTCAACAAATGGCTACAATTTAAGGAATGTGTTTAGTGACGGCATTAGATTCCTAATTGATTGAGAAAGGTCTGGTGGCAAGAAAAGCTGCTTCTAGGATGTTGTCAAGTGTTTTCGCTCGACGATTCCATTCTTGGGTGGTTGGTTTGGCCCTTGTTCTTGTAACTCGAATCCTAGCCCGGTATATCCCATTTTATTCTTACACCATTGTGAACCTTACGCCTTTTTTACTCTCTGATCGAGGTTCTCGGCATTGAAAAATCTTCGTAAAGTTAATCACACGTGTATATGTTGACATTTTAAAGATATACAGTTAAGAAAATCAAGGGCAATAGTGATATATATGCGGATAATACACAAAAAAAAATCACTCAACAAATGGCTACAATTTAAGGAATGTGTTTAGTGACGGCATCAGATTCCTAATTGATGGAGAAAGGTCTGGTGGCAAGAAAAGCTGCTTCTAGGAGGTTGTCAAGTGTTTTCGCTCGACGATTCCATTCTTGGGTGGTTGGTTTGGCCCTTGTTCCTGTAACTCAAATCCTAGCCCGTTATTATCCCATTTTAATTTTACACCATTGTGAACCTTACGCCTTTTTTACTCTCTGATCGAGGTTCTCGGCATTGAAAAATCTTCGTAAACTAAATCACACGTGTATATGTTGACATTTAAGAGATATACAGTCAAGAAAATCAAGGGCAATGGTGATACATATGCGGATTAGACACAAAAAAAACACTCAACAAATGGGTATAATTTAAGGAATGTGTTTAGTGACGGCATCAGATTCCTAATTGATGGAGAAAGGTCTGGTCCCAAGAAAAGCTGCTTCTAGGCGGTTGTCAATGTTTTCGCCCGACGATTCCATTCTTGGGTGGTGGGTTTGGCCCTTGTTCCTGTAAATCGAATCCAAGACCGGTATATCCCATTTTAATTTTACACTATTGTGAACCTTACGCCTTTTTTACTCTCAGATCGGGTTTCTCGGCATTGAAAAATCTTCGTAAACTAAATCACACGTGTATATGTTGGCATTTAGGAGATATACAGTCAAGAAAATCAAGGGCAACGGTGATATATATGCGGATTAGACACCAAAAAAAAACACTCAACAATGGCTACAATTTAAGGAATGTGTTTAGTGACGGCATCAGATTCCTAATTGATGGAGAAAGGTCTGGTGGTAAGAAAAGCTTCTTCTAGGAGGTTGTCAAGTGTTTTCGCTCGACGATTTCATTCTTGGGTGGTTGGTTTGGCCCTTGTTCCTGTAACTCGAATCCTAGCCCGGTATATCCCAATTTTAATTTTACACCATTGTGAACCTTACGCCTTTTTTACTCTCTGATCGAGGTTCTCGGCATTGAAAAATCTTCGTAAACTAAATCACACGTGTATATGTTGACATTTAAGAGATATACAGTCAAGAAAATCAAGGGCAATGGTGATATATATGCGGGTTGGACACCAAAAAAAATCACTCAACAAATGGCTACAATTTAAGGAATGTGTTTAGTGACGGCATCAGATTCCTAATTGATGGAGAAAGGTCTGGTGGTAAGAAAAGCTGCTTCTAGGAGGTTGTCAAGTGTTTTCGCTTGAGGATTCCAATATTGGGTGGTTGGTTTGGCCCTTGTTCGTGTAACTCGAACCCTTGCCCGATATATCCCATTTTAATCTTACACCAATGTGAACCTTACGCCTTTTTTACTCTCTGATCGAGGTTCTCGGCATTGAAAAATCTTCGTAAACTAAATCACACGTGTATATCTTAACATTTAAGAGATATACAGTCAAGAAAATCAAGGGCAATGGTGATATATCTGCGGATTAGACAAAACAAAAACACTCAACAAATGGCTACAATTTAAGGAATGTGTTTAGTGACGACATCAGATTCCTAATTGATGGAGAAAGGTCTGGTGGCAAGAAAAGCTGCTTCTAGGAGGTTGTCAATTGTTTTTGCTCGACGATTCCATTCTTGGGTGGTTGGTTTGGCCCTTGTTCCTGTAACTCGAATCCTAGCCCGATATATCCCATTTTAATTTTACACCATTGTGAACCTTACGCCTCTTTTACTCTCTGATCGAGGTTCTCGGCATTGAAAAATCTTCGTAAATTAAATCACACATGTATATGTTGATATTTAAGAGATATACAGTTAAGAAAATCAAGGGCAATAGTGGTATATATGCGGATTCGACCCAAAAAAAAACACTCAACAAATGGCTACAATTTAAGGAATGTGTTTAGTGACGACATCAGATTCCTAATTGATGGAGAAAGGTCTGGTGGTAAGAAAAGCTGCTTCTAGGAGGTTGTCAAGTGTTTTCGCTCGACGATTCCATTCTTGAGTGGTTGGTTTGGCACTTGTTCCTGTAACTCGAATCCTAGCCCGGTATATACCATTTTAATTTTACACCATTGTGAACCTTACGCCTTTTTACTCTCTAATAGAGGTTATCGGCATTGAAATATCTTCGTAAACTAAATCACACGTGTATATGTTGACATTTAAGAGATATACAATCAAGAAAATCAAGGGCAATGGTGATATATATGAGGATTAGACACAAAAAAAAAACCCTCAACAAATGGCTACAATTTAAGAAATGTGTTTAGTGACGGCCTCAGATTCCTAATTGATGGAGAAATGTCTAGTGGCAAGAAAAGCTGCTTCTAGGAGGTTGTCAAGTGTTTTCGCTCGACGATTCCATTCTTGGGTAGTTGGTTTTGCCCTTGTTCCTGTAACTCGATCCTAGCCCGATATATCCCATTTTAATTTTACACCATTGTGAACTTTACGCCTTTTTTACTCTCTAATCGAGGTTCTCGGCATTGAAAAATCTTCGTAAACTAAATCACACGTGTATATGTTGATACTTAAGAGATATACAGTAAAGAAAATCAAGGGCAATGGTGATTTATATGCGGATTCGACACCAAAAAAAACACACTCAACAAATGGCTACAATTTAAGGAATGTGTTTAGTAACGGCATCAGATTCCTAATTGATGGAGAAAGGTCTGGTGGCAAGAAAAGTTGCTTCTAGGAGGTTGTCAAGTGTTTTCGCTCGACGATTCCGTTCTTGGGTGGTTGGTTTGGCCCTTGTTCCTGTAACTCGAATCCTAGCCCGATATATCCCATTTTAATCTTACACCATTGTGAACCTTACGCCTTTTTTACTCTCTGATCGAGGTTCTCGGCATTGAAAAATCTTCGTAAACTAAATCACACGTGTATATGTTGACATTTAAGAGATATACAGTCAAGAAAATGAGGGGCAATGGTGATATATATGCGGATTAGACACAAAAAAAAAACACTCAACAAATGGCTACAATTTAAGGAATGTGTTTAGTGACGACATCAGATTCCTAATTGATGGAGAAAGGTCTGGTGGCAAGAAAAACTGCTTCTAGGAGGTTGCAAGTGTTTTCGCTCGACGATTCCATTCTTGGGTGGTTGGTTTGGCCCTTATTCCTGTAACTCGAATCCTACCCCGGTATACCCCATTTTAATTTTACACCATTGTGAACCTTACGCCTTTTTTACTCTCTGATCGAGGTTCTCGGCATTGAAAAATCTTCGTAAACTAAATCACACGTGTATATGTTAACATTTAAGAGATATACAGTCAAGAAAATCAAGGGCAATGGTGATATATATGCGGATTAGGCACCAAAAAAAAACACTCAACAAATGGCTACAATTTAAGGAATGTGTTTAGTGACGACATCAGATTCCTAATTGATGGAGAAAGGTCTGGTGGCAAGAAAAGCTGCTTCTAGGAGGTTGTCAATTGTTTTCGCTCGACGATTCCATTCTTGGGTGGTTGGTTTGGCCCTTGTTCCTGTAACTCGAATCCTCGCCCGATATATCCCATTTTAATTTTACACCATTGTGAACCTTTCGCCTCTTTTACTCTCTGATCGAGGTTCTCGGCATTGAAAAATCTTCGTAAACTAAATCACACGTGTATATATTGATATTTAAGAGATATACAGTCAAGAAAATCAAGGGCAATAGTGATATATATGCGGATTCGTCACCAAAAAAAAACACTCAACAATGGCTACAATTTAAGGAATGTGTTTAGTGACGGCATCAGATTCCTAATTGATGGAGAAAGGTCTGGTGGTAAGAAAAGCTGCTTCTAGGAGGTTGTCAAGTGTTTTCACTCGACGATTCCATTCTTGGGTGGTTGGTTTGGCACTTGTTCCTGTAACTCGAATCCTAGCCCGGTATATCCCATTTTAATTTTACACCATTGTGAACCTTACGCCTTTTTAACCCTCTGATGGAGGTTCTCGGCATTGAAAAATCTTCGTAAACTAAATCACACGTGTATATGTTGACATTTAAGAGATATACAGTCAAGAAAATCAAGGGCAATGGTGATATATATGCAGATTAGACACCAAAAAAAAACACTCAACAAATGGCTACAATTTAAGGAATATGTTTAGTGACGGCATGAGATTCCTAATTGATGGAGAAAGGTCTGGTGGAAAGAAAAGCTGCTTCTAGGAGGTTGTCAAGTGTTTTCGCTCGACGATTCCTTTCTTGGGTGGTTGGATTGGCCCTTGTTCCTGTAACTCGAATCCTAGCCCGGTATATCCCATTTTAATTTTACACCATTGAGAACCTTACGCCTTTTTAACCCTCTGATGGAGGTTCTCAGCATTGAAAAATCTTCGTAAACTAAATCACACATGTATATGTTGACATTTAAGAGATATACAGTCAAGAAAATCAAGGGAAATGGTGATATATATGCGGATTAGGCACCAAATAAAAAACACTCAACAAATGGCTACAATTTAAGTAATGTGTTTAGTGACGACATCAGATTCCTAATTGATGGAGAAAGGTCTGGTGGCAAGAAAAGCTGCTTCTAGGAGGTTGTCAAGTGTTTTCGCTCGACGATTCCATTCTTGGGTGGTTGTTTTGGCCCTTGTTCCTGTAACTCGAATCCTAGCCCGGTATATCCCATTTTAATCTTACACCGTTGTGAACCTTACGCCTTTTTTACTCTCTGATCGAGGTTCTCGGCATTGAAAAATCTTCGTAAACTAAATCACACGTGTATATGTTGACATTTAAGAGATATACAGTCAAGAAAATCAAGGGCAATGGTGATATATATGCAGATTAGACACCAAAAAAAAAACACTCAACAAATGGCTACAATTTAAGGAATATGTTTAGTGACGGCATCAGATTCCTAATTGATGGAGAAATGTCTGGTGGTAAGAAAAGCTGCTTCTAGGAGGTTGTCAAGTGTTTTCGCTCGACGATTCCATTCTTGGGTGGTTGGTTTGGCGCTTGTTCCTGTAACTCGAATCCTAGCCCGGTATATCCCATTTTAATTTTATACCATTGTGAACCTTACGCCTTTTTTACTCTCTGATCGAGGTTCTCGGCATTGAAAAATCTTCGTAAACTAAATCACACGTGTATATGTTGACATTTAAGAGATATACAGTCAAGAAAATCAAGGGCAATGGTGATATATATGCGGTTAGACACAAAAAAAAAAACACTTAACAAATGGCTACAATTTAAGGAATGTGTTTAGTGACGGCATCAGATTCCTAATTGATGGAGAAAGGTCTGGTGGTAAGAAAAGCTGCTTCTAGGAGGTTGTCAAGTGTTTTCGCTTGACGATTCCATTCTTGGGTGGTTGGTTTGGCCCTTGTTCCTGTAACTCGAATCCTAGCCCGATATATCCCATTTTAATCTTACACCATTGAGAACCTTACGCCTTTTTAACCCTCTGATGGAGGTTCTCGGCATTGAAAAATCTTCGTAAACTAAATCACACGTGTATATGTTGACATTTAAGAGATATACAGTCAAGAAAATCAAGGGCAATGGTGATATATATGCGGATTAGGCACAAAAAAAAACACTCAACAAATGGCTACAATTTAAGGAATGTGTTTAGTGACGACATCAGATTCCTAATTGATGGAGAAAGGTCTGGTGGCAAGAAAAGCTGCTTCTAGGAGGTTGTCAATTGTTTTCGCTCGACGATTCCATTCTTGGGTGGTTGGTTTGGCCCTTGTTCCTGTAACTCGAATCCTAGCCCGATATATCCCATTTTAATTTTACACAATTGTGAACCTTACGCCTCTTTTACTCTGTGATCGAGGTTCTCGGCATTGAAAAATCTTCGTAAACTAAATCACACGTGTATATGTTGATATTTAAGAGATATACAGTCAAGAAAATCAAGGGCAATAGTGATATATATGCGGATTCGTCACCAAAAAAAACACTCAACAAATGGCTACAATTTAAGGAATGTGTTTAGTGACGGCATCAGATTCCTAATTGATGGAGAAAGGTCTGGTGGTAAGAAAAGCTGCTTCTAGGAGGTTGTCAAGTGTTTTCACTCGACGATTCCATTCTTGGGTGGTTCGTTTGGCACTTGTTCCTGTAACTCGAATCCTAGCCCGGTATATCCCATTTTAATTTTACACCATTGTGAACCTTACGCCTTTTTACTCTCTGATAGAGGTTATCGGCATTGAAATATCTTCGTAAACTAAATCACACGTGTATATGTTGACATTTAAGAGATATACACTCAAGAAAATCAAGGGCAATGGTGATATATATGCGGATTAGACACCAAAAAAAACACTCAACAAATGGCTACAATTTAAGGAATGTGTTTAGTGACTGCCTCAGATTCTTAATTGATGGAGAAATGTCTGGTGGCAAGAAAAGCTGCTTCTAGGAGGTTGTCAAGTGTTTTCGCTCGACGATTCCATTCTTGGGTGGTTGGTTTGGCCCTTGTTCCTGTAACTCGAATCCTAGCCCGGTATATCCCATTTTAATTTTAGACCATTGAGAACCTTACGCCTTTTTTACTCTCTGATGGAGGTTCTCGGCATTGAAAAATCTTCATAAACTAAATCACACATGTATATGTTGACATTTAAGAGATATACAATCCAGAAAATCAACGGCAATGGTGATATATATGCGGATTAGACACCAAAAAAACACTTAACAAATGGCTACAATTTAAGGAATGTGTTTAGTGACGAAATCAGATTCCTAATTGATGGAGAAAGGTCTGGTGGCAAGAAAAGCTGCTTCTAGGAGGCTGTCAAGTGTTTTCGCTCGACGATTCCATTCTTAGGTGGTTGGTTTGGCCCTTGTTCCTGTAACTCGAATCCTAGCCCGGTATATCCCATTTTAATTTTACACCATTGAGAACCTTACGCCTTTTTTACTCTCTGTTCGAGGTTCTCGGCATTGAAAAATCTTCGTAAACTAAATCACACGTGTGTATGTTGACATTTAAGAGATACACAGTCAAGAAAATCTAGGGCAATGGTGATATATATGCAGATTAGACACAAAAAAAAACACTCAACAAATGGCTACAATTTAAGGAATGTGTTTAGTGACTGCATCAGATTCCTAATTGATGGAGAAAGGTCTGGTGGTAAGAAAAGCTGCTTCTAGGAGGTTGTCAAGTGTTTTCGCTCGACGATTCCATTCTTGGGTGGTTGGTTTGGTCCTTGTTCCTGTAACTCGACTCCTAGCCCGGTATATCCCATTTTAATTTTACACCATTGAGAAACTTACGCCTTTTTTACTCTCTGTTCGAGGTTCTCGGCATTGAAAAATCTTCGTAAACTAAATCACACGTGTATATGTTGACATTTAAGAGATATACAGTCAAGAAAATCAAGGGCAATGGTGATATATATGCAGATTAGACACCAAAAAAAAACACTCAACAAATGGCTACAATTTAAGGAATATGTTTAGTGACGGCATCAGATTCCTAATTGATGGAGAAAGGTCTGGTGGTAAGAAAAGCTGCTTCTAGGAGGTTGTCAAGTGTTTTCGCTCGACGATTCCATTCTTGGGTGGTTGGTTTGGCCCTTGTTCCTGTAACTCGAATCCTATCCCGGTATATCCCATTTTAATTTTACACCATTGTGAACCTTACGCCTTTTTTACTCTCTGATCGAGGTTCTCGGCATTGAAAAATCTTCATAAACTAAATCACACGTGTATATGTTGACATTTAAGAGATATACAGTCAAGAAAATCAAGGGCAATGGTGATATATATGCGGATTAGACACCAAAAAAAACACTCAACAAATGGCTACAATTTAAGGAATGTGTTTAGTGACGGCATGAGATTCCTAATTGATGGAGAAATGTCTGGTGGAAAGAAAAGCTGCTTCTAGGAGGTTGTCAAGTGTTTTCGCTCGAGGATTCCTTTCTTGGGTGGTTGGTTTGGCCCTTGTTCCTGTAACTCGAATCCTAGCCCGGTATATCCCATTTTAATTTTACACCATTGAGAACCTTACGCCTTTTATACTCTCTGATCGAGGTTCTCGGCATTGAAAAATCTTCGTAAACTAAATCACACGTGTATATGTTGACATTTAAGAGATATACAATCAAGAAAATCAAGGGCAATGGTGATATATAAGCGGATTAGACACAAAAAAACACACAAGATATGTCTACAATTTAAGGAATATGTTTAGTGACGGCATCAGATTCCTAATTGATGGAGACATGTCTGGTGGCAAGAAAAGCTGCTTCTAGGAGGTTGTCAAGTGTTTTCGCTCGACGATTCCATTCATGGGTGGTTAGTTTGGCACGTGTTCCAGTAACTCGAATCCTAGCACGGTATATCCCATTTTACTTTTACACCATTGTGAACCTTACGCCTTTTTTACTCTCTGATAGAGGTTTTCGGCATTGAAAAATCTTCGTAAACTAAATCACACGTGTGTATGTTGACATTTAAGAGATACACAGTCAAGAAAATCTAGGGCAATGGTGATATATATGCAGATTAGACACAAAAAAAACACTCAACAAATGGCTACAATTTAAGGAATGTGTTTAGTGACTGCATCAGATTCCTAATTGATGGAGAAAGGTCTGGTGGTAAGAAAAGCTGCTTCTAGGAGGTTGTCAAGTGTTTTCGCTCGACGATTCCATTCTTGGGTGGTTGGTTTGGTCCTTGTTCCTGTAACTCGACTCCTAGCCCGGTATATCCCATTTTAATTTTACACCATTGAGAAACTTACGCCTTTTTTACTCTCTGATCGAGGTTCTCGGCATTGAAAAATCTTCGTAAACTAAATCACACGTGTATATGTTGACATTTAAGAGATATACAGTCAAGAAAATCAAGGGCAATGGTGATATATATGCAGATTAGACACCAAAAAAAAACACTCAACAAATGGCTACAATTTAAGGAATATGTTTAGTGACGGCATCAGATTCCTAATTGATGGAGAAAGGTCTGGTGGTAAGAAAAGCTGCTTCTAGGAGGTTGTCAAGTGTTTTCGCTCGACGATTCCATTCTTGGGTGGTTGGTTTGGCCCTTGTTCCTGTAACTCGAATCCTATCCCGGTATATCCCTTTTTAATTTTACACCATTGTGAACCTTACGCCTTTTTTACTCTCTGATCGAGGTTCTCGGCATTGAAAAATCTTCATAAACTAAATCACACGTGTATATGTTGACATTTAAGAGATATACAGTCAAGAAAATCAAGGGCAATGGTGATATATATGCGGATTAGACACCAAAAAAAACACTCAACAAATGGCTACAATTTAAGGAATGTGTTTAGTGACGGCATGAGATTCCTAATTGATGGAGAAATGTCTGGTGGAAAGAAAAGCTGCTTCTAGGAGGTTGTCAAGTGTTTTCGCTCGAGGATTCCTTTCTTGGGTGGTTGGTTTGGCCCTTGTTCCTGTAACTCGAATCCTAGCCCGGTATATCCCATTTTAATTTTACACCATTGAGAACCTTACGCCTTTTATACTCTCTGATCGAGGTTCTCGGCATTGAAAAATCTTCGTAAACTAAATCACACGTGTATATGTTGACATTTAAGAGATATACAATCAAGAAAATCAAGGGCAATGGTGATATATAAGCGGATTAGACACAAAAAAACACACAAGATATGTCTACAATTTAAGGAATATGTTTAGTGACGGCATCAGATTCCTAATTGATGGAGACATGTCTGGTGGCAAGAAAAGCTGCTTCTAGGAGGTTGTCAAGTGTTTTCGCTCGACGATTCCATTCATGGGTGGTTAGTTTGGCACGTGTTCCAGTAACTCGAATCCTAGCACGGTATATCCCATTTTACTTTTACACCATTGTGAACCTTACGCCTTTTTTACTCTCTGATAGAGGTTTTCGGCATTGAAAAATCTTCGTAAACTAAATCACACGTGTGTATGTTGACATTTAAGAGATACACAGTCATGAAAATCTAGGGCAATGGTGATATATATGCGGATTAGACTCCAAAAAAAAACACTCAACAAATGGCTACAATTTAAGGAATGTTTTTAGTGACTGCATCAGATTCCTAATTGATGGAGAAAGGTCTGGTGGTAAGAAAAGCTGCTTCTAGGAGGTTGTCAAGTGTTTTCGCTCGACGATTCCATTCTTGGGTGGTTGGTTTGGCCCTTGTTCCTGTAACTCGAATCCTAGCCCGGTATATCCCATTTTAATTTTACACCATTGAGAACCTTACGCCTTTTTTACTCTCTGAAGGAGGTTCTTGGCATTGAAAAATCTTCGTAAACTAAATCACACGTGTATATGGTGACATTTAAGAGATATACAGTCAAGAAAATCAAGGGCAATGGTGATATATATGCGGATTAGACACAAAAAAAAAACACTCAAGAAATGTCTACAATTTAAGGAATGTGTTCAGTGACGGCATCAGATTCCTAATTGATGGAGACATGTCTGGTGGCAAGAAAAGCTGCTTCTTGGAGGTTGTCAAGTGTTTTCGCTCGACTATTCCATTCTTGGGTGGTTGGTTTGGCACTTGTTCCTGTAATTCGAATCTTAGCCCGGTATATCCCATTTTAATTTTACACCATTGTGAACCTTACGCCATTTTTACTCTCTGATAGAGGTTATCGGCATTGAAAATTCTTCTTAAACTAAATCACACGTGTATATGTTCACATTTAAGAGATATACAGTCAAGAAAAAATCAAGGGCAATTGTGATATATATGCGGATTAGACACAAAAAAAAACACTCAACAAATGGCTACAATTTAAGGATTGTGTTTAGTGACGGCCTCAGATTCCTAATTGATGGAGAAAGGTCTGGTGGCAAGAAAAACGGCTTCTAGGAGGTTGTCAAGTGTTTTCGCTCGACGATTCCATTCTTGGGTGGTTGGTTTGGCCCTTGTTCCTGTAACTTGAATCCTAGGCCGGTATATCCCATTTTAATCTTACACCATTGTGAACCTTACGCCTTTTATACTCTCTGATCGAGGTTCTCGGCATTGAAAAATTTCGTAAACTAAATCACACGTGTATATGTTGACATTTAAGAGATATACAGTCAAGAGAAATATAGGGCAATGGTGATATATATGCGGATTCGACACCAAAAAAAAACATTCAACAAATTGCTACAATTTAAGGAATGTGTTTAGTGACGACATCAGATTCCTAATTGATGAGGAAAGGTCTGGTGGCAAGAAAAGCTGATTCTAGGAGGTTGTCAAGTGTTTTCGCTTGACGATTCCATTCTTGGGTGGTTGGTTTGGCCCTTGTTCCTGTAACTCAAATCCTATCCCGATATATCCCATTTTTATCGTACACCATTGTGAACCTTACGCCTTTTTACTCTCTGATCGAGGTTCTCGGCATTGAAAAATCTTCGTAAACTAAATCACACATGTATATGTTGACATTTAAGAGATATACAGTCAAGAAAATCAACGGCAATGGTGATATATATGCGGATTAGACACCAAAAAAAACACTCAACAAATGGCTACAATTTAAGGAATGTGTTTAGTGACGGCATAAGATTCCTAATTGATGGAGAAAGGTCTGGTGGTAAGAAAAGCTGCTTCTAGGAGGTTGTCAAGTGTTTTCGCTCGACGATTCCATTCTTGGGTGGTTGGTTTGGCCCTTGTTCCTGTAACTCGAATCCTAGCCCGGTATATCCCATTTTAATTTTACACCATTGTGAACCTTACGCCTTTTTTACTCTCTGATCGAGGTTCTCGGCATTGAAAAATCTTCGTAAACTAAATCAAACGTGTATATGTTGACATTTAAGAGATATACAGTCAAGAAAATCATGGGCAATGTTGATATATATGTGGATTAGACACCAAAAAAAACACTCAACAAATGTCTTCAATTTAAGGAATGTGTTTAGTGACGGCATCAGATTCCTAATTGATGGAGAAATGTCTGGTAGCAAGAAAAGCTGCTTCTTGGAGGTTGTCAAGTGTTTTCGCTCGACGATTCCATTCTTGGGAGGTTGGTTTGGCACTTGTTCATGTAACTCGAATCCTAGCCCGGTATATCCCATTTTAATTTTACACCATTGTGAACCTTACGCCTTTTTTACTCTCTGATTGAGGTTCTCGGCATTGAAAAATCTTCGTAAACTAAATCAAACGTGTATATGTTGACATTTAAGAGATATACAGTCAATAAAATCAAGGGCAATTGTGATATTTATGCGGATTAGACACCAAAAAAACACTCAACAAATGGCTACAATTTAAGGAATGTGTTTAGTGACGACATCAGATTCCTAATTGATGGAGAAAGGTCTGGTGGCAAGAAAAGCTGCTTCTAGGAGGCTGTCAAGTGTTTTCCCTCGACGATTCCATTCTTAGGTGGTTGGTTTGGCCCTTGTTCATGTAACTCGAATCCTAGCACGGTATATCCCATTTTAATTTTACACCATTGTGAACCTTACGCCTTTTTTACTCTCTGATAGAGGTTTTCGGCATTGAAAAATCTTCGTAAACTAAATCACACGTGTGTATATTGACATTTAAGAGATACACAGTCAAGAAAATCTAGGGCAATGGTGATATATATGCGGATTAGACACCAAAAAAACACTCAACAAATGGCTACAATTTAAGGAATGTGTTTAGTGACGACATCAGATTCCTAATTGATGGAGAAAGGTCTGGTGGCAAGAAAAGCTGCTTCTAGGAGGCTGTCAAGTTTTTTCCCTCGACGATTCCATTCTTAGGTGGTTGGTTTGGCCCTTGTTCCTGTAACTCGAATCCTAGCACGGTATATCCCATTTTAATTTTACACCATTGTGAACCTTACGCCTTTTTTACTCTCTGATAGAGGTTTTCGGCATTGAAAAATCTTCGTAAACAAAATCACACGTGTGTATGTTGACATTTAAGAGATTCACAGTCAAGAAAATCTAGGGCAATGGTGATATATATGCGGATTAGACACCAAAAAAAACACTCAACAAATGGCTACAATTTAAGGAATGTGTTTAGCGACTGCATCAGATTCCTAATTGATGGAGAAAGGTCTGGTGGTAAGAAAAGCTGCTTCTAGGAGGTTGTCAAGTGTTTTCGGTCGACGATTCCATTCTTGGGTGGTTGGTTTGGCCATTGTTCCTGTAACTCGAATCCTAGCCCGGTATATCCCATTTTAATTTTACACCATTGATAACCTTACGCCTTTTTTACTCTCTGATCGAGGTTCTCGGCATTGAAAAATCTTCGTAAACTAAATCACACGTGTATATGTTGACATTTAAGAGATATACAGTCAAGAAAATCAAGGGCAATTGTGATATATATGCAGATTAGACACAAAAAAAAAAACACTCAACAAACGGCTACAATTTAAGGAATGTGTTTAGTGACGGCATCAGATTCCTAATTGATGGAGAAAGGTCTGGTGGTAAGAAAAGCTGCTTCTAGGAGGTTGTCAAGTGTTTTCGCTCGACGATTCCATTCTTCGGTGGTTGGTTTGGCCCTTGTTCCTGTAACTCGAATCCTAGCCCGGTATATCCCATTTTAATTTTACACCATTGTGAACCTTACGCCTTTTTTACTCTCTGATCGAGGTTCTCGGCATTGAAAAATCTTCATAAACTAAATCACACGTGTATATGTTGACATTTAAGAGATATACAGTCAAGAAAATCAAGGGCAATGGTGATTTATATGCGGATTAGACACCAAAAAAAAACACTCAACAAATGGCTACAATTTAAGGAATGTGTTTAGTGACGACATGAGATTCCTAATTGATGGAGAAAGATCTGGTGGCAAGAAAAGCTGCTTCTAGGAGGTTGTCAAGTGTTTTCGCTCGACGATTCCATTCATGGGTGGTTGGTTTGGCACTTGTTCCAGTAACTCGAATCCTAGCACGGTATATCCCATTTTAATTTTACACCATTGTGAACCTTACGCCTTTTTTACTCTCTGATAGTGGTTTTCGGCATTGAAAAATCTTCGTAAACTAAATCACACGTGTGCATGTTGACATTTAAGAGATACACAGTCAAGAAAATCTAGGGCAATGGTGATATATATGCGGATTAGACACCAAAAAAAACACTCAACAAATGGCTACAATTTAAGGAATGTGTTTAGTGACTGCATCAGATTCCTAATTGATGGAGACAGGTCTGGTGGTAAGAAAAGCTGCTTCTAGGAGGTTGTCAAGTGGTTTCGCTCGATGATTCCATTCTTGGGTGGTTGGTTTGGCCCTTGTTCCTGTAACTCGAATCCAAGCGCGGTATATCCCATTTTAATTTTACACCATTGAGAACCTTACGCCTTTTTTACTCTCTGATCGAGGTTCTCGGCATTGAAAAATCTTCGTAAACTAAATCACACGTGTATATGTTGACATTTAAGAGATATACAGTCAAGAAAATATAGGGCAATGGTGATATATATGCGGATTCGACACAAAAAAAAAAACACTCAACAAATGGCTACAATTTAAGGAATGTGTTTAGTGACGACATCAGATTCCTAATTGATGAGGAAAGGTCTGGTGGCAAGAAAAGCTGATTCTAGGAGGTTGTCAAGTGTTTTCGCTCGACGATTCCATTCTTGGGTGGTTGGTTTGGCCCTTGTTCATGTAACTCAAATCCAAGCCCGATATATCCCATTTTTATCTTACACCATTGTGAGCCTTATGCCTTTTTTACTCTCTGATCGAGGTTCTCGGCATTGAAAAATCTTCGTAAACTAAATCACACGTGTATATGTTGACATTTAAGAGATATACAGTCAAGAATATCAACGGCAATGGTGATATATATGTGGATTAGACACCAAAAAAACACAGTCAACAAATGGCTACAATTTAAGGAATGTGTTTAGTGACGGCATAAGATTCCTAATTGATGGAGAAAGGTCTGGTGGTAAGAAAAGCTGCTTCTAGGAGGTTGTCAAGTGTTTTCGCTCGACGATTCCATTCTTGGGTGGTTGGTTTGGCCCTTGTTTCCTGTAACTCGAATCCTAGCCCGCTATATCCCATTTTAATTTTACACCATTGTGAACCTTACGCCTTTTTTACTCTCTGATCGAGGTTCTCGGCATTGAAAAATCTTCGTAAACTAAATCACACGTGTATATGTTGACATTTAAGAGATATACAGTCAAGAAAATCAAGGGCAATGGTGATATATATGCGGATTTGACACAAAAAAAAAACACTCAACAAATGGCTACAATTTAAGGAATGTGTTTAGTGACGGCCTCAGATTCGTAATTGATGGAGAAAGGTCTGGTGGCAAGAAAAGTTGCTTCTAGGAGGTTGTCAAGTGATTTCACTCGACGATTCCATTCTTGGGTGGTTTGTTTGGCCCTTGTTCCCGTAACTCGAATCCTAGCCCGGTATATCCCATTTTAATTGTACACCATTGTGAACCTTACGCCTTTTTTACTCTCTGATCGAGGTTCTCGGCATTGAAAATTCTTCGTAAACTAAATCACACGTGTATATGTTGATATTTAAGAGATATACAGTCAAGAAAATCAAGGGCAATGGTGATATATATGCGTATTCGACACCAAAAAAAACACTCAACATATGGCTACAATTTAAGGAATGTGTTTAGTGACGGCATCAGATTCCTAATTGATGGAGAAAGGTCGGGTGGCAAGAAAAGCTGCTTCTAGGAGGTTGTCAAGTGTTTATGCTCGACGTTTCCATTCTTGGGTGGTTGGTTTGGCCCTTGTTCCTGTAACTCGAATCCTAGGCCGGTATATCCCATTTTAATCTTACACCATTGTGAATCTTACGCCTTTTTTACTCTCTGATCGAGGTTCTCGGCATTGAAAAATCTTCGTAAACTAAATCACACGTGTATATGTTGACATTTAAGAGATATACAGTCAAGAAAATAAAGGGCAATGGTGATATATATGTGGATTCGACACCAAAAAAAACACTCAACAAATGGCTACAATTTAAGGAATGTGTTTAGTGACGACATCAGAATCCTAATTGATGGGGAAAGGTCTGGTGGCAAGAAAAGCTTATTCTAGGAGGTTGTCAAGTGTTTTCGTTCGACGATTCCATTCTTGGGTGGTTGGTTTGGCCCTTGTTCCTGTAACTCAAATCCTAGCCCGATATATCCCTTTTTTATCTTACACCATTGTGAACCTTACGCCTTTTTTACTCTTTGATCGAGGTTCTCGGCATTGAAAAATCTTCGTAAACTAAATCACAAGTGTATATGTTGACATTTAAGAGATATACAGGCAAGAAAATCAACGGAAATGGTGATATATATGCGGATTAGACACAAAAAAAACACTTAACAAATGGCTACAATTTAAGGAATGTGTTTGGTGACGGCATCAGATTCCTAATTGATGGAAAATGTCTGGTGGCAAGAAAAGCTGCTTCTAGGAGGTTGTCAAGTGTTTTCGCTCGACGATTCCATTCTTGGGTGGTTGGTTTGGCCCTTGTTCCTGTAACTCGAATCCTAGCCCGGTATATCGCATTTTAATTTTACACCATTGTGAACCTTACGCCTTTTTTACTCTCTGATTGAGGTTCTCGGCATTGAAAAATCTTCGTAAACTAAATCACACGTGTATATGTTGACATTTTAGAGATATACAGTCAAGAAAATCAAGGGCAATGTTGATATATATGCGGATTAGACACCAAAAAAACACTCAACAAATGTCTACAATTTAAGGAATGTGTTTAGTGACGGCATCAGATTACTAATTGATGGAGAAATGTCTGGTGGCAAGAAAAGCTGGTTCTTAGAGGTTGTCAAGTGTTTTCGCTCGACGATTCCATTCTTGGGTGGTTGGCTTGGCACTTGTTCCTGTAATTCGAATCCTAGCCCGGTATATCCCATTTTAATTTTACACCATTGTGAACCTTACGCCTTTTTTACTCTTTAATAGAGGTTATCGGCATTGAAAAATCTTCGTAAACTAAATCACACGTGTATATGTTGACATTTAAGAGATATACAGTCAAGAAAATCAAGGGCAATGGTGATATATATGCGGATTAGACACAAAAAAAAAACACTCAACAAATGGCTACAATTTAAGGATTGTGTTTAGTGACGGCCTCAGATTCCTAATTGATGGAGAAAGGTCTGGTGGCAAGAAAAGCTGCTTCTAGGAGGTTGTCAAGTGTTTTCGCTCGACGATTCCATTCTTAGGTGGTTGGTTTGGCCCTTGTTCCTGTAACTCGAATCCTAGCCCGGTATATCCCATTTTAATTTTACACCATTGTGAACCTTACGCCTTTTTTACTCTTTGATCGAGGTTCTCGGCATTGAAAATTCTTCGTAAACTAAATCACACGTGTATATGTTGATATTTAAGAGATATACAGTCAAGAAAATCAAGGGCAATGGTGATATATATGCGTATTCGACACAAAAAAAAACACTCAACAAATGGCCACAATTTAAGGAATGTGTTTAGTGACGACATCAGATTCCTAATTGATGGAGAAAGGTCGGGTGGCAAGAAAAGCTGCTTCTAGGAGGTTGTCAAGTGTTTTCGCTCGACGATTACATTCTTGGGTGGTTGGTTTGGCCCTTGTTCCTGTAACTCGAATCCTAGCACGGTATATCCCATTTTAATTTTACACCATTGTGAACCTTACGCCTTTTTTACTCTCTGATCGAGGTTCTCGGCATTGAAAAATCTTCGTAAACTAAATCACACGTGTATATGTTGACATTTAAGAGATATACAGTTAAGAAAATCAAGGGCAATGGTTATATATATGCGGATTCGACACAAAAAAAAACACTCAACAAATGGCTACAATTTAAGGAATGTGTTTAGTGACGACATCAGATTCCTAATTGATGGAGAAAGGTCTGGTGGCAAGAAAAGCTGATTCTAGGAGGTTGTCAAGTGTTTTCGCTCGACGATTCCATTCTTGGGTGGTTGGTTTGGCCCTTGTTCCTGTAACTCGAATCCTAGCCCGGTATATCCCATTTTAATTTTACACCATTGTGAACCTTATGCCTTTTTTACTCTCTGATCGAGGTTCTCGGCATTGAAAAATCTTCGTAAACTAAATCACACGTGTATATGTTGACATTTAAGAGATATACAGTCACGAAAATCACAGGCAATGGTGATATATATGCGGATTAGACACCAAAAAAAACACTCAACGAATGTCTACAATTTAAGGATTGTGTTTAGTGACGGCATCAGATTCCTAATTGATGGAGAAATGGTTGGTGGCAAGAAAAGCTGCTTCTTGGAGGTTGTGAAGTGGTTTCGCTCGACGATTCCATTCTTGGGTGGTTGGTTTGGCACTTGTTCCTGTAATTCGAATCCTAGCCCGGTATATCCCATTTTAATTTTACACTATTGTGAACCTTACGCCTTTTTTACTCTCTGATAGAGGTTATCGGCATTGAAAAATCTTCGTAAACTAAATTACACGTGTATATGTTGACATTTAAGAGATATACAGTCAAGAAAATTAAGGGCAATGGTGATATATATGCGGATTAGACCAAAAAAAAACACTCAACAAATGGATACAATTTAAGGAATGTGTTTAGTGACGGCCTCCGATTCCTAATTGATGGAGAAAGGTTTGGTGGCAAGAAAAGCTGCTTCTAGGAGGTTGTCAAGTGTTTTCGCTCGACGATTCCATTCTTGGGTGGTTGGTTTGGCCCTTGTTCCTGTAACTCGAATCCTAGCCCGGTATATCCCATTTTAATTTTACACCATTTTGAACCTTACGCCTTTTTTACTCTCTAATCGACGTTTTCGGCATTGAAAATTCTTCGTAAACTAAATCACACGTGTATATGTTGATATTTAAGAGATATACAGTCAAGAAAATCAAGGGCAATGGTGATATATATGCGTATTCGACACCAAAAAAAAAAGACTCAACAAATGGCTACAATTTAAGGAATGTGTTTAGTGACGGCATCAGATTCCTAATTGATGGCGTTAAGGTCGGGTAGCAAGAAAAGCTGCTTCTAGGAGGTTGTCAAGTGTTTTCGCTCGACGATTCCATTCTTGGGTGGTTGGTTTGGCCCTTGTTCCTGTAACTCGAATCCTAGGCCGGTATATCCCATTTTAATCTTACACCATTGTGAACCTTACGCCTTTTTTACTCTCTGATCGAGGTTCTCGGCATTGAAAAATCTTTGTAAACTAAATCACACGTGTATATGTTGACATTTAAGAGGTATACAGTCAAGAAAATCAAGGGCAATGGCGATATATATGCGTATTCGACACCAAAAAAAACACTCAACAAATGGCTACAATTTAAGGAATGTGTTTAGTGACGACATCAGATTCCTAATTGATGGAGAAAGGTCTGGTGGTAAGAAAAGCTGCTTCTAGGAGGTTGTCAAGTGTTTTCGCTCTACGATTCCATTCTTGGGTGGTTGGTTTGGCCCTTGTTCCTGTAACTCGAATCCTCCCCCGGTATATCCCATTTTAATTTTACACCATTGTGAACCTTACGCCTTTTTTACTCTCTGATCGAGGTTCTCGGCATTGAAAAATCTTCGTAAACTAAATCACACGTGTATATGTTGACATTTAAGAGATATACAGTCAAGAAAATCAAGGGCAATGGTGATATATATGCGGATTAGACACAAAAAAAAACACTCAACAAATGTCTACAATTTAAGGAATGTGTTTAGTGACGGCATCAGATTCCTAATTGATGGAGAAAGGTCTGGTGGGAAGAAAAGCTGCTTCTAGGAGGTTGTCAACTGTTTTCGCTCGATGATTCCATTCTGGGGTGGTTGGTTTGGCCCTTGTTCCTGTAACTCGAATCCTAGCCCGGTATATCCCATTTTAATTTCACACAATTGTGAACCTTACGCCTTTTTTACTCTCTGATGGAGTTTCTCGGCGTTGAAAAATCTTCGTAAACTAAATCACACGTGTATATGTTGACATTTAAGAGATATACAATCAAGAAAAACAAGGGCAATAGTGATATATATGCGGATTAGACACCAAAAAAAACACTCAACAAATGGCTACAATTTAAGGAATGTGTTTAGTGACGGCATCAGATTCCTAATTGATGGAGAAAGGTCTGGTGGCAAGAAAAGCTGCTTTTAGGAGGTTGTCAAGTGTTTTCGCTCGACGATTCCATTCTTGGGTGGTTGGTTTGGCCCTTGTTCCTGTAACTCGAATCCTAGCCCGGTATATCCCATTTTAATTTTACACCATTGTGAACCTTATGCCTTTTTTACTCTCTAATCGAGTTTCTCGGCATTGAAAAACCCTTCGTAAACTAAATCACACGTATATATGTTGATATTTAAGAGATATACAGTCAAGAAAATCAAGGGCAATGGTGATATATATGCGGATTAGACACAAAAGAAATACACTCAACAAATGGCTACAATTTAAGGAATGTGTTTAGTGACGGCATCAGATTCCTAATTGATGGAGAAAGGTCTGGTGGCAAGAAAAGCTGCTTCTAGGAGGTTGTCAAGTGTTTTCGCTCGACGATTCCATTCTTGGGTGGTTGGTTTGGCCCTTGTTCCTGTAACTCGAATCATAACCCGGTATATCCCATTTTAATTTCACACCATTGTGAACCTTACGCCTTTTTTTACTCTCTGATCCAGGTTCTCGGCATTGAAAAATGTTCGTAAACTAAATCATACGTGTATATGTTGACATTTAAGAGACATACAGTTAAGAAAATCAAGGGCAATGGTGATATATATGCGGATTAGACACCAAAAAAAACACTCAACAAATGGCTACAATTTAAGGAATGTGTTTAGTGACGACTTCAGATTCCTAATTGATGGAGAAAGTTCTGGTGGAAAGTAAAGCAGCTTCTAGGAGGTTGTCAAGAGTTTTCGCTCGACGATTCCATTCTTGGGTGGTTGGTTTGGCCCTTGTTCCTGTAACTCGAATCCTAGCCCGGTATATCCCATTTTAATTTTACACCATTGTGAACCTTACGCCTTTTTTACTCTCTGATGGAGTTTCTCGGCGTTGAAAAATCTTCGTAAACTAAATCACACGTGTATATGTTGACATTTAAGAGATATAGAATCAAGAAAAACAAGGGCAATAGTGATATATATGCGGATTAGACACCAAAAAATACACTCAACAAATGGCTACAATTTAAGGAATGTGTTTAGTGACGGCATCAGATTCCTAATTGATGGAGAAAGGTCTGGTGGCAAGAAAAGCTGCTTTTAGGAGGTTGTCAAGTGTTTTCGCTCGACGATTCCATTCTTGGGTGGTTGGTTTGGCCCTTGTTCCTGTAACTCGAATCCTAGCCCGGTATATCCCATTTTAATTTTACACCATTGTGAACCTCACGCCTTTTTTACTCTCTAATCGAGTTTCTCGGCATTGAAAAACCCTTCGTAAACTAAATCACACGTATATATGTTGATATTTAAGAGATATACAGTCAAGAAAATCAAGGGCAATGGTGATATATATGCGGATTAGACACAAAAGAAATACACTCAACAAATGGCTACAATTTAAGGAATGTGTTTAGTGACGGCATCAGATTCCTAATTGATGGAGAAAGGTCTGGTGGCAAGAAAAGCTGCTTCTAGGAGGTTGTCAAGTGTTTTCGCTCGACGATTCCATTCTTGGGTGGTTGGTTTGGCCCTTGTTCCTCTAACTCGAATCATAGCCCGGTATATCCCATTTTAATTTCACACCATTGTGAACCTTACACCTTTTTTACTCTCTGATCCAGGTTCTCGGAATTGAAAAATGTTCGTAAACTAAATCATACGTGTATATGTTGACATTTAAGAGACATACAGTTAAGAAAATCAAGGGCAATGGTGATATATATGCGGATTAGACACAAAAAAAAAAACACTCAACAAATGGCTACAATTTAAGGAATGTGTTTAGTGACGACTTCAGATTCCTAATTGATGGAGAAAGTTCGGGTGGAAAGTAAAGCTGCTTCTAGGAGGTTGTCAAGAGTTTTCGCTCGACGATTCCATTCTTGGGTGGTTGGTTTGGCCCTTGTTCCTGTAACTCGAATCCTAGCCCGGTATATCCCATTTTAATCTTACACCATTGTGAACCTTACGCCTTTTTTAATCTCTTATCGAGGTTCTCGGCATTGAAAAATCTTCGTAAACTAAATCACACGTATATATATTGATATTTAAGAGATATACAGTCAAGAAAATCAAGGGCAATGGTGATATATATGCGGATTAGACACCAAAAAAACACTCAACAAATGGCCACAATTTAAGGAATGTGTTTAGTGACGGCATCAGATTCCTAATTGATGGAGAAAGGTCTGGTGGCAAGAAAAGCTGCTTCTAGAAGGTTGTCAAGTGTTTTCGCTCGACGATTCCATTCTTGGGTGGTTGGTTTGGCACTTGTTCCTGTAACTCGAATCATAGCCCGGTATATCCCATTTTAATTTTACACCATTGTGAACCTTACGCCTTTTTTACTCTCTGATTGAGGTTCTCGGCATTGAAAAATCTTCGTAAACTAAATCACACGTGTATATGTTGACATTTAAGAGACATACAGTCAAGAAAATCAAGGGCAATGGTGATATATATGCGGAATAGACACAAAAAAAAACACTCAACAAATGGCTACAATTTAAGGAATATGTTTAGTGATGGCATCAGATTCCTAATTGATGGAGAAAGGTCTGGTGGCAAGAAAAGCTGCTTCTAGGAGGTTGTCAAGTGTTTTCGCTCGACGATTCCATTCTTAGATGGTTGGTTTGGCCCTTGTTCCTGTAACTCGAATCCTAGCCCGGTATATCCCATTTTAATTTTACACCATTGTGAACCTTACGCCTTTTTTACTCTCTGATCGAGGTTCTCGGCATTGAAAAATCTTTGTAAACTAAATCACACGTGTATATGTTGACATTTAAGAGATATACAGTCAAGAAAATCAAGGGCAATGGCGATATATATGCTTATTCGACACCAAAAAAAAACACTCAACAAATGGCTACAATTTAAGGAATGTGTTTAGTGACGACATCAGATTCCTAATTGATGGAGAAAGGTCTGGTGGTAAGAAAAGCTGCTTCTAGGAGGTTGTCAAGTGTTTTCGCTCGACGATTCCATTCTTGGGTGGTTGGTTTGGCCCTTGTTCCTGTTACTCGAATCCTAGCCCGGTATATCCCATTTTAATTTTACACCATTGTGAACCTTACGCCTTTTTTACTCTCTGATCGAGGTTCTCGGCATTGAAAAATCTTCGTAAACTAAATCACACGTGTATATGTTGACATTTAAGAGATATACAGTCAAGAAAATCAAGGGCAATGGTGATATATATGCGGATTAGACACAAAAAAAACACTCAACAAATGTCTACAATTTAAGGAATGTGTTTAGTGACGGCATCAGATTCCTAATTGATGGAGAAAGGTCTGGTGGTAAGAAAAGCTTCTTCTAGGAGGTTGTCAAGTGTTTTCGCTCGACGATTCCATTCTTTGGTGGTTGGTTTGGCCCTTGTTCCTGTAACTCGAATCCTAGCCCGGTATATCTCATTTTAATTTTACACCATTGTGAACCTTACGCCTTTTTTACTCTCTGATCGAGGTTCTCGGTATTGAAAAATCTTTGTAAACAAAATCACACGTGTATATGTTGACATTTAAGAGATATACAGTCAAGAAAATCATGGGCAATGGTGATATATATGCGTATTCGACACCAAAAAAAACACTCAACAAATGGCTACAATTTAAGGAATGTGTTTAGTGACGACATCAGATTCCTAATTGATGGAGAAAGGTCTGGTGGTAAGAAAAGCTGCTTCTAGGAGGTTGTCAAGTGTTTTCGCTAGACGATTCCATTCTTGGGTGGTTGGTTTGGCCCTTGTTCCTGTAACTCGAATCCTAGCCCGGTATATCCCATTTTAATTTTACACCATTATGAACCTTACGCCTTTTTTACTCTCTGATGGAGTTTCTCGGCATTGAAAAATCTTCGTAAACTAAATCACACGTGTATATGTTGACATTTAAGAGATATACAATCAAGAAAAACAAGGGCAATGGCGATATATATGCTTATTCGACACCAAAAAAAAACACTCAACAAATGGCTACAATTTAAGGAATGTGTTTAGTGACGACATCAGATTCCTAATTGATGGAGAAAGGTCTGGTGGTAAGAAAAGCTGCTTCTAGGAGGTTGTCAAGTGTTTTCGCTCGACGATTCCATTCTTGGGTGGTTGGTTTGGCCCTTGTTCCTGTTACTCGAATCCTAGCCCGGTATATCCCATTTTAATTTTACACCATTGTGAACCTTACGCCTTTTTTACTCTCTGATCGAGGTTCTCGGCATTGAAAAATCTTCGTAAACTAAATCACACGTGTATATGTTGACATTTAAGAGATATACAGTCAAGAAAATCAAGGGCAATGGTGATATATATGCGGATTAGACACAAAAAAAACACTCAACAAATGTCTACAATTTAAGGAATGTGTTTAGTGACGGCATCAGATTCCTAATTGATGGAGAAAGGTCTGGTGGTAAGAAAAGCTTCTTCTAGGAGTTTGTCAAGTGTTTTCGCTCGACGATTCCATTCTTTGGTGGTTGGTTTGGCCCTTGTTCCTGTAACTCGAATCCTAGCCCGGTATATCTCATTTTAATTTTACACCATTGTGAACCTTACGCCTTTTTTACTCTCTGATCGAGGTTCTCGGTATTGAAAAATCTTTGTAAACAAAATCACACGTGTATATGTTGACATTTAAGAGATATACAGTCAAGAAAATCATGGGCAATGGTGATATATATGCGTATTCGACACCAAAAAAAACACTCAACAAATGGCTACAATTTAAGGAATGTGTTTAGTGACGACATCAGATTCCTAATTGATGGAGAAAGGTCTGGTGGTAAGAAAAGCTGCTTCTAGGAGGTTGTCAAGTGTTTTCGCTAGACGATTCCATTCTTGGGTGGTTGGTTTGGCCCTTGTTCCTGTAACTCGAATCCTAGCCCGGTATATCCCATTTTAATTTTACACCATTATCAACCTTACGCCTTTTTTACTCTCTGATGGAGTTTCTCGGCATTGAAAAATCTTCGTAAACTAAATCACACGTGTATATGTTGACATTTAAGAGATATACAATCAAGAAAAACAAGGGCAATAGTGATATATATGCGGATTAGACACCAAAAAAAAACACTCAACAAATGGCTACAATTTAAGGAATGTGTTTAGTGACGGCATCAGATTCCTAATTGATGGAGAAAGGTCTGGTGGCAAGAAAAGCTGCTTTTAGGAGGTTGTCAAGTGTTTTCGCTCGACGATTCCATTCTTGGGTGGTTGGTTTGGCTCATGTTCCTGTAACTCGAATCCTAGCCCGGTATATCCCATTTTAATCTTACACCATTGTGAACCTTACGCCTTTTTTACTCTCTGATTGAGGTTCTCGGCATTGAAAAATCTTCGTAAACTAAATCACACGTGTATATGTTTTTATTTAAGAGATATACAATCAAGAAAAACAAGGGCAATAGTGATATATATGCGGATTAGACACAAAAAGAAAAAACACTCAACAAATGGATACAATTTAAGGAATGTGTTTAGTGATGGCATCAGATTCCTAATTGACAGAGAAAGGTATGGTGGGAAGAAAAGCTGCTTCTAGGAGGTTGTCAAGTGTTTTCGCTCGACGATTCCATTCTTAGGTGGTTGGTTTGGCCCTTGTTCCTGTAACTCGATTCATAGCCCGGTAAATCCCATTTTAATTTTACACCATTGTGAACCTTACGCCTTTTTTACTCTCTGATCGAGGTTCTCGACATTGAAAAATCTTCGTAAACTAAATCACACGTGTATATGTTAACATTTAAGAGATATACAGTCAACAAAATCAAAGGCAATGGTGATATATATGCGGATTAGACACCAAAAAAAATGCTCAACAAATGGCTACAATTCAAGGAATGTGTTTAGTGACGGCATCAGATTCCTAATTGATGGAGAAAGGTCTGGTGGCAAGAAAAGCTGCTTCTAGGAGGAGGTCAAGTGTTTTCGCTCGACGATTCCATTCTTGGGTGGTTGGTTTGGCCCTTGTTCCTGTAACTCGAATCCTAACCCGGTATATCCCATTTTAATTTTACACCATTGTGAGCCTTACGCCTTTTTTACTTTCTAATCGAGTTTCTCGGCATTGAAAAACCATTCGTAAACTAAATCACACGTATATATGTTGACATTTAAGAGATATACAGTCAAGAAAATCAAGGGCAATGGTGATATATATGCGGATTAGACACCAAAGAAATACACTCAACAAATGGCTACAATTTAAGGAATGTGTTTAGTGACGGCATCAGATTCCTAATTGATGGAGAAAGGTCTGGTGGCAAGAAAAGCTGCTTCTAGGAGGTTGTCAAGTGTCTTTGCTCAACGATTCCATTCTTGGGTGGTTGGTTTGGCCCTTGTTCCTGTAACTCGAATCCTAGCCCGGTATATCCCATTTTAATTTTACACCATTGTGAACCTTACGCCTTTTTTACTCTCTGATCGAGGTTCTCGGCATTGAAAAATCTTCGTAAACTAAATCACACGTGTATATGTTGATATTTAAGAGATATACAATCAAGAAAAACAAGGGCAATAGTGATATATATGCGGATTAGACACAAAAAGAAAAAACACTCAACAAATGGATACAATTTAAGGAATGTGTTTAGTGATGGCATCAGATTCCTAATTGACAGAGAAAGGTCTGGTGGGAAGAAAAGCTGCTTCTAGGAGGTTGTCAAGTGTTTTCGCTCGACGATTCCATTCTTAGGTGGTTGGTTTGGCCCTTGTTCCTGTAACTCGATTCATAGCCCGGTAAATCCCATTTTAATTTTACACCATTGTGAACCTTACGCCTTTTTTACTCTCTGATCGAGGTTCTCGGCATTGAAAAATCTTCGTAAACTAAATCACACGTGTATATGTTGACATTTAAGAGATATACAGTCAACAAAATCAAAGGCAATGGTGATATATATGCGGATTAGACACCAAAAAAAAATGCTCAACAAATGGCTACAATTCAAGGAATGTGTTTAGTGACGGCATCAGATTCCTAATTGATGGAGAAAGGTCTGGTGGCAAGAAAAGCTGCTTCTAGGAGGAGGTAAAGTGTTTTCGCTCGACGATTCCATTCTTGGGTGGTTGGTTTGGCCCTTGTTCCTGTAACTCGAATCCTAACCCGGTATATCCCATTTTAATTTTACACCATTGTGAACCTTACCCCTTTTTTACTCTCTAATCGAGTTTCTCGGCATTGAAAAACCATTCGTAAACTAAATCACACGTATATATGTTGACATTTAAGAGATATACAGTCAAGAAAATCAAGGGCAATGGTGATATATATGCGGATTAGACACCAAAAAACACACTCAACAAATGGCTACAATTCAAGGAATGTGTTTAGTGACGGCATCAGATTCCTTATAGATGGAGAAAGGTCTGGTGGCAAGAAAAGCTGCTTCTAGGAGGTTGTCAAGTGTGTTCGCTCGACGATTCCATTCTTGGGTGGTTGGTTTGGCCCTTGTTCCTATAACTCGAATCCTAACCCGGTATATCCCATTTTAATTTTACACCATTGTGAACCTTACGCGTTTTTTACTCTCTGATCGAGGTTCTCGGCATTGAAAAATCTTCGTAAACTAAATCACACGTGTATATGTTGATATTTAAGAGATATACAGTCAAGAAAATCAAGGGCAATGGTGATATATATATGCATATTAGACACCAAAAAAAAACACTCAACAAATGTCTACAATTTAAGGAATGTGTTTAGTGACGGCATCAGATTCCTAATTGATGGAGAAAGGCTGGTGGCAAGAAAAGCTGCTTCTAGGAGGTTGTCAAGTGTTTTCGCTCGACGATTCCATTCTTGGGTGGTTGGTTTGGCCCTTGTTCCTGTAACTCGAATCCTAGCCCGGTATATCCCATTTTAATTTTACACCATTGTGAACCTTACGCCTTTTTTACTCTCTAATCGAGTTTCTCGGCATTGAAAAACCATTCGTAAACTAAATCACACGTATATATGTTGATATTTAAGAGATATGAAGTAAAGAAAATCAAGGGCAATGGTGATATATATGCGGATTAGACACCAAAGAAATACACTCAACAAATGGCTACAATTTAAGGAATGTGTTTAGTGACGGCATCAGATTCCTAATTGTTGGAGAAAGGTCTGGTGGCAAGAAAAGCTGCTTCTAGGAGGTTGTCAAGTGTTTTCGCTCGATGATTCCATTTTTGGGTGGTTCGTTTGGCCCTTGTTCCTGTAACTCGAATCATAGCCCGGTATATCCCATTTTAATTTTACACCATTGTGAACCTTACGCCTTTTTTACTCTCTGATCGAGGTTCTCGGCATTGAAAAATCTTCGTAAACTAAATCGTACGTGTATATGTTGACATTTAAGATATATACAGTCAACAAAATCAAAGGCAATGGTGATATATATGCGGATTAGACACAAAAAAAAAAACGCTCAACAAATGGCTACAATTCAATGAATGTGTTTAGTGACGGCATCAGATTCCTAATTGATGGAGAAAGGTCTGGTGGCAAGAAAAGCTGCTTCTAGGAGGTTGTCAAGTGTTTTCGCTCGACGATTCCATTCTTGGGTGGTTGGTTTGGCCCTTGTTCCTGTAACTCGAATCCTAACCCGGTATATCCCATTTTAATTTTACACCATTGTGAACCTTACGCGTTTTTTACTCTCTGATCGAGGTTCTCGGCATTGAAAATCGTCGTAAACTAAATCACACGTGTATATGTTGATATTTAAGAGATATACAGTCAAGAAAATCAAGGGCAATGGTGATATATATGCGGATTAGACACCAAAGAAATACACTCAACAAATGGCTACAATTTAAGGAATGTGTTTAGTGACGGCATCAGATTCCTAATTGATGGAGAAAGGTCTGGTGGCAAGAAAAGCTGCTTCTAGGAGGTTGTCAAGTGTTTTCGCTCAACGATTCCATTCTTGGGTGGTTGGTTTGGCCCTTGTTCCTGTAACTCGAATCCTAGCCCGGTATATCCCATTTTAATTTTACACCATTGTGAACCTTACGCCTTTTTTACTCTCTGATCGAGGTTCTCGGCATTGAAAAATCTTCGTAAACTAAATCACACGGTTATATGTTGACATTTAAGATATATACAGTCAAGAAAATCAAGGGCAACGGTGATATATATGCGGATTAGACACCAAAAAAAACACTCAACAAATGGCTACAATTCAAGGAATGTGTTTAGTAACGGCATCAGATTCCTAATAGATGGAGAAAGGTCTGGTGGCAAGAAAAGCTGCTTCTAGGAGGTTGTCAAGTGTTTTCGCTCGACGATTCCATTCTTGGGTGGTTGGTTTGGCCCTTGTTCCTATAACTCGAATCCTAACCCGGTATATCCCATTTTAATTTTACACCATTGTGAACCTTACGCGTTTTTTACTCTCTGATCGAGGTTCTCGGCATTGAAAAATCTTCGTAAACTAAATCACACGTGTATATGTTGATATTTAAGAGATATACAGTCAAGAAAATCAAGGGCAATGGTGATATATATGCATATTAGACACCAAAAAAAACACTCAACAAATGTCTACAATTTAAGGAATGTGTTTAGTGACGGCATCAGATTCCTAATTGATGGAGAAAGGTCTGGTGGCAAGAAAAGCTGCTTCTAGGAGGTTGTCAAGTGTTTTCGCTCGACGATTCCATTCTTGGGTAGTTGGTTTGGCTCTTGTTCATGTAACTCGAATCCTAGCCCGGTATATCCCATTTTAATTTTACACCATTGTGAACCTTACGCCTTTTTTACTCTCTAATCGAGTTTCTCGGCATTGAAAAACCATTCGTAAACTAAATCACACGTATGTATGTTGATATTTAAGAGATATACAGTCAAGAAAATCATGGGCAATGGTGATATATATGCGGATTAGACACCAAAGAAATACACTCAACAAATGGCTACAATTTAAGGAATGTGTTTAGTGACGGCATCAGATTCCTAATTGATGGAGAAAGGTCTGGTGGCATTAAAAGCTGCTTCTAGGAGGTTGTCAAGTGTTTTCGCTCGACGATTCCATTCTTGGGTGGTTGGTTTGGCCCTTGTTCCTGTAACTCGAATCATAGCCCGGTATATCCCATTTTAATTTTACACCATTGTGAACCTTACGCCTTTTTTACTCTCTGATCGAGGTTCTTGGCATTGAAAAATCTTCGTAAACTAAATCATACGTGTATATGTTGACATTTAAGAGACATACAGTTAAGAAAATCAAGGGCAATGGTGATATATATGCGGATTAGACACAAAAAAAAAACACTCAACAAATGGCTACAATTTAAGGAATGTGTTTAGTGACGGCATCAGATTCCTAATTGATGGAGAAAGGTCTGGTGGCAAGAAAAGCTGCTTCTAGGAGGATGTCAAGTGTTTTCGCTCGACGATTCATTTCTTGGGTGGTTGGTTTGGCCCTTGTTCCTGTAACTCGAATCCAAGCCCGGTATATCCCATTTTAATTTTACACCATTGTGAACCTTACGCCTTTTTTACTCTCTGATCGAGGTTCTCGGCATTGAAAAATCTTCGTAAACTAAATCACACGTGTATATGTTGACATTTAAGAGACATACAGTCAAGAAAATCAAGGGCAATGGTGATATATATGCGGAATAGACACAAAAAAAAACACTCAACAAATGGCTACAATTTAAGGAATATGTTTAGTGATGGCATCAGATTCCTAATTGATGGAGAAAGGTCTGGTGGCAAGAAAAGCTGCTTCTAGGAGGTTGTCAAGTGTATTCGCTCGACGATTCCATTCTTGGGTGGTTGGTTTGGCTCATGTTCCTGTAACTCGAATCCAAGCCCGGTATATCCCATTTTAATCTTACACCATTGTGAACCTTACGCCTTTTTTACTCTCTGATCGAGGTTCTCGGCATTGAAAAATCTTCGTAAACTAAATCACACGTGTATATGTTGATATTTAAGTGATATACAATCAAGAAAAACAAGGGCAATAGTGTTATATATGCGGATTAGACACCAAAAAAAACACTCAACAAATGGCTACAATTTAAGGAATGTGTTTAGTGATGGCATCAGATTCCTAATTGACGGAGAAAGGTCTGGTGGGAAGAAAAGCTGCTTCTAGGAGGTTGTCAAGTGTTTTCGCTCGACGATTCCATTCTTAGGTGGTTGGTTTGGCCCTTGTTCCTGTAACTCGATTCATAGCCCGGTAAATCCCATTTTAATTTTACACCATTGTGAACCTTACGCCTTTTTTACTCTCTGATCGAGGTTCTCGGCATTGAAAAATCTTCGTAAACTAAATCACACGTGTATATGTTGACATTTAAGATATATACAGTCAACAAAATCAAAGGCAATGGTGATATATACGCGGATTAGACACCAAAAAAAAACGCTCAACAAATGGCTACAATTCAAGGAATGTGTTTAGTGACGGCATCAGATTCCTAATTGATGGAGAAAGGTCTGGTGGCAAGAAAAGCTGCTTCTAGGAGGTTGTCAAGTGTTTTCGCTCGACGATTCCATTCTTGGGTGGTTGGTTTGGCCCTTGTTCCTGTAACTCGAATCCTAACCCGGTATATCCCATTTTAATTTTACACCATTGTGAACCTTACGCGTTTTTTACTCTCTGATCGAGGTTCTCGGCATTGAAAATCGTCGTAAACTAAATCACACGTGTATATGTTGATATTTAAGAGATATACAGTCAAGAAAATCAAGGGCAATGGTGATATATATGCGGATTAGACACCAAAAAAAACACTCAACAAATGGCTACAATTTAAGGAATGTGTTTAGTGACGGCATCAGATTCCTAATTGATGGAGAAAGGTCTGGTGGCAAGAAAAGCTGCTTCTAGGAAGTTGTCAAGTGTTTTCGCTCAACGATTCCATTCTTGGGTGGTTGGTTTGGCCCTTGTTCCTGTAACTCGAATCCATGCCCGGTATATCCCATTTTAATTTTACACCATTGTGAACCTTACGCCTTTTTTACTCTCTGATCGAGGTTCTCGGCATTGAAAAATCTTCGTAAACTAAATCACACGTGTATATGTTGACATTTAAGATATATACAGTCAACAAAATCAAAGGCAATGGTGATATATATGCGGATTAGACACCAAAAAAAAACGCTCAACAAATGGCTACAATTCAATGAATGTGTTTAGTGACGGCATCAGATTCGTAATTGATGGAGAAAGGTCTGGTGGCAAGAAAAGCTGCTTCTAGGAGGTTGTCAAGTGTTTTCGCTCGACGATTCCATTCTTGGGTGGTTGGTTTGGCCCTTGTTCATGTAACTCGAATCCTAACCCGGTATATCCCATTTTAATTTTACACCATTGTGAACCTTACGCGTTTTTTACTCTCTGATCGAGGTTCTCGGCATTGAAAATCGTCGTAAACTAAATCACACGTGTATATGTTGATATTTAAGAGATATACAGTCAAGAAAATCAAGGGCAATGGTGATATATATGCGGATTAGACACAAAAAAAACACTCAACAAATGGCTACAATTTAAGGAATGTGTTTAGTGACGGCATCAGATTCCTAATTGATGGACAAAGGTCTGTTGGCAAGAAAAGCTGCTTCTAGGAGGTTGTCAAGTGTTTTTGCTCGACGATTCCATTCTTGGGTGGTTGGTTTAGCCCTTGTTCCTGTAACTCGAATCCTAGCCCGGTATATCCCATTTTAATTTTACACCATTGTGAAACTTACGCCTTTTTTACTCTCTGATCGAGGTTCTCGGCATTGAAAAATCTTCGTAAACTAAATCACACGTGTATATGTTGATATTTAAGAGGTATACAGTCAAGAAAATCAAGGGCAATGGTGATATATATGCGGATTCGACACCAAAAAAAACACTCAACAAATGGCTACAATTTAAGGAATGTTTTTAGTGACGGCATCAGATTCCTAGTTGATGGAGAAAGGTCTGTGGTAAGAAAAACTACTTCTAGGAGGTTGTCAAGTGTTTTCGCTCGACGATTCCGTTCTTGGGTGGTTGGTTTGGCCCTTGTTCCTGTAACTCGAATCCTAGCCCGGTATATCCCATTTTAATTTTACACCATTGTGAACCTTACGCCTTTTTTACTCTCTGATAGAGGTTCTCGGCATTGAAAAATCTTCGTAAACTAAATCACACGTGTATATGTTGACATTTAAGAGATATACAGTCAAGAAAATCAAGGGCAATGGTGATATATATGCGGATTAGACAGAAAAAAACAATCAACAAATGGTTACAATTCAAGGAATGTGTTTAGTGACGGCATCAGATTCCTAATAGATGGAGAAAGGTCTGGTGGCAAGAAAAGCTGCTTCTAGGAGGTTGTCAAGTGTTTTCGCTCGACGATTCGATTCTTGGGTGGTTGGTTTGGCCCTTGTTCCTATAACTCGAATCCTAACCCGGTATATCCCATTTTAATTTTACACCATTGTGAACCTTACGCGTTTTTTACTCTCTGATCGAGGTTCTCGGCATTGAAAAATCTTCGTAAACTAAATCACACGTGTATATGTTGATATTTAAGAGATATACAGTCAAGAAAATCAAGGGCAATCGTGATATATATGCGGATTAGACACAAAAAAAAAACACTCAACAAATGGCTAGAATTTAAGGAATGTGTTTAGTGACGGCATCAGATTCCTAATTGATGTACAAAGGTTTGTTGGCAAGAAAAGCTGCTTCTAGGAGGTTGTCAAGTGTTTTGGCTCGACGATTCCATTCTTGGGTGGTTGGTTTGGCCATTGTTCCTGTAACTCGAATCCTAGCCCGGTATTTCCCATTTTAATTTTATGCCATTGTGAACCTTACGCCTTTTTTACTCTCTGATCGAGGTTCTCGGCATTGAAAAATGTTCGTAAACTAAATCACACGTGTATATGTTGATATTTAAGAGATATACAGTTAAGAAAATCAAGGGCAATGATGATATATATGCGGATTAGACACAAAAAAAAAAAACACTCAACAAATGGCTACAATTTAAGGAATGTGTTTAGTGATGGCATCAGATTCCTAATTGATGGACAAAGGTCTGTTGGCAAGAAAAGCTGCTTCTATGAGGTTGTCAAGTGTTTTTGCTCGACGATTCCATTCTTGGGTGGTTGGTTTGGCCCTTGTTCCTGTAACTCGAATCCTAACCCGGTATATCCCATTTTAATTTTATGCCATTGTGAACCTTACGACTTTTTTACTCTCTGATCGTGGTTCTCGGCATTGAAAAATCTTCGTAAACTAAATCACACGTGTATATGTTGATATTTAAGAGATATACAGTCAAGAAAATCAAGGGCAATGGTGATATATATGCGGATTAGACACTAAAAAAACACTCAACAAATGGCTATAATTTAAGGTATGTGTTTTGTGACGGCATCAGATTCCTAATTTATGGAGAAAGGTCTGGTGGTAAGAAAAGCTGCTTCTAGGAGGTTGTCAAGTGTTTTCGCTCGACGATTCCATTCTTGGGTGGTTGGTTTGGCCCTTGTTCCTGTAACTCGAATCCTAGCCCGGTATATCCCATTTTAATTTTACACCATTGTGAACCTTACGCCTTTTTTACTCTCTGATAGAGGTTCTCGGCATTGAAAAATCTTCGTAAACTAAATCACACGTGTATATGTTGACATTTAAGAGATATACAGTCAAGAAAATCAAGGGCAATGGTGATATATATGCGGATTAGACACCAAAAAAAACAATCAACAAATGGTTACAATTTAAGGAATGTGTTTAGTGATGGCATCAGATTCCTAATTGATGGAGAAAGGTCTGGTGGCAAGAAAAGCTGCTTTTAGGAGGTTGTCAAGTGTTTTCGCTCGACGATTCCATTCTTGGGTGGTTGGTTTGGCCCTTGTTCCTGTAACTCGAATCCTAGCCCGGTATATCCCATTTTAATTTTACACCATTGTGAACCTTACGCCTTTTTTACTCTCTGATCGAGGTTCTCGGCGTTGAAAAATCTTCGTAAACTAAATCACACATGTATATGTTGACATTTAAGAGATATACAGTCAAGAAAATCAAGGGCAATGGTGATATATGTAGGATCGTGTATTGACCCAAATGAGTCTATTAGAGGAGTTTTACTTCGTTTCAGGTGCGGAAAACAAGAAACAAAGGTAGAAACAGCTTAATCTTCACTATAAACACTGATTTGATTGAAATAACAGCAATTACAATCAGTCTTCACACCAGCAGCACCTCGGTATGGAATTCACGAACTCTTACAACTGAAACCGCTCCAACCCTATTTATAGGAGCTCTGATTCAGCTTGAAAATGCATAAGCATCTCGAGCGGAATCAGCATAAACATTTCGAGCGGAATCAGGACTTATGATTTCGCTTGAAATGACAGAATGTCAATTCGAGCGGAATCAGCACTAATACACATATTCTTGATTTTCGTGCCCTGATCTAACCTATTCTATACAAGACTCGATACAAGACGAAGTCGACAGATGCATGCACTAACAGACTCCCCCTCAGATGTTGACGAGTCTCACGTGTCGAGTCTTTGCAACTTCAGTCTTTATCAGTCTTTGGGCTTCACTCTTTCTCTATCAGCATCAACAGACTCCCCCTAACAATGTGTTGGCATTCCTTCAGTTCATCAGCATCATCTGCTTCAGGATCGTAATCTGACTTTCTTCGATTCAAGATCGTTGCCTGGCTCATTCTTTGACCATCAAATCGAATCGTGGCTTAAACTCTATTCACAGCATCCTCAGGTATCGGAACCTGGCTCTTTAAACACAAGCTTCTCAGGATTGATCAACCTGGCTCTACTATAGATATTCCAAGATCGTAATCTAGCTCTCGATCTGCTCAGGATTGTAACCTAGCTCAAACTTAAACCTGCACAATCTCTACCTCAAAGTAAATTTCACACATTTAACAATTCAATGTATGCATTAACACTTACTCTCCCTCAAAAATAACTCAATAATCTTGATGAACCTCTTTAAAATTTGTTCAAAACACATTTGATTTTCAAATACATACTTCTTTTCACAAGAATATCATCATGTCTAGCACTTGGAATTTTGAAAATCAGCTCTCCAACACCAGTTGTCGAAAATCTTTTTGACATTTTCAAAAATCTTTTTGGAATTTTGACTTTTTCAAATTTTCTAATGTTTTTGGATTTTCTGAAATTTCTTACTCCCCCTAAAATGCAAACACATTAAAGGAAATTTGAAAACAAACAATACAAAAACTTTGACAACCGATATCAAATCGCTTCAATTCACCATTCATTTGGCATAAACAATCAGAACTCCCCCTTTCACAAAACTATTTTCTCATTATGATTTCAAAACACTTAAGTTTTTTTAACCAAAATGATTTTTCCGGAAAATAAGTTTTGTTGGTTTTATCACTTGTAAAGTTAGGGGTTTGGTTCATCATATTGTCCTTCATATACCACTTGTAAGTATGGTCCAATCAAGTTCAACCTAATGACCTTGATTAACCACTTGTAGGAAAAACAAGTACAACTTAATGTCCTTGATTTACCACTTGTAGGTGTAAACCTTCATCAACCAACTTGTAGGAATACCACATCTACACAAAATCATTTTACCAATAAAGATGCCGATTCCTGCTTCACACTTACCAACCTGAAAGCTCCGGCAAGTCACACTTAACCTGTAAAAATTTAACCTTTATAAGATTCATTCACAATCATCAATTATCAAGAAAGATGCCGATTCCTGATCCACGATTACTAACTTGGGATCTCCGGCATAGTCAGATGTTCAAGGGAAAAGAATTTCCACCCAAGTCTGACCAACCTTGGGTGTTTTTAGCTCCTTTAGCTCTTGTTCAGTTGGGTTAAAAGTTGCTTTCTTTGTTGCGTAAAAATCTTTAACCCCTTTTACTTTCCCATCAAGCATTTTCTCAAAAATTTTCTTAACATTTCCATTGAAAACTTTCTCGACATCAAACTCTTTATTCTCGGAGTAAAATTGATCCGAGATCTCAATCTTACCAATTTTCTGTTTAATCTTCTCAAACTTCAGTGATGGAAATTCATCATCATTCACTGAAGATACAAAATTTACCTCTTTTACCTCACCTTGTGGCTCTTCTGGCTTTGTGGAACCAGAATCATTGCCGACTTTTACATCACCCTTCTTGACAACCCACATTTGGTTATCTTTTGCTTTCTTTTTTTAAAAATTCTTTTTAGAACATTCACCAACCTCATAAGTTGAATTTTCAAACATTTTGAATTTTTCGGTTGGTGGTTCAACATCAACAACTATTTCTTTCAGTTTTTCAGAAACTCCCTGTTTAGTCTTAGCATTTTTCGGACAGTTCCATGCAATGTGACCAGCTTCATTGCATTTGAAACACGTTCGAGTCTCTTTTGGATGAAACACTCCAGTTCCATTCCTTTTCTTCTCAGCAAGAAACTCCTGGTTTGATTGTTTCTAGAACGGTTTCTTCTACACTTCCTCCTTAAACAAATTCTGTTTTTGTTTTAGAATTTTTCTCATTTTTATAATTTTCTGGTGGAATAAAACCTAATCCTTTCTTTTTGTAGCTACCATTATGGTTTGGTTTCTTTTGAAAACCATAACCAGAATTGTAACCCTTTTTCTTGTTTAATCGTTGTTGTACTCTTGAAGTGTATTTTTTAGGTTTTCCAGTAAGATTTAAATCTTTTATTTCAGAAATCTTAATTTCTGTCATTTTGAAAACCTTTTTGATCATTTCAAATCTAACACTTCTTATTGGAAACTCTTTGTCAGAATATAATTTGTCAGAATCATTTAAAGTGTATGCTACTTCAAATGTTTCATCATCCAAATTCGATTTTGATAACAAAAATTCTTTACTGTAAGCCCTTTCAACCGAAGATTTTGGACTGTTGACTGACGAACTTGAACCTCCAGACTCAGACTTTGACTCAGACTCCTCATCAGTATCCAACACCTGATCGACCACCTTTTTGATTAACTCAAACTCATGATCAGTGTCAGACGATGTAAAAACTATGTCAATGTTTTCTGGTAATTCATCAGTTGTGTCGGTTTTTAACTTTATATTGACTGCTTTTTCGAGTTGCTCCTCATTTGGTTTTCTAGGAGAATAACCTTCCCAGATTGGAGGCGGACACTTGTTATAGCTAACACTCGATTTCTTACCAGTATCCTTCTTCTTAGGTTTCTCGTCATCTTTAAAGGCTTCAAGACCTGCAACAGTCGGATAGATTCGATCAATAAGATAATTAGAACTAGAGTAACTTTGTAATAAACGTCTGATTCTCTCATTTTCAATTTTCTCGGTCTCCAACTCTTGCTTCCACTTTGCACTTTCTTCGATGTAGAAATTAATAGCTTTCTGTTTTGTCATCATCACAGCATTCAGCATTTGCAATGCATCTTCTCTCTCAGAGTTAGTCTTTTGAAGACCAGTTACTGTTTTGTTCAATACATCATAAGATTCTTTTACGTAATTTAGATTGAACACTAATTGCTCTTTCATCTTTTCAAACTCAGCTAGCTTCTCATCTCTAGCTGCACATTCCTTGCAAGGTTCCAAACACTTTGTGCAAGGCTTGATGACTTCCACAATCTTTTCTACTTCGATGATCTTCTCAATTTCAACAACTTTCTCAGCTTTAGTCACATTTTCTGCTTCACCCATCTGCTCAGTCTCAACAATCTTCTCAGCAACAATTTTAACTTCTTCCTTTTGAACTATCTCATCTTTTTCACTTTCAGATTTCTTTTGCGTTTGTTCTTTTGCTGCCCGTTTCTCCTTCAGCTTCTCCAAGCGATCTGCAAAATAAAAATGAAAACTTTCAGGAGAAAGATGAGATTTTGCAACATTAATATGTCTTTCTTCTTCATCATCACTACTGCTGTCATCAGTTGGTGATTGATCAAACTCAACTTCCTTTTCAGCATTATCATCCGAAGAACTAGAATCAGCTGGTGTTTGATCAAAAACAACTTCCTTTTCTGAACTTTCATCACTTTGTGAACTTTCATCTGAGCTCTGTGAGCTTTCTTTAGAAGCAACAGACTCTTCCTCCACATTCTTCACAGTCTCACCAATAGAATTCATCCATGTGATAAACATATCTGGTTCTTTCACAATCTTAGCAATGAATGCTTTAAACTCTCCTTTTTCATCCACAAACATATCCCAACTAAAACCTTCAGGTAACCTTTCGTCATCTTGATTGATTAGACATGCTTTGCTTTCGGGCGATATGTATTTGTTCCAGTTAAAATCCACCAAACATGCTCTTTTTGAATCCTCGGTCACTTTTCTACCATGAGCCACCTGTGGTTCTTGCTGTTGTTGCTGACCAACTTGTTGATATATGGCTTTCCGGTAATAGTCATCTTTTCCGAACGGATTCTTTACATCACTAGCCTCTCGGTTCTTGCATTCTCTCTTGAAATGACCTTTCTCCCTGCATCGAAAACAAGTAACTTTAGATTTATCAAAACCCAAAGTAGAAACGTGTGCATCAAGAAAGTCATTTCTTCCAGTAATCAGCTTGAATTTTTCAGCTCTTCTCAGAACGCTAGCTAGACACCATTTGATGTCCATAAGTTCCATCTCTTCAACGTCTATCTGATCGTAATCCTCTTTTGTGAGCATAGGATTCCCGATCCGCCCTGCAACTAAACCTTCATAAGATAGTAGCACGGAACCAAGTAAAGCCATGTGATCTTTCGCAATCTCTTCAGAAAAACTTTGGCCGTCTGGAAGATTCAAAGCAATGTTGCATTGTATCACATAACCATTTCCTGTCTTTGTGCTTTGAGAATGGAAGCTTGATGTAGTATCTTTTGGATTGACACTCGGGTATGAAGAGAAACCACTGCTACTTTTAGAACTTTGATCAACTTTTTCAGATGTATCTCCAGCACTAAACGCAGTTTGGATTTTCGGGCTTCTTTCAACTTCTGGAACACTGCCTTTGTAGTACATTTTTACTTCCTGTTGACCACTTGGACTGTTCATCCTCGCGATCTTCTGCTGTTCCAAATCTTGACCCTCAATCTTCTCGATAAACTGAGAAATCGTTAATCCATCATAAACTCCAGTGTTCTTCAAAATCATCAAGTATGTGCCCCATTCCTTTTGTGGTAAAGCGTCAGCTAACTTGTCTACCCACTCTTCACGATCTTTTGTTATACTAAGCATCGACATGGATCGCACCAAGTGGCAGTATCTTTCAATCAGCTTCTTTGTATCTTCCCCGGGTAAACTTGTAAACAGATCAAATTCTTTCTTGAGCAGTGCTTTCTTGCTCTTGATCATATTCTCACTACCCTCAAACTTGACTCTAAGAGCATCCCAAATCGATTTTGAAGTCTTGTCATGTTGAAGTAGAATAAAGATGTCTTCTTTAATGGCTTGCTGAAGTAAACTGATCATCATTTTTTCAGCTCTATACATATCACGTTCTTGATCACTAAACTCAGATATTGCTTTCTCAACTTGCAGATCAGTCCGTGGCAAGACATACTTCTTCAAAATACATTCCCATGATCTTAGATGGTTAGCTTGTACCCAGTTTTCGAATCTGTCTTTCCATCCGTAGTACTCTTCTATGCTCATCAGTTTTGGGGGCTTTTGTAACGTTTCGGTCTCGTTTTCCAAGTTCATATTCTGAGCAATGGAAGCCGGAGTAGTCGGGGATGAGGCGAATGCGTTGTAAAACTCGTTTTCCATGATTCGGAAGTACGGTTTTCAAAAAACAACAACTTTCAATCAAAATAACAAACAACAGATTCAAGTGGAATTCCTGTTGAAGCGGAATCACTAGCAAGTTTCAAGCAGAAACAACCTTGTAGCGGAATTACAAATCAGCTTTCAAGTGGAATACCCAACAGAACCCTCTGGAGCGGAAACACACATATACTACAAGCGGAATCTGTGATTTTGCAGCTTGGAGCGGAATCAAAAAAATTCTGAAGCGAAATCTCTGATTTTGCAACTTGGAGCGGAATCAACAAGTATATTGAAGCTGAATCACAAGTATGGCAGTCTGGAGCGGAATCAGTAAGAACTTTGAAGCGGAAACAACACTTTGAAGCAATAACAAACACTTTGAAGCGGAATCAGACCAATTCAAACAAAAATAGTCAAGCGGAAACACAATTCTGAGCGGAATCACAATCTGTTCGTTCGAGCTGAATCAAGTCGAAGATCCATTTCACTCATTTTTAGTCCGAATTTTGCTATGAAACTTTCAAGGGTTTGTCAATAGGTAATTTTACACAATCTGTGAAAAATTGGACAGATTTTGACCGTGAAAACTTGTTGCACTGTTGAAAGAAGGTGTAGAAGATAGAAAATGCTATGAAATCCAGTTGTAATATGCAAAACTCCTCCTCCTGAGCTCTGATACCACTTGTAGGATCGTGTATTGACCCAAATGAGTCTATTAGAGGAGTTTTACTTCGTTTCAGGTGCGGAAAACAAGAAACAAAGGTACAAATAGCTTAATCTTCACTATAAACACTGATTTGATTGAAATAACAACAATTACAATCAGTCTTCACACCAGCAGCACCTCGGTATGGAATTCACGAACTCTTACAACTGAAACCGCTCCAACCCTATTTATAGGAGCTCTGATTTAGCTTGAACATGCATAAGCATCTCGAGCGGAATCAGCATAAACATTTCGAGCAGAATCAGGACATATGATTTCGCTTGAAATGACAGAATGTCATTTCGAGCGGAATCAGCACTAATACACATATTCTTGATTTTCGTGCCCTGATCTAACCTATTCTATACAAGACTCGATACAAGACGAAGTCGACAGATGCATGCACTAACAATATATATGCGGATTAGACACAAAAAAAACACTCAACAAATGGCTACAATTTAAGGAATGTGTTTAGTGATGGCATCAGATTCCTAATTGATGGAGAAAGGTCTGGTGGTAACTAAAGCTGCTTCTAGGAGGTTGTCAAGTGTTTTCGCTCGGCGATTCCATTCTTGGGTGGTTGGTTTGGCCCTTGTTCCTGTAACTCGAATCCTAACCCGGTATATCTCATTTTAATTTTACACCATTGTGAACCTTACGCGTTTTTTACTCTCAGATCGAGGTTCTCGGCATTGATAAATCTTCGTAAACTAAATCACACGTGTATATGTTGATATTTAAGAGATATACAATCAAGAAAATCAAGGGCAATGGTGATATATATGCAGATTAGACACAAAAAAAGCACTCAACAAATGGCTACAATTTAAGGAATGTGTTTAGTGACGGCATCAGATTCCTAATTGATCGAGAAAGGTCTGGTGGCAAGAAAAGCTGCTTCTAGGAGGTTGTCAAGTGTTTTCGGTCGAGGATTCCATTCTTGGGTGGTCGGTTTGGCCCTTGTTCCTGTAACTCGAATCCTAGCCCGGTATATCCCATTTTAATTTTACACCATTGTGAACCTTACGCGTTTTTTACTCTCTGATCGAGGTTCTCGGCATTGATAAATCTTCGTAAACAAAATCACACGTGTATATGTTGATATTTAAGAGATATACAATCAAGAAAATCAAAGGCAATGGTGATATATATGCGGATTAGACACAAAAAAAAACACTCAACAAATGGCTATAATTTAAGGAATGTGTTTTGTGACGGCATCAGATTCCTAATTGATCGAGAAAGGTCTGGTGGCAAGAAAAGCTGCTTCTAGGAGGTTGTCAAGTGTTTTCGCTCGAGGATTCCATTCTTGGGTGGTTGGTTTGGCCCTTGTTCCGGTAACTCAAATCCTAGCCCGGTATATCCCATTTTAATTTTACACCATTGTGAACCTTACGCCTTTTTTACTCTCTGATCGAGGTTCTCGGCATTGAAAAATCTTTGTAAACTAAATCGCACGTGTATATGTTGATATTTAAGAGATATACAGTCAAGAAAATCAAGGGCAATGGTGATATATACGCGGATTAGCCACCAAAAAAAACACTCAACAAATGGCTACAATTTAAGGAATGTGTTTAGTGACGGCATCAGATTCCAAATTGATGGAGAAAGGTCTGTTGGCAAGAAAAGCTGCTTCTAGGAGGTTGTCAATTGTTTTTGCGCGACGATTCCATTCTTGGTTGGTTGGTTTGGCCCTTGTTCCTGTAACTCGAATCCTAGCCCGGTATATCCCATTTTAATTTTACGCCATTGTGAACCTTAAGCCTTTTTTACTCTCTGAACGAGGTTCTCGGCAATGAAAAATCTTCATAAACTAAATCACACGTGTATATGTTGATATTTAAGAGATATTCAGTCAAGAAAATCAAGGGCAATGGTGATATATATACGGATTAGACACCAAAAAAAACACTCAACAAATGGCTACAATTTAAGGAATGTGTTTAGTGACGGCATCAGATTCCTAATTGATGGAGAAAGGTCTGGGGGTAAGAAAAGCTGCATCTAGGAGGTTGTCAAGTGTTTTCGCTCTACGATTCCATTCTTGGGTGGTTGGTTTGGCCCTTGTTCCTGTAACTCGAATCCTAGCCCGGTATATCCCATTTTAATTTTACACCATTGTGAACCTTACGCCTTTTTTACTCTCTGATAGAGGTTCTCGGCATTGAAAAATCTTCGTAAAATAAATCACACGTGTATATGTTGACATTTAAGAGATATACAGTCAAGAAAATCAAGGGCAATGGTGATATATATGCGCATTAGACACCAAAAAAAACGATCAACAAATGGTTACAATTTAAGGAATGTGTTTAGTGACGGCATCAGATTCCTAATTGATGGAGAAAGGTCTGGTGGCAAGAAAAGCTGCTTCTAGGAGGTTGTCAAGTCTTTTCGCTCGACGATTCCATTCTTGGGTGGTTGGTTTGGCCCATGTTCCTGTAACTCGAATCCTAGCCCGGTATATCCCATTTTAATTTTACACCAATGTGAACCTTACGCCTTTTTTACTCTCTGATAGAGGTTCTCGGCATTGAAAAATCTTCGTAAACTAAATCACACGTGTATATGTTGACATTTAAGAGATATACAGTCAAGAAAATCAAGGGCAATGGTGATATATATGCGGATTAGACACAAAAAAAAACAATCAACAAATGGTTACAATTTAAGGAATGTGTTTAGTGACGGCATCAGATTCCTAATTGATCGAGAAAGGTCTGGTGGCAAGAAAAGCTGCTTCTAGGAGGTTGTCAAGTGTTTTCGGTCGAGGATTCCATTCTTGGGTGGTCGGTTTGGCCCTTGTTCCTGTAACTCGAATCCTAGCCCGGTATATCCCATTTTAATTTTACACCATTGTAAACCTTACGCGTTTTTTACTCTCCGATCGAGGTTCTCGGCATTGATAAATCATCGTAAACTAAATCACACGTGTATATGTTGATATTTAAGAGATATACAATCAAGAAAATCAAGGGCAATGGTGATATATATGCGGATTAGACACAAAAAAAAACACTCAACAAATGGCTATAATTTAAGGAATGTGTTTTGTGACGGCATCAGATGTCACACCCCGAAAATCCACCCGCGGAGTACTACCGCTTGGAGGCGTGACTGACCAGGATCCAGCCACCAATCATATCGAACATACGAGTTAAAAGATATAAAGTTTAACCAATACAATTGGTGTCCAAACAAACACATAGTTAAGTTGCAAGCGGAAGCATAAGTCTTAAATCAAAACATAAGTTTAATTGTTTCATAGTTTAACATGGCACACAGTCGTCCATGTCCCACAACGATCCTCCTCCATGCAAGCTCCAGCTTAAGAACCTAGGGACCTGCAAAGCATGTAGTAACGAGTCAACAACTAGTTGAGTGAGTTCACGGTTGGGTGTTCGTTTTAAGTTGTTTCGAAAACAGTTTCCTTTAGCTGGCATCCTGCCGTGGGGGTTACCCCATAGTTAAAAACGTGACTTGTTTATTCCCGGTTACTCTGGCAATCCTGCCGTGGGGGCTACCCCGTGTTAGTTATCTCGCATTTCGGCCGTGGGGGCTACCCCATGTATATACTAGACTCGTTACCATATCGACTGCTGACTGTAGTCATGTTTATGTGCCCTGAACTGTCAATGTCTATCATCATTGACGTGCCAGTAGTCCATTAGTTCACGCCCGTCCTCTGCGGCACGGTGTGAGGTTTGTCAAACCTAAATAGCGCTATCTAACTAATGACCCGCTCGCCATTGGCCTCGGCGATTAAGTCGATACAAAGATGAGGGACTTCGTGATAGAGTTTTGGTCTAGTACGAGTTATCTGTCCGTGAGGACGAGGAATTACATTCCTGAACCTTTGCTGTCCTACCCAAGGAGGACGAGGAACCCAGTTCCTTAACCCCAATTCCCGACCCCTGGGAATCCCATGCTTTGTAGAGGGTGTGAACTCACCTTGGTTTGCTCGGTAGAAAACACAGAAAAGTCAAACAAGCAACGTTGAGGCTACTCACGTCCTATCATAGTTGTATCATACAATCAGGTTCGTATTTAAGTAGTGCACGTATATTCTACACGTATGCTAGCACGTTGCATGCAGTTCATCGACATTCACATTCAACAGTAATATATCAGGTCTGTACACTAGGCCCAAGAGTCCGGCCCAATCAAATAAGCCCATAATTAAACAAGTCCAACAGTGTGTACCCGAATATGATCCCGAGTCGCAACTAGGCGTTTGCGACTCGCAACAGTGGTTTCGAGTCACAAGGTTTATGTGCTGATCAGGTGTGGTCTCGAGTCGCAACCAGGTGTTTGCGACTCGCAACCGGTGTCGCAACTGGGCGGTTTCGACTCATCATGCATGGTTTCGAGTCGCAACCAATGGTTTCGGTTGGACAACTACTGATTCGGAACAGTGTACTATTCTGAATTCATGTAACAGTTTGTACTATCCAACCAAATTCCTTAAACATGTTTCTTGTCTAGCAATTTACTAAAAATGGATCAAACAAATCAGAATTCAAATATTCAACCATGCTCTTATGATGTTCAACAAGTTCTTCATGTTCATCAAATATTCAAAACACATTCATCATGTTCTTCACATATTAAAGTCATGTTCATATCACATTCCAACCATATTCAACACATATTCAAATATTCATATTCGACATGTGTTCATAGCTCTTGTATTTTCGGTCAAGCACCATAACACCTAGACTAGATTTTACCATTCAACATTCAATCATAGTCAAGCACACATTACTCACTCCAACATAACCAATACATTAACCTATCATCTTTAACCGAATATAAACATACTACATGAAACATTTATGAACCGATTACTCAAAAGGGGTGTATTTCTCATGTATAACACTTAACAAGTAGACATATTATCACATAATTTTTCATCACACATCATTATCAACCGAATATCACACATCATCTTCAAACCGAAACACCACATACATCATAAAATCACTAACAAACATCATAAACACTAACCGGTTGTGAGGTGGTGAAAGATGAAGCTTTGTTTGGTGTGAACAAGCAAAACCCGAGAATCCTTCTTGTGGTCGGTTGGTTTGATCCGAAAAGAAAGGAGAAGAGTGTGATGTTTAGTGTTTAGGGTTTTAGTGTGAGAGAGAGGAGAGTGTGTGTGTTGGAGAGTATGAGTTTTATCAAAATGGCAACATGTATCATAAACAAGTTTATATATTCGCCCCTAGCAATGCACCCTAGTGGGCTCTCGGGTAGGTCAAGCGTGGGTGTGTGGCCCAACCGGCCCATGTGTGGCGTGATGTTTACTCGAGACCACATGGTCTCGGGTCGGGTCCTTGTTGTTTCGGTACATATACACATATCGCATTCATACAAGCACACACAAATAACACATAATCACATAACGGTTCATTGTCATTAATCACATAAGTTAACTAGCCACACGTTTAAGCATACACGCAAGGTTCTAAATTTCGAGTTGTCACATCATCCCCAAGTTGAAAGAAATTTCGTCCCGAAATTTGGTAAGCACTCACTTAGGAAGCTAGTTAAGTTGTATGGTTTTCCTGGTTTTCCCGGGGTGTCACATCCACCCCCCGTTGATCTGGAATTTCGTCCCGAAATTCCGTAGCTTCGGCCTCAGTAGTGGGTGTACTGTTTGCGAACAGCCGGGGATACTTTTGTTTCATCTGATCTTCACGCTCCCAGGTGAACTCTGGGCCGCGACGTGAGTTCCAACGAACTCGAACGAGAGGTATTCTAGTGCTCTTGAGGACCTTAACATCCCGGTCCGTGATCTCGACTGGTTCCTCGACGAATCGTAACTGCTCGTCGATAGTGAGTTCCTTCAAAGGAACTACGTGGGTCTCATCTGACGGACACTTCTTCAGATTCGACACGTGAAAAACGTTGTGAACTGCACCGAGTTCCGCTGGTAAGTTCAACCTGTAGGCCACCCTGCCTATTTTCTCAATGACCTCGAAAGGTCCAACGTATCGTGGGTTGAGTTTGCCGCGTTTGCCAAAACGAACCACACCCTTCCAGGGTGAAACTTTGAGTAGTACCCGCTCCCCAACCTGGAGCTCAAGTGGTTTCCTGCCCATGTCGGCGTAAACTTTCTGACGTTCGCGAGCGGCCGTCATGCGTTTTCGTATCTGAGCGATCTGCTCGGTTGTATCTACCACATATTCTGGACCAGTGATCTGACTATCTCCCACCTCTGCCCAGCAAAGAGGAGACCGGCATTTGCGTCCGTACAATGCCTCAAACGGAGCAGCCCCAATGCTGGTGTGGTAGCTGTTATTGTACGAGAATTCCACAAGTGGCAAATGCTTTTCCCAGCGGTTGCCAAAGTCAATTACACATGCATGAAGCATGTCCTCTAAGGTTTGAATAGTGCGCTCGGACTGCCCGTCCGTCTGAGGGTGATACGCTGTGCTCATGTCTAGTCGTGAGCCGAAGGATTTGTGCATTGCTTGCCACAGCTCTGAAGTAAATCGTGCATCTCGATCCGAGATGATGGAGGTGGGCACCCCGTGCCTCGAAACAATTTCCTTGATGTATATTTCTGCAAGAGTGGAGAACTTATCCGTCTCCTTGATAGCCAAGAAGTGTGCAGATTTTGTGAGTCGATCCACGATCACCCAAATAGTATCGTTCCCGCGCTGGGATCTAGGTAGGCCAGTGACAAAATCCATGGAAATTTGCTCCCATTTCCATTGAGGTATCTCTGGTTGTTGGAGTAGGCCTGAGGGTTTCTGGTATTCCGACTTGACTCTCGCACAAGTCAAACATTTACTGACGTAGGTCGCTATGTGGGCCTTCATGCTAGGCCACCAGTACGTAGTTTTAATGTCGTGGTACATTTTGTCCGATCCAGGATGTACCGAGTAGCGAGACTTGTGTGCTTCGTCCATCACGAGCTCTCGTAGGTTGCCATAGAGTGGGACCCAAATGCGTCCCGTTACGTAGTAAGCGCTGTCTTCCTTTTGTTCTAATCGTTGCCTTGATCCGCGTAGGGCTTCAGCCCTGACGTTTTCTGGTTTCAGTGCTTCTATCTGAGCAGCTCGTATCTGGGAGGGAAGACTAGAATGGATCGTGAGTTGTAAAGCTCGTACGCGCTTAGGCGCAGTGTCCTTCCGACTGAGGGCGTCAGCCACAACATTGGCTTTGCCCGGGTGATATCTGATTGCGCACTCGTAGTCACTTAGCAACTCGACCCATCGTCGTTGCCGCATATTCAGTTCCTTCTGCTTGAAGATGTGCTCGAGGCTCCTGTGGTCGGTGTAGATGGCGCACTTGGTACCATACAGGTAATGCCGCCACAACTTAAGTGCAAAAACAACAGCTCCCAGCTCGAGGTCGTGCGTCGTGTAGTTCTTTTCATGAACCTTGAGTTGGCGTGAGGCGTAGGCTATAACTTTATCTCGTTGCATCAACACGCAACCAAGACCCTGTATTGATGCGTCGCAGTAGACCACAAAGTCGTCTGTGCCTTCCGGCAAGGAAAGGACAGGTGCGCTACAAAGTCTATCCTTTAGGTGCTGAAATGCCAACTCCTGTGCGTTTCCCCAGCGATAAACAACGCCTTTCTGAGTTAGTGAGGTGAGAGGCTGTGCAATCTTAGAAAAATCCTTTATGAATCTCCGGTAGTATCCCGCCAAACCCAAGAATTGGCGAATTTCCTTTGGTGTACGAGGTGCAGGCCAGTTCTTAATCGAGTCTATCTTGGATGGATCAACGTGAATCCCATCCTTGTTCACCACGTGGCCTAGGAAATGGACCTCTCGAAGCCAGAAGTCGCATTTCGAGAACTTTGCGTAAAGCTGTTCTGTTCGAAGGAGTTCCAGAATAAGTCGCAGATGCTGCTCGTGTTCCTCCCGACTCTTGGAATAGATCAGGATGTCGTCGATGAAGACTATAACGAACTTGTTCAGGTAAGGCTTGCACACTCGATTCATCAAGTCCATGAAGATCGCAGGTGCGTTTGTCAGCCCAAAAGGCATGACCAAAAACTCATAATGCCCATAGCGAGTTCTAAAAGCTGTTCTGGAGACGTCCTCCTCCCGGACTCTCAGCTGGTGATATCCTGATCTCAAATCAATCTTTGAATAGTAACTCGACCTTTGTAGCTGGTCGAACATGTCGTCAATACGCGGTAGAGGATAACGATTCTTCACCATTACCTTGTTGAGTCCCCGATGGTCGATGCACACTCTGATGGAGCTAAGCGATAAGGTGCACGAGCTATAGGCGCAGCTCCAGGAGCTAGTTCGATCTGAGACTCGACTTGGCGATGAGGCGGAAGACCAGGTAATTCCTCAGGAAATACCTCTGGATAATCGCGTACAACTGGGCCAAAATGGCAGTGTGGCCCTTTCGCAAGCACTTTTGGGCCTTAAGGAGAGAAATGACGTTCTCAACAGCACTCCTCTTGTCGCCATGAATCATGAGAGGTTCACCATCGGGACCTGGAATACGGACAGCCTTCTCGTTGCAAAGAATCTCTGCTCGGTGTTGGGACAACCAATCCATCCCAATGACAACGTCGAAACTACCCAAGACAATAGGAATGAGGTCGATAGAGAAGGTCTGGTCAGCGAGAATAAGTTTACAACCCTTGACTACGTGTGTGGCCTCTAAACTCTTACCATTTGCTAGCTCTACAATGTGCTTGTTGTTCAAGGGTGTTGGAATACGCTTAAGCATTCGACTAACTTCTAGTGACATGTAGCTAGTATCGGCACCCGAATCAAATAAAACTGAAACGTAAAAGTCGTCGAGAAGGAACTTACCCGCCACAACATTGGGGTCATTCCTTGCTTCACCTTGGCCGATCACGAACGCCCGCCCCCGGGCTCCATTGTTGTTGTTGTCGCGTTTCTGCCTCATCTGCGGACAGTTCCTCTTAAGATGGCCTTCAGCCCCACAACGGAAACACCCCTTTTTGCTACCCTGCTGCTGCTGGTTTCGGTGTGCAGGGTATGGGCTCTTGCAATCTCTAGCCACATGTCCCGTCTTCTTGCACCGATGGCAGCACGATTCCATACATGACCCGGTGTGGTGTTGATGGCATTTGCGGCATTTCGGCTTATTCCCAAGGTATCCCCCTTGATTTTGGTAGTTCAGCCCCTGCTGTACGAGTTTCCCGTGCGGGTCCTGTTGTATAGGGCCACGACCTTCACTCTGGTGATTACCCCAAATATGCTTGGTGTTAATAAGAGCATTTGCATTGGAGGGGTTGCGCTTGGGTAACTTGCCCTCTTCCATTGCCTGATCAGTGAGCTGGTGCGCCAAACGAACGATTTGTTGGATTGTGGAAAAGTTGGCCGCAATAACGGACCCTCGGATTTCTGGGGCTAAGCCTCTGAGGTATAGCTCGATTCGTCTAGAAATGGGTTGTGACAAGTTAGGACATAAGGCAGCCAAATCGTTGGACCTTTTCGTGTACGCTTCGATCTCTGATCCTTCCATTTTCAAGCCAAAGTACTCTATTTCAAGTTTGAGGATGTCGTCCGGATGACAAAATTCTTCCTTGATCAAATCCTTGAAGTCGCTCCAGGGGGTGGCATTCGCATCTGCTAACCCGAGCATCTGAACTTGTGTGTTCCACCAAGAATACGCTTTCCCTTGCAAGGTACCAGCAGCGTACTCTACTCGCTTACTGGTAGGGCTTTCACTTTCTTCGAATGCCGATTCGATCCTGCGAATCCAGTGTAGGAGACCTATCGCTCCCTCGGTGCCATTAAAGGTACTAGGTCGACAGTCCATAAAGGTTTTGAAAGTGCACACGGGTGGCTGAACGTGTTGACCTCCTGCGTGTGCAGCTGCAAGTGCTGCGGCAACTCGTTCGTTAATCAGAGCCATCAACTGGGCTCGTGTCAGGTTAACGGGTCCAGACATGATCTTCATATCAAGAAGAACGTGAGTGAGAGGGGTTCGCGAAAGTACGATGTCAGAAGTGAGCAAGTGCACACGTGTTCAAGCAACAATAGTTATACTAACCAAGCATACCATAAGCAGTGTACTATGTAACTAACAAGTAGGCAATATATACACAGATCATATCACCTAGAGTGTCGAGCCTTGCATGTGGAGTGAAGCATCGTTGTGGACCGTTGAGCACTGTACAGGTTATAGTCTGGTTTTAACAAAAACGTTTTCCCCTTTATTAAAACCAAGTTCTCTATAACCAATGGCTCTGATACCAATCTGTCACACCCCCAAAATCCACCCGCGGAGTACTACCGCTTGGAGGCGTGACTGACCAGGATCCAGCCACCAATCATATCGAACATACGAGTTAAAAGATATAAAGTTTAACCAATACAATTGGTGTCCAAACAAACACATAGTTAAGTTGCAAGCGGAAGCATAAGTCTTAAATCAAAACATAAGTTTAATTGTTTCATAGTTTAACATGGCACACAGTCGTCCATGTCCCACAACGATCCTCCTCCATGCAAGCTCCAGCTTAAGAACCTAGGGACCTGCAAAGCATGTAGTAACGAGTCAACAACTAGTTGAGTGAGTTCACGGTTGGGTGTTCGTTTTAAGTTGTTTCGAAAACAGTTTCCTTTAGCTGGCATCCTGCCGTGGGGGTTACCCCATAGTTAAAAACGTGACTTGTTTATTCCCGGTTACTCTGGCAATCCTGCCGTGGGGGCTACCCCGTGTTAGTTATCTCGCATTTCGGCCGTGGGGGCTACCCCATGTATATACTAGACTCGTTACCATATCGACTGCTGACTGTAGTCATGTTTATGTGCCCTGAACTGTCAATGTCTATCATCATTGACGTGCCAGTAGTCCATTAGTTCACGCCCGTCCTCTGCGGCACGGTGTGAGGTTTGTCAAACCTAAATAGCGCTATCTAACTAATGACCCGCTCGCCATTGGCCTCGGCGATTAAGTCGATACAAAGATGAGGGACTTCGTGATAGAGTTTTGGTCTAGTACGAGTTATCTGTCCGTGAGGACGAGGAATTACATTCCTGAACCTTTGCTGTCCTACCCAAGGAGGACGAGGAACCCAGTTCCTTAACCCCAATTCCCGACCCCTGGGAATCCCATGCTTTGTAGAGGGTGTGAACTCACCTTGGTTTGCTCGGTAGAAAACACAGAAAAGTCAAACAAGCAACGTTGAGGCTACTCACGTCCTATCATAGTTGTATCATACAATCAGGTTCGTATTTAAGTAGTGCACGTATATTCTACACGTATGCTAGCACGTTGCATGCAGTTCATCGACATTCACATTCAACAGTAATATATCAGGTCTGTACACTAGGCCCAAGAGTCCGGCCCAATCAAATAAGCCCATAATTAAACAAGTCCAACAGTGTGTACCCGAATATGATCCCGAGTCGCAACTAGGCGTTTGCGACTCGCAACAGTGGTTTCGAGTCACAAGGTTTATGTGCTGATCAGGTGTGGTCTCGAGTCGCAACCAGGTGTTTGCGACTCGCAACCGGTGTCGCAACTGGGCGGTTTCGACTCATCATGCATGGTTTCGAGTCGCAACCAATGGTTTCGGTTGGACAACTACTGATTCGGAACAGTGTACTATTCTGAATTCATGTAACAGTTTGTACTATCCAACCAAATTCCTTAAACATGTTTCTTGTCTAGCAATTTACTAAAAATGGATCAAACAAATCAGAATTCAAATATTCAACCATGCTCTTATGATGTTCAACAAGTTCTTCATGTTCATCAAATATTCAAAACACATTCATCATGTTCTTCACATATTAAAGTCATGTTCATATCACATTCCAACCATATTCAACACATATTCAAATATTCATATTCGACATGTGTTCATAGCTCTTGTATTTTCGGTCAAGCACCATAACACCTAGACTAGATTTTACCATTCAACATTCAATCATAGTCAAGCACACATTACTCACTCCAACATAACCAATACATTAACCTATCATCTTTAACCGAATATAAACATACTACATGAAACATTTATGAACCGATTACTCAAAAGGGGTGTATTTCTCATGTATAACACTTAACAAGTAGACATATTATCACATAATTTTTCATCACACATCATTATCAACCGAATATCACACATCATCTTCAAACCGAAACACCACATACATCATAAAATCACTAACAAACATCATAAACACTAACCGGTTGTGAGGTGGTGAAAGATGAAGCTTTGTTTGGTGTGAACAAGCAAAACCCGAGAATCCTTCTTGTGGTCGGTTGGTTTGATCCGAAAAGAAAGGAGAAGAGTGTGATGTTTAGTGTTTAGGGTTTTAGTGTGAGAGAGAGGAGAGTGTGTGTGTTGGAGAGTATGAGTGTTATCAAAATGGCAACATGTATCATAAACAAGTTTATATATTCGCCCCTAGCAATGCACCCTAGTGGGCTCTCGGGTAGGTCAAGCGTGGGTGTGTGGCCCAACCGGCCCATGTGTGGCGTGATGTTTACTCGAGACCACATGGTCTCGGGTCGGGTCCTTGTTGTTTCGGTACATATACACATATCGCATTCATACAAGCACACACAAATAACACATAATCACATAACGGTTCATTGTCATTAATCACATAAGTTAACTAGCCACACGTTTAAGCATACACGCAAGGTTCTAAATTTCGAGTTGTCACATCAGATTCCTAATTGATCGAGAAAGGTCTGGTGGCAAGAAAAGCTGCTTCTAGGAGGTTGTCAAGTGTTTTCGCTCGAGGATTCCATTCTTGGGTGGTTGGTTTGGTCCTTGTTCCGGTAACTCAAATCCTAGCCCGGTATATCCCATTTTAATTTTACACCATTGTGAACCATACGCCTTTTTTACTCTCTGATCGAGGTTCTCAGCATTGAAAAATCTTTGTAAACTAAATCGCACGTGTATATGTTGATATTTAAGAGATATACAGTCAAGAAAATCAAGGGCAATGGTGATATATACGCGGATTAGCCACCAAAAAAAACACTCAACAAATGGCTACAATTTAAGGAATGTGTTTAGTGACGGCATCAGATTCCTAATTGATGGACAAATGTCTGTTGGCAAGAAAAGCTGCTTATAGGAGGTTGTCAATTGTTTTTGCGCGACGATTCCATTCTTGGTTGGTTGGTTTGGCCCTTGTTCCTGTAACTCGAATCCTAGCCCGGTATATCCCATTTTAATTTTACGCCATTGTGAACCTTAAGCCTTTTTTACTCTCTGAACGAGGTTCTCGGCATTGAAAAATCTTCATAAACTAAATCACACGTGTATATGTTGATATTTAAGAGATATTCAGTCAAGAAAATCAAGGGCAATGGTGATATATATGCGGATTAGACACAAAAAAAAAACACTCAACAAATGGCTACAATTTAAGGAATGTGTTTAGTGACGGCTTCAGATTCCTAATTGATGGAGAAAGGTCTGGGGGTAAGAAAAGCTGCTTCTAGGAGGTTGTCAAGTGTTTTCGCTCTACGATTCCATTCTTGGGTGGTTGGTTTGGCCCTTGTTCCTGTAACTCGAATCCTAGCCCGGTATATCCCATTTTAATTTTACACCATTGTGAACCTTACGCCTTTTTTACTCTCTGATAGAGGTTCTCGGCATTGAAAAATCTTCGTAAAATAAATCACACGTGTATATGTTGACATTTAAGAGATATACAGTCAAGAAAATCATGGGCAATGGTGATATATAGGCGCATTAGACACCAAAAAAAACGATCAACAAATGGTTACAATTTAATGAATGTGTTTAGTGACAGCATCAGATTCCTAATTGATGGAGAAAGGTCTGGTGGCAAGAAAAGCTGCTTCTAGGAGGTTGTCAAGTCTTTTCGCTCGACGATTCCATTCTTGGGTGGTTGGTTTGGCCCATGTTCCTGTAACTCGAATCCTAGCCCGGTATATCCCATTTTAATTTTACACCATTGTGAACCTTACGCCTTTTTTACTCTCTGATCGAGGTTCTCGGCATTGAAAAATCTTCGCAAACTAAATCACACGTGTATATGTTGACATTTAAGAGATATATAGTCAAGAAAATCAAGGGCAATGGTGATATATATGCGGATTAGACACAAAAAAAACACTCAACAAATGGCTACAATTTAAGGAATGTGTTTAGTAACGGCATCAAATTCCTAATTGATGGAGAAATGTCTGGTGGTAAGAAAAGCTGCTTCTAGGAGGTTGTCAAGTGTTTTCGCTCGACGATTCCATTCTTGGGTGATTGGTTTGGCCCTTGTTCCTGTAACTTGAATCCTAGCCCGGTATATCCCATTTTAATTTTACACCATTGTGAACCTTACGCCTTTTTTACTCTCTGATCGAGGTTCTCGGCATTGAAAAATCTTCGTAAACTAAATCACACGTGTATATGTTGACATTTAAGAGATATATAGTCAAGAAAATCAAGGGCAATGGTGATATATATGCGGATTAGACACAAAAAAAAAAACACTCAACAAATGGCTACAATTTAAGGAATGTGTTTAGTGACGGCATCAGATTCCTAATTGATGGACAAATGTCTGTTGGCAAGAAAAACTGCTTCTAGGAGGTTGTCAAGTGTTTTCGCTCGACGATTCCATTCTTGGGTGGTTGGTTTGGCCCTTGTTCCTGTAACTCGAATCCTAGCTCGATATATCCCATTTTAATTTTACACCATTGTGAACCTTACGCCTTTTTTACTCTTTGATAGAGGTTCTCGGCATTGAAAAATCTTCGTAAACTAAATCACACGTGTATATGTTGACATTTAAGAGATATACAGTCAAGAAAATCAAGGGCAATGGAGATATATATGCGGATTAGACACCAAAAAAAACAATCAACAAATGGTTACAATTTAAGGAATGTGTTTAGTGACAGCATCAGATTCCTAATTGATGGAGAAAGGTCTGGTGGCAAGAAAAGCTGCTTCAAGGAGGTTGTCAAGTGTTTTCGCTCGACGATTCCATTCTTGGGTGGTTGGTTTGGCCCTTGTTCCTGTAACTCGAATCCTAGCCCGGTGTATCCCATTTTAATTTTACACCATTGTGAACATTACGCCTTTTTTACTCTCTGATCGAGGTTCTCGGCATTGAAAAATCTTCGTAAACTAAATCACACGTGTATATGTTAATATTTAAGAGATATACAGTGAAGAAAATCAAGGGCAATGGTAATATATATGCGGATTAGACACAAAAAAAACACTCAACAAATGGCTACAATTTAAGGAATGTGTTTAGTGATAGCATCAGATTCCTAATTGATGGAGAAAGGTCTGGTGGTAAGAAAACCTGCTTCTAGGAGGTTGTCAAGTGTTTTCGCTCGACAATTCCATTCTTGGGTGGTTGGTTTGGCCCTTGTTCATGTAACTCGAATCCTAGCCCGGTATATCCCGTTTTAATTTTACACCATTGTGAAACTTACGCCTTTTTTACTATCTGATAGAGGTTCTCGGCATTGAAAAATCTTCGTAAACTAAATCACACGTGTATATGTTGACATTTAAGAGATATATAGTCAAGAAAATCAAGGGCAATGGTGATATATATGCGGATTAGACACAAAAAAAAAACACTCAACAAATGGCTACAATTTAAGGAATGTGTTTAGTGACGGCATCAGATTCCTAATTGATGGAGAAAGGTCTGGTGGCAAGAAAAGTTGCTTCTAGGAGGTTGTCAAGTGTTTTCGCTCGACGATTCCATTCTTGGGTGGTTGGTTTGGCCCTTGTTCCTGTAACTTGAATCCTAGCCCGGTATTTCCCTTTTTAATTTTACACCATTGTGAACCTTACGCCTTTTTTACTCTCTGATAGAGGTTCTCGGCACTGAAAAATCGTCGTAAACTAAATCACACGTGTATATGTTGACATTTAAGAGATACACAGTCAAGAAAATCAAGGGCAATGGTGATATATATGCGGATTAGACACCAAAAAAAAAACAATCAACAAATGGCTACAATTTAAGGAATGTGTTTAGTGACGGCATCAGATTCCTAATTGATGGAGAAAGGTCTGGTGGCAAGAAAAGCTGCTTCTAGGAGGTTGTCAAGTGTTTTCGCTCGACGATTCCATTCTTGGGTGGTTTGTTTGGCCCTTGTTCCTGTACCTCGAATCCTAGCCCGGTATATCCCATTTTAATTTTACACCATTGTGAACCTTACGCCTTTTTTACTCTCTGGTCGAGGTTCTCGGCATTGAAAAATCTTCGTAAACTAAATCACACGTGTATATATTGATATTTAAGAGATATACAGTCAAGAAAATCAAGGGCAATGGTGATATATATGCGGATTAGACACCAAAAAAACACTCAACAAATGGCTACAATTTAAGGAATGTGTTTAGTGACGGCATGAGATTCCTAATTGATGGAGAAAGGTGTGGTGGCAAGAAAAGCTGCTTCTAGGAGGTTTTCAAGTGTTTTAGCGCGACGATTGCATTCTTGGGTGGTTGGTTTGGCCCTTGTTCCTGTAACTCGAATCCTAGCCCGGTATATCCCATTTTAATTTTACACCATTGTGAAACTTACGCCTTTTTTACTCTTTGATCGAGGTTCTCGGCATTGAAAAATCTTCGTAAACTAAATCCCACGTGTATATGTTGACATTTAAGAGATATACAGTCAAGAAAATCAAGGGCAATCGTGATATATGTGCGGATTAGACACCAAAAAAAACACTCAACAAATGGCTAGAATTTAAGGAATATGTTTAGTGACGGCATCAGATTCCGAATTGATGGAGAAATGTCTGGTGGTAAGAAAAGCTGCTTCTAGGAGGTTGTCAAGTGTTTTCGCTCAACGATTCCTTTATTGGGTGGTTGGTATGGCCCTTGTTCCTGTAACTGGAATCCTAGCCCGGTATATCCCATTTTAATTTTACACCATTGTGAACCTTACGCCTTTTTTACTGTCTAATCGAGATTCTCGGCATTGAAAAATCTTCGTAAACTAAATCACACGTGTATATGTTGATATTTAAGAGATATACAGTCAAGAAAATCAAGGGCAATTGTGATATATATGCGGATTAGACACCAAAAAAACACTCAACAAATGGCTACCATTTAAGGAATGTGTTTAGTGACGGCATCAGATTCCAAAGTGATGGAGAATGGTCTGGTGGCAAGAAAAGCTGCATCTAGGAGGTTGTCAAATGTTTTCGTTCGACGATTCCATTCTTGGGTGGTTGGTTTGGCCCTTGTTCCTGTAACTCGAATCCTAGCCCGGTATATCCCATTTTAATGTTACACCATTGTGAACCTTACGCCTTTTTTACTCTTTGATCGAGCTTCTCGGCATTGAAAGTCTTCGTAAACTAAATCACACGTGTATATGTTGACATTTAAGAGATATACAGTGAAGAAAATAAAGGGCAATGGTGATATATATGCGGATTAGACACAAAAAAAAACACTCAACAAATGGCTAGAATTTAAGGAATATGTTTAGTGACGGCATCAGATTCCTAATTGATGGAGAAAGGTCTGGTGGTAAGAAAAGCTGCCTCTAGGAGGTTGTCAAGTGTTTTCGCTCGACGATTCCTTTATTGGGTGGTTGGTTTGGCCCTTGTTCCTGTAACTCGAATCCTAGCCCGGTATATCCCATTTTAATTTTACACCATTGTGAACCTTACGCCTTTTTTACTCTCTGATCGAGGTTCTCGGCATTGAAAAATCTTCGTAAACTAAATCACACGTGTACATGTTGACATTTAAGATATATACAGTTAAGAAAATCAATGGCAATGGTGATATATATGCGGATTAGACACCAAAAAAAACATTCAACAAATGGCTACAATTTAAGGAATGTGTTTTGTGACGGCATCAGATTCCCAATTGATGGAGAAAGGTCTGGTGGCAAGAAAAGATGCTTCTATGAGGTTTTCAAGTGTTTTCTCTCGACGATTCCATTCTTGGGTGGTTGGTTTGGCCCTTGTTCCTGTACCTCGATTCCTAGCCCGGTATATCCCATTTTAATTTTACACCATTGTGAACCTTACGCCTTTTTTACTCTCTGATCGAGGTTCTCGGCATTGAAAAATCTTCGTAAACTAAATCACACATGTATATGTTGACATTTAAGAAATATACAATCAAGAAAATCAAGGGCAATGGTGTTATATATGCGGATTAGACACCAAAAAATACACTCAACAAATGGCTACAATTTAAGGAATGTGTTTAGCGACGGCATCATATTCCTAATTGATGGAGAAAGGTCTGGTGGCAAGAAAAGCTGCTTCTAGGAGGTTGTCAAGTGTTTTCGCTCGACGATTCTATTCTTGGGTAGTTGGTTTGGCCCTTGTTCCTGTAACTCGAATCCTAGCCCAGTATATCCCATTTTAATTTTACACCACTTACGCCTTTTTTACTCTCTGATAGAGGTTCTTGGCATTGAAAAACCTTTGTAAACTAAATCACACGTGTATATGTTGATATTTAAGAGATATACAGTCAAGAAAATAAAGGGCAATGGTGATATATATGCAGAATAGACACCAAAAAAAACACTCAACAAATGGCTACAATTTAAGGAATGTGTTTAGTGACGGCATCAGATTCCTAATAGATGGAGAAAGGTCTGGTGGCAAGAAAAGCTGCTTCTAGAAGGTTGTCAAATGTTTTCGCTTGACGATTCCATTCTTGGGTGGTTGGTTTGGCCCTTGTTCCGGTAACTCGAATCCTAGCCCGGTATATGCCATTTTAATTTTACACCATTGTGAACCTTACGCCTTTTTTACTCTCTGATCGAGGTTCTCGGCATTGAAAAATCTTCGTAAACTAAATCACATGTGTATATGTTGACATTTAAGAGATATACAGTGAAGAAAATAAAGGGCAATGGTGATATATATGCGGATTAGACACCAAAAAAAACACTCAACAAATGGCTACAATTTAAGGAATGTGTTTAGTGACGGCATCAGATTCCTAATTGATGGAGAATGGTCTGGTGGCAAGAAAAGCATCTTCTAGGAGGTTGTCAAGTGTTTTCGCTCGACGATTCCATTCTTGGGTGGTTGGTTTGGCCCTTGTTCCTGTAACTAGAATCCTAGCCCGGTATATCCCATTATAATTTTACACCATTGTGAACCTTATGCCTTTTTTACTCTCTGATCGAGGTTCTCGGCATTGAAAAAAATCTTCGTAAACTAAATCACACGTGTATATATTGATATTTAAGAGATATACAGTCAAGAAAATCAAGGGCAATGGTGATATATATGCAGATTAGACACCAAAAAAAAAACACTCAACAAATGGCTACAATTTAAGGAATGTGTTTAGTGACGACATCAGATTCCTAACTGATGGAGAAAGGTCTGTTGGTAAGAAAAGCTGCTTCTAGGAGGTTGTCAAGTGTTTTCGCCCGACGATTCCATTCTTGGGTGGTTGGTTTGGACCTTGTTCCTGTAACTCGAATCCGAGCCCGGTATATCCAATTTTAATTTTACACCATTGTGAACCTTACGCCTTTTTTACTCTCTGATCGAGGTTCTCGGCATTGAAAATCTTCGTAAACTAAATCACACATGTATATGTTGATTTTTAAGAGATATACAGTCAAGAAAATCAAGGGCAATGGTGATATATATGCGGTTTAGACGCCAAAAAAAAACATTAAACAAATGGCTACAATTTAAGGAATGTGTTTAGTGACGGCATCAGATTCCTAATTGATAGAGGAAGGTCTGGTGGTAAGAAAAGCTGCTTCTAGGAGGTTGTCAAGTGTTTTCGCTCGACGATTCCATTCTGGGGTGGTTGGTTTGGCCATTGTTCCTGTAACTCGAATCCTAGCCCGTTATATCCCATTTTAATCTTACACCATTGTGAACCTTACGCCTTTTTTACTCTCTGATCGAGGTTCTCGGCAATGAAAAATCTTCGTAAACTAAATCGCACGTGTATATGTCGACATTTAAGAGATATACAGTCAAGAAAATCAAGGGCAATGGTGATATATATATGCGGATTAGACACCAAAAAAAACACTCAACAAATGGCTACAAATTAAGGAATGTGTTTAGTGACGGCATCAGATTCCTAATTGATGGAGAAAGTTCTGGTGGTAAGAAAAGCTGCTTCTAGGAGGTTGTCAAGTGTTTTCGCTCGACGATTCCATTCTTGGGTGGTTGGTTTGGCCCATGTTCCTGTAACTCGAATCCTAGCCCGGTATATCCCATTTTAATTTTACACCATTGTGAACCTTACACCTTTTTTACTCTCTGATCGAGATTCTCGGCATTGAAAAATCTTCGTAAACTAAATCACACGTGTATATGTTCATATTTAAGAGATATACAGTCAAGAAAATCAAGGGCAATGGTGATATATATGCGGATTAGACACCAAAAAACACTCAACAAATGGCTACAATTTAAGGAATGTGTTTAGTGACGACATCAAATTCCTAATTGATGGAGAAAGGTCTAGTGGCAAGAAAAGCTGCTTCTAGGAGGTTGTCAAATGTTTTCGCTCGACGATTCCATTCTTGGGTGGTTGGTTTGGCCCTTGTTCCTGTAACTCGAATCCTAGCCCGGTATATTCCATTTTAATTTTACAACATTGTGAACCTTACGCCTTTTTTACTCTTTGATCGAGTTTCTCGGCATTGAAAAATCTTCGTAAACTAAATCACACGTGTATATGTTGATATTTAAGAGATATACAGTGAAGAAAATAAAGGGCAATGGTGATATATATGCGGATTAGACACCAAAAAAACACTCAACAAATGGCTACAATTTAAGGAATGTGTTTAGTGACGGCATCAGATTCCAAAGTGATGGAGAATGGTCTGGTGGCAAGAAAAGCTGCATCTAGGAGGTTGTCAAATGTTTTCGTTCGACGATTCCATTCTTGGGTGGTTGGTTTGGCCCTTGTTCCTGTAAGTCGAATCCTAGCCCGGTATATCCCATTTTAATGTTACACCATTGTGAACCTTACGCCTTTTTTACTTTTTGATCGAGCTTCTCGGCATTGAAAGTCTTCGTAAACTAAATCACACGTGTATATGTTGACATTTAAGAGATATACAGTGAAGAAAATAAAGGGCTATGGTGATATATATGCGGATTAGACACAAAAAAAAAACACTCAACAAATGGCTAGAATTTAAGGAATATGTTTAGTGACGGCATCAGATTCCTAATTGATGGAGAAAGGTCTGGTGGTAAGAAAAGCTGCCTCTAGGAGGTTGTCAAGTGTTTTCGCTCGACGATTCCTTTATTGGATGGTTGGTTTGGCCCTTGTTCCTGTAACTCGAATCCTAGCCCGGTATATCCCATTTTAATTTTACACCATTGTGAACCTTACGCCTTTTTTACTCTCTGATCGAGGTTCTCGGCATTGAAAAATCTTCGTAAACTAAATCACACGTGTACATGTTGACATTTAAGAGATATACAGTTAAAAAAATCAATGGCAATGGTGATATATATGCGGATTAGACACCAAAAAAAACATTCAACAAAAGGCTACAATTTAAGGAATGTGTTTAGTGACGGCATCAGATTCCCAATTGATGGAGAAAGGTCTGGTGGCAAGAAAAGATGCTTCTATGAGGTTTTCAAGTGTTTTCTCTCGACGATTCCATTCTTGGGTGGTTGGTTTGGCCCTTGTTCCTGTACCTCGATTCCTAGCCCGGTATATCCCATTTTAATTTTACACCATTGTGAACCTTACGCCTTTTTTACTCTCTGATCGAGGTTCTCGGCATTGAAAAATCTTCGTAAACTAAATCACACATGTATATGTTGACATTTAAGAGATATACAATCAAGAAAATCAAGGGCAATGGTGTTATATATGCGGATTAGACACCAAAAAAAACACTCAACAAATGGCTACAATTTAAGGAATGTGTTTAGCGACGGCATCATATTCCTAATTGATGGAGAAAGGTCTGGTGGCAAGAAAAGCTGCTTCTAGGAGGTTGTCAAGTGTTTTCGCTCGACGATTCTATTCTTGGGTAGTTGGTTTGGCCCTTGTTCCTGTAACTCGAATCCTAGCCCAGTATATCCCATTTTAATTTTACACCACTTACGCCTTTTTTACTCTCTGATAGAGGTTCTTGGCATTGAAAAATCTTCGTAAACTAAATCACACATGTATATGTTGATATTTAAGAGATATACAGTCAAGAAAATAAAGGGCAATGGTGATATATATGCAGAATAGACACCAAAAAAAACACTCAACAAATGGCTACAATTTAAGGAATGTGTTTAGTGACGGCATCAGATTCCTAATTGATGGAGAAAGGTCTGGTGGCAAGAAAAGCTGCTTCTAGAAGGTTGTCAAATGCTTTTGCTTGACGATTCCATTCTTGGGTGGTTGGTTTGGCCCTTGTTCCGGTAACTCGAATCCTAGCCCGGTATATGCCATTTTAATTTTACACCATTGTGAACCTTACGCCTTTTTTACTCTCTGATCGAGGTTCTCGGCATTGAAAAATCTTCGTAAACTAAATCACATGTGTATATGTTGACATTTAAGAGATATACAGTGAAGAAAATAAAGGGCAATGGTGATATATATGCGGATTAGACACCAAAAAAAACACTCAACAAATGGCTACAATTTAAGGAATGTGTTTAGTGACGGCATCAGATTCCTAATTGATGGAGAAAGGTCTGGTGGCAAGAAAAGCTTCTTCTAGGAGGTTGTCAAGTGTTTTCGCTCGACGATTCCATTCTTGGGTGGTTGGTTTGGCCCTTGTTCCTGTAACTAGAATCCTAGCCCGGTATATCCCATTATAATTTTACACCATTGTGAACCTTATGCCTTTTTTACTCTCTGATCGAGGTTCTCGGCATTGAAAAAAATTGTTGGTGCACTTGTGTCTGTACTTTGTCTGTATTTGTTATGATATAAAACGATGTCTTTTGTTAGTCTTGTTTACGTCTTAGTTGTGTTAATATGTGTGCTTAATGTAAGTTTGACCAGTCAACCATCGTCCTGGTTTGACTTGGTCAAACAGTTAGAACAAGTTTGTAAGTCATGTGTGTCGAAGGATGAGTCATCGAAGGATTGTTTATATCCTTCGATGAGCTCGAATGATAACCTTCGATGGATATAGATGGACCTCGAAGGATATCATCCTTCGAGGTATATGTGGATCCTTCGATAGGTTTTATCTTGATAGATGATCTTTCGATCAGTCTATCTGATCCTTCGACCAGACGACCTGTGATGGATATATATACTGATGTAATGTGTTCACTTTAGTGTGAGTGAACTTAGTCTTGTAGAGAGCGTATTTTCAGTTTGGTCAAGGTCTGTAACCGTGTCCACTGAAATACAAGAGAAAACTTTGATATCTCGTGTGTCTACCTTTCTCTTTGTAGCTTATGTTCTCATATAAACTACCGGTTTGCATTCTAGCTTGGATTCCGCACTTGCTAGTGTGTTAAACATAACAAGGATAAGGTTTAACCTCAACCTCCGAGGGACCTACAAGTGGTATCAGAGCCGTGGCTCCTTTCCTTGTTAAAAACCGAGTTTATACAAGACTTTGGAGTGTTTGGACAAAAACTCACATGGTTTAGCGTCTGTTTTTAGTGTTTTTCTCACATTTCTTGACGTAAAAACGTGTTATAAACTAACCGGGTGAGTTAAAGGACGGGTTGGGTAACTTAAAAACTTGTTTTTAAGACGTTTGGTAATTTCCGGCCAAATTCCGGCTTACTCCGGTGACCGGTTTCTGGATAAGAACCTTCTTTTTAGGCAATATTTTATTGGTCAAATCTGGGTTGGCAGAAAGTATGGTCTGAACATACCTTCTGCCGAAAGTTTCTACCAACCAATCACCTTTTCACCAACCTGTCAACTTTTGTCAACTGTGTCAGTGCAGATCGAAGGATATCCTTCGAAGTCGAAAGATCATCTTTCGATCAAAGGAGGTTCGATAGATAATCATCCTTCGAACATCCTTCGAAGTCTGTGACTTATCCTTCGATCCAAGGAATCTTTTCGAAGGATATATCTGTCGATCTACAGGTCTTATTCGAAAGACAAGGATCCTTCGATTGGAGAGTCTTTCGAAATCATTGTTCGAAACTCAACAGTGATCTTTCGAACACTGTTGATCCTTCGAACAAGTGTTGATCCTTCGATCCTTGTCTGTTTAAGTTTAACAAATTTGTGTTTTTCAGGTCTTTCGATCAAGGATCCTTCGACTGGTTGTTATCATTCGAGATATTAAGATAGTTTGTGAAAATTAAATTAAAAAAAAAAAAAAAAACTTGTTTTCAATTTTTAAATCATTTTCACTTAATATATTAATTTTCTTTACAAAATGGGAACAAACGGTCAGTGGGATCCAACTGCGTGGACTCAAACAACTTTGACTCCACAATCATCAGCTACGCAATCATCAGCTACGCAATCATCAGCTACGCAATCTACGTCATATTTCAACAAAACTGCATGGATGCAGGCTATTGCCCCACCTCAAGCTGCAATGATAACTGCAAATCAATGGGCATTGGTCACAAATCAAAGCAGCAGCATTCAAGCTATGATGCAGAACGACAGTGAAACTGGTACAAGCACAAAACCGCCAAAGCTAAATCACATCAATGATTGGGGATGGTGGAAAGAAAGGCTGAGAACTTATGTTCAGGGGCAAGGTCAAGATTTATGGATGTGCTTCTTCACCGCATTTGACAATGATTTGGAAGTTGCAGGATCTAATCCAGAAACTTACAGCACTATGTCTGATGATGATAAGAAGAAATTTGAGTTAGAAAAGAAAGCATTCATGATTCTCACACAAGCTCTTCACAGAGACATTTACCACCAGTTTGTTTACTGCACGACTACTAAAAGCTTGTGGGATATGCTCACGTTACGATGTGAAGGAAATGCTCAATCTAGAAAGATCAAGCAAGAATTACTAAAGAAAGAATTTGAAGGTTTCACGTGTATGGAGAATGAGACTTTGGCAGATTTATCTACAAGGTTCCATCACTTGTTGAGCGAGATGTTTGCTTTTAGAGTCACTGCCACTCCACAAGAAATGGTGAAGAGATTCGCTGATAGCTTACCAGCAAAGTGGAGCAGTTATCTTGAAATTCTCAAAGAAAATGGTGTTCTAGACACAATCACCGTTTATGAGTTAATTCAAAAATTGGAGAACAAGGATGTAGAAGAAAAGCTTAAGGCAAAAAGAACACTTACTCCTCAAAATCCAGAGATGTACTATGGGATTGCAGGAGGTATCAGTGGAGAAAAACCAGTCTCTCAACACGCGAAGCTTCAAACAGCCTTCATCTCAAACACCGGGCCTTCCACAACAAATCAGTTTGATCCTTCAGCATACACGATGTTTTCAAGATCAGATTCTTCTTCTCTACGACAGGATGTACAACCGACAGCTCAGCAATTCACACCACCGACTTTCTTAGACCCAAGCAGAGCTCAGCAGCAACAACCGCAACAGCAAGGGTTTTATGGAAGCTCTTCAAACTTTCAAGCCACTTCCAATCCGAACACAGTCAGATTAGACACTTCCAACTTTTCCAAAGTCAGTGTCGAAATAGCCAAGGAGCATATGGAGATGTTGAACACCTTGGTTAGTGCTTATTGTGGATTGGTCGCAGGTCAGATTGGGAATATCAATCTAACCAATGAAGATTATCAGCAAGTGGATAGAGAAGAGTTTGAAATGATGGATATCAAATGGGCCCTTGCTAGTGCAATTCGAAGAGCAAATGAGTTTATGGAAAGGACGGGGAGAACCAACTTGAATAGCAACAACAACACCAAGTATGGTTTTGATAAGAATGCTGTCACTTGCTTCAATTGTGGTGAAAAGGGTCACTTCAAGCGGGAGTGTCAGAAGCCACCTAAGCAAGGAAATCAGAATCTCTTCAGGAATCAAGGACAGCCACAACAGAATTCTGACAGATCAATAGTTCCTGTTGGAGGAAATGCATCTGGATCCACAAACACTAATCCCCACAGAGGATTGATTGTTCAAGCTGATGAAATCTGCAATTGGAACCTTCAGCTTGGAGAAGGAGGAAATGGTGGAACAGCATGTTATGCTAAAGTGATTGAGAAGGTAGTAGAACCCGTGTCTGCTGGTGAATCTTCAGAAGATGAAGATAGTTCGGGTTATAGTGGGAGCATGGATGGGGAATCACTTGATGCTGGTGATTTATCAAGTAATGCTTTAGATTTGGAAGTTGATGAGCTTTTGGCTGAAGCTGAAGCATTATGCAAGAGGAGATCTATTCTTTGCCAGAAATCTGCTGGAACTTCCGAGAAGCTTGCTCAGTTCTTCTCTGAAGATGGATCTTTTTCTTTCCATTCAGCCTTTATGGCTAATGTCGACAGTTCATCAAGTCAGGTATGTGTCGATGAACCCATTGTAGTTAGTTGTGAAAATTGTGATAGTTTAAATGTTAAATATGCTGAAAAGGAAAGTCAGTTTGAAATCACATACAAACACAATCAAGAATTGATTGTAGATCTTTCTAAAGCAACTGAAGCTAACTTGTTTTTAACCAGAAATGAAAAGGAATTTAAGGCAACAATTGCGTCATTAAGACATGATGTTTCAGAATTACAAAAGGCTGTTTTGCGAAAACAACATGCTAACAATAATCTTATTGACACAATTGAAAAGCAAATGGTAGAGTTGGCAACAGCTCGATGTGAATGTGAGACAATTAAGCAGAAACTGGAAAGCTATTCCAATTCCCGCTATGTATTGGATCACATCATTGACGTTCAAAAGATAAAGGAGAAGGGGAATGTAAAAAATATTGGTCTTGGATTCAAATCATGTCCTCCCCCAATGAATCACAATTACTCCAAATTGCCTGATGACGAGGATATGCCCCGTTTTGAACCTACTGTGCCACTCGGTCTAGATGACTTTGCAGCAGGCCTCGGGTTCACAACTGGTGCATCATCCTCAGGTCAATCAGAATCTGAGAATGTGACGGATTCATCGTGTGTTAAGGAACAGAGTCCTCCCATTGTTGAGGATGCTGATTCTTCGGATGATGAATCTGATTCATCGGATGATGAATCTGAAGGAATTGTGAAACAACAGTCTAACTCGGTTACAACAGATATTCCAATCGAGAATCACATCCTGTGTGATCCACCAGTGAAACCGAGTAAGACTGAAATGTCAAAAGCAATGGAGTCCCTTGTATCTAGCCGTGAAGGGAATAACTTGTTGTACACGCTCAAAGGAGATGACAAAATCTACTCTAACAAAGATTTTCCAATTAAAAATGTAAATCAAGATTTAATTGAGCAAATTTTTGAAGGATGTACTGATAAGTTTTTGGGGAACAAAAGTGGCAAAGTTACCGTCACTCAATGTGATCCAATTCCGTGTGAACAAATTAGAAAACAATACGGAAACCAAAAACCACCAATTGAGCGAAAACAACAAGTCAACTCCGGAAAGGGTAAGGTACAGGGAAGGAAGGCTCAGAACAAGAATGTTCAAGCACCTCAAGTTCAGCAGCCTAAGACTGAACAACCAAAGGTTCTACAACCTAAAGTTGAACAGTCTAAGGCTACTCAACCTAAGGCTGCACAACCTAAAATTCAACAATCAAGGGTTGAGCAACCTAAGGTTCAACAACAAAAGGTTCAAAACAAAAGAGCTCCTGTTAAGAAACGAGAACCGAAAATGAACTTTGTTGGATCCACGGGTTCAGACAAACTTGAAACATTTCAGGATAAATCTAACCTTGATTTTATAAAACAATTTAGAACTTTAAAACGAAATGATCAGAATAATTACACCCAACACACCAACGGATGTGATTTAGGTCCAAGCACGTCTGGATCACAAAGTTCATGGTCTGGTTCTTCGTCTGGTCATCAACGTGTTGCTCCGAAGTATGTAGAACGGAGAACATGTTTTGAATGTGGGACAGTTGGGCATATTGTAAGATATTGCCCACGTGTGCAAAAGCTGAAGTCAAAAATGAGTGCTCCCCAAGAAATCGATTACCGAAAACGATCAGTTTCCCCGAAACAAGACCCACGTGTCTTGAAAGAAAGGGAAAAGAAGTTAAAGCAAAAGAATCAAAAGGTAATTGAAAAGGCCTTAAAATCAGAGGTAAAAGAAGAAAAACCTGTACAAGCAAAATCTGAAACTGTAAAACCAGTAAATGCTAAAACAATAAATTCAAATACTGGTAAAGGACAAACAGCTTGGAAGCAAAAGCAGGTAATTCAATCAAGGGGAGCACCACAGGTTCTTTTTCCTAATCATCAAGTGATTGAAATCACTTTCCTTGATGATCAAGGACGACCCAAGTCCACAAAGGCTTGGGTCCCCCTCTCAAACTGATAAGTTAATTGCGTGTGCAGGCGGCTCCAGGAGGAACTATTAATAGTCTTTGGATTGTTGATAGTGGGGCTTCCAGGAACATGACAGGCGACTATCGTCTTCTTTTTGATGTGCGAAGTATAAGAGGAGGATATGTTGCGTTTGCTGGAGACAAAGGAGGGTATATCACCGGCGAGGGAATGATCTCAAATGGAGTTGTGAGTTTCGACAAAATCAATTATGTGCAACAGCTGGATCACAATCTCCTGAGTGTTTCTCAGATCTGCGACAAGAAGTTCACCGTGCATTTTGATGATGCCGGTTGTTATGTGCTGAAGCCAGGATTCAAGATTCCCGAAGAATGGATTCTCTTATCAGCTCCAAGAGTTAATGATTTGTATGTCCTCGATATGAGCCAAGCAATAACCAAGTCCAAACAAGTTACTTGCTTTATTTCAAAAGCCACTGAAAAGGAGGCGATCTCTTGGCACAGACGGATGGGTCATATTCACCTCAGAAAAATGAATCACCTTGTCAAAAACAATCTGGTGAGAGGTGTCAATGTGAAGAATTTTCAACTTCAAGATGTCTGTGTGCCGTGTCAGAAAGGGAAGCAGATCAAGAAATCACATCCATTGAAGAAGGTTAACACTGTAAACATGCCACTCGAACGTCTGCATATGGACCTTTTCGGCCCAGTCAAACACAAGAGTGTGCACGGGGAAGTTTTCTGCTTGGTAGTAACTGATGACTATTCAAGATTTTCATGGGTTGATTTCATGGTCCACAAGAGCGAGACTCCAGAAATTCTAAAGAATTTGATCACCTTGTTGGAAAATCTTTATAATCTAAAGGTGAGGCGAATTCGAAGCGACAACGGAACCGAGTTCAAAAACAGGGTTATGGATGAATTTTGCACTGCAAAAGGAATCCTTCACGAATACAGCTCTCGGTACACGCCACAACAAAACGGAGTCGCTGAAAGAAAGAACAGAACCTTAATTGAGACTGCAAGAACCATGTTGGTTGAGTCTCAGCTTCCAGTTCGATTCTGGACTGAAGCTGTTGCCTCGGCTTGTTACACCTTAAACAGGGTTCTCACAGTGAAAAGACATGGCAAAACGTGCTTCGAACTCCTACACAAGAAGACTCCTGACTTGGAATATCTAGAACCTTTTGGTGCACCATGTACCATGATTGAGCCTGACGGGAAGTTTGGTGCCAAAGCTATCGAAGGTTACTTCCTTGGGTATGCTACTCCTAATCTGCGAGTATGGAACCTGACTACCAAGAAGATTGAAGAGTGGGGTGAAGTAAGAGTTCAAAGATATTCTAATCCACCGAAGCCTTCTGGAGATCCATGGATGTTCGATTATGATGGTCTTTTCGACTCATTCAATCTGCCGACATTTGATGATGACAATGCAATTGCTCAAATGTTGTCTGAAAGCGAGAATGCGACTGGCTCTCAGTTAGCTCGCCCAATCATTGTTGACTCACAAGCATCTTCTTCTGTCAACAATCTCGTTTCAAATGAGGTGTTTAATGATGTTGTCGACTACAATTTGTCATCGGAAGATGAGGAGTATGTTGATGCAAATGATGGTGAAGCACGGGGTCCGGTTCAAGGTACTTCAGAAGCAACGGATCCAGTGTCTGCGCCAATTGTCCAAGAAGAAAATGCATCATCTTCTACAACTCAACAGCTTCAGTATGATATCGGGAATTTAAATATCAATAACTTGAGGACCAATGTTGAAATTCCTCTAGTTCCTGAAACCCGAATTCATAACATTCATCCTCAGCAGAATATTATAGGTGATGTTCTCAGTGGTGTAAGGACAAGGAATCAAATCAGAAATAATGAAAATGCTGGCTTGTATGCTGAGATACGAGAATCGGGACAACAAAATGATTGGTCTTTCGCCTGCTATGTTAGCCAAGAAGAGCCTAGATCTTGGAAGGAGGCATTGAAAGATGATTCCTGGGTGGAAGCCATGCAAGAAGAACTTCAGCAGTTCGAGAAGTTGGGCGTATGGAAATTGGTTGATAGGCCCGACAACTACAAGAAGATCGGAACTCGTTGGGTGTTTAAGTGCAAGAAGGACGACCGTGGGATTGTTGTCCGAAACAAAGCAAGGTTAGTTGTTCAAGGCTTCAGTCAGATAGAAGGTATTGACTACAATGAAGTGTATGCACCTGTTGCACGTCTGGAGGCTATTAGAATCTTTCTAGCCTATGCATCCTTCAAGAAATTCAAGGTGTACCAGATGGATGTTAAAAGTGCTTTTCTTCACGGAGTAGTCGAAGAGGAAGTATATGTCGAGCAACCACCGGGGTTTGAAGATCCATTACATCCTGACAGAGTTTTACTACTTAACAAAGCGTTATATGGTCTTCATCAAGCACCTCGAGCCTGGTATGAGACACTGTCTACCTACCTGCTGAACAACGGTTTTAGACGGGGTTTGATCGATTGTACCCTCTTCATCAAAGAAAAAGGTGAAGATCTTCTGTTGGTACAGGTATACGTCGATGACATTATCTTTGGTTCTACCGATGATAAGTTATGCAAGGAATTTGAGAAGGTGATGCAAGATCGATTCGAGATGAGTGCGATGGGTGAAATGACATTCTTCTTGGGTTTACAAGTTAATCAGTCCGAATCTGGAATTTTTATCCATCAAACCAAGTACGTCGGAGACATCTTGAGCCGGTTCCAGATGTCCGATTCAAAGCCAATTTCTACTCCTCTTCCGCAGAATCACGGGATTACTCCGGATGAAAAAGGGGAAGCTGTGGACTCTTCACTTTATCGTGCTATGATTGGATCGTTAATGTATCTCACCGCATCAAGACCCGACATTATGTATCCAACGTGCCTTCTCGCCAGATACCAAGCGAATCCGAAGGTCTCTCACTATGCTGCTGTCAAAAGGATTTTTCGTTATCTGAAGGGTTGCCCTGACACCGGGTTATGGTACCCTAAGGATGATAACTTCGATCTCAAGGCTTACAGTGATTCTGATTTCGGCGGCTGCAAGAAAGATGGCAAATCAACTACAGCAGGATGTCAGTTCTTAGGCAATCGCCTAGTCACTTGGTAGTGCAAGAAGCAGACATGTGTGGCTACGTCTACATGTGAAGCGGAATACATTGCTGCGTCTAGTTGTTGCTCCCAGGTTCTATGGATCCAACAACAGATGCGGGACTACGGTTTTGAATTTCTAACTACTCCTATTTATGTTGATAATGAAGCTGCTCTACAGATCACTAGAAATCCTGTACAGCACTCAAAAACGAAGCACATCGATATTAAATATCACTTCATACGTGATTGCTTTGAAAAGAGACTTATCGATGTGGTTCACATTCATACCGATCACCAACGTGCCGATCTTTTTACCAAAGCATTTGATAAATCAAGATTCGATTATTTACTTTTGGTAAACGGCATAAAGGTGAAGCAAGAGTAACCGACATCGGAAAATCGTTTTTGTAAATATTTTTCTCCAAAAAAAAAAAAAAAAAAAAAAAAAACAACAACCTGTTTTTCAATGTTTTTGAATTTTAAGGGGAGAAAGTTTCAAGGAAAATACAAAAACATTGAAAAACCGCAAAACAACAACCTGTTTTTCAATGTTTTTGAATTTTAAGGGGAGAAAGTTTCAAGGAAAATACAAAAACATTGAAAAACCGCAAAAAAACAAAAATATGTCTTTACTTTATTTACTTTCTGCATTTAGGGGGGAGAAAATTCAGAAAAACACAAAAACAATAGAAAAACAAAAATGAGTTTCTTGGTAATATAAGAGAAAATGATATTACATCAGAGGTCGGTCGAAACATGTTTCTAGAAATCAAAAGAAAAGAAAAAGATAAGTAGCTCTACTAATGATGTACCGGTAGACTCACGATCATTTTAAAGTATGCAGGAGATATAAACATAACGAACTGAAAACCGCGTGGGAACCGCTCATTGGCATATGGTCTTGGTACCGAAATTTCGTTTGATAGATTGCCGAGGTTCTGAGATATTCGGGGTTTATGCTGTTTATTATCTGGGTATCATGGTTGTATCTTTTACCGAAAAAAAATAACGGGGACGCAAGTCTAGATCTTCCATGATACTATACATACGTGTACATACTGCATTCGACCTCAATAAGTGATCAACAATCACATGTCCAATCAAATAAGTGATAAAATATCACATTCATCCGGGAGTCAAGTTCGTCTCTCTGCTGTACGAAAGTACTGACCTGTTCACGGACTTGCTCCTGTGCCCTCATGCATATGAAAATCAAGTTCCTCATCAATAAGTGATTCTATCACATAGGGCTTGTTTTCAAATCAAATAAGTGACTTGTTCACATCTTATATACGTTAAAAACGGATGATAAATGGTATACTCCCCAGTAAGATGAACTCTCGTGCATACCTTGATACGGGAATGTGTCGTGAGTGGATGAACACCGGTCGGTAAGTATAAATCATACCTTAAATGTATCTCAATGTATTATGATTACACTTGATCGCTGAGTTTAAGTGGATAACAATATCGGTAATTGTGGTAGAATACTTATCCACTTCTGTAAAAGAATATTAAAAGAAAATGTGTTTTGACAAAAGACCGCAAACTGATATGATTCTCTTCGCCAGAAACTCACAAAAATATTGTTGTGTTTGTACATATTTATTTACTGCTTAACTTTAATGCTTAACTTTTATTGTCTTTTTAAACAGTTTTGTCGTTTGGTGCATATCAGCACGACATTAGCGGTGATGTCGTTTGATAACATTCAAAGGATATTAAAATTGTTGTCTTTTATTTTATCAAAATCCAAAAACATTTTCAATTTATTTTCATTTTTTTTAACCGATGTTGGTACTCGATCAGATACCTGGCAAGCCGAGATACTTCATAAAACTGACCTTTGCAGAACTTCATAACGGACAATTTTTCAAAACGGTCGTTTCCGAAAACTTTTAAGAATTTGAAGGGTTTGAATTGCAAATTCCCAAAATCCAAAGTGTTGGTGAAAATCTGATCCTTCGAGGAAGCAATGGCCCTCGAAAGATCAGATGGTCAATGAAAGTCAATCTTGATACTCGAAAGATTTGACCAATTGGATCCTTCGAGCTGATCAGACTTTTCGAAAGATGGATCAGGTCGAAAGATATCCTTCGAGGATCATCTTTCGAGGTTGTTGAGGGTTCCACAAATATCTGGTATCTTTCGATCCAGATCTGGATCCTTCGACCCAAAATCCCATCTTTCGAGCACCTTCTTCATCTTTCGAAAGGTAGAGGATCCTTCGAGGCGGTTCGTATTTCGAGGTCAGGGTATAAAAGGGGTCTTCTTCTTCATTTCAACATATCTGTTCAACTTCACTATTTCAAAAACCTCTGTTCCTACCGAAACTCTGCCAAAATTGAAACAAAAAGTTAGGGTATCAGGATTTTATCTACAATCTCGGTAGGATAATCCTAATGCACTTAACAAACAACAACTTGAACACTTCATCTGATCATGTGTTTTTATGTAATGTGAATGTGTTGTAAGCATGTTAGTGGTAGATTTTGATGATCATAAGTTTTTGTCTTGTCTGATGCTCTGTGTTACAGTGTTTTATGCTAAATCTTAATGGTCTGAAAGTTGTTTTGGGTGTTCTTGGGTTAATCTGTTCATGTGTGTGTATTGGTGTTCGGGTTTGGATTAGTGTCCGGGGTTAGCTTTGATGTTGTTGTTTCTGTTTTTAAGTGTCTTGATGTTAATGTTTTAAGTGGTGTAATGTTGATCCTTTAAATGGTTTGAAACATACGTAAATCACACTTAAAACTGTCACCGGAAAAACGCCGATGTACAGTGTCACCGGAAAACATCGAAAGATGATGTTTCTTAACCTCGAAGGAAGGACTTCAAAATATCCTTCGAACTGAGACTCGAAGGATACTAAGTCTTTCGAAGGATCATCCTTCGGTTGATCAGATCTTTCGATTGATCAAAATATCTTTCAAAATTTATGATCTTTCGTAAGATGATCTTTCGATAAGACCTGTCATCTTTCGAGGAATATAACATCTTTCGATCAAATTGTCATCCTTCGATGTCTAAATAGAATCTTTCGAGAAAGAACACTTAGAAATTTTTCAAGAAACTTAAATCTTTCTAAGTGTGAAATCCTTGTTGACTGTTGACTGTTTCTTATTATGTGTCTTTGTTTTCATGAACAGAAATGGCACCGAAAGAGAAGAAAGAACGGGCAAAACCAACTAAGAAAGAAAAGTCGGAAGTTGAATCTATGTCGGAGCCAAGACACAACATGGCCGCGTATCTGCAACCGGAAGGCAAAATCAGTCCGGAATTCACGGGAATAATGGAGTATCTTCATCGCACTCGTATCAACTATGCAATCACTACACAGCACACTGCTTATCAGTCTCATATCAAGGAGTTCTGGAATTCGGCTGTGGTTGAAACAGTGGATAACAAGGAAGTGATTAGTGGATCAGTTGCTGAGAAACCCGTGGTGATTACAGAAAACACTATCAGAGAATGTCTGCAACTAGGAGATCAACCAGAAGATTCTACTTCTATTGATTTACAATGTCAGCGGGGCTTGCTGATGAGGTTACGGTACAGCGATAACGTTCTTGCAAATCAGATCAACAAAAAGTTTATGCCGCTTCGATACAAGTTCTTATTGCATATCCTTATTCACTGCCTGAGCAACAAACGATCTGGATATGATCTGTCGCCGATTGATTTAACGGGATTGTTTACGGCTTTGATTCTGAACAAGCCTTTCAACATATCACGCTATATTTTCGACAATCTGAAAGAAAATGCTCGAAGGCCACTCCCGTCAGCAACTCAACGAACATCTACCAAGTTTTGGCTATATCCTAGATTCCTGCAGATGATGATTGATGATCAGATTCCTGATCTTCCTAAAGCTGAAGCAGATGTTCTACCTGTCAATCCGATGAATGAGCGTACACTGCTGATTTTCAAATCCATGTCCAACTATAAGGAATCGGATCCAATTAGAAAACTTATTGGTCATCTCGATGTTCCGGCCTACGAGGCACCGCAGAACAACAAATGGCGTCGAGATGCGAGTGATTCTGATGATGAAGAGCCAAGGTTAATCGCTTTGGCTAACACGCAACTCGGGGCTAAGCATGGAATTAAAGCATCGAGCAAGAAGTCTGCTGGCAGTTCCGGTGTTGCAGCACATGTTGAAGTTGATGTGAATGCTGCTGCAGAAGAAGTTCATGGAGTGTTCATAGAATCAGATGTCCGTGGTAATGTTGTTGGTCCTGCAAGTCAATCAGGCGGTGATGCGACTGACAAAGGTAAAAGCAAGGTCGACGAGCCAAGGAGGTTGGCGGATGAAAGTAGTTCGTCTTCTGATGTTGAAGGAGGTTCGGGTAAAGATGATTCGTCTTCTGAGGATGATAATCCTCCTCCACCAGGGATGCGAAAGGATTATGATCAGCGCGGGAATTTTCGAGGTTTTAAACGTATTGAGAAACCGGTTAATGCCGCAGAATCTGACAAAGATGATGATTATATTCCTACTGCTCCTGGTTTAGTTAGAAGGAAGAGGCAAGCAAGAAGAGAGGGTACTCGTACTTCAAAGAAATCAAAGGGCGGATCAGGGTCAACAGGTGAAACTGCTGGTAATGTCACTATACCTGATTCGATCCAGCACTCAACGCCTCCAGAGCAACAGCTACCACCTGTCAGTGATCAATTAACTACATCAGAGATGCTGGAGCTGGTCTCATCTCCGCAGACGTCTTCTGGGACACGCACGGCGACTGTTGATCAACAGCCGCCTGCAACTCCTGTCTCAGGTACACACTCACGTCCTCCTCTTGTTATTACTGCGCCAACAGCTTCTACTGGTCCATCTGGTCAGTCTGGTTTCCCAGGACCTGAGCCCTCACGGCCGACTTTAGCAGAAACATTGTCTGGGTTATCTGATGCTGAGAAAATTCACTTCCTGATCGAACAAGTCAGTGAATTGGGTTCCTTAGTCGGTCGGAATACAAGAAAGATTGAAGAATACCGTGTACAGCGAACACAGGATGCTGAGGCACACAACAGGCTGGTCTCACTTGTTAGTGCACAGAATCTCAAGATAAGAGAACAAGCTCAAGAGATTGAAAATCTGAAAGAAGCTAACAAGGCTCGTGATAGAGAAGTTGAGGTAATGAAGGGGCATAGTACTGTGTTAGAGCGTGAGGCAAAAGCATTAAAGCAGAAGCATGAAGAGATGTCGGCTCACTATAAAAATCGTGATGATCGATTAATGGAAGCCTTCAAGCCTGTTCAAGCAAACTTCAAGAAATTTGATCACAAAGTCGTTACGCTTTGGAATGAAAGGTGTAAAGCATTGGGCATCATTTCCTGAAAGCGTGGCGATGACAAGGACGATGATGCAGCAAATCCTGATCAACCAGCTGCCACAGGTTCCGGTGCAACTGCATCCGGTGCTGCAGGTGGGTCTGGTACATCTCAAGATGCTCCTACTGCTCCTCCAACAGCTACTACTGGTCCATCTGAGCAGGCTGAAACATTGGAAGCTTCGGCAGGATTTGAACATATTAGTCTTGAACCGGAAGCGTTTACCGATCTCCTTGAATCCTCAATTGTTCAACAGTATCATCCAGTCACGGGTGAACTATTAGAAGAGGGAGAACACGTTACAGAGATGTCTGATGAATGTGTGTTAGCTCTGACGAAAATGGATGAAGTTGATTTGACAACGATCGATGCTACTCCGTTAGTTCCGGACGAAACCGATTTCTCTACGATTGAAGAAATCTTCATCGGTTCGGATCCGGAACGTCCTGTTTACGTTAGTCAAGATAATGTGGAGCTTAATATGCTTGATGATGAGTTTGTGGCAGCAAAGACAGCAGAATCTTCTAATCCTTCTTCAGATTCTCCTTCAGTTCAAGAAAGCCGTGAGAAGACCGTAAACGAATGGCGAGCGGATTTCCTTGCTAGGAATCCTCCTCCGCTCCCTCCGTTGGATCAGGCCAACTACATGACTTTGGAAAGGAATCCGGCTCGGGGTCGTATTATCAGCTGGATGTTCATCAAGGAGCTTCACTGCATGGTTGTGAAGCGAGAATGCGGCCTTCAGTACTTCAGGACTCTTCTCAGCATTCTTTCACTTCCTTATTATGATGTTGCGGTTTTGGCTCAGCTGGAGGTTATTAATCGAGTCGAAGACAAGATGGTGGATTTGTTCGCCAAGAAGATCAGGTTGGAACGAAGAAGAGGTTGGAAGGATCCGCTATACAAGCCGCAGTTTCCTCGATACGAGCAGATCAGGTTCACACTTGATCCAGAGACAAATACTGCTCGTTATCGATTGGTTTATGATCCTCCGAAGTTGATGAAGAAAATACCGTTGTTGAAAATGAAGACAGATTTTCTGGGTAACTTTCGTTGCTGGGTTTATGATGCAGATACTGGAGAAGCAGTGATCTTATTCCGAGACAGTCAGGAGAACTTTAGAATGATAGATCCAATGTGGATTACTAACATGTCCAGGTCGGATATTATTATTCTTAAGGATCACGAGATCAACTACTTGGTTAGAGATCGTGCACAAGCAATGAAGTTTCAGAAGATGGCCAGGTATTGCTTCAACCTACTTGTGAATGCGGGAAGTGCATGGTCCACGCATCACTTAACGGTTGAAAGGACGTTAGAGACTTGAAGACACGAAGATCGAGACAAAGCTAAAGCCAAAAGGGGAGTTTGTTGGTGCACTTGTGTCTGTACTTTGTCTGTATTTGTTATGATATAAAATGATGTCTTTTGTTAGTCTTGTTTACGTCTTAGTTGTGTTAATATGTGTGCTTAATGTAAGTTTGACCAGTCAACCATCCTCCTGGTTTGACTTGGTCAAACAGTTAGAACAAGTTTGTAAGTCATGTGTGTCGAAGGATGAGTCATCGAAGGATTGTTTATATCCTTCGATGAGCTCGAAGGATAACCTTCGATGGATATAGATGGACCTCGAAGGATATCATCCTTCGAGGTATATGTGGATCCTTCGATAGGTTTTATCTCGATAGATGATCTTTCGATCAGTCTATCTGATCCTTCGACCAGACGACCTGTGATGGATATATATACTGATGTAATGTGTTCACTTCAGTGTGAGTGAACTTAGTCTTGTAGAGAGCGTATTTTCAGTTTGGTCAAGGTCTGTAACCGTGTCCACTGAAATACAAGAGAAAACTTTGATATCTCGTGTGTCTACCTTTCTCTTTGTAGCTTATGTTCTCATATAAACTACCGGTTTGCATTCTAGCTTGGATTCCGCACTTGCTAGTGTGTTAAACATAACAAGGATAAGGTTTAACCTCAACCTCCGAGGGACCTACAAAAATCTTCGTAAACTAAATCACACGTGTATATATTGATATTTAAGAGATATACAGTCAAGAAAATCAAGGGCAATGGTGATATATATGCAGATTAGACACCAAAAAAAAAACACTCAACAAATGGCTACAATTTAAGGAATGTGTTTAGTGACGGCATCAGATTCCTAACTGATGGAGAAAGGTCTGTTGGTAAGAAAAGCTGCTTCTAGGAGGTTGTCAAGTGTTTTTGCTCGACGATTCCATTTTTGGGTGGTTGGTTTGGACCTTGTTCCTGTAACTCGAATCCGAGCCCGGTATATCCCATTTTAATTTTACACCATTGTGAACCTTACGCCTTTTTTACTCTCTGATCGAGGTTCTCGGCATTGAAAATCTTCGTAAACTAAAAGACACATGTATATGTTGATTTTTAAGAGATATACAGTCAAGAAAATCAAGGGCAATGGTGATATATATGCGGTTTAGACGCAAAAAAAAAACACTAAACAAATGGCTACAATTTAAGGAATGTGTTTAGTGACGGCATCAGATTCCTAATTGATAGAGGAAGGTCTGGTGGTAAGAAAAGCTGCTTCTAGGAGGTTATCAAGTGTTTTCGCTCGACGATTCCATTCTGGGGTGGTTGGTTTGGCCATTGTTCCTGTAACTCGAATCCTAGCCCGTTATATCCCATTTTAATCTTACACCATTGTGAACCTTACGCCTTTTTTACTCTCTGATCGAGGTTCTCGGCAATGAAAAATCTTCGTAAACTAAATCGCACGTGTATATGTCGACATTTAAGAGATATACAGTCAAGAAAATCAAGGGCAATGGTGATATATATATGCGGATTAGACACCAAAAAAAACACTCAACAAATGGCTACAATTTAAGGAATGTGTTTAGTGACGGCATCAGATTCCTAATTGATGGAGAAAGTTCTGGTGGTAAGAAAAGCTGCTTCTAGGAGGTTGTCAAGTGTTTTCGCTCGACGATTCCATTCTTGGGTGGTTGGTTTGGCCCTTGTTCCTGTAACTCGAATCCTAGCCCGGTATATCCCATTTTAATTTTACACCATTGTGAACCTTACACCTTTTTTACTCTCTGATCGAGATTCTCGGCATTGAAAAATCTTCGTAAACTAAATCACACGTGTATATGTTCATATTTAAGAGATATACAGTCAAGAAAATCAAGGGCAATGGTGATATATATGCGGATTAGACACCCAAAAACACTCAACAAATGGCTACAATTTAAGGAATGTGTTTAGTGACGACATCAAATTCCTAATTGATGGAGAAAGGTCTAGTGGCAAGAAAAGCTGCTTCTAGGAGGTTGTCAAATGTTTTCGCTCGACGATTCCATTCTTGGGTGGTTGGTTAGGCCCTTGTTCCTGTAACTCGAATCCTAGCCCGGTATATTCCATTTTAATTTTACACCATTGTGAACCTTACGCCTTTTTTACTCTTTGATCGAGTTTCTCGGCATTGAAAAATCTTCGTAAACTAAATCACACGTGTATATGTTGATATTTAAGAGATATACAGTCAATAAAATCAAGGGCAATGGTGATATATATGCGGATTAGACACCAAAAAAAACACTCAACAAATGGCTACAATTTAAGGAATGTGTTTAGTGACGGCATCAGATTCCTAATTGATGGAGAAAGTTCTGGTGGTAAGAAAAGCTGCTTCTAGGAGGTTGTCAAGTGTTTTCGCTCGACGATTCCATTCTTGTGTGGTTGGTTTGGCCCTTGTTCCTGTAACTCGAATCCTAGCCCGGTATATCCCATTTTAATTTTACACCATTGTGAACCTTACACCTTTTTTACTCTCTGATCGAGATTCTCGGCATTGAAAAATCTTCGTAAACTAAATCACACGTGTATATGTTAATATTTAAGAGATATACAGTCAAGAAAATCAAGGGCAATGGTGATATATATGCGGATTAGACACCAAAAAAACACTCAACAAATGGCTACAATTTAAGGAATGTGTTTAGTGACGGCATCAGGTTCCTAATTGATGGAGAAAGTTCTGGTGGTAAGAAAAGCTGCTTCTAGGAGGTTGTCAAGTGTTTTCGCTCGACGATTCCATTCTTGTGTGGTTGGTTTGGCCCTTGTTCCTGTAACTCGAATCCTAGCTCGGTATATCCCATTTTAATTTTACACCATTGTGAACCTTACATCTTTTTTACTCTCTGATCGAGATTCTCGGCATTGAAAAATCTTCGTAAACTAAATCACACGTGTATATGTTGATATTTAAGAGATATACAGTCAAGAAAATCAAGGGCAATGGTGATATATATGCGGATTAGACACCAAAAAACACTCAACAAATGGCTACAATTTAAGGAATGTGTTTAGTGACGGCATCAAATTCCTAATTGATGGAGAAAGGTCTAGTGGCAAGAAAAGCTGCTTCTAGGAGGTTGTCAAATGTTTTCGCTCGACGATTCCATTCTTGGGTGGTTGGTTTGGCCCTTGTTCCTGTAACTCGAATCCTAGCCCGGTATATTCCATTTTAATTTTACACCATTGTGAACCTTACATCTTTTTTACTCTCTGATCGAGATTCTCGGCATTGAAAAATCTTCGTAAACTAAATCACACGTGTATATGTTGATATTTAAGAGATATACAGTCAAGAAAATCAAGGGCAATGGTGATATATATGCGGATTAGACACCAAAAAAACACTCAACAAATGGCTACAATTTAAGGAATGTGTCTAGTGACGGCATCAGATTCCTAATTGATGGAGAAAGGTCTGGTGGCAAGAAAAGCTGCTTCCAGGAGGTTTTCAAGTGTTTTAGCGCGTCGATTCCATTCTTGGGTGGTTGGTTTGGCCCTTGTTCCTGTAACTCGAATCCTAGCCCGGTATATCCCATTTTAATTTTACTCCATTGTGAAACTTACGCCTTTTTTACTCTTTAATCAAGGTTATCGGCATTGAAAAATCTTCGTAAACTAAATCCCACGTGTATCTGTTGACATTTAAGAGATATACAGTCAAGAAAATCAAGGGCAATGGTGATATATATGCGGATTAGACACCAAAAAAAACACTCAACAAATGGCAATAATTTAAGGAATATGTTTAGTGACGGCATCAGATTCCTAATTGATGGAGAAATGTCTGGTGGTAAGAAAAGCTGCTTCTAGGAGGTTGTCAAGTGTTTTCGCTCGACGATTCCATTATTGGGTGGTTGGTTTGGCCCTTGTTCCTGTAACTCGAATCCTAGCCCGGTATATCCCATTTTAATTTTACACCATTGTGAACCTTACGCCTTTTTTACTCTCTAATCGAGATTCTCGGCATTGAAAAATCTTCGTAAACTAAATCACACGTGTATATGTTGATATTTAAGAGATATACAGTCAAGAAAATCAAGGGCAATAGTGATATATATGCGGATTAGACACCAAAAAAACACTCAACAAATTGCTACAATTTAAGGAATGTGTTTAGTGACGGCATCAGATTCCAAAGTGATGGAGAATGGTCTGGTGGCAAGAAAATCTGCATCTAGGAGGTTGTCAAATGTTTTCGTTCGACGATTCCATTCTTGGGTGGTTGGCTTGGCCCTTGTTCCTGTAACTCGAATCCTGGCCCGGTATATCCCATTTTAATGTTACACCATTGTGAACCTTACGCCTTTTTTACTCTTTGATCGAGGTTCTCGGCATTGAAAGTCTTCGTAAAGTAAATCACACGTGTATATGTTGACATTTAAGAGATATACAGTGAAGAAAATAAAGGGCAATGGTGATATATATGCGGATTAGACACCAAAAAAAACACTCAACAAATGGCTAGAATTTAAGGAATATATTTAGTGACGGCATCAGATTCCTAATTGATGGAGAAAGGTCTGGTGGTAAGAAAAGCTGCTTCTAGGAGGTTGTCAAGTGTTTTCGCTTGACGATTCCATTCTTGGGTGGTTGGTTTGGCCCTAGTTCTTGTAACTCGAATCCTAGCCCGGTATATCCCATTTTAATTTTACACCATTGTGAACCTTACGCCTTTTTTACTCTCTGATCGAGGTTCTCGGCATTGAAAAATCTTCGTAAACTAAATCACACGTGTACATGTTGACATTTAAGAGATATACATTTAAGAAAATCAAAGGAAATGGTGATATATATGCGGATTAGACACCAAAAAAACATTCAACAAATGGCTACAATTTAAGGAATGTGTTTGGTGACGGCATCAGATTCCCAATTGATGGAGAAAGTTCTGGTGGCAAGAAAAGCAGCTTCTAGGAGGTTTTCAAGTGTTTTATCTCGACGATTCCATTCTTGGGTGGTTGGTTTGGCCCTTGTTCCTGTACCTCGAATCCTAGCTTGGTATATCCCATTTTAATTTTACACCATTGTGAACCTTACGCCTTTTTTACTCTCTGATCGAGGTTCTCGGCATTGAAAAATCTTCGTAAACTAAATCACACATGTATATGTTGACATTTAAGAGATATACAATCAAGAAAATCAAGGGCAATGGTGATATATATGCGGATTAGACACCAAAAAAACACTCAACAAATGGCTACAATTTAAGGAATGTGTTTTGTGACGGCATCATATTCCTAATTGATGGAGAAAGGTCTGGTGGCAAGAAAAGCTGCTTCTAGGAGGTTGTCAAGTGTTTTCGCTCGACGATTCTATTCTTGGGTAGTTGGTTTGGCCCTTGTTCCTGTAACTCGAATCCTAGCCCAGTATATCCCATTTTAATTTTACAGCGCTTACGCCTTTTTTACTCTCTGATCGAGGTTCTTGGCATTGAAAAACCTTCGTAAACTAAATCACACGTGTATATGTTGATATTTAAGAGATATACAGTCAAGAAAATAAAGGGCAATGGTGATATATATGCGGAATAGACACAAAAAAAAAACACTCAACAAATGGCTACAATTTAAGGAATGTGTTTAGTGACGGCATCAGATTCCTAAATGATGGAGAAAGGTCTGGTGGCAAGAAAAGCTGCTTCTAGAAGGTTGTCAAGTGTTTTCGCTTGACGATTCCATTCTTGGGTGGTTGGTTTGGCCCTTGTTCCGGTAACTCGAATCCGAGCCCGGTATATGCCATTTTAATTTTACACCATTGTGAACCTTACGCCTTTTTTACTCTCTGATCGAGGTTCTCGGCATTGAAAAATCTTCGTAAACTAAATCACACGTGTATATGTTGATATTTAAGAGATATACAGTTAAGAAAATCAAGGGCAATGGTGATATATATGCGGATAGGCACCTAAAAAAACACTCAACAAATGGCTACAATTTAAGGAATGTGTTTAGTGACGGCATCAGATTCCTAATTGATGGAGAAAGTTCTGGTGGTAAGAAAAACTGCTTCTAGGAGGTTGTCAAATGTTTTCGCTTGACGATTCCATTCTTGGGTGGTTGGTTTGGCCCTTGTTCCTGTAACTCGAATCCTAGCCCAGTATATTCCATTTTAATTTTACACCATTGTGAACCTTACGCCTTTTTTATTCTTTGATCGAGTTTCTCGGCATTGAAAAATCTTCGTAAACTAAATCACACGTGTATATGTTGATATTTAAGAGATATACAGTCAAGAAAATCAAGGGCAATGGTGATATATATAAGGATGAGACACCAAAAAAAACACTCAACAAATGGCTACAATTTAAGGAATGTGTTTAGTGACGGCATCAGATTCCTAATTGATGGAGAAAGTTCTGGTGGTAAGAAAAGCTGCTTCTAGGAGGTTGTCAAGTGTTTTCTCTCGACGATTCCATTCTTGTGTGGTTGGTTTGGCCCTTGTTCCTGTAACTCGAATCCTAGCCCGGTATATCCCATTTTAATTTTACACCATTGTGAACCTTACACCTTTTTTACTCTCTGATCGAGATTCTCGGCATTGAAAAATCTTCGTAAACTAAATCACACGTGTATATGTTAATATTTAAGAGATATTCAGTCAAGAAAATCAAGGGCAATGGTGATATATATGCGGATTAGACACCAAAAAAACACTCAACAAATGGCTACAATTTAAGGAATGTGTTTAGTGACGGCATCAGATTCCTAATTGATGGAGAAAGTTCTGGTGGTAAGAAAAGCTGCTTCTAGGAGGTTGTCAAGTGTTTTCGCTCGACGATTCCATTCTTGTGTGGTTGGTTTGGCCCTTGTTCCTGTAACTCGAATCCTAGCCCGGTATATCCCATTTTAATTTTACACCATTGTGAACCTTACGCCTTTTTTACTCTCTAATCGAGATTCTCGGCATTGAAAAATCTTCGTAAACTAAATCACACGTGTATATGTTGATATTTAAGAGATATACAGTCAAGAAAATCAAGGGCAATAGTGATATATATGCGGATTAGACACCAAAAAAACACTCAACAAATTGCTACAATTTAAGGAATGTGTTTAGTGACGGCATCAGATTCCAAAGTGATGGAGAATGGTCTGGTGGCAAGAAAATCTGCATCTAGGAGGTTGTCAAATGTTTTCGTTCGACGATTCCATTCTTGGGTGGTTGGCTTGGCCCTTGTTCCTGTAACTCGAATCCTGGCCCGGTATATCCCATTTTAATGTTACACCATTGTGAACCTTACGCCTTTTTTACTCTTTGATCGAGGTTCTCGGCATTGAAAGTCTTCGTAAAGTAAATCACACGTGTATATGTTGACATTTAAGAGATATACAGTGAAGAAAATAAAGGGCAATGGTGATATATATGCGGATTAGACACCAAAAAAAACACTCAACAAATGGCTAGAATTTAAGGAATATGTTTAGTGACGGCATCAGATTCCTAATTGATGGAGAAAGGTCTGGTGGTAAGAAAAGCTGCTTCTAGGAGGTTGTCAAGTGTTTTCGCTTGACGATTCCATTCTTGGGTGGTTGGGTTGGCCCTAGTTCCGGTAACTCGAATCCTAGCCCGGTATATCCCATTTTAATTTTACACCATTGTGAACCTTACGCCTTTTTTACTCTCTGATCGAGGTTCTCGGCATTGAAAAATCTTCGTAAACTAAATCACACGTGTACATGTTGACATTTAAGAGATATACATTTAAGAAAATCAAAGGAAATGGTGATATATATGCGGATTAGACACCAAAAAAACATTCAACAAATGGCTACAATTTAAGGAATGTGTTTGGTGACGGCATCAGATTCCCAATTGATGGAGAAAGTTCTGGTGGCAAGAAAAGCAGCTTCTAGGAGGTTTTCAAGTGTTTTATCTCGACGATTCCATTCTTGGGTGGTTGGTTTGGCCCTTGTTCCTGTACTTCGAATCCTATCCCGGTATATCCCATTTTAATTTTACACCATTGTGAACCTTACGCCTTTTTTACTCTCTGATCGAGGTTCTCGGCATTGAAAAATCTTCGTAAACTAAATCACACATGTATATGTTGACATTTAAGAGATATACAATCAAGAAAATCAAGGGCAATGGTGATATATATGCGGATTAGACACCAAAAAAACACTCAACAAATGGCTACAATTTAAGGAATGTGTTTTGTGACGGCATCATATTCCTAATTGGTGGAGAAAGGTCTGGTGGCAAGAAAAGCTGCTTCTAGGAGGTTGTCAAGTGTTTTCGCTCGACGATTCTATTCTTGGGTAGTTGGTTTGGCCCTTGTTCCTGTAACTCGAATCCTAGCCCAGTATATCCCATTTTAATTTTACAGCGCTTACGCCTTTTTTACTCTCTGATCGAGGTTCTTGGCATTGAAAAACCTTCGTAAACTAAATCACACGTGTATATGTTGATATTTAAGAGATATACAGTCAAGAAAATAAAGGGCAATGGTGATATATATGCGGAATAGACACAAAAAAAAACACTCAACAAATGGCTACAATTTAAGGAATGTGTTTAGTGACGGCATCAGATTCCTAAATGATGGAGAAAGGTCTGGTGGCAAGAAAAGCTGCTTCTAGAAGGTTGTCAAGTGTTTTCGCTTGACGATTCCATTCTTGGGTGGTTGGTTTGGCCCTTGTTCCGGTAACTCGAATCCTAGCCCGGTATATGCCATTTTAATTTTACACCATTGTGAACCTTACGCCTTTTTTACTCTCTGATCGAGGTTCTCGGCATTGAAAAATCTTCGTAAACTAAATCACACGTGTATATGTTGATATTTAAGAGATATACAGTTAAGAAAATCAAGGGCAATGGTGATATATATGCGGATAGGCACCTAAAAAAACACTCAACAAATGGCTACAATTTAAGGAATGTGTTTAGTGACGGCATCAGATTCCTAATTGATGGAGAAAGTTCTGGTGGTAAGAAAAACTGCTTCTAGGAGGTTGTCAAATGTTTTCGCTTGACGATTCCATTCTTGGGTGGTTGGTTTGGCCCTTGTTCCTGTAACTCGAATCCTAGCCCAGTATATTCCATTTTAATTTTACACCATTGTGAACCTTACGCCTTTTTTATTCTTTGATCGAGTTTCTCGGCATTGAAAAATCTTCGTAAACTAAATCACACGTGTATATGTTGATATTTAAGAGATATACAGTCAAGAAAATCAAGGGCAATGGTGATATATATAAGGATGAGACACCGAAAAAAACACTCAACAAATGGCTACAATTTAAGGAATGTGTTTAGTGACGGCATCAGATTCCTAATTGATGGAGAAAGTTCTGGTGGTAAGAAAAGCTGCTTCTAGGAGGTTGTCAAGTGTTTTCTCTCGACGATTCCATTCTTGTGTGGTTGGTTTGGCCCTTGTTCCTGTAACTCGAATCCTAGCCCGGTATATCCCATTTTAATTTTACACCATTGTGAACCTTACACCTTTTTTACTCTCTGATCGAGATTCTCGGCATTGAAAAATCTTCGTAAACTAAATCACACGTGTATATGTTAATATTTAAGAGATATTCAGTCAAGAAAATCAAGGGCAATGGTGATATATATGCGGATTAGACACCAAAAAAACACTCAACAAATGGCTACAATTTAAGGAATGTGTTTAGTGACGGCATCAGATTCCTAATTGATGGAGAAAGTTCTGGTGGTAAGAAAAGCTGCTTCTAGGAGGTTGTCAAGTGTTTTCGCTCGACGATTCCATTCTTGTGTGGTTGGTTTGGCCCTTGTTCCTGTAACTCGAATCCTAGCCCGGTATATCCCATTTTAATTTTACACCATTGTGAACCTTACGCCTTTTTTACTCTCTGATCGAGGTTCTCGGCATTGAAAAATCTTCGTAAACTAAATCACACGTGTATATATTGATATTTAAGAGATATACAGTCAAGAAAATCAAGGGCAATGGTGATATATATGCGGATTAGACACCAAAAAAACACTCAACAAATGGCTACAATTTAAGTAATGTGTTTAGTGACGGCATCAGATTCTTGATTGATGGAGAAAGGTGTGGTGGCAAGAAAAGCTGCTTCTAGGAGGTTTTCAAGTGTTTTAGCGCGACGATTCCATTCTTGGGTGGTTGGTTTGGCCCTTGTTCCTGTAACTCGAATCCTAGCCCGGTATATCCCATTTTAATTTTACACCATTGTGAAACTTACGCCTTTTTTGCTCTTTGATCGAGGTTCTCGGCATTGAAAAATCTTCGTAAACTAAATCCCACGTGTATATGTTGACATTTAAGAGATATACAGTCAAGAAAATCAAGGGCAATCGTGATATATATGCGGATTAGACACCAAAAAAAACACTCAACAAATGGCTAGAATTTAAGGAATATGTTTAGTGACGGCATCAGATTCCTAATTGATGGAGAAAGGTCTGGTGGTAAGAAAAGCTGCTTCTAGGAGGTTGTCAAGTGTTTTCTCTCAACGATTCCATTATTGGGTGGTTGGTTTGGCCCTTGTTCCTGTAACTCGAATCCTAGCCCGGTATATCCCATTTTAATTTTACACCATTGTGAACCTTACGCCTTTTTTACTCTCTAATCGAGATTCTCGGCATTGAAAAATCTTTGTAAACTAAATCACGCGTGTATATGTTGATATTTAAGATATATACAGTCAAGAAAATCATGGGCAATTGTGATATATATGCGGATTAGACACCAAAAAAACACTCAACAAATGGCTACAATTTAAGGAATGTGTTTAGTGACGGCATCAGATTCCAAAGTGTTGGAGAATGGTCTGGTGGCAAGAAAAGCTGCATCTAGGAGGTTGTCAAATGTTTTCGTTCGACGATTCCATTCTTGGGTGGTTGGTTTGGCCCTTGTTCCTGTAACTCGAATCCTAGCCCGGTATATCCCATTTTAATGTTACACCATTGTGAACCTTACGCCTTTTTTACTCTTTGATCGAGGTTCTCGGCATTGAAAGTCTTCGTAAACTAAATCACACGTGTATATGTTGACATTTAAGAGATATACAGTGAAGAAAATAAAGGGCAATGGTGATATATATGCGGATTAGACACCAAAAAAAACACTCAACAAATGGCTAGAATTTAAGGAATATGTTTAGTGACGGCATCAGATTCCTAATTGATGGAGAAAGGTCTTGTGGTAAGAAAAGCTGCTTCTAGGAGGTTGTCAAGTGTTTTCGCTCGACGATTCCATTCTTGGGTGGTTGGTTTGGCCCTTGTTCCTGTAACTCGAATCCTAGCCCGGTATATCCCATTTTAATTTTACACCATTGTGAACCTTACGCCTTTTTTACTCTCTGATCCAGGTTCTCGACATTGAAAAATCTTCGTAAACTAAATCACACGTGTACATGTTGACATTTAAGAGATATACAGTCAAGAAAATCAAGGGCAATGGTGATATATATGCGGATAGGCACCTAAAAAAAACACTCAACAATTGGCTACAATTTAAGGAATGTGTTTAGTGACGGCATCAGATTCCTAATTGATGGAGAAAGGTCTGGTGGCAAGAAAAGCTGCTTCTAGGAGGTTTTCAAGTGTTTTCTCTCGACGATTCCATTCTTGGGTGGTTGGTTTGGCCCTTGTTCCTGTACCTCGAATCCTAGCCCGGTATATCCCATTTTAATTTTACACCATTGTGAACCTTACGCCTTTTTTACTCTCTGATCGAGGTTCTCGGCATTGAAAAAAATCTTCGTAAACTAAATCACACATGTATATGTTGACATTTAAGAGATATACAATCAAGAAAATCAAGGGCAATGGTGATATATATGCGGATTAGACACCAAAAAAAACACTCAACAAATGGCTACAATTTAAGGAATGTGTTTAGTGACGGCATCATATTCCTAATTGATGGAGAAAGGTCTGGTGGCAAGAAAAGCTGCTTCTAGGAGGTTGTCAAGTGTTTTCGCTCGACGATTCCATTCTTGGGTGGTTGGTTTGGACTTTGTTCTTGTAACTCGAATCCGAGCCCGGTATATCCCATTTTAATTTTACACCATTGTGAACCTTACGCCTTTTTTACTCTCTGATCGAGGTTCTCGGCATTGAAAATCTTCGTAAACTAAATCACACATGTATATGTTGATATTTAAGAGATATACAGTCAAGAAAATCAAGGGCAATGGTGATATATATGCGGTTTAGACACCAAAAAAAACACTAAACAAATGGCTACAATTTAAGGAATGTGTTTAGTGACGGCATTAGATTCCTAATTGATAGAGGAAGGTCTGGTGGTATGACAAGCTGCTTCTAGGAGGTTGTCAAGTGTTTTCGCTCGACGATTCCATTCTTGGGTGGTTGGTTTGGCCATTGTTCCTGTAACTCGAATCCTAGCCCGTTATATCCCATTTTAATCTTACCCCATTGTGAACCTTACGCCTTTTTTACTCTCTGATCGAGGTTCTCGGCAATGAAAAATCTTCGTAAACTAAATCGCACGTGTATATGTCGACATTTAAGAGATATACAGTCAAGAAAATCAAGGGCAATGGTGATATATATATGCGGATTAGACACCAAAAAAAACACTCAACAAATGGCTACAATTTAAGGAATGTGTTTAGTGACGGCATCAGATTCCTAATTGATGGAGAAAGTTCTGGTGGTAAGAAAAGCTGCTTCTAGGAGGTTGTCAAGTGTTTTCGCTCGACGATTCCATTCTTGTGTGGTTGGTTTGGCCCTTGTTCCTGTAACTCGAATCCTAGCCCGGTATATCCCATTTTAATTTTACACCATTGTGAACCTTACATCTTTTTTACTCTCTGATCGAGATTCTCGGCATTGAAAAATCTTCGTAAACTAAATCACACGTGTTAATGTTGATATTTAAGAGATATACAGTCAAGAAAATCAAGGGCAATGGTGATATATATGCGGATTAGACACCAAAAAACACTCAACAAATGGCTACAATTTAAGGAATGTGTTTAGTGACGGCATAAGATTCCTAATTGATGGAGAAAGGTCTGGTGGCAAGAAAAGCTGCTTCTAGGAGGTTGTCAAATGTTTTCGTTCGATGATTCCATTCTTGGGTGGTTGGTTTGGCCCTTGTTCCTGTAACTCGAATCCTAGCCCGGTATATCCCATTTTAATGTTACACCGTTGTGAACCTTACGCCTTTTTTACTCTTTGATCGAGGTTCTCGGCATTGAAAGTCTTCGTAAACTAAATCACACGTGTGTATGTTGACATTTAAGAGATATACAGTCATGAAAATCAAGGGCAATCGTGATATATATGCGGATTAGACACCAAAAAAAACACTCAACAAATGGCTAGAATTTAAGGAATACGTTTAGTGACGACGACAGATTCCAAATTGATGGAGAAAGGTCTGGTGGTAAGAAAAGCTGCTTCTAGGAGGTTGTCAAGTGTTTTCGCTCGACGATTCCATTCTTGGGTGGTTGGTTTGGCCCTTGTTCCTGTAACTCGAATCCTAGCCCGGTATATACCATTTTAATTTTAGACCATTGTGAACCTTACGCCTTTTTTACTCTCTGATCGAGGTTCTCGGCATTGAAAAATCTTCGTAAACTAAATCACACGTGTACATGTTGACATTTAAGAGATATACAGTCAAGAAAATCAAGGTCAATGGTGATATATATGCGGATTAGACACAAAAAAAAAATTCAACAAATGGCTACAATTTAAGGAATGTGTTTAGTGAAGGCATCAGATTCCTAATTGATGGATAAAGGTCTGGTGGCAAGAAAAGCTGCTTTTAGGAGGTTGTCAAGTGTTTTCGCTCGACGATTCCATTCTTGAATGGTTGGTTTGGCCCTTGTTCCTGTAACTCGAATCCTAGCCCGGTATACCCCATTTTAATTTTACACCATTGTGAACCTTACGCCTTTTTTACTCTCTGATCGAGGTTCTCGGCATTGAAAAATCTTCGTAAACTAATTCACACATGTATATGTTGATATTTAAGAGATATACAATCAAGAAAATCAAGGGCAATGGTGATATATATGCGGATTATACACCCAAAAAAACACTCAACAAATGGCTACAATTTAAGGAATGTGTTTAGTGACGGCATCAGATTCCTAATTGTTGTAGAAAGGTCTGGTGGCAACAAAAGCTGCTTCTAGCAGGTTGTCAAGTGTTTTCGCTCGACGATTCTATTCTTGGGTGGTTGGTTTTGCCCTTGTTCCTGTAACTCGATTCCTAGCCCGGTATATCCCATTTTATTTTTACACCATTGTGAACCTTACGCCTTTTTTACTCTCTGATCGAGGTTCTCGGCATTGAAAAATCTTCGTAAACTAAATCACACGTGTATATGTTGACATTTAAGAGATATACAGTCAAGAAAATCAAGGGCAATGGTGATATATATGCGGATTAGACACCAAAAAAAACACTCAACAAATGGTTACAATTTAAGGAATGTGTTTAGTGACGGCATCAGATTCCTAATTGATGGAGAAAGGTCTGGTGGCAAGAAAAGCTGCTTCTAGGAGGTTGTCAAGTGTTTTCGCTCGACGATTCCATTCTTGGGTGGTTGGTTTGGCCCTTGTTCCTGTAACTCGAATCCTAAACCGGTATATCCCATTTTAATTTTACACCATTGTGAACCTTACGCCTTTATAACTTTCTAATAGAGGTTCTCGGCATTGAAAAATCTTCGTAAACTAAATCACACGTGTATATGTTGACATTTAAGAGATATACAGTCAAGAAAATCAAGGGCAATGGTGATATATATGCGGATTAGACACCAAAAAAAACACTCAACAAATGGCTACAATTTAAGGAATGTGTTTAGTGACGGCATCAGATTCCAAATTGATGAAAAAGGTCTGGTGGCAAGAAAAGCTGCTTCTAGGAGGTTGTCAAGTGTTTTCACTCGACGATTCCATTCTTAGGTGGTTGGTTTGGCCCTTGTTCCTGTAACTCGAATCCTAGCCCGGTATATCCCATTTTAGTTTTACACCATTGTGAACCTTACGCCTTTTTTACTCTCTGATCGAGGTTCTCGGCATTGAAAAATCTTCGTAAACTAAATCACACGTGTATATGTTGACATATAAGAGATATACAATCAAGAAAATCAAGGGAAATGGTGATATATATGCGGATTAGACACCAAAAAAAAAACACTCAATAAATGGCTTCAATTTAAGGAATGTGTTTAGTGACGGCATCATATTCCTAATTAATGGAGAAAGGTCTTGTGGCAAGAAAAGCTACTTCTAGGAGGTTGTCAAGTGTTTTCGCTCGACGATTCTATTCTTGGGTGGTTGGTTTGGCCCTTGTTCCTGTAACTCGAATCCTAGCCCTTTCTCCGTCAATTAGGAATCGGATGCCGTCACTAAACACATTCCTTAAATTGTAGCCATTTGTTGAGTGTTTTTTTCGTGTCTAATCCGCATATCTATCACCATTGCCCATGATTTTCTTGACTGTATATCTCTTAAATATCAACATATACACGTGTGATTTAATTTACGAAGGTTTTTCAATGCCGAGAACCTCGATCAGAGAGTAAAAAAGGCGTAAGGTTCACAATGGTGTAAGATTAAAATGGGATATACCGGGCTATGATTCGAGTTACGGGAACAAGGGCCATACCAACCACCCAAGAATGGAATCGTCGAGCGAAAACACTTGACAACCTCCTAGAAGCAGCTTTTCTTGCCACCAGACCTTTCTCCAACAATTAGGAATCTGATGCCGTTACTAAACACATTCCTTAAATTGTAGCCATTTGTTGAGTGTTTTTTTTTTGTGTCAAATCCGCATATATATCACCATTGCCCTTGATTTTCTTGACTGTATATCTCTTAAATATCAACATATACACGTGTGATTTAGTTTACGAAGATTTTTAAATGCCGAGAACCTCGATCAGAGAGTAAAAAAGGCGTAAGGTTCACAATGGTGTAAAATTAAAATTGGATATACCGGGCTAGGATTCGAGTTACAGGAACAAGGGCCAAACCAACTACCCAAGAATGGAATCATCGAGCGAAAACACTTGACAACCTCCTAGAAGCAGCTATTCTTACCACCAGACCTTTCTCCATCAATTATGAATCTGATGCCGTCACTAAACACATTCCTTAAATTGTAGCCATTTGTTGAGTGTTTTTTTTTGTGTCTAATCCGCATATATATCACCATTGCCCTTGATTTTCTTGACTGTATATCTCTTAAATATCAACATATACACGTGTCATTTAGTTTACGAAGATTTTTCAATGCCGAGAACCTCGATCAGAAAGTAAAAAAGGCATAAAGTTCACAATGGTGTAAGATTAAAATGGGATATACCGGGCTATGATTCGAGTTACAGGAACAAGGGCCAAACCAACCACCTAAGAATAGAATCGTCGAGCGAAAACACTTGACAACCTCCTAGAAGCAGCTTTTCTTGCCACCAGACCTTTCTCCATCAATTAGGAATCTGATGCCGTCGCTAAACACATTCCTTAAATTGTAGCCATTTGTTGAGTGTTTTTTTTTCTAATCCGCATATATATCACCATTGCCCTTGATTTTCTAGACTGTATATCTCTTAAATATCAACATATACACGTGTGATTTAGTTTACGAAGATTTTTCAATTCCGAGAACCTCGATCAGAGAGTAAAAAAGGCGTAAGGTTCACAATGGTGTAAAATCAAAATGGGATACACCGGGCTAGGATTCGAGTTACTGGAACATGGGCCAAACCAACCACCCAAGAATGGAATCGTCGAGCGAAAACACTTGACAACCTCCTAGAAGCAGCTTTTCTTGCCACCAGACCTTTCTACGTCAATTACGAATCTGATGCCGTCACTAAACACATTCCATAAATTGTAGCCATTTGTTGAGTGTTTTTTTGGGTGTCTAATCCGCATATCTATCACCATTGCCCTAGATTTTCTTGACTGTATATCTCTTAAATATCAACATATACACGTGTGATTTAGTTTACGAAGATTTTTCAATTCCGAGAACCTCGATCAGAGAGTAAAAAAGGCGTAAGGTTCACAATGGTGTAAAACTAAAATGGGATATACCGGGCTAGGATTCGAGTTACAGGAACAAGGGCCAAACCAACCACCCAAGAATGGAATCATCGAGCGAAAACACTTGACAACCTCCTAGAAGCAGCTTCTCTTGCCACCAGACCTTTCTCCATCAATTAGTAATCTGATGCCGTCACTAAACACATTCCTTAAATTGTAGCCATTTGTTGAGTGTTTTTTTTTTGGTGTCTAATCCGCATATATATCACCATTGCCCTTGATTTTCTTCACTGTATATCTCTTAAATGTCAACATATACACGTGTGATTTAGTTTACGAAGATTTTCAATGCCGAGAACCTCGATCAGAGAGTAAAAAAGGCGTAAGGTTCACAATGGTGTAAGATTAAAATGGGATATACCGGGCTAGAATTCGAGTTACAGGAACAAGGGCCAAACCAACCACCCAAGAATGGAATCGTCGAGCGAAAACACTTGACAACCTCCTAGAAACAGCTTTTCTTGCCACCAGACATTTCTCCATCAATTAGAAATCTGATGCCGTCGCTAAACACATTCCTTAAATTGTAGCCATTTGTTGAGTGTTTTTTTTTTCTAATCCGCATATATATCACCATTGCCCTTGATTTTCTAGACTGTATATCTCTTAAATATCAACATATACACGTGTGATTTAGTTTACGAAGATTTTTCAATTCCGAGAACCTCGATCAGAGAGTAAAAAAGGCGCAAGGTTCACAATGGTGTAAAATCAAAATGGGATACACCGGGCTAGGATTCGAGTTACTGGAACATGGGCCAAACCAACCACCCAAGAATGGAATCGTCGAGCGAAAACACTTGACAACCTCCTAGAAGCAGCTTTTCTTGCCACCAGACCTTTCTACGGCAATTACGAATCTGATGCCGTCACTAAACACATTCCATAAATTGTAGCCATTTGTTGAGTGTTTTTTTGGGTGTCTAATCCGCATATCTATCACCATTGCCCTAGATTTTCTTGACTGTATATCTCTTAAATATCAACATATACACGTGTGATTTAGTTTACGAAGATTTTTCAATTCCGAGAACCTCGATCAGAGAGTAAAAAAGGCGTAAGGTTCACAATGGTGTAAAACTAAAATGGGATATACCGGGCTAGGATTCGAGTTACAGGAACAAGGGCCAAACCAACCACCCAAGAATGGAATCATCGAGCGAAAACACTTGACAACCTCCTAGAAGCAGCTTCTCTTGCCACCAGACCTTTCTCCATCAATTAGTAATCTGATGCCGTCACTAAACACATTCCTTAAATTGTAGCCATTTGTTGAGTGTTTTTTTTTTGGTGTCTAATCCGCATATATATCACCATTGCCCTTGATTTTCTTCACTGTATATCTCTTAAATGTCAACATATACACGTGTGATTTAGTTTACGAAGATTTTCAATGCCGAGAACCTCGATCAGAGAGTAAAAAAGGCGTAAGGTTCACAATGGTGTAAGATTAAAATGGGATATACCGGGCTAGAATTCGAGTTACAGGAACAAGGGCCAAACCAACCACCCAAGAATGGAATCGTCGAGCGAAAACACTTGACAACCTCCTAGAAACAGCTTTTCTTGCCACCAGACATTTCTCCATCAATTAGAAATCTGATGCCGTCGCTAAACACATTCCTTAAATTGTAGCCATTTGTTGAGTGTTTTTTTTTTCTAATCCGCATATATATCACCATTGCCCTTGATTTTCTAGACTGTATATCTCTTAAATATCAACATATACACGTGTGATTTAGTTTACGAAGATTTTTCAATTCCGAGAACCTCGATCAGAGAGTAAAAAAGGCGCAAGGTTCACAATGGTGTAAAATCAAAATGGGATACACCGGGCTAGGATTCGAGTTACTGGAACATGGGCCAAACCAACCACCCAAGAATGGAATCGTCGAGCGAAAACACTTGACAACCTCCTAGAAGCAGCTTTTCTTGCCACCAGACCTTTCTACGTCAATTACGAATCTGATGCCGTCACTAAACACATTCCATAAATTGTAGCCATTTGTTGAGTGTTTTTTTGGGTGTCTAATCCGCATATCTATCACCATTGCCCTAGATTTTCTTGACTGTATATCTCTTAAATATCAACATATACACGTGTGATTTAGTTTACGAAGATTTTTCAATTCCGAGAACCTCGATCAGAGAGTAAAAAAGGCGTAAGGTTCACAATGGTGTAAAACTAAAATGGGATATACCGGGCTAGGATTCGAGTTACAGGAACAAGGGCCAAACCAACCACCCAAGAATGGAATCATCGAGCGAAAACACTTGACAACCTCCTAGAAGCAGCTTCTCTTGCCACCAGACCTTTCTCCATCAATTAGTAATCTGATGCCGTCACTAAACACATTCCTTAAATTGTAGCCATTTGTTGAGTGTTTTTTTTTTGGTGTCTAATCCGCATATATATCACCATTGCCCTTGATTTTATTCACTGTATATCTCTTAAATGTCAACATATACACGTGTGATTTAGTTTACGAAGATTTTCAATGCCGAGAACCTCGATCAGAGAGTAAAAAAGGCGTAAGGTTCACAATGGTGTAAGATTAAAATGGGATATACCGGGCTAGAATTCGAGTTACAGGAACAAGGGCCAAACCAACCACCCAAGAATGGAATCGTCGAGCGAAAACACTTGACAACCTCCTAGAAACAGCTTTTCTTGCCACCAGACATTTCTCCATCAATTAGAAATCTGATGCCGTCGCTAAACACATTCCTTAAATTGTAGCCATTTGTTGAGTGTTTTTTTTTTCTAATCCGCATATATATCACCATTGCCCTTGATTTTCTTGATTGTATATCTCTTAAATATCAACATATACACGTGTGATTTAGTTTATGAATATTTTTCAAAGCCGAGAACCTCGTTCAGAGAGTAATAAAGGCGTAAGGTTCACAATGGTGTAAAATTAAAATTGGATATACCGGGCTAGGATTCGAGTTACAGGAACAAGGGCCAAACCAACCACCCAAGAATGGAATCGTCGAGCGAAAACACTTGACAACCTCCTAGAAGCAGCTATTCTTACCACCAGACCTTTCTCCATCAATTATGAATCTGATGCCGTCACTAAACACATCCTTAAATTGTAGCCATTTGTTGAGTGTTTTTTTTGTGTCTAATCCGCATATATATCACCATTGCCCTTGATTTTCTTGACTGTATATCTCTTAAATATCAACATATACACGTGTGATTTAGTTTATGAAGATTTTTCAATGCCGAGAACCTCGATCAGAGAGTAAAAAAGGCGTAAGGTTCACAATGGTGTAAAATTAAAATGGGATATACCGGGCTTGGATTCGAGTTACAGGAACAAGGGCCAAACCAACCACACAAGAATGGAATTGTCGAGCGAAAACACTTGACAACCTCCTAGAAGCAGCTTTTCTTGCCACCAGACATTTCTCCATCAATTAGGAATCTGATGCCGTCACTAAACACATTCCTAAAATAGTAGCCATTTGTTGAGTGTTTTTTTTTGGTGTCTCATCCGCATATATATCACCATTGCCCTTGATTTTCTTGATTGTGTACCTCTTAAATATCAACATATACACGTGTGATTTAGTTTACGAAGATTTTTCAATGCCGAGAACCTAGATTAGAGAGTACAAAAGGCGTAAGTTTCACAATGGTGTAAAATTAAAATGGGATATACCGGGCTAGGATTCAAGTTACAGGAACAAGGGCCAAACCAACCACCCAAGAATAGAATCGTCGAGCGAAAACATTTGACAACCTCCTAGAAGCAGCTTTTCTTGCCACTAGACCTTTCTCCATCAATTAGGAATTTGATGCCGTCACTAAACACATTCCTTAAATTGTAGCAATTTGTTGAGTGTTTTTTTTTGTTTCTGATCCGCATATATATCACATTGCCCTTGATTTTCTTTACTGTATATCTCTTAAATATCAACATATACACGTGTGATTTAGTTTACGAAGATTTTTCAATGCCGAGAACCTCGCTCAAAGAGTAAAAAAGGCGTAAGGTTCACAATGGTGTAAGATCAAAATGGGATATACCGGGCTAGAATTCGAGTTACAGGAACAAGGGCCAAACCAACCAACCAAGAATGGAATCGTCGAGCGAAAACACTTGACAACCTCCTAGAAACAGCTTTTCTTGCCACCAGACATTTCTCCATCAATTAGAAATCTGATGCCGTCGCTAAACACATTCCTTAAATTGTAGCCATTTGTTGAGTGTTTTTTTTTCTAATCCGCATATATATCACCATTGCCCTTGATTTTCTTGATTGTATATCTCTTAAATATCAACATATACACGTGTGATTTAGTTTATGAATATTTTTCAAAGCCGAGAACCTCGTTCAGAGAGTAATAAAGGCGTAAGGTTCACAATGGTGTAAAATTAAAATTGGATATACCGGGCTAGGATTCGAGTTACAGGAACAAGGGCCAAACCAACCACCCAAGAATGGAATCGTCGAGCGAAAACACTTGACAACCTCCTAGAAGCAGCTATTCTTACCACCAGACCTTTCTCCATCAATTATGAATCTGATGCCGTCACTAAACACATCCTTAAATTGTAGCCATTTGTTGAGTGTTTTTTTTGTGTCTAATCCGCATATATATCACCATTGCCCTTGATTTTCTTGACTGTATATCTCTTAAATATCAACATATACACGTGTGATTTAGTTTATGAAGATTTTTCAATGCCGAGAACCTCGATCAGAGAGTAAAAAAGGCGTAAGGTTCACAATGGTGTAAAATTAAAATGGGATATACCGGGCTTGGATTCGAGTTACAGGAACAAGGGCCAAACCAACCACACAAGAATGGAATTGTCGAGCGAAAACACTTGACAACCTCCTAGAAGCAGCTTTTCTTGCCACCAGACATTTCTCCATCAATTAGGAATCTGATGCCGTCACTAAACACATTCCTAAAATAGTAGCCATTTGTTGAGTGTTTTTTTTGGTGTCTCATCCGCATATATATCACCATTGCCCTTGATTTTCTTGATTGTGTACCTCTTAAATATCAACATATACACGTGTGATTTAGTTTACGAAGATTTTTCAATGCCGAGAACCTAGATTAGAGAGTACAAAAGGCGTAAGTTTCACAATGGTGTAAAATTAAAATGGGATATACCGGGCTAGGATTCAAGTTACAGGAACAAGGGCCAAACCAACCACCCAAGAATAGAATCGTCGAGCGAAAACATTTGACAACCTCCTAGAAGCAGCTTTTCTTGCCACTAGACCTTTCTCCATCAATTAGGAATTTGATGCCGTCACTAAACACATTCCTTAAATTGTAGCAATTTGTTGAGTGTTTTTTTTTGTTTCTGATCCGCATATATATCACATTGCCCTTGATTTTCTTTACTGTATATCTCTTAAATATCAACATATACACGTGTGATTTAGTTTACGAAGATTTTTCAATGCCGAGAACCTCGCTCAAAGAGTAAAAAAGGCGTAAGGTTCACAATGGTGTAAGATCAAAATGGGATATACCGGGCTAGAATTCGAGTTACAGGAACAAGGGCCAAACCAACCAACCAAGAATGGAATCGTCGAGCGAAAACACTTGACAACCTCCTAGAAGCAGCTTTTCTTGCCACCAGACCTTTCTCCGTCAATTAGGAATTGGATGCCGTCACTAAACACATTCCTTAAATTGTAGCCATTTGTTGAGTGTTTTTTTTCGTGTCTAATCCGCATATCTATCACCATTGCCCATGATTTTCTTGACTGTACATCTCGTAAATATCAACATATACATGTGTGATTTAGTTTACGAATATTTTTCAATGCCGAGAACATTGATCATAGAATAAAAAAGGCGTAAGGTTCACAATGGTGTAAAATTAAAATTGGATATACCGGGCTAGGATTCGAGTTACAGGAACAAGGGCCAAACCAACCACCCTAGAATGGAATCGTCGAGCGAAAACACTTGACAACCTCCTAGAAGCAGCTTTTCTTACCACCAGACCTTTCTCCATCAATTATGAATCTGATGCCGTCACTAAACACATTCCTTAAATTTTAGCCATTTGTTGAGTGTTTTTTTTGTCTAATCCGCTTATATATCACCATTGCCCTTGATTTTCTTGACTGTATATCTATTAAATATCAACATATACACGTGTGATTTAGTTTAAGAAGATTTTTCAATGCCGAGAACCTCGATCAGAGAGTAAAAAAGGCGTAAGGTTCACAATGGTGTAAGATTAAAATGGGATATACCGGGCTAGGATTCGAGTTACAGGAACAAGGGCCAAACCAGCCACCCAAGAATGGAATTGTCGAGCGAAAACACTTGAAAACCTCCTAGAAGCAGCTTTTCTTACCACCAGACCTTTCTCCATCAATTAGGAATCTGATGCCGTCACTAAACACATTCCTTAAATTGTAGCTATTTGTTGAGTGTTTTTTTTTTGGTGTATACTCCGCAAATATATCACCATTGCCCATGATTTTCTTGACTGTATATCTCTTAAATATCAACATATACACGTGTGATTTAGTTTACAAAGATTTTTCAATGCCGAGAACCTCGATCAGAGAGTAAAAAAAGGCGTAAGGTTCACAATGGTGTAAGATTAAAATGGGATATACCGGGCTAGGATTCGAGTTTCAGGAACAAGGGCCAAACCAGCCACCCAAGAATGGAATCGTCGAGCCAAAACACTTGACAACCTCCTAGAAGCAGGTTTTCTTACCACCAGACCTTTCTCCATCAATTAGGAATCTGATGCCGTCACTAAACACATTCCTTAAATTGTAGTCATTTGTTGAGTGTTTTTTTTTTTGGTGTCTACTCCGCAAATATATCACCATTGCCCTTGATTTTCTTGACTGTATATCTCTTAAATATCAACATATACACGTGTGATTTCGTTTACGAAGATTTTTCAATGCCGAGAACCTCCATCAGAGAGTAAAAAAATGGCGTAAGGTTCATAATGGTGTAAAATTAAAATGAGATATACCGGGCTTGGATTCGAGTTACAGGAACAAGGGCCAAACCAACCACCCAAGAATGGAATCGTCGAGCGAAAACACTTCACAACCTCCTAGAAGCAGCTTTTCTTGCCACCAGACCTTTCTCCATCAATTAGGAATCTGATGTCGTCACTAAACACATTCCTTAAATTGTAGCCATTTGTTGAGTGTTTTTTTTGTGTCTAATCCGCATATATATCACCATTGCCCTTGATTTTCTTGACTGTATATCTCTTAAATATCAACATATACACGTGTGATTTAGTTTACGAAGATTTTTCAATGCTGAGAACCTCGATCAGAAAGTAAAAAAGGCTTAAGGTTCACAATGGTGTAAAATTAAAATGGGATATACCGGGCTAGGATTCGAGTTACAGGAACAATAGCCAAACCAACCACCCAAGAATGGAATCGTCGAGCGAAAACGCTTGACAACCTCCTAGAAGCAGCTTTTCTTGCCACCAGTCCTTTCTCCATCAATTAGGAATCTGATGCCGTCACTAAACACATTCCATAAATTGTAGCCATTTGTTGAGTTTTTTTTTGGTGTCTAATCCGCATATATATCACATTGCCCTTGATTTTCATGACTGCATATCTCTTAAATGTCAACATATACACGTGTGATTTAGTTTACGAAGATTTTTCAATGCCGAGAACCTCGGTCAGAGAGTAAAAAAGGCGTCAGGTTCACAATAGTGTAAAATTAAAACGGGATATATCGGGCTAGGATCCGAGTTATAGGAACAAGGGCCAAACCAACCACCCAAGAATGGAATCGTCGAGCGAAAACACTTGACAACCTCCTAGAAGCACCTTTTCTTACCATCAGACCTTTCTCCATCAATTAGGAATCTGATGCTGTCACTAAACACATTCCTTAAATTGTAGCCATTTGTTGAGTGTTTTTTTTTTGGTGTCTAATCCGCATATATATCACCATTGCCCTTGATTTTCTTGACTGTATATCTCTTAAATGTCAACATATACACGTGTCATTTAGTTTACGAAGATTTTTCAATGCCGAGAACCTCGATCAGAGAGTAAAAAAAGGCGTAAGGTTCACAATGGTGTAAGATTAAAATGGGATATACCGGGCTAGAATTCGAGTTACAGGAACAAGGGCCAAACCGGCCACCCAAGAATGGAATCGTCGAGCCAAAACACTTGACAACCTCCTAGAAGCAGCTTTTCTTACCACCAGACCTTTCTCCATCAATTAGGAATCTGATGCCGTCACTAAACACATTCCTTAAATTGTAGTCATTTGTTGAGTGTTTTTTTTTTGGTGTCTACTCCGCAAATATATCACCATTGCCCTTGATTTTCTTGACTGTATATCTCTTAAATATCAACATATACACGTGTGATTTCGTTTACGAAGATTTTTCAATGCCGAGAACCTCGATCAGAGAGTAAAAAATGGCGTAAGGTTCACAATGGTGTAAAATTAAAATGAGATATACCGGGCTTGGATTCGAGTTACAGGAACAAGGGCCAAACCAACCACCCAAGAATGGAATCGTCGAGCGAAAACACTTCACAACCTCCTAGAAGCAGCTTTTCTTGCCACCAGACCTTTCTCCATCAATTAGGAATCTGATGTCGTCACTAAACACATTCCTTAAATTGTAGCCATTTGTTGAGTGTTTTTTTTGTGTCTAATCCGCATATATATCACCATTGCCCTTGATTTTCTTGACTGCATATCTCTTAAATATCAACATATACACGTGTGATTTAGTTTATGAAGATTTTTCAATGCTGAGAACCTCGATCAGAAAGTAAAAAAGGCTTAAGGTTCACAATGGTGTAAAATTAAAATGGGATATACCGGGCTAGGATTCGAGTTACAGGAACAATAGCCAAACCAACCACCCAAGAATGGAATCGTCGAGCGAAAACGCTTGACAACCTCCTAGAAGCAGCTTTTCTTGCCACCAGTCCTTTCTCCATCAATTAGGAATCTGATGTCGTCACTAAACACATTCCATAAATTGTAGCCATTTGTTGAGTTTTTTTTTGGGGTCTAATCCGCATATATATCACATTGCCCTTGATTTTCTTGACTGCATATCTCTTAAATGTCAACATATACACGTGTGATTTAGTTTACGAAGATTTTTCAATGCCGAGAACCTCGGTCAGAGAGTAAAAAAGGCGTCAGGTTCACAATAGTGTAAAATTAAAACGGGATATATCGGGCTAGGATCCGAGTTATAGGAACAAGGGCCAAACCAACCACCCAAGAATGGAATCGTCGAGCGAAAACACTTGACAACCTCCTAGAAGCACCTTTTCTTACCATCAGACCTTTCTCCATCAATTAGGAATCTGATGCTGTTACTAAACACATTCCTTAAATTGTAGCCATTTGTTGAGTGTTTTTTTTGGTGTCTAATCCGCATATATATCACCATTGCCCTTGATTTTCTTGACTGTATATCTCTTAAATGTCAACATATACGCGTGTGATTTAGTTTACGAAGATTTTTCAATGCCGAGAACCTCGATTAGAGAGTAAAAAAGGCGTAAGGTTCACAATGGTGTAAGATTAAAATTGGATATACCGGGCTAGGATTCGAGTTACAGGAACAAGGGCCAAAACCAACCACCCAAGAATGGAATCGTCGAGCGAAAACATTTGACAACCTCCTAGAAGCAGCTTTTCTTACCACTAGACCTTTCTCCATCAATTAGGAATCTGATGCCATCACTAAACACATTCCTTAAATTGTAGCCATTTGTTGAATGTTTTTTTTTGGTGTCTAATCCACATATATATCACCATTGCCCTTGATTTTCTTGACTGTATATCTCTTAAATATCAACATATACACGTGTGATTTAGTTTATGAATATTTTTCAATGCCGAGAACCTCGATCAGAGAGTAAAAAAGGCGTAAGGTTCACAATGGTGTAAAATTAAAATTGGACATACCGGGCTAGGATTCGAGTTACAGGAACAAGGGCCAAACCAACCACCCAAGAATGGAATCGTCGAGCGAAAACACTTGACAACCTCCTAGAAGCAGCTATTCTTTCCACCAGACCTTTCTCCATCAATTATGAATCTGATGCCGTCACAAAACACATCCTTAAATTGTAGCCATTTGTTGAGTGTTTTTTTTGTGTCTAATCCGCATATATATCACCATTGTCCTTGATTTTCTTGACTGTATATCTCTTAAAAATCAACATATACACGTGTGATTTAGTTTACGAAGAGTTTTCAATGCCGAGAACCTCGATCAGAGAGTAAAAAAGGCGTAAGGTTCACAATGGTGTAAAATTAAAATGGGATATACCGGGCTAGGATTCGAGTTACAGGAATAAGGGCCAAACCAACCACCCAAGAATGGAATCGTTGAGCGAAAACACTTGACAACCTCCAAGATGCAGCTTTTCTTGTCACCAGACATTTCTCCATCAATTAGGAATCTGATGCCGTCACTAAACACATTCCTTAAATTGTAGCCATTTGTTGAGTGTTTTTTTTTTGTGTCTAATCCGCATATATATCACATTGCCCTTGATTTTCTTTACTGTATATCTCTTAAATATCAACATATACACGTGTGATTTAATTTACGAAGATTTTTAAATGCCGAGAACCTCGATCAGAGAGTAAAAAAGGGGTAAGGTTCAAAATGGTGTAAGATTAAAATGGGATATACCGGGCTATGATTCGAGTTACAGGAACAAGGGCCATACCAACCACCCAAGAATGGAATCGTCGAGCGAAAACACTTGACAACCTCCAAGATGCAGCTTTTCTTGCCACCAGACCTTTCTCCATCAATTATTAATCTGATGCCGTCACTAAACACATTCCTTAAATTGTAGCCCTTTGTTGAGTGTTTTTTTTTGTGACTAATCCGCATATATATCACCATTGCGCTTGATTTTCTTGACTGTATATCTCTTAAATATCAACATATACACGTGTGATTTAGTTTACGAAGATTTTTCAATGCCGAGAACCTCGATCAGAGAGTAAAAAAGGCATAAGGTTCACAATGGTGTAAGATTAAAATGGGATATACCGGGCTAGGATTCGAGTTACAGGAACAATAGACAAACCCACCACCCAAGAATGGAATTGTCGAGCGAAAACACTTGACAACCTCCTAGAAGCAGCTTTTCTTGCCACCAGACCTTTCTCCATCAATTAGGAATCTGATATCGTCACTAAACACATTCCTAAAACAGTTGCCATTTGTTGAGTGTTTTTTTTTTGTGTCCAATCCGCATATATATCACCGTTGCCCTTGATTTTCTTGATTGTATATCTCTTAAATATCAACATATACACGTGTGATTTAGTTTATGAAGATTTTTCAATGCCGAGAACCTCGGTCAGAGAGTAAAAAAGGCTTAAGGTTCACAATGGTGTAAAATTAAAATGGGATATACCGGGCTAGGATTCGAGTTATAGGAACAAGGGCCAAACCAACCACCCAAGAATGGAATCGTCTAGCGAAAACACTTGACAACCTCCTAGAAGCACCTTTTCTTACCACCAGACCTTTCTCCATCAATTAGAAATCTGATGCCGTCACTAAACACATTCCTTAAATTGTAGCCATTTGTTGAGTGTTTTTTTTGGTGTCTAATCCGCATGTATATCACCATAGTCCTTGATTTTCTTGACTGTATATCTCTTAAATGTCAACATATAGACGTGTGGTTTAGTTTACGAAAGTTTTTCAATGCCGAGAACCTTTATCAGAGAGTAAAAAAAGGCGTAAGGTTCACAATGGTGTAAAATTAAAATGGGATATACCGGGCTAGGATTCGAGTTACAGGAACAAGGGCCAAACCAACCACCCAAGAATGGAATCGTCGAGCGAAAACACTTGACAACCTCCAAGAAGCAGCTTTTCTTACCACCAGACCTTTCTCCATCAATTAGGAATCTGATGCCGTCACTAAACACATTCCTTAAATTGCAGCCATTTGTTGAGTGTTTTTTTTTGTGTCTAATCCGAATATATATCACCATTCCCCTTGATTTTCTTGACTGTATATCTCTTAAATATCAACATATACACGTGTGATTTAGTTTACGAAGATTTTTCAATGCCGAGAACCTCGATCAGAGAGTAAAAAAGGCGTAAGGTTCACAATGGGGTAAGATTAAAATCGGATATACCGGGCTAGGATTCGAGTTACAGGAACAAGGGCCAAACCGGCCACCCAAGAATGGAATCGTCGAGTGAAAACACTTGACAACCTCCTAGAAGCAGCTTTTCTTACCACCAGACCTTTTGTACATCAATTAGGAAACTGATGCCGTCACTAAACACATTCCTTAAATAGTAGCCATTTGTTGAGTGTTTTTTTTTTGTGTCTACTCCGCAAATATATCACCATTGCCCTTGATTTTCTTGACTGTATATCTCTTAAATATCAACATATACACGTGTGATTTAGTTTACGAAGATTTTTCAATGCCGAGAACCTCGATCAGAGAGTAAAAAAAGGCGTAAGGTTCACAATGGTGTAAAATTAAAAAGAGATATACCGGGCTAGGATTCGAGTTACAGGAACAAGGGCCAAACCAACCACCCAAGAATGGAATCGTCGAGCGAAAACACTTGACAACCTCCTAGAAGCAGCTTTTCTTACCACCAGACCTTTCTCCATCAATTAGGAATCTGATGCCGTCACTAAACACATTCCTTAAATTGCAGCCATTTGTTGAGTGTTTTTTTTGGTGTCTAATCCGCATATATATCACCATTCCCCTTGATTTTCTTGACTGTATATCTCTTAAATATCAACATATACACGTGTGATTTAGTTTACGAATATTTTTCAATGCCGAGAACCTCGATCAGAGAGTAAAAAGGGCGTAAGGTTCACAATGGTGTAAGATTAAAATCGGATATACCGGGCTAGGATTCGAGTTACAGGAACAAGGGCCAAACCAGCCACCCAAGAATGGAATCGTCGAGTGAAAACACTTGACAACCTCCTAGAAGCAGCTTTTCTTACCACCAGACCTTTTGTCCATCAATTAGGAAACTGATGCCGTCACTAAACACATTCCTTAAATTGTAGCCATTTGTTGAGTGTTTTTTTTTTGTGTCTACTCCGCAAATATATCACCATTGCCCTTGATTTTCTTGACTGTATATCTCTTAAATATCAACATATACACGTGTGATTTAGTTTACGAAGATTTTTCAATGCCGAGAACCTCGATCAGAGAGTAAAAAAAGGCTTAAGGTTCATAATGGTGTAAAATTAAAAAGAGATATACCGGGCTAGGATTCGAGTTACAGGAACAAGGGCCAAACCAACCACCCAAGAATGGAATCGTCGAGCGAAAACACTTGACAACCTCCTAGAAGCAGCTTTTCTTGCCACCAGACCTTTCTCCATCAATTAGGAATCTGATCCCGTCACTAAACACATTCCTTAAATTGTAGCCATTTGTTGTGTGTTTTTTTTGTGTCTAATCCGCATATATATCACCATTGCCCTTGATTTTCTTGACTGTATATCTCTTAAATATCAACATATACACGTGTGATTTAGTTTACAAAGATTTTTCAATGCTGAGAACCTCGATCAGAAAGTAAAAAAGGCTTAAGGTTCACAATGGTGTAAAATTAAAATGGGATATACCGGGCTAGGAATCGAGTTACAGGAACAATAGCCAAACCAACCACCCAAGAATGGAATCGTCGAGCGAAAACACTTGACAACCTCCTAGAACCAGCTTTTCTTGCCACCAGACCTTTCTACATTAATTAGGAATCTGATGCCGTCACTAAGCACATTCCATAAATTGTAGCCATTTGTTGAGTTTTTTTTTGGTGTCTGATCCGCATATATATCACATTGCCCTTGATTTTCTTGACTGTATATCTGTTAAATGTCAACATATACACGTGTGATTTAGTTTATGAAGATTTTTCAATGCCGAGAACGTCGGTCAGAGAGTAAAAAAGGCGTAAGGTTCACAATGGTGTAAAATTAAAACGGGATATACCGGGCTAGGATTCGAGTTATAGGAACAAGGGCTAAACCAACCACCCAAGAATGGAATCGTCGAGCAAAAACACTTGGCAACCTCCTAGAAGCACCTTTTCTTACCACCATACCTTTCTCTATCAATTAGAAATCTGATGCCGTCACTAAACACATTCTTTAAATTGTAGCCATTTGTTGAGTGTTTTTTTTTTGTGTCTAATCCGCATGTATATCACCGTAGTCCTTGATTTTCTTGACTGTATATCTCTTAAATGTCAACATATACACATGTGGTTTAGTTTACGAAAGTTTTTCAATGCCGAGAACCTCGATCAGAGAGTAAAAAAAGGCGAAAGGTTCACAATGGTGTAAAATTAAAATGGGATATACCGGGCTAGGATTCGAGTTACAGGAACAAGGGCTAAACCAACCACCCAAGAATAGAATCGTCGAGCGAAAACACTTGACAACCTCCTAGAAGCAGCTTTTCTTACCACCAGACCTTTTGTCCATCAATTAGGAAACTGATGCCGTCACTAAACACATTCCTTAAATTGTAGCCATTTGTTGAGTGTTTTTTTTTGTGTCTACTCCGCAAATATATAACCATTGCCCTTGATTTTCTTGACTGTATATCTCTTAAATATCAACATATACACGTGTGATTTAGTTTACGAAGATTTTTCAATGCCGAGAACCTCGATCAGAGAGTAAAAAAAGGCTTAAGGTTCATAATGGTGTAAAATTAAAAAGAGATATACCGGGCTAGGATTCGAGTTACAGGAACAAGGGCCAAACCAACCACCCAAGAATGGAATCGTCGAGCGAAAACACTTGACAACCTCCTAGAAGCAGCTTTTCTTGCCACCAGACCTTTCTCCATCAATTAGGAATCTGATCCCGTCACTAAACACATTCCTTAAATTGTAGCCATTTGTTGAGTGTTTTTTTTTGTGTCTAATCCGCATATATATCACCATTGCCCTTGATTTTCTTGACTGTATATCTCTTAGATATCAACATATACACGTGTGATTTAGTTTACGAAGATTTTTCAATGCTGAGAACCTCGATCAGAAAGTAAAAAAGGCTTAAGGTTCACAATGGTGTAAAATTAAAATGGGATATACCGGGCTAGGAATCGAGTTACAGGAACAATAGCCAAACCAACCACCCAAGAATGGAATCGTCGAGCGAAAACACTTGACAACCTCCTAGAACCAGCTTTTCTTGCCACCAGACCTTTCTACATCAATTAGGAATCTGATGCCGTCACTAAGCACATTCCATAAATTGTAGCCATTTGTTGAGTTTTTTTTTGGTGTCTAATCCGCATATATATCACATTGCCCTTGATTTTCTTGACTGTATATCTGTTAAATGTCAACATATACACGTGTGATTTAGTTTATGAAGATTTTTCAATGCCGAGAACGTCGGTCAGAGAGTAAAAAAGGCGTAAGGTTCACAATGGTGTAAAATTAAAACGGGATATACCGGGCTAGGATTCGAGTTATAGGAACAAGGGCTAAACCAACCACCCAAGAATGGAATCGTCGAGCAAAAACACTTGGCAACCTCCTAGAAGCACCTTTTCTTACCACCATACCTTTCTCTATCAATTAGAAATCTGATGCCGTCACTAAACACATTCTTTAAATTGTAGCCATTTGTTGAGTGTTTTTTTTTTGTGTCTAATCCGCATGTATATCACCATAGTCCTTGATTTTCTTGACTGTATATCTCTTAAATGTCAACATATACACATGTGGTTTAGTTTACGAAAGTTTTTCAATGCCGAGAACCTCGATCAGAGAGTAAAAAAAGGCGAAAGGTTCACAATGGTGTAAAATTAAAATGGGATATATCGGGCTAGGATTCGAGTTACAGGAACAAGGGCTAAACCAACCACCCAAGAATAGAATCGTCGAGCGAAAACACTTGACAACCTCCTAGAAGCAGCTTTTCTTACCACCAGACCTTTCTCCATCAATTAGGAATCTGATGCCGTCACTAAACACTTTCCTTAAATTGTAGCCATTTGTTGAGTGTTTTTTTGGTGTCTAATCCGCATATATATCACCATTGCCCTTGATTTTCTTGACTGTGTATATCTTAAATGTCAACATATACACGTGTGATTTAGTTTACGAAGATTTTTTGTGACAACTCGTATTTCCGAACTTATCAACGTACTTGATGTAACGTATTTGAACTTGGTGTAACTATTTGTTATGTTGAATTAATGAGATTATATGTGACTTTGTGTTAAATGTTATGTGAATATATGTTGTGTTGTATGTATGTATGACATAGTCGTACAACACTCACCCGATCGCACAATAGACATCCGAACGCACAAGCCTTTGGGCTTAACTATTCTCGGCCCACTTCTCTTGAGTTGAACCGAATGGGCAGCCATGTAAAGGGTTCGGCCCACTCCATGTTTACACACACACACCTTTAGGGAATTGCTTTCTCATTACTTGCAATCTCACAACAAACCTACAAACCCTAGCTCTCTCTCTCTCTCTCGCGAACCGAAGGCAGCCATGCAATCTCTTCATCGAAGATCCTTCCTTGTTCGGATCACTCTCACCCATCACAACTCGGTTAGTGTTTGGGTTTATCGAATATATGTTTGATGATGTCTGATGTGTGTACTATTCTAGTTTGTATGATGATCTAGGGTTTCGAGTAGCATGATAGATTATGATGATTGAATGATAAGTGTTCTTGTTAATCGACTCACATGTATGTTGACTATGATCAATATGAGATTTGATGATGTATTGTTATGTTAGTATGAATGTATGCAATCGGCTATGTATGAGTTTAGATCCGAAAGGTTTGATGTTGTGTTAGGATGATTCGTATGATCATGATTTGGAACCGAATACTAGTTTAAACCGGCTGTTATGTTTCTATGCTTTGGATTGATGATGTTAATCGATTATTTGGATTGCATGATGATGTTTATAATATGTTGTTTGATCATGTAAATCTGATTGAATGTGATGATGTGATAAATTATTGTTCATACAATGATCATGTATTATTTAGGGTTCATATAAATTAGATAGTAAATACCCTTGTTTGATCGAATATGAGTTAAATGTGAAACTGTTAAGTTGTTAATTGATAAAATAAAAGGAAACCTTGCAATTGGTGGCAAGATGGAAGCTGTGTAACAAACTTCCATATTATTCGAATCATTTAAAGTTGATCGCACAAGACCTCTTGGTCGCACAAGAGGTCCTGATCACACAAAGGGTCTCCAGTCGCACAAGGATGTTTGCTGTTGGTTTGTTAATTGGGCCGTAAGTATATATTGGGCCGTAAGCATATATATATGGGCTGGGTAACTAGACTGATCGCACAAGGCTGTTAGGCCGCACAAGATGTATGAATATTTAACTGTTTGGGCTGGTAATTGGATCGCACAAATGGTTCAAGTATTTACTTGTTGGACTGTTTTGTTAATTTGAGCCGTAGGTTATATATGTTGGGCCGGGTATGCATGGGTTTAAACGAGTGGATCGCACAAGGCTTATTGACTTGTGCGAGCCCAATCTATTAAATCGTACAAGTGTTTAGTGTGATATGAAGTTAACTGTTAATGTGCTACAAGTGCTCGCCATGATTTATATGTGTTAATCACATGCTAGCTTATGTGAGACTTATGTGCATTATTTGAAACCAAAACCTGACTTGCATGATTATCATGTTAGGACGTGGTTGACCACTAGCATTTAGACGTGACCTTTCTGTGTAATCTGCCGAGCAAACCAAGGTGAGTTCACACTCCGTTACAAAGCATGGGGTTCCCAGGGGTTGGGAATGGGTTAAGGAATATCGATTCCTCGTCCTGTTGAGACGTAATCAGGAACATAGATTCCTCGTCCGGTTGAGACGTATTAAACTATACTAGACTAGAACTCTATCAACGAAGTCCCTCCTTTTATATCGACTTAATCGCCGAGGCCAATGGCGAACGGGTCATTAGTTAAATAGCGCTATTAGGTTTAACAAACCTCACACCGTGCCGCAGAGGACGGGCGTGGACTAATGGACTATGGCACGTCAGTGATGATAGACACAGACGTTAGGGCACTTAAACATGACGAACGTTAGTAGTCGATATGGTAACGAGTCTGGTGAATTAAACATGGGGTAGCCCCCACGGCCATAGAGCCGGGCTGGAATAGCCAACGTAAGAACGGGTAACCAATAAACGTTTTTCGAACTATGGGGTAACCCCCACGGCTGGATAGCTGGTAAAGATCAAACTGTGTTTTCGGAATAACTATAAACTGGACAACCAAACGTGAACTCACTCAACTAGTTGTTGACTCGTTACTACATGCTTTGCAGGTCTATAGGTACTTAGCTGGAGCTTGCACAAGGAAGAGTCGTTGTGGGACATGGACAGCTGTGTGCCATGTTAAACATTTGGATAATTAAACTTTGGATTTGGTTTTGATCATTTTGCTTCCGCTCATAACTTAACTATGTTTGTTTTAGATATTAATCGTGTTGGTTGAACTTTTACTTTAAATATTTACTTGTTCAATATGATTAGTGGTTTGATCCTGGTCAGTCACGCCTCCAAGCGGTGATACTCCGCAGGTGGATTTTGGGGGTGTGACAGATTGGTATCAGAGCCATTGGTTATAGAGAACTTGGTTTTAATAAAGGAAAACGTTTTTGTTAAAACCAGACTATAACCTGTACAGTGCTCTATGATCCACAACGACGCTTCACTCCACGTGCAAGGCTCGACATTCTAGGTGATATGGTTTACGTCTTATATTGCCTACTTGTTAGATTACGTAGAACCTTGCTCATGATATGCTTAGCTAGTATAGTTACTGTTACTTGAACACGTGTGTGCTTACTCTCCTCTGTCATCGCACTTTCGCGAACCCTTCTCACACATGCTTCTTTTGGTATGAAGATCATGTCTGGACGCATTAACATGACTCAAGCCCAGTTGACGGCTCTGATCAACGAACAGGTTGCTGCGGCACTTGCAGCCGCACAGGCAGGAGGTATACCCTGCAGTTTATAACTCATTCTAGGATCTTTCGATCCTACTCTCGTGAATCTATCCTTGTGTTAAACCTTGTCCTTTCTTATACCCACAGCAGGTCAACATGCTCAGCCACCTGTTTGCACCTTCAAAACTTTTATGGACTGCCGACCCACTACTTTTAGTGGCACTGAAGGAGTAGTAGGTCTCCTCCACTGGTTTGAGAAACTAGAGTCTGTATTCGACATGTGTGAATGCCCTGAGGCACGCAGGGTGAAATATGCTACCGGCACTCTTGAGGGTTTAGCCCTCACATGGTGGAACGCTCAGGTCCAAATGCTGGGGTTGGTTGCTGCTAACGCCACCCCATGGAACAATTTTAAAGAAATGATCAGAGAGGAATACTGCACTCGTGACGACATTCATAAGCTGGAAGTCGAGTTCTTCAACCTCAAGATGACGGGGTCAGAAATTGAGGCGTTTACTAAGAGATCGAATGAGCTTGCACTACTGTGTCCTACAATGGTGGACCCTCCAATTAAGCGTATCGAACTATATCTTAAGGGCCTAAAGCCGGAAATCCAAAGTCATGTGACTTCAGCAAATCTCGCTACCTATCAGCAGGTTGTTCAGTTGGCTCACCGTCTCACTGATCAGGCGGTGGAGCAAAACAGGTTACCAAAACGCATTAGTGCTACAGCTACTTCTGAACCTCCCAGTGATAACAAACGTAAATGGGATGGAGCTTCAAGCAGAGGTTCGACTTCTGTTCAATCCCAGTCGCAGCAGAGAAGAACAGAAGAGTATAAGAGTCCGAGCCAGCAATCGTCAGGAAGCCAAAGTCAGGGTGGATACAAAGGGAATCACCCCAAATGCAATCGTTGTAACTTACATCACAGTGGGCCATGCACCAGAAGTAACTGTCATCGGTGCAACAAGCCTGGTCATATTGCAAGAGAATGTAGGAGTCAGTTTCCCGCGAACCAAAATCGGCAACAACAGCGAGCCCCACAAAATCAACGTCAGCAGCAGCAACAACCGGGTAACAACAGAGGGTGCTTTCAGTGTGGAGCTGAAGGCCACTTCAAGAAAGACTGTCCCCAGCTGAACCAGAACAACAATAACAACAACAATCAAGGGAATGGAAACAACGGGGGTAACAATGGCAATGGTGCAAGGGGCCGTGCGTTCGTTATTGGCAATGGAGAAGCAAGGAATGATCCCAATGTTGTGACGGGTAAGTTCCTTCTCGACGACTTTTACGTTACTGTCTTATTTGATTCGGGTGCTGATACTAGTTATGTGTCCCAAAAAGTTAGTCAACTGCTTAAGCGTACCCCAACACCTTTGAATCCCAAACATGCTGTAGAGCTAGCTAATGGTAAAAGTATAGAGGTCACACATGTAGTTAAAGGTTGTAACCTAGTACTTGCTGATCACACTTTCTCGATCGACCTTCTTCCTATCACTCTGGGTAGTTTCGATGTTGTCATTGGGATGGACTGGTTATCCCAACATCAAGCCGAGATCCTTTGCAACGAAAAGATTGTCCGTATTCCGTGCCCAGGTGAGGAACCTCTTATGATTCGTGGCGACAAGAGTGGTGCTGTTACAAGCATCATTTCTTCCCTTAAGGCTCAAAAGTGTTTGCGTAAGGGCCACACTGCCTTTCTGGCTCTTGTTACTGACACCTCGAAGAAAGAGAAAAAGATAGAAGACTTTCCAGTTGTACGCGATTATCCTGAGGTATTTCCTGAGGAACTACCTGGCCTCCCGCCTCATCGTCAGGTTGAGTTTCAAATCGAGCTAGCTCCTGGAGCAGCGCCTATAGCTCGTGCACCGTATCGTTTAGCTCCATCAGAGTTGAAAGAGCTATCTACGCAATTACAAGAACTCTTAGATAAGGGTTTTATTCGTCCTAGTTCTTCGCCCTGGGGAGCTCCAGTGCTATTTGTGAAGAAGAAAGACGGTACGTTCAGAATGTGCATCGACTACCGTGAATTGAACAAGGTGACTGTGAAGAATCGCTATCCTCTTCCACGCATTGATGACCTATTTGACCAGCTGCAAGGGTCAAGCTACTATTCAAAAATCGATTTGAGATCAGGGTATCACCAGCTGAGAGTCCGAGAAGAGGACGTCTCTAAAACAGCCTTTAGAACCCGTTATGGCCACTATGAGTTTTTGGTCATGCCTTTTGGGATGACAAACGCACCAGCAGTCTTCATGGACTTGATGAATAGAGTGTGCAAGCCTTACTTAGACAAATTCGTCATTGTCTTCATCGACGACATCCTGATCTATTCGAAGAGTCAGGAGGAACACGAGCAACATCTACAACTTATTTTGGAACTCCTTCGAAGGGAACAGCTGTACGCCAAGTTTTCAAAATGTGACTTCTGGCTTCGTGAAGTCCATTTCTTAGGCCATGTAGTGAACAAGGATGGAATTCACGTTGATCCATCTAAGGTAGAGTCAATCAAGAGCTGGCCTGCACCTCGTACACCAACGGAAATTCGCCAATTCTTGGGATTGGCAGGTTACTACAGGAGATTTATCAAGGATTTTTCTAAGATTGCTCAGCCTCTTACTTCACTAACGCAGAAGGGCGTTGTTTATCGTTGGGGAAACGCACAGGAGATAGCGTTTCAGCACTTAAAGGATAGACTTTGTAGTGCACCTATCCTTTCATTCCCAAAGGGCACAGATGACTTCGTGGTTTACTGTGACGCATCTATTCAGGGTCTTGGTTGTGTTTTGATGCAGTGGGATAAAGTTATAGCATACGCTTCACGCCAACTCAAGGTTCATGAGAAGAACTACACTACACACGATCTAGAGCTGGGAGCGGTTGTTTTTGCACTTAAGATATGGCGACACTACTTGTATGGCACCAAGTGTGCTATCTACACTGATCACAGGAGCCTCGAGCACATCTTCAAACAGAAAGAACTCAATATGAGACAACGACGATGGGTCGAACTGCTGAACGATTACGAATGCTCAATCAGGTATCACCCGGGCAAAGCCAATGTTGTGGCTGACGCTCTCAGTCGAAAAGACACTGCGCCCAAGCGCGTACGAGCTTTACAACTTACTATACAGTCTAGCCTTCCTTCTCAAATACGAAATGCTCAGGTAGAAGCATTGAAACCAGAGAACGTCAGGGCTGAAGCCCTACGCGGCTCAAGGCAACGCTTAGAACAGAAGGAAGACGGTGCTTACTATGTAACAGGACGTATTTGGGTCCCACTTTATGGCAACCTACGAGAGCTTGTGATGGATGAGGCACACAAGTCTCGCTACTCAGTGCACCCTGGTTCGGACAAAATGTACCACGACATCAAAACCACATATTGGTGGCCTAGCATGAAGGCCCATATAGCAACGTACGTTAGCAAGTGCTTGACTTGTGCGAGAGTCAAGGCGGAGTACCAGAAACCTTCAGGCCCCCTTCAACAACCAGAGATACCACAATGGAAATGGGAGCAAATTTCCATGGATTTTGTTACTGGCCTGCCTAGATCACAACGTGGTAACGATACTATTTGGGTGATCGTGGATCGACTCACAAAGTCTGCTCACTTCCTGGCTATCAAAGAAACGGATAAGTTCTCCACTCTAGCAGAAGTATACCTAAAGGAAGTTGTCTCGAGGCACGGGGTGCCCACCTCTATTATCTCGGATCGAGATGCACGTTTTACATCAGAATTGTGGCAAGCAATGCACAAGTCCTTTGGCTCAAGGTTAGACATGAGCACAGCTTATCACCCGCAAACGGATGGGCAGTCGGAACGTACCATCCAGACTCTCGAAGACATGCTTAGGGCATGTGTAATTGACTTTGGCAACGGCTGGGAAAAGCATCTGCCACTTGTGGAATTTTCGTACAACAATAGCTACCACACCAGCATTAAAGCTGCTCCGTTTGAGGCATTGTACGGGCGTAAGTGCCGGTCACCTCTTTGTTGGGCAGAGGTGGGGGATAGTCAGATTATTGGTCCAGAATATGTAGTTGACACAACAGAGAAAATTGCTCAGATACGACAACGAATGGCGGCAGCTCGTGAGCGTCAGAAAGTCTACGCCGATAAAGACAGGAAACTACTCGAATTCCAAGTTGGGGATCGAGCGCTACTCAAAGTCTCACCCTGGAAGGGTGTGGTTCGTTTTGGCAAACGCGACAAACTCAACCCACGATACGTTGGACCCTTCGAAGTCATTGAGAAAATAGGCAAGGTGGCCTACAGACTGAATTTACCAGCAGAACTCAGTGCAGTTCACAATGTTTTCCACGTGTCAAACCTGAAGAAGTGTTTATCAGATGAGCCCCACGTAGTTCCTTTGAAGGAGCTCACGATCGACGAGCAGTTACGATTCGTCGAGGAACCTGTGGAGATCACGGACCGGGATGTGAAGGTCCTCAAGCATACCAGAATACCTCTCGTTCGAGTTCGTTGGAACTCACGTCGCGGCCCAGAGTTCACCTGGGAGCGCGAAGATCAGATGAAGCAAAAGTATCCCCAACTGTTCGCAACCGATACAACCACCACTGAGGCTGAAGCTACGGAATTTCGGGACGAAATTCCAGATCAAAGGAGGGAGGATGTGACACCCCAGGGAAACCAGGAAAACCATGCAACTTAACTAGCTTCCTCAGTGAGTATGTGCTAAATTTCGGGACGAAATTTCTCTCAACTTGGGGATAATGTGACAACTCGTATTTCCGAACTTATCAACGTACTTGATGTAACGTATTTGAACTTGGTGTAACTATTTGTTATGTTGAATTAATGAGACTATATGTGACTTTGTGTTAAATGTTATGTGAATATATGTTGTGTTGTATGTATGTATGACATAGTCGTACAATACTCACCCGATCGCACAATAGACATCCGAACGCACAAGCCTTTGGGCTTAACTATTCTCGGCCCACTTCTCTTGAGTTGAACCGAATGGGCAGCCATGTAAAGGGTTCGGCCCACTCCATGTTTACACACACACACCTTTAGGGAATTGCTTTCTCATTACTTGCAATCTCACAACAAACCTACAAACCCTAGCTCTCTCTCTCTCTCTCGCGAACCGAAGGCAGCCAAGCAATCTCTTCATCGAAGATCCTTCCTTGTTCGGATCACTCTCACCCATCACAACTCGGTTAGTGTTTGGGTTTATCGAATATATGTTTGATGATGTCTGATGTGTGTACTATTCTAGTTTGTATGATGATCTAGGGTTTCGAGTAGCATGATAGATTATGATGATTGAATTATAAGTGTTCTTGTTAATCGACTCACATGTATGTTGACTATGATCAATATGAGATTTGATGATGTATTGTTATGTTAGTATGAATGTATGCAATCGGCTATGTATGAGTTTAGATCCGAAAGGTTTGATGTTGTGTTAGGATGATTCGTATGATCATGATTTGGAACCGAATACTAGTTTAAACCGGCTGTTATGTTTCTATGCTTTGGATTGATGATGTTAATCGATTATTTGGATTGCATGATGATGTTTATAATATGTTGTTTGATCATGTAAATCTGATTGAATGTGATGATGTGATAAATTATTGTTCATACAATGATCATGTATTATTTAGGGTTCATATAAATTAGATAGTAAATACCCTTGTTTGATCGAATATGAGTTAAATGTGAAACTGTTAAGTTGTTAATTGATAAAATAAAAGGAAACCTTGCAATTGGTGGCAAGATGGAAGCTGTGTAACAAACTTCCATATTATTCGAATCATTTAAAGCTGATCGCACAAGACCTCTTGGTCGCACAAGAGGTCCTGATCGCACAAAGGGTCTCCAGTCGCACAAGGATGTTTGCTGTTGGTTTGTTAATTGGGCCGTAAGTATATATTGGGCCGTAAGCATATATATATGGGCTGGGTAACTAGACTGATCGCACAAGGCTGTTAGGCCGCACAAGATGTATGAATATTTAACTGTTTGGGCTGGTAATTGGATCGCACAAATGGTTCAAGTATTTACTTGTTGGACTGTTTTGTTAATTTGGGCCTTAGGTTATATATGTTGGGCCGGGTATGCATGGGTTTAAACGAGTGGATCGCACAAGGCTTATTGACTTGTGCGAGCCCAATCTATTAAATCGTACAAGTGTTTAGTGTGATATGAAGTTAACTGTTAATGTGCTACAAGTGCTCGCCATGATTTATATGTGTTAATCACATGCTAGCTTATGTGAGACTTATGTGCATTATTTGAAACCAAAACCTGACTTGCATGATAATCATGTTAGGACGTGGTTGACCACTAGCATTTAGACGTGACCTTTCTGTGTAATCTGCCGAGCAAACCAAGGTGAGTTCACACTCCGTTACAAAGCATGGGGTTCCCAGGGGTTGGGAATGGGTTAAGGAATATCGATTCCTCGTCCTGTTGAGACGTAATCAGGAACATAGATTCCTCGTTCGGTTGAGACGTATTAAACTATACTAGACTAGAACTCTATCAACGAAGTCCCTCCTTTTATATCGACTTAATCGCCGAGGCCAATGGCGAACGGGTCATTAGTTAAATAGCGCTATTAGGTTTAACAAACCTCACACCGTGCCGCAGAGGACGGGCGTGGACTAATGGACTATGGCACGTCAGTGATGATAGACACAGACGTTAGGGCACTTAAACATGACGAACGTTAGTAGTCGATATGGTAACGAGTCTGGTGAATTAAACATGGGGTAGCCCCCACGGCCATAGAGCCGGGCTGGAATAGCCAACGTAAGAACGGGTAACCAATAAACGTTTTTCGAACTATGGGGTAACCCCCACGGCTGGATAGCTGGTAAAGATCAAACTGTGTTTTCGGAATAACTATAAACTGGACAACCAAACGTGAACTCACTCAACTAGTTGTTGACTCGTTACTACATGCTTTGCAGGTCTATAGGTACTTAGCTGGAGCTTGCACAAGGAAGAGTCGTTGTGGGACATGGACAACTGTGTGCCATGTTAAACATTTGGATAATTAAACTTTGGATTTGGTTTTGATCATTTTGCTTCCGCTCATAACTTAACTATGTTTGTTTTGGATATTAATCGTGTTGGTTGAACTTTTACTTTAAATATTTACTTGTTCAATATGATTAGTGGTTTGATCCTGGTCAGTCACGCCTCCAAGCGGTGATACTCCGCAGGTGGATTTTGGGGGTGTGACAGATTGGTATCAGAGCCATTGGTTATAGAGAACTTGGTTTTAATAAAGGAAAACGTTTTTGTTAAAACCAGACTATAACCTGTACAGTGCTCTATGATCCACAACGACGCTTCACTCCATGTGCAAGGCTCGACATTCTAGGTGATATGGTTTACGTCTTATATTGCCTACTTGTTAGATTACGTAGAACCTTGACAACCTCCTAGAAGCAGCTTTTCTTGCCACCACACATTTCTCCATCAATTAGGAATCTGATGCCGTCACTAAACACATTCCTTAAATTGTAGCCATTTGTTGAGTGTTTTTTTGGTGTCTAATCTGCATATATATCACCATTGCCCTTGATTTTCTTGACTGTATATCTCTTAAATGTCAACATATAAATGTGTGATTTAGTTTACGAATATTTTTCAATACCGAGAACCTCGATCAGAGAGTAAAAATGGCATAAGGTTCACAATGGTGTAAAACAAAAATGGGATATACCGGGCTAGGATTCGAGTTACAGGAACAAGGGCCAAACCAACCACCCAAGAATGGAATCGTCGAGCGAAAACACTTGACAACCTCCTAGAAGCAGCTTTTCTTGCCACCACAGCTTTCTCCATCAATTAGGAATCAGATGCCGTCACTAAACACATTCCTTAAATTGTAGCCATTTGTTGAGTGTTTTTTTTTTGTTTCTAATCTGCATATATACCACCATTGCCCTTGATTTTCTTAACTGTATATCTCTTAAATATCAACATATACACGTGTGATTTAGTTTACGAAGATTTTTCAATGGCGAGAACCTCGATCAGAGAGTAAAAAAGGCGTAAGCTTCACAATGGTGTAAAATTAAAATGGGATATAACGGGCTAGGATTCGAGTTACAGGAACAAGGGCCAAACCAACCACCCAAGAATGGAATCGTCGAGCGAAAACACTTGACAACCTCCTAGAAGCAGCTTTTCTTGACACCACAGTTTTCTTCATCAATTAGGAATCTGATGCCGTCACTAAACACATTCCTTAAATTGTAGCCATATGTTGAGTGTTTTTTTTCTGTCTAATCCGCATATATATCACCATTGCCCTTGATTTTCTTGACTGTATATCTCTTAAATGTCAACATATACACGTGTGATTTAGTTTACGAAGATTTTTCAATGCTGAGAACCTCGATCAGAGAGTAAAAAAGGCGTAAGGTTCAAAATGGTGTAAAATTAAAATGGGATATACCGGGCTAGGATTCGAGTTACAGGAACAAGGGCCAAACCAACCACCCAAGAATGGAATCGTCGAGCGAAAACACTTGACAACCTCCTAGAAGCATCTTTTCTTGCCACCACACATTTCTCCATCAATTAGGAATCTGATGCCGTCACTAAACACATTCCTTAAATTGTAGCCATTTGTTGAGTGTTTTTTTTTGTGGCTAATCTGCATATATATCACCATTGCCCTTGATTTTTTCTTGGCTGTATATCTCTTAAATGTCAACATATAAACGTGTGATTTAGTTTACAAATATTTTTCAATACCGAGAACCTCGATCAGAGAGTAAAAAGGCATAAGGTTCACAATGGTGTAAAACTAAAATGGGATATACCGGGCTAGGATTCGAGTTACAGGAACGGGGGCCAAACCAACCACCCAAGAATGGAATCGTCGAGCGAAAACACTTGACAACCTCCTAGAAGCAGCTTTTCTTGCCACCACAGCTTTCTCCATCAATTAGGAATCTGATGCCGTCACTAAACACATTCCTTAAATTGTAACCATTTGTTGAGTGTTTTTTTTTGTGTCTAATCCGCATATATACCACCATTGCCCTTGATTTTCTTAACTGTATATCTCTTAAATATCAACATATACACGTGTGATTTAGTTTACGAAGATTTTTCAATGCCGAGAACCTCGATCAGAGAGTAAAAAAGGCGTAAGGTTCACAATGGTGTAAAATTAAAATGGGATATAACGGGCTAGGATTCGAGTTACAGGAACAAAGCGCCAAACCTACCACCCAAGAATGGAATCGTCGAGCGAAAACACTTGACAACCTCTTAGAAGCAGCTTTTCTTGACACCACAGCTTTCTCCATCAATTAGGAATCTGATGCCGTCACTAAACACATTCCTTAAATTGTAGCCATTTGTTGAGTGTTTTTTTTTTGTGTCTAATCCGCATGTATATCACCATAGTCCTTGTTTTTCTTGACTGTATATCTCTTAAATGTCAACATATACACGTGTGGTTTAGTTTACGAAAGTTTTTCAATGCCGAGAACCTCGATCAGAGAGTAAAAAAAGGCGTAAGGTTCACAATGGTGTAAAATTAAAATGGGATATACCGGGCTAGGATTCGAGTTACAGGAACAAGGGCCAAACCATCCACCCAAGAATGGAATCGTCGAGCGAAAACACATGACAACCTCCTAGAAGCAGCTTTTCTTACCACCAGACCTTTCTCCATCAATTAGGAATGTGATGCCGTCACTAAACACATTCCTTAAATTGTAGCCATTTGTTGAGTGTTTTTTTTGTGTCGAATCCGCATATATATCACCATTGCCCTTGATTATCTTAATTGTATATCTCTTAAATATCAACATATACACGTGTGATTTAGTTTACGAAGATATTTCAATGCCGAGAACCTCGATCAGAGAGTAAAAAAGGCGTAAGGTTCACAATGGTGTAAAATTAAAATGGGATATACCGGGCTAGGATTCGAGTTACAGGAACAAGGGCCAAACCAACCAACCAAGAATGGAATCGTCGAGCAAAAACACTTGACAACCTCCTAGAAGCAGCTTTTCTTGCCACCAGACCTTTCTCCATCAATTAGGAATCTGATGACGTCACTAAACACATTCCTTAAATTGTAGCCATTTGTTGAGTGTTTTTTTTTTGTGTCTAATCCGCATATATATCACCATTGCCCTTGATTTTCTTAACTGTATATCTCTTAAATGTCAACATATACACGTGTGATTTAGTTTACGAAGATTTTTCAATGCCGAGAACCTCGATCAGAGAGTAAAAAAGGCGTAAGGTTCACAATGGTGTAGAACTAAAATGGGATATAACGGGCTAGGATTCGAGTTACAGGAACAAGGGCCAAACCAACCACCCAAGAATGGAATCGTCGAGGGAAAACACTTGAAAACCTCCTAGAAGCAGCTTTTCTTCCCACCAGACCTTTCTCCATCAATTAGGAATCTGATGCCGTCACTAAACACATTCCTTAAATTGTAGCCATTTGTTGAGTGTTTTTTTTGGTGTCTAATCTGCATATATATCACATTGCCCTTGATTTTCTTGACTGTATATCTCTTAAATGCCAACATATACACGTGTGATTTAGTTTACAAATATTTTTCAATGCCAGAACCTCGATCAGAGAGTAAAAAAGGCGTAAGGTTAACAATGGTGTAAAATTAAAATGGGATATACCGGGCTAGGATTCGTGTTACAGGAACAAGGGCCAAACCAACCACCCAAGAATGGAATCGTCGAGCGAAAACACTTGACAACCTCCTAGAAGCAGCTTTTCTTACCACCAGACCTTTCTCCATCAATTAGGAATCTGATGCCGTCACTAAACACATTTGTTAGGTCCTGTTTGTGCCGGATCTGATTGATGCAACCGTAGATGAATCGATCTTGAGCAAAGTGCGGAATCCTTTGATCAAGTCATAGAAATACAACACGCAATTCAACGTTTAAACATTGCCTGAATCTTTCTATTACGATATTGTGAAAGTACAAGAGCCAGAAGAAAGTCAGACAATCACAGAGTACAATGGTGTCAGCAGGTGCAAAAGTCCTAACTGAGATACCCGGACGGAGTATTTATAGACATCTCAGGAAGGAAATTGATGCTGTCCGAACGAGTGGTTATCCGATCGGATTGCTATCCGGTCGGATGGCTATCCGACCGGATGACACAAGTCAACCGTCGAACATCATCTTTAACAAACTATGTCCATTTCCTGAGCTGTCGTCCTATCTAACACACATACATTACATAATACATTACAAAGGACACAAATATACAAAACATGACTAAATGCTGACGGAAGCTAGAGACGTATACACTAACAACATTCCTTAAATTGTAGCCATTTGTTGAGTGTTTTTTTTTTGGTGTCTAATCCGCATGTATATCACCATTGCCCTTGAATTTCTTGACTGTATATCTCTTAAATGTCAACATATACACGTGTGATTTAGTTTACGAAGATTTTTCAATACCGAGAACCTCATCGATCAGAGAGTAAAAAAGGCGTAAGGTTCACAATGGTGTAAGATTAAAATGGGATATACCTGGCTAGGATTCGAGTTACAGGAACAAGGGCCAAACCAACCACCCAAGAATGGAATCATCGAGCGAAAACACTTGACAACCTCCTAGAAGCAGCTTTTCTTGCCACCAGACCTTTCTCCATCAATTAGGAATCTGATGCCGTCACTAAACACATTCCTTAAATTGTAGCCATATGTTGAGTGTTTTTTTTTGTGTCTAATCCGCATATATATCACCATTGCCCTTGATTTTCTTAACTGTATATCTCTTAAATATCAACATATACACGTGTGATTTAGTTTACGAAGATTTTTCAATGCCGAGAACCTCGATCAGAGAGTAAAAAAGGCGTAAGGTTCACAATGGTGTAAAATTAAAATGGGATATACCAGGCTAGGATTCGAGTTACAGGAACAAGGGCCAAACCAACCACCCAAGAATGGAATCGTCGAGCGAAAACACTTGACAACCTCCTAGAAGCAGCTTTTCTTGCCACCAGACCTTTCTCCATCAATTAGGAATCTGATGCCGTCACTAAACACACTCCTTAAATTGTAGCCATTTGTTGAGTGTTTTTTTTTTGGTGTCTAATCCGCATATATATCACCATTGCCCTAGATTTTCTTGACTGTATATCTCTTAAATGTCAACATATACACGTGTGATTTAGTTTATGAAGATTTTTCAATGCCGAGAACCTCGATCAGAGAGTAAAAAAGGCGTAAGGTTCACAATGGTGTAAAACTAAAATGGGATATAACGGGCTAGGATTCGAGTTACAGGAATAAGGGCCAAACCAACCACCCAAGAATGGAATCGTCGAGCGAAAACACTTGACAACCTCCTAGAAGCAGCTTTTCTTGCCACCAGACCTTTCTCCATCAATTAGGAATCTGATGCTGTCACTAAACACATTCCTTAAATTGTAACCATTTGTTGAGTGTTTTTTTTTGGTGTCTAATCTACATATATATCACATTGCCCTTGATTTTCTTGACTGTATATCTCTTAAATGTCAACATATACACGTGTGATTTAGTTTACAAAGATTTTTCAATGCCGAGAACCTCGATCAGAGAGTAAAAAAGGCGTATGGTTCCCAATGGTGTAAAATTAAAATGGGATATACCGGGCTAAGATTCGAGTAACAGGAAAAAGGGCCAAACCAACCACCCAAGAATGGAATCGTCGAGCGAAAACACTTGACAACCTCCTAGAAGCAGCTTTTCTTACCACCAGACCTTTCTCCATCAATTAGGAATCTGTTGCCATCACTAAACACATTTGTTAGGTCCTGTTTGTGCCGGATCTGATTGATGCAACCGTAGATGAATCGATCTTGAGAAAAGTGCGGAATCCTTTGATCAAGTCATAGAAATACAACACGCAATTCAACGTTTAAACACTGTCTGAATCTTTCTATTACGATATTGTGAAAGTACAAGAGCTAGAAGAAAGTCAGACAACCACAGAGTACAATGGTGTCAGCAGGTGCAAAAGTCCTAACTGAGATACCCGGACGGAGTATTTATAGACATCTCAGGAAGGAAATAGATGCTGTCCGAACGAGTGGTTATCCGATCGGATTGCTATCCTGTCGGATGGCTATCCGGTCGGATGCCTATCCGACCGGATGACACAAGTCAACCGTCGAACATCATCTTTAACAAACTATGTCCATTTCCTGAGCTGTCGTCCTATCTAACACACATACAATACATAATACATTACAAAGGACACAAATATACAAAACATGACTAAATGCTGAAGGAAGCTACAGACGTATACACTAACAACATTCCTTAAATTGTAGCCATTTGTTGAGTGTTTTTTTTTTTGGTGTCTAATCCGCATGTATATCACCATTGCCCTTGAATTTCTTGACTGTATATCTCTTAAATGTCAACATATACACGTGTGATTTAGTTTACGAAGATTTTTCAATACCGAGAACCTCGACCAGAGAGTAAAAAAGGCGTAAGGTTCACAATGGTGTAAGATTAAAATGGGATATACCTGGCTAGGATTCGAGTTACAGGAACAAGGGCCAAACCAACCACCCAAGAATGGAATCGTCGAGCGAAAACACTTGACAACCTCCTAGAAGCGGCTTTTCTTGCCACCAGACCTTTCTCCATCAATTAGGAATCTGATGCCGTCACTAAACACATTCCTTAAATTGTAGCCATTTGTTGAGTGTTTTTTTTTTGTGTCTAATCCGCATATATATCACCATTGCCCTTGATTTTCTTAACTCTAAATCTCTTAAATATCAACATATACACGTGTGGTTTAGTTTACGAATATTTTTCAATGCCTAGAACCTCGATCAGAGAGAAAAAAGGCGTAAGGTTCACAATGGTGTAAAATTAAAATGGGATATACCGGGCTAGGATTCGAGTTACAGGAACAAGGGCCAAACCAAACACCCAACAATGGAATCGTCGAGCGAAAACACTTGACAGCCTCCTAGAAGCAGCTTTCTTACCACCAGACCTTTTTGCATCAATTAGGAATCTGATGCCGTCACTAAACACATTCCTTAAATTGTAGCCATTTGTTGAGTGTTTTTTTTTTGGTGTCTAATCCGCATATATATCACCATTGCCCTTGATTTTCTTGACTGTATATCTATTAAATGTCAACATATACACGTGTGATTTAGTTTACGAAGATTTTTCAATGCCGAGAACCTCGATCAGTGAGTAAAAAAGACGTAAGGTTCACAATGGTGTAAAATTAAAATGGGATATACCGGACTAGGATTCGAGTTACAGGAACAAGGGACAAACCAACCTCCCAAGAATGGAATCGTCGAGCGAAAACACTTGACAACCTCCTAGAAGCAGCTTTTCTTGCCACCAGACCTTTCTCCATCAATTAGGAATCTGATGCCGTCACTAAACACATTCCTTAAATTGTAGCCATTTGTTGAGTGTTTTTTAGGTGGTTTAATCCGCATATATATCACCATTGCCTTTGATTTTCTTGACTGTATATCTCTTAAATGTCAACATATACACGTGTGATTTAGTTGACGAAGATTTTTCAATGCCGAGAATCTCGATCAGAGAGTAAAAAAGGCGTAAGGTTCACAATGGTGTAAAATTAAAATGGGATATACCGGGCTAGGATTCGAGTTACAGGAACAAGAGCCAAACCAACCACCCAAGAATGGAATCGTCGAGCGAAAACACTTGACAACCTCCTAGAAGCTGTTTTTCTTGCCACCAGACCTTTCTCCATCAATTAGGAATCTGATGCCGTCACTAAACACATTCCATAAATTGTAGCCATTTGTTGAGTGTTTTTTTTTTGTGTCTAATCCGCATATATATCACCATTACCCTTGATTTTCTTGACTGTATATCTCTTAAATGTCAACATATACACGTGTGATTTAGTTTATGAAGATTTTTCAATGCCGAGAACCTCGATCACTGAGTAAAAAAGGCGTAAGGTTCACAATGGTGTAAAACTAAAATGGGATATACCGGGCTTGGATTCGAGTTACAGGAACAAGGGCCAAACCAACCACCCAAGAATGGAATCGTCGAGCGAAAACACTTGACAACCTCCTAGAAGCAGCTTTTCTTGCCACCAGACCTTTCTCCGTCAATTAGGAATTTGATGCCGTCACTAAACAAATTCCTTAAATTGTAGCCATTTTTTGAGTGTTTTTTTTTGTGTCTAATCTGCATATATATCACATTTCCCTTAATTTTCTTGATTGTATATCTCTTAAATGTCAACATATACACGTGTGATTTAGTTTACGAAGATTTTTCAATACCGAGAACCTCGATCAGAGAGTAAAAAGGCGTAAGGTTCACAATGGTGTAAGATTAAAATGGGATATACCTGGCTAGGATTCGAGTTACAGGAACAAGGGCCAAACCAACCACCCAAGAATGGAATCGTTAAGCGAAAACACTTGACAACCTCCTAGAAGCGGCTTTTCTTGCCACCAGACCTTTCTCCATCAATTAGGAATCTGATGCCGTCACTAAACACATTCCTTAAATTGTAGCCATTTGTTGAGTGTTTTTTTTTTGGTCTAATCCGCATATATATCACCATTGCCCTTGATTTTCTTAACTGTATATCTCTTAAATATCAACATATACACGTGTGGTTTAGTTTACGAAGATTTTTCAACGCCGAGAACCTCGATCAGAGAGAAAAAAAGGCGTAAGGTTCACAATGGTGTAAAATTAAAATGGGATATACCGGGCTAGGATTCGAGTTACAGGAACAAGGGCCAAACCAAACACCCAAGAATGGAATCGTCGAGCGAAAACACTTGACAACCTCCTAGAAGCAGCTTTTCTTGCCACCAGACCTTTCTCCATCAATTAGGAATCTGATGCCGTCACTAAACACATTCCTTAAATTGTAGCCATTTGTTGAGTGTTTTTTTTTGTGTCTAATCCGCATATATATCACCATTGCCCTTGATTTTCTTAACTGTATATCTCTTAAATATCAACATATACACGTGTGATTTAGTTTACGAAGATTTTTCAATGCCGAGAACCTCGATCAGAGAGTAAAAAAGGCGTAAGGTTCACAATGGTGTAAAATTAAAATGGGATATACCGGGCTAGGATTCGAGTTACAGGAACAAGGGCCAAACCAACCACCCAAGAAGGGAATCGTCGAGCGAAAACACTTGACAACCTCCTAGAAGCAGCTTTTCTTGCCACCAGACCTTTCTCTATCAATTAGGAATCTGATGCCGTCACTAAACACACTCCTTAAATTGTAGCCATTTATTGAGTGTTTTTTTTTTGTGTCTAATCCGCATATATATAACCATTGCCCTTGATTTTCTTGACCGTATATCTCTTAAATGTCAACATATACACGTGTGATTTAGTTTATGAAGATTTTTCAATGCCAAGAACCTCGATCAGAGAGTAAAAAAGGCGTAAGGTTCACAATGGTGTAAAACTAAAATGGGAGATAACGGGCTAGGATTCGAGTTACAGGAACAAGGGCCAAACCAACCACCCAAGAATGGAATCGTCGAGCGAAAACACTTGACAACCTCCTAGAAGCAGCCTTTCTTGCCACCAGACCTTTCTCCATCAATTAGGAATCTGATGCCGTCACTAAACACATTCCTTAAATTGTAGCCATTTGTTGATTGTTTTTTTTTGGTGTCTAATCTGCATATATATCACATTACCCTTGATTTTCTTGACTGTATATCTCTTAAATGTCAACATATACACGTGTGATTTAGTTTACAAAGATTTTTCAATGCCGAGAACCTCGATCAGGGAGTAAAAAAGGCGTAAGGTTCACAATGGTGTAAAATTAAAATGGGATATACCGGGCTAGGATTCGAGTTACAGGAACAAGGGCCAAACCAACCACCCAAGAATGGAATCGTCGAGCGAAAACACTTGACAACCTCCTAGAAACAGCTTTTCTTACCACCAGACCTTTCTCCATCAATTAGGAATCTGATGCAGTCACTAAACACATTCCATAAATTGTAGCCATTTGTTGATTGTTTTTTTTTTGTGTCTAATCCGCATATATATCACCATTGCCCTTGATTTTCTTAACTGTATATCTCTTAAATATCAACATATACACGCGTGGTTTAGTTTACGAAGATTTTTCAATGCCGAGAACCTCGATCAGAGAGTAAAAAAGGCGTAAGGTTCACAATGGTGTAAAATTAAAATGGGATATACCGGGCTAGGATTCGAGTTACAGGAACAAGGGCCAAACCAAACACCCAAGAATGGAATCGTCGAGCGAAAACACTTGACAGCCTCCTAGAAGCAGCTTTCTTACCACCAGACCTTTCTCCATCAATTAGGAATCTGATGCCGTCACTAAACACATTCCTTAAATTGTAGCCATTTGTTGAGTGTTTTTTTTTTGTGTCTAATCCGCATATATATCACCATTGCCCTTGATTTTCTTGACTATATATCTCTTAAATGTCAACATATACACGTGTGATTTAGTTTACCAAGATTTTTCAATGCCGAGAACCTCGATCAAAGAGTAAAAAGAGGTAAGGTTCACAATGGTGTAAAATTAAAATGGGATATACCGAGCTAGGATTCGAGTTACAGGAACAAGGGACAAACCAACCACCCAAGAATGGAATCGTCGAGCGAAAACACTTGACAACCTCCTAGAAGCAGCTTTCCTTGCCACCAGACCTTTCTCCATCAATTAGGAATCTGATGCCGTCACTAAACACATTCCTTAAATTGTAGCCATTTGTTGAGTGTTTTTTTTAGGTGGTTTAATCCGCATATATATCACCATTGCCCTTGATTTTCTTGACTATATATCTCTTAAATGTCAACATATACACGTGTGATTTAGTTGACGAAGATTTTTCAATGCCGAGAACCTCGATCAGAGAGTAAAAAAGGCGTAAGGTTCACAATGGTGTAAAATTAAAATGGGATATACCGGGCTAGGATTCGAGTTACAGGAACAAGAGCCAAACCAACCACCCAAGAATGGAATCGTCGAGCGAAAACACTTGACAACCTCCTAGAAGCTGTTTTTCTTGCCACCAGACCTTTCTCCATCAACTAGGAATCTGATGCCGTCACTAAACACATTCCATAAATTGTAGCCATTTGTTGAGTGTTTTTTTTTTGTGTCTAATCCGCATATATATCACCATTACCCTTGATTTTCTTGACTGTATATCTCTTAAATGTGAACATATACACGTGTGATTTAGTTTATGAAGATTTTTCAATGCCGAGAACCTCGATCACAGAGTAAAAAAGGCGTAAGGTTCACAATGGTGTAAAACTAAAATGGGATATACCGGGCTTGGATTCGAGTTACAGGAACAAGGGCCAAACCAACCACCCAAGAATGGAATCATCGAGCGAAAACACTTGACAACCTCCTAGAAGCAGCTTTTCTTGCCACCAGACCTTTCTCCATCAATTAGGAATTTGATCCCGTCACTAAACAAATTCCTTAAATTGTAGCCATTTTTTGAGTGTTTTTTTTTTGTGTCTAATCTGCATATATATCACATTGCCCTTAATTTTCTTGATTGTATATCTCTTAAATGTCAACATATACACGTGTGATTTAGTTTACGAAGATTTTTCAATACCGAGAACCTCGATCAGAGAGTAAAAAAGGCGTAAGGTTCACAATGGTGTAAGATTAAAATGGGATATACCTGGCTAGGATTCGAGTTACAGGAACAAGGGCCAAACCAACCACCCAAGAATGGAATCGTCAAGCGAAAACACTTGACAACCTCCTAGAAGCGGCTTTTCTTGCCACCAGACCTTTCTCCATCAATTAGGAATCTGATGCCGTCACTAAACACATTCCTTAAATTGTAGCCATTTGTTGAGTGTTTTTTTTTTGGTCTAATCCGCATATATATCACCATTGCCCTTGATTTTCTTAACTGTATATCTCTTAAATATCAACATATACACGTGTGGTTTAGTTTACGAAGATTTTTCAACGCCGAGAACCACGATCAGAGAGAAAAAGGTGTAAGGTTCACAATGGTGTAAAATTAAAATGGGATATACCGGGCTAGGATTCGAGTTACAGGAACAAGGGCCAAACCAAACACCCAAGAATGGAATCGTCGAGCGAAAACACTTGACAACCTCCTAGAAGCAGCTTTTCTTGCCACCAGACCTTTCTCCATCAATTAGGAATCTGATGCCGTCACTAAACACATTCCTTAAATTGTAGCAATTTGTTGAGTGTTTTTTTTTGTGTCTAATCCGCATATATATCACCATTGCCCTTGATTTTCTTAACTGTATATCTCTTAAATATCAACATATACACGTGTGATTTAGTTTACGAAGATTTTTCAATGCCGAGAACCTCGATCAGAGAGTAAAAAAGGCGTAAGGTTCACAATGGTGTAAAATTAAAATGGGATATACCGGGCTAGGATTCGAGTTACAGGAACAAGGGCCAAACCAACCACCCAAGAAGGGAATCGTCGAGCGAAAACACTTGACAACCTCCTAGAAGCAGCTTTTCTTGCCACCAGACCTTTCTCTATCAATTAGGAATCTGATGCCGTCACTAAACACACTCCTTAAATTGTAGCCATTTATTGAGTGTTTTTTTTTTGTGTCTAATCCGCATATATATCACCATTGCCCTTGATTTTCTTGACCGTATATCTCTTAAATGTCAACATATACACGTGTGATTTTGTTTATGAAGATTTTTCAATGCCAAGAACCTCGATCAGAGAGTAAAAAAGGCGTAAGGTTCACAATGGTGTAAAACTAAAATGGGAGATAACGGGCTAGGATTCGAGTTACAGGAACAAGGGCCAAACCAACCACCCAAGAATGGAATCGTCGAGCGAAAACACTTGACAACCTCCTAGAAGTAGCCTTTCTTGCCACCAGACCTTTCTCCATCAATTAGGAATCTGATGCCGTCACTAAACACATTCCTTAAATTGTAGCAATTTGTTGAGTGTTTTTTTTGTGTCTAATCCGCATATATATCACCATTGCCCTTGATTTTCTTAACTGTATATCTCTTAAATATCAACATATACACGCGTGGTTTAGTTTACGAAGATTTTTCAATGCCGAGAACCTCGATCAGAGAGTAAAAAAGGCGTAAGGTTCACAATGGTGTAAAATTAAAATGGGATATACCGGGCTAGGATTCGAGTTACAGGAACAAGGGCCAAACCAAACACCCAAGAATGGAATCGTCGAGCGAAAACACTTGACAGCCTCCTAGAAGCAGCTTTCTTACCACCAGACCTGTTAGGATTGAACCCTACCAGAGGAACAGATAATGTAAAGCCAAAACTGGATCTAAGCAGTGGATTCAGAATAAGCAGACGTTTACAGTTGGTTCATGCAAATATCTCCCCTTGAAAGTGATTTCATATCTACTGACCTCCTATCTGCTGATCATACTAAATGCTGACCTACAACTGCTGCTTTATATCTACTGGCCAAAGTCAAAGACTGATGGAAGACCAAAGCTCTGTTGACTCTATCTACTGCTTTGGGTCAAGTACTGCTGATCCGGACAAGCACTGCTGGGTTCACAGCAGTGGAAGGATGCAGCAGCAGTTTAAGTGTCTTTTATGTAATGTAATGTAATAGTAGTAGTTTAGTACATCAGTGTTTATAGATCAGTAGTTAGAGTTTGTTAGGAGGTTAGATGTCACTTTCATGGTGACGTCAGCTAAGATGCTCAGTGGTTTGCAAGTGCCTATAAATAGATCAGTACTTTGTACTGTTCTATTAGCTCTTTCACCACATTATCTTCTTTGCACGAACAAACTATTGAGCTCTGGCTGAGGGGGAGTTTGCATTCTTACATCAATCATTGTAATCGTTGTTGAAACAAATTCAATCTTTCGATTCTATGTGTAAAGATGTTTGATAAAAGTATTACTCTCGTTTGATTGTATGCAAAGTTTGCTTTCATCTTATTTCCGCTGCACAACTCTTTCATTTCCATCTTAATTTCAAACATAAAATACAATCAAAAAGAAACTCAGATCCAACAATTGGTATCAGAGCTTGGACAGTCAAATTTGATTTAACAATCATTTTGACGTAAATAGTTCAGCTCATAACAGTTGATACTGATCGTTTGTTCGTCCGTTGAAAAACAGAGCAAGGATAAATCACCATTGAAGTTGATTTCTCAGTGTCTGTAAAACAACAAGAATGACGTCACAATCTCAGGATGACAAAAACAACATCAGCTCACTTTTTAAACCACCTATGCTAAAAAGAAATGAGTACAACATCTGGCAGAGGAGGATGGGTCACATCCTCGCTCAACAAAGCACAGGTTGTTGGAGGTCTGTCACCTTTGGTCCTCATGTTCCTTCAGTGCCAAGCGCTGAAGATGTTAAAAAGTTCGTTCCAAAACCAGTTGAAAATTACACCGAAACCGATTTTCAAAAGATCGAACTAGATGCTAAAGCGTTTAGCATCATAGCATCAGCGCTGCCCAATGAAATATATGCTGGACTGTTACACAGTAACAGTGCCAAAGAATTGTGGGATGCACTTAAGGAACAGTTTGGAGGTACTGAAGAGGTCATAGAAAACAATAGGGAAATCCTGAACCAACAGTATGAAACATTTTGTCACGTTAGAGGTGAATCACTGACTCAACAATTTGAGCGGTTTAGTTGTCTCGTCAGTGAACTGAGGCTTGTTAATACCACTTTTACAAACTCAACTCAAAACAGCAGGTTCCTCAGGTCACTGCCCGAAAAATGGGACACTATAGCCTTTGTCACTAGAAATTCACCTGAGTTCAAGGATCTGACCTTGACCCAACTCCATGGTCGACTCCTGACCTACGAAAGGGAGTTGAACCAGAAAAGGAAGTTACAAGAGTCAGGAAAAGCCGTTGATGATTACACATTCGGTAATACTGCTCTTCTGGGTCAAGAAGAATCTGGGAGCAGTGGTAAGGACCAGGGTTATGATCATTTCATTGACATCACTGCTGGTGCAAATTTTAACAACCCTGATCCTCACTCTGCAAGTTATGCATTCACTGCTAACGAAAACCAGATGTCAGATAATTTAAGCTTTGAACTAAATGATTTACAACATTTTGATCCCACTGATTTAGAGGAAATGGACATCCTGCACCAACTGGCTTTGCTAAGTGTTAGAACTAGCAAGTTCTACAAAAGAACAGGGAGAAAATTCCCAGGTTTGCACGGGAATCTAAGGGCTGGGTTGGATAAATCGAAAATCAAGTGCTATAAGTGTAATAGGTTGGGACATTTCGCTAGAGAATGTAGGAGTCAAACCGCTGGTCCCATAATTACTCATCCTAGCTCAAATCCTCGACCTCAAAACCAAAACACTGTGCACTATGCCCAATATGCCCCAGCAGCACAAGTGAACACTGCTCACTATGCTGCCGCCCCTGTGCCAGTACATTATGTCCAAACTACTGTTCCACAAATCCAATATGTTCAAACCCCTGTTCCACAGGTACAAATGCAACCTGTTGCACCTCAAACCACTGCTCCAGCAGCAGCACAACCAGATCAACAAAGTTTTTTCACTCAAGGGTTTGTTGACTGGAGCAGTATGCCTGAAGACCTTAATGATGAAAATTTTGCACTCTATACTTCTAATGAGTCTTCTCATGATGAGTTTTGTTTGATGGCATTAGAGTCAATACAGGAGGGGGTTGAAACTGAGGAGGAACAGCAGTGCTTTGAAACAGTGGAAGAGGTGACTGAAGCAGTGATTACTGCTGTGGCTGATGAAGTACGGTTGGAAGAAAGTTCAGGTACTCTGATTGAACCAATGACAGATCCATGGTCCATAGAGGACAAAGAAGAAGAAAAAGAAGAAAAGGCTGGTGAAAAGAAGGTAAGAGCTGATGATGATAAAGATCATCAATGTGATTGTGCAATGATGGCAGCTGCCAAGGTATCTCCTCAAGTTCTTGAAAAACTGTGTTCAGACAATTGCATAATTGCTTTTGCTAACATCAAAGAGGTGAATGAAAACCTTCGGGATAAAATCTTAACTGATGAGGTCAAATTTGAAAGCTCTTTAAAAGAACTTAAAAACAAATTGACTGAAAAAGAAAAAGAAATCAGCTGTTTAAAAGAAGAGCAAAGTATAACCAAAACCCAACTTCAAACTATGGTAGAAAAATACCAAGTTTGCAAAAAGGAGTTGGAGTCTGCCCAGATTACTTGTGAAAGATGGGTGGAATCCTGCAAAGGATATGAGGTTATGCTTGAAAAACAGAGAAAAAGCAATGTGAAGTTTGGGGTTGGATATAGAAAATATGATGATGAAAACACTGCTTTTGAAAACTCTGTTCAAACCACTGATGAAGCTACTGAGCTTATCCCCACAAACAAGAATGGCCAAGAAGTGAAAATCACTGACAAACCTGGTAACAAAATCTCACTTAACAGACCAATGAGCTCCTCCACTTTCAAGGAGCTTGAAGATCATCAGTTTAAGCCAAAATGGTCTGATGAGTGTGATATTCTTGAAAATTTCAAGCCTATGGACTTTACATCAATTGATGGTGCTAAAGCTCCAAAAGCTAAAGTCATACCTCTCAAAGATATCCCAGCAGTGGTTAAAACCTCTGCTGCAAAGGAATCTGAAAAGAGAAAGAAGAAAGAAAAAATTGATAACTTGTTTTGTGAATTCTGTGAGAAAAGGAATCATCTAACAAAAGACTGTTTCCACCTAAAAGCTTATGATCTAAACAAAACAAGTATCATTGTTTCAGCAGAAAGTTGCACTGTTTGTGGGAAAACAAACCACAAAACTCAAGCATGTGTGTATCTCAAAAACTTTGATGTGAAAAAGAATGAGTACATGGCTAAAACATCCTTGAGTCCATCATCATCCTCATCATCTGTCAAATTCACCAAGAAACAACCACTGTTTGTGCCAGTACAAACAGCTGTCACAAAACAGCTGAACCAAACATCTGTCAAAAGAGATGTTCAGGTTACTGATGCACCCCCTGCCAATCAGTTCAAAAAGCGCAGAGAAAAACAGTCTTACCAAAGGATTCCACACGTTTATGAGGCCTACAAAAGGCCCTCTAAACCCAAAGTGAACAGGCATCCTTTTGGTTACCAGCAGATGATTGGTCAGGACCCACAACAGTGGTTAGAGAAACACTGTCCTAAAACAGTTCAAACCCCTGATCTAACCACTGTCCATCATCCTGCATCCATCCCAGACACTGTTGAGACCCCATCCAAAGCCTTGTTGGCTTTGGAGACCTTAATGAACTAATCCTTTTACTTCATGTGCAGGGAGCTTCTGCATGCTTTGATAGTCTTTGGTATGTAGATAGTGGAGGCTCCAGGCACATGACAGGATGTAAAGCCCTCCTCAAAGACTTTAAAATCCATGGTGGGGGTGATATATCCTTTGGGAATAATAGTAAAGGGAAGGTTCTGGGGTCTGGAACAGTGCAATCTGGAAATGTAAAATTTGAAAATGTCAATCTAATAGACAATCTAAAATTCAACCTTCTGAGTGTGTCCCAAATGAGTGACAGGGGATTTGGGTCATTCTTCACAAAAGACTGTTGTAGGATTGTTGGACCAGAAATGGTCAAAAAGATTGAAGCAATAATCAAAACTGGTCAAACTAAACTTGTTGCTCAAAGAAGTGGCAATGTTTATGTTGTTGACATGTCAAAAGAGTGTCCCAGAGCTGATGCCTGTTTGTTCTCAGCTGCTTCTAACAAAGAGACAGAACTTTGGCACAGAAGGCTGGGACACACAAATCTTAAGACAATCACAGAAATTTCAAAAAATGGTTTGGTGAGAGGCCTACCACAAAAATTGTTTTCATGTCCTGAACATTGCATTTCCTGTTTAAAAGGAAAACAGCATAAAAGTTCTTATAAGTCCATTGAAGAGTCCAAAACAACCCAGTGTCTACAAATGCTACACATGGATTTGTTTGGCCCAGTTCAAGTCATGAGCCTTAAAAAGAAAAGATATTGTTTGGTTATTGTTGATGACTTTTCTAGGTTCACATGGACTTTCTTCTTGCACTCAAAAGATGAAACTGCAGGCATTTTGCAAGACTTTGTAATACAGGTTGAAAAGCAATTTGACCTTCCAGTAAAAAGCTTCAGGAGTGACAATGGCACAGAATTCAAAAATAGGGAGTTGGATGCCTTCTGTGTGAAGAAAGGGATTGTAAGGCAGTACAGCATCCCAAGAACACCAGAGCAGAATGGGGTAGTGGAAAGGAAGAACAGAACTCTGATTGAGGCTGCCAGAACCATGCTTGCAGATTCAGGTTTGCCTTTAACTTTCTGGGCAGAGGCAGTAAACACTGCTTGCTATGTTCAGAACAGAGTTTTAATAAACCCCAGGCACAAAAAGACTGCCTATGAAATTCTGTATAAAATTAAACCACTGATCTCATATTTCAAAGTGTTTGGCTGCCCATGCTTTATTTTGAATTTAAAAGATTCCATTTCAAAATTTGCAGCCAAAATTGATTGTGGTTATCATCTGGGATACTCAACCACTGCCAAGGCCTACAAAGTGTTTAATACACGGACCAAGGCAGTGGAGGAGACTTTGAATGTTAAATTCAATGAACTTTCATCAATGAAAATCCCAGCAAATCCTGCAGATTTGTTTGATCTTGAAAAATTTACTTTTGAAAATACTGTTGTCAAGACTAACAGTGCAGGTCCATCAGAGGATACAACACCAGACTATGGGTATGAAATCATCATCCCTCAAAGGTCTGCCACAAAGGGAAAAGCATCAGCTGTTCAAAACAGTTGTCAAAGCTCTACCACTGCTACCTCAATAATTGTTGACCAAAGTAGCCCATCATCCACTGCTTCCACATCCTCAAACACTGCTGACACAAGTCCTCAAACAGTGGATAAAGGCCAGCAGTTGTCCACACCATTACCTCCAATTCCACCACCTTTTGAAGCCACTGTTGGATCATCAAAGTCCCCAGCAGTGGTTAGCTCAGATGATACACATTTGCAGCCTTCACCAACCAATGCCATCATACCATACCAAGGAGATTTAATCTTCTTGAGATCTCATGCACCTGATCAAATCATTGGCAACATAAATGAAGGGGTGCTCACAAGAAGCCAAACCCAAAACATTTGTATTTTTGCTGGTTTTCTATCACTCCATCAGCCAGTCAAGTACCAAGAGGCACTGAAAGACAACAGCTGGGTAGAAGCCATGCAAGAGGAGCTCCAACAGTTTAAAAGACAACAAGTATGGGAGCTTGTACCACTGCCAGAAGAGGTTAGTCCCATTGGCACAAAGTGGGTCTTCAAGAACAAAACTGATGAAAGGGGTATTGTTGTCAAGAATAAAGCCAGGCTTGTGGTTCAAGGTTACAGACAGGAAGAGGGGATTGATTATGATGAAACATTTGCCCCTGTTGCAAGATTAGAAGCAATCAGACTGTTCCTGGCCTTTGCTGTCAACCACAATATGAAGGTGTTTCAAATGGATATCAAAAGTGCTTTCCTCTATGGTACAATTCAAGAAGAGGTGTATGTTTGTCAGCCTCCAGGTTTTGAGGATCCATTTTATCCAGATCATGTCTACAGGCTAAACAAAGCCTTGTATGGTTTGAAACAAGCACCAAGGGCCTGGTATGAAACTCTTTCCAACTTCCTACTCTCAAATGGTTTCAAAAGAGGTACCATTGATAAAACACTGTTTTTAAAATGGAGAGGGAAGGATTTAATGATTGTCCAGATTTATGTGGATGACATTATTTTTGGAAGCACATGTAACTCAATGTGTGAAGAGTTTAGGGAACTCATGACAGCTGAGTTTGAAATGAGTGCAATGGGTGAGCTGCAATGCTTTCTTGGTCTCCAAGTACAGCAATTGCAAAATGGAACTTTCATTCATCAAAGCAAATATGCTAAAGAACTTTTAACCAAATTTGATATGAATGATTGTAAACCATGCAGCACACCCATGGCAACAAATAAGCTGGTCATGTCTGATGAAAAAGATGAGCTGATTGACCAAACACTTTATAGAAGCATGATTGGGTCCTTATTGTACCTAACTGCATCTCGACCAGACATCATGTTTGCAACATGTGTCTGTGCAAGAAGTCAATCAGCTCCCAGAAAATCAAATCTCATTGCTGTAAAAAGGATCTTCAGATACATAAAAGGTGCTCCCACACTTGGTATCTGGTATCCAGCTAATGGGAACATCAAGCTTTCAGGTTTCTCAGACAGTGACTTTGCTGGATGTCACACCACAAGGAAGTCCACATCAGGAGGGTGCCAGTTTCTAGGTGACTGCTTAGTTTCTTGGCAAAGCAAAAAGCAAGCAGCTGTTTCAACATCCACTGCTGAAGCTGAATACATTGCTGCTGCAAGCTGTACAGCCCAACTTCTGTGGCTTCAAAATCAGTTGCTGGATTTTGGTATCACTGCCTTAAAAACACCACTCATGTTGGACAGTCAGGCAGCAGAAAATATCATCAAAAATCCAGTTTCCCACTCAACCACCAAACATATCGACATCAGACATCACTTTGTGAGGGACTGCTATGAAAAAGGGGTTGTCACGTGGGCAGTACATACTGCTCAGACCTTTTGTAACGGCTGCCACCTCAGCATTCACTTTCTTCCCTATAAAATCCCCCACTCACCATCAAAACAGGGTTTTACTGTCGAATTGAATTCTTAAAAATTCTCTTCTCAAAGCAGTTTTCTATCTCATTTCTTCACAATTTCTTCGATCAATCATCATCAAAATGACAAAATCAAAGAAATCTTCAAAACCCTCATCCAAATCATCATCGAAAACAGCCTCCCAAAAGGCAATCTCCACTGAAATTCCACACAAACCATCTCACAATCTTCTTGGTCTTCTTACAAAACCAAGTTCCACAAAAGAGTTCGATTCCATCATTGATATCATCACCGCCTCAAAGTACAAAACTTTGTTGACAGCGGATGCACCAATTTACTTGGCAACCCAAAGGGAGTTTTGGAAGAATGCAATCCTTGAAACACAAGGAGAAGCTGTAATAGCCATTCACTCTACTTTAAAGGGAAAAGAAGTCAAGATTACACCACAAACAATTTCAGAGGTCTTTCAACTCGACGATCAAGAAGGTAAAATTACTTTCCCTAAAAACGAGTTAAAAAATGATTTTCTGGAAAGGGGGTACAATGCAGAGGTCAAAAAGGACACCTTAGAAAAAGGTTACTTTCCTCCTGCCACAAGATTTTTATTTCACACCCTCTTAAAATGTGTTTCAAACAAAACCACTTCTTTCAATGAGATACCATTAAAAATTCAAAAACTGGGATTTGCAATTCTTCAAGATGAAAATTTTAACTACTCCCAGGTAATTTTTAATGATTTGGTTAACAATGTTGAAACAAAAGCATTCCTACTTTTTCCAAGATTTTTAAGTTATTATTTTGAAATGAAACTTGGAAAGAAGGATGCTGCTGCAATAAAACAAGGTGATTCCATTCAAACAAATTGCTTAACTGCTGAAACTTTTACAAGAATGTCCACACCTTGCAAAACACAAGCAGAGGTGCCTGAGCAGATTTTAGCGGTTACAACTGCTCCTCAGGTATCTGCTGCTGAGCCCACTGCTCAAGGTGATCAGAGCAGCAGCACAACTGCTTTGAAACCCACACCTACAATCACCAAAAAGCCAATAAAAAGAAAAACACAAAAAACCCCCAAAACCCTCAAAAAGGCATCTCTGGAGGATGAGATACCAGAGCTTCTGCCAGTGACAACACAAAAGTCACAAGAAACCACTGCTGCTACTTCCTCACAGCAGATGGTACAAATATCTCAAACCATAACCGAAACTCCTCCTGTTTCTTCACAAAAAGAACAGGTTGTACAAATAGGGTCTCCACATCATGATGCTCTGGAAACACTCGTTTCTATCATCCACAGTCCACTGCCCGGGACACATCCTATTTCTACACCAACCATCACATCCTCAATTCCTTCACCAATAAAACCACTGTTGGATGCAATTGATTTGAACCAGGCATTATCCAGTCCTTCTCAATCACCTATTAATGAGAATATACCTCAACAACTGACTGGGTCTGATGTATCAATCTTTGCTAACCCACCAACACAACCTGAGGAGGTTACACCCCTTGAGTTACAAGTAACTCTTGGTGGTAATCCAAGTGAAGCAGCCACTACAAGTGTTACACCCACTGGGTTATACTTGGGCAGTGGTTACATTAATAAGACTTCCTTGGAGGCAATTCCTTTGATAGCACCTCTGACAACCACCAGTGGATTTATTTATCCTACTGGCAACATCAAAAGGTTGTCAAGTGTTGAAGGAAGAAGACCCCAGTACCAAGAAAAAGGGGCATCAGTGGTTAATGTTTGGAGTATATTCCCTACATCTACCACTGATAAAACCACTGCTAGTGGGAAATCAGATGATCCCATTAACTTGGGTGATGGTTTAAAGTACCAGAAATTGACGGATCGTATTGCAAAACTTGATAACTCTGTTGCTGAACTCAAAGATATGGTACAACAGGTGTTACAAGTTCAGAAGGTACAATCAACTGCTGCTCCACCTCAAGCACCTGCTCCACAAAGGACACCTGCTACAAATGAGCTCTGGAATAAATTTCAATCTTTTCTCCAACAACAAGCACAATTAGCAGATCAGCAACATGAAAAACATGTCCAACAGCTGAGAAATGCAATGGAGTCAAGGTTCAAAAATACTCAGGCTGATTTAAAGGCTCTCAAAACTCAGATCTTGCACACCACTGGCACTGCTCCTCCACCTGTACGTTTCATGTATGATCTCCCAGAAGATAATGCCAAAAAGGGGGAGAAAATTAAGGAGTGGAAAAGGAAGGGTATAGAAGATGGTCTTTATCTTGAACCAGAAAATTCAAACATGACCAAAAAGATCCCTTTGCCAGATGGCAGCAAGAAGATTGATGTGACAACAAATGCACTAGCAGAAGCAGTTGCAAGTGTGAAAAGAGATAGAGAGGCCAAAAGGAAAGCCAGGGTGGACAGGATGGATCATCCAGAACAGGGTACTTCTGGGTCAAGGGATCATGAAAATCCTGTTGAGGAAAAGAAGAAGCCTACTAGAAAAGTAAGGCAACCCAAATCCATTCCTATCAGACGTTCAAAGTCTGCTCAAAAACCATCATTCAAAACAGCTGATGCAACAGGAGTTACAAAAACTAATGCTTGCCAAACAGCTGCTTCATCAACACACACCACTTCAACACACACAACATCCACTGCTTTACCATTATCACCACCAAAAACAACACCTGCTGACACACAGCAGAAGACAGCAGATGTTATAACATCTGTTGTAATGACAACAGTGGTTGAAGTACCAGTTGTTTCAACAGCTGTTAGTCAATCACAATCCACTACCACTTCATCTACAACCACTATTCCATTCAAAACATCATCAGTCTCTCCTAAACCAAAAAGGAGAAGGCTAATTTTAAAAGATGATGACACACCTCCATCACCAACATCTTCAAAATCCCTATCACTTGTCACTATTCCTAAACCCATTCCTCTTTCTTCAGCTCAAAGTATACAATCACTACCTCCTGCTGGTGTCTCATTTCCTCTGGAACTCATTGCAGTAAGAGAAGAAATCAAATCATTTTATTATGAAGATGACCCAGCCAAAAGGAGTTTGCCATCAATTGCAAATTATCCCAGGCCTAACAACATTGAAGAATATTTGAAGCTCAAAGCCAAACAAGCAGAGGATATTGCAATCAAAAACAGAAAAGGGAAATCTGATAGAGAATTTCAACAAAACTATCAGTTTTTACTCTCACAGGTCAATGCTATGGAGCGTTTTGCTAAACATGTATGTCAGAAAATTTCAGAAAGGGCAGATGAGTCCTTAAGAAAAGACTACATTGAAAACATCATGACCTACAAGAAATACAAGGGGGAGAAACACATGTACAAGAACTGGACCATCCCTGAGCTTGAAAAAGAAGCAGCCAGGATTCAAGACATGATCAAAAATAAGGTCAAGCAGACTCCTCCTGAAAAATTCAAACAATTTGAAGCTGAAAAGATGATAGAGCTGAGGAGAATGAAAGAGGAGCTGATTATAGCTGATTATGGGTCAAAGAACTCGGTGACAAAGTGGGGAGAAGATAGAGTCAGGGCAACCTATAAAAGATTAGAGGAACTTAGAAAGAAAGATCCAAGAGTTCCACAAAAGCCTGACTATTCCAAAGCAGCGGTTTCAAAAGGACCACCAAAGCTGCAAGTCAAAAGAACCACTGCTCCAGCTGGTGCTGCCATCTACAAAAGAAGGAGCAAAAACCAGTTTAGCATGGAAACAATTCAAGATCTTTTAGCTGGAGATGCCATTGTAAAAGCTGGCACAGAAGTAATGATAAAGGAAGATCTTGAATTGGAACAATCTGCAACTGCTGCTCAGCCAGCTATGAACAGGCCAGCCTCACCAAATACTTCTGCAAATAAACATCTCCCAAGAAACCCACCAGGCTCAAAAATACAAAAGTGGGAAACTGACAAACAGACCTGCGTATTGACTTTGCTCAGGTCTGGTGGAGGAGTGGAGAAAATATCAAGGGAACAAGCTCTTGGCCTGAGTCTTGAAGATTTGCAGGATCTCCTTGATCTTCCACTCAGCAGGGATGATGAAGATACAGATGCCCTAGACTTTGAATTACAATTTAAAGGTCAGATAAGGGAGCTGTTGTTGAGGCAATAAAGTTTTCCACTAATAATGAAGAGTTTTTGCATTATCTGTTCCAGGGGGAGATTGTTAGGATTGAACCCTACCAGAGGAACAGATAATGTAAAGCCAAAACTGGATCTAAGCAGTGGATTCAGAATAAGCAGACGTTTACAGTTGGTTCATGCAAATCTCTCCCCTTGAAAGTGATTTCATATCTACTGACCTCCTATCTGCTGATCATACTAAATGCTGACCTACAACTGCTGCTTTATATCTACTGGCCAAAGTCAAAGACTGATGGAAGACCAAAGCTCTGTTGACTCTATCTACTGCTTTGGGTCAAGTACTGCTGATCCGGACAAGCACTGCTGGGTTCACAGCAGTGGAAGGATGCAGCAGCAGTTTAAGTGTCTTTTATGTAATGTAATGTAATAGCAGTAGTTTAGTACATCAGTGTTTATAGATCAGTAGTTAGAGTTTGTTAGGAGGTTAGATGTCACTTTCATGGTGACGTCAGCTAAGATGCTCAGTGGTTTGCAAGTGCCTATAAATAGATCAGTACTTTGTACTGTTCTATTAGCTCTTTCACCACATTGTCTTCTTTGCACGAACAAACTATTGAGCTCTGGCTGAGGGGGAGTTTGCATTCTTACATCAATCATTGTAATCGTTATTGAAACAAATTCAATCTTTCGATTCTATGTGTAAAGATGTTTGATAAAAGTATTACTCTCGTTTGATTGTATGCAAAGTTTGCTTTCATCTTATTTCCGCTGCACAACTCTTTCATTTCCATCTTAATTTCAAACATAAAATACAATCAAAAAGAAACTCAGATCCAACAAGACCTTTCTCCATCAATTAGGAATCTGATGCCGTCACTAAACACATTCCTTAAATTGTAGCCATTTGTTGAGTGTTTTTTTTTGTGTCTAATCCGCATATATATCACCATTGCCCTTGATTTTCTTGACTATATATCTCTTAAATGTCAACATATACACGTGTGATTTAGTTTACGAAGATTTTTCAATGCCGAGAACCTCGATCAAAGAGTAAAAAAGACGTAAGGTTCACAATGGTGTAAAATTAAAATAGGATATACCGGGCTAGGATTCGAGTTACAGGAACAAGGGACAAACCAACAACCCAAGAATGGAATCGTCGAGCGAAAACACTTGACAACCTCCTAGAAGCAGCTTTTCTTGCCACCTGACCTTTCTCCATCAATTAGGAATCTGATGCCGTCACTAAACACATTCCTTAAATTGTGGCCATTTGTTGAGTGTTTTTTTAGGTGGTTTAATCCGCATATATATCACCATTGCCCTTGATTTTCTTGACTATATATCTCTTAAATGTCAACATATACACGTGTGATTTAGTTGACGAAGATTTTTCAATGCCGAGAACCTCGATCAGAGAGTAAAAAAGGCGTAAGGTTCACAATGGTGTAAAATTAAAATGGGATATACCAGGCTAGGATTCGAGTTACAGGAACAAGAGCCAAACCAACCACCCAAGAATGGAATCGTCGAGCGAAAACACTTGACAACCTCCTAGAAGCAGCTTTTCTTGCCACCAGACCTTTCTCTATCAATTAGGAATCTGATGCCGTCACTAAACACATTCCTTAAATTGTAGCCATTTGTTGAGTTTTTTTTTGTGTCTAATCCGCATATATATCACCATTGCCCTTGATTTTCTTGACTGTATATCTCTTAAATGTCAACAGATACACGTGTGATTTAGTTTACGAAGATTTTTCAATGCCGAGAACCTCGATCAGAGAGTAAAAAAGGTGTAAGGTTCACAATGGTGTAAAACTAAAATGGGATATACCGGGCTAGGATTCGAGTTACAGGAACAGGGGCCAAACCAACCACCGAAGAATGGAATCGTCGAGCGAAAACACTTGACAACCTCCTAGAAGCAGCTTTTCTTGCCACCAGACCTTTCTCCATCAATTAGGAATCTGATGCCGTCACTAAACACATTCCTTAAATTGTAGCCATTTGTTGAGTGTTTTTTTTTGTGTATAATCCGCATGTATATGACCATTGCCCTTGAATTTCTTGACTGTATATCTCTTAAATGTCAACATATACACTTGTGATTTAGTTTATGAAGATTTTTCAATACCGAGAACCACGATCAGAGAGTAAAAAAGGCGTAAGGTTCACAATGGTGTAAGATTAAAATGGGATATACCGGGCTAAGATTCGAGTTACAGGAACAAGGGCCAAACCAACCACCCAAGAATGGAATCGTCGAGCGAAAACACTTGACAGCCTCCTAGAAGCAGCTTTCTTACCACCAGACCTTTCTCCATCAATTAGGAATCTGATGCCGTCACTAAACACATTCCTTAAATTGTAGCCATTTGTTGAGTGTTTTTTTTTGTGTCTAATCCGCATATATATCACCATTGCCCTTGATTTTCTTGACTATATATCTCTTAAATGTCAACATATACACGTGTGATTTAGTTTACGAAGATTTTTCAATGCCGAGAACCTCGATCAAAGAGTAAAAAAGACGTAAGGTTCACAATGGTGTAAAATTAAAATGGGATATACCGGGCTAGGATTCGAGTTACAGGAACAAGGGACAAACCAACAACCCAAGAATGGAATCGTCGAGCGAAAACACTTGACAACCTCCTAGAAGCAGCTTTTCTTGCCACCTGACCTTTCTCCATCAATTAGGAATCTGATGCCGTCACTAAACACATTCCTTAAATTGTAGCCATTTGTTGAGTGTTTTTTTTGTGTCTAATCCGCATATATATCACCATTGCCCTTGATTTTCTTGACTATATATCTCTTAAATGTCAACATATACACGTGTGATTTAGTTTACGAAGATTTTTCAATGCCGAGAACCTCGATCAAAGAGTAAAAAAGACGTAAGGTTCACAATGGTGTAAAATTAAAATGGGATATACCGGGCTAGGATTCGAGTTACAGGAACAAGGGACAAACCAACAACCCAAGAATGGAATCGTCGAGCGAAAACACTTGACAGCCTCCTAGAAGCAGCTTTCTTACCACCAGACCTTTCTCCATCAATTAGGAATCTGATGCCGTCACTAAACACATTCCTTAAATTGTAGCCATTTGTTGAGTGTTTTTTTTGTGTCTAATCCGCATATATATCACCATTGCCCTTGATTTTCTTGACTATATATCTCTTAAATGTCAACATATACACGTGTGATTTAGTTTACGAAGATTTTTCAATGCCGAGAACCTCGATCAAAGAGTAAAAAAGACGTAAGGTTCACAATGGTGTAAAATTAAAATGGAATATACCGGGCTAGGATTCGAGTTACAGGAACAAGGGACAAACCAACAACCCAAGAATGGAATCGTCGAGCGAAAACACTTGACAACCTCCTAGAAGCAGCTTTCCTTGCCACCTGACCTTTCTCCATCAATTAGGAATCTGATGCCGTCACTAAACACATTCCTTAAATTGTAGCCATTTGTTGAGTGTTTTTTTTGTGTATAATCCGCATGTATATGACCATTGCCCTTGAATTTCTTGACTGTATATCTCTTAAATGTCAACATATACACTTGTGATTTAGTTTATGAAGATTTTTCAATACCGAGAACCTCGATCAGAGAGTAAAAAAGGCGTAAGGTTCACAATGGTGTAAGATTAAAATGGGATATACCGGGCTAGGATTCGAGTTACAGGAACAAGGGCCAAACCAACCACCCAAGAATGGAATCGTCGAGCGAAAACACTTGACAGCATCCTAGAAGCAGCTTTCTTACCACCAGACCTTTCTCCATCAATTAGGAATCTGATGCCATCACTAAACACATTCCTTAAATTGTAGCCATTTGTTGAGTGTTTTTTTTTGTGTCTAATCCGCATATATATCACCATTGCCCTTGATTTTCTTGACTATATATCTCTTAAATGTCAACATATACACGTGTGATTTAGTTTACGAAGATTTTTCAATGCCGAGAACCTCGATCAAAGAGTAAAAAAGACGTAAGGTTCACAATGGTGTAAAATTAAAATGGGATATACCGGGCTAGGATTCGAGTTACAGGAACAAGGGACAAACCAACAACCCAAGAATGGAATCGTCGAGCGAAAACACTTGACAACCTCCTAGAAGCAGCTTTTCTTGCCACCTGACCTTTCTCCATCAATTAGGAATCTGATGCCGTCACTAAACACATTCCTTAAATTGTAGCCATTTGTTGAGTGTTTTTTTTGTGTCTAATCCGCATATATATCACCATTGCCCTTGATTTTCTTGACTATATATCTCTTAAATGTCAACATATACACGTGTGATTTAGTTTACGAAGATTTTTCAATGCCGAGAACCTCGATCAAAGAGTAAAAAAGACGTAAGGTTCACAATGGTGTAAAATTAAAATGGGATATACCGGGCAAGGATTCGAGTTACAGGAACAAGGGACAAACCAACAACCCAAGAATGGAATCGTCGAGCGAAAACACTTGACAGCCTCCTAGAAGCAGCTTTCTTACCACCAGACCTTTCTCCATCAATTAGGAATCTGATGCCGTCACTAAACACATTCCTTAAATTGTAGCCATTTGTTGAGTGTTTTTTTTGTGTCTAATCCGCATATATATCACCATTGCCCTTGATTTTCTTGACTATATATCTCTTAAATGTCAACATATACACGTGTGATTTAGTTTACGAAGATTTTTCAATGCCGAGAACCTCGATCAAAGAGTAAAAAAGACGTAAGGTTCACAATGGTGTAAAATTAAAATGGGATATACCGGGCTAGGATTCGAGTTACAGGAACAAGGGACAAACCAACAACCCAAGAATGGAATCGTCGAGCGAAAACACTTGACAACCTCCTAGAAGCAGCTTTCCTTGCCACCTGACCTTTCTCCATCAATTAGGAATCTGATGCCGTCACTAAACACATTCCTTAAATTGTAGCCATTTGTTGAGTGTTTTTTTAGGTGGTTTAATCCGCATATATATCACCATTGCCCTTGATTTTGTTGACTATATATCTCTTAAATGTCAACATATACACGTGTGATTTAGTTGACGAAGATTTTTCAATGCCGAGAACCTCGATCAGAGAGTAAAAAAGGCGTAAGGTTCACAATGGTGTAAAATTAAAATGGGATATACCGGGCTAGGATTCGAGTTACAGGAACAAGAGCCAAACCAAACACCCAAGAATGGAATCGTCGAGCGAAAACACTTGACAGCCTCCTAGAAGCAGCTTTTCTTGCCACCAGACCTTTCTCTATCAATTAGGAATCTGATGCCGTCACTAAACACATTCCTTAAATTGTAGCCATTTGTTGAGTGTTTTTTTTGTGTCTAATCCGCATATATATCACCATTGCCCTTGATTTTCTTGACTGTATATCTCTTAAATGTCAACATATACACGTGTGATTTAGTTTACGAAGATTTTTCAATGCCGAGAACCTCGATCAGAGAGTAAAAAAGGTGTAAGGTTCACAATGGTGTAAAACTAAAATGGGATATACCGGGCTAGGATTCGAGTTACAGGAACAAGGGCCAAACCAACCACCGAAGAATGGAATCGTCGAGCGAAAACACTTGACAACCTCCTAGAAGCAGCTTTTCTTGCCACCAGACCTTTCTCCATCAATTAGGAATCTGATGCCGTCACTAAACACATTCCTTAAATTGTCGCCATTTGTTGAGTGTTTTTTTTGTGTCTAATCCGCATGTATATGACCATTGCCCTTGAATTTCTTGACTGTATATCTCTTAAATGTCAACATATACACTTGTGATTTAGTTTATGAAGATTTTTCAATACCGAGAACCTCGATCAGAGAGTAAAAAAGGCGTAAGGTTCACAATGGTGTAAGATTAAAATGGGATATACCGGGCTAGGATTCGAGTTACAGGAACAAGGGCCAAACCAACCACCCAAGAATGGAATCGTCGAGCGAAAACACTTGACAACCTCCTAGAAGCAGCTTTCTTACCACCAGACCTTTCTCCATCAATTAGGAATCTGATGCCGTCACTAAACACATTCCTTAAATTGTAGCCATTTGTTGAGTGTTTTTTTTTTGTGTCTAATCCGCATATATATCACCATTGCCCTTGATTTTCTTGACTATATATCTCTTAAATGTCAACATATACACGTGTGATTTAGTTTACGAAGATTTTTCAATGCCGAGAACCTCGATCAAAGAGTAAAAAAGACGTAAGGTTCACAATGGTGTAAAATTAAAATGGGATATACCGGGCTAGGATTCGAGTTACAGGAACAAGGGACAAACCAACAACCCAAGAATGGAATCGTCGAGCGAAAACACTTGACAACCTCCTAGAAGCAGCTTTCCTTGCCACCTGACCTTTCTCCATCAATTAGGAATCTGATGCCGTCACTAAACACATTCCTTAAATTGTAGCCATTTGTTGAGTGTTTTTTTAGGTGGTTTAATCCGCATATATATCACCATTGCCCTTGATTTTCTTGACTATATATCTCTTAAATGTCAACATATACACGTGTGATTTAGTTGACGAAGATTTTTCAATGCCGAGAACCTCGATCAGAGAGTAAAAAAGGCGTAAGGTTCACAATGGTGTAAAATTAAAATGGGATATACCGGGCTAGGATTCGAGTTACAGGAACAAGAGCCAAACCAACCACCCAAGAATGGAATCGTCGAGCGAAAACACTTGACAACCTCCTAGAAGCAGCTTTTCTTGCCACCAGACCTTTCTCTATCAATTAGGAATCTGATGCCGTCACTAAACACATTCCTTAAATTGTAGCCATTTGTTGAGTGTTTTTTTTGTGTCTAATCCGCATATATATCACCATTGCCCTTGATTTTCTTGACTGTATATCTCTTAAATGTCAACATATACACGTGTGATTTAGTTTACGAAGATTTTTCAATGCCGAGAACCTCGATCAGAGAGTAAAAAAGGTGTAAGGTTCACAATGGTGTAAAACTAAAATGGGATATAGCGGGCTAGGATTCGAGTTACAGGAACAGGGGCCAAACCAACCACCGAAGAATGGAATCGTCGAGCGAAAACACTTGACAACCTCCTAGAAGCAGCTTTTCTTGCCACCAGACCTTTCTCCATCAATTAGGAATCTGATGCCGTCACTAAACACATTACTTAAATTGTAGCCATTTGTTGAGTGTTTTTTTTTTGTGTCTAATCCGCATGTATATGACCATTGCCCTTGAATTTCTTGACTGTATATCTCTTAAATGTCAACATATACACTTGTGATTTAGTTTATGAAGATTTTTCAATACCGAGAACCTCGATCAGAGAGTAAAAAAGGCGTAAGGTTCACAATGGTGTAAGATTAAAATGGGATATACCGGGCTAGGATTCGAGTTACAGGAACAAGGGCCAAACCAACCACCCAAGAATGGAATCGTCGAGCGAAAACACCTGACAACCTCCTAGAAGCGGCTTTTCTTGCCACCTGACCTTTCCCCATCAACTAGGAATCTGATGCCGTCACTAAACACATTCGTTATATTGTAGCCATTTGTTGAGTGTTTTTTTTTGTATCTAATCCGCATATATATCACCATTGTCCTTGATTTTATTGACTGTATATCTCTTAAATATCAACATATACACGTGTGATTTTGTTTACGAAGATTTTTCAATGCCGAGAACCTCGATCAGAGAGTAAAAAAGGCGTAAGGTTCACAATGATGTAAAATTAAAATGGGATATACCGGGCTAGGATTCGAGTTACAGGAACAAGGGACAAACCAAAGACCCAAGAATGGAATCGTCGAGCGAAAACACTTGACAACCTCCTAGAAGCAGCTTTTCTTACCACCAGACCTTTCTCCATCAATTAGGAATCTCATGCCGTCACTAAACACATTCCTTAAATTGTAGCCATTTGTTGAGTGTTTTTTTTGGTGTCTAATCCGCATATATATCACCATTGCCCTTGATTTTCTTAACTGTATATCTCTTAAATGTCAACATATACACGTGTGATTTAGGTTACGAAGATTTTTCAATGCCGAGAACCTCGATCAGAGAGTAAAAAAGACGTAAGGTTCACAATGGTGTAAAATTAAAATGGGATATACCGGGCTAGGATTCGAGTTACAGGAAAAAGGGCCAAACCAACCACCCAAGAATGGAATCGTCGAGCGAAAACACTTGACAACCTCCTAGAAGCAGCTTTTCTTACCACCGGACCTTTCTCCATCAATTAGGAATCTGATGCCGTCACTAAACACATTCCTTAAATTGTAGCCATTTGTTGAGTGTTTTTTTTGTGTCTAATCCGCATATATATCACCATTGCCCTTGATTTTCTTAACTGTATATCTCTTAAATATCAACATATACACGCGTGGTTTAGTTTACGAAGATTTTTCAATGCCGAGAACCTCGATCAGATAGTAAAAAAGGCGTAAGGTTCACAATGGTGTAAAATTAAAATGGGATATACCGGGCTAGGATTCGAGTTACAGGAACAAGGGCCAAACCAAACACCCAAGAATGGAATCGTCGAGCGAAAACACTTGACAACCTCCTAGAAGCAGCTTTTCTTACCACCAGACCTTTCTCCATCAATTAGGAATCTGATGCCGTCAGTAAACACATTCCTTAAATTGTAGCCATTTGTTGAGTGTTTTTTTTGGTGTCTAATCCGCATATATATCACCATTGCCCTTGATTTTCTTGACTGTATATCTCTTAAATTTCAACATATACACGTGTGATTTAGGTTACGAAGATTTTTCAATGCCGAGAACCTCGATCAGAGAGTAAAAAAGACGTAAGGTTCACAATGGTGTAAAATTAAAATGGGATATACCGGGCTAGGATTCGAGTTACAGGAACAAGGGCCAAACCAACCACCCAAGAATGGAATCGTCGAGCGAAAACACTTGACAACCTCCTAAAAGGAGCTTTTCTTACCACCAGACCTTTCTCCATCAATTAGGAATCTGATGCCGTCACTAAACACATTCCTTAAATTGTAGCCATTTGTTGAGTGTTTTTTTTTGTGTCTAATCCGCATATATATCACCATTGCCCATGATTTTCTTAACTGTATATCTCTTAAATATCAACATATACACGCGTGGTTTAGTTTACGAAGATTTTTCAATGCCGAGAACCTCGATCAGAGAGTAAAAAAGGCGTAAGGTTCACAATGGTGTAAAATTAAAATGGGATATACCAGGCTAGGATTCGAGTTACAGGAACAAGGGCCAAACCAAACATCCAAGAATGGAATCGTCGAGCGAAAACACTTGACAGCCTCCTAGAAGCAGCTTTCTTACCACCAGACCTTTCTCCATCAATTAGGAATCTGATGCCGTCACTAAACACATTCCTTAAATTGTAGCCATTTGTTGAGTGTTTTTTTTTTGTGTCTAATCCGCATATATATCACCATTGCCCTTGATTTTCTTGACTGTATATCTCTTAAAGGTCAACATATACACGTGTGATTTAGTTTACGAAGATTTTTCAATGCCGAGAACCTCGATCAGAGAGTAAAAAAGACGTAAGGTTCACAATGGTGTAAAATTAAAATGGGATATACCGGGCTAGGATTCGAGTTACAGGAACAAGGGACAAACCAACCACCCAAGAATGGAATCGTCGAGCGAAAATACTTGACAACCTCCTAGAAGCAGCTTTTCTTGCCACCAGACCTTTCTCCATCAGTTAGGAATCTGATGCCGTCACTAAACACATTCCTTAAATTGTAGCCATTTGTTGAGTGTTTTTTTTTGGTGTCTAATCCGCATATATATCACCATTGCCCTTGATTTTCTTGACTGTATATCTCTTAAAGGTCAACATATACACGTGTGATTTAGTTTACGAAGATTTTTCAATGCCGGGAACCTCGATCAGAGAGTAAAAAAGACGTAAGGTTCACAATGGTGTAAAATTAAAATGGGATATACCGGGCTAGGATTCGAGTTACAGGAACAAGGGACAAACCAACCACCCAAGAATGGAATCGTCGAGCGAAAATACTTGACAACCTCCTAGAAGCAGCTTTTCTTGCCACCAGACCTTTCTCCATCAGTTAGGAATCTGATGCCGTCACTAAACACATTCCTTAAATTGTAGCCATTTGTTGAGTGTTTTTTTTTGGTGTCTAATCCGCATATATATCACCATTGCCCTTGATTTTCTTGACTGTATATCTCTTAAATGTCAACATATACACGTGTGATTTAGTTTACGAAGATTTTTCAATGCCGAGAACCTCGATCAGAGAGTAAAAAAGGTGTAAGGTTCACAATGGTGTAAAACTAAAATGGGATATACCGGGCTAGGATTCGAGTTACAGGAACAGGGGCCAAACCAGACCTTTCTCCATCAATTCGGAAACACTTGAAAACCTCCTAGAAGCAGCTTTTCTTGCCACCAGACCTTTCTCCATCAATTAGGAATTTGATGCCGTCACTAAACAAATTCCTTAAATTGTAGCCATTTGTTGAGTGTTTTTTTTTTGTGTCTAATCTGCATATATATCACATTGCCCTTTATTTTTCTTGATTGTATATCTCTTAAATGTCAACATATACACGTGTGATTTAGTTTACGAAGATTTTTCAATGCCGAGAACCTCGATCAGAGATTAAAAAAGGCGTAAGGTTCAGAATGATCTAAAATTAAAATGGGATATACCGGGCTAGGATTCGAGTTACAGGAACAAGGGACAAACCAACAACCCAAGAATGGAATCGTCGAGCGAAAACACTTGACAACTTCCTAGAAGCAGCTTTTCTTACCACCAGACCTTTCTCCATCAATTAGGAATCTGATGCCGTCACTAAACACATTCCTTAAATTGTAGCCATTTGTTGAGTGTTTTTTTTGGTGTCTAATCCGCATATATATCACCATTGCCCTTGATTTTCTTAACTGTATATCTCTTAAATGTCAACATATACACATGTGATTTAGGTTACGAAGATTTTTCAATGCCGAGAACCTCGATCAGAGAGTAAAAAAGACGTAAGGTTCACAATGGTGTAAAATTAAAATGGGATATACCGGGCTAGGATTCGAGTTACAGGAACAAGGGCCAAACCAACCACCCAAGAATGGAATCATCGAGCGAAAACACTTGACAACCTCCTAGAAGCAGCTTTTCTTACCACTGGACCTTTCTCCATCAATTAGGAATCTGATGCCGTCACTAAACACATTCCTTAAATTGTAGCCATTTGTTGAGTGTTTTTTTGTGTCTAATCCGCATATATATACCCATTGCCCTTGATTTTCTTAACTGTATATCTCTTAAATATCAACATATACACGCGTGGTTTAGTTTACGAAGATTTTTCAATGCCGAGAACCTCGATCAGATAGTAAAAAAGGCGTAAGGTTCACAATGGTGTAAAATTAAAATGGGATATACCGGGCTAGGATTCGAGTTACAGGAACAAGGGCCAAACCAAACACCCAAGAATGGAATCGTCGAGCGAAAACACTTGACAACCTCCTAGAAGCAGCTTTTCTTACCACCGGACCTTTCTCCATCAATTAGGAATCTGATGCCGTCACTAAACACATTCCTTAAATTGTAGCCATTTGTTGAGTGTTTTTTTTGTGTCTAATCCGCATATATATCACCATTGCCCTTGATTTTCTTAACTGTATATCTCTTAAATATCAACATATACACGCGTGGTTTAGTTTACGAAGATTTTTCAATGCCGAGAACCTCGATCAGATAGTAAAAAAGGCGTAAGGTTCACAATGGTGTAAAATTAAAATGGGATATACCGGGCTAGGATTCGAGTTACAGGAACAAGGGCCAAAGCAAACACCCAAGAATGGAATCGTCGAGCGAAAACACTTGACAACCTCCTAGAAGCAGCTTTTCTTACCACCAGACCTTTCTCCATCAATTAGGAATCTGATGCCGTCACTAAACACATTCCTTAAATTGTAGCCATTTGTTGAGTGTTTTTTTGGTGTCTAATCCGCATATATATCACCATTGCCCTTGATTTTCTTAACTGTATATCTCTTAAATGTCAACATATACACGTGTGATTTAGGTTACGAAGATTTTTCAATGCCGAGAACCTCGATCAGAGAGTAAAAAAGACGTAAGGTTCACAATGGTGTAAAATTAAAATGGGATATACCGGGCTAGGATTCGAGTTACAGGAACAAGGGCCAAACCAACCACCCAAGAATGGAATCGTCGAGCGAAAACACTTGACAACCCCCTAGAAGCAGCTTTTCTTACCACTGGACCTTTCTCCATCAATTAGGAATCTGATGCCGTCACTAAACACATTCCTTAAATTGTAGCCATTTGTTGAGTGTTTTTTTGTGTCTAATCCGCATATATATACCCATTGCCCTTGATTTTCTTAACTGTATATCTCTTAAGTATCAACATATACACGCGTGGTTTAGTTTACGAAGATTTTTCAATGCCGAGAACCTCGATCAGATAGTAAAAAAGGCGTAAGGTTCACAATGGTGTAAAATTAAAATGGGATATACCGGGCTAGGATTCGAGTTACAGGAACAAGGGCCAAACCAAACACCCAAGAATGGAATCGTCGAGCGAAAACACTTGACAACCTCCTAGAAGCAGCTTTTCTTACCACCGGACCTTTCTCCATCAATTAGGAATCTGATGCCGTCACTAAACACATTCCTTAAATTGTAGCCATTTGTTGAGTGTTTTTTTTGTGTCTAATCCGCATATATATCACCATTGCCCTTGATTTTCTTAACTGTATATCTCTTAAATATCAACATATACACGCGTGGTTTAGTTTACGAAGATTTTTCAATGTCGAGAACCTCGATCAGATAGTAAAAAAGGCGTAAGGTTCACAATGGTGTAAAATTAAAATGGGATATACCGGGCTAGGATTCGAGTTACAGGAACAAGGGCCAAAGCAAACACCCAAGAATGGAATCGTCGAGCGAAAACACTTGACAACCTCCTAGAAGCAGCTTTTCTTACCACCAGACCTTTCTCCATCAATTAGGAATCTGATGCCGTCACTAAACACATTCCTTAAATTGTAGCCATTTGTTGAGTGTTTTTTTTGGTGTCTAATCCGCATATATATCACCATTGCCCTTGATTTTCTTGACTGTATATCTCTTAAATTTCAACATATACACGTGTGATTTAGGTTACGAAGATTTTTCAATGCCGAGAACCTCGATCAGAGAGTAAAAAAGACGTAAGGTTCACAATGGTGTAAAATTAAAATGGGATATACCGGGCTAGGATTCGAGTTACAGGAACAGGGGCCAAACCAACCACCCAAGAATGGAATCGTCGAGCGAAAACACTTGACAACCTCCTAAAAGGAGCTTTTCTTACCACCAGACCTTTCTCCATCAATTAGGAATCTGATGCCGTCACTAAACACATTCCTTAAATTGTAGCCATTTGTTGAGTGTTTTTTTTTGTGTCTAATCCGCATATATATCACCATTGCCCATGATTTTCTTAACTGTATATCTCTTAAATATCAACATATACACGCGTGGTTTAGTTTACGAAGATTTTTCAATGCCGAGAACCTCGATCAGAGAGTAAAAAAGGCGTAAGGTTCACAATGGTGTAAAATTAAAATGGGATATACCGGGCTAGGATTCGAGTTACAGGAACAAGGGCCAAACCAAACATCCAAGAATGGAATCGTCGAGCGAAAACACTTGACAGCCTCCTAGAAGCAGCTTTCTTACCACCAGACCTTTCTCCATCAATTAGGAATCTGATGCCGTCACTAAACACATTCCTTAAATTGTAGCCATTTGTTGAGTGTTTTTTTTTTGGTGTCTAATCCGCATATATATCACCATTGCCCTTGATTTTCTTGACTGTATATCTCTTAAAGGTCAACATATACACGTGTGATTTAGTTTACGAAGATTTTTCAATGCCGGGAACCTCGATCAGAGAGTAAAAAAGACGTAAGGTTCACAATGGTGTAAAATTAAAATGGGATATACCGGGCTAGGATTCGAGTTACAGGAACAAGGGACAAACCAACCACCCAAGAATGGAATCGTCGAGCGAAAATACTTGACAACCTCCTAGAAGCAGCTTTTCTTGCCACCAGACCTTTCTCCATCAGTTAGGAATCTGATGCCGTCACTAAACACATTCCTTAAATTGTAGCCATTTGTTGAGTGTTTTTTTTTGGTGTCTAATCCGCATATATATCACCATTGCCCTTGATTTTCTTGACTGTATATCTCTTAAATGTCAACATATACACGTGTGATTTAGTTTACGAAGATTTTTCAATGCCGAGAACCTCGATCAGAGAGTAAAAAAGGTGTAAGGTTCACAATGGTGTAAAACTAAAATGGGATATACCGGGCTAGGATTCGAGTTACAGGAACAGGGGCCAAACCAACCACCCAAGAATGGAATCGTCGAGCGGAAACACTTGAAAACCTCCTAGAAGCAGTTTTTCTTGCCACCAGACCTTTCTCCATCAATTAGGAATTTGATACCGTCACTAAACAAATTCCTTAAATTGTAGCCATTTGTTGAGTGTTTTTTTTTGTGTCTAATCTGCATATATATCACATTGCCCTTTATTTTTCTTGATTGTATATCTCTTAAATGTCAACATATACACGTGTGATTTAGTTTACGAAGATTTTTCAATGCCGAGAACCTCGATCAGAGATTAAAAAAGGCGTAAGGTTCACAATGGTGTAAAATTAAAATGGCATATACTGGGCTAGGATTCGAGTTACAGGAACAAGGGCCAAACCAACCACCGAAGAATGGAATCGTCGAGCGAAAACACTTGACAACCTCCTAGAAGCAGCTTTTCTTACCACCAGACCTTTCTCCCTCAATTAGGAATATGATGCCGTCACTAAACACATTCCTTAAATTGTAGCCATTTGTTGAGTGTTTTTTTTTGTGTCTAATCCGCATGTATATCACCATTGCCCTTGAATTTCTTGACTGTATATCTCTTAAATGTCAACATATACACTTGTGATTTAGTGTATGAAGATTTTTCAATACCGAGAACCTCGATCAGAGAGTAAAAAAGGCGTAAGGTTCACAATGGTGTAAGATTAAAATGGGATATACCGGGCTAGGATTCGAGTTACAGGAAAAAGGGCCAAACCAACCACCCAAGAATGGAATCGTCGAGCGAAAACACTTGACAACCTCCTAGAAGCGGCTTTTCTTGCCACCAGACCTTTCCCCATCAATTAGGAAACTGATTCCGTCACTAAACACATTCGTTAAATTGTAGCCATTTGTTGAGTGTTTTTTTTGTGTCTAATCCGCATATATATCACCATTGTCCTTGATTTTCTTGACTGTATATCTCTTAAATATCAACATATACACGTGTGATTTTGTTTACGAAGATTTTTCAATGCCGAGAACCTCGATCAGAGAGTAAAAAAGGCGTAAGGTTCACAATGGTGTGAAATTAAAATGGGATATAACGGGCTAGGATTCGATTTACAGGAACAAGGGACAAACCAACAACCCAAGAATGGAATCGTCGAGCGAAAACACTTGACAACTTCCTAGAAGCAGCTTTTCTTACCACCAGACCTTTCTCCATCAATTAGGAATCTGATGCCGTCACTAAACACATTCCTTAAATTGTAGCCATTTGTTGAGTGGTTTTTTTGTGTCTAATCCGCATATATATCACCATTGCCCTTGATTTTCTTGACTGTATATCTCTTAAATGTCAACATATACACGTGTGATTTAGGTTACGAAGATTTTTCAATGCCGAGAACCTCGATCAGATAGTAAAAAAGACGTAAGGTTCACAATGGTGTAAAATTAAAATGGGATATACCGGGCTAGGATTCGAGTTACAGGAACAAGGGACAAACCAACCACCCAAGAATGGAATCGTCGAGCGAAAATACTTGACAACCTCCTAGAAGCAGCTTTTCTTGCCACCAGACCTTTCTCCATCAATTAGGAATCTGATGCCGTCACTAAACACATTCCTTAAATTGTAGCCATTTGTTAAGTGTTTTTTTAGGTGGTTTAATCCGCATATATATCACCATTGCCCTTGATTTTCTTGACTATATATCTCTTAAATGTCAACATATACACGTGTGATTTAGTTGACGAAGATTTTTCAATGCCGAGAACCTCGATCAGAGAGTAAAAAAGGCGTAAGGTTCACAATGGTATAAAATTAAAATGGGATATACCGGGCTAGGATTCGAGTTACAGGAACAAGAGCCAAACCAACCACCCAAGAATGGAATCGTCGAGCGAAAACACTTGACAACCTCCTAGAAGCAGCTTTGCTTGCCACCAGACCTTTCTCCATCAGTTAGGAATCTGATGCCGTCACTAAACACATTCCTTAAATTGTAGCCATTTGTTGAGTGTTTTTTTTTTGGTGTCTAATCCGCATATATATCACCATTGCCCTTGATTTTCTTGACTGTATATCTCTTAAATGTCAACATATACACGTGTGATTTAGTTTACGAAGATTTTTCAATGCCGAGAACCTCGTTCAGAGAGTAAAAAAGGTGTAAGGTTCACAATGGTGTAAAACTAAAATGGGATATACCGGGCTAGGATTCGAGTTACAGGAACAGGGGCCAAACCAACCACCCAAGAATGGAATCGTCGAGCGGAAACACTTGAAAACCTCCTAGAAGCAGCTTTTCTTCCCACCAGACCTTTCTCCATCAATTAGGAATTTGATGCCGTCACTAAACAAATTCCTTAAGTTGTAGCCATTTGTTGAGTGTTTTTTTTTGGTGTCTAATCTGCATATATATCACATTTCCCTTTATTTTTCTTGATTGTATATCTCTTAAATGTCAACATATACACGTGTGATTTAGTTTACGAATATTTTTCAATGCCGAGAACCTCGATCAGAGATTAAAAAAGGCGTAAGGTTCACAATGGTATAAAATTAAAATGGCATATACTGGGCTAGGATTCGAGTTACAGGAACAAGGGCCAAACCAACCACCGAAGAATGGAATCGTCGAGCGAAAACACTTGACAACCTCCTAGAAGCAGCTTTTCTTACCACCAGACCTTTCTCCCTCAATTAGGAATATGATGCCGTCACTAAACACATTCCTTATGTGATAACTGGCACAAACCGGTAATTTCCGTACACTATAATTATTGCTTAATGACTGCAATTATGAGTTTAAGTGTCAGCAATGTCTGAACACATGATTAAACAAGTGAATTCATGCATGTTGTATACTACAAAATATTGCTTTATGCATAAACTAGAGCGTTGCGTCAGAATAATAGTAAACTCACCGGTAAGACACACTGTGTCGACTGAACTGCAGGAAGCAGTCAGACATAAGAATTGAGGCCTAGGTGTAGGTCCGACAACAAGGATGCATTAAAACCCAAGAGTACATACAAGGGTTAATATATATGCAATACGAAAGCAAAAATAAGCACTAAAAAGCACCCGAAACGCACTTTGAGTGCAGAATTTATAAAATTCAGCAATAATTCAGCATTTAAACATATGAATGTTGTGCAGAAATGTCGTTTTATTATCCAGAATATTTCCCTAAGTGTTGGGAATTGAAAGAGTACATGAAAGGTACCTAAACGACACTAAAAAATGTAATTTAGCGCTTTAACGAATCGGTATGTAACCGAACAACCGGACTATACCCGGAACATGAAAATATTATTATTTTCATTATGAATCTTTTGCTGAGCTAGTTAGGGTCCCTGATTACCCTAACACCCGCTAAAATACACTACACACTAAGTGACCGGGTTAGGTACTTAACTAACCTATTTAACAGAACTATTAACCTAACTATCTACTTGAGATCGAACTAGATACCCCCCCCCCCCCATTATAATCGGCCTAACCAAGGGGAGACATGGTTAGTACCCTTTTGATTATTTAAATCCTAATGTCTAGTATCTACACAACATATTACCCTTTGGATAAACATGATTTAACTTCCTATAAATACTAGAGTTCACTTAACATAATTCTCATCACACAACACCACTTACTCACTCTCTCTAGCCCTCCCTTCACCTTCGGCCGAACCCCACTCCACCCACCATCATACTTTCGGTTCTTGTTCTTGACATTCCATCATCATACACACTTCAAGGATCGCGTATTAGGAGCTTTGGTGCACTCGGAACGCGAAGGACCACTTCCGTTAGCTTTTATCCACCCATTTTCCGTCAGGATTCTTCCCTAGCCCCGAGCTAGAGGTATATCACTTAAAACTCACTCTTGAACATATCTAAGGTGGTTAAAAGGAATTTTGTCGGTTAAATATCGATAACATACGTTTTGAAGCATTAAAGTCTAGTAAAAACACTAAAATGGTGGTTAATAGCTTGTAACTTGTGTAAAAGTTGTAGTACTTGGAATTTGTGATTATCTAGACCCGATCTATGTTATGGTAGCTCGGATCATCATTTAACCCGGTTTAGTCATGATCTTGGATTATGACATAAGGCTTGTTTAAGAGTAACAAAGGTTAAATGATGAAACTCTACCACACACATCATGAACTTGTGTAAAAGCAATTTAACTTGTGAAATAGTGTTTAAAACTAGTAGATCTACGTATCTACAAGCGGTATTTTCGAAGGACCAAGTGTCCAAGAAATCACATGTTCTAAACCGGATCTTACACAAACAAAAGTGGTTTTTGTGGACAAACAAGTGTATGGATACTTGTGTAACAAAAGCTTTAACAAAGAAATAATTTTCGTAAAAACCGACTAGAAGTTGTAAAACTTCATAATCTTTAAAAATAAAGTTTTTAAGAAATTAAACTTATTTTTAAAGATAACAAGACTCACTAAATGTGCTAGTAAGTTACTACACATTTTTGTAAATATTCAAGTTCATGAAATTAGTGATTATTGTTGACGATTATTGTTGATAATTGTTGTTGATGATTGATGATGATTTAAAAGAAAATAAACACACGTTTTGAAAACGTGGGAAACCTCCATTTTTAGGGGAAACTCTGTCAAAATTTTTATAAATTTTGACACTTAGAAAAATATAAGTTTTTGAGAAACTTATTCCCTAAAAATGTGCTTAAAAGTATTACCAAGGTTTCCCTAATTTTTGGTGATAAGAAATGATGATTTCTTCAAGAATAAAAGTGGATATAAGTATGTATATTTTGAGAGAAAAATATATATTATTTTATCACCAATTTTTGTGCTAAGTGTATATAGTATGTGTTATACGTGCTAGTGTATTAAGACTTAAAAATACACTAAATACTCATGAGGAGTATAAACATAAAAATACACATACAAAATACAAGATACATAATTCGGGTGCAAAGTGCAAAACATAAAAGACTTATATTATTTTTGGAGAAAATAATATAAGTAAGATACGTAGTTAAAAATATAGAATATTTTTAACACAAGAATATATACAAAAGAGAGTGACTGTACTTGTGCGACGCAAGTCTAGTGACTAACGTTAAGAAAACGCGTATAGGTTACGACGTTAATTAAGCAAATCCGGTGGAGTTTACGACGCTAGGAACGCAAAGTTGTGAGTTCATGCTCCCCCTTTTCTCTTTAACTGTTTTCAGTTTTTATAACTTCGGGGGTGAAATACATGTACAAATGTACAAAAATTTATAATTGGTATGATATAAATACAAGAAGTACACTTGGTGAGAACGAGAACCAAGTGTGGCGAAATATGAGAATATGAGAAGCGCACTTGGTGAGAACGAGAACCAAGTAAGAGGCGCCATGAGAAATGATAACAAGAAACGCGCTTGGTGAGAACGAGAACCAAGTAGGAGGCGTTATGAGAAATAGTGTCACGAATAGGGTACAGAAGCACCATTAATCAACAATATACCTAGACCGCAGAACAAAAGGTTAGATCTAACGGGTGCCTGGCAGCCACACTCCCGGTCGGGGCGAGAACCGAGGAAGTGCTTTTGTGTCTCAGAATATACCAATTAAATGCCTTAGGTTTGGTGACTTCCTATGACGTGCCACAGGTTAATGGCTTTGCAACCCATTAACAATCTGATAATTACAGAAATACTGTATTTACATAAAATTCATACCATACAAAAATTGATATATAACTTGAAGTACGTGGGGTACTCAAGAAGATTGATATATAACTTGAAGTACGTGGGGTACTCAAGAGGATTGATATATAACTTGAAGTACGTGGGGTACTCAAGAGGATTGATATATAACTTGAAGTACGTGGGGTACTCAAGAAAAGATTGAATTATAAATGGGTACGTGGCGTACACATGAAACTGGATTTATATATGAAAACTTGATTTACTCACAAACTATGTTTTCATACAAAGTATACAAACATGAAATACAAAACTGCATGAATTCACACCAACTTTATGTTGACGTTTTTTCCAAAAACTCACATGTATTTCAGGTAACTAGGATGGATGTGCGCGTGGTCTAGCTTATGCTCGTGGATGTCGCTTGTGTTTAAATTTGAATAAAGTTGTAAACTTTTAAGACAATGTTTTATGCGACTTAGCGATGTAAACGCTAACGTATGTTTTCAAATTATGGTATTTGAATGTTATTTTACGAGCATGTAGCATGTTTACTCTTCGTATGCAATGAGAACCTTTCATGATCACACCTCGTGCTTCCGCCGTAGAAAGGGGTGTGACAGATTGGTATCAGAACTGCGATTGTAGTGAACCAGGATTCCTTCTCGAGTCTAGTCTACAATCTCTAGGATCCATTCACGAAAACAATTTTCAAAAGAGTTTTCATTGCATAAAACGTCCCGCGACATCCACTGCCTGAAACTGTCTACATGAGTCTAGAAAAGACACTACGAGACTTAGAGTGCACTTGAGTAGCACTTGTCGTTGACTAGAAATTACTTGCAATTATGTGTGATAATTAGCATGTACTAGAAGTAGAATGTCACAAGTATATGTGACTTTACCTGAAAGCGATGGCCTATCTGAAGGAAGAGATACGAGGATGAAACGAACTGTGCGGACTGTGCAAGGAGTTACGTAATTATGGATGCATACATAATTATGGAATTCAGTGCACAAAAATCACAGCAAGTCTTGTCACGTGTGGATTCCCTCAGTGCAAGCCTACTAAAGTACTCTGCTAGAGTAATAATTGTTTGATGTCACTTATGTGATATATACCTGCGAATATATATATACTACTACTGCCTAGTAGGACGATATCAAACAAATGTGTAACCCTGTTGTGTTATGTTCTGTCAGAACATGGCACCCAGGAAAGCTGTGAATGCTCGCAATGACGATCAACCTCCTCCTCCCCTACTGCCAAGAACTGCTGATGAGCTGAACGCTCTACTGGAGGAAAGGATCTCCGCTGCTATTGCCCACTACGAGGCGAACCGAACTCAAGACAGTGGAGGACCAAGCAACGCTAGGCGTAATGGGAATGGAGATTCGTCTGGAGGCAATGCAGCCCAAGGCTGCACTTTCAAGCAGTTCCTCGACTGCAAGCCGATGAACTATGATGGCACAGGAGGTGCAGTAGCATTTGTGCGCTGGACGGAGAAGACTGAAGCTACTTTCCGCATGAGCAAGTGTACCGCGGATCAACAAGTCACTTTTGCTACTGGGTTATTCGTCGATGAAGCTCTGACTTGGTGGAACCTGCAAGCCCAAACTTTGGGTGATGACGCCGCTTATGGCCTCACTTGGGAGGAACTGAAGGAAAGGATGAGAGAGAAGTACTGCTCTCGTGCGGAACTCCAAAGGCTGGAAACAGAGTTCTGGCACTTGACTATGGAAGGTGCTGACATCAATGGTTACACTCGAAGGTTCCACGACCTGTCGAGAGTGCTTCCCTACATGGTGACTCCCGAATTCAAGCGTGTTGAACGTTACATTTGGGGACTGGCCTCAGAGTTTCGTGGCATGGTGACGTCGGCCAAACCACAAACAATCACCGAGGCTGTAACTCTGGCTGTCAGCCTTACTGAGGATTGTGTTCGTATGAAGAAGTTGTCATTAAACCCAACAGAGAAGACCGAGACGCATGCTGAGTCGTCCGGTGACAAAAAGAGAAAGCATACAAGTTTGAACCAAGCTACTCGCAACAACAAGGGTTTCAACAAGAAACGTGACACTAACCCATCTCAGGAGGCGAAGACCCTTGCAACCAAAGCATACCAAGGCTCCATGCCTAGATGCCAAAAATGTAGGTTTCATCATGATGGAGCTTGTCGCATTCCAAGGTGCGACAAATGTGGTAAATTGGGTCATCAAACAGAAGACTGTTGGGGAAAAGGAAAGAACCGAAATGGAAACGGTGCTGGTAACAAGAATGGTAACGGGAAAGGGCAGAACCAAGGATGCTTCAAGTGTGGAAGCAATGATCATTTCATGAAGAACTGCCCAGAGAGAAACAACGCTCCGGCTCGAGCATTTGTGATTGGAGCAAGAGACGCACGCGAGGACCCTAACGTGGTCACCGGTACGTTTCTCATTAACAATCACTTTGCATCCATACTGTTTGACACTGGCGCCGATTATAGCTTCATGTCTGTGGAATTTAAACGCATACTCGGAATAGAATCTAGTAGATTAGAAATTCCTTATTCCATAGAACTAGCCAATGGTAAACTTGTTGAATCGGGCGAAGTTGTCAGAGGCTGCACATTAGAACTTGGCGAACGAAGATTTAGCATCGACCTCTTACCTATACAATTAGGTAGCTTCGATGTAGTAGTCGGAATGGACTGGTTGTCCAAGAACAAAGCTGAAGTTATTTGTCATGAGAAAGTCATTCGTATCCCTTTAGCGAATGGTGAGACTCTCATCGTGCATGGAGAAAAACGAGACGCACCTCTTCGAATCATCAGTTGCATGAAGGCACGGAAGTGCTTAAGGAAAGGATGTGTCGCTTTCCTAGCACACGTTATAGACAAGAAGGCTGAGGAGCCGAAACTCGAAGACATTCCTGTGGTGAAGGAATTTCCTGATGTGTTCCCTGAAGATTTGCCAGGACTACCTCCGCAACGACAAGTCGAATTCCGTATAGACTTGGTTCCAGGAGCTGCTCCTGTAGCCAAGGCACCCTATCGACTTGCGCCATCCGAGATGCAAGAATTATCTACACAACTCCAGGAGTTGTTGGATAAGGGATTTATAAGGCCAAGCTTCTCACCCTGGGGAGCTCCGGTATTATTCGTGAAGAAGAAGGATGGAACACTGCGGATGTGTATCGATTACAGGGAACTGAACAAGCTCACTATCAAGAATCGGTATCCACTACCGAGAATTGATGACTTATTTGATCAACTGCAAGGATCAAGCTACTATTCCAAGATCGACCTTCGATCTGGATACCATCAGCTGAGAATCCAAGATGAAAGTGTGCCAAAGACTGCATTCAGAACGCGATATGGGCATTACGAATTTCTTGTGATGCCATTCGGGCTGACGAATGCACCAGCGGTCTTTATGGATCTAATGAACCGCGTATGCAAACCATATCTCGATAAATTCGTGATTGTATTTATCGATGATATCCTGATTTACTCGCGAACGAAAGAAGAGCACGAGCAACATCTCAGAACCATCTTGGAATTACTGAAGAAAGAGAAGCTTTATGCAAAGTTCTCGAAGTGCGAATTCTGGATTCGCGAAGTACAATTTCTTGGTCACGTTGTGAATGAGAAGGGCATTCATGTAGACCCATCCAAGATTGAAGCAATAAAGAACTGGGAAGCTCCCAAAACCCCAACTGAAGTTCGACAATTTTTGGGCTTAGCGGGCTATTATCGGCGATTCATCGAGAATTTCTCAAAAATAGCTCAACCGCTAACGACCCTTACTCAGAAAGACAAGAAGTACGACTGGGGTCACAAACAAGAAGAAGCCTTCCAGTTACTGAAGAGCAAGCTCTGCGATGCACCGATACTATCGTTACCCGAAGGCACTGAAGACTTCGTGGTATACTGCGACGCCTCACGACAAGGCTTGGGTTGCGTGCTCATGCAACGCCAAAAAGTCATCGCTTATGCTTCAAGACAACTGAAGGTTCATGAGAGAAATTATACCACTCACGACCTGGAGCTGGGTGCAGTGGTATTCGCCTTAAAGATTTGGCGACATTATCTATATGGTACTCGATGTACAATCTTCACAGACCACAAAAGCTTGCAACACATATTTGATCAGAAGGAATTGAATATGCGCCAGCGACGTTGGGTCGAGTTGCTGAATGATTATGACTGTGAGATTAAGTACCATCCTGGAAAGGCGAACGTTGTAGCAGACGCGTTGAGCCGAAAAGAAAGGGTTAAGACCCTAAGGGTTCGAGCACTGGAAATGACGATTCGAACGAACCTCACAGCACGCATTCGAGATGCACAACAAGAAGCTCTTAAAGAAGAGAACCGTAAAGCTGAATACCTACGGGGTATGCTGAAATACATGGTGCCAAACGAAGAGGGAGCCTTATACTTTAAGAAGCGTATTTGGGTTCCACTCTATGGTGGTATACGAGAAGTCATCCTTAATGAAGCACACAAATCGAGATATTCGATCCACCCAGGATCGGACAAAATGTATCAAGACTTGAAGGAGTACTATTGGTGGCCGAGACTCAAAAGCGACGTTGCTGTGTATGTTGGAAAATGCCTAACCTATGCCAAGGTTAAGGCAGAATATCAGAAACCGTCCGGCCTACTACAACAACCAGAGATTCCCGTGTGGAAGTGGGAACAAATCTCGATGGACTTCATAACGAAATTACCCAGGACCCCGAGAGGGCACGATATGATATGGGTAATAGTTGATCGATTAACGAAGTCTGCGCATTTCCTACCAATCCGAGAGAAGGATGGCACTGGAAAGCTGGCAGAGATATACTTAAGAGAAATTGTGGCACGTCATGGAGTGCCGATCTCAATCATTTCAGACAGAGATGGACGCTTTGTCTCAAGAATCTGGCAATCATTTCAGGAAGCCTTTGGATCTCAGTTAGATCTGAGCACGGCATTCCATCCGCAAACAGACGGCCAGAGCGAACGGACAATACAAACGTTAGAAGATATGCTTCGCGCATGTGTCATGGATCTAGGCGGCAGCTGGGATACTCATCTACCTTTAGTTGAGTTTTCCTACAATAACAGTTATCATACGAGCATAAAAGCCACGCCGTTCGAAGCTCTGTATGGCCGCAAATGCCGATCGCCCTTATGTTGGGCAGATGCCGGAGATAAACGTATGGTTGGTCCCGAACTTGTACAAGAGACAACCGACAAGATTGCGCAGATCCGAGAGCGCATTAGGGCGGCTCGAGAGCGACAAAAGAGCTACGCGGATCCAAATAGAAAATCGGTAGATTTCAAGGTGGGAGACAAAGTGTTGTTAAAAGTGTCACCATGGAAGGGCGTAGTCAGGTTTGGAAAGCGTGGAAAGCTGAATCCACGATACATCGGACCATTCAGAATTTTGAAGAGAATTGTTACCGTGGCATACAAGTTGGAGTTACCGGAAGAACTTAATGGAGTACATGATACGTTTCATGTATCCAACCTGAAGAAGAGTCCAACGTAAGAAAACGTGACCATCCCGATGGATGAAGTACATATTGATGAAGCCCTCCGATTTACAGAACAACCCGTTGAGGTTACTGACTGGAAAGTCAACAAGACCAGGAGGAGCAGTGTGAAACTTGTCAAAGTACGTTGGAGCTCTAAGCACGGACCCGAGTACACATGGGAACGTGAAGACCAGTTCAAGAAAAAGTATCCCCACCTATTCAAGAAGACTCCAGCGAGAGTTAGATCAGTCTGAATTTCGGGACGAAATTCTTTTAATGGGGGGAGACTGTGACAACTGGCACAAACCGGTAATTTTCGTACACTATAATTATTGCTTAATGACTGCAATTATGAGTTTAAGTGTCAGCAATGTCTGAACACATGATTAAACAAGTGAATTCATGCATGTTGTATACTACAAAATATTGCTTTATGCATAAACTAGAGCGTTGCGTCAGAATAATAGTAAACTCACCGGTAAGACACACTGTGTCGACTGAACTGCAGGAAGCAGTCAGACATAAGAATTGAGGCCTAGGTGTAGGTCCGACAACAAGGATGCATTAAAACCCAAGAGTACATACAAGGGTTAATATATATGCAATACGAAAGCAAAAATAAGCACTAAAAAGCACCCGAAACGCACTTTGAGTGCAGAATTTATAAAATTCAGCAATAATTCAGCATTTAAACATATGAATGTTGTGCAGAAATGTCGTTTTATTATCCAGAATATTTCCCTAAGTGTTGGGAATTGAAAGAGTACATGAAAGGTACCTAAACGACACTAAAAAATGTAATTTAGCGCTTTAACGAATCGGTATGTAACCGAACAACCGGACTATACCCGGAACATGAAAATATTATTATTTTCATTATGAATCTTTTGCTGAACTAGTTAGGGTCCCTGATTACCCTAACACCCGCTAAAATACACTACACACTAAGTGACCGGGTTAGGTACTTAACTAACCTATTTAACATAACTATTAACCTAACTATCTACTTGAGATCGAACTAGATACCCCCCCCCCCCATTATAATCGGCCTAACCAAGGGGAGACATGGTTAGTACCCTTTTGATTATTTAAATCCTAATGTCTAGTATCTACACAACATATTACCCTTTGGATAAACATGATTTAACTTCCTATAAATACTAGAGTTCACTTAACATAATTCTCATCACACAACACCACTTACTCACTCTCTCTAGCCCTCCCTTCACCTTCGGCCGAACCCCACTCCACCCACCATCATACTTTCGGTTCTTGTTCTTGACATTCCATCATCATACACACTTCAAGGATCGCGTATTAGGAGCTTTGGTGCACTCGGAACGCGAAGGCCACTTCCGTTAGCTTTTATCCACCCATTTTCCGTCAGGATTCTTCCCTAGCCCCGAGCTAGAGGTATATCACTTAAAACTCACTCTTGAACGTATCTAAGGTGGTTAAAAGGAATTTTGTCGGTTAAATATCGATAACATACGTTTTGAAGCATTAAAGTCTAGTAAAAACACTAAAATGGTGGTTAATAGCTTGTAACTTGTGTAAAAGTTGTAGTACTTGGAATTTGTGATTATCTAGACCCGATCTATGTTATGGTAGCTCGGATCATCATTTAACCCGGTTTAGTCATGATCTTGGATTATGACATAAGGCTTGTTTAAGAGTAACAAAGGTTAAATGATGAAACTCTACCACACACATCATGAACTTGTGTAAAAGCAATTTAACTTGTGAAATAGTGTTTAAAACTAGTAGATCTACGTATCTACAAGCGGTATTTTCGAAGGACCAAGTGTCCAAGAAATCACATGTTCTAAACCGGATCTTACACAAACAAAAGTGGTTTTTGTGGACAAACAAGTGTATGGATACTTGTGTAACAAAAGCTTTAACAAAGAAATAATTTTCGTAAAAACCGACTAGAAGTTGTAAAACTTCATAATCTTTAAAAATAAAGTTTTTAAGAAATTAAACTTATTTTTAAAGATAACAAGACTCACTAAATGTGCTAGTAAGTTACTACACATTTTTGTAAATATTCAAGTTCATGAAATTAGTGATTATTGTTGACGATTATTGTTGATAATTGTTGTTGATGATTGATGATGATTTAAAAGAAAATAAACACACGTTTTGAAAACGTGGGAAACCTCCATTTTTAGGGGAAACTCTGTCAAAATTTTTATAAATTTTGACACTTAGAAAAATATAAGTTTTTGAGAAACTTATTCCCTAAAAATGTGCTTAAAAGTATTACCAAGGTTTCCCTAATTTTTGGTGATAAGAAATGATGATTTCTTCAAGAATAAAAGTGGATATAAGTATGTATATTTTGAGAGAAAAATATATATTATTTTATCACCAATTTTTGTGCTAAGTGTATATAGTATGTGTTATACGTGCTAGTGTATTAAGACTTAAAAATACACTAAATACTCATGAGGAGTATAAACATAAAAATACACATACAAAATACAAGATACATAATTCGGGTGCAAAGTGCAAAACATAAAAGACTTATATTATTTTTGGAGAAAATAATATAAGTAAGATACGTAGTTAAAAATATAGAATATTTTTAACACAAGAATATATACAAAAGAGAGTGACTGTACTTGTGCGACGCAAGTCTAGTGACTAACGTTAAGAAAACGCGTATAGGTTACGACGTTAATTAAGCAAATCCGGTGGAGTTTACGACGCTAGGAACGCAAAGTTGTGAGTTCATGCTCCCCCTTTTCTCTTTAACTGTTTTCAGTTTTTATAACTTCGGGGGTGAAATACATGTACAAATGTACAAAAATTTATAATTGGTATGATATAAATACAAGAAGTACACTTGGTGAGAACGAGAACCAAGTGTGGCGAAATATGAGAATATGAGAAGCGCACTTGGTGAGAACGAGAACCAAGTAAGAGGCGCCATGAGAAATGATAACAAGAAACGCGCTTGGTGAGAACGAGAACCAAGTAGGAGGCGTTATGAGAAATAGTGTCACGAATAGGGTACAGAAGCACCATTAATCAACAATATACCTAGACCGCAGAACAAAAGGTTAGATCTAACGGATGCCTGGCAGCCACACTCCCGGTCGGGGCGAGAACCGAGGAAGTGCTTTTGTGTCTCAGAATATACCAATTAAATGCCTTAGGTTTGGTGACTTCCTATGACGTGCCACAGGTTAATGGCTTTGCAACCCATTAACAATCTGATAATTACAGAAATACTGTATTTACATAAAATTCATACCATACAAAAATTGATATATAACTTGAAGTACGTGGGGTACTCAAGAAGATTGATATATAACTTGAAGTACGTGGGGTACTCAAGAGGATTGATATATAACTTGAAGTACGTGGGGTACTCAAGAGGATTGATATATAACTTGAAGTACGTGGGGTACTCAAGAAAAGATTGAATTATAAATGGGTACGTGGCGTACACATGAAACTGGATTTATATATGAAAACTTGATTTACTCACAAACTATGTTTTCATACAAAGTATACAAACATGAAATACAAAACTGCATGAATTCACACCAACTTTATGTTGACGTTTTTCCAAAAACTCACATGTATTTCAGGTAACTAGGATGGATGTGCGCGTGGTCTAGCTTATGCTCGTGGATGTCGCTTGTGTTTAACTTTGAATAAAGTTGTAAACTTTTAAGACAATGTTTTATGCGACTTAGCGATGTAAACGCTAACGTATGTTTTCAAATTATGGTATTTGAATGTTATTTTACGAGCATGTAGCATGTTTACTCTTCGTATGCAATGAGAACCTTTCATGATCACACCTCGTGCTTCCGCCGTAGAAAGGGGTGTGACACCTTAAATTGTAGCCATTTGTTGAGTGTTTTTTTTGTGTCTAATCCGCATGTATATCACCATTGCCCTTGAATTTCTTGACTGTATATCTCTTAAATGTCAACATATACACTTGTGATTTAGTGTATGAAGATTTTTCAATACCGAGAACCTCGATCAGAGAGTAAAAAAGGCGTAAGGTTCACAATGGTGTAAGATTAAAATGGGATATACCGGGCTAGGATTCGAGTTACAGGAACAAGGGCCAAACCAACCACCCAAGAATGGAATCGTCGAGCGAAAACACTTGACAACCTCCTAGAAGCGGCTTTTCTTGCCACCAGACCTTTCCCCATCAATTAGGAAACTGATTCCGTCACTAAACACATTCGTTAAATTGTAGCCATTTGTTGAGTGTTTTTTTTGTGTCTAATCCGCATATATATCACCATTGTCCTTGATTTTCTTGACTGTATATCTCTTAAATATCAACATATACACGTGTGATTTTGTTTACGAAGATTTTTCAATGCCGAGAACCTCGATCAGAGAGTAAAAAAGGCGTAAGGTTCACAATGGTGTGAAATTAAAATGGGATATAACGGGCTAGGATTCGATTTACAGGAACAAGGGACAAACCAACAACCCAAGAATGGAATCGTCGAGCGAAAACACTTGACAACTTCCTAGAAGCAGCTTTTCTTACCACCAGACCTTTCTCCATCAATTAGGAATCTGATGCCGTCACTAAACACATTCCTTAAATTGTAGCCATTTGTTGAGTGTTTTTTTTTGTGTCTAATCCGCATATATATCACCATTGCCCTTGATTTTCTTGACTGTATATCTCTTAAATGTCAACATATACACGTGTGATTTAGGTTACGAAGATTTTTCAATGCCGAGAACCTCGATCAGATAGTAAAAAAGACGTAAGGTTCACAATGGTGTAAAATTAAAATGGGATATACCGGGCTAGGATTCGAGTTAAAGGAACAAGGGCCAAACCAAACACCCAAGAATGGAATCGTCGAGCGAAAACACTTGACAACCTCCTGGTAGCAGCTTTTGTTGCCACCAGACCTTTCTCCATCAATTAGGAATCTGATGCCGTCACTAAACACATTCCTTAAATTGTAGCTATTTGTTGAGTGTTTTTTTTGGTGACTAATCCGCATATATATATCACCATTGCCCTTGATTTTCTTGACTATATATCTCTTAAATATCAACATATACATGTGTGATTTAGTTTACGAAGATTTTTCAATACCGAGAACCTCGATCAGAGAGTAAAAAAGGCGTAAGTTTCACAATGGTGTAAGATTAAAATGGGATATACCTGGCTAGGATTCGAGTTACAGGAACAAGGGCCAAACCAACCACCCAAGAATGGAATTGTCGAGCGAAAACACTTGACAACCTCCTAGAAGCGGCTTTTCTTGACACCAGACCTTTCTCCATCAATTAGGAATCTGATGCCGTCACTAAACACATTCCTTAAATTGTAGCCATTTGTTGAGTGTTTTTTTTGTGTCTAATCCGCATATATATCACCATTGCCCTTGATTTTCTTAACTGTATATCTTTTAAATATCAACATATACAATTATGGTTTAGTTTACGAAGATTTTTCAATGCCGAGAACCTCGATCAAAGAGTAAAAAAGGCGTAAGGTTCACAATGGTGTAAAATTAAAATGGGATATACCGGGCTAGGATTCGAGTTACAGGAACAAGGGACAAACCAACCACCCAAGAATGGAATCGTCCAGCAAAAACACTTGACAACCTCCTAGAAGCAGCTTTTCTTGCCACCAGACCTTTCTCCATCAATTAGGAATCTGATGCCGTCACTAAACACATTCCTTAAATTGTAGCCATTTGTTGAGTGTTTTTTTTAGGTGGTTTAATTCGCATATATATCACCATTGCCCTTGATTTTCTTGACTGTATATCTCTTAAATGTCAACATATACACGTGTGATTTAGTTTTCGAAGATTTTTCAATGCCGAGAACCTCGATCAGAGAGTAAAAAAGGCGTAAGGTTCACAACGGTGCAAAATTAAAATGGGATATACCAGGCTTGGATTCGAATTACAGGAACAAGGGCCAAACCAACCACCCAAGAATGGAATCGTCGAGCGAAAACAATTGACAACCTCCTAGAAGCAGCTTTTCTTGCCACCAGACCTTTCTCCATCAATTAGGTATCTGATGCCGTCACTAAACACATTCCTTAAATTGTAGCCATTTGTTGAGTGTTTTTTTTTGGTGTCTAATCTGCATATATATCACATTACCCATGATTTTCTTAACTGTATATCTCTTAAATGTCAACATACACACGTGTGATTTAGTTTACGAAGATTTTTCAATGCCGAAGACCTCGATCAGAGAGTAAAGAAGGCGTAAGGTTCACAATGGTGTAAAATTAAAATTGGATATACCGGGCTAGGATTCGAGTTACAGGAACAAGGGCCAAACCAACCACCCAAGAATGGAATCGTCGAGCGAAAACACTTGACAACCTCCTAGAAGCAGCTTTTCTTACCACCAGACCTTTCTCCATCAATTTGGAATCTGATGCCGTCACTAAACACATTCCTTAAATTGTATCCATTTGTTGAGTGTTTTTTTTTTGTGTCTAATCCGCATGTATATCACCATTGCCCTTGATTATCTTGACTGTATATCTCTTAAATGTCAACATATACACGTGTGATTTAGTGTACGAAGATTTTTCAATACCGAGAACCTCGATCAGAGAGTAAAAAAGGCGTAAGGTTCACAATGGTGTAAGATTAAAATGGGATATACCGGGCTAGGATTCGAGCTACAGGAACAAGGGCCAAACCGGCCACCCAAGAATGGAATCGTCGAGCGAAAACACTTGACAACCTCCTAGAAGCAGCTTTTCTTGCCACCAGACCTTTCTCCATCAATTAGGAATCTGATGCCGTCACTAAACACATTCCTTAAATTGTAGCAATTTGTTGAGTGTTTTTTTTGGTGTCTAATCCGCATATATATCACCATTGCCCCTGATTTTCTTGACTGTATATCTCTTAAATATCAACATATACACGTGTGATTTAGTTTACGAAGATTTTTCAATGCCGACAACCTCGATCAGAGAGTAAAAAAGCTTATGGTTCACAATGGTGTAAAATTAAAATGGGATATACCGGGCTAGGATTCGAGTTACAGGAACAAGGGCCAAACCAACCACCCAAGAATGGAATCGTCGAGCCAAAACACTTGACAGCCTCTTAGAAGCAGCTTTTCTTACCACCAGACCTTTCTCAATCAATTTGGAATTTGATGCCGTCACTAAACACATTCCTTAAATTGTAGCCATTTGTTGAGTGTTTTTTTGGTGTCTAATCCGCATGTATATCACCATTGCCCTTGATTTTCTTGACTGTATATCTCTTAAATGTCAACATATACACGTGTGATTTAGTTTACAAATATTTTTCAATACCGAGAACCTCGATCAGAGAGCAAAAAAGGCGTAAGGTTCACAATGGTGTAAGATTAAAATGTGATATACTGGGCTAGGAATCGAGTAACAGGAACAAGGGCCAAACCAAACACCCAAGAATGGAATCGTCGAGCGAAAACACTTGACAATCTCCTGGAAGCAGCTTTTCTTGCCACAAGACCTTTCTCCATCAATTAGGAATCTGATGACGTCACTAAACACATTCCTTAAATTGTAGCCATTTGTTGATTGTTTTTTTTGGTGTCTAATCCGCATATATATCACCATTGCCCTTGATTTTCTTGACTGTATATCTCTTAAATAGCAACATATACACGTGTGATTTAGTTTACGAAGATTTTTCAATGCCGAGAACCTCGATCAGAGAGTAAAAAAGGCGTAAGGTTCACAATGGTGTAAGATTAAAATGGGATATACCAGGCTAGGATTCAAGTTACAGGAACAAGGGCCAAACCAACCACCCAAGAATGGAATCGTCAAGCGAAAACACTTGACAACCTCCTAGAAGCAACTTTTCTTGCCACCAGACCTTTCTCCATCAATTAGGAAACTGATGCCCTCACTAAACACAGTCCTTAAATTGTAGCCATTTGTTGAGTGTTTTTTTTTTTGTGTCTAATCCGCATATATATCACCATTGCCCTTGATTTTCTTGACTATATATCTCTTAAATATCAACATATACATGTGTGATTTAGTTTACGAAGATTTTTCAATGCCGAGAACCTCGATCAGAGAGTAAAAAATGCGTATGGTTCACAATGGTGTAAAATTAAAATGGGGTATACCGGGCTAGGATTCGAGTTACAGGAAAAAGGGCCAAACCAACCACCCAAGAATGGAATCGTCGAGCGAAAACACTTGACTACCTCCTAGAAGCAGCTTTTCTTGCCACCAGACCTTTCTCCATCAATTAGGAATCTGATGCCGTCACTAAACACATTCCTTAAATTATAGCCATTTGTCGAGTGTTTTTTTTTTGGTGTCTAATCCGCATATATATCACCATTGCGCTTGATTTTCTTGACTGTATATCTCTTAAATATCAACATATACACGTGTGATTTAGTTTACGAAGATTTTTCAATGCCGAGAACCTCGATCAGAGAGAAAAAAAGGCGTAAGGTTCACAATGGTGTAAAATTATAATGAGATATATAGAGCTAGGATTCGAGTTACAGGAACAAATGCCAAACCAACCACCCAAGAATGGAATCGTCCAGCGGAAACACTTGACAACCTCCTAGAAGCAGCTTTTCTTACCACCAGACCTTTCTCCATCAATTAGGAATCTGATGCCGTCACTAAACACATTCCTTAAATTGTAGCCATATGTTGAGTGTTTTTTTTGTGTGTCTAATCCTCATATATATCACCATTGCCCTTGATTTTCTTAACTGTATATCTCTTAAATATCAACATATACACGTGTGATTTAGTTTTAGAAGATTTTTCGATGCCGAGAACCTCGATCAAAGAGTAAAAAAGGCGTAAGGTTCACAATGGTGTAAAATTAAAATGGGATATACCGGTCTTGGATTCGAGTTACAGGAACAAGGGCTAAACCAACCACCCAAGAATGGAATCGTCGAGCGAAAACACTTGACAACCTCCTAGAAACTGCTTTTCTTACCACCAGACCTTTCTCCATCAATTAGGAATCTGATGCCGTCACTAAACACATTCCTTAAATTGTAGCCATTTGTTGAGTGTTTTTTTTGTGTCTAATCCGCATATATCACCATTGCCCATGATTTTCTTGACTGTATATCTCTTAAATATCAACATATACACGTGTGATTTAGTTTACGAAGATTTTTCAATGCCGAGAACCACGATCAGAGAGTAAAAAAGGCGTAAGGTTCACAATGGTGTAAAATTAAAATGGGATATACCGGGCTAGGATTCGAGTTACAGGAACAAGGGCCAAACCAACCACCAAAGAATGGAATCGTCGAGTGAAAACACTTGATAACCTCCTAGAAGCAGCTTTTCTTACCACCAGACCTTTTTCCATCAATTAGGAATCTGATGCCGTCACTAAACACATTCCTTAAATTGTAGCCATTTGTTGAGTGTTTTTCTTTTGTGTCTAATCCGCATATATATCACCAGTGCCCTCGATTTTCTTGACTGTATATCTCTTAAATATCAACATATACACGTGTGATTTAGTTTACGAAGATTTTCCAATGCCGAGAACCTCGATCAGAGAGTAAAAAAGGCGTAAGGTTCACAATGGTGTAAAATTAAAATGGGATATATCGTGCTAGGATTCGAGTTACAGGAACAAATGCCAAACCAACCACCCAAGAATGGAATCGTCGAGCGGAAACACTTGACAACCTCCTAAAAGCAGGCTTTTCTTATCACCAGACCTTTCTCCATCAATTAGGAATCTGATGCCGTCACTAAACACATTCCTTAAATTGTAGCCATTTGTTGAGTGTTTTTTTTTGTGTCTGATCCGCATATATATCACCATTGCCCTTGATTTTCTTGACTGTATATCTCTTAAATATCAATATCAACATATACACGTGTGATTTAGTTTACGAAGATTTTTTCAATGCCGAGAACCTCGATCAGAGAGTAAAAAAGGCGTAAGGTTCACAATGGTGTAAAATTAAAATGGGATATACCGGTCTAGGATTCGAGTTACAGGAACAAGGGCTAAACCTACCACCCAAGAACGAAATCGTAGAGCGAAAACACTTGACAACCTCCTAGAACCAGCTTTTCTTACCACCAGACCTTTCTCCATCAATTAGGAATCTGATGCCGTCACTAAAAACATTCCTAAAATTGTAACCATTTGTTGAGTGTTTTTTTTTGTGTCTAATCCGCATATATATCACCATTGCCCTTGATTTTCTTGACTGTATATCTCTTAAATATTAACATATACATGTGTGATTTAGTTTACGAAGATTTTTCAATGCCGAGAACCACGATCAGAGAGTAAAAAAGGCGTAAGGTTCACAATGGTGTAAAATTAAAATGGGATATACCGGACTAGGATTCGAGTTACAGGAACAAGGGCCAAACCAACCACCCAAGAATGGAATCGTCTAGCGAAAACACTTGACAACCTCCTAGAAGCAGCTTTTCTTACCAACAGACCTTTCTCCATCAATTAGGAATCTGATGCCGTCAATAAACACATTCCTTAAATTGTAGCAATTTGTTGAGTGTTTTTCTTTTGTGTCTAATCCGCATATATATCACCATTGCCCTTGATTTTCTTGACTGTATATATCTTAAATATCAACATATACACGTGTGATTTAGTTTACGAAGATTTTTCAATGCCGAGAACCTCGATCAGAGAGTAAAAAAGGCGTAAGGTTCAAAATGGTGTAAAATTAAAATGGGATATACCGGGCAAGGATTTGAGTTACAGGAACAAGGGCCAAACCAACCACCCAAGAATGGAATCTTCGTGCAAAAACACTTGACAACCTCCAAGAAGCAGCTTTTCTTGCCACCAGACCTTTCTCCATTAATTACGAATCTGATGCGGTCACTAAACACATTCCTTAAATTGTAGCCATTTGTTGAGTGTTTTTTTTTTGTGTCTAATCCGCATATATATCACCATTGGCCTTGATTTGCTTGACTGTATATCTCTTAAATTTCAACATATACACGTGTGATTTAGTTTACGAGGATTTTTCAATGCCGAGAACCTCGATCAGAGAGTAAAAAAGGCGTAAGGTTCACAATGGTGTAAAATTAAAATGGGATATACAGGGCTAGGATTCGAGTTACAGGAACAAGGGCCAAACCAACGACCCAAGAATGGAATGGTCGAGCGAAAACACTTGACAAACTCCTAGAAGCAGCGTTTCTTACCACCAGATCTTTCTCGATCAATTAGAAATCTGATGTCGTCACTAAACACATTCCTTAAATTGTAGCCATTTGTTGAATGTTTTTTTTTGGTGTCTAATCCGCATATATATCACCATTGCCCTTGATTTTCTTAACTGTATATCTCTTAAATATCAACATATACACGTGTGATTTAGTTTACAAAGAATTTTCAATGCCGAGAACCTCGATCAGATAGGAAAAAAGGCGTAAGATTCACAATGGTGTAAAATTAAAATGGGATATACCGAGCTAGGATTCGAGTTACAGGAACAAGGGCCAAACCAACCACCCAAGAATGGAATGTGTTTAGTTTACGAAGATTTTTCAATGCCGAGAACCTCGATCGGAGAGTAAAAAAGGCGTAAGGTTCACAATGGTGTAAAATTAAAATGGGATATACCGGGCTAGGATTCGAGTTACAGGAACAAAGGCCAAACCAACCACCCAAGAATGGAATCGTCGAGCGAAAACACTTGACAACCTCCTAGAAGCAGCTTTTCTTACCACCAGACCTTTCTCCATCAATTAGGAATCTGATGCCGTCACTAAACACATTCCTTAAATTGTAGCCATTTGTTGAGTGTTTTTTTTGGTGTCTAATCCCCATATATGTCACCATTGCCCTTGATTTTCTTGAGTGTATATCTCTTAAATGTCAACATATACACGTGTGAATTAGTTTACGAAGATTTTTTCAATGCCTGGAATCTCGATCAGAGGTTCACATTGGTGGAAAATTATAATGGGATATACCAGGCTAGGATTCGAGTTACAGGAACAAGGGCAAAACCAACCACCCAAGAATGGAATCATCGAGCGAAAACACTTGACAACCTCCTAGAAGCAGCTTTTCTTACCACCAGACATTTCTCCATCAATTAGGAATCTGATGCCGTCGCTAAACACATTCCTTAAATTGTAGCCATTTGTTGAGTGTTTTTTTTCCAGGTGTCTAATCCGTAAATATATCACCAGTGCCCTTGATTTTCTTGACTGTATATCTCTTAAATTTCAACATATACACGTGTGATTTAGTTTACGAGGATTTTTCAATGCCGAGAACCTCGATCAGAGAGTAAAAAAGGCGTAAGGTTCACAATGGTGTAAAATTAAAATGGGATATACAGGGCTAGGATTCGAGTTACAGGAACAAGGGCCAAACCAACGACCCAAGAATGGAATGGTCGAGCGAAAACACTTGACAAACTCCTAGAAGCAGCGTTTCTTACCACCAGATCTTTCTCGATCAATTAGAAATCTGATGTCGTCACTAAACACATTCCTTAAATTGTAGCCATTTGTTGAATGTTTTTTTTTGGTGTCTAATCCGCATATATATCACCATTGCCCTTGATTTTCTTAACTGTATATCTCTTAAATATCAACATATACACGTGTGATTTAGTTTACAAAGAATTTTCAATGCCGAGAACCTCGATCAGAGAGGAAAAAAGGCGTAAGATTCACAATTGTGTAAAATTAAAATGGGATATACCGAGCTAGGATTCGAGTTACAGGAACAAGGGCCAAACCAACCACCCAAGAATGGAATGTGTTTAGTTTACGAAGATTTTTCAATGCCGAGAACCTCGATCGGAGAGTAAAAAAGGCGTAAGGTTCACAATGGTGTAAAATTAAAATGGGATATACCGGGCTAGGATTCGAGTTACAGGAACAAATGCCAAACCAACCACCCAAGAATGGAATCGTCGAGCGAAAACACTTGACAACCTCCTAGAAGCAGCTTTTCTTACCACCAGAACTTTCTCCATCAATTAGGAATCTGATGCCGTCACTAAACACATTCCTTAAATTGTAGCCATTTGCTGAGTGTTTTTTTTTGGTGTCTAATCCGCATATATGTCACCATTGCCCTTGATTTTCTTGACTGTATATCTCTTAAATGTCAACATATACACGTGTGATTTAGTTTACGAAGATTTTTTCAATGCCTAGAATCTCGATCAGAGAGTAAAGAAGGCGTGAGGTTCACATTGGTGGAAAATTATAATGGGATATACCAGGCTAGGATTCGAGTTACAGGAACAAGGGAAAAACCAACCACCCAAGAATGGAATCATCGAGCGAAAACACTTGACAACCTCCTAGAAGCAGCTTTTCTTACCACCAGACATTTCTCCATCAATTAGGAATCTGATGCCATCGCTAAACACATTCCTTAAATTGTAGCCATTTCTTGAGTGTTTTTTTTTCAGATGTCTAATCCGTAAATATATCACCATTGCCCTTGATTTTCTTGACTGTATATCTCTTAAATATCAACATATACACGTGTGATTTAGTTTTCGAAGATTTTTCAATGCCGAGAACTTCGATCAGAGAGTAAAAAAGGCTTAAGGTTCAGAATGGTGTAAAATTAAAATGGGATATACCGGGCTAGGATTCGAGTTACAGGAACAAGGGCCAAATCAACCACCCAAGAATGGAATCGTCGAGCGAAAACACTTGACAACCTCCTAGAAGCAACTTTTCTTGCCACCAGACTTTTCTCCATCAATTAGGAATCTGATGCCGTCACTAAACACATTCCTTAAATTGTAGACGTTTGTTGAGTGTTTTTTTTGGTGTCTAATCCGCATATATATCACCATTGCCCTTGATTTTCTTGACTGTATATCTCTTAAATGTCAACATATACACGTGTGATTTAGTTTACGAAGATTTTTCAATGCCGAGAACCTCGATCAGAGAGTAAAAAAGGCGTAAGGTTCACAATGGTGTAAAATTAAAATGGGATATATCGGGCTAGGATTCGAGTTACAGGAACAAGGGACAAACCAACCACCCAAGAATGGAATCGTCGAGCGAAAACACTTCACAACCTCCTAGAAGCAGGTTTTCTTACCACCAGACATTTCTCCATCAATTAGGAATCTGATGCCGTCACTAAACAGATTCCTTAAATTGTAGCGATTTGTTGAGTGTTTTTCTTTTGTGTCTAATCCGCATATATATCACAATTGCCCTTGATTTTCTTGACTGTATAACTCTTAAATATCAACATATACACGTGTGATTTAGTTTACAAAGAATTTTCAATGCCGAGAACCTCGATCAGAGAGGAAAAAAGGCGTAAGGTTCACAATGGTGTAAAATTAAAATGAGATATACCGAGCTAGGATTCGAGTTATAGGAACAAGGGCCAAACCAACCACCCAAGAATGGAATCGTCGAGCGAAAACACTTGACAACCTCCTAGAAGCAGCTATTCTTACCACCGGACCTTTCTCCGTCAATTAGGAATCTGATGCCGTCACTAAACACATTCCTTAAATTGTAGCCATTTGTTGAGTGTTTTTTTTTTGTATCTAATCCGCATATATGTCACCATTGCCCTTGATTTTCTTGACTGTTTATCTCTTAAATGTCAACATGTACACGTGTGATTTAGTTTACGAATATTTTTTCAATGCCTAGAACCTCGATCAGAGAGTAAAAAAGGCGTGAGGTTCACATTCGTGGAAAATTATAATGGGATATACCAGGTTAGGATTCGAGTTACAGGAACAAGGGCAAAACCAACCACCCAAGAATGGAATCATCGAGCGAAAACACTTGACAACCTCCTAGAATCAGCTTTTCTTACCACCAGACCTTTCTCCATCAATTAGGAATCTGATGCCGTCGCTAAACACATTCCTTAAATTGTAGCCATTTGTTGAGTGTTTTTTTTTCTGGTGTCTAATCCGCATATATATCACCATTGCCCTTGAGTTTCTTGACTGTATATCTCTTAAAAATCAACATATACACGTGTGATTTAGTTTACGAAGATTTTTCAATGCCGAGAACCTCGTTCAGAGAGTAAAAAAGGCGTAAGTTACACAATGGTGTAAAATTAAAATGAGATATACCGGGCTAGGATTCGAGTTACAGGAACAAGGGCCAAACCAACCACCCAAGAAAAGAATCGTCGAGCGAAAACACTTGACAACCTCCTAGAAGCAGCTTTTCTTGCCACCAGACCTTTCTCCATCAATTAGGAATCTGATGCCGTCACTAAACACATTCCTTAAATTGTAGCCATTTGTTGAGTGTTTTTTTTTGGTGTCTGATCCGCATATATATCATCATTGCCCTTGATTTTCTTGACTGTATATCTCTTAAATATCAACATATACACGTGTGATTTAGTTTACGAATATTTTTCAATGCCGAGAACCACGATCAGAGAGTAAAAAAGGCGTAAGGTTCACAATGGTGTAAAATTAAAATGGGATATACCGGGCTAGGATTCGAGTTACAGGAACAAGGGCCAAACCAACCACCCAAGAATGGAATCGTCGAGTGAAAACACTTGACAACCTCCTAGAAGCAGCTTTTCTTACCACCAGACATTTCTCCATCAATTAGGAATCTGATGCCGTCACTAAACACAATTCTTAAATTGTAGCCATTTGTTGAGTGTTTTTCCTTTGTGTCTAATCCGCATATATATCACCATTATCCTTGATTTTCTTGACTGTATATCTCTTAAATATCAACATATAAACGTGTGATTTAGTTTACAAAGATTTTTCAATGCCGAGAACCTCGATCAGAGAGTAAAAAAGGCGTAAGGTTCACAATGGTGTAAAATTAAAATGGGATATACCTGGCTAGGATTCGTGTTACAGGAATAAATGCTAAACCAACCACCCAAGAATGGAATCGTCGAGTGGAAACACTTGACAACCTCCTAGGAGCAGCTTTTCTTACCACCAGACCTTTCTGCATCAATTAGGAATCTGATGCTGTCACTAAACACATTCCTTAAATTGTAGCCATTTGTTGAGTGTTTTTTTTTTGTGTCTAATCCGCATTTATATCACCATTTCCCTTGATTTTCTTGACTGTATATCTCTTAAATATCAACATATACACATGTGATTTAGTTTACGATGATTTTTCAATGCCAAGAACCTCGATCAGAGTGTAAAAAAGGCGTAAGGTTCACAATCGTGTAAAATTAAAATGGCATATACCGGTCTAGGATTCGAGTTACAGGAACAAGGGCCAAACCAACCACCCAAGAATGGAATGGTCGAGCGAAAACACTTGACAACCCCCTAGAAGCAGCTTTTCTTACCACCAGACCTTTCTCCATCAATTAGGAATCTGATGCCGTCAATAAACACATTCCTTAAATTGTAGCCATTTGTTGAATTTTTTTTTGGTGTCTAATCCGCATATATATCACCATTGCCCTTGATTTTCTTGACTGTATATCTCTTAAATATCAACATATACACGTGTGATTTAGTTTACAAAGAATTTTCAATGCCGAGAACCTCGATCAGAGAGGAAAAAAGACATAAGGTTCACAATGGTGTAAAATTAAAATGGGATATACCGAGCTAGGATTCAAGTTACAGGAACAAGGGCCAAACCAACCAACCAAGAATGGAATCGTCAAGCGAAAACACTTGACAACCTCCTAGAAGCAGCTTTTCTTGCCACCAGACCTTTCTCCATCAATTAGGAATCTGATGCCGTCACTAAACACATTCCATAAATTGTAGCCATTCGTTGAGTGTTTTTTTTTTTTGTGTCTAATCCGCATATATATCACCATTTCCCTTAATTTTATTGACTGTATATCTCTTAAATATCAACATATACACGTGTGATTTAGTTTACGAAGATTTTTCAATGCCGAGAACCTCGATCGGAATGTAAAAAAGGCGTAAGGTTCACAATGGTGTAAAATTAAAATTGGATATACCGGGCTAGGATTCGAGTTACAGGAACAAGAACAAGGGCCAAACCAACCACCCAAGAATGGAATCGTCGAGCGAAAACACTTGACAACCTCCTAGAAGCAGCTTTTCTTACCACCAGACCTTTCTCCATCAATTAGGAATCTGATGCCGTCACTAAACACATTCCTTAAATTGTAGCCATTTGTTGAGTGTTTTTTTTTGGTGTCTAATCCGCATATATGTCGCCATTGCCCTTGATTTTCTTGACTGTATATCTCTTAAATGTCAACATATACACGTGTGATTTAGTTTACGAAGATTTTTTCAATGCCTAGAACCTCGATCAGAGAGTAAAAAAGGCATGAGGTTCACATTGGTGAAAAATTATAATGGGATATACCAGGCTAGGATTCGAGTTACAGGAACAAGGGCAAAACCAACCACCCAAGAATGGAATCATCGAGCGAAAACACTTGACAACCTCCTAGAAGCAGCTTTTCTTTCCACCAGATCTTTCTCCATCAAATAGGAATCTGATGCCGTCACTAAATACATTCCTTAAATTGTAGCCATTTGTTGAGTTTTTTTTTTCCGGTGTCTAATCCGCATATATATCACCATTGCCCTTGATTTTCTTGACTGTATATCTCTTAAATATCAACATATACACGTGTGATTTAGTTTACGAAGATTTTTCAATGCCGAGAACCTCGATCAGAGAGTAAAAAAGGCATAAGGTTCACAATGGTGTAAAATTAAAATGGGATATACCGGGCTAGAATTCGAGTTACAGGAACAAGGGCCAAACCAACCACCCAAGAATGGAATCGTCGAGCGAAAACACTTGACAACCTCCAAGAAGCAGCTTTTCTTGCCACCAGACCTTTATCCATCAATTAGGAATCTGATGCCGTCACTAAACACATTCCTTAAATTGTAGCCATTTGTTGAGTGTTTTTTTTTTGTGTCTAATCCGCATATATATCACCATTTCCCTTTATTTTCTTGACTGTATATCTCTTAAATGTCAAAATATACACGTGTGATTTAGTTTACGAAGATTTTTCAATGCCGAGAACCTCGATCAGAAAGTAAAAAAGGCGTAAGGTTCACAATGGTGTAAAATTAAAATGGGATATACCGGGCTAGGATTCGAGTAACAGGAACAAGGGCCAAACCAACCACCCAAGAAAGGAATCGTCGAGCGAAAACACTTGACAACCTCCTAGAAGCAGCTTTTCTTGCCACCAGACCTTTCTCCATCAATTAGGAATCTGATGCCGTCACTAAACACATTCCTTAAATTGTAGCCATTTGTTGAGTGTTTTTTTTTTGTGTCTAATCCGCATATATATCATCATTGCCCTTGATTTTCTTGACTGTATATCTCTTAAATATCAACATATACACGTGTGATTTAGTTTACGAAGATTTTTCAATGCCGAGAACCTCGATCAGAGAGTTAAAAAGGCGTAAGGTTCACAATGGTGTAAAATTAAAATGAGATATACCGGGCTAGGATTCGAGTTACAGGAACAAGTGCCAAACCAACCACCCAAGAATGGAATCGGCGAGCGAAAACACTTGACAACCACCTAAAAGCAGCTTTTCTTACCACCAGACCTTTCTCCATCAATTAGGAATCTGATGCCGTCACTAAACACATTCCTTAAATTGTAGCCATTTGTTGAGTGTTTTTTTTGTGTCTAATCCGCATATATATCACCATTGCCCTTGATTTTCCTGACTGTATATCTCTTAAATGTCAACATATACACGTGTAATTTAGTTTACGAAGATTTTTCAATGCCGAGAACCTCGATCAGAGAGTTAAAAAGGCGTAAGGTTCACAATGGTGTAAAATTAAAATGAGATATACCGGGCTAGGATTCGAGTTACAGGAACAAGTGCCAAACCAACCACCCAAGAATGGAATCGGCGAGCGAAAACACTTGACAACCACCTAAAAGCAGCTTTTCTTACCACCAGACCTTTCTCCATCAATTAGGAATCTGATGCCGTCACTAAACACATTCCTTAAATTGTAGCCATTTGTTGAGTGTTTTTTTTGTGTCTAATCCGCATATATATCACCATTGCCCTTGATTTTCTTGACTGTATATCTCTTAAATGTCAACATATACACGTGTAATTTAGTTTACGAAGATTTTTCAATGCCGAGAACCTCGATCAGAGAGTAAAAAAGGCGTAAGGTTCACAATGGTCTAAAATTAAAATGGGATATACCGGGCTAGGATTCGAGTTACAGGAACAAGGGCCAAACCAACCACCCAAGAATGGAATCGTCGAGCGAAAACACTTGACAACCTCCTAGAAGCAGCTCTTCTTGCCACCAGACCTTTCTCCATAAATTAGGAATCTGATGCCGTCACTAAACACATTCCTTAAATTGTAGCCATTTGTTGAGTGTTTTTTTTTTGTGTCTAATCCACATATATATCATCATTGCCCTTGATTTTCTTGACTGTATATCTCTTAAATATCAACATATACACGTGTGATTTAGTTTACGAAGATATTTCAAAGCCCGAGAACCTCAATCAGAGAGTAAAAAAGGCGTAAGGTTCACAATGGTGTAAAATTAAAATGGGATATACCGGGCTGGGATTCGAGTTACAGGATCAAGAGCCAAACCAACCACCCAAGAATGGAATCGTCGAGCGAAAACACTTGACAACCTCCTAAAAGCAGCTTTTCTTACCACCAGACCTTTCTCCATCAATTAGGAATCTGATGCCGTCACTAAACACATTCCTTAAATTGTAGCCATTTGTTGAGTGTTTTTTTTTGTGTCTAATCCGCATATATATCACGATTGCCCTTGATTTTCTTGAATGTATATCTCTTAAATGTCAACATATACACGTGTAATTTAGTTTACGAAGATTTTTCAATGCCGAGAACCTCGATCAGAGAGTAAAAAAGGCGTAAGGTTCACAATGGTGTAAAATTAAAATGGGATATACCGGGCTATGATTCGAGTTACAGGAACATGGGCCAAACCAACCACCCAAGAATCGAATCGTCGAGCGAAAACACTTGACAAGCTCCTAGAAGCAGCTCTTCTTGCCACCAGACCTTTCTCCATAAATTAGGAATCTGATGCCGTCACTAAACACATTCCTTAAATTGTAGCCATTTGTTGAGTGTTTTTTTTTGTCTAATCCGCATATATATCATCAATGCCCTTGATTTTCTTGACTGTATATCTCTTAAATATCAACATATACACGTGTGATTTAGTTTACAAAGATTTTTCAATGCCGAGAACCTCGATCAGAGAGTAAAAAAGGCGTAAGGTTCACAATGGTGTAAAATTAAAATGGGATATACCGGGCTAGGATTCGAGTTACAGGAACAAGAGCCAAACCAACCACCCAAGAATGGAATCGTCGAGCGAAAACACTTGACAACCTCCTAAAAGCAGCTTTTCTTACCACCAGACATTTCTCCATCAATTAGGAATCTGATGCCGTCGCTAAACACATTCCTTAAATTCTAGCCATTTGTTGAGTGTTTTTTTTTTGTGTCTAATCCGCATATATATCACCATTCCCTTGATTTTCTTGACTGTATGTCTCTTAAATTTCAACATATACACGTGTAATTTAGTTTACGAAGATTTTTCAATGCCGAAAACATCGATCAGAGAGTAAAAAAGGCGTAAGGTTCACAATGGTGTAAAATTAAAATGGGATATACCGGGCTAGGATTCGAGTTACAGGAACAAGGGCCAAACCAACCACCCAAGAATGGAATCGTCGAGCGAAAACACTTGACAACCTCCTAGAAGCAGCTCTTCTTGCCACCAGACCTTTCTCCATAAATTAGGAATCTGATGCCGTCACTAAACACATTCCTTAAATTGTAGCCATTTGTTGAGTGATTTTTTAGGTGTCTAATCCGCATATATATCACCATTTCCCTTGATTTTCTTGACTGCATATCTATTAAATGTCAACATATACACGTGTGATTTAGTTTACGAAGATTTTTCAATGCCGAGAACCTCGATCAGAGAGTAAAATAGGCGTAAGGTTCACAATGGTGTAAAATTAAAATGAGATATACCGTGCTAGGATTCGAGTTACAGGAACAAGGGCCAAACCAACCACCCAAGAATGGAATCGTCGAGCGAAAACACTTGACAACCTCCTAGAAGGAGCTTTTCTTGCCACCAGACATTTCTCCATCAATTAGGAATCTGACGCCGTCACTAAACACATTCCTTAAATTGTAGCCATTTGTTGAGTGTTTTTTTTGGTGTCTAATCCGCATATATATCACCATTGCCCTTGATTTTCTTGACTATATATCTCTTAAATGTCAACATATACACGTGTGATTTAGTTTACGTAGATTTTTCAATGCCGAGAACCACGATCAGAGAGAAAAAAAGGCGTAAGGTTCACAATGGTGTAAAATTAAAATGGGATATACCGGGCAAGGATTCGAGTTACAGGAACAAGGGCCAAACCAACCACCCAAGAATGGAATCGTCGAGCAAAAACACTTGACAACCTCCAAGAAGCAGCTTTTCTTGCCACCAGACCTTTCTCCATTAATTAGGAATCTGATGCCGTCACTAAACACATTCCTTAAATTGTAGCCATTTGTTGAGTGTTTTTTTTGGTGCCTAATCCGCATATATATCACCATTGGCCTTGATTTGCTTGATTGTATATCTCTTAAATTTCAACATACACACGTGTGATTTAGTTTACGAGGATATTTCAATGCCGAGAACCTCGATCAGAGAGTAAAAAAGGCGTAAGGTTCACAATGGTGTAAAATTAAAATGGGATATACCGGGCAAGGATTCGAGTTACAGGAACAAGGGCCAAACCAACCACCCAAGAATGGAATCGTCGAGCGAAAACACTTGACAACCTCCTAGAAGCAGCTCTTCTTACCACCAGACCTTTCTCCATCAATTAGGAATCTGATGCCGTCACTAAACACATTCCTTAAATTGTAGCCATTTGCATAGTGTTTTTTTTTGTGTCTAATCCGCATATATATCACAATTGCCCTTGATTTTCTTGACTATATATCTCTTAAATATCTACGTATACACGTGTGATTTAGTTTACGAAGATTTTTCAATGCCGAGAACCTCGATCAGAGAGGAAAAAGGCGTAAGGTTCACAATGGTGTAAAATTAAAATGGGATATACCGAGCTAGGATTCGAGGTACAGGAACAAGGGCCAAACCAACCACCCAATAATGGAATCGTCAAGCGAAAACACTTGATAACCTCCTAGAAGCAGCTTTTCTTGCCACCAGACCTTTCTCCATCAATTAGGAATCTGATGCCGTCACTAAACACATTCCTTAAATTGTAGCCATTTGTTGAATGTTTTTTTTGGTGTCTAATCCGCATATATATCACCATTGCCCTTTATTTTCTTGACTGTATATCTCTTAAATATCAACATATACACGTGTGATTTAGTTTACGAAGATTTTTCAATGCCGAGAACCTCGATCGGAGAGTAAAAAAGGCGTAAGGTTCATAATGGTGTAAAATTAAAATGAGATATACCGGGCTAGGATTCGAGTTACAGGAACAAGGGCCAAACCAACCACCCAAGAATGGAATCGTCGAGCGAAAACACTTGACAACCTCCTAGAAGCAGCTTTTCTTACCACCAGACCTTTCTCCATCAATTAGGAATCTGATGCCATCACTAAACACATTCCTTAAATTGTAGCCATTTGTTGAGTGTTTTTTTTTTGGTGTCTAATTCGTATATATGTCACCATTACCCTTGATTTTCTTGATTGTATATCTCTTAAATGTCAACATATACACGTGTGATTTAGTTTACGAAGATTTTTTCAATGCCTAGAACCTCTATCAGAGAGTAAAAATGGCGTGAGGGTCACATTGGTGGAAAATTATAATGGGATATACCAGGCTAGGATTCGATTTACAGGAACAAGAGCCAAACCAACCACCCAAGAAAGGAATCGTCGAGCGAAAACACTTGACAACGTCCTAGAAGCAGCTTTTCTTGCCACCAGACCTTTCTCCATCAATTAGGAATCTGATGCCGTCACTAAACACATTCCTTAAATTGTAGCCATTTGTTGAGTGTTTTTCTTTTCTGTTGTCTAATCCGCATATATATCACCATTGCCCTTGATTTTCTTGACTGTATATCTCTTAAATATCAACATATACACGTGTGATTTAGTTTACGAAGATTTTTCAATGCCGAGAACCACGATCAGAGAGTAAAAAAGGCGTAAGGTTCACAATGGTGTAAAATTAAAATGGGATATACCGGGCTAGGATTCGAGTTACAGGAACAAGGGCCAAACCAACCACCCAAGAATGGAATCGTCGAGCGAAAACACTTGACAACCTCCTAGAAGCAGCTTTTCTTACCACCAGACCTTTCTCCATCAATTAGGAATCTGATGCCGTCACTAAACACATTCCTTAAATTGTAGCCATTTGTTGAGTGTTTTTTTTTTTGTGTCTAATCCGCATATATATCACCATTGCCCTTGATTTGCTTGACTGTATATCTCTTAAATTTCAACATACACACGTGTGATTTAGTTTACGAGGATTTTTCAATGCCGAGAACCTCGATCAGAGAGTAAAAAAGGCGTAAGGTTCACAATGGTGTAAAATTAAAATGGGATATACCGGGCAAGGATTCGAGTTACAGGAACAAGGGCCAAACCAACCACCCAAGAATGGAATCGTCGAGCGAAAACAATTGACAACCTCCTAGAAGCAGCTTTTCTTACCACCAGACCTTTCTCCATCAATTGGGAATCTGATGTCGTCACTAAACACATTCCTTAAATTGTAGCCATTTGCATAGTGTTTTTTTTGGTGTCTAATCCGCATATATATCACAATTGCCCTTGATTTTCTTGACTATATATCTCTTAAATATCTACGTATACACGTGTGATTTAGTTTACGAATATTTTTCAATGCCGAGAACCTCGATCAGAGAGGAAAAAAGGCGTAAGGTTCACAATGGTGTAAAATTAAAATGGGATATACCGAGCTAGGATTCGAGGTACAGGAACAAGGGCCAAACCAACCACCCAAGAATGGAATCGTCAAGCGAAAACACTTGATAACCTCCTAGAAGCAGCTTTTCTTGCCACCAGACCTTTCTCCATCAATTAGGAATCTGATGCCGTCACTAAACACATTCCTTAAATTGTAGCCATTTGTTGAGTGTTTTTTTTGGTGTCTAATCCGCATATATATCACCATTGCCCTTGATTTTCTTGACTGTATATCTCTTAAATATCAACATATACACGTGTGATTTAGTTAACGAAGATTTTTCAATGCCGAGAACCTCGATCGGAGAGTAAAAAAGGCGTAAGGTTCACAATGGTGTAAAATTAAAATGAGATATACCCGGCTAGGATTCGAGTTACAGGAACAAGGGCCGAACCAACCACCCAAGAATGGAATCGTCGAGCGAAAACACTTGACAACCTCCTAGAAGCAGCTTTTCTTACCACCAGACCTTTCTCCATCAATTAGGAATCTGATGCCGTCACTAAACACATTCCTTAAATTGTAGCCATTTGTTGAGTGTTTTTTTTTTCTGTCTAATCCGCATATATATCACCATTGCCCTTTATTTTCTTGACTGTATATCTCTTAAATGTCAACATATACACATGTGATTTAGTTTACGAAGATTTTTTCAATGTCTAGAACCTCGATCAGAGAGTAAAAAAGGCGTAAGTTTCACATTGGCGGAAAATTATAATGGGATATACCGGGCTAGGATTCGAGTTACAGGAACACGGGCCAAACCAATCACCCAAGAATGGAATCGTCGAGCGAAAACACTTGACAACCTCCTAGAAGCAGCTTTTCTTGCCACCAGACCTTTCTCCATCAATTAGGAATATGATGCCGTCACTAAACACATTTCTTAAATTGTAGCCGTTTGTTGAGTGTTTTTTTTGGTGTCTAATCCGCATATATATCACCATTGCCCTTGAGTTTCTTGACTGTATATCTCTTAAATGTCAAAATATACACATGTGATTTAGTTTACGAAGATTTTTCAATGCCGAGAACCTCGATCAGAGAGTAAAAAAGGCGTAAGGTTCACAATGGTGTAAAATTAAAATGGGATATACCGGACTAGGATTCGAGTTACAGGAACAAGGGCCAAACCAACCACCCAAGAAAGGAATCGTCGAGCGAAAACACTTGACAACCTTCTAGAAGCAGCTTTTCTTGCCACCAGACCTTTCTCGATCAATTAGGAATCTGATGCCGTCACTAAACACATTCCTTAAATTGTAACCATTTGTTGAGTGTTTTTTTTGGTGTCTAATCCGCATATATATCATCATTGCCCTTGATTTTCTTGACTGTATATCTCTTAAATATCAACATATACACGTGTGATTTAGTTTACGAAGATTTTTCAATGCCGAGAACCTCGATCAGAGAGTAAAAAAGGCGTAAGGTTCACAATGGTGTAAAATTAAAATGTGATATACCGGGCTAGGATTCGAGTTACAGGAACAAGGGCCAAACCAACCACCCAAGAATGGAATCGTCGAGCGAAAACACTTGACAACCTCCTAGAAGCAGCTTTTCTTACCACCAGACCTTTCTCCATCAATTAGGAATCTGATGCCATCACTAAACACATTCCTTAAATTGTAGCCATTTGTTGAGTGTTTTTTTTTGGTGTCTAATTCGTATATATGTCACCATTACCCTTGATTTTCTTGATTGTATATCTCTTAAATGTCAACATATACACGTGTGATTTAGTTTACGAAGATTTTTTCAATGCCTAGAACCTCTATCAGAGAGTAAAAATGGCGTGAGGTTCACATTGGTGGAAAATTATAATGGGATATACCAGGCTAGGATTCGATTTACAGGAACAAGAGCCAAACCAACCACCCAAGAAAGGAATCGTCGAGCGAAAACACTTGACAACGTCCTAGAAGCAGCTTTTCTTGCCACCAGACCTTTCTCCATCAATTAGGAATCTGATGCCGTCACTAAACACATTCCTTAAATTGTAGCCATTTGTTGAGTGTTTTTCTTTTCTGTTGTCTAATCCGCATATATATCACCATTGCCCTTGATTTTCTTGACTGTATATCTCTTAAATATCAACATATACACGTGTGATTTAGTTTACGAAGATTTTTCAATGCCGAGAACCACGATCAGAGAGTAAAAAAGGCGTAAGGTTCACAATGGTGTAAAATTAAAATGGGATATACCGGGCTAGGATTCGAGTTACAGGAACAAGGGCCAAACCAACCACCCAAGAATGGAATCGTCGAGCGAAAACACTTGACAACCTCCTAGAAGCAGCTTTTCTTACCACCAGACCTTTCTCCATCAATTAGGAATCTGATGCCGTCACTAAACACATTCCTTAAATTGTAGCCATTTGTTGAGTGTTTTTTTTTGTGTCTAATCCGCATATATATCACCATTGCCCTTGATTTGCTTGACTGTATATCTCTTAAATTTCAACATACACACGTGTGATTTAGTTTACGAGGATTTTTCAATGCCGGGAACCTCGATCAGAGAGTAAAAAATGCGTAAGGTTCACAATGGTGTAAAATTAAAATGGGATATACCGGGCAAGGATTCGAGTTACAGGAACAAGGGCCAAACCAACCACCCAAGAATGGAATCGTCGAGCGAAAACAATTGACAACCTCCTAGAAGCAGCTTTTCTTACCACCAGACCTTTCTCCATCAATTGGGAATCTGATGCCGTCACTAAACACATTCCTTAAATTGTAGCCATTTGCATAGTGTTTTTTTTGGTGTCTAATCCGCATATATATCACAATTGCCCTTGATTTTCTTGACTATATATCTCTTAAATATCTACGTATACACGTGTGATTTAGTTTACGAATATTTTTCAATGCCGAGAACCTCGATCAGAGAGGAAAAAAGGCGTAAGGTTCACAATGGTGTAAAATTAAAATGGGATATACCGAGCTAGGATTCGAGGTACAGGAACAAGGGCCAAACCAACCACCCAAGAATGGAATCGTCAAGCGAAAACACTTGATAACCTCCTAGAAGCAGCTTTTCTTGCCACCAGACCTTTCTCCATCAATTAGGAATCTGATGCCGTCATTAAACACATTCCTTAAATTGTAGCCATTTGTTGAGTGTTTTTTTTGGTGTCTAATCCGCATATATATCACCATTGCCCTTGATTTTCTTGACTGTATATCTCTTAAATATCAACATATACACGTGTGATTTAGTTAACGAAGATTTTTCAATGCCGAGAACCTCGATCGGAGAGTAAAAAAGGCGTAAGGTTCACAATGGTGTAAAATTAAAATGGGATATACCGGGCTAGGATTCGAGTTACAGGAACAAGAGCCAAACCAACCACCCAAGAATGGAATCGTCGAGCGAAAACACTTGACAACCTCCTAAAAGCAGCTTTTCTTACCACCAGACATTTCTCCATCAATTAGGAATCTGATGCCGTCGCTAAACACATTCCTTAAATTCTAGCCATTTGTTGAGTGTTTTTTTTTTTTGTGTCTAATCCGCATATATATCACCATTCCCTTGATTTTCTTGACTGTATATCTCTTAAATTTCAACATATACACGTGTAATTTAGTTTACGAAGATTTTTCAATGCCGAAAACATCGATCAGAGAGTAAAAAAGGCGTAAGGTTCACAATGGTGTAAAATTAAAATGGGATATACCGGGCTAGGATTCGAGTTACAGGAACAAGGGCCAAACCAACCACCCAAGAATGGAATCGTCGAGCGAAAACACTTGACAAGCTCCTAGAAGCAGCTCTTCTTGCCACCAGACCTTTCTCCATAAATTAGGAATCTGATGCCGTCACTAAACACATTCCTTAAATTGTAGCCATTTGTTGAGTGTTTTTTTAGGTGTCTAATCCGCATATATATCACCATTTCCCTTGATTTTCTTGACTGCATATCTCTTAAATGTCAACATATACACGTGTGATTTAGTTTACGAAGATTTTTCAATGCCGAGAACCTCGATCAGAGAGTAAAATAGGCGTAAGGTTCACAATGGTGTAAAATTAAAATGAGATATACCGTGCTAGGATTCGAGTTACAGGAACAAGGGCCAAACCAACCACCCAAGAATGGAATCGTCGAGCGAAAACACTTGACAACCTCCTAGAAGGAGCTTTTCTTGCCACCAGACATTTCTCCATCAATTAGGAATCTGACGCCGTCACTAAACACATTCCTTAAATTGTAGCCATTTGTTGAGTGTTTTTTTTGGTGTCTAATCCGCATATATATCACCATTGCCCTTGATTTTCTTGACTATATATCTCTTAAATGTCAACATATACACGTGTGATTTAGTTTACGTAGATTTTTCAATGCCGAGAACCACGATCAGAGAGAAAAAAAGGCGTAAGGTTCACAATGGTGTAAAATTAAAATGGGATATACCGGGCAAGGATTCGAGTTACAGGAACAAGGGCCAAACCAACCACCCAAGAATGGAATCGTCGAGCGAAAACACTTGACAACCTCCTAGAAGCAGCTTTTCTTACCACCAGACCTTTCTCCATCAATTAGGAATCTGATGCCGTCACTAAACACATTCCTTAAATTGTAGCCATTTGCATAGTGTTTTTTTTGGTGTCTAATCCGCATATATATCACAATTGCCCTTGATTTTCTTGACTATATATCTCTTAAATATCTACGTATACACGTGTGATTTAGTTTACGAAGATTTTTCAATGCCGAGAACCTCGATCAGAGAGGAAAAAGGCGTAAGGTTCACAATGGTGTAAAATTAAAATGGGATATACCGAGCTAGGATTCGAGGTACAGGAACAAGGGCCAAACCAACCACCCAATAATGGAATCGTCAAGCGAAAACACTTGATAACCTCCTAGAAGCAGCTTTTCTTACCACCAGACCTTTCTCCATCAATTGGGAATCTGATGCCGTCACTAAACACATTCCTTAAATTGTAGCCATTTGCATAGTGTTTTTTTTGGTGTCTAATCCGCATATATATCACAATTGCCCTTGATTTTCTTGACTATATATCTCTTAAATATCTACGTATACACGTGTGATTTAGTTTATGAATATTTTTCAATGCCGAGAACCTCGATCAGAGAGTAAAATAGGCGTAAGGTTCACAATGGTGTAAAATTAAAATGAGATATACCGTGCTAGGATTCGAATTACAGGAACAAGGGCCAAACCAACCACCCAAGAATGGAATCGTCGAACGAAAACACTTGACAACCTCCTAGAAGGAGCTTTTCTTGCCACCAGACATTTCTCCATCAATTAGGAATCTGACGCCGTCACTAAACACATTCCTTAAATTGTAGCCATTTGTTGAGTGTTTTTTTTGGTGTCTAATCCGCATATATATCACCATTGCCCTTGATTTTCTTGACTTTATATCTCTTAAATGTCAACATATACACGTGTGATTTAGTTAACGAAGATTTTTCAATGCCGAGAACCTCGATCGGAGAGTAAAAAAGGCGTAAGGTTCACAATGGTGTAAAATTAAAATGAGATATACCCGGCTAGGATTCGAGTTACAGGAACAAGGGCCGAACCAACCACCCAAGAATGGAATCGTCGAGCGAAAACACTTGACAACCTCCTAGAAGCAGCTTTTCTTACCACCAGACCTTTCTCCATCAATTAGGAATCTGATGCCGTCACTAAACACATTCCTTAAATTGTAGCCATTTGTTGAGTGTTTTTTTTTTCTGTCTAATCCGCATATATATCACCATTGCCCTTTATTTTCTTGACTGTATATCTCTTAAATGTCAACATATACACATGTGATTTAGTTTACGAAGATTTTTTCAATGTCTAGAACCTCGATCAGAGAGTAAAAAAGGCGTAAGTTTCACATTGGCGGAAAATTATAATGGGATATACCGGGCTAGGATTCGAGTTACAGGAACACGGGCCAAACCAATCACCCAAGAATGGAATCGTCGAGCGAAAACACTTGACAACCTCCTAGAAGCAGCTTTTCTTGCCACCAGACCTTTCTCCATCAATTAGGAATATGATGCCGTCACTAAACACATTTCTTAAATTGTAGCCGTTTGTTGAGTGTTTTTTTTGGTGTCTAATCCGCATATATATCACCATTGCCCTTGAGTTTCTTGACTGTATATCTCTTAAATGTCAAAATATACACATGTGATTTAGTTTACGAAGATTTTTCAATGCCGAGAACCTCGATCAGAGAGTAAAAAAGGCGTAAGGTTCACAATGGTGTAAAATTAAAATGGGATATACCGGACTAGGATTCGAGTTACAGGAACAAGGGCCAAACCAACCACCCAAGAAAGGAATCGTCGAGCGAAAACACTTGACAACCTTCTAGAAGCAGCTTTTCTTGCCACCAGACCTTTCTCGATCAATTAGGAATCTGATGCCGTCACTAAACACATTCCTTAAATTGTAACCATTTGTTGAGTGTTTTTTTTGGTGTCTAATCCGCATATATATCATCATTGCCCTTGATTTTCTTGACTGTATATCTCTTAAATATCAACATATACACGTGTGATTTAGTTTGCGAAGATTTTTCAATGCCGAGAACCTCGATCAGAGAGTAAAAAAGGCGTAAGGTTCACAATGGTGTAAAATTAAAATGTGATATACCGGGCTAGGATTCGAGTTACAGGAACAAGGGCCAAACCAACCACCCAAGAATGGAATCGTCGAGCGAAAACACTTGACAACCTCCTAGAAGCAGCTTTTCTTACCACCAGACCTTTCTCCATCAATTAGGAATCTGATGCCATCACTAAACACATTCCTTAAATTGTAGCCATTTGTTGAGTGTTTTTTTTTGGTGTCTAATTCGTATATATGTCACCATTACCCTTGATTTTCTTGATTGTATATCTCTTAAATGTCAACATATACACGTGTGATTTAGTTTACGAAGATTTTTTCAATGCCTAGAACCTCTATCAGAGAGTAAAAATGGCGTGAGGTTCACATTGGTGGAAAATTATAATGGGATATACCAGGCTAGGATTCGATTTACAGGAACAAGAGCCAAACCAACCACCCAAGAAAGGAATCGTCGAGCGAAAACACTTGACAACGTCCTAGAAGCAGCTTTTCTTGCCACCAGACCTTTCTCCATCAATTAGGAATCTGATGCCGTCACTAAACACATTCCTTAAATTGTAGCCATTTGTTGAGTGTTTTTCTTTTCTGTTGTCTAATCCGCATATATATCACCATTGCCCCTTGATTTTCTTGACTGTATATCTCTTAAATATCAACATATACACGTGTGATTTAGTTTACGAAGATTTTTCAATGCCGAGAACCACGATCAGAGAGTAAAAAAGGCGTAAGGTTCACAATGGTGTAAAATTAAAATGGGATATACCGGGCTAGGATTCGAGTTACAGGAACAAGGGCCAAACCAACCACCCAAGAATGGAATCGTCGAGCGAAAACACTTGACAACCTCCTAGAAGCAGCTTTTCTTACCACCAGACCTTTCTCCATCAATTAGGAATCTGATGCCGTCACTAAACACATTCCTTAAATTGTAGCCATTTGTTGAGTGTTTTTTTTTGTGTCTAATCCGCATATATATCACCATTGCCCTTGATTTGCTTGACTGTATATCTCTTAAATTTCAACATACACACGTGTGATTTAGTTTACGAGGATTTTTCAATGCCGGGAACCTCGATCAGAGAGTAAAAAATGCGTAAGGTTCACAATGGTGTAAAATTAAAATGGGATATACCGGGCAAGGATTCGAGTTACAGGAACAAGGGCCAAACCAACCACCCAAGAATGGAATCGTCGAGCGAAAACAATTGACAACCTCCTAGAAGCAGCTTTTCTTACCACCAGACCTTTCTCCATCAATTGGGAATCTGATGCCGTCACTAAACACATTCCTTAAATTGTAGCCATTTGCATAGTGTTTTTTTTGGTGTCTAATCCGCATATATATCACAATTGCCCTTGATTTTCTTGACTATATATCTCTTAAATATCTACGTATACACGTGTGATTTAGTTTACGAATATTTTTCAATGCCGAGAACCTCGATCAGAGAGGAAAAAAGGCGTAAGGTTCACAATGGTGTAAAATTAAAATGGGATATACCGAGCTAGGATTCGAGGTACAGGAACAAGGGCCAAACCAACCACCCAAGAATGGAATCGTCAAGCGAAAACACTTGATAACCTCCTAGAAGCAGCTTTTCTTGCCACCAGACCTTTCTCCATCAATTAGGAATCTGATGCCGTCATTAAACACATTCCTTAAATTGTAGCCATTTGTTGAGTGTTTTTTTTGGTGTCTAATCCGCATATATATCACCATTGCCCTTGATTTTCTTGACTGTATATCTCTTAAATATCAACATATACACGTGTGATTTAGTTAACGAAGATTTTTCAATGCCGAGAACCTCGATCGGAGAGTAAAAAAGGCGTAAGGTTCACAATGGTGTAAAATTAAAATGGGATATACCGGGCTAGGATTCGAGTTACAGGAACAAGAGCCAAACCAACCACCCAAGAATGGAATCGTCGAGCGAAAACACTTGACAACCTCCTAAAAGCAGCTTTTCTTACCACCAGACATTTCTCCATCAATTAGGAATCTGATGCCGTCGCTAAACACATTCCTTAAATTCTAGCCATTTGTTGAGTGTTTTTTTTTTTTGTGTCTAATCCGCATATATATCACCATTCCCTTGATTTTCTTGACTGTATATCTCTTAAATTTCAACATATACACGTGTAATTTAGTTTACGAAGATTTTTCAATGCCGAAAACATCGATCAGAGAGTAAAAAAGGCGTAAGGTTCACAATGGTGTAAAATTAAAATGGGATATACCGGGCTAGGATTCGAGTTACAGGAACAAGGGCCAAACCAACCACCCAAGAATGGAATCGTCGAGCGAAAACACTTGACAAGCTCCTAGAAGCAGCTCTTCTTGCCACCAGACCTTTCTCCATAAATTAGGAATCTGATGCCGTCACTAAACACATTCCTTAAATTGTAGCCATTTGTTGAGTGTTTTTTTAGGTGTCTAATCCGCATATATATCACCATTTCCCTTGATTTTCTTGACTGCATATCTCTTAAATGTCAACATATACACGTGTGATTTAGTTTACGAAGATTTTTCAATGCCGAGAACCTCGATCAGAGAGTAAAATAGGCGTAAGGTTCACAATGGTGTAAAATTAAAATGAGATATACCGTGCTAGGATTCGAGTTACAGGAACAAGGGCCAAACCAACCACCCAAGAATGGAATCGTCGAGCGAAAACACTTGACAACCTCCTAGAAGGAGCTTTTCTTGCCACCAGACATTTCTCCATCAATTAGGAATCTGACGCCGTCACTAAACACATTCCTTAAATTGTAGCCATTTGTTGAGTGTTTTTTTTGGTGTCTAATCCGCATATATATCACCATTGCCCTTGATTTTCTTGACTATATATCTCTTAAATGTCAACATATACACGTGTGATTTAGTTTACGTAGATTTTTCAATGCCGAGAACCACGATCAGAGAGAAAAAAAGGCGTAAGGTTCACAATGGTGTAAAATTAAAATGGGATATACCGGGCAAGGATTCGAGTTACAGGAACAAGGGCCAAACCAACCACCCAAGAATGGAATCGTCGAGCGAAAACACTTGACAACCTCCTAGAAGCAGCTTTTCTTACCACCAGACCTTTCTCCATCAATTAGGAATCTGATGCCGTCACTAAACACATTCCTTAAATTGTAGCCATTTGCATAGTGTTTTTTTTGGTGTCTAATCCGCATATATATCACAATTGCCCTTGATTTTCTTGACTATATATCTCTTAAATATCTACGTATACACGTGTGATTTAGTTTACGAAGATTTTTCAATGCCGAGAACCTCGATCAGAGAGGAAAAAGGCGTAAGGTTCACAATGGTGTAAAATTAAAATGGGATATACCGAGCTAGGATTCGAGGTACAGGAACAAGGGCCAAACCAACCACCCAATAATGGAATCGTCAAGCGAAAACACTTGATAACCTCCTAGAAGCAGCTTTTCTTACCACCAGACCTTTCTCCATCAATTGGGAATCTGATGCCGTCACTAAACACATTCCTTAAATTGTAGCCATTTGCATAGTGTTTTTTTTGGTGTCTAATCCGCATATATATCACAATTGCCCTTGATTTTCTTGACTATATATCTCTTAAATATCTACGTATACACGTGTGATTTAGTTTATGAATATTTTTCAATGCCGAGAACCTCGATCAGAGAGTAAAATAGGCGTAAGGTTCACAATGGTGTAAAATTAAAATGAGATATACCGTGCTAGGATTCGAATTACAGGAACAAGGGCCAAACCAACCACCCAAGAATGGAATCGTCGAACGAAAACACTTGACAACCTCCTAGAAGGAGCTTTTCTTGCCACCAGACATTTCTCCATCAATTAGGAATCTGACGCCGTCACTAAACACATTCCTTAAATTGTAGCCATTTGTTGAGTGTTTTTTTTGGTGTCTAATCCGCATATATATCACCATTGCCCTTGATTTTCTTGACTTTATATCTCTTAAATGTCAACATATACACGTGTGATTTAGTTTACGTAGATTTTTCAATGCCGAGAACCACGATCAGAGAGAAAAAAAGGCGTAAGGTTCACAATGGTGTAAAATTAAAATGGGATATACCGGGCAAGGATTCGAGTTACAGGAACAAGGGCCAAACCAACCACCCAAGAATGGAATCGTCGAGCAAAAACACTTGACAACCTCCAAGAAGCAGCTTTTCTTGCCACCAGACCTTTCTCCATTAATTAGGAATCTGATGCCGTCACTAAACACATTCCTTAAATTGTAGCCATTTTTTGAGTGTTTTTTTTGGTGCCTAATCCGCATATATATCACCATTGGCCTTGATTTGCTTGATTGTATATCTCTTAAATTTCAACATACACACGTGTGATTTAGTTTACGAGGATTTTTCAATGCCGAGAACCTCGATCAGAGAGTAAAAAAGGCGTAAGGTTCACAATGGTGTAAAATTAAAATGGGATATACCGGGCAAGGATTCGAGTTACAGGAACAAGGGCCAAACCAACCACCCAAGAATGGAATCGTCGAGCGAAAACACTTGACAACCTCCTAGAAGCAGCTTTTCTTGCCACCAGACCTTTCTCCATCAATTAGGAATATGATGCCGTCACTAAACACATTTCTTAAATTGTAGCCGTTTGTTGAGTGTTTTTTTTGGTGTCTAATCCGCATATATATCACCATTGCCCTTGATTTTCTTGACTGTATATCTCTTAAATGTCAAAATATACACATGTGATTTAGTTTACGAAGATTTTTCAATGCCGAGAACCTCGATCAGAGAGTAAAAAAGGCGTAAGGTTCACAATGGTGTAAAATTAAAATGGGATATACCGGGCTAGGATTCGAGTTACAGGAACAAGGGCCAAACCAACCACCCAAGAAAGGAATCGTCGAGCGAAAACACTTGACAACCTTCTAGAAGCAGCTTTTCTTGCCACCAGACCTTTCTCGATCAATTAGGAATCTGATGCCGTCACTAAACACATTCCTTAAATTGTAACCATTTGTTGAGTATTTTTTTTGGTGTCTAATCCGCATATATATCATCATTGCCCTTGATTTTCTTGACTGTATATCTCTTAAATATCAACATATACACGTGTGATTTAGTTTACGAAGATTTTTCAATGCCGAGAACCTCGATCAGAGAGTAAAAAAGGCGTAAGGTTCACAATGGTGTAAAATTAAAATTTGATATACCGGGCTAGGATTCGAGTTACAGGAACAAGGGCCAAACCAACCACCCAAGAATGGAATCGTCGAGCGAAAACACTTGACAACCTCCTAGAAGCAGCTTTTCTTACCACCAGACCTTTCTCCATCAATTAGGAATCTGATGCCATCACTAAACACATTCCTTAAATTGTAGCCATTTGTTGAGTGTTTTTTTTTGGTGTCTAATTCGTATATATGTCACCATTACCCTTGATTTTCTTGATTGTATATCTCTTAAATGTCAACATATACACGTGTGATTTAGTTTACGAAGATTTTTTCAATGCCTAGAACCTCTATCAGAGAGTAAAAATGGCGTGAGGTTCACATTGGTGGAAAATTATAATGGGATATACCAGGCTAGGATTCGATTTACAGGAACAAGAGCCAAACCAACCACCCAAGAAAGGAATCGTCGAGCGAAAACACTTGACAACGTCCTAGAAGCAGCTTTTCTTGCCACCAGACCTTTCTCCATCAATTAGGAATCTGATGCCGTCACTAAACACATTCCTTAAATTGTAGCCATTTGTTGAGTGTTTTTCTTTTCTGTTGTCTAATCCGCATATATATCACCATTGCCCTTGATTTTCTTGACTGTATATCTCTTAAATATCAACATATACACGTGTGATTTAGTTTACGAAGATTTTTCAATGCCGAGAACCACGATCAGAGAGTAAAAAAGGCGTAAGGTTCACAATGGTGTAAAATTAAAATGGGATATACCGGGCTAGGATTCGAGTTACAGGAACAAGGGCCAAACCAACCACCCAAGAATGGAATCGTCGAGCGAAAACACTTGACAACCTCCTAGAAGCAGCTTTTCTTACCACCAGACCTTTCTCCATCAATTAGGAATCTGATGCCGTCACTAAACACATTCCTTAAATTGTAGCCATTTGTTGAGTGTTTTTTTTTGTGTCTAATCCGCATATATATCACCATTGCCCTTGATTTGCTTGACTGTATATCTCTTAAATTTCAACATACACACGTGTGATTTAGTTTACGAGGATTTTTCAATGCCGGGAACCTCGATCAGAGAGTAAAAAATGCGTAAGGTTCACAATGGTGTAAAATTAAAATGGGATATACCGGGCAAGGATTCGAGTTACAGGAACAAGGGCCAAACCAACCACCCAAGAATGGAATCGTCGAGCGAAAACAATTGACAACCTCCTAGAAGCAGCTTTTCTTACCACCAGACCTTTCTCCATCAATTGGGAATCTGATGCCGTCACTAAACACATTCCTTAAATTGTAGCCATTTGCATAGTGTTTTTTTTGGTGTCTAATCCGCATATATATCACAATTGCCCTTGATTTTCTTGACTATATATCTCTTAAATATCTACGTATACACGTGTGATTTAGTTTACGAATATTTTTCAATGCCGAGAACCTCGATCAGAGAGGAAAAAAGGCGTAAGGTTCACAATGGTGTAAAATTAAAATGGGATATACCGAGCTAGGATTCGAGGTACAGGAACAAGGGCCAAACCAACCACCCAAGAATGGAATCGTCAAGCGAAAACACTTGATAACCTCCTAGAAGCAGCTTTTCTTGCCACCAGACCTTTCTCCATCAATTAGGAATCTGATGCCGTCATTAAACACATTCCTTAAGTTGTAGCCATTTGTTGAGTGTTTTTTTTGGTGTCTAATCCGCATATATATCACCATTGCCCTTGATTTTCTTAACTGTATATCTCTTAAATATCAACATATACACGTGTGATTTAGTTAACGAAGATTTTTCAATGCCGAGAACCTCGATCGGAGAGTAAAAAAGGCGTAAGGTTCACAATGGTGTAAAATTAAAATGGGATATACCGGGCTAGGATTCGAGTTACAGGAACAAGGGCCAAACCAACCACCTAAGAATGGAATCGTCGAGCGAAAACACTTGACAACCTCCTAGAAGCAGCTTTTCTTGCCACCAGACCTTTCTACATCAATTAGGAATCTGATGCCATCACTAAACACATTCCTTAAATTGTAGCCATTTGTTGAGTGTTTTTTTTGGTGTCTAATCCAAATATATATCACCATTGCCCTTGATTTTCTTGACTGCATATCTCTTAAATGTCAACATATACACGTGTGATTTAGTTTACGAAGATTTTTCAATGCCGAGAACCTCGATCAGAGAGTAAAATAGGCGTAAGGTTCACAATGGTGTAAAATTAAAATGAGATATACCGTGCTAGGATTCGAGTTACAGGAACAAGGGCCAAACCAACCACCCAAGAATGGAATCGTCGAGCGAAAACACTTGACAACCTCCTAGAAGGAGCTTTTCTTGCCACCAGACATTTCTCCATCAATTAGGAATCTGACGCCGTCACTAAACACATTCCTTAAATTGTAGCCATTTGTTGAGTGTTTTTTTTGGTGTCTAATCCGCATATATATCACCATTGCCCTTGATTTTCTTGACTATATATCTCTTAAATGTCAACATATACACGTGTGATTTAGTTTACGTAGATTTTTCAATGCCGAGAACCACGATCAGAGAGAAAAAAAGGCGTAAGGTTCACAATGGTGTAAAATTAAAATGGGATATACCGGGCAAGGATTCGAGTTACAGGAACAAGGGCCAAACCAACCACCCAAGAATGGAATCGTCGAGCGAAAACACTTGACAACCTCCTAGAAGCAGCTTTTCTTACCACCAGACCTTTCTCCATCAATTAGGAATCTGATGCCGTCACTAAACACATTCCTTAAATTGTAGCCATTTGCATAGTGTTTTTTTTGGTGTCTAATCCGCATATATATCACAATTGCCCTTGATTTTCTTGACTATATATCTCTTAAATATCTACGTATACACGTGTGATTTAGTTTACGAAGATTTTTCAATGCCGAGAACCTCGATCAGAGAGGAAAAAGGCGTAAGGTTCACAATGGTGTAAAATTAAAATGGGATATACCGAGCTAGGATTCGAGGTACAGGAACAAGAGCCAAACCAACCACCCAAGAATGGAATCGTCGAGCGAAAACACTTGACAACCTCCTAAAAGCAGCTTTTCTTACCACCAGACATTTCTCCATCAATTAGGAATCTGATGCCGTCGCTAAACACATTCCTTAAATTCTAGCCATTTGTTGAGTGTTTTTTTTTTTTGTGTCTAATCCGCATATATATCACCATTCCCTTGATTTTCTTGACTGTATATCTCTTAAATTTCAACATATACACGTGTAATTTAGTTTACGAAGATTTTTCAATGCCGAAAACATCGATCAGAGAGTAAAAAAGGCGTAAGGTTCACAATGGTGTAAAATTAAAATGGGATATACCGGGCTAGGATTCGAGTTACAGGAACAAGGGCCAAACCAACCACCCAAGAATGGAATCGTCGAGCGAAAACACTTGACAAGCTCCTAGAAGCAGCTCTTCTTGCCACCAGACCTTTCTCCATAAATTAGGAATCTGATGCCGTCACTAAACACATTCCTTAAATTGTAGCCATTTGTTGAGTGTTTTTTTAGGTGTCTAATCCGCATATATATCACCATTTCCCTTGATTTTCTTGACTGCATATCTCTTAAATGTCAACATATACACGTGTGATTTAGTTTACGAAGATTTTTCAATGCCGAGAACCTCGATCAGAGAGTAAAATAGGCGTAAGGTTCACAATGGTGTAAAATTAAAATGAGATATACCGTGCTAGGATTCGAGTTACAGGAACAAGGGCCAAACCAACCACCCAAGAATGGAATCGTCGAGCGAAAACACTTGACAACCTCCTAGAAGGAGCTTTTCTTGCCACCAGACATTTCTCCATCAATTAGGAATCTGACGCCGTCACTAAACACATTCCTTAAATTGTAGCCATTTGTTGAGTGTTTTTTTTGGTGTCTAATCCGCATATATATCACCATTGCCCTTGATTTTCTTGACTATATATCTCTTAAATGTCAACATATACACGTGTGATTTAGTTTACGTAGATTTTTCAATGCCGAGAACCACGATCAGAGAGAAAAAAAGGCGTAAGGTTCACAATGGTGTAAAATTAAAATGGGATATACCGGGCAAGGATTCGAGTTACAGGAACAAGGGCCAAACCAACCACCCAAGAATGGAATCGTCGAGCGAAAACACTTGACAACCTCCTAGAAGCAGCTTTTCTTACCACCAGACCTTTCTCCATCAATTAGGAATCTGATGCCGTCACTAAACACATTCCTTAAATTGTAGCCATTTGCATAGTGTTTTTTTTGGTGTCTAATCCGCATATATATCACAATTGCCCTTGATTTTCTTGACTATATATCTCTTAAATATCTACGTATACACGTGTGATTTAGTTTACGAAGATTTTTCAATGCCGAGAACCTCGATCAGAGAGGAAAAAGGCGTAAGGTTCACAATGGTGTAAAATTAAAATGGGATATACCGAGCTAGGATTCGAGGTACAGGAACAAGGGCCAAACCAACCACCCAATAATGGAATCGTCAAGCGAAAACACTTGATAACCTCCTAGAAGCAGCTTTTCTTACCACCAGACCTTTCTCCATCAATTGGGAATCTGATGCCGTCACTAAACACATTCCTTAAATTGTAGCCATTTGCATAGTGTTTTTTTTGGTGTCTAATCCGCATATATATCACAATTGCCCTTGATTTTCTTGACTATATATCTCTTAAATATCTACGTATACACGTGTGATTTAGTTTATGAATATTTTTCAATGCCGAGAACCTCGATCAGAGAGTAAAATAGGCGTAAGGTTCACAATGGTGTAAAATTAAAATGAGATATACCGTGCTAGGATTCGAATTACAGGAACAAGGGCCAAACCAACCACCCAAGAATGGAATCGTCGAACGAAAACACTTGACAACCTCCTAGAAGGAGCTTTTCTTGCCACCAGACATTTCTCCATCAATTAGGAATCTGACGCCGTCACTAAACACATTCCTTAAATTGTAGCCATTTGTTGAGTGTTTTTTTTGGTGTCTAATCCGCATATATATCACCATTGCCCTTGATTTTCTTGACTTTATATCTCTTAAATGTCAACATATACACGTGTGATTTAGTTTACGTAGATTTTTCAATGCCGAGAACCACGATCAGAGAGAAAAAAAGGCGTAAGGTTCACAATGGTGTAAAATTAAAATGGGATATACCGGGCAAGGATTCGAGTTACAGGAACAAGGGCCAAACCAACCACCCAAGAATGGAATCGTCGAGCAAAAACACTTGACAACCTCCAAGAAGCAGCTTTTCTTGCCACCAGACCTTTCTCCATTAATTAGGAATCTGATGCCGTCACTAAACACATTCCTTAAATTGTAGCCATTTTTTGAGTGTTTTTTTTGGTGCCTAATCCGCATATATATCACCATTGGCCTTGATTTGCTTGGTTGTATATCTCTTAAATTTCAACATACACACGTGTGATTTAGTTTACGAGGATTTTTCAATGCCGAGAACCTCGATCAGAGAGTAAAAAAGGCGTAAGGTTCACAATGGTGTAAAATTAAAATGGGATATACCGGGCAAGGATTCGAGTTACAGGAACAAGGGCCAAACCAACCACCCAAGAATGGAATCGTCGAGCGAAAACACTTGACAACCTCCTAGAAGCAGCTTTTCTTACCACCAGACCTTTCTCCATCAATTAGGAATCTGATGCCGTCACTAAACACATTCCTTAAATTGTAGCCATTTGCATAGTGTTTTTTTTTGGTGTCTAATCCGCATATATATCACAATTGCCCTTGATTTTCTTGACTATATATCTCTTAAATATCTACGTATACACGTGTGATTTAGTTTACGAAGATTTTTCAATGCCGAGAACCTCGATCAGAGAGGAAAAAGGCGTAAGGTTCACAATGGTGTAAAATTAAAATGGGATATACCGAGCTAGGATTCGAGGTACAGGAACAAGGGCCAAACCAACCACCCAATAATGGAATCGTCAAGCGAAAACACTTGATAACCTCCTAGAAGCAGCTTTTCTTACCACCAGACCTTTCTCCATCAATTGGGAATCTGATGCCGTCACTAAACACATTCCTTAAATTGTAGCCATTTGCATAGTGTTTTTTTTGGTGTCTAATCCGCATATATATCACAATTGCCCTTGATTTTCTTGACTATATATCTCTTAAATATCTACGTATACACGTGTGATTTAGTTTACGAATATTTTTCAATGCCGAGAACCTCGATCAGAGAGGAAAAAAGGCGTAAGGTTCACAATGGTGTAAAATTAAAATGGGATATACCGAGCTAGGATTCGAGGTACAGGAACAAGGGCCAAACCAACCACCCAAGAATGGAATCGTCAAGCGAAAACACTTGATAACCTCCTAGAAGCAGCTTTTCTTGCCACCAGACCTTTCTCCATCAATTAGGAATCTGATGCCGTCACTAAACACATTCCTTAAGTTGTAGCCATTTGTTGAGTGTTTTTTTTGGTGTCTAATCCGCATATATATCACCATTGCCCTTGATTTTCTTGACTGTATATCTCTTAAATATCAACATATACACGTGTGATTTAGTTAACGAAGATTTTTCAATGCCGAGAACCTCGATCGGAGAGTAAAAAAGGCGTAAGGTTCACAATGGTGTAAAATTAAAATGGGATATACCGGGCTAGGATTCGAGTTACAGGAACAAGAGCCAAACCAACCACCCAAGAATGGAATCGTCGAGCGAAAACACTTGACAACCTCCTAAAAGCAGCTTTTCTTACCACCAGACATTTCTCCATCAATTAGGAATCTGATGCCGTCGCTAAACACATTCCTTAAATTCTAGCCATTTGTTGAGTGTTTTTTTTTGTGTCTAATCCGCATATATATCACCATTCCCTTGATTTTCTTGACTGTATGTCTCTTAAATTTCAACATATACACGTGTAATTTAGTTTACGAAGATTTTTCAATGCCGAAAACATCGATCAGAGAGTAAAAAAGGCGTAAGGTTCACAATGGTGTAAAATTAAAATGGGATATACCGGGCTAGGATTCGAGTTACAGGAACAAGGGCCAAACCAACCACCCAAGAATGGAATCGTCGAGCGAAAACACTTGACAACCTCCTAGAAGCAGCTCTTCTTGCCACCAGACCTTTCTCCATAAATTAGGAATCTGATCCCGTCACTAAACACATTCCTTAAATTGTAGCCATTTGTTGAGTGTTTTTTTAGGTGTCTAATCCGCATATATATCACCATTTCCCTTGATTTTCTTGACTGCATATCTCTTAAATGTCAACATATACACGTGTGATTTAGTTTACGAAGATTTTTCAATGCCGAAAACCTCGATCAGAGAGTAAAATAGGCGTAAGGTTCACAATGGTGTAAAATTAAAATGAGATATACCGTGCTAGGATTCGAGTTACAGGAACAAGGGCCAAACCAACCACCCAAGAATGGAATCGTCGAGCGAAAACACTTGACAACCTCCTAGAAGGAGCTTTTCTTGCCACCAGACATTTCTCCATCAATTAGGAATCTGACGCCGTCACTAAACACATTCCTTAAATTGTAGCCATTTGTTGAGTGTTTTTTTTGGTGTCTAATCCGCATATATATCACCATTGCCCTTGATTTTCTTGACTATATATCTCTTAAATGTCAACATATACACGTGTGATTTAGTTTACGTAGATTTTTCAATGCCGAGAACCACGATCAGAGAGAAAAAAAGGCGTAAGGTTCACAATGGTGTAAAATTAAAATGGGATATACCGGGCAAGGATTCGAGTTACAGGAACAAGGGCCAAACCAACCACCCAAGAATGGAATCGTCGAGCAAAAACACTTGACAACCTCCAAGAAGCAGCTTTTCTTGCCACCAGACCTTTCTCCATTAATTAGGAATCTGATGCCGTCACTAAACACATTCCTTAAATTGTAGCCATTTGTTGAGTGTTTTTTTTGGTGCCTAATCCGCATATATATCACCATTGGCCTTGATTTGCTTGATTGTATATCTCTTAAATTTCAACATACACACGTGTGATTTAGTTTACGAGGATTTTTCAATGCCGAGAACCTCGATCAGAGAGTAAAAAAGGCGTAAGGTTCACAATGGTGTAAAATTAAAATGGGATATACGGGGCAAGGATTCGAGTTACAGGAACAAGGGCCAAACCAACCACCCAAGAATGGAATCGTCGAGCGAAAACACTTGACAACCTCCTAGAAGCAGCTTTTCTTACCACCAGACCTTTCTCCATCAATTAGGAATCTGATGCCGTCACTAAACACATTCCTTAAATTGTAGCCATTTGCATAGTGTTTTTTTTGGTGTCTAATCCGCATATATATCACAATTGCCCTTGATTTTCTTGACTATATATCTCTTAAATATCTACGTATACACGTGTGATTTAGTTTACGAAGATTTTTCAATGCCGAGAACCTCGATCAGAGAGGAAAAAGGCGTAAGGTTCACAATGGTGTAAAATTAAAATGGGATATACCGAGCTAGGATTCGAGGTACAGGAACAAGGGCCAAACCAACCACCCAATAATGGAATCGTCAAGCGAAAACACTTGATAACCTCCTAGAAGCAGCTTTTCTTGCCACCAGACCTTTCTCCATCAATTAGGAATCTGATGCCGTCACTAAACACATTCCTTAAATTGTAGCCATTTGTTGAATGTTTTTTTTGGTGTCTAATCCGCATATATATCACCATTGCCCTTGATTTTCTTGACTGTATATCTCTTAAATATCAACATATACACGTGTGATTTAGTTTACGAAGATTTTTCAATGCCGAGAACCTCGATCGGAGAGTAAAAAAGGCGTAAGGTTCACAATGGTGTAAAATTAAAATGAGATATACCGTGCTAGGATTCGAGTTACAGGAACAAGGGCCAAACCAACCACCCAAGAATGGAATCGTCGAGCGAAAACACTTGACAACCTCCTAGAAGGAGCTTTTCTTGCCACCAGACATTTCTCCATCAATTAGGAATCTGACGCCGTCACTAAACACATTCCTTAAATTGTAGCCATTTGTTGAGTGTTTTTTTTTGGTGTCTAATCCGCATATATATCACCATTTCCCTTGATTTTCTTGAGTGCATATCTCTTAAATGTCAACATATACACGTGTGATTTAGTTTACGAAGATTTTTCATTGCCGAGAACCTCGATCAGAGAGTAAAATAGGCGTAAGGTTCACAATGGTGTAAAATTAAAATGAGATATACCGTGCTAGGATTCGAGTTACAGGAACAAGGGCCAAACCAACCACCCAAGAATGGAATCGTCGAGCGAAAACACTTGACAACCTCCTAGAAGGAGCTTTTCTTGCCACCAGACATTTCTCCATCAATTAGGAATCTGACGCCGTCACTAAACACATTCCTTAAATTGTAGCCATTTGTTGAGTGTTTTTTTTGGTGTCTAATCCGCATATATATCACCATTGCCCTTGATTTTCTTGACTATATATCTCTTAAATGTCAACATATACACGTGTGATTTAGTTTACGTAGATTTTTCAATGCCGAGAACCACGATCAGAGAGAAAAAAAGGCGTAAGGTTCACAATGGTGTAAAATTAAAATGGGATATACCGGGCAAGGATTCGAGTTACAGGAACAAGGGCCAAACCAACCACCCAAGAATGGAATCGTCGAGCAAAAACACTTGACAACCTCCAAGAAGCAGCTTTTCTTGCCACCAGACCTTTCTCCATTAATTAGGAATCTGATGCCGTCACTAAACACATTCCTTAAATTGTAGCCATTTGTTGAGTGTTTTTTTTGGTGCCTAATCCGCATATATATCACCATTGGCCTTGATTTGCTTGATTGTATATCTCTTAAATTTCAACATACACACGTGTGATTTAGTTTACGAGGATTTTTCAATGCCGAGAACCTCGATCAGAGAGTAAAAAAGGCGTAAGGTTCACAATGGTGTAAAATTAAAATGGGATATACGGGGCAAGGATTCGAGTTACAGGAACAAGGGCCAAACCAACCACCCAAGAATGGAATCGTCGAGCGAAATCACTTGACAACCTCCTAGAAGCAGCTTTTCTTACCACCAGACCTTTCTCCATCAATTAGGAATCTGATGCCGTCACTAAACACATTCCTTAAATTGTAGCCATTTGCATAGTGTTTTTTTTGGTGTCTAATCCGCATATATATCACAATTGCCCTTGATTTTCTTGACTATATATCTCTTAAATATCTACGTATACACGTGTGATTTAGTTTACGAAGATTTTTCAATGCCGAGAACCTCGATCAGAGAGGAAAAAGGCGTAAGGTTCACAATGGTGTAAAATTAAAATGGGATATACCGAGCTAGGATTCGAGGTACAGGAACAAGGGCCAAACCAACCACCCAATAATGGAATCGTCAAGCGAAAACACTTGATAACCTCCTAGAAGCAGCTTTTCTTGCCACCAGACCTTTCTCCATCAATTAGGAATCTGATGCCGTCACTAAACACATTCCTTAAATTGTAGCCATTTGTTGAATGTTTTTTTTGGTGTCTAATCCGCATATATATCACCATTGCCCTTGATTTTCTTGACTGTATATCTCTTAAATATCAACATATACACGTGTGATTTAGTTTACGAAGATTTTTCAATGCCGAGAACCTCGATCGGAGAGTAAAAAAGGCGTAAGGTTCACAATGGTGTAAAATTAAAATGAGATATACCGGGCTAGGATTCGAGTTACAGGAACAAGGGCCAAACCAACCACCCAAGAATGGAATCCTCGAGCGAAAACACTTGACAACCTCCTAAAAGCAGCTTTTCTTACCACCAGACCTTTCTCCATCAATTAGGAATCTGATGCCATCACTAAACACATTCCTTAAATTGTAGCCATTTGTTGAGTGTTTTTTTTTTTGGTGTCTAATTCGTATATATGTCACCATTACCCTTGATTTTCTTGATTGTATATCTCTTAAATGTCAACATATACACGTGTGATTTAGTTTACGAAGATTTTTTCAATGTCTAGAACCTCTATCAGAGAGTAAAAATGGCGTGAGGTTCACATTGGTGGAAAATTATAATGGGATATACCAGGCTAGGATTCGATTTACAGGAACAAGAGCCAAACCAACCACCCAAGAAAGGAATCGTCGAGCGAAAACACTTGACAACGTCCTAGAAGCAGCTTTTCTTGCCACCAGACCTTTCTCCATCAATTAGGAATCTGATGCCGTCACTAAACACATTCCTTAAATTGTAGCCATTTGTTGAGTGTTTTTCTTTTCTGTTGTCTAATCCGCATATATATCACCATTGCCCTTGATTTTCTTGACTGTATATCTCTTAAATGTCAACATATACACGTGTGATTTAGTTTACGTAGATTTTTCAATGCCGAGAACCACGATCAGAGAGAAAAAAAGGCGTAAGGTTCACAATGGTGTAAAATTAAAATGGGATATACCGGGCAAGGATTCGAGTTACAGGAACAAGGGCCAAACCAACCACCCAAGAATGGAATCGTCGAGCAAAAACACTTGACAACCTCCAAGAAGCAGCTTTTCTTGCCACCAGACCTTTCTCCATTAATTAGGAATCTGATGCCGTCACTAAACACATTCCTTAAATTGTAGCCATTTGTTGAGTGTTTTTTTTGGTGCCTAATCCGCATATATATCACCATTGGCCTTGATTTGCTTGATTGTATATCTCTTAAATTTCAACATACACACGTGTGATTTAGTTTACGAGGATTTTTCAATGCCGAGAACCTCGATCAGAGAGTAAAAAAGGCGTAAGGTTCACAATGGTGTAAAATTAAAATGGGATATACGGGGCAAGGATTCGAGTTACAGGAACAAGGGCCAAACCAACCACCCAAGAATGGAATCGTCGAGCGAAATCACTTGACAACCTCCTAGAAGCAGCTTTTCTTACCACCAGACCTTTCTCCATCAATTAGGAATCTGATGCCGTCACTAAACACATTCCTTAAATTGTAGCCATTTGCATAGTGTTTTTTTTGGTGTCTAATCCGCATATATATCACAATTGCCCTTGATTTTCTTGACTATATATCTCTTAAATATCTACGTATACACGTGTGATTTAGTTTACGAAGATTTTTCAATGCCGAGAACCTCGATCAGAGAGGAAAAAGGCGTAAGGTTCACAATGGTGTAAAATTAAAATGGGATATACCGAGCTAGGATTCGAGGTACAGGAACAAGGGCCAAACCAACCACCCAATAATGGAATCGTCAAGCGAAAACACTTGATAACCTCCTAGAAGCAGCTTTTCTTGCCACCAGACCTTTCTCCATCAATTAGGAATCTGATGCCGTCACTAAACACATTCCTTAAATTGTAGCCATTTGTTGAGTGTTTTTTTTGGTGTCTAATCCGCATATATATCACCATTGCCCTTGATTTTCTTGACTGTATATCTCTTAAATATCAACATATACACGTGTGATTTAGTTAACGAAGATTTTTCAATGCCGAGAACCTCGATCGGAGAGTAAAAAAGGCGTAAGGTTCACAATGGTGTAAAATTAAAATGAGATATACCCGGCTAGGATTCGAGTTACAGGAACAAGGGCCGAACCAACCACCCAAGAATGGAATCGTCGAGCGAAAACACTTGACAACCTCCTAGAAGCAGCTTTTCTTACCACCAGACCTTTCTCCATCAATTAGGAATCTGATGCCGTCACTAAACACATTCCTTAAATTGTAGCCATTTGTTGAGTGTTTTTTTTTGTGTCTAATCCGCATATATATCACCATTGCCCTTTATTTTCTTGACTGTATATCTCTTAAATGTCAACATATACACATGTGATTTAGTTTACGAAGATTTTTTCAATGTCTAGAACCTCGATCAGAGAGTAAAAAAGGCGTAAGTTTCACATTGGCGGAAAATTATAATGGGATATACCGGGCTAGGATTCGAGTTACAGGAACAAGGGCCAAACCAATCACCCAAGAATGGAATCGTCGAGCGAAAACACTTGACAACCTCCTAGAAGCAGCTTTTCTTGCCACCAGACCTTTCTCCATCAATTAGGAATATGATGCCGTCACTAAACACATTTCTTAAATTGTAGCCGTTTGTTGAGTGTTTTTTTTGGTGTCTAATCCGCATATATATCACCATTGCCCTTGATTTTCTTGACTGTATATCTCTTAAATGTCAAAATATACACATGTGATTTAGTTTACGAAGATTTTTCAATGCCGAGAACCTCGATCAGAGAGTAAAAAAGGCGTAAGGTTCACAATGGTGTAAAATTAAAATGGGATATACCGGGCTAGGATTCGAGTTACAGGAACAAGGGCCAAACCAACCACCCAAGAAAGGAATCGTCGAGCGAAAACACTTGACAACCTTCTAGAAGCAGCTTTTCTTGCCACCAGACCTTTCTCGATCAATTAGGAATCTGATGCCGTCACTAAACACATTCCTTAAATTGTAACCATTTATTGAGTGTTTTTTTTGGTGTCTAATCCGCATATATATCATCATTGCCCTTGATTTTCTTGACTGTATATCTCTTAAATATCAACATATACACGTGTGATTTAGTTTACGAAGATTTTTCAATGCCGAGAACCTCGATCAGAGAGTAAAAAAGGCGTAAGGTTCACAATGGTGTAAAATTAAAATGGGATATACCGGGCTAGGATTCGAGTTACAGGAACAAGGGCCAAACCAACCACCCAAGAATGGAATCGTCGAGCGAAAACACTTGACAACCTCCTAGAAGCAGCTTTTCTTACCACCAGACCTTTCTCCATCAATTAGGAATCTGATGCCATCACTAAACACATTCCTTAAATTGTAGCCATTTGTTGAGTGTTTTTTTTTTGGTGTCTAATTCGTATATATGTCACCATTACCCTTGATTTTCTTGATTGTATATCTCTTAAATGTCAACATATACACGTGTGATTTAGTTTACGAAGATTTTTTCAATGCCTAGAACCTCTATCAGAGAGTAAAAATGGCGTGAGGTTCACATTGGTGGAAAATTATAATGGGATATACCAGGCTAGGATTCGATTTACAGGAACAAGAGCCAAACCAACCACCCAAGAAAGGAATCGTCGAGCGAAAACACTTGACAACGTCCTAGAAGCAGCTTTTCTTGCCACCAGACCTTTCTCCATCAATTAGGAATCTGATGCCGTCACTAAACACATTCCTTAAATTGTAGCCATTTGTTGAGTGTTTTTCTTTTCTGTTGTCTAATCCGCATATATATCACCATTGCCCTTGATTTTCTTGACTGTATATCTCTTAAATATCAACATATACACGTGTGATTTAGTTTACGAAGATTTTTCAATGCCGAGAACCACGATCAGAGAGTAAAAAAGGCGTAAGGTTCACAATGGTGTAAAATTAAAATGGGATATACCGGGCTAGGATTCGAGTTACAGGAACAAGGGCCACACCAACCACCCAAGAATGGAATCGTCGAGCGAAAACACTTGACAACCTCCTAGAAGCAGCTTTTCTTACCACCAGACCTTTCTCCATCAACTAGGAATCTGATGCCGTCACTAAACACATTCCTTAAATTGTAGCCATTTGTTGAGTGTTTTTTTTTTTGTGTCTAATCCGCATATATATCACCATTGCCCTTGATTTGCTTGACTGTATATCTCTTAAATTTCAACATACACACGTGTGATTTAGTTTACGAGGATTTTTCAATGCCGAGAACCTCGATCAGAGAGTAAAAAAGGCGTAAGGTTCACAATGGTGTAAAATTAAAATGGGATATACCGGGCAAGGATTCGAGTTACAGGAACAAGGGCCAAACCAACCACCCAAGAATGGAATCGTCGAGCGAAAACAATTGACAACCTCCTAGAAGCAGCTTTTCTTACCACCAGACCTTTCTCCATCAATTGGGAATCTGATGCCGTCACTAACCACATTCCTTAAATTGTAGCCATTTGCATAGTGTTTTTTTTGGTGTCTAATCCGCATATATATCACAATTGCCCTTGATTTTCTTGACTATATATCTCTTAAATATCTACGTATACACGTGTGATTTAGTTTACTAATATTTTTCAATGCCGAGAACCTCGATCAGAGAGGAAAAAAGGCGTAAGGTTCACAATGGTGTAAAATTAAAATGGGATATACCAAGCTAGGATTCGAGGTACAGGAACAAGGGCCAAACCAACCACCCAAGAATGGAATCGTCAAGCGAAAACACTTGATAACCTCCTAGAAGCAGCTTTTCTTGCCACCAGACCTTTCTCCATCAATTAGGAATCTGATGCCGTCACTAAACACATTCCTTAAATTGTAGCCATTTGTTGAGTGTTTTTTTTGGTGTCTAATCCGCATATATATCACCATTGCCCTTGATTTTCTTGACTGTATATCTCTTAAATATCAACATATACACGTGTGATTTAGTTAACGAAGATTTTTCAATGCCGAGAACCTCGATCGGAGAGTAAAAAAGGCGTAAGGTTCACAATGGTGTAAAATTAAAATGAGATATACCCGGCTAGGATTCGAGTTACAGGAACAAGGGCCGAACCAACCACCCAAGAATGGAATCGTCTAGCGAAAACACTTGACAACCTCCTAGAAGCAGCTTTTCTTACCACCAGACCTTTCTCCATCAATTAGGAATCTGATGCCGTCACTAAACACATTCCTTAAATTGTAGCCATTTGTTGAGTGTTTTTTTTTTGTGTCTAATCCGCATATATATCACCATTGCCCTTTATTTTCTTGACTGTATATCTCTTAAATGTCAACATATACACATGTGATTTAGTTTACGAAGATTTTTTCAATGTCTAGAACCTCGATCAGAGAGTAAAAAAGGCGTAAGTTTCACATTGGCGGAAAATTATAATGGGATATACCGGGCTAGGATTCGAGTTACAGGAACAAGGGCCAAACCAATCACCCAAGAATGGAATCGTCGAGCGAAAACACTTGACAACCTCCTAGAAGCAGCTTTTCTTGCCACCAGACCTTTCTCCATCAATTAGGAATATGATGCCGTCACTAAACACATTTCTTAAATTGTAGCCGTTTGTTGAGTGTTTTTTTTGGTGTCTAATCCGCATATATATCACCATTGCCCTTGATTTTCTTGACTGTATATCTCTTAAATGTCAAAATATACACATGTGATTTAGTTTACGAAGATTTTTCAATGCCGAGAACCTCGATCAGAGAGTAAAAAAGGCGTAAGGTTCACAATGGTGTAAAATTAAAATGGGATATACCGGGCTAGGATTCGAGTTACAGGAACAAGGGCCAAACCAACCACCCAAGAAAGGAATCGTCGAGCGAAAACACTTGACAACCTTCTAGAAGCAGCTTTTCTTGCCACCAGACCTTTCTCGATCAATTAGGAATCTGATGCCGTCACTAAACACATTCCTTAAATTGTAACCATTTGTTGAGTGTTTTTTTTGGTGTCTAATCCGCATATATATCATCATTGCCCTTGATTTTCTTGACTGTATATCTCTTAAATATCAACATATACACGTGTGATTTAGTTTACGAAGATTTTTCAATGCTGAGAACCTCGATCAGAGAGTAAAAAAGGCGTAAGGTTCACAATGGTGTAAAATTAAAATGGGATATACCGGGCTAGGATTCGAGTTACAGGAACAAGGGCCAAACCAACCACCCAAGAATGGAATCCTCGAGCGAAAACACTTGACAACCTCCTAAAAGCAGCTTTTCTTACCACCAGACCTTTCTCCATCAATTAGGAATCTGATGCCGTCACTAAACACATTCCTTAAATTGTAGCCATTTTTTGAGTGTTTTTTTTATGTCTAATCCGCATATATATCACCATTGCCCTTGATTTTCTTGACTGTATATCTCTTAAATGTCAACATATACACGTGTGATTTAGTTTACAAAGATTTTTCAATGACGAGAACCTCGATCAGAGAGTAAAAAAGGCGTAAGGTTCACAATGGTGTAAAATTAAAATGGGATATACCGGGCTAGGATTCGAGTTACATGAACAAGGGCCAAACCAACCACCCAAGAATGGAATCGTCGAGCGAAAACACTTGACAATCTCCTAGAAGCAGCTCTTCTTGCCACCAGACCTTTCTCCATAAATTAGGAATCTGATGCCGTCACTAAACACATTCCTTAAATTGTAGCCATTTGTTGAGTGTTTTTTTAGGTGTCTAATCCACATATATATCACCATTTCCCTTGATTTTCTTGACTGCATATCTCTTAAATTTCAACATATACACGTGTGATTTAGTTTACGAAGATTTTTCAATGCCGAGAACCTCGATCAGAGAGTAAAATAGGCGTAAGGTTCACAATGGTGTAAAATTAAAATGAGATATATCGGGCTAGGATTCGAGTTACAGGAACAAGGGCTAAACCAACCACCCAAGAATGGAATTGTCGAGCGAAAACACTTGACAACCTCCTAGAAGCAGCTTTTCTTGCCACCAGACCTTTCTCCAGCAATTAGGAATCTGATGCCGTCACTAAACACATTCCTTAAATTGTAGCCATTTGTTGAGTGTTTTTTTTGTGTGTCTAATCCGCATATATATCACCATTGCCCTTGATTTTCTTGACTGTATATCTCTTAAATGTCAACATATACACGTGTGATTTAGTTTACGAATATTTTTCAGTGCCGAGAACCTCGATCAGAGAGAAAAAAAGGCGTAAGGTTCACAATGGTGTAAAATTAAAATGGGATATACCGGGCAAGGATTCGAGTTACAGGAACAAGGGGCAAACCAACCACCCAAGAATGGAATCGTCGAGCAAAAACACTTGACAACCTCCAAGAAGCAGCTTTTCTTGCCACCAGACCTTTCTCCATTAATTAGGAAACTGATGCCGTCACTAAACACATTCCTTAAATTGTAGCCATTTGTTGAGTATTTTTTTTTTTTGGTGTCTAATCCGCATATATATCACCATTGCCCTTGATTTTCTTGACTGTATATCTCTTAAATGTCAACATATACACGTGTGATTTAGTTTACGAAGATTTTTCAGTGCCGAGAACCTCGATCAGAGAGAAAAAAAGGCGTAAGGTTCACAATGGTGTAAAATTAAAATGGGATATACCGGGCAAGGATTCGAGTTACAGGAACAAGGGGCAAACCAACCACCCAAGAATGGAATCATCGAGCAAAAACACTTGACATCCTCCAAGATGCAGCTTTTCTTGCCACCAGACCTTTCTCCATTAATTAGGAATCTGATGCCGTCACTAAACACATTCCTTAAATTGTAGCCATTTGTTGAGTGTTTTTTTAGGTGTCTAATCCGCATATATATCACCATTTCCCTTGATTTTCTTGACTGCATATCTCTTAAATGTCAACATATACACGTGTGATTTAGTTTACGAAGATTTTTCAATGCCGAGAACCTCGATCAGAGAGTAAAATAGGCGTAAGGTTCACAGTGGTGTAAAATTAAAATGAGATATTCCGGGCTAGGATTCGAGTTACAGGAACAAGGGCCAAACCAACCACCCAAGAATGGAATTGTCGAGCGAAAACACTTGACAACCTCCTAGAAGCAGCTTTTCTTGCCACCAGACCTTTGTCCATCAATTAGGAATCTGATGCCGTCACTAAACACATTCCTTAAATTGTAGCCATTTGTTGATTGTTTTTTTTTTGTGTCTAATCCGCATATATATCACCATTACCCTTGATTTTCTTGACTGTATATCTCTTAAATGTCAATATATACACGTGTGATTTAGTTTACGAAGAGTTTTCAATGCCGAGAACCTCGATCAGAGAGAAAAAAAGGCGTAAGGTTCACAATGGTGTAAAATTAAAATGGGATATACCGGGCAAGGATTCGAGTTACAAGAACCAGGGCTAAACCAACCACCCAAGAATGGAATCGTCGAGCGAAAACACTTGACAACCTCCAAGAAGCAGCTTTTCTTGCCACCAGACCTTTCTCCATTAATTAGGAAACTGATGCCGTCACTAAACACATTCCTTAAATTGTAGCCATTTGTTGAGTGTTTTTTTTTTGTGTCTAATCCGCATATATATCACCATTGCCCTTGATTTTCTTGACTGTATATCTCTTAAATGTCAACATATACACGTGTGATTTAGTTTACGAAGATTTTTCAGTGCCGAGAACCTCGATCAGAGAGAAAAAAAAGGCGTAAGGTTCACAATGGTGTAAAATTAAAATGGGATATACCGGGCAAGGATTCGAGTTACAGGAACAAGGGCCAAACCAACCACCCAAGAATGGAATCGTCGAGCAAAAACACTTGACAATCTCCAAGATGCAGCTTTTCTTGCCACCAGACCTTTCTCCATCAATTAGGAATCTGATGCCGTCACTAAACACATTCCTTAAATTGTAGCCATTTGTTGAGTGTTTTTTTTGGTGTCTAATCCGCATATATATCACCATTGGCCTTTATTTGCTTGACTGTATATCTCTTAAATGTCAACATATACACGTGTGATTTAGTTTACGAAGATTTTTCAATGCCGAGAACCTCGATCAGAGAGTAAAAAAGGCGTAAGGTTCACAATGGTGTAAAATTAAAATGGGATATACCGGGCTAGGATTCGAGTTATAGGAACAAGGGCCAAACCAACCACCCAAGAATGGAATCGTCGAGCGAAAACACTTGACAACCTCCTAAAAGCAGCTCTTCTTGCCACCAGACCTTTCTCCATAAATTAGGAATCTGATGCCGTCACTAAACACATTCCTTAAATTGTAGCCATTTGTTGAGTGTTTTTTTAGGTGTCTACTTCGCTTATATATCACCACTTCCCTTGATTTTCTTGACTGCATATGTCTTAAATGTCAACATATACACGTGTGATTTAGTTTACGAAGATTTTTCAATGCCAAGAACCTCGATCAGAGAGTAAAATAGGCGTAAGGTTCACATTGGTGTAAAATAAAAATGAGATATACCGGGCTAGGATTCGAGTTACAGGAACTAGGGCCAAACCAACCACCTAAGAATGGTATCGTCGAGCGAAAACACTTGAAAACCTCCTAGAAGCAGCTTTTCTTGCCACCAGACCTTTCTCCATCAATTAAGGATCTGATGCGGTCACTAAACACATTCCTTAAATTGTAGCCATTTGTTGAGTTTTTTTTTTGGTGTCTAATCCGCATATATATCACCATTGCCCTTGATTTTCTTGACTGTATATCTCTTAAATGTCAACATATACACGTGTGATTTAGTTTACGAAGATTTTTCAATTACGAGAACCTTGATCAGAGAGAAAAAAAAGGCGTAAGGTTCACAATGGTGTAAAATTAAAATGGGATATACCGGGCTAGGATTCGAGTTACAGGAACAAGGGCCAAACCAACCACCCAAGAATGGAATCGTCGAGCGAAAATACTTGACAACCTCCTAGAAGCAGCTTTTCTTATCACCAGACCTTTCTCCATCAATTAGGAATCTGATGCCGTCACTAAACACATTCCTTAAATTGTAGCCATTTGTTAAGTTTTTTTTTTGGTGTCTAATCCGCATATATTTCACCATTGCCCTTGATTTTCTTGACTGTATATCTCTTAAATGTCAACATATACACGTGTGATTTAGTTTACGTTGATTTTTTCAATGCCTAGAACCTCGATCAGAGAGTAAAAAAGGCGTGAGGTTCACATTGCTGGAAAATTATAATGGGATATACCAGGCTAGGATTCGAGTTACAGGAACAAGGGCCAAACCAACCACCCAAGAAAGGAATCGTCGAGCGAAAACACTTGACAACCTCCTAGAAGCAGCTTTTCTTGCCACCAGACCTTTCTCCATCAATTAGGAATCTGATGCCGTCACTAAACACATTCCTTAAATTGTAGCCATTTGTTGAGTTTTTTTTTCTGGTGTCTAATCCGCATATATATCACCATTGCCTTGATTTTCTTGACTGTATATCTCTTAAATATCAACATATACACGTGTGATTTAGTTTACGAAGATTTTTCAATGCCAGGAACCTCGATCAGAGAGTAAAAAAGTCGTAAGTTTCACAATGGTGTAAAATTAAAATGGGATATACCGGGCTAGGATTCGAGTTACAGGAACAAGGGCCAAACCAACCACCCAAGAATGGAATCGTGGAGCGAAAACACTTGACAACCTCCTAGAAGCAGCTTTTCTTGCCACCAGACCATTCTCCATTAATTAGGAATCTGATGTCGTCACTAATCACATTCCTTAAATTGTAGCCATTTGTTGAGTGTTTTTTTTTTTGTGACTAATCCGCGTAAATATCACCATTGCCCTTGATTTTCTTGACTGTGTATCTCTTAAATGTCAACATATACACTTGTGATTTAGTTTACGAAGATTTTTCAATGCCGAGAACCTCGATCAGAGAGTAAAAAAGGCGTAAGGTTCATAACGGTGTAAAATTAAAATGGGATATACCGGGCTAGGATTCGAGTTACAGGAACAAGGGCCAAACCAACCACCCAAGAATGGAATCGTCGAGCGAAAACACTTAACAACCTCCAAGAAGCAGCTTTTCTTACCACCAGACCTTTCTCCATCAATTAGGAATCTTATGCCGTCACTAAACACATTCCTTAAATTGTAGCCATTTGTTGAGTGTTTTTTTTGGGTGTCTAATCTGCATATCTATCACATTGCCCTTGATTTTCATTACTGTATATCTCTTAAATGTCAACATATACATGTGTGATTTAGTTTACCAAGATTTTTCAATGCCGAACCTCGATCCGAGAGTAAAAAAGGCGTAAGGTTCACAATGGTGTAAAATTAAAATGGGATATACCGGGCTAGGATTCGAGTTAAAGGAACAAGGGCCAAACCAACCACCCAAGAATGGAATCGTCGAGCGAAAACACTTGACAACCTCCAAGAAGCAGCTTTTCTTACCACCAGACCTTTCTCCATCAATTAGGAATCTGATGCCGTCACTAAACACATTCCTTAAATTGTAGCCATTTGTTGAGTGTTTTTTTTGATGTCTAATCCGCATTTATATCACCATTGCCCTTGATTTTCTTGACTGTATATCTCTTAAATGTCAACATATACACGTGTGATTTAGTTTACGAAGATTTTTAAATACCGAGAACCTCGATCAGAGAGTAAAAAAGGCGTAAGGTTCACAATGGTGTAAAATTAAAATGGGATATACCGGGCTAGGATTCGAGTTACAGGAACAAGGGCCAAACCAACCACCCAAGAAAGGAATCGTCGAGCGAAAACACTTGACAACCTCCTAGAAGCAGCTCTTCTTGCCACCAGACCTTTCTCCATCAATTAGGAATCTGATGCCGTCAGTAAACACATTCCTTAAATTGTAGCCATTTGTTGAGTGTTTTTTTTTTGTGTCTAATCCGCATATATATCATCATTGCCCTTGATTTTCTTGACTGCATATCTCTTAAATATCAACATATACACGTGTGATTTAGTTTACGAATATTTTTCAATGCCGAGAACCTCGATCAGAGAGTAAAAAAGGCGTAAGGTTCATAATGGTGTAAAATTAAAATGGGATATACCGGGCTAGGATTCGAGTTACAGGAACAAGCGCCAAACCAACCACCCAAGAATGGAATCGTGGAGCGAAAACACTTGACAACCTCCTAGAAGCAGCTTTTCTTGCCACCAGACCATTCTCCATTAATTAGGAATCTGATGTCGTCACTAATCACATTCCTTAAATTGTAGCCATTTGTTGAGTGTTTTTTTTTTTGTGTCTAGTCTGCATATATATCACATTGCCCTTGATTTTCTTGAATGTATATCTCTTAAATGTCAACATATACACGTGTCATTTAATTTACGAAGATTTTTCAATGCCGAGAAGATCGATCAGAGAGTAAAAAAGGCGTAAGGTTCAAAATGGTGTAAAATTAAAATGGGATATACCGGGCTAGGATTCGAGTTACAGGAACAAGGGCCAAACAAACCACCCAAGAATGGAATCGTCGAGCGAAAACACTTGACAACCTCCTAGAAGCAGCTTTTCTTGCCACCAGACGTTTCTCCATCAATTAGGAATCTGATGCCGTCACTAAACACATTCCTTAAATTGTAGCCATTTGTTAAGTGTTTATTTATTTGTGTCTAATCCGCATAAATATCACCATTGCCCTTGATTTTCTTGACTGTGTATCTCTTAAATGTCAACATATAAACTTGTGATTTAGTTTACGAAGATTTTTCAATGCCGAGAACCTCGATCAGAGAGTAAAAAAGGCGTAAGGTTCACAACGGTGTAAAATTAAAATGGGATATACCGGGCTAGGATTCGAGTTACAGGAACAAGGGCCAAACCAACCACCCAAGAATGGAATCGTCGAGCGAAAACACTTGACAACCTCCTAGAAGCAGCTTTTCTTGCCACCAGACCTTTCTCCATCAATTAAGAATCTGATGCCGTCACTAAACACATTCCTTAAATTGTTGTCATTTGTTGAGTGTTTTTTTTTTGTGTCTAATCCGTATATATATCACCATTGCCCTTAATTTTCTTGACTGTATATCTCTTAAATGTCAACATATACACGTGTGATTTAGTTTACGAAGATTTTTCAATGCCGAGAACCTCGATCAGAGAGTAAAATAGGCGTAAGGTTCACAATGGTGTAAGATTAACATGAGATATACCGGGCTAGGATTCGAGTTACAGGAACAAGGGCCAAACCAACCACCCAAGAATGGAATCGTCGAGCGAAAACACTTGACAACCTCCAAGAAGCAGCTTTTCTTACCACCAGACCTTTCTCCATCAATTAGGAATCTTATGCCGTCACTAAACACATTCCTTAAATTGTAGCCATTTGTTGAGTGTTTTTTTTGGGTGTCTAATCTGCATATATATCACATTGCCCTTGATTTTCATTACTGTATATCTCTTAAATGTCAACATATACATGTGTGATTTAGTTTACGAAGATTTTTCAATGCCGAACCTCGATCCGAGAGTAAAAAAGGTGTAAGGTTCACAATGGTGTAAAATTAAAATGGGATATACCGGGCTAGGATTCGAGTTAAAGGAACAAGGGCCAAACCAACCACCCAAGAATGGAATCGTCGAGCGAAAACACTTGACAACCTCCAAGAAGCAGCTTTTCTTACCACCAGACCTTTATCCATCAATTAGGAATCTGATGCCGTCACTAAACACATTCCTTAAATTGTAGCCATTTGTTGAGTGTTTTTTTTGGTGTCTAATCCGCATTTATATCACCATTGCCCTTGATTTTCTTGACTGTATATCTCTTAAATGTCAACATATACATGTGTGATTTAGTTTACGAAGATTTTTCAATACCGAGAACCTCGATCAGAGAGTAAAAAAGGCGTAAGGTTCACAATGGTGTAAAATTAAAATGGGATATACCGGGCTAGGATTCGAGTTACAGGAACAAGGGCCAAACCAACCACCCAAGAAAGGAATCGTCGAGCGAAAACACTTGACAACCTCCTAGAAGCAGCTCTTCTTGCCACCAGACCTTTCTCCATCAATTAGGAATCTGATGCCGTCAGTAAACACATTCCTTAAATTGTAGCCATTTGTTGAGTGTTTTTTTTTGTGTCTAATCCGCATATATATCATCATTGCCCTTGATTTTCTTGACTGCATATCTCTTAAATATCAACATATACACGTGTGATTTAGTTTACGAATATTTTTCAATGCCGAGAACCTCGATCAGAGAGTAAAAAAGGCGTAAGGTTCACAATGGTGTAAAATTAAAATGGGATATACCGGGCTAGGATTCGAGTTATAGGAACAAGGGCCAAACCAACCACCCAAGAATGGAATCGTCGAGCGAAAACACTTGACAACCACCTAAAAGCAGCTTTTCTTACACCCGGATCTTTCTCCATCAATTAGGAATCTGATGCCGTCACTAAACACATTCCTTAAATTGTAGCCATTTGTTAAGTGTTTTTTTATGTGTCTAATCCGCATATATATCACCATTTCCCTTGATTTTCTTGACTATATATCTCTTAAATGTCAACATATACACGTGTGATTTAGTTTACGAAGATTTTTTCAATGCCGAGAACCTCGATCAGAGAGTAAAAAAGGCGAAAGGTTCACAATGGTGTAAAATTAAAATGGGATATACCGGGCTAGGATTCGAGTTACAGGAACAAGGGCCAAACCAACCACCCAAGAATGGAATCGTCGAGCGAAAACACTTGACAACCTCCTAGAAGCAGCTCTTCTTGCCACCGGACCTTTCTCCATTAATTAGGAATCTGATGCCGTCACTAAACACATTCCTTAAATTGTAGCCATTTGTTGGGTGTTTTTTAGGTGTCTAATCCGCATGTATATCACCATTGCCCTTGATTTTCTTGACTGCATATCTCTTAAATGTCAACATATACACGTGTGATTTAGTTTACGAAGATTTTTCAATGCCGAGAACCTCGATCAGAGAGTAAAATAGGCGTAAGGTTCACAATGGTGTAAAATTAAAATGAGATATACCGGGCAAGGATTCGAGTTACAGGAACAAGGGCCAAACCAACCTCCCAAGAATGTAATCGTCGAGCGAAAACACTTGACAACCTCCTAGAAGCAGCTTTTCTTACCACCAGACCTTTCTCCATCAATTAGGAATCTGATGCCGTCACTAAACACATTCCTTAAATTGCAGCCATTTGTAGAGTGTTTTTTTTATGTCTAATCCGCATATATATCACAATTGCCCTTGATTTTCTTGACTGTGTATCTCTTAAATATCAACATATACACGTGTGATTTAGTTTACGAAGATTTTTCAATGCCGAGAACCTCGATCAGAGAGTAAAATAGGCGTAAGGTTCACAATGGTGTAAAATTAAAATGGGATATACCGGACTAGGATTCGAGTTATAGGAACAAGGGCCAAACCAACCACCCAAGAATGGAATCGTCGAGCGAAAACACTTGACAACCTCCTAGAAGCAGCTTTTCTTACCACCAGACCTTTCTCCATCAATTAGGAATCTGATGCCGACACTAAACACATTCCTTAAATTGTAGCCATTTGTTGAGTTTTTTTTTGTGTCTAATCCGCATATATGTCACCATTGCCCTTGATTTTCTTGACTGTATATCTCTTAAATGTCAACATATACACGTGTGATTTAGTTTACGAAGATTTTTTCAATGCCTAGAACCTCGATCAGAGAGTAAAAAAGGTGTGAGGTTCACATTGGTGGAATATTATAATGGGATATACCAGGCTAGTATTCGAGTTACAGGAACAAGGGCCAAACCAACCACCCAAGAAAGGAATCGTCGATCAAAAACACTTGACAACCTCCTAGAAGTAGCTTTTCTTACCACCAGACCTTTCCCCATCAATTAGGAATCTGATGCCGTCACTAAACACATTCCTTAAATTGTAGCCATTTGATGAGTGTTTTTTTTTTCTGGTGTCTAATCCGCATATATATCCCCATTGTCCTTGATTTTCTTGACTGTATATCTCTTAAATATCAACATATACACGTGTGATTTAGTTTACGAAGATTTTTCAATGCCAGGAACCTCGATCAGAGGGTAAAAAAGGCGTAAGGTTCACAATGGTGTAAAATTAAAATGGGATATACCGGGCTAGGATTCGAGTTACAGGAACAAGGGCCAAACCAACCACCCAAGAAAGGAATCGTGGAGCGAAAATACTTGACAACCTCCTAGAAGCAGCTTTTCTTGCCACCAGACCATTCTCCATTAATTAGGAATCTGATGCCGTCACTAATCACATTCCTTAAATTGTAGCCATTTGTTGAGTGTTTTTTTTTGTGTCTAGTCTGCATATATATCACATTGCCCTTGATTTTCTTGAATGTATATCTCTTAAATGTCAACATATACACGTGTGATTTAATTTACGAAGATTTTTCAATGCCGAGAACCTCGATCAGAGAGTAAAAAAGGCGTAAGGTTCAAAATGGTGTAAAATTAAAATGGGATATACCAGGCTTGGATTCGAGTTACAGGAACAAGGGCCAAACAAACCACCCAAGAATGGAATCGTCGAGCGAAAATACTTGAAAACCTCCTAGAAGCAGCTTTTCTTGCCACCAGACGTTTCTCCATCAATTAGGAATCTGATGCCGTCACTAAACACATTCCTTAAATTGTAGCCATTTGTTGAGTGTTTATTTTTTGGTGTCTAATCCGCATATATATCACCATTGCCCTTGATTTTCTTGACTGTGTATCTCTTAAATGTCAACATATACACTTGTGATTTAGTTTACGAAGATTTTTCAATGCCGAGAACCTCGATCAGAGAGTAAAAAAGGCGTAAGGTTCACAAAGGTGTAAAATTAAAATGAGATATACCGGGCTAGGATTCGAGTTACAGGAACAAGGGCCAAACCAACCACCCAAGAATGGAATCGTGGAGCGAAAACACTTGACAACCTCCTGGAAGCAGCTTTTCTTGCCACCAGACGTTTCTCCATCAATTAGGAATCTGATGCCGTCACTAAACACATTTCTTAAATTGTAGCCATTTGTTGAGTGTTTATTTTTTGGTGTCTAATCCACATATATATCACCATTGCCCTTGATTTTCTTGACTGTGTATCTCTTAAATGTCAACATATACACTTGTGATTTAGTTTACGAAGATTTTTCAATGCCGAGAACCTCGATCAGATAGTAAAAAAGGCGTAAGGTTCACAACGGTGTAAAATTAAAATGGGATATATCGGGCTAGGATTCGAGTTACAGGAACAAGGGCCAAACCAACCACCCAAGAATGGAATCGTCGAGCGAAAACACTTGACAACCTCCTAGAAGCAGCTTTTCTTGCCACCAGACCTTTCTCCATCAATTAGGAATCTGATGCCGTCACTAAACACATTCCTTAAATTGTAGCCATTTGTTGAGTGTTTTTTTTTTGTGTCTAATCCGTATATATATCACCATTGCCCTTGATTTTCTTGACTGTATATCTCTTAAATGTCAACATATACACGTGTGATTTAGTTTACGAAGATTTTTCAATGCCGAGAACCTCGATCAGAGAGTAAAATAGGCGTAAGGTTCACAATGGTGTAAGATTAAAATGAGATATACCGGGCTAGGATTCGAGTTACAGGAACAAGGGCCAAACCAACCATCCAAGAATGGAATCGTCAAGCGAAAACACTTGACAACGTCCTAGAAGCAGCTTTTCTTGCCACCAGACTTTTCTTCATCAATTAGGAATCTGATGCCGTCACTAAACACATTCCTTAAATTGTAGCCATTTGTTGAGTGTTTTTTTTAGTGTCTAATCCGCATTTATATCACCATTGCCCTTCATTTTCTTGACTGTATCTCTTAAATGTAAACATATACACGTGTGATTTAGTTTACGAAGATTTTTCAATGCCGAGAACCTCGATCAGAGCGAAAAAAAGGCGTAAGGTTCACAATGCTGTAAAATTAAAATGGGATATACCGGGCTAGGATTCGAGTTACCGGAACAAGGGCCAAACCAACCACCCAAGAATGGAATCGTCGAGCGAAAACACTTGACAACCTCCAAGAAGCAGCATTTCTTACCACCAGACCTTTCTCCATCAATTAGGAATCTGATGCCGGCACTAAACACATTCCTTAAATTGTAGCCATTTGTTGAGTGTTTTTTTTTGTGTCTAATCCGCATATATATCACCATTGCCCTTGATTTTCTTGACTGTATATCTCTTAAATGTCAACATATACACGTGTGATTTAGTTTACGAAGATTTTTCAATGCCGAGAACCTCGATCAGAGAGTAAAAAGACGTAAGGTTCACATGGTGTAAAATTAAAATGGGACATACCGGGCTAGGATTCGAGTTACAGGAACAAGGGCCAAACCAACCATCCAAGAATGGAATCGTCGAGCGAAAACACTTGAAAATCTCCTAGAAGGAGCTTTTCTTGCCACCAGACCTTTCTCCATCATTTAGGAATCTGATGCCGTCACTAAACAGATTCCTTAAATTGTCGCCATTTATTGAGTGTTTTTTTTCTGGTGTCTAATCCGCATATATATCACCATTGCCCTTGATTTTCTTGACTGTATATCTCTTAAATATCAACATATACACGTGTGATTTAGTTTACGAAGATTTTTCAATGCCAGGAACCTCGATCAGAGAGTAAAAAAGGTGTAAGGTTCACAACGGTGTAAAATTAAAATGGGATATACCGGGCTAGGATTCGAGTTACAGGAACAAGAGCCAAACCAACCACCCAAGAATGGAATCGTGGTGCGAAAACACTTGACAACCTCCTAGAAGCAGCTTTTCTTGCCACCAGACCATTCTCCATCAATTAGGAATCTGATGCCGTCACTAATCACATTCCTTAAATTGTAGCCATTTGTTGAGTATTTTTTTTTGTGTCTAATCGGCATATATATCACCATTGCCCTTGATTTTCTTGACTGTATATCTCTTAAATGTCAACATATACACGTGTGATTTAGTTTATGAAGATTTTTCAATGCCGAGAACCTCGATCAGAGAGTAAAAAGACGTAAGGTTCACATGGTGTAAAATTAAAATGGGATATACCGGGCTAGGATTCGAGTTACAGGAACAAGGGCCAAACCAACCACCCAAGAATGGAATCGTCGAGCGAAAACACTTGAAAACCTCCTAGAAGGAGCTTTTCTTGCCACCAGACCTTTCTTCATCATTTAGGAATCTGATGCCGTCACTAAACACATTCCTTAAATTGTCGCCATTTGTTGAGTGTTTTTTTTTCTGGTATCTAATTCGCATATATATCACCATTGCCCTTGATTTTCTTGACTGTATATCTCTTAAATATCAACATATACACGTGTGATTAAGTTTACGAAGATTTTTCAATGCCAGGAACCTCGATCAGAGAGTAAAAAAGGTGTAAGGTTCACAACGGTGTAAAATTAAAATGGGATATACCGGGCTAGGATTCGAGTTACAGGAACAAGAGCCAAACCAACCACCCAAGAATGGAATCGTGGTGCGAAAACACTTGACAACCTCCTAGAAGTAGCTCTTCTTGCCACCAGACCATTCTCCATCAATTAGGAATCTGATGCCGTCACTAATCACATTCCTTAAATTGTAGCCATTTGTTGAGTGTTTTTTTTTGGTGTTTAGTCTGCATATATCACATTGCCCTTGATTTTATTGAATGTATATCTCTTAAATGTCAACATATACATGTGTGATTTAATTTACGAAGATTTTTCAATGCCGAGAACCTCGATCAGAGAGTAAAAAAGGCGTAAGGTTCAAAATGGTGTAAAATTAAAATGGGATATACCGGGCAAGGATTCGAGTTACAGGAACAAGGGCCAAACAAACCACCCAAGAATGGAATCGTCGAGCGAAAACACTTGACAACCTCCTATAAGCAGCTTTTCTTGCCACCAGACGTTTCTCCATAAATTAGGAATTTGATGTCGTCACTAAACACATTCCTTAAATTGTAGCCATTTGTTGAGTGTTTATTTTTTGGTGCCAAATCCGCATATATATCACCATTGACCTTGATTTTCTTGACTGTATATCTCTTAAATGTCAACATATACACTTGTGATTTAGTTTACGAAGATTTTTCAATGCCGAGAACCTCCATCAGAGAGTATAAAAGGCGTAAGGTTCACAACGGTGTAAAATTAAAATGGGATATACCGGGATTGGATTTGAGTTACAGGAACAAGGGCCAAACCAACCACCCAAGAATGGAATCGTCGAGCGAAAACACTTAACTACCTCCTAGAAGAAGCTTTTCTTACCACCAGACCTTTCTCTATCAATTAGGAATCTGATGCCGTCACTAAACACATTCCTTAAATTGTAGCCATTTGTTGAGTGTTTTTTTTGGTGTCTAATCTGCATATATATCACATTGCCCTTGATTTTCATGATTGTATATCTCTTAAATGTCAACATATACATGTGTGATTTAGTTTACGAAGATTTTTCAATGCCGAGAACCTCGATCCGAGAGTAAAAAAGGTGTAAGGTTCACAATGGTGTAAAATTAAAATGGGATATACCGGGCTAGGATTTGAGTTAAAGGAATAAGGGCCAAACCCACCACCCAAGAATGGAATCGTCGAGCGAAAACACTTGACAACCTCCAAGAAGCAGCTTTTCTTACCACCAGACCTTTCTCCATCAATTTGGAATCTGATGCCGTCACTAAACACATTCCTTAAATTGTAGCCATTTGTTGAGTGTTTTTTTTTGGTGTCTAATCCGCGTGTATATCACCATTGCCCTTGATTTTCTTGACTGTATATCTCTTAAATGTCAACATATACACGTGTGATTTAGTTTACGAAGATTTTTCAATACCGAGAACCTCGATCAGAGAGTAAAAAAGGCGTAAGGTTCACAATGGTGTAAGATTATAATGGGATATACTAGGCTAGGATTCGAGTTACAGGAACAAGGGCAAAACCAACCACCCAAGAATGGAATCGTCGAGCGAAAACACTTGACAACCTCCTAGAAGCAGCTTTTCTTGCCAACAGACCTTTCTCCATCAATTAGGAATCTGATGCCGTCACTAAATACATTCCTTAAATTGTAGCCATTTGCCAAGTGTTTTTTTTTGTGACTAATCCGCATATATATCACCATTGCCCTTGATTTTCTTGATTGTATATCTCTTAAATAACAACATATACACGTGTGATTTAGTTTACGAAGATTTTTCAATGTCGAGAACCTCGATCAGAGAGTAAAAAAGGTGTAAGGTTCACAATGGTGTATGATTATAATGGGATATACTGGGCTAGGATTCGAGTTACAGGAACAAGGGCCAAACCAACCACCCAAGAATGGAATCGCCGAGCGAAAACACTTGACAACCTCCTAGAAGCAGCTTTTCTTGCCACCAGACTTTTCTCCATCAATTAGGAATCTGATGCCGTCACTAAATACATTCCTTAAATTGTAGCCATTTGTTGAGTGTTTTTTTTGGTGTCTAATCCGCATATATATCACCATTGGCCTTGATTTTCTTGACTGTATATCTCTTAAATATCAACATATACACGTGTGATTTAGTTTACGAATATTTTTAAATGCCGAGAACCTCGATCAGAAAGTAAAAAAGGTTTAAGGTTCACAATGGTGTAAAATTAAAATGGGATATATCGGGCTAGGATTCGAGTTACAGGAACAAGGGCCAAACCAACCACCCAAGAATGGAATCGTCGTGCGAAAACACTTGACAGCCTCCTAGAAGCAGCTTTTCTTACCACCAGACCTTTCCCCATCAATTAGGAATCTGATGCCGTCACTAAACACATTCCTTAAATTGTAGCCATTTGTTGAGTGTTTTTTTTTGTCTAATCCGCATATATATCACCATTGCCCTTGATTTTCTTGACTGTATATCTCTTAAATGTCAACATATACACGTGTGATTTAGTTTACGAAGATTTTTCAATGCCGAGAACCTCGATCAGAGAGTAAAAAAGATGTAAGGTTCACAATGGTGTAAAATTAAAATGTGATATTCCGGGATAGGATTCGAGTTACAGGAACAAGGGCCAAACCAACCACCCAAGAATGGAATCGTCGAGCGAAAACACTTGACAACCTCCTAGAAGCAGCTTTTCTTGCCACCAGACCTTTCTCCATCAATTAGGAATCTGATGCCGTCACTAAATACATTCCTTAAATTGTAGCCATTTGCCAAGTGTTTTTTTTTTTGGCGACTAATCCGCATATATATCACCATTGCCCTTGATTTTCTTGATTGTATATCTCTTAAATATCAACATATACACGTGTGATTTAGTTTACGAAGATTTTTCACTGTCGAGAACCTCGATCAGAGAGTAAAAAAGGTGTAAGGTTCACAATGGTGTAAGATTATATTGGGATATACTGGGCTAGGATTCGAGTGACAGGAACAAGGGCCAAACCAACCACCCAAGAATGGAATCGCCGAGCGAAAACACTTGACAACCTCCTAGAAGCAGCTTTTCTTGCCACCAGACCATTCTCCATCAATTAGGAATCTGATGCCGTCACTAATCACATTCCTTAAATTGTAGCCATTTGTTGAGTGTTTTTTTTTTGGTGTTTAGTCTGCATATATCACATTGCCCTTGATTTTATTGAATGTATATCTCTTAAATGTCAACATATACACGTGTGATTTAATTTACGAAGATTTTTCAATGCCGAGAACCTCGATCAGAGAGTAAAAAAGGCGTAAGGTTCAAAATGGTGTAAAATTAAAATGGGATATACCGGGCTAGGATTCGAGTTACAGGAACAAGGGCCAAACAAACCACCCAAGAATGGAATCGTCGAGCGAAAACACTTGACAACCTCCTAGAAGCAGCTTTTCTTGCCACTAGACGTTTCTCCATAAATTAGGAATTTGATGTCGTCACTAAACACATTCCTTAAATTGTAGCCATTTGTTGAGTGTTTATTTTTTGGTGCCTAATCCGCATATATATCACCATTGACCTTGATTTTTCTTGACTGTATATCTCTTAAATGTCAACATATACACTTGTGATTTAGTTTACGAAGATTTTTCAATGCCGAGAACCTCGATCCGAGAGTAAAAAAGGCGTAAGGTTCACAATGGTGTAAGATTATAATGGGATATACTGGGCTAGGATTCGAGTTAAAGGAACAAGGGCCAAACCCACCACCCAAGAATGGAATCGTCGAGCGAAAACACTTGACAACCTCCAAGAAGCAACTTTTCTTACCACCAGACCTTTCTCCATCAATTTGGAATCTGATGCCGTCACTAAACACATTCCTTAAATTGTAGCCATTTGTTGAGTGTTTTTTTTGGTGTCTAATCCGCGTGTATATCACCATTGCCCTTGATTTTCTTGACTGTATATCTCTTAAATGTCAACATATACACGTGTGATTTAGTTTACGAAGATTTTTCAATACCGAGAACCTCGATCAGAGAGTAAAAAAGGCGTAAGGTTCACAATGGTGAAAGATTATAATGGGATATACTGGGCTAGGATTCGAGTTACAGGAACAAGGGCAAAACCAACCACCCAAGAATGGAATCGTCGAGCGAAAACACTTGACAACCTCCTAGAAGCAGCTTTTCTTGCCACCAGACCTTTCTCCATCAATTAGGAATCTGATGCCGTCACTAAATACATTCCTTAAATTGTAGCCATTTGCCAAGTGTTTTTTTTTTTGGTGACTAATCCGCATATATATCACCATTGCCCTTGATTTTCTTGATTGTATATCTCTTAAATATCAACATATACACGTGTGATTTAGTTTACGAAGATTTTTCAATGTCGAGAACCTCGATCAGAGAGTAAAAAAGGTGTAAGGTTCACAATGGTGTAAGATTATAATGGGATATACTGGGCCAGGATTCGAGTTACAGGAACAAGGGCCAAACCAACCATCCAAGAATGGAATCGTCGAGCGAAAACACTTAACAACCTCCTAGAAGCAGCTTTTCTTGCCACCAGACTTTTCTCCATCAATTAGGAATCTGATGCCGTCACTAAACACATTCCTTAAATTGTAGCCATTTGTTGAGTGTTTTTTTTTTGTGTCTAATCTGCATATATATCACATTGCCCTTGATTTTCATGACTGTATATCTTTAAATTTCAAAATATAAATGTGTGATTTAGTTTACGAAGATTTTTCAATGCCGAGAACCTCGATCCGAGAGTAAAAAAGGTGTAAGGTTCACAATGGTGTAAAATTAAAATGGGATATACCGGGCTAGGATTCGAGTTAAAGGAACAAGGGCCAAACCCACCACCCAAGAATGGAATCGTCGAGCGAAAACACTTGACAACCTCCTAGAAGCAGCTTTTCTTGCCACCAGACTTTTCTCCAACAATTAGGAATCTGATGCCGTCACTAAACACATTCCTTAAATTGTAGCCATTTGTTGAGTGTTTTTTTTGGTGTCTAATCCGCATATATATCACCATTGGCCTTGATTTTCTTGACTGTATATCTCTTAAATATCAACATATACACGTGTGATTTAGTTTACGAATATTTTTCAATGCCGAGAACCTCGATCAGAGAGTAAAAAAGGTTTAAGGTTCACAATGGTGTAAAATTAAAATGGGATATACCGGGCTAGGATTCGAGTTACATGAACAAGGGCCAAACCAACCACCCAAGAATGGAATCGTCGAGCGAAAACACTTGACAGCCTCCTAGAAGCAGCTTTTCTTACCACCAGACCTTTCCCCATCAATTAGGAATCTGATGCCGTCACTAAACACATTCCTTAAATTGTAGCCATTTCTTGAGTGTTTTTTTTTGTCTAATCCGCATATATATCACCATTTCCCTTGATTTTCTTGATTGTATATCTCTTAAATATCAACATATACATGTGCGATTTAGTTTACGAAGATTTTTCAATGCCGAGAACCTCGATCACAGAATAAAAAAGGCGTAAGGTTCACAATGGTGTAAAATTAAAATGTGATATTCCGGGCTAGGATTCGAGTTACAGGAACAAGGGCCAAACCAACCACCCAAGAATAGAATCGTCGAGCGAAAAAACTTGACATCCTCGTGGAAGCAGCTTTTCTTGCCACCAGACCTTTCTCCATCAATTAGGAATCTGATGCCGTCACTAAACACATTCCTTAAATTGTAGCCATTTCTTGAGTGTTTTTTTTTTTGTCTAATCCGCATATATATCTCCATTTCCCTTGATTTTCATGACTGTATATCTCTTAAATTTCAACATATACATGTGTGATTTAGTTTACGAAGATTTTTCAATGCCGAGAACCTCGATCCGAGAGTAAAAAAGGTGTAAGGTTCACAATGGTGTAAAATTAAAATGAGATATACCGGGCTAGGATTCGAGTTAAAGGAACAAGGGCCAAACCCACCACCCAAGAATGGAATCGTCGAGCGAAAACACTTGACAACCTCCTAGAAGCAGCTTTTCTTGCCACCAGACTTTTCTCCAACAATTAGGAATCTGATGCCGTCACTAAACACATTCCTTAAATTGTAGCCATTTGTTGAGTGTTTTTTTTGGTGTCTAATCCGCATATATATCACCATTGGCCTTGATTTTCTTGACTGTATATCTCTTAAATATCAACATATACACGTGTGATTTAGTTTACGAATATTTTTCAATGCCGAGAACCTCGATCAGAGAGTAAAAAAGGTTTAAGGTTCACAATGGTGTAAAATTAAAATCGGATATACCGGGCTAGGATTCGAGTTACATGAACAAGGGCCAAACCAACCACCCAAGAATGGAATCGTCGAGCGAAAACACTTGACAGCCTCCTAAAAGCAGCTTTTCTTACCACCAGACCTTTCCCCATCAATTAGGAATCTGATGCCGTCACTAAACACATTCCTTAAATTGTAGCCATTTCTTGAGTGTTTTTTTTTTTGACTAATCCGCATATATATCACCATTTCCCTTGATTTTCTTGATTGTATATCTCTTAAATATCAACATATACACGTGTGATTTAGTTTACGAAGACTTTTCAATGGTGAGAACCTCGATCAGAGAGTAAAAAAGGTGTAAGGTTCACAATGGTGTAAGATTATAATGGGATATACTGGGCTAGGATTCGAGTTACAGGAACAAGGGCCAAAACAACCACCCAAGAATGGAATCGTCGAGCGAAAACACTTAACAACCTCCTAGAAGCAGCTTTTCTTGCCACCAGACTTTTCTCCATCAATTAGGAATCTGATGCCGTCACTAAAGACATTCCTTAAATTGTAGCCATTTGTTGAGTGTTTTTTTTTTGTGTCTAATCTGCATATATATCACATTGCCCTTGATTTTCATGACTGTATATCTCTTAAATTTCAACATATACATGTGTGATTTAGTTTACGAAGATTTTTCAATGCCGAGAACCTCGATCCGAGAGTAAAAAAGGTGTAAGGTTCACAATGGTGTAAAATTAAAATGGGATATACCGGGCTAGGATTCGAGTTAAAGGAACAAGGGCCAAACCCACCACCCAAGAATGGGATCGTCGAGCGAAAACACTTGACAACCTCCAAGAAGCAGCTTTTCTTACCACCAGACCTTTCTCCATCAATTTGGAATCTGATGCCGTCACTAAACACATTCCTTAAATTGTAGCCATTTGTTGAGTGTTTTTTTTGGTGTCTAATCCGCGTGTATATCACCATTGCCCTTGATTTTCTTGACTGTATATCTCTTAAATGTCAACATATACACGTGTGATTTAGTTTACGAAGATTTTTCAATACCGAGAACCTCGATCAGAGAGTAAAAAAGGCGTAAGGTTCACAATGGTGTAAAATTAAAATGTGATATTCCGGGCTAGGATTCGAGTTACAGGAACAAGGGCCAAACCAACCACCCAAGAATGGAATCGTCGAGCGAAAACACTTGACATCCTCGTGGAAGCAGCTTTTCTTGCCACCAGACCTTTCTCCATCAATTAGGAATCTGATGCCGTCACTAAATACATTCCTTAAATTGTAGCCATTTGCCAAGTGTTTTTTTTTTGTGACTAATCCGCATATATATCACCATTGCCCTTGATTTTCTTGATTGTATATCTCTTAAATATCAACATATACACGTGTGATTTAGTTTACGAAGACTTTTCAATGGCGAGAACCTCGATAAGAGAGTAAAAAAGGTGTAAGGTTCACAATGGTGTAAGATTATAATGGGATATACTGGGCTAGGATTCGAGTTACAGGAACAAGGGCCAAACCAACCATCCAAGAATGGAATCGTCGAGCGAAAACACTTTACAACCTCCTAGAAGCAGCTTTTCTTGCCACCAGACTTTTCTCCATCAATTTGGAATCTGATGCCGTCACTAAACACATTCCTTAAATTGTAGCCATTTGTTGAGTGTTTTTTTTTTTTTGTGTCTAATCTGCATATATATCACATTGCCCTTGATTTTCATGACTGTATATCTCTTAAATTTCAACATATACATGTGTGATTTAGTTTACGAAGATTTTTCAATGCCGAGAACCTCGATCCGAGAGTAAAAAAGGTGTAAGGTTCACAATGGTGTAAAATTAAAATGGGATATACCGGGCTAGGATTCGAGTTAAAGGAACAAGGGCCAAACCCACCACCCAAGAATGGAATCGTCGAGCGAAAACACTTGACAACCTCCTAGAAGCAGCTTTTCTTGCCACCAGACTTTTCTCCAACAATTAGGAATCTGATGCCGTCACTAAACACATTCCTTAAATTGTAGCCATTTGTTGAGTGTTTTTTTTGGTGTCTAATCCGCATATATATCACCATTGGCCTTGATTTTCTTGACTGTATATCTCTTAAATATCAACATATACACGTGTGATTTAGTTTACGAATATTTTTCAATGCCGAAAACCTCGATCAGAGAGTAAAAAAGGTTTAAGGTTCACAATGGTGTAAAATTAAAATGGGATATACCGGGCTAGGATTCGAGTTACATGAACAAGGGCCAAACCAACCACCCAAGAATGGAATCGTCGAGCGAAAACACTTGACAGCCTCCTAGAAGCAGCTTTTCTTACCACCAGACCTTTCCCCATCAATTAGGAATCTGATGCCGTCACTAAACACATTCCTTAAATTGTAGCCATTTGTTGAGTGTTTTTTTTTTGTCTAATCCGCATATATATCACCATTGCCCTTGATTTTCTTGACTGTATATCTCTTAAATGTCAACATATACACGTGTGATTTAGTTTACGAAGATTTTTCAATGCCGAGAACCTCGATCAGAGAGTAAAAAAGATGTAAGGTTCACAATGGTGTAAAATTAAAATGTGATATTCCGGGCTAGGATTCGAGTTACAGGAACAAGGGCCAAACCAACCACCCAAGAATGGAATCATCGAGCGAAAACACTTGACACCCTCCTAGAAGCAGCTTTTCTTGCCACCAGACCTTTCTCCATCAATTAGGAATCTGATGCCGTCACTAAATACATTCCTTAAATTGTAGCCATTTGTTGAGTGTTTTTTTTGTGTGTCTAATCCGCATATATATCACCATTTCCCTTGATTTTCTTGACTGTATATCTCTTAAATATCAACATATACACGTGTGATTTAGTTTACGAAGATTTTTCACTGTCGAGAACCTCGATCAGAGAGTAAAAAAGGTGTAAGGTTCACAATGGTGTATAAGATTATAATGGGATATACTGGGATAGGATTCGAGTTAAAGGAACAAGGGCCAAACCAACCACCCAAGAATGTAATCGCCGAGCGAAAACACTTGACAACCTCCTAGAAGCAGCTTTTCTTGCCACCAGACTTTTCTCCATCAATTAGGAATCTGATGCCGTCACTAAACACATTCCTTAAATTGTAGCCATTTGTTGAGTGTTTTTTTTGGTGTCTAATCCGCATATATATCACCATTGGCCTTGATTTTCTTGACTGTATATCTCTTAAATATCAACATATACACGTGTGATTTAGTTTACGAATATTTTTCAATGCCGAGAACCTCGATCAGAGAGTAAAAAAGGTTTAAGGTTCACAATGGTGTAAAATTAAAATGGGATATACCGGGCTAGGATTCGAGTTACAGGAACAAGGGCCAAACCAACCACCCAAGAATGGAATCGTCGAGCGAAAACACTTGACAGCCTCCTAGAAGCAGCTTTTCTTACCACCAGACCTTTCCCCATCAATTAGGAATCTGATGCCGTCACTAAACACATTCCTTAAATTGTAGCCATTTGTTGAGTGTTTTTTTTGTGTGTCTAATCCGCATATATATCACCATTGCCCTTGATTTTCTTGACTGTATATCTCTTAAATATCAACATATACACGTTTGATTTAGTTTACGAAGATTTTTCAATGCCGAGAACCTCGATCAGAGAGTAAAAAAGGCGTAAGGTTCACAATGGTGTAAGATTAAAATGCGATATATCGGGCTAGGATTCGAGTTATAGGAACAAGAGCCAAACCAACCACCCAAGAATGGAATGGTCGAGCGAAAACTCTTGACAACCTCCTAGAAGCAAATTTTCTTGCCACCATACCTTACTCCGTCAATTTGGAAACTGATGCCGTCACTAAACACAGTCCTTAAAATGTAGCCATTTGTTGAGTGTTTTTTTTTGTGTCTAATCCGCATATATATCACCATTGCCCTTGATTTTCTTGACTATATATCTCTTAAATATCAACATATACATGTGTGATTTAGTTTACGAAGATTTTTCAATGCCGAGAACCTCGATCACAGAATAAAAAAGGCGTAAGGTTCACAATGGTGTAAAATTAAAATGTGATATTCCGGGCGAGGATTCGAGTTACAGGAACAAGGGCCAAACCAACCACCCAAGAATGGAATCGTCGAGCGAAAACACTTGACAACCTCCTGGAAGCAGCTTTTGTTGCCACCAGACCTTTCTCCATCAATTAGGAATCTGATGCCGTCACTAAATACATTCCTTAAATTGTAGCCATTTGCCAAGTGTTTTTTTTTTGTGACTAATCCGCATATATATCACCATTGCCCTTGATTTTCTTGATTGTATATCTCTTAAATATCAACATATACACGTGTGATTTAGTTTACGAAGACTTTTCAATGTCGAGAACCTCGATCAGAGAGTAAAAAAGGTGTAAGGTTCACAATGGTGTAAGATTATAATGGGATATACTGGGCTAGGATTCGAGTTACAGGAACAAGGGCCAAACCAACCACCCAAGAATGGAATCGTCGAGCGAAAACACTTGACAACCTCCTAGAAGCAGCTTTTCTTGCCACCAGACCTTTCTCCATAAATTAGGAATCTGATGCCGTCACTAAACACATTTCTTAAATTGTAGCCATTTGTTGAGTGTTTTTTTTGGTGTCTAATCCGCATATATATCACCATTGGCCCTGATTTTCTTGACTGTATATCTCTTAAATATCAACATATACACGTGTGATTTAGTTTACGAATATTTTTCAATGCCGAGAACCTCGATCAGAGAGTAAAAAAGGTTTAAGGTTCACAATGGTGTAAAATTAAAATGGGATATACCGGGCTAGGATTCGAGTTACAGGAACAAGGGCCAAACCAACCACCCAAGAATGGAATCGTCGAGCGAAAACACTTGACAGCGTCCTAGAAGCAGCTTTTCTTACATCCAGACCTTTCCCCATCAATTAGGAATCTGATGCCGTCACTAAACACATTCCTTAAATTGTAGCCATTTGTTGAGTGTTTTTTTTGTTGTCTAATCCGCATATATATCAACATTGCCCTTGATTTTCTTGACTGTATATCTCTTAAATGTCAACATATACACGTGTGATTTAGTTTACGAAGATTTTTCAATGCCGAGAACCTCGATCAGAGAGTAAAAAAGACGTAAGGTTCACAATGGTGTAAAATTAAAATGTGATATTCCGGGCTAGGATTCGAGTTACAGGAACAAGGCCAAACCAACCACCCAAGAATGGAATCGTCGAGCGAAAACACTTAACAACCTCCTGGAAGCAGCTTTTGTTGCCACCAGACCTTTCTCCATCAATTAGGAATTTGATGCCGTCACTAAACACATTCCTTAAATTGTAGCCATTTGTTGAGTGTTTTTTTTTTGTGTCTAATCCGCATATAGATCACCATTGCCCGTGATTTTCTTGACTGTATATCTCTTAAATATCAACATATACACGTGTGATTTGGTTTACGAAGATTTTTCAATGCCGAGAACCACGATCAGAGAGTAAAAAATGCGTAAGGTTCACAATGGTGTAAAATTAAAATGAGATATACCGGGCTAGAATTCGAGTTACAGGAACAAGGGCCAAACCAACCACCCAAGAATAGAATCGTCGAGTGAAAACAATTGACAACCTCCTAGAAGAAGCTTTTCTTACCAACAGACCTTTCTCCATCAATTAGGAATCTGATGCCGTCACTAAACACATTCCTTAAATTGTAGCAATTTGTTGAGTGTTTTTCTTTTGTGTCGAATCCGCATATATATCACCATTGCCCTTGATTTTCTTGACTGTATATCTCTTAAATATCAACATATACACGTGTGATTTAGTTTACGAAGATATTTCAATGCCGAGAACCTCGATCAGAGAGTAAAAAATGCGTAAGTTTCACAATGGTGTAAAATTAAAACGAGATATACCGGGCTAGGATTCGAGTTACAGGAACAGGGGCCAAACCAACCACCCAAGAATAGAATCATCGAGCGAAAACACTTGACAACCTCCTAGAAGAAGCTTTTCTTACCAACAGACCTTTCTCCATCAATTAGGAATCTGATGCCGTCACTAAACCCATTACTTAAATTGTAGCCAATTGTTGAGTGTTTTTTTTTTGTGTCTAATCCGCATATATATCACCATTGGCCTTGATTTGCTTGACTGTATATCTCTTAAATTTCAACATATACACGTGTGATTTAGTTTACGAGGATTTTTCAATGCCGAGAACCTCGATCAGAGAGTAAAAAATGCGTAAGGTTCGCAATGGTGTAAAATATACCGGGCTAGGATTCGAGTTACAGGAACAAAGGCCAAACCAACCTCCCAAGAATGGAATCGTCGAGCGAAAACACTTGACAACCTCCTCGAAGCAGCTTTTCTTACCACCAGACCTTTCTCCATCAATTAGGAATCTGATGCCGTCACTAAACACATTCCTTAAATTGTAGCCATTTGTTGAGTGTTTTTTTTTGTGTCTAATCCGCATATATATCACCATTGCCCTTGATTTTCTTGACTGTATATCTCTTAAATATCAACATATACACGTGTGATTTAGTTTACGAAGATTTTTCAATGCCGAGAACCTCGATCAGAGTGAAAAAAGGCGTAAGGTTCACAATGGTGTAAAATTAAAATGAGATATACCGGGCTAGGATTCGAGTTACAGGAACAAGGGCCAAACCAACCACCCAAGAATGGAATCGTCAAGCGAAAACACTTGACAATCTCCTAGAAGCAGCTTTTCTTGCCACCAGACCTTTCTCCATCAATTGGGAATCTGATGCCGTCACTAAACACATTCCTTAAATTGTAGCCATTTGTTGAGTGTTTTTTTTTTGTGTCTAATCCGCTTATATATCACCATTGCCCTTGATTTTCTTGACTATATATCTCTTAAATATCAACATATACACGTGTGATTTTAGTTTACGAAGAATTTTCAATGCCGAGAACCTCGATCAGAGTAAAAAAGGCGTAAGGTTCACAATGGTGTAAAATTAAAATGGGATATACCGGGCTAGGATTCGAGTTACAGGAACAAGGGCTAAACCAACCACCCAAGAATGGAATCGTAGAGCGAAAACACTTGACAACATCCTAGAAGCAGCTTTTCTTACCACCAGACCTTTCTCCATCAATTAGGAATCTGATGCCGTCACTAAACACATTCCTTAAATTGTAGCCATTTGTTGAGTGTTTTTTTTGGTGTCTAATCCACATATATATCACCATTGCCCATGATTTTCTTGACTGTATATCTCCTAAATATCAACATATACACGTGTGATTTAGTTTACGAAGATTTTTCAATGCCGAGAACCTCGATCAGAGAGTAAAAAAGGTGTAAGGTTCACAATGGTGTAAGATTAAAATGAGATATACCGGGCAAGGATTCGAGTTACAGGAAAAAGGGCCAAACCAACCACCCAAGAATGGAATCGTCGAGCGAAAACACTTGACAACCTCCTAGAAGCAGCTTTTCTTACCAACAGACCTTTCTCCATCAATTAGGAATCTGAAGCCGTCACTAAACACATTCCTTAAATTGTAGCCATTTGTTGAGTGTTTTTCTTTTGTGTCTAATCCGCATATATATCACCATTGCCCTTGATTTTCTTGACTGTATATCTCTTAAATATCAACATATACACGTGTGATTTAGTTTAAGAAGATTTTTCAATGCCGAGAACCACGATCAGAGAGTAAAAAAGGCGTAAGGTTCACAATGGTGTAAAATTAAAATGAGATATACCGGGCTAGGATTCGAGTTACAGGAACAAGGGCCAAACCAACCACCCAAGAATGGAATCGTCGAGCGAAAACTCTTGACAACCTCCTAGAAGCAGCTTTTCTTACCAACAGACCTTTCTCCATCAATTAGGAATCTGATAACGTCACTAAACCCATTCCTTAAATTGTAGCCATTTGTTGAGTGTTTTTTTTTTTTGTGTCTAATCCTCATATATCTCACCATTGGACTTGATTTTGTTTGACTGTATATCTCTTAAATTTCAACATATACACGTGTGATTTAGTTTACGAGGATTTTTCAATGCCGAGAACCTTGATCAGAGAGTAAAAAAGGCGTAAGGTTCACAATGGTGTAAAATTAAAATGGGATATACCGGGCTAGGATTCGAGTTACAGGAACAAGGGCCAAACAAACCACCCAAGAATGGAATCGTCGAGCGAAAACAGTTGACAACCTCCTCGAAGCAGCATTTCTTACCACCAGACCTTTCTCCGTCAATTAGGAATCTGATGCCGTCACTAAACACATTCCTTAAATTGTAGCCATTTGTTGAGTGTTTTTTTTTGTGTCTAATCCGCATATATATCACCATTGCCCTTGATTTTCTTGACTGTATATCTCTTAAATATCAACATATACACGTGTGATTTAGTTTACGAAGATTTTCAATGCCGAAAACCTCGATCAGAGAGAAAAAAAGGCGTAAGGTTTACAATGGTGTAAAATTAAAATGGGATATACCGGGCTAGGATTCGAGTTACAGGAACAAAGGCCAAACCAACCACCCAAGAATGGAATCGTCAAGCGAAAACACTTGACAACCTCCTAGAAGCAGCTTTTCTTGCCACCAGACCTTTCTCCATCAATTGGGAATCTGATGCCGTCATTAAACACATTCCTTAAATTGCGGCCATTTGTTGAGTGTTTTTTTTTTGGTGCCTAATCCGCATATATATCACCATTGCCCTTGATTTTCTTGACTATATATCTCTTAAATATCAACATATACACGTGTGATTTTAGTTTACGAAGATTTTTAAATTGCCGAGAACCACGATCAGAGAGTAAAGAAGGCGTAAGGTTCACAATGGTGTAAAATTAAAATGGGATATACCGGGCTAGGATTCGAGTTATAGGAACAAGGGCCAAACCAACCACCCAAGAATGGAATCGGTGAGCGAAAACACTTGACAACCTCCTAGATGCAGCTTTTCTTACCACCGGACATTTCTCCATCAAATAGGAATTTGATGCCGTCACTAAACACATTACTTAAATTGTAGCCATTTGTTGAGTGTTTTTTTTTGTGTCTAATCCGCATATATGTCACCATTGCCCTTGATTTTCTTGACTGTATATCTGTTAAATGTCAACATATACACGTGTGATTTAGTTTACGAAGATTTTTTCAATGCCGAGAACCTCGATCAGAGAGTAAAAAAGGCGTGAGGTTCACATTGGTGGAAAATTATAATGGGATATACCAGGCTAGAATTCGAGTTACAGGAACAAGGGCAATACCAACCAACCAAGAATGGAATCATCGAGCGAAAACACTTGACAACCTCCTAGAAGTAGTTTTTCTTACCACCAGACCTTTCTCCATCAAATAGAAATCTGATGCCGTCATTAAACACATTCCTTAAATTGTAGCCATTTGTTGAGTGTTTTTTTTTGTGTCTAATCCGCAAATATATCACAATTGCCTTTGATTTTCTTGACTGTATATCTCATAAATATCAACATATACATGTGTGATTTAGTTTACGAAGATTTTTCAATGCCGAGAACCTCGATCAGAGACTAAAAAAGGTGTAAGGTTCACAATGGTGTAAAATTAAAATGGGATATACCGAGCTACGATTCGAGTTACAGGAACAAGGGCCAAACCAACCACCCAAGAATAGAATCGTCGAGCGAAAACACTTGACAACCTCCTAGAAGCAGCTTTTCTTGCCACAAGACCTTTCTCCATCAATTAGGAATCTGATGCCGTCACTAAACACATTCCTTAAATTGTAGCCGTTTATTGAGTGTTTTTTTTTGTGTCTAATCCGCATATATATCACCATTGCCCTTGATTTTCTTGACTGTATATCTCCTAAATATCAAAATATACACGTGTGATTTAGTTTACGAATATTTTTCAATGCCGAGAACCTCGATCAGAGAGTAAAAAAGGCGTATGGTTCACAATGGTGTGAAATTAAAATGGGATATACTGGGCTAGGATTCGAGTTACAGGAACAAGGGCCAAACCAACCACCCAAGAAAGGAATCGTCGAGCGAAAACACTTGACAACCTCCTAGAAGCAGCTTTTCTTGCCACCAGACCTTTCTCAATCAATTAGGAATCTGATGCCGTCACTAAACACATTCCTTAAATTGTAGCCATTTGTTGAGTGTTTTTTTTTTTGCTGTCTAATCCGCATATATATGACCATTGCCCTTGATTTTCTTGACTGTATATCTCTTAAATATCAACATATACACGTGTGATTTAGTTTACGAAGATTTTTCAATGCCGAGAACCTCGATCAGAGAGTAAAAAAGGCGTAAGGTTCACAATGGTGTGAAATTAAAATGGGATATACTGGGCTAGGATTCGAGTTACAGGAACAAGGGCCAAACCAACCACCCAAGAAAGGAATCGTCGAGCGAAAACACTTGACAACCTCCTAGAAGCAGCTTTTCTTGCCACCAGACCTTTCTCAATCAATTAGGAATCTGATGCCGTCACTAAACACATTCCTTAAATTGTAGCCATTTGTTGAGTGTTTTTTTCGGTGTCTAATCCGCATATATATCACCATTGCCCTTAATTTTCTTGACTGTATATCTCTTAAATGTCAACATATACACGTGTGATTTAGTTTACGAAGATTTTTCAATGCCGAGAACCTCGATCAGAGAGTAAAAAAGGCGTAAGGTTCACAATGGTGTAAAATTAAAATGGGATATACCGGGCTAGGATTCGAGTTACAGGAACAAGGGCCAAACCAACCACGCAAGAATGGAATCGTCGAGCGAAAACACTTGACAACCTCCTAGAAGCAGCTTTTCTTGCCACCAGACCTTTCTCCATCAATTAGGAATCTGATGCCGTCACTAAACACATTCCTTAAATTGTAGCCATTTGTTGAGTGTTTTTTTTTGTGTCTAATCCGCATATATATCACCATTGCCCTTGATTTTCTTGAATGTATATCTCTTACATATCAGTATATACACGTGTGATTTAGTTTTCGAAGATTTTTCAATGCCGAGAACCTCGATCAGAGAGTAAAAAAGGCGTAAGGTTCACAATGGTGTAAAATTAAAATGGGATATACCGGGCTAGGATTCGAGTTACGGGAACAAGGGCCAAACCAACCACCCAAGAATGGAATCGTCGAGCGAAAACACTTGACAACCTCCTAAAAGCAGCTTTTCTTGCCACCAGACCTTCCTCCATCAATTAGGAATCTGATGTCGTCACTAAACACAATCCTTAAATTGTAGCCATTTGTTAAGTGATTTTTTTGATGTCTAATCCGCATACATATCACCATTGCCCTTGATATTCTTGACTGTATATCTCTTAAATATCAACATATACACGTGTGATTTAGGTTACGAAGATTTTTCAATGCCGATAACCTCGATCAGAGAGTAAAAAAGGCGTAAGGTTCACAATGGTGTAAAATTAAAATGGGATATATCGGGCTAGGATTCGAGTTACAGGAACAAGGGCCAAACCAACCACCCAAGAATGGAATCGTCGAGCGAAAACACTTGACAACCTCCTAGAAGCAGCTTTTCATGCCACCAGACCTTTCTCCATCAATTAGGAATCTGATGCCGTCACTAAACACATTCCTTAAACTGTAGCCATTTGTTGAGTGTTTTTTTTTGTGTCTAATCCGCATATATATCACCATTGCCCTTGATTTTCTTGACTGTATATCTCTTAAATGTCAACATAAACACGTGTGATTTAGTTTACGAAGATTTTTCAATGCCGAGAACCTCGATCAGAGAGTAAAAAAGGCGTAAGGTTCACAATGGTGTAAAATTAAAATGAGATATACCGGGCTAGGATTCGAGTTACAGGAACAAGGGCCAAACCAACCATCCAAGAATGGAATCGTCGAGCGAAAACACTTGACAACCTCGTAGAAGCAGCTTTTCTTACCAACAGACCTTTCTCCATCAATTAGGAATCTGATGCCGTCACTAAACACATTCCTTAAATTGTAGCCATTTGTTGAGTGTTTTTCTTTTGTGTCTAATCCGCATATATATCACCATTGCCCTTGATTTTCTTGACTGTATATCTCTTAAATGTCAACATATACACGTGTGATTTAGTTTACGAAGATTTTTCAATACCGAGAACCTCGATCAGAGAGTAAAAAAGGCGTAAGGTTCACAATGGTGTAAAATTAAAATGAGATATACCGGGCTAGGATTCGAGTTACAGGAACAAGGGCCAAACCAACCATCCAAGAATGGAATCGTCGAGTGAAAACACTTGACAACTTCCTAGAAGCAGCTTTTCTTACCAACAGACCTTTCTCCATCAATTAGGAATCTGATGCCGTCACTAAACACATTCCTTAAATTGTAGCCATTTGTTGAGTGTTTTTCTTTTGTGTCTAATCCGCATATATATCACCATTGCCCTTGATTTTCTTGACTGTATAACTCTTAAATATCAACATATACACGTGTGATTTAGTTTACGAAGATTTTTCAATTCCTAGAACCACGATCAGAGAGTAAAAAAGGCGTAAGGTTCACAATGGTGTAAAATTAAAATGGGATATACCGGGCTAGGATTCGAGTTACAGGAACAAGGGCCAAACCAACCATCCAAGAATGGAATCGTCGAGCGAAAACACTTGACAACCTCCTAGAAGCAGCTTTTCATGCCACCAGACCTTTCTCCATCAATTAGGAATCTGATGCCGTCACTAAACACATTCCTTAAACTGTAGCCATTTGTTGAGTGTTTTTTTTTGTGTCTAATCCGCATATATATCACAATTGCCCTTGATTTTCTTGACTGTATATCTCTTAAATGTCAACATATACACGTGTGATTTAGTTTACGAAGATTTTTCAACGCCGAGAACCTCGATCAGAGAGTAAAAAAGGCGTAAGGTTCACAATGGTGTAAAATTAAAATGAGATATACCGGGCTAGGATTCGAGTTACAGGAACAAGGGCCAAACCAACCATCCAAGAATGGAATCGTCGAGCGAAAACACTTGACAACCTCCTAGAAGCAGCTTTTCTTACCAACAGACCTTTCTCCATCAATTAGGAATCTGATGCCGTCACTAAACACATTCCTTAAATTGTAGCCATTTGTTGAGTGTTTTTCTTTTGTGTCTAATCTGCATATATATCACCATTGCCCTTGATTTTCTTGACTGTATAACTCTTAAATATCAACATATACACGTGTGATTTAGTTTACGAAGATTTTTCAATTCCTAGAACCACGATCAGAGAGTAAAAAAGGCGTAAGGTTCACAATGGTGTAAAATTAAAATGAGATATACCAGGCTAGGATTCGAGTTACAGGAACAAGGGCCAAACCAACCACCCAAGAATGGAATCGTCGAGCGAAAACACTTGACAACCTCCTAGAAGCAGCTTTTCTTGCCACTAGACCTTTCTCCATCAATTAAGAATCTGATGCCGTCACTAAACCCATTCCTTAAATTGTAGCCATTTGTTGAGTGTTTTTTTTTGTGTCTAATCCTCATATATATCACCATTGGCCTTGATTTGCTTGACTGTATATCTCTTAAATTTCAACATATACACGTGTGATTTAGTTTACGAGGATTTTTCAATGCCGAGAACCTGGATCAGAGAGTAAAAAAGGCGTAAGGTTCACAATGGTGTAAAATTAAATTGAGATATACCGGGCTAGGATTCGAGTTACAGGAACAAGGGCCAACCCAACCACCCAAGAATGGAATCGTCGAGCGAAAACACTTGACAACCTCCTCGAAGCAGCTTTTCTTACCACCAGACCTTTCTCCATCAATTAGGAATCTGATGCCGTCACTAAACACATTCCTTAAATTGTAGCCATTTGTTGAGTGTTTTTTTTTGTGTCTAATCCGCATATATATCACCATTGCCCTTGATTTTCTTGACTGTATATCTCTTAAATATTAACATATACACGTGTGATTTAGTTTACGAAGATTTTTCATTGCCGAGAACCTCGATCAGAGAGGAAAAAAGGCGTAAGGTTCACAATGGTGTAAAATTAAAATGGGATATACCGGGCTAGGATTCGAGTTACAGGAACAAGGGCCAAACCAACCACCCAAGAATGGAATCGTCGAGCGAAAACACTTGACAACCTCCTAGAAGCAGCTTTTCATGCCACCAGACCTTTCTCCATCAATTAGGAATCTGATGCCGTCACTAAACACATTCCTTAAACTGTAGCCATTTGTTGAGTGTTTTTTTTGTGTCTAATCCGCATATATATCACAATTGCCCTTGATTTTCTTGACTGTATATCTCTTAAATGTCAACATATACACGTGTGATTTAGTTTACGAAGATTTTTCAACGCCGCGAACCTCGATCAGAGAGTAAAAAAGGCGTAAGGTTCACAATGGTGTAAAATTAAAATGAGATATACCGGGCTAGGATTCGAGTTACAGGAACAAGGGCCAAACCAACCATCCAAGAATGGAATCGTCGAGCGAAAACACTTGACAACCTCCTAGAAGCAGCTTTTCTTACCAACAGACCTTTCTCCATCAATTAGGAATCTGATGCCGTCACTAAACACATTCCTTAAATTGTAGCCATTTGTTGAGTGTTTTTCTTTTGTGTCTAATCCGCATATATATCACCATTGCCCTTGATTTTCTTGACTGTATAACTCTTAAATATCAACATATACACGTGTGATTTAGTTTACGAAGATTTTTCAATTCCTAGAACCACGATCAGAGAGTAAAAAAGGCGTAAGGTTCACAATGGTGTAAAATTAAAATGAGATATACCAGGCTAGGATTCGAGTTACAGGAACAAGGGCCAAACCAACCACCCAAGAATGGAATCGTCGAGCGAAAACACTTGACAACCTCCTAGAAGCAGCTTTTCTTGCCACTAGACCTTTCTCCATCAATTAAGAATCTGATGCCGTCACTAAACCCATTCCTTAAATTGTAGCCATTTGTTGAGTGTTTTTTTTTGTGTCTAATCCTCATATATATCACCATTGGCCTTGATTTGCTTGACTGTATATCTCTTAAATTTCAACATATACACGTGTGATTTAGTTTACGAGGATTTTTCAATGCCGAGAACCTGGATCAGAGAGTAAAAAAGGCGTAAGGTTCACAATGGTGTAAAATTAAATTGAGATATACCGGGCTAGGATTCGAGTTACAGGAACAAGGGCCAAACCAACCACCCAAGAATGGAATCGTCGAGCGAAAACACTTGACAACCTCCTCGAAGCAGCTTTTCTTACCACCAGACCTTTCTCCATCAATTAGGAATCTGATGCCGTCACTAAACACATTCCTTAAATTGTAGCCATTTGTTGAGTGTTTTTTTTTTTTTGTGTCTAATCCGCATATATATCACCATTGCCCTTGATTTTCTTGACTGTATATCTCTTAAATATTAACATATACACGTGTGATTTAGTTTACGAAGATTTTTCATTGCCGAGAACCTCGATCAGAGAGGAAAAAAGGCGTAAGGTTCACAATGGTGTAAAATTAAAATGGGATATACCGGGCTAGGATTCGAGTTACAGGAACAAGGGCCAAACCAACCACCCAAGAATGGAATCGTCAAGCGAAAACACTTGACAACCTCCTAGAAGCAGCTTTTCTTGCCACCAGACCTTTCTCCATCAATTGGGAATCTGATGCCCGTCACTGAACACATTCCTTAAATTGTGGCCATTTGTTGAGTGTTGTTTTTTTTTGGTGTCTAATCCACATATATATCACCATTGCCCTTGATTTTCTTGACTATATATCTCTTAAATATCAACATATACACGTGTGATTTTAGTTTACGAAGATTTTTAAATGCCGAGAACCACGATCAGAGAGTAAAAAAGGCGTAAGGTTCACAATGGTGTAAAATTAAAATGGGATATACCGGGCTAGGATTCGAGTTATAGGAACAAGGGCCAAACCAACCACCCAAGAATGGAATCGGTGAGCGAAAACACTTGACAACCTCCTAGAAGCAGCTTTTCTTACCACCGGACATTTCTCCATCAATTAGGAATTTGATGCCGTCACTAAACACATTCCTTAAATTGTAGCCATTTGTTTAGTGATTTTTTTTGTGTCTAATCCGCATATATGTCACCATTGCCCTTGATTTTCTTGACTGTATATCTCTTAAATGTCAACATATACACGTGTGATTTAGTTTACAAAGATTTTTTCAATGCCGAGAACCTCGATCAGAGAGTAAAAAAGGCGTGAGGTTCACATTGGTGGAAAATTATAATGGGATATACCAGGCTAGAATTCGAGTTACAGGAACAAGGGCAATACCAACCAATCAAGAATGGAATCATCGAGCGAAAACACTTGACAACCTCCTAGAAGTAGCTTTTCTTACCACCAGACCTTTCTCCATCAAATAGAAATCTGATGCCATCATTAAACACATTCCTTAAATTGTAGCCATTTGTTGAGTGTTTTTTTTGTGTCTAATCCACATATATATCACAATTGCCCTTGATTTTCTTGACTGTATATCTCTTAAATATCAACATATACATGTGTGATTTAGTTTACGAAGATCTTTCAATGCCGAGAACCTCGATCAGAGAGTAAAAAAGGCGTAAGGTTCACAATGGTGTGAAATTAAAATGGGATATACCGGGCTAGGATTCGAGTTACAGGAACAAGGGCCAAACCAACCACCCAAGAAAGGAATCGTCGAGCGAAAACACTTGACAACCTCCTAGAAGCAGCTTTTCTTGCCACCAGACCTTTCTCCATCAATTAGGAATCTGATGCCGTCACTAAACACATTCCTTAAATTGTAGCCATTTGTTGAGTGTTTTTTTTGGTGTCTAATCCGCATATCTATCACCATTGCCCTTAATTTTCTTGACTGTATATCTCTTAAATGTCAACATATACACGTGTGATTTAGTTTACGAAGATTTTTCAATGCCGAGAACCTCGATCAGAGAGTAAAAAAGGCGTAAGGTTCACAATGGTGTAAAATTAAAATGGGATATACCGGGCTAGAATTCGAGTTACAGGAACAAGGGCCAAACCAACCACGCAAGAATGGAATTGTCGAGCGAAAACACTTGACAACCTTCTAGAAGCAGCTTTTCTTACCACCAGACCTTTCTCCATCAATTAGGAATCTGATGCCGTCACTAAACACATTCCTTAAATTGTAGCCATTTGTTGAGTGTTTTTTTTGTGTCTAATCCGCATATATATCACCATTGCCCTTGATTTTCTTGACTGTATATCTCTTACATTTCAACATATACACGTGTGATTTAGTTTTCGAAGATTTTTCAATGCCGAGAACCTCGATCAGAGAGTAAAAAAGGCGTAAGGTTCACAATGGTGTAAAATTAAAATGAGATATACCGGGCTAGGAATCGAGTTACGGGAACAAAGGCCAAACCAACCACCCAAGAATGGAATCGTCGAGCGAAAACACTTGACAACCTCCTAGTAGCAGCTTTTCTTGCCACCATACCTTTCTCTATCAATTAGGAATCTGATGCCGTCACTAAACACATTCCTTAAATTGTAGCCATTTGTTGAGTGTTTTTTTTGGTGTCTAATCCGCATATCTATCACCATTGCCCTTAATTTTCTTGACTGTATATCTCTTAAATGTCAACATATACACGTGTGATTTAGTTTACGAAGATTTTTCAATGCCGAGAACCTCGATCAGAGAGTAAAAAAGGCGTAAGGTTCACAATGGTGTAAAATTAAAATGGGATATACCGGGCTAGGAATCGAGTTACGGGAACAAAGGCCAAACCAACCACCCAAGAATGGAATCGTCGAGCGAAAACACTTAACAACCTCCTAGAAGCAGCTTTTTTTACCACCAGACGTTTCTCCATCAATTAGGAATCTAATGCCATCACTAAACACATTCCTTAAATTGTAGCCATTTGTTGAGTGTTTTTTTTTTGTGTCTAATCCGCATATATATCACCATTGCCCTTGATTTTCTTGACTGTATATCTCTTACATATCAACATATACACGTGTGATTTAGTTTTCGAAGATTTTTCAATGCCAAGAACCTCGATCAGAGTGTAAAAAAGGCGTAAGGTTCACAATAGTGTAAAATTAAATGGGATATACCGGGCTAGGATTCGAGTTACGGGAACAAGGGCCAAACCAACCACCCAAGAATGGAATCGTCGAGCGAAAACACTTGACAACCTCCTAGAAGCAGCTTTTCTTGCCACCAGACCTTTCTCCATCAATTAGGAATCTGATGCCGTCACTAAACAAATTCCTTAAACTGTAGCCATTTGTTGAGTGTTTTTTTTTTGTGTCTAATCCGCATATATATCACCGTTGCCCTTGATTTTCTTGACTGTATATCTCTTAAACGTCAACATATACACGTGTGATTTAGTTTACGAAGATTTTTCAATGCCGAGAACCTCGATCAGAGAGTAAAAAAGGCGTAAGGTTCACAACGGTGTAAAATTAAAATGGGATATACCGGGCTTGGATTCGAGTTAAAGGAACAAAGGCCAAACCAACCACCCAAGAATGGAATCGTCGAGCGAAAACACTCGACAACCTCCTAGAAGCAGCTTTTCTTGCCACCAGACCTTTCTCCATCAATTAGGATTCTGATGCCGTCACTAAGCACATTCCTTAAATTGTAGCCATTTGTTGAGTGTTTTTTTTTTTGTGTCTAATACGCATATATATCACCATTTCCCTTGATTTTCTTGACTGTATATCTCTTAAATATCAACATATACACGTGTGATTTAGATTACGAAGATTTTTCAATGCCGAGAACCTCGATCAGAGAGCAAAAAAGGCGTAAGGTTCACAATGGTGTAAAATTAAAATGGGATATACCGGGCTAGGATTCGAGTTACGGGAACAAGGGCCAAACCAACCACCCAAGAATGGAATCGTCGAGCGAAAACACTTGACAACCTCCTAGAAGCAGCTTTTCTTGCCACCAGACCTTTCTCCATCAATTAGGAATCTGATGCCGTCACTAAACAAATTCCTTAAACTGTAGCCATTTGTTGAGTGTTTTTTTTTTGTGTCTAATCCGCATATATATCACCATTGCCCTTGATTTTCTTGACTGTATATCTCTTAAACGTCAACATATACACGTGTGATTTAGTTTACGAAGATTTTTCAATGCCGAGAACCTCGATCAGAGAGTAAAAAAGGCGTAAGGTTCACAATGGTGTAAAATTAAAATGGGATATACCGGGCTAGGATTCGAGTTAGAGGAACAAAGGCCAAACCAACCACCCAAGAATGGAATCGTCGAGCGAAAACACTCGACAACCTCCTAGAAGCGGCTTTTCTTGCCACCAGACCTTTCTCCATCAATTAGGATTCTGATGCCGTCACTAAGCACATTCCTTAAATTGTAGCCATTTGTTGAGTGTTTTTTTTTGTGTCTAATACGCATATATATCACCATTTCCCTTGATATTCTTGACTGTATATCTCTTAAATACCAACATATACACGTGTGATTTAGGTTACGAAGATTTTTCAATGCCGAGAACCTCGATCAGAGAGTAAAAAAGGCGTAAGGTTCACAATGGTGTAAAATTAAAATGGGATATACCGGGCTAGGATTCGAGTTACAGGAACAAGGGCCAAACCAACCACCCAAGAATGGAATCGTCGAGCGAAAACACTTGACAACCTCCTAGAAGCAGCTTTTCATGCCACCAGACCTTTCTCCATCAATTAGGAATCTGATGCCGTCACTAAACACATTCCTTAAACTGTAGCCATTTGTTGAGTGTTTTTTTTTGTGTCTAATACGCATATATATCACCATTGCCCTTGATTTTCTTGACTGTATATCTCTTAAATATCAACATATACACGTGTGATTTAGTTAACGAAGATTTTTCAGTGCCGAGAACCTCGATCAGAGAGTAAAAAAGGCGTAAGGTTCACAATGCTGTAAAATTAAAATGGGATATACCGGGCTAGGATTCGAGTTACAGGAACAAGGGCCAAACCAACCACCCAAGAATGGAATCGTCGAGCGAAAACACTTGACAACCTCCTAGAAGCAGCTTTTCATGCCACCAGACCTTTCTCCATCAATTAGGAATCTGATGTCGTCACTAAACACATTCCTTAAACTGTAGCCATTTGTTGAGTGTTTTTTTTTTTTGTGTCTAATCCGCATATATATCACCATTGCCCTTGATTTTCTTGACTGTATATCTCTTAAATGTCAACATATACACGTGTGATTTAGGTTACGAAGATTTTTCAATGCCGAGAACCTCGATCAGAGAGTAAAAAAGGCGTAAGGTTCACAATGGTGTAAAATTAAAATGGGATATACCGGGCTAGGATTCGAGTTACAGGAACAAGGGCTAAACCAACCACCCAAGAATGGAATCGTCGAGCGAAAACACTTGACAACCTCCTAGAAGCAGCTTTTCATGCCACCAGACCTTTCTCCATCAATTAGGAATCTGATGCCGTCACTAAACACATTCCTTAAACTGTAGCCATTTGTTAAGTGTTTTTTTTGTGTCTAATCCGCATATATATCACCATTGCCCTTGATTTTCTTGACTGTATATCTCTTAAACGTCAACATATACACGTGTGATTTAGTTTACGAAGATTTTTCAATGCCGAGAACCTCGATCAGAGAGTAAAAAAGGCGTAAGGTTCACAATAGTGTGAAATTAAAATGGGATATACCGTGCTAGGATTCGAGTTACAGGAACAAGGGCCAAACCAACCACCCAAGAAAGGAATCGTCGAGCGAAAACACTTGACAACCTCCTAGAAGCAGCTTTTCTTGCCACCAGACCTTTCTCAATCAATTAGGAATCTGATGCCTTCACTAAACACATTCCTTAAATTGTAGCCATTTGTTGAGTGTTTTTTTTTTGGTGTCTAATCCGCATATATATGACCATTGCCCTTGATTTTCTTGACTGTATATCTCTTAAATATCAACATATACACGTGTGATTTAGTTTACGAAGATTTTTCAATGCCGAAAACCTCGATCAGAGAGTAAAAAAGGCGTAAGGTTCACAATGGTGTTAAATTAAAATGGGATATACCGGGCTAGGATTCGAGTTACAGGAACAAGGGCCAAACCAACCACCCAAGAATGGAATCGTCGAGCGAAAACACTTGACAACCTCCTAGAACAGCTTTTCTTGCCACCAGACCTTTCTCCATCAATTAGGAATCTGATGCCGTCACTAAACACATTCCTTAAATTGTAGCCATTTGTTGAGTGTTTTTTTTGGTGTCTAATCCGCATATCTATCACCATTGCCCTTAATTTTCTTGACTGTATATCTCTTAAATGTCAACATATACACGTGTGATTTAGTTTACGAAGATTTTTCAATGCCGAGAACCTCGATCAGAGAGTAAAAAAGGCGTAAGGTTCACAATGGTGTAAAATTAAAATGGGATATACCGGGCTAGAATTCGAGTTACAGGAACAAGGGCCAAACCAACCACGCAAGAATGGAATTGTCGAGCGAAAACACTTGACAACCTCCTAGAAGCAGCTTTTCTTACCACCAGACCTTTCTCCATCAATTAGGAATCTGATGCCGTCACTAAACACATTCCTTAAACTGTAGCCATTTGTTCAGTGTTTTTTTTTTGTGTCTAATCCGCATATATATCACCATTGCCCTTGATTTTCTTGACTGTATATCTCTTAAATGTCAACATATACACGTGTGATTTAGGTTACGAAGATTTTTCAATGCCGAGAACCTCGATCAGAGAGTAAAAAAGGCGTAAGGTTCACAATGGTGTAAAATTAAAATGGGATATACCAGGCTAGGATTCGAGTTACAGGAACAAGGGCCAAACCAACCACCCAAGAATGGAATCGTCGAGCGAAAACACTTGACAACCTCCTAGAAGCAGCTTTTCATGCCACCAGACCTTTCTCCATCAATTAGGAATCTGATACCGTCACTAAACACATTCCTTAAACTGTAGCCATTTGTTGAGTGTTTTTTTTTGTGTCTAATCCGCATATATATCACCATTGCCCTTGATTTTCTTGACTGTATATCTCTTAAACGTCAACATATACACGTGTGATTTAGTTTACGAAGATTTTTCAATGCCGAGAACCTCGATCAGAGAGTAAAAAAAGCGTAAGGTTCACAATGGTGTAAAATTAAAATGGGATATACCGGGCTAGGATTCGAGTTAGAGGAACAAAGGCCAAACCAACCACCCAAGAATGGAATCGTCGAGCGAAAACACTTGACAACCTCCTAGAAGCAGCTTTTCTTGCCACCAGACCTTTCTCCATAAATTAGGATTCTGATGCCGTCACTAAGCACATTCCTTAAATTGTAGCCATTTGTTGAGTGTTTTTTTTTTGTGTCTAATACGCATATATATCACCATTTCCCTTGATTTTCTTAACTGTATATCTCTTAAATATCAACATATACACGTGTGATTTAGATTACGAAGATTTTTCAATGCCGAGAACCTCGATCAGAAAGCAAAAAAGGCGTAAGGTTCACAATGGTGTAAAATTAAAATGGGATATACCGGGCTAGGATTCGAGTTACGGGAACAAGGGCCAAACCAACCACCCAAGAATGGAATCGTCGAGCGAAAACACTTGACAGCCTCCTAGAAGCAGCTTTTCTTGCCACCAGACCTTTCTCCATCAATTAGGAATCTGATGCCGTCGCTAAACACATTCCTTAAATTGTAGCCATTTGTTGAGTGATTTTTTTGGTGTCTAATCCGCATATATATCACCATTGCCCTTGATATTCTTGACTGTATATCTCTTAAATACCAACATATACACGTGTGATTTAGGTTACGAAGATTTTTCAATGCCGAGAACCTCGATCAGAGAGTAAAAAAGGCGTAAGGTTCAAAATGGTGTAAAATTAAAATGGGATATACCGGGCTAGGATTCGAGTTACAGGAACAAGGGCCAAACCAACCACCCAAGAATGGAATCGTCGAGCGAAAACACTTGACAACCTCCTAGAAGCAGCTTTTCATGCCACCAGACCTTTCTCCATCAATTAGGAATCTGATGCCGTCACTAAACACATTCCTTAAACTGTAGCCATTTGTTGAGTGTTTTTTTTTGTGTCTAATACGCATATATATCACCATTGCCCTTGATTTTCTTGACTGTATATCTCTTAAATATCAACATATACACGTGTGATTTAGTTAACGAAGATTTTTCAGTGCCGAGAACCTCGATCAGAGAGTAAATAAGGCGTAAGGTTCACAATGTTGTAAAATTAAAATGGGATATACCGGGCTAGGATTCGAGTTACAGGAACAAGGGCCAAACCAACCACCCAAGAATGGAATCGTCGAGCGAAAACACTTGACAACCTCCTAGAACAGCTTTTCATGCCACCAGACCTTTCTCCATCAATTAGGAATCTGATGCCGTCACTAAACACATTCCTTAAACTGTAGCCATTTGTTGAGTGTTTTTTTTTTTGTGTCTAATCCGCATATATATCACCATTGCCCTTGATTTTCTTGACTGTATATCTCTTAAATGTCAACATATACACGTGTGATTTAGGTTACGATGATTTTTCAATGCCGAGAACCTCGATCAGAGAGTAAAAAAGGCGTAAGGTTCAAAATGGTGTAAAATTAAAATGGGATATACCGGGCTAGGATTCGAGTTACAGGAACAAGGGCCAAACCAACCACCCAAGAATGGAATCGTCGAGCGAAAACACTTGACAACCTCCTAGAAGCAGCTTTTCATGCCACCAGACCTTTCTCCATCAATTAGGAATCTGATGCCGTCACTAAACACATTCCTTAAACTGTAGCCATTTGTTGAGTGTTTTTTTTTGTGTCTAATACGCATATATATCACCATTGCCCTTGATTTTCTTGACTGTATATCTCTTAAATATCAACATATACACGTGTGATTTAGTTAACGAAGATTTTTCAGTGCCGAGAACCTCGATCAGAGAGTAAAAAAGGCGTAAGGTTCACAATGTTGTAAAATTAAAATGGGATATACCGGGCTAGGATTCGAGTTACAGGAACAAGGGCCAAACCAACCACCCAAGAATGGAATCGTCGAGCGAAAACACTTGACAACCTCCTAGAAGCAGCTTTTCATGCCACCAGACCTTTCTCCATCAATTAGGAATCTGATGTCGTCACTAAACACATTCCTTAAACTGTAGCCATTTGTTGAGTGTTTTTTTTTTGTGTCTAATCCGCATATATATCACCATTGCCCTTGATTTTCTTGACTGTATATCTCTTAAATGTCAACATATACACGTGTGATTTAGGTTACGATGATTTTTCAATGCCGAGAACCTCGATCAGAGAGTAAAAAAAGCGTAAGGTTCACAATGGTGTAAAATTAAAATGGGATATACCGGGCTAGGATTCGAGTTAGAGGAACAAAGGCCAAACCAACCACGCAAGAATGGAATCGTCGAGCGAAAACACTTGACAACCTCCTAGAAGCAGCTTTTCTTGCCACCAGACCTTTCTCCATAAATTAGGATTCTGATGCCGTCACTAAGCACATTCCTTAAATTGTAGCCATTTGTTGAGTGTTTTTTTTTTGTGTCTAATACGCATATATATCACCATTTCCCTTGATTTTCTTGACTGTATATCTCTTAAATATCAACATATACACGTGTGATTTAGATTACGAAGATTTTTCAATGCCGAGAACCTCGATCAGAAAGCAAAAAAGGCGTAAGGTTCACAATGGTGTAAAATTAAAATGGGATATACCGGGCTAGGATTCGAGTTACGGGAACAAGGGCCAAACCAACCACCCAAGAATGGAATCGTCGAGTGAAAACACTTGACAGCCTCCTAGAAGCAGCTTTTCTTGCCACCAGACCTTTCTCCATCAATTAGGAATCTGATGCCGTCGCTAAACACATTCCTTAAATTGTAGCCATTTGTTGAGTGATTTTTTTGGTGTCTAATCCGCATATATATCACCATTGCCCTTGATATTCTTGACTGTATATCTCTTAAATACCAACATATACACGTGTGATTTAGGTTACGAAGATTTTTCAATGCCGAGAACCTCGATCAGAGAGTAAAAAAGGCGTAATGTTCATAATGGTGTAAAATTAAAATGGGATATACCGGGCTAGGATTCGAGTTACAGGAACAAGGGCCAAACCAACCACCCAAGAATGGAATCGTCGAGCGAAAACACTTGACAACCTCCTAGAAGCAGCTTTTAATGCCACCAGACCTTTCTCCATCAATTAGGAATCTGATGTCGTCACTAAACACATTCCTTAAACTGTAGCCATTTGTTGAGTGTTTTTTTTTTGTGTCTAATCCGCATATATATCACCATTGCCCTTGATTTTCTTGACTGTATATCTCTTAAATGTCAACATATACACGTGTGATTTAGGTTACGAAGATTTTTCAATGCCGAGAACCTCGATCAGAGAGTAAAAAAGGCGTAAGGTTCACAATGGTGTAAAATTAAAATGGGATATACCGGGCTAGTATTCGAGTTACAGGAACAAGGGCCAAACCAACCACCCAAGAATGGAATCGTCGAGGGAACACACTTGACAACCTCCTAGAAGCAGCTTTTCTTGCCACCAGACCTATCTCCATCAATTAGGAATCTGATGCCGTCACTAAACACATTCCTTAAATTGTAGCCATTTGTTAAATGATTTTTTTGGTGTCTAATCCGCATATATATCACCATTGCCCTTGATATTCTTGACTGTATATCTCCTAAATATCAACATATACACGTGTGATTTAGGTTACGAAGATTTTTCAATGCCGAGAACCTCGATCAGAGAGTAAAAAAGGCGTAAGGTTCACAATGGTGTAAAATTAAAATGGGATATACCGGGCTAGGATTCGAGTTACAGGAACAAGGGCCAAACCAACCACCCAAGAATGGAATCGTCGAGCCAAAACACTTGACAACCTCCTAGAAGAAGCTTTTCATGCCACCAGACCTTTCTCCATCAATTAGGAATCTGATGCCGTCACTAAACACATTCCTTAAACTGTAGCCATTTGTTGAGTGTTTTTTTTTTGTCTAATCCGCATATATATCACCATTGCCCTTGATTTTCTTGACTGTATATCTCTTAAACGTCAACATATACACGTGTGATTTAGTTTACGAAGATTTTTCAATGCCGAGAACCTCGACCAGAGAGTAAAAAAGGCGTAAGGTTCACAATGGTGTAAAATTAAAATGGGATATACCGGGCTAGCATTCGAGTTAGAGGAACAAAGGCCAAACCAACCACCCAAGAATGGAATAGTCGAGCGAAAACACTTGACAACCTCCTAGAAGCAGCTTTTCTTGCCACCAGACCTTTCTCCATCAATTAGGATTCTGATGCCGTCACTAAGCACATTCCTTAAATTGTAGCCATTTGTTTAGTGTTTTTTTTGTGTCTAATACGCATATATATCACCATTGCCCTTGATTTTCTTGACTGTATATCTCTTAAATATCAACATATACACGTGTGATTTAGATTACGAAGATTTTTCAATGCCGAGAACCTCGATCAGAGAGTAAAAAAGGCGTAAGGTTCACAATTGTGTAAAATTAAAATGGGATATACCGGGCTAGGATTCGAGTTACAGGAACAAGGGCCAAACCAACCACCCAAGAATGGAATCGTCGAGCGAAAACACTTGACAACCTCCTAGAAGCAGCTTTTCATGCCACCAGACCTTTCTCCATCAATTAGGAATGTGATGCCGTCACTAAACACATTCCTTAAACTGTAGCCATTTGTTGAGTGTTTTTTTTTGTGTCTAATCCGCATATATATCACCATTGCCCTTGATTTTCTTGACTTTATATCTCTTAAATGTCAACATATACAAGTGTGATTTAGTTTACGAAGATTTTTCAATGCCGAGAACCTCGATCAGAGAGTAAAAAAGGCGTAAGGTTCACAATGGTGTAAAATTAAAATGGGATAAACCGGGCTAGAATTCGAGTTATAGGAACAAGGGCCAAACCAACCACCCAAGAATGGAATCGTCGAGCGAAAACACTTTACAACCTCCTAGAAGCAGCTTTTCTTGCAACCAGACCTTTCTCCGTCAATTAGGAATCTGATGCCGTCACTAAACACATTCCTTAAATTGTAGCCATTTGTTGAGTGTTTTTTTTTTGTCTAATTCGCATATACATCACCATTGCCCTTGATTTTCTTGACTGTATATCTCTTAAAAATCAACAAATACACGTGTGATTTAGTTTACGAAGATTTTTCAATGCTGAGAACAACGATCAGAGGGTAAAAAAGGCGTAAGGTTCACAATGGTGTAAAATTAAAATGGGATATACCGGGCTAGGATTCGAGTTACAGGAACAAGGGCCAAACCAACCACCCAAGAATGGAATCATCGATCGAAAACACATGACAACGTCATAGAAGAAAGTTTTCTTGCCACCAGGCCTTTCTCCATCAATTAGGAATCTGATGCCGTCACTAAACACATTCATAAATTGTAGCCATTTGTTGAGTGTTTTTTTTGGTGTCTAATCCGCATATATATCACCATTACCCTTGATTTTCTTGACTGTATATCTCTTAAATATCAACATATACACGTGTGATTTAGTTAACGAAGATTTTTCAATGCCGAGAACCTCGATCAGAGAGTAAAAAAGGCGTAAGGTTCACAATGGTGTAAAATTAAAATGGGATATACCGGGCTAGGATTCGAGTTACAGGAACAAGGGCCAAACCAACCACCCAAGAATGGAATCGTCGAGCGAAAACACTTGACAACCTCCTAGAAGAAGCTTTTCATGCCACCAGACCTTTCTCCATCAATTAGGAATCTGATGCCGTCACTAAACACATTCCTTAAACTGTAGCCATTTGTTGAGTGTTTTTTTTTTGTCTAATCCGCATATATATCACCATTGCCCTTGATTTTCTTGACTGTATATCTCTTAAACGTCAACATATACACGTGTGATTTAGTTTACGAAGATTTTTCAATGCCGAGAACCTCGATCAGAGAGTAAAAAAGGCGTAAGGTTCACAATGGTGTAAAATTAAAATGGGATATACCGGGCTAGGATTCGAGTTAGAGGAACAAAGGCCAAACCAACCACCCAAGAATGGAATAGTCGAGCGAAAACACTTGACAACCTCCTAGAAGCAGCTTTTCTTGACACCAGACCTTTCTCCATCAATTAGGATTCTGATGCCGTCACTAAGCACATTCCTTAAATTGTAGCCATTTGTTGAGTGTTTTTTTTGTGTCTAATACGCATATATATCACCATTGCCCTTGATTTTCTTGACTGTATATCTCTTAAATATCAACATATACACGTGTGATTTAGATTACGAAGATTTTTCAATGCCGAGAACCTCGATCAGAGAGTAAAAAAGGCGTAAGGTTCACAATTGTGTAAAATTAAAATGGGATATACCGGGCTAGGATTCGAGTTACAGGAACAAGGGCCAAACCAACCACCCAAGAATGGAATCGTCGAGCGAAAACACTTGACAACCTCCTAGAAGCAGCTTTTCATGCCACCAGACCTTTCTCCATCAATTAGGAATCTGATGCCGTCACTAAACACATTCCTTAAACTGTAGCCATTTGTTGAGTGTTTTTTTTTGTGTCTAATCCGCATATATATCACCATTGCCCTTGATTTTCTTGACTTTATATCTCTTAAATGTCAACATATACAAGTGTGATTTAGTTTACGAAGATTTTTCAATGCCGAGAACCTCGATCAGAGAGTAAAAAAGGCGTAAGGTTCACAATGGTGTAAAATTAAAATGAGATATACCGGGCTAGGATTCGAGTTAGAGGAACAAAGGCCAAACCAACCACCCAAGAATGGAATCGTCGAGCGAAAACACTTGACAACTTCCTAGAAGCAGCTTTTCTTGCCACCAGACCTTTCTCCATCAATTAGGAATCTGATGCCGTCACTAAACACATTCCTTAAATTGTAGCCGTTTGTTGAGTGTTTTTTTTTGTGTCTAATACGCATATATATCACCATTGCCCTTGATTTTCTTGACTGTATATCTCTTAAATATCAACATATACACGTGTGATTTAGATTACGAAGATTTTTCAATGCCGAGAACCTCGATCAGAGAGTAAAAAAGGCGTAAGGTTCACAATGGTGTAAAATTAAAATGGGATAAACCGGGCTAGGATTCGAGTTATAGGAACAAGGGCCAAACCAACCACCCAAGAATGGAATCGTCGAGCGAAAACACTTTACAACCTCCTAGAAGCAGCTTTTCTTGCAACCAGACCTTTCTCCGTCAATTAGGAATCTGATGCCGTCACTAAACACATTCCTTAAATTGTAGCCATTTGTTGAGTGTTTTTTTTTGTGTCTAATTCGCATATACATCACCATTGCCCTTGATTTTCTTGACTGTATATCTCTTAAAAATCAACAAATACACGTGTGATTTAGTTTACGAAGATTTTTCAATGCTGAGAACCTCGATCAGAGGGTAAAAAAGGCGTAAGGTTCACAATGGTGTAAAATTAAAATGGGATATACCGGGCTAGGATTCGAGTTACAGGAACAAGGGCCAAACCAACCACCCAAGAATGGAATCATCGATCGAAAACACATGACAACGTCATAGAAGAAAGTTTTCTTGCCACCAGGCCTTTCTCCATCAATTAGGAATCTGATGCCGTCACTAAACACATTCATAAATTGTAGCCATTTGTTGAGTGTTTTTTTTGGTGTCTAATCCGCATATATATCACCATTACCCTTGATTTTCTTGACTGTATATCTCTTAAATATCAACATATACACGTGTGATTTAGTTAACGAAGATTTTTCAATGCCGAGAACCTCGATCAGAGAGTATAAAAGGCGTAAGGTTCACAATGTTGTATAATTAAAATGGGATATACCGGGCTAGGATTCGAGTTACAGGAACAAGGGCCAAACCAACCACCGAAAAATGGAATCGTCGAGCGAAAACACTTGACAACCTCCTAGAAGCAGCTTTTCTTGCCACCAGACCTTTCTCCATCAATTAGGAATCTGATGCCGTCACTAAACACTTTCCTTAAATTGTAGCCATTTGTTGAGTGTTTTTGTTTGGTGTCTAATCCGCATATATATCACCATTGCCCTTGATTTTCTTGACTATATATCTCTTAAATATCAACATATACACGTGTGATTTTAGTTTACGAAGATTTTTCAATGCCGAGAACCACGATCAGAGAGTAAAAAAGGCGTAAGGTTCACAATGGTGTAAAATTAAAATGGGATATACCGGGCTAGGATTCGAGTTACAGGAACAAGGGCCAAACCAACCACCCAAGAATGGAATCGTCGAACGAAAACACTTGAAAACCTCCTAGAAGCAGCTTTTCTTACCACCGGACATTTCTCCATCAATTAGGAATTTGATGCCGTCACTAAACACATTCCTTAAATTGTAGCCATTTGTTGAGTGTTTTTTTTGTGTCTAATCCGCATATATGTCACCATTGCCCTTGATTTTCTTGACTGTATATCTCTTAAATGTCAACATATACACGTGTGATTTAGTTTACGAAGATTTTTTCAATGCCGAGAACCTCGATCAAAGAGTAAAAAAGGCGTGAGGTTCACATTGGTGGAAAATTATAATGGGATATACCAGGCTAGAATTCGAGTTACAGGAACAAGGGCAATACCAACCACCCAAGAATGGAATCATCGAGCGAAAACACTTGACAACCTCCTAGAAGTAGCTTTTATTACCACCAGACCTTTCTCCATCAAATAGAAATCTGATGCCGTCACTAAACACATTCCTTAAATTGTAGCCATTTGTTGAGTGTTTTTTTTTTGTGTCTAATCCGTATATATATCACAATTGCCCTTGATTTTCTTGACTGTATATCTCTTAAATATCAACATATACATGTGTGATTAGTTTACGAAGATTTTTCAATGCTGAGAACCTCGATCAGAGAGTAAAAAAGGCGTAAGGTTCACAAAGGTGTAAAATTAAAATGGGATATACCGGGCTAGGATTCGAGTTACAGAAACAAGGGCCAAACCAACCACCCAAGAATGGAATCGTCGAGCGAAAACACTTGACAACCTCCTAGAAGCAGCTTTTCTTGCCACCAGACCTTTCTCCATCAATTAGGAATCTGATGCCGTCACTAAACACATTCGTTAAATTGTAGCCATTTGTTGAGTGTTTTTTTTTGTGTCTAATCCGCATATATATCACCATTGCCCTTGATTTTCTTCTCTGTATATCTCTTAAATGTCAAAATATACACGTGTGATTTAGTTTACGAAGAATTTTCAATGCCGAGAACCTGGATCAGAGAGTAAAAAAGGCGTAAGGTTCACAATGTTGTAAAATTAAAATGGGATATAGCGGGCTAGGATTCGAGTTACAGGAACAAGAGCCAAACCAACCACCGAAAAATGGAATCGTCGAGCGAAAAGACTTGACAACCTCCTAGAAGCAGCTTTTCTTGCCACCAGACCTTTCTCCATCAATTAGGAATCTGATGCCGTCACTAAACACTTTCCTTAAATTGTAGCCATTTGTTGAGTGTTTTTGTTTGGTGTCTAATCCGCATATATATCACCATTGCCCTTGATTTTCTTGACTATATATCTATTAAATATCAACATATACACGTGTGATTTTAGTTTACGAAGATTTTTCAATGCCGAGAACCACGATCAGAGAGTAAAAAAGGCGTAAGGTTCACAATGGTGTAAAATTAAAATGGGATATACCGGGCTAGGATTCGAGTTACAGGAACAAGGGCCAAACCAACCACCCAAGAATGGAATCGTCGAGCGAAAACACTTGACAACCTCCTAGAAGCAGCTTTTCTTACCACCGGACATTTCTCCATCAATTAGGAATTTGATGCCGTCACTAAACACATTCCTTAAATTGTAGCCATTTGTTGAGTGTTTTTTTTGTGTGTCTAATCCGCATATATATCACAATTGCCCTTGATTTTCTTGACTGTATATCTCTTAAATATCAACATATACATGTGTGATTTAGTTTACGAAGATTTTTCAATGCTGAGAACCTCGATCAGAGAGTAAAATAGGCGTAAGGTTCACAATGGTGTAAAATTAAAATGGGATATACCGGGCTAGGATTCGAGTTACAGGAACAAGGGCCAAACCAACCACCCAAGAATGGAGTCGTCGAGCAAAAACATTTGACAACCTCCTAGAAGCAGCTTTTCTTGCCATAAGAGCTTTCTCCATCAATGAGGAATCTGATGCCGTCACTAAACACATTCCTTAAATTGTAGCCATTTGTTGAGTGTTTTTTTTGTGTGTCTAATCCGCATATATATCACAATTGCCCTTGATTTTCTTCACTGTATATCTCTTAAATCTCAAAATATACACGTGTGATTTAGTTTACGAAGATTTTTCAATGCCGAGAACCTGGATCAGAGAGTAAAAAAGGCGTAAGGTTCACAATGGTGTGAAATTAAAATGGGAAATACCGGGCTAGGATTCGAGTTACAGGAACAAGTGCCAAACCAACCACCCAAGAAAGGAATCGTCGAGCAAAAACAGTTGACAACCTCGTAGAAGCAGCTTTTCTTGCCACCAGACCTTTCTCCATCAATTGGGAATCTGATGCCGTCACTAAACACATTCCTTAAATTGTAGCCATTTGTTGAGTGTTTTTTTTTTTGGTCTCTAATCCGCATATATATGACCATTGCCCTTGATTTTCTTGACTGTATATCTCTTAAATATCAACATATACACGTGTGATTTAGTTTACGAAGATTTTTCAATGCCGAGAACCTCGATCAGAGAGTAAAAAAGGCTTAAGGTTCACAATGGTGTAAAATTAAAATGGGATATACCGGGCTAGGATTCGAGTTACAGGAACAAGGGCCAAACCAACCACCCAGGAATGGAATCGTCGAGCGAAAACACTTGACAACCTCCTCGAAGCAGCTTTTCTTGCCACCAGACCTTTCTCCATCAATTAGGAATCTGATGCCGTCACTAAACACATTCCTTAAATTGTAGCCATTTGTTGAGTGTTTTTTTTTGGTGTCTAATCCGCATATATATCACCATTGCCCTTAATTTTCTTGACTGTATATCTCTTAAATGTCAACATATACACGTGTGATTTAGTTTACGAAGATTTTTCAATGCCAAGAACCTCGATCAGAGAGTAAAAAAGGCGTAAGGTTCACAATGGTGTAAAATTAAAGTGGGATATACCGGGCTAGGATTCGAGTTACAGGAACAAGGGCCAAACCAACCACCCAAGAATGGAATCGTCGAGCGAAAACACTTGACAACCTCCTAGAAGCTGCTTTTCTTACCACCAGACCTTTCCCCATCAATTACGAATATGATGGCATCACTAAACACATTCCTTAAATTGTAGCCATTTGTTGAGTGTTTTTTTTTGTGTCTAATCCGCATATATATCACCATTGCCCTTGATTTTCTTGACTGTATATCTCTTACATATCAACATATACACGTGTGATTTAGTTTTCGAAGATTTTTCAATGCCGAGAACCTCGATCAGAGAGTAAAAAAGGCGTAAGTTTCACAATGGTGTAAAATTAAAATGGGATATACCGGGCTAGGATTCGAGTTACGGGAACAGGGGCCAAACCAACCACCCAAGAATGGAATCGTCGATCGAAAACAATTGACATCGTCCTAGAAGCAGCTTTTCTTGCCACCAGACCTTTCTCCATCAATTAGGAATCTGATGCCGTCACAAAACACATTCCTTAAATTGTAGCCATTTGTTGAGTGATTTTTTTGGTGTCTAATTCGCATATATATCACCATTGCCCTTGATATTCTTGACTGTATATCTCTTAAATATCAACATATACACGTGTGATTTAGGTTACGAAGATTTTTCACTGCCGAGAACCTCGATCAGAGAGTAAAAAAGGCGTAAGGTTCACAATGGTGTAAAATTAAAATGGGATATACCGGGCTAGGATTCGAGTTACAGGAACAAGGGCCAAACCAACCACCCAAGAATGTAATCGTCGAGCGAAAACACTTGACAACCTCCTAGAAGCAGTTTTTCTTGCCACCAGACCTTTCTCCATCAATTAGGAATCTGATGCCGTCACTAAACACATTCCTTAAATTGTAGCCATTTGTTGAGTGTTTTTTTTGGTGTCTAATCCGCATATATATCACCATTGCCCTTAATTTTCTTGACTGTATATCTCTTAAATGTAAACATATACACGTGTGATTTAGTTTACGAAGATTTTTCAATGCCAAGAACCTCGATCAGAGAGTAAAAAAGGCGTAAGGTTCACAATGGTGTAAAATTAAAATGGGATATACCGGGCTAGGATTCGAGTTACAGGAACAAGGGCCAAACCAACCACCCAAGAATGGAATCGTCGAGCGAAAACACTTGACAACCTCCTAGAAGCAGCTTTTCTTGCCACCAGACCTTTCTCCATCAATTAGGAATCTGATTCCGTCACTAAATACATTCGTTCAATTGTAGCCGTTTGTTGAGTGTTTTTTTTGGTGTCTAATCCGCATATATATCACCATTGCCCTTAATTTTCTTGACTGTATATCTCTTAAATGTCAACATATACACGTGTGAGTCAGTTTACGAAGATTTTTCAATGCCAAGAACCTCGATCAGAGAGTAAAAAAGGCGTAAGGTTCACAATGGTGTAAAATTAAAATGGGATATACCGGGCTAGGATTCGAGTTACAGGAACAAGGGCCAAACCAACCACCCAAGAATGGAATCGTCGAGCGAAAACACTTGTCAACCTCCTAGAAGCAGCTTTTCTTGCCACCGGACCTTTCTCCATCAATTAGGAATCTGATGCCGTCACTAAACTCATTCGTTCAATTGTAGCCGTTTGTTGAGTGTTTTTTTTTGTGTCTAATCCGCATATATATCACCATTGCCCTTGATTTTCTTCACTGTATATCTCTTAAATGTCAAAATATACACGTGTGATTTAGTTTACGAAGATTTTTCAATGCCGAGAACCTGGATCAGAGAGTAAAAAAGGCGTAAGGTTCACTATGGTGTGAAATTAAAATGGGATATACCGGGCTAGGATTCGAGTTACAGGAACAAGGGCCAAACCAACCACCCAAGAAAGGAATCGTCGAGCGAAAACAGTTGACTACCTCGTAGAAGCAGCTTTTCTTGCCACCAGACCTTTCTCCATCAATTGGGAATCTGATGCCGTCACTAAACACATTCCTTAAATTGTAGCCGTTTGTTGAGTGTTTTTTTTTAGTCTCTAATCCGCATATATATGACCATTGCCCTTGATTTTCTTGACTGTATATCTCTTAAATATCAACATATACACGTGTGATTTAGTTTACAAAGATTTTTCAATGTCGAGAACCTCGATCAGAGAGTAAAAAAGGCTTAAGGTTCACAATGGTGTAAAATTAAAATGGGATATACCGGGCTAGGATTCGAGTTACAGGAACAAGGGCCAAACCAACCACCCAAGAATGGAATCGTCGAGCGAAAACACTTGACAACCTCCTAGAAGCAGCTTTTCTTGCCACCAGACCTTTCTCCATCAATTAGGAATCTGATGCCGTCACTAAACACATTCCTTAAATTGTAGCCATTTGTTAAGTGTTTTTTTTTATGTCTAATCCGCATATATATCACCATTGCCCTTAATTTTCTTGACTGTATATCTCTTAAATGTCAACATATACACGTGTGATTTAGTTTACGAAGATTTTTCAATGCCAAGAACCTCGATCAGAGAGTAAAAAAGGTGTAAGGTTCACAATGGTGTAAAATTAAAATGGGATATACCGGGCTAAGATTCGAGTTACAGGAACAAGGGCCAAACAAACCACCCAAGAATGGAATCGTCGAGCGAAAACACTTGACAACCTCCTAGAAGCAGCTTTTCTTACCACCAGACCTTTCTCCATCAATTAGGAATCTGATGCCATCACTAAACACATTCCTTAAATTGTAGCCATTTGTTGAGTGTTTGTTTTTGTGTCTAATCCGCATATATATATCACCATTGCCCTTGATTTTCTTGACAGTATATCTCTTACATATCAACATATACACGTGTTATTTAGTTTTCGAAGAGTTTTCAATGCCGAGAACCTCGATCAGAGAGTAAAAAAGGCGTAAGGTTCACAATGGTGTAAAATTAAAATGGGATATACCGGGCTAGGATTCGAGTTACGGGAACAAGGGCCAAACCAACCACCCAAGAATGGAATCGTCGATCGAAAACACTTGACATCGTCCTACAAGCAGCTTTTCTTGCCACCAAACCTTTCTCCATCAATTAGGAATCTGATGCCGTCACTAAACACATTCCTTAAATTGTAGCCATTTGTTGAGTGATTTTTTTGGTGTCTAATTCGCATATATATCACCATTGCCCTTGATATTCTTGACTGTATATCTCTTAAATATCAACATATACACGTGTGATTTAGGTTACGAAGATTTTTCACTGCCGAGAACCTCGATCAGAGAGTAAAAAAGGCGTAAGGTTCACAATGGTGTAAAATTAAAATGGGATATACCGGGCTAGGATTCGAGTTACAGGAACAAGGGCCAAACCAACCACCCAAGAATGGAATCGTCGAGCGAAAACACTTGACAACCTCCTAGAAGCAGCTTTTCTTGCCACTAGACCTTTCTCCATCAATTAGGAATCTGATGCCGTCACTAAACACATTCCTTAAATTGTAGCCATTTGTTGAGTGTTTTTTTTTTGTGTCTAATCCGCATATATATCACCATTGCCCTTAATTTTCTTGACTGTATATCTCTTAAATGTCAACATATACACGTGTGATTTAGTTTACGAAGATTTTTCAATGCCAAGAACCTCGATCAGAGAGTAAAAAAGGCGTAAGGTTCACAATGGTGTAAAATTAAAATGGGATATACCGGGCTAGGATTCGAGTTACAGGAACAAGGGCCAAACCAACCACCCAAGAATGGAATCATCGAGCGAAAACACTTGACAACCTCCTAGAAGCAGCTTTTCTTGCCACCAGACCTTTCTCCATCAATTAGGAATCTGATGCCGTCACTAAACACATTCGTTCAATTGTAGCCGTTTGTTGAGTGTTTTTTTTTGTGTCTAATCCGCATATATATCACCATTGCCCTTGATTTTCTTCACTGTATATCTCTTAAATGTCAAAATATACACGTGTGATTTAGTTTACGAAGATTTTTCAATGCCGAGAACCTGGATCAGAGTGTAAAAAAGGCGTAACGTTCACAATGTTGTAAAATTAAAATGGGATATACCGGGCTAGGATTCGAGTTACAGGAACAAGGGCCAAACCAACCACCGAAAAATGGAATCTGTTAGGATCGGAGGCTCTCATGATAGTGTTTGTTTGTTTACAATGAATGATCAAAGTTCATGAAAACATGTTTGGTGCAGCGGAAATGAAAACAAACTTTGTAAACACAATCAAAGGAGAAAATAGTTTGATAAACAATTGCTTCACATAGAGTTAAAAGATTACAAATCAAAGCAAAAGATTACAGTCATGCTTACAAACTAAACTCCCCCTCAGCCTGATGCCCCAAGGTTGGTTGCACACAAGATGAAAGGATTAGACATGAGGAGAAGAACCCACTCAGTCAATCAAATGTAACAGTACAGGGTACTGTTACATTTATAGGCAAACCAAACCACTGAGGTATCTCAGCTGACGTCACCATGAAAGCGACGTCTAACAGCCTAACAACCTGTATCTACTGTCCTTACACAAACACTGCTAACTTAACCACTGACCATACATAAGGTAAACAATTTACTAAACAGCTGCTCTCCCTTTATGTCAGTGCTTTCCTCAAGGTTGATCAGTCCTTGACTGGGCAGTGCTTTAACATCAGTAGATATGACCAGCAGTTGTTGAGTACTTCAGGATTTTCATCAGCAGTTGAAAGGACAGCAGCAGTTGAATATGAGCAGCAGATAGAGACCATCAGACGTTATAAACCACTTTCAAGGGGAGAGCAAAGTGTAAACTGCTGCTTATTGTGAATCCTCTGTTGTGACCTGGTTTTGGCTTTACATTATCTGTTCCTCTGGTAGGGTTCAATCCCAACAATCTCCCCCTGGAACAGATAATGCCAAAACCTTTCATTATTCAGGACCTTTATTACTCATCAAGAGTGCCTTAGCTTGTTCTTTGAATTCAGCTTCAAATTCCTTTGCACTCTGGTCATCCTCATCCCTACACAGTGAAAGCCCAAGGAGATCCTGCAAATCTTGAACACTAAGGCCTAGTGCTTCTTTCCTTGATATGTGCTTCACAGCGCCATTGGCTCTGACCAAGGTCAATACGTGAGTCTTTTGATCAGACATCCACTTTAGTATTTTTAAGCCAAGTGGGTTTCTTGGGAGAGACTTATTTGATGATGGGTTGAGGGATAATGGCCTTGAAAACAACTGCAGACTTTCAGACATTCTTTTGAAAGCTTCTTCAAAGACTTTGTCAGCTGCAGCTATATCTTCTGCAGTTTCTTGTTCAATAAGTTCTTGTCGTTCAGCTTCTGTCTTGTCTTTAGCAGTGTTTGGAGACGCAGATTTGTTTAGTGCCTTAAAAAGGCTTTGAAGCTTTGTTGAAGTTTCTTATTTTAGACCCATTTTCATGATGGTATCTTTGAAGTACTCTGCTTCCTTTTCCATTACCTCTTCTTCAGTCAGCTGTTCTCCCTCTTCTTGATTTGTTACAAAGGTAGACCGGAACAGTGTGTCGAGGTTTCCAATCTTCTGTTCAAGCTTCATCATTTGTTCTTGCTTCTTAGAAGTGCCTGAAACAGTTATCTTTCTTTTCTTTAGCCTTTCATAGGCTTCATCAGTCTGCTTTTTAGACCATTTTGATATGGCTTCAGCAGTATCCATTTTCGCATTCACCAGCTCCCTTTTCTTTCTTTTATATTCAGCAGTTAAGTCAGCAATGAGCTTTTCATATTTTCTCCAGTTAGGAGCATTCTTCTTCTTCGTAGGATCATTCTTAATCTTTTCAATCCTTTCTGCCTCACGCTTAAGAGCTACTACTGGCCATTCTCTGAACTGTTGTTCTTCAGCAGGATAGAATTTCTCTTTCATGATGTAGGCTAGATATTGTTTTCTTAATTATTTCTTTTGATCAGCCTTTTCTTTGTTTAGGTCTTGTGCAAACCCTTCTATCTGCTTTACTTTTGTGAAGTAGAACTCCAGTCTTTTAGCAATGCCATCTTCGCTTAACTTTTCTTTTTCACTATCAACCTTGGCTTTCACTTTGGCCTGCTTTGCCTTGAGTCTGAGGTAATCATCCATATCCTCTGGTGGCATGTAGCCTATGAGTGAGGAGAATCTTCTTTTTGAAGGATCCTCTTCTGTATAGAATTGCCTCATCTCATTTTTGATAGCTTCAAGTTCCAGTGGATATTTTGCAGCATTAGGATCATGCTTACCCTCATCGGCAGTGATTGGCTTTCTTATTCTGTTGAAGAGCTTTGGTTGTGAAGTAGAAGAGGTGAGAGCAGTGGTGGATGACTGACTAACAGCTGTTGAAACAACTAGTGTCTCAACATCTGCTGTCATTACAACTGCTGATATGTCAGCAGTTGTCTTCTGCTTTTGAGCAGGGGATGGACGTGGTGATGTTGGTGGTGATGGTGGTGAATCAACATCTGATATGAGGTTCCTTCTCCTTTTTAATGAAGAAGAAGCAGATGATGTTTTGGGTGGATCAGTGGTAGTAGATTGGATAGCAGTGGTTTGTGGCAGTGATTGACTGACAGTGGTTGAAACAACTGGTGTTTCAATCACTGTTGTCATTACAACAGATGTTGTAACATCTGTTGTCTTCTGTTTTATGACAGGAGGCAGTGATGATGGTATGATTGTAGATGATGATGGTGGAGCAGTAGTTGTAGTGGTGTGCAAACCCTTCTATCTGCTTTACTTTTGTGAAGTAGAACTCCAGTCTTTTAGCAATGCCATATTCGCTTAACTTTTCTTTTTCACTATCAACCTTGGCTTTCACTTTGGCCTGCTTTGCCTTGAGTCTGAGGTAATCATCCATATCCTCTGGTGGCATGTAGCCTATGAGTGAGGAGAATCTTCTTTTTGAAGGATCCTCTTCTGTATAGAATTGCCTCATCTCATTTTTGATAGCTTCAAGTTCCAGTGGATATTTTGCAGCATTAGGAACATGCTTACCCTCATCGGCAGTGATTGGCTTTCTTATTCTGTTGAAGAGCTTTGGTTGTGAAGTAGAAGAGGTGAGAGCAGTGGTGGATGACTGACTAACAGTTGTTGAAACAACTGGTGTCTCAACATCTGTTGTCATTACAACTGCTGATATGTCAGCAGTTGTCTTCTGCTTTTGAGCAGGGGATGGACGTGGTGATGTTGGTGGTGATGGTGGTGAATCAACATCTGATATGAGGTTCCTTCTCCTTTTTAATGAAGAAGAAGCAGATGATGTTTTGGGTGGATCAGTGGTAGTAGATTGGATAGCAGTGGTTTGTGGCAGTGATTGACTGACAGTGGTTGAAACAACTGGTGTTTCAATCACTGTTGTCATTACAACAGATGTTGTAACATCTGTTGTCTTCTGTTTTATGACAGGAGGCAGTGATGATGGTATGATTGTAGATGATGATGGTGGAGCAGTAGTTGTAGTGGTGTGTGGTAGAGTGGTGTGTGTTGATGAGATGGCAGCTGTTTGGCTACTGACAGCAGTTTTTGTAACTACTGCTGTATCAGCTGTTTGGCTAACAGGTTTTGAGACCTGTTTTTCCTTTTCTTTTTCTTTTTCCGGTTCAATATGAAGGCCATGTTCAATTCCCTTTTTCTTCATTTGCTTCATTATCTTCCCCTTTTTGGCATTATCTGCAAGGGGGTCATCAAAGAATAGTAAAGTTGAAGGAGCCTTGCCAGTGGCAGTTTGGATACTGGCCTTAATAGCCTTGATATCTGCTTGAGTATCCTTGAACCTTGATTCCATCATGTTGGACAGCAGTTGTACTTGAACAGCATGCTTTTGATCAGCCATTTGTTGCTGTTTTTCCAGCATGGGTTGGAAAATATTCCAAAGCTCATTTGCAGCAGGTGCTTGTTGTGGAGCAGGTGCTTGAGCAGGAACAGCATTGGATTGTGCTTTCTGAGCTTTTAAAATCTCTTGCACCATCTCCTTTATTTCAGAAACTGATTCTTCCAGTTTTTCCACTCTGCCCGTCAATTCCTGATATCTTGAATCATCACCCATTTTACTGGGATCATCTGAATCCCCACTAGCAGTGGTTATATCAATGTGTGACTTAGGAACAGAGTCCCAAAAATCACCCATTGATGCCCCTTGTTCTTGGTACTGGGGACTTCTCTCTTCAGCACTCGATAAACCTTTGATGGTACCAGTGGTTAGATCTAAATCACTGGTGGTCACCGAAGTTGCTATTGAAGAAATTGCCTTCAAGGGAGTCTTACTTATGAAACAACTGTCCAACTGGGGATCTGTTGATCCACCAGTTGTAGTTGCTGCTCCACTTGAACTACTGACAGGAGTTACTTGTAACTCCTGCAGTGTAACCTCCTCATCTGTTGCTGGGATAGCAGAGGTATAAGCATCAGACCCAGTCACTTGTGGATGTATACTCTCAGTGATAGGTGATAAAGAGGAACTGGTTTGTGTCTGTGCAATAGCAGCTGCATGCAACAGAGGTAGCATGGATTGTGGCATTATTATTGGTGAGGGGATGGGGGTTGAAAGAGACATGTCCTTGGGATCAGGACTGAGGAAGATGGATCCGAGTGGATTCAGAGCTTCATATTGTGGTGTCCCTGTGCTTACAACCTGATCCTTTTGTGAGGATGCAGGAGGAGTTTCGGTTATGGGTTGAGATCTTTCTTCCAGCTGCTGTGAGGAAGTAGCAGCAGTGGTTTGTGGTGACTTTTGTGTTGTCACAGGCATTTCCTCTGGGATCTCATCTTCCAGAGTTGCCTTTGTTTTGGGATTGGTGGGTTTTCTGGATGTTTTCTTTTTGGTCTTTTTAGTGGTGGCAGGTGTGGGTTTCAAAGCAGTGGGAGTGCTGCTATGATCACCTGGAGCAGTGGGCTCAGCAGCTGATACCTGAGGAGCAGTTGTAACCGCTAAAGTCTGCTCAGGTACCCCTGCTTTTGTTTTTATTTGTGCCATCATCCTTGAAAATGTTTCTTTTGTTATGCTTTTTATTTGACAATGAACACCTTGTTTGAGCAAATTTACATTTTTCTTTTCAAATTTTTGTTCAAAATAATAACTCAAAAATCTTGGAAAAAGTAAAAATGCTTTACTTTCAACGTTTTTCACCATGTCATTGAAAATCTCCTAGGAGTAGTTATAGTCTTTATTATTCAAAATAGCGTAACCCAGGCTTTGAATTTTCAATGGTATTTCGTTGAAAGATGTTGTTTTATTTGAAACACACATCAAGAGTGTGTGAAATAAAAACCTGGGTGCAGATGGAAAATAACCCTTTTGTAAGGTATCTACCTTTGGTTCTTCTGCATAACCCCTTTTCAGAAAATCAGCTTTTAACTTGTTTTTGTCAAAAGAGGTTTTACCGTTCTGATCGTCGAGTATGAAGACTTCTGATATCGATTTTGGTGTGATTTTGATCGCTTTTCCCTGTATCGAGGAGTTAATGGCTACGACTTTTCCGTCTTGTTTTTCAAGCGACGCCTTTTTCCAAAACTCTCTCTGGGTTTGCAGATAGATAGGAGCATTTGCTGTCAACAAAGTTTTGTACTTTGATGCAGATAATGCATCAATGACGGTGTCAAAGGTGTGATTATCAGTAGGTTTTGTGAGTAAACCCAGATAATTGTGAGATTGTTTGAATGGTATTTCGATGGGTTCTTCGGCCGTTTGAGCGACCTCTTTTGGAGATGATGGTGATTTAGGTTTTGGTGTTGATTTTGACTTTGATTTTGTCATTTTTGCGGAGAAGAATGAAGGAGGATTTTGGAGATTTTGAGAAGAAGGGTTGGAAACTGCTATGAGAAGAGAATTTTGGAATTCAATTCGACAGTGTAAAACCCTGTTTGGGGTTTAGGGCAGGTTTTATTTAAAAAAGTGATTGCTGATGTGGCAGCGGTTATTAAGATCTGAGGGCTAAAAACTGACCACGTGTCAAACACTGATGAAACGGATGAAGTATGGAGAACAGTTGTTTTAAGAACCACTGACGTATCAAGCATCAGTGATTACAACGGTAAAAATCTTGGGCAGTGGATGATTTTTACTATCAGTAGATAGCATATCAGTGGATAAGACACTGATTTTGAGCATCAGTGCTTACAATAAAATGAAGAATCAGTGGTTAACTTTCAGCAGTGGACAGTGTTTAGAGATCAGGCATTTGAACAAAACAGTGGTTAGGGTAAATGGTAAATATCTAAAAGACAGATGTTTCAGCAATAGTTTTGAGGATTTTCATTCAAGGTTTTGCCACATGTCAGTTTTGAAAGACAGTGGTTTAGTACCCCAGATGATGAAAACTTTTTGCTAAGGCAACTCATTTTCGTTTAATATTCAATTAAAACATGAGTACCCTAGTAATTTAAGCACAGTTTGAAATCAATTTTTGATGAAAATTTTGGAGCAAGCCTGAGTATGACATGATCATGACATATGTACCATTTCCTTTTGACCCATTTATGAGGACACAGATACCACCAAAACTAAGGTCTTACATCCTGACAGGAGCTGAAACTATTGCCAACAAAAACAAGCAAGAGTTCCAAATATATTATTCCAAAAAAAATGAATAATATATCCTGGTTATTTAAGAAAATCCTTTGAAAAAAATGGTTAAAGGATTTTCTGAGAACAGTATCAAAAAGGATCTGGTGTATATTCAATAGAAAACATAATCATATCATTCTCAAGTTTTATGAAAATGGTCAGTGGTTTGACAGCAGTGGTAGGAAACTTTTGGAATACATTTTGACCACTGTTTTGGTACCATTTTCTTTGTCAGTTGATTGCAAACATGAGGACACATAGATAAACTTTTAACATTTGTCTAGTCCTCTTCGGAGTTCATTCACTGGAATCAAAACCTTTCCCTGAACAGATGAATGCACATCGTTGCTTAATGACCATTATTACCCCAAACTTTGACTCTTAAGTGTTTTACGTTTATACTCTTTTCTTTTGACTTCAAAAATTTTGAGATAAACACACTTTTGAGTTTTTGGTGATTTTTAGTCCAAAATCATTTTGCAGTAATGTTTTGAGAGACTTGGTCATGTTTTCACAGGTTTTTCACCCAATCTCACACTACATATGATACGGACTTTGTTGACCCCTGTTTTTCTTAGTGTATTTAGACAGAGTTGATTTGTTCCTTTTGAGGATCTCAACCTGTTTTTCTACACATAAGATCTAAATAACTAAAGTCTTAATTACCTCTTTATAGAAAATCAAAACACTAATGTCTTATGAATCATAGGTTTTGTTAATCTGAGGATCATACTTTAGTATTTAATGAAAACATCACAAATATCAAAACAACAGTTGAAATCAATATTTGAAAAATATAGAACAATCCCATAATTTAACAGATATGTTTACAGATCTGAAAACTATGAGTGACTTTTGCATGATATCACTTGTTGTGTGAAATTTGTGTGTCATATGACATCTTGGTTGATTTACAGAGTTTTTGAATAACCATTTTGATCATGATTTTATTCGTTACTCTGTTTTTCAACTGAATACAACCAACTTTAGTATCAATGAATTTTGAGCTGAACTGTTATGTCAAATTGATTGTTAGATCGAATTTGACTGTCCAGGCTCTGATACTGTGACAACTCGAAATTTAGAACCTTTCGTTATATCTCGATGTACTTGCTTGAACGTGCGACTAGTTAACTCGTGTGACTAATGATAAGTGAACCTTTCATACGATTACGTGTTGTGTTTAACTGTGTGCGTATATGTATGCTTGTATGTATAGTATGTGTGTATTAGTATGAACCGCGACACAAGGACCCAACTCGAGACCATGTGGTCTCGAGTGAACAATGAAACAATGGGCCGGATGGGCCATACACCTCATTTAACCCAACCGAGAGCCCATTAGGGTGCATTACTTGGAGCGGATATATAAACTTGATGGATAGCCATGTTACCATTTTCTTTGGATAACACACACACTCTCCTACTCCCTCTCACTAAAACCCTAGACACCAAACATCACATTTCTCCTCCTTCTTCTCGGATCAAACCGGTGACATTAGGGGCTCTCGGATCGACACACACACACCTGTTTGGAAGCTTCATACTCACCTTTGAAACTCATCAACCGGTTAGTGTTTATGATGCTTGTTGATTAGTGTTTATGATGTTTGATGTTATGAATGATATGATTTAAATAGCGTAGTGGTATGATTGATGATATTTTGTGAATCGGTTGTGTGTAATGTTGATAATCGGCTAACATGCTTTGATTTCGAATATGTGGCATAATGAACTCATGATGTCTTGTGTCTAAATGTGATTTAAACTATGGTTGTTGATGTTCATATAATCGGATCGTATACTCTTGTGTTAAGAACCGAAAGCTCACTATTAGGGTGATTTATTGTGTTGATATCATAGATGTTGATAAGTTGTTCATGATTTTTGTTTGATTTAGGTTCATATGAATGATGATGAACTACTTGAATATTTGAAGAACATGATGAATATGATATGAATGTGCTATGAACATTTGAAAATACTTGTTTGATCCATTTTAGTAAAATGTTAGACAAGGGAACATGTTTATGAAATGCCATTGGATAGTACATTATCTCATGAAATTGTAATTCTATTGGTTTAGTACATATGTCAGGAAATCAGCAGATGTCCAGCCGAGACCTTCGGTCTCAACTCGAGACCACCATATGTCAACTCGAGATCACGGTTTCGACACAAGGTTGCGAGTCGAGAACCTCTAGTCTCGACTCGAGACCATGCTTCATCAGCACAAACATCATGACTCGAGACTATGGTTACGAGTCCGGTTGCGACTCGAAACCAGAACGTACATGACCCGAGACCCCCACGTTTGCGACTCGAAGAACACATGAGCACAACTCGAGACCGCACAGTCTCGAGTAGAGACCGTACAGTCTCGACTCGAGACCACACACTTGTGCACGCGAAATTGGACTTGCATGATTATGGGCTTAAGTAATTGGGCCGGACTCTTGGGCCTGATGCATAGATCTTGTACGTTCCTGATTGAACGTGAATGTTAATAGACTGCCATGGATGATTCTTGGATGCAATGTGCTAGAAACATACGTGTACTACTTGAATACGAACCTGATTGTACGGTACAACTATGATAGGACGTGAGTGACCACAATATTGCTTGCTTGACTTTTCTGTGTATCTGCCGAGCAAACCAAGGTGAGTTCACACCCTCTACAAAGCATGGGATTCCCAGGGGTCGGGAATTGGGGTTAAGGAACATGGGTTCCTCGTCCTCCTTGGGTAGGACAGCAATGGTTCAGGAATGTAATTCCTCGTCCTCACGGACAGATAACTCGTACTAGACCAAAACTCTATCACGAAGTCCCTCATTTTTATATCGACTTAATCGCCGGGCCAATGGCGAGCGGGTCATTAGTTAGATAGCGCTATTTAGGTCTGACAAACCTCACACCGTGCCGCAGAGGACGGGCATGAACTAATGGATCTGGGGCACGTCAATGATGATAGACATTGATAGTTTCAGGGCACATAAACATGACTACAGTCAGCAGTCGATATGGTAACGAGTCTAGTGGATACATGGGGTAGCCCCCACGGCCGAAATGCCAGATAACTAACACGGGGTAGCCCCCACGGCTGGATAGCCAGAGTAACCGGGAATAAACAAGTCACGTTTTTAACTATGGGGTAACCCCCACGGCAGGATTGCCAGATAAAGGAAACTGTTTTCGAAACAACTTAAAACGAATACCCAACCGTGAACTCACTCAACTTGTTGTTGACTCGTTACTACATGCTTTGCAGGTCCTTAGGTTCTTAGCTGGAGCTTGCATGGAGGAGGATCGTTGTGGGACATGGACGGCTGTGTGCCATGTTAAACTTTGAAACAATTAAACTTATGCCTTGTTTTTAAGACTTATGCTTCCGCCTGCAACGTAACTATGTTTTGTTTGAACACCAATTGTATTGGTTGGATTTTTATAACTACTTATATGCTTGTTCAGTATAATTGGTGGCTGGATCCTGGTCAGTCACGCCTCCAAGCGGTGGTATTCCGCAGGTGGATTTTGGGGGTGTGACAGATTGGTATCAGAGCCATTGGTTATAGTGAACTTGGTTTTAATAAAGGGGAAAACGATTTTGTTAAAACCAGACTATAACCTGTACAGTGCTCGACGGTCCACAACGACGCTTCACTCCACATGCAAGGCTCGACATTCTAGGTGATATGATTTGTGTATATATTGCCTACTTGTTAGTTACATAGTACATTGCTTATGGTATGCTGGGTTAGAATAACTTCTGTTGCTTGAACACGTGCGTGCTTACTCTATTTTAACGTCGTACTTTCGCGAACCCCTCTCACTCACGTTCTTCTTGATATGAAGATCATGTCTGGACGCGTTAACCTGACACAAGCCCAGTTGACGGCTCTGATCAACGAACGAGTTGCCGCAGCACTTGCAGCTGCACACGCAGGAGGTATATCCTGCAGTCCGAACTCATTCTAGGATCTTTAGGATTCCACTCTCGTGAACCAACCTTTGTGTTAAACTCTGTCTTTTCTTTCACCTACGATAGGTCAGCATGTTCAGCCACCCGTGTGCACTTTTAAGACTTTCATGGACTGCCGACCAACTACTTTTAGTGGCACTGAAGGAGCAGTAGGTCTCCTACACTGGTTTGAGAAGCTAGAATCTGTGTTCGAAATGTGCGAATGCCCTGAGGCGCGCAGGGTGAAGTATGCTACTGGTACTCTCGAGGGTTTAGCCCTCACATGGTGGAACGCTCAGGTTCAGATGCTGGGGTTGGTTGCTGCTAACGCCACCCCATGGGAGAATTTTAAGGAAATGATCAAGGAAGAATACTGCAGTCGTGATGAGATTCACAAACTGGAAGTGGAGTTCTTCAACCTCAAGATGACGGGGTCCGAAATTGAAGCTTATGTGAAAAGGTCGAACGAACTGGCAATTCTGTGCCCTACTATGGTGGATCCTCCCATCAAACGCATCGAACTATTTCTTCAGGGCTTAGTGCCGGAAATCCAAAGTCATGTGACTTCAGCGAACCTCGCCACCTACCAACAAACTGTTCAGTTGGCTCACCGTCTCACGGACCAGGCGGTGGAGGAGAACAAGTTACCAAAACGCATAGGTGCTGCAACTACTTCTGGTACCTCTAGTGACAACAAACGGAAATGGGATGGAACTTCAAGTAAGGGTTCGACTTCTGTTCAGTCCCAGTCTCAGCAGAGAAAGACTGATGACTACAAGAGCCCTAATCAGCAATCGTCTGGTGGTCAAGGCCATGGTGGGTACAAAGGAAATCACCCCAAATGCAATCGCTGCAGCCTGCACCACAGCGGGCTATGCACCAGGGGCAACTGTCATCGGTGCAACAAGCCTGGTCACGCTGCAAAGGATTGCAGGAGCTTATACCCCGCCAATCAGAATCGTCATCAAGCTCAACAGAACCAGCGCCAGCAGCAGCAGCAAGGTGACAACAAAGGGTGCTTTCAGTGTGGAGCTGAGGGCCACTTCAAGAGAGACTGTCCCCAACTGAACAGGAACCAGAACAACAACAACAACAATAACAACAATCAGGGGAATGGTAACAATGGGAACAACAACAATGGCGCCAGGGGGCGGGCGTTCGTGATCGGCCAAGGCGAAGCAAGGAATGACCCCAATGTTGTGGCGGGTAAGTTCCTTCTCGACGACTTTTATGTTTCAGTTTTGTTTGATTCGGGTGCCGATACTAGCTACATGTCACTAGAAGTTAGTCGAATGCTTAAGCGTATTCCAACACCTTTGAACAACAAGCACACCGTAGAGCTAGCAAATGGTAAGAGTTTAGAAGCCACACACGTAGTCAAGGGTTGTAAACTCATTCTCGCTGACCAGACCTTCTCTATCGACCTTATTCCTATCGTCTTGGGTAGTTTCGACGTTGTCATTGGGATGGATTGGTTATCCCAACACCGAGCAGAGATTCTTTGCAACGAGAAGATTGTCCGTATTCCAGGTTCCGGTGGTGAACCTCTCATGATTCATGGCGACAAGAGGAGTGCTGTTGAGAACGTCATTTCTCTCCTTAAGGCCCAAAAGTGCTTGAGAAAGGGCCACACTGCCATTTTGGCTCTCGTTACTGAAACCTCAGAAAAAGAGAAGAAGATAGAAGATTTTCCAGTTGTACGCGATAATCCAGAGGTATTTCCTGAGGAATTACCTGGTCTTCCGCCCCATCGCCAAGTCGAGTTTCAGATCGAACTAGCTCCTGGAGCTGCGCCCATAGCCCGTGCACCTTACCGTTTAGCCCCATCAGAGTTGAAGGAACTCTCTACGCAACTACAAGAGCTCCTGGATAAGGGTTTTATTCGTCCAAGCTCATCGCCCTGGGGGGGCTCCAGTATTATTTGTAAAGAAGAAGGACGGTACTATCAGAATGTGCATCGACTACCGGGAACTCAACAAAGTGACGGTGAAGAATCGTTATCCTCTACCGCGTATCGACGACTTGTTCGACCAGCTGCAAGGGTCGAGCTACTATTCGAAGATCGATTTGAGATCGGGTTATCACCAGCTGAGAGTCCGGGAAGAGGACGTCTCCAAAACAGCTTTCAGAACTCGATACGGGCACTATGAGTTTTTGGTCATGCCTTTTGGGATGACAAACGCACCTGCGGTTTTCATGGACTTGATGAACCGAGTGTGCAAGCCTTACCTGGACAAGTTCGTTATAGTCTTCATCGACGACATCCTAATCTATTCCAAGAGTCGGGAGGAACACGAGCAGCATCTGCGACTTATTCTAGAACTCCTTCGAACAGAACAGCTTTATGCAAAGTTCTCGAAATGCGACTTCTGGCTTCGAGAAGTCCATTTCCTAGGCCACGTGGTAAACAAGGATGGGATTCACGTTGATCCATCCAAGATAGACTCGATTAAGAACTGGCCTGCACCTCGTACACCGAAGGAAATTCGCCAATTCTTGGGTTTGGCGGGATACTACCGGAGATTCATAAAGGATTTTTCTAAGATTGCACAGCCTCTCACCTCACTAACGCAGAAGGGCGTTGTTTATCGCTGGGGAAATGCACAGGAGTTGGCATTTCAGCACCTAAAGGATAGACTTTGTAGTGCACCTATCCTTTCCTTGCCGGAAGGCACAGACGACTTTGTGGTTTACTGCGATGCATCAATTCAGGGTCTTGGTTGCGTGTTGATGCAACGAGACAAAGTTATAGCCTACGCCTCACGCCAACTTAAGGTTCACGAAAAGAACTACACTACGCACGATTTAGAGCTGGGAGCTGTTGTTTTTGCACTTAAGTTATGGCGGCATTACCTGTATGGTACCAAGTGCGCGATCTACACCGACCACAGGAGCCTCGAGCATATCTTCAAGCAGAAGGAACTGAATATGCGACAACGAAGATGGGTCGAACTACTGAATGACTACGAGTGCTCAATCAGGTATCACCCAGGCAAGGCCAATGTTGTGGCCGACGCCCTCAGTCGAAAGGACACTGCGCCTAAGCGCGTGCGAGCTTTACAACTCACAATCCACTCTAATCTCCCTTCCCAAATACGAGCTGCTCAGATAGAAGCACTGAAACCTGAAAACGTCAGGGCTGAAGCCCTACGCGGGTCCAGGCAACGCTTAGAACAAAAGGGAGACGGTGCTTACTACGTAACGGGACGCGTTTGGGTCCCACTCTATGGCAACCTACGGGAGCTTGTGATGGACGAAGCACACAAGTCTCGCTACTCGGTACACCCTGGTTCGGACAAAATGTACCACGACATCAGAACCACGTATTGGTGGCCTAGCATGAAGGCCCACATCGCAACTTATGTCAGCAAGTGTTTGACTTGTGCGAGAGTTAAGTCTGAATACCAGAAACCGTCAGGCCTACTCCAACAACCGGAGATACCTCAATGGAAATGGGAGCAAATTTCCATGGATTTTGTCACTGGCCTGCCTAGATCCCAGCGCGGGAACGATACTATTTGGGTGATCGTGGATCGACTCACAAAATCTGCACACTTCTTGGCTATCAAGGAAACGGATAAATTCTCCACTCTTGCAGAAATATACCTTAAGGAAGTTGTTTCGAGGCACGGGGTGCCCACCTCTATTATCTCGGATCGAGATGCACGCTTTACTTCAGAGTTGTGGCAAGCAATGCACAAATCCTTCGGCTCACGTTTAGATATGAGCACAGCATACCACCCTCAGACGGACGGGCAGTCCGAGCGCACTATTCAGACCTTAGAAGACATGCTTCGTGCATGTGTAATCGATTTTGGCAACCGCTGGGAGAAGCATCTGCCACTGGTGGAATTCTCGTACAATAACAGCTACCACACCAGCATTAAAGCAGCTCCATTCGAGGCATTGTACGGACGTAAATGCCGGTCACCTCTTTGCTGGGCAGAGGTGGGAGATAGTCAGATCACTGGTCCAGAACATGTGGTAGACACGACCGAACAAATTGCCCAAATACGAAAACGCATGACGGCAGCTCGCGACCGTCAGAAAGTTTACGCCGACATGGGCAGGAAACCGCTTGAGCTCCAGGTTGGGGAGCGGGTACTACTCAAAGTTTCACGCTGGAAGGGTGTGGTTCGTTTTGGTAAACGCGGCAAACTTAACCCACGATACGTTGGACCTTTCGAGGTCATTGAGAAAATAGGCAGGGTGGCCTACAGACTAAACTTACTAGCGGAACTCGGTGCAGTTCACAACGTTTTTCACGTGTCGAATCTGAAGAAGTGTCTGTCAGATGAGACCCACGCAGTTCCTCTAAAAGAACTCACTATCGACGAACAGTTACGATTCGTCGAGGAACCAGTTGAAATCATGGACCGGGATGTTAAGGTCCTCAAGAGCACTAGAATACCTCTCGTTCGAGTTCGTTGGAACTCACGTCGCGGCCCGGAGTTCACCTGGGAGCGCGAAGATCAGATGAAGCAAAAGTATCCCCAACTGTTCGCAAACAGTACACCCACTACTGAGGTCGAAGCTACGGAATTTCGGGACGAAATTCCAGATCAACGGGGGGTGGATGTGACACCCCAGGAAAACCGGGAACACCATACAACTTAACTAGCTTCCTCAGTGAGTGCCTACCAAATTTCGGGACGAAATTTCTTTCAACTTGGGGATGATGTGACAACTCGAAATTTAGAACCTTTCGTTATATCTCGATGTACTTGCTTGAACGTGCGACTAGTTAACTCGTGTGACTAATGATAAGTGAACCTTTCATACGATTACGTGTTGTGTTTAACTGTGTGCGTATATGTATGCTTGTATGTATAGTATGTGTGTATTAGTATGAACCGCGACACAAGGACCCAACTCGAGACCATGTGGTCTCGAGTGAACAATGAAACAATGGGCCGGATGGGCCATACACCTCATTTAACCCAACCGAGAGCCCATTAGGGTGCATTACTTGGAGCGGATATATAAACTTGATGGATAGCCATGTTACCATTTTCTTTGGATAACACACACACTCTCCTACTCCCTCTCACTAAAACCCTAGACACCAAACATCACATTTCTCCTCCTTCTTCTCGGATCAAACCGGTGACATTAGGGGCTCTCGGATCGACACACACACACCCGTTTGGAAGCTTCATACTCACCTTTGAAACTCATCAACCGGTTAGTGTTTATGATGCTTGTTGATTAGTGTTTATGATGTTTGATGTTATGAATGATATGATTTAAATAGCGTAGTGGTATGATTGATGATATTTTGTGAATCGGTTGTGTGTAATGTTGATAATCGGCTAACATGCTTTGATTTCGGATATGTGGCATAATGAACTCATGATGTCTTGTGTCTAAATGTGATTTAAACCATGGTTGTTGATGTTCATATAATCGGATCGTATACTCTTGTGTTAAGAACCGAAAGCTCACTATTAGGGTGATTTATTGTGTTGATATCATAGATGTTGATAAGTTGTTCATGATTTTTGTTTGATTTAGGTTCATATGAATGATGATGAACTACTTGAATATTTGAAGAACATGATGAATATGATATGAATGTGCTATGAACATTTGAAAATACTTGTTTGATCCATTTTAGTAAAATGTTAGACAAGGGAACATGTTTATGAAATGCCATTGGATAGTACATTATCTCATGAAATTGTAATTCTATTGGTTTAGTACATATGTCAGGAAATCAGCAGATGTCCAGCCGAGACCTTCGGTCTCGACTCGAGACCACCATATGTCAACTCGAGATCACGGTTTCGACACAAGGTTGCGAGTCGAGAACCTCTAGTCTCGACTCGAGACCATGCTTCATCAGCACAAACATCATGACTCGAGACTATGGTTACGAGTCCGGTTGCGACTCGAAACCAGAACGTACATGACCCGAGACCCCCACGTTTGCGACTCGAAGAACACATGAGCACAACTCGAGACCGCACAGTCTCGAGTAGAGACCGTACAGTCTCGACTCGAGACCACACACTTGTGCACGCGAAATTGGACTTGCATGATTATGGGCTTAAGTAATTGGGCCGGACTCTTGGGCCTGATGCATAGATCTTGTACGTTCCTGATTGAACGTGAATGTTAATAGACTGCCATGGATGATTCTTGGATGCAATGTGCTAGAAACATACGTGTACTACTTGAATACGAACCTGATTGTATGGTACAACTATGATAGGACGTGAGTGACCACAATATTGCTTGCTTGACTTTTCTGTGTATCTGCCGAGCAAACCAAGGTGAGTTCACACCCTCTACAAAGCATGGGATTCCCAGGGGTCGGGAATTGGGGTTAAGGAACATGGGTTCCTCGTCCTCCTTGGGTAGGACAGCAATGGTTCAGGAATGTAATTCCTCGTCCTCACGGACAGATAACTCGTACTAGACCAAAACTCTATCACGAAGTCCCTCATTTTTATATCGACTTAATCGCCGGGCCAATGGCGAGCGGGTCATTAGTTAGATAGCGCTATTTAGGTCTGACAAACCTCACACCGTGCCGCAGAGGACAGGCGTGAACTAATGGATCTGGGGCACGTCAATGATGATAGACATTGACAGTTTCAGGGCACATAAACATGACTACAGTCAGCAGTCGATATGGTAACGAGTCTAGTGGATACATGGGGTAGCCCCCACGGCCGAAATGCCAGATAACTAACACGGGGTAGCCCCCACGGCTGGATAGCCAGAGTAACCGGGAATAAACAAGTCACGTTTTTAACTATGGGGTAACCCCCACGGCAGGATTGCCAGATAAAGGAAACTGTTTTCGAAACAACTTAAAACGAATACCCAACCGTGAACTCACTCAACTTGTTGTTGACTCGTTACTACATGCTTTGCAGGTCCTTAGGTTCTTAGCTGGAGCTTGCATGGAGGAGGATCGTTGTGGGACATGGACGGCTGTGTGCCATGTTAAACTTTGAAACAATTAAACTTATGCCTTGTTTTTAAGACTTATGCTTCCGCCTGCAACGTAACTATGTTTTGTTTGAACACCAATTGTATTGGTTGGATTTTTATAACTACTTATATGCTTGTTCAGTATGATTGGTGGCTGGATCCTGGTCAGTCACGCCTCCAAGCGGTGGTATTCCGCAGGTGGATTTTGGGGGTGTGACAGATACCAATTGTTAGGATCGGAGGCTCTCATGATAGTGTTTGTTTGTTTACAATGAATGATCAAAGTTCATGAAAACATGTTTGGTGCAGCGGAAATGAAAATAAACTTTGTAAACACAATCAAAGGAGAAAATAGTTTGATAAACAATTGCTTCACATAGAGTTAAAAGATTACAAATCAAAGCAAAAGATTACAGTCATGCTTACAAACTAAACTCCCCCTCAGCCTGATGCCCCAAGGTTGGTTGCACACAAGATGAAAGGATTAGACATGAGGAGAAGAACCCACTCAGTCAATCAAATGTAACAGTACAGGGTACTGTTACATTTATAGGCAAACCAAACCACTGAGGTATCTCAGCTGACGTCACCATGAAAGCGACGTCTAACAGCCTAACAACCTGTATCTATTGTCCTTACACAAACACTGCTAACTTAACCACTGACCATACATAAGACAAACAATTTACTAAACAGCTGCTCTCCCTTTATGTCAGTGCTTTCCTCAAGGTTGATCAGTCCTTGACTGGGCAGTGCTTTAACATCAGTAGATATGACCAGCAGTTGTTGAGTACTTCAGGATTTTCATCAGCAGTTGAAAGGACAGCAGCAGTTGAATATGAGCAGCAGATAGAGACCATCAGACGTTATAAACCACTTTCAAGGGGAGAGCAAAGTGTAAACTGCTGCTTATTGTGAATCCTCTGTTGTGACCTGGTTTTGGCTTTACATTATCTGTTCCTCTGGTAGGGTTCAATCCCAACAGAATCGTCGAGCGAAAAGACTTGACAACCTCCTAGAAGCAGCTTTTCTTGCCACCAGACCTTTCTCCATCAATTAGGAATCTGATGCCGTCACTAAACACTTTCCTTAAATTGTAGCCATTTGTTGAGTGTTTTTGTTTGGTGTCTAATCCGCATATATATCACAATTGCCCTTGATTTTCTTGACTATATATCTCTTAAATATCAACATATACACGTGTGACTTAGTTTACGAAGATTTTTCAATGCCGAGAACCTCGATCAGAGAGTAAAAAAGGCTTAAGGTTCACAATGGTGTAAAATTAAAATGGGATATACCGGGCTAGGATTCGAGTTATAGGAACAAGGTCCAAACCAACCACCCAAGAATGGAATCGTCGAGCGAAAACACTTGACAACCTCCTAGAAGCAGCTTTTCTTGCCACCAGACCTTTCTCCATCAATTAGGAATCTGATGCCGTCACTAAACACATTCCTTATATTGTAGTCATTTGTTAAGTGTTTTTTTTGGTGTCTAATCCGCATATATATCACCATTGCCCTTAATTTTCTTGACTGTATATCTCTTAAATGTCAACATATACACGTGTGATTTAGTTTACGAAGATTTTTCAATGCCAAGAACCTCGATCAGAGAGTAAAAAAGGTGTAAGGTTCACAATGGTGTAAAATTAAAATGGGATATACCGGGCTAGGATTCGAGTTACAGGAACAAGGGCCAAACCAACCACCCAAGAATGGAATCGTCGAGCAAAAACACTTGACAACCTCCTAGAAGCAGCTTTTCTTACCACCAGACCTTTCTCCATCAATTAGGAATCTGATGCCGTCACTAAACACATTCCTTAAATTGTAGCCATTTGTTGAGTGTTTTTTTTTTGTGTCTAATCCGCATATATATCACCATTGCCCTTGATATTCTTGACTATATATCTCTTAAATATCAACATATACACGTGTGATTTAGGTTACGAAGATTTTTCACTGCCGAGAACCTTGATCAGAGAGTAAAAAAGGCGTAAGGTTCACAATGGTGTAAAATTAAAATGGGATATACCGGGCTAGGATTCGAGTTACAGGAACAAGGGCCAAACCAACCACCCAAGAATGGAATCGTCGAGTGAAAACACTTGACAACCTCCTAGAAGCAGCTTTTCTTACCACCGGACATTTCTCCATCAATTAGGAATTTGATGCCGTCACTAAACACATTCCTTAAATTGTAGCCATTTTTTGAGTGTTTTTTTTTTGTGTCTAATCCGCTAATATGTCACCATTGCCCTTGATTTTCTTGACTGTATATCTCTTAAATGTCAACATATACACGTGTGATTTAGTTTACGAAGATTTTTTCAATGCCGAGAACCTCGATCTGAGAGTAAAAAAGGCGTGAGGTTCACATTGGTGGAAAATTATAATGGGATATACCAGGCTAGAATTCGAGTTACAGGAACAAGGGCAATACCAACCACCCAAGAATGGAATCATCGAGCGAAAACACTTGACAACCTCCTAGAAGTAGCTTTTGTTACCACCAGACCTTTATCGATCAAATAGAAATCTGATGCCGTCACTAAACACATTCCTTAAATTGTAGCCATTTGTTGAGTGTTTTTTTTTTGTGTCTAATCCGCATATATATCACAATTGCCCTTGATTTTCTTGACTGTATATCTCTTAAATAACAAAATATACACGTGTGATTTAGTTTACGAAGATTTTTCAATGCCGATAACCTCGATCAGAGAGTAAAAAAGGCTTAAGGTTCATAATGGTGTAAAATTAAAATGGGATATACCGGGCTAGGATTCGAGTTATAGGAACAAGGGCCAAACCAACCACCCAAGAATGGAATCGTCGAGCGAAAACACTTGACAACCTCCTAGAAGCAGCTTTTCTTGCCACAAGACCTTTCTCCATCAATTAGGAATCTGATGCCGTCACTAAACACATTCCTTATATTGTAGTCATTTGTTGAGTGTTTTTGTTGGTGTCTAATCCGCATATATATCACCATTGCCCTTAATTTTCTTGACTGTATATCTCTTAAATGTCAACATATACACGTGTGATTTAGTTTACGAAGATTTTTCAATGCCGAGAACCTCGATCAGAGAGTAAAAAAGGCGTAAGGTTCACAATGGTGTAAAATTAAAATGGGATATACCGGGCTAGGATTCGAGTTACAGGAACAAGGGCCAAACCAACCACCCAAGAATGGAATCGTCGAGCGAAAACACTTGACAACCTCCTAGAAGCAGCTTTTCTTACCACCAGACCTTTCTCCATCAATTAGGAATCTGATGCCGTCACTAAACACATTCCTTAAATTCTAGCCATTTGTTGAGTGTTTTTTTTTGTGTCTAATCCGCATATATATCACCATTGCCCTTGATTTTCTTGACTGTATATCTCTTACATATCAACATATACACGTGTGATTTAGTTTTCGAATTTTTTCAATGCCGAGAACCTCGATCAGAGAGTAAAAAAGGCGTAAGGTTCACAATGGTGTAAAATTAAAATGGGATATACCGGGCTAGGATTCGAGTTCCGGGAACAAGGGCCAAACCAACCACCCAAGAATGGAATCGTCGATCGAAAACACTTGACATCGTCCTACAAGCAGCTTTTCTTGCCACCAGACCTTTCTCCATCAAATAGGAATCTGATGCCGTCACTAAACACATTCCTTAAATTGTTGCCATTTGTTGAGTGATTTTTTTGGTGTCTAATTTGTATATATATCACCATTGCCCTTGATATTCTTGACTGTATATCTCTTAAATATCAACATATACACGTGTGATTTAGGTTACGAAGATTTTTCACTGCCGAGAACCTCGATCAGAGAGTAAAAAAGGCGTAAGGTTCACAATGGTGTAAAATTAAAATGGGTATACAGGGCTAGGATTCGAGTTACAGGAACAAGGGCCAAACCAACCACGCAAGAATGGAATCGTCGAGCGAAAACACTTGACAACCTCCTAGAAGCAGCTTTTCTTACCACCAGACCTTTCTCCATCAATTAGGAATCTGATGCCGTCACTAAACACATTCCTTAAATTGTAGCCATTTGTTGAGTGTTTTTTTTGTGTCTAATCCGCATATATATCACCATTGCCCTTGATTTTCTTGAATGTATATCTCTTAAATATCAACATATACACGTGTGATTTAGGTTACGAAGATTTTTCAATGCCGAGAACCTAGATCAGAGAGTAAAAAAGGCGTAAGGTTCACAATGGTGTAAAATTAAAATGGGATATACCGGGCTAGGATTCGAGTTACAGGAACAAGGGCCAAACCAACCACCCAAGAATGGAATCGTCGAGCGAAAACACTTGACAACCTCCTAGAAGCAGCTTTTCATGCCACCAGACCTTTCTCCATCAATTAGGAATCTGATGCCGTCACTAAACACATTCCTTAAACTGTAGCCATTTGTTGTGTGTTTTTTTTGTGTCTAATCCGCATATATATCACCATTGCCCTTGATTTTCTTGACTGTATATCTCTTAAATGTCAACATATACACGTGTGATTTAGTTTACGAAGATTTTTCAATTCCGAGAACCTCGATCAGAGAGTGAAAAAGGCGTAAGGTTCACAATGGTGTAAAATTAAAATGGGATATACCGGGCTAGGATTCGAGTTACAGGAACAAAGGCCAAACCAACCACCCAAGAATGGAATCGTCGAGCGAAAACACTTGACAACCTCCTAGAAGCAGCTTTTCTTGCCACCAGACCTTTCTCCATCAATTAGGAATCTGATGCCGTCACTAAACACATTCCTTAAATTGTAGCCATTTGTTGAGTGTTTTTTTTGTGTCTAATCCGCATATATATCACCATTGCCCTTGATTTTCTTGAATGTATATCTCTTAAATATCAACATATACACGTGTGATTTAGGTTACGAAGATTGTTCAATGCCGAGAACCTAGATCAGAGAGTAAAAAAGGCGTAAGGTTCACAATGGTGTAAAATTAAAATGGGATATACCGGGCTAGGATTCGAGTTACAGGAACAAGGGCCAAACCAACCACCCAAGAATGGAATCATCGAGCGAAAACACTTGACAACCTCCTAGAAGCAGCTTTTCATGCCACCAGACCTTTCTCCATCAATTAGGAATCTGATGCCGTCACTAAACACATTCCTTAAACTGTAGCCATTTGTTGAGTGTTTTTTTTGTGTCTAATCCGCATATATATCACCATTGCCCTTGATTTTCTTGACTATATATCTCTTAAATGTCAACATATACACGTGTGATTTAGTTTACGAAGATTTTTCAATTCCGAGAACCTCGATCAGAGAGTGAAAAAGGCGTAAGGTTCACAATGGTGTAAAATTAAAATGGGATATACCGGGCTAGGATTCGAGTTACAGGAACAAAGGCCAAACCAACCACCCAAGAATGGAATCGTCGAGCGAAAACACTTGACAACCTCCTAGAAGCAGCTTTTCTTGCCACCAGACCTTTCTCCATCAATTAGGAATCTGATGCCGTCACTAAACACATTCCTTAAATTGTAGCCATTTGTTGAGTGTTTTTTTTGTGTCTAATCCGCATATATATCACCATTGCCCTTGATTTTCTTGAATGTATATCTCTTAAATATCAACATATACACGTGTGATTTAGGTTACGAAGATTTTTCAATGCCGAGAACCTAGATCAGAGAGTAAAAAAGGCGTAAGGTTCACAATGGTGTAAAATTAAAATGGGATATACCGGGCTAGGATTCGAGTTACAGGAACAAGGGCCAAACCAACCACCCAAGAATGGAATCGTCGAGCGAAAACACTTGACAACCTCCTAGAAGCAGCTTTTCATGCCACCAGACCTTTCTCCATCAATTAGGAATCTGATGCCGTCACTAAACACATTCCTTAAACTGTAGCCATTTGTTGAGTGATTTTTTTGGTGTCTAATTCGTATATATATCACCATTGCCCTTGATATTCTTGACTGTATATCTCTTAAATATCAACATATACACGTGTGATTTAGGTTACGAAGATTTTTCACTGCCGAGAACCTCGATCAGAGAGTAAAAAAGGCGTAAGGTTCACAATGGTGTAAAATTAAAATGGGTATACAGGGCTAGGATTCGAGTTACAGGAACAAGGGCCAAACCAACCACGCAAGAATGGAATCGTCGAGCGAAAACACTTGACAACCTCCTAGAAGCAGCTTTTCTTACCACCAGACCTTTCTCCATCAATTAGGAATCTGATGCCGTCACTAAACACATTCCTTAAATTGTAGCCATTTGTTGAGTGTTTTTTTTGTGTCTAATCCGCATATATATCACCATTGCCCTTGATTTTCTTGAATGTATATCTCTTAAATATCAACATATACACGTGTGATTTAGGTTACGAAGATTTTTCAATGCCGAGAACCTAGATCAGAGAGTAAAAAAGGCGTAAGGTTCACAATGGTGTAAAATTAAAATGGGATATACCGGGCTAGGATTCGAGTTACAGGAACAAGGGCCAAACCAACCACCCAAGAATGGAATCGTCGAGCGAAAACACTTGACAACCTCCTAGAAGCAGCTTTTCATGCCACCAGACCTTTCTTCATCAATTAGGAATCTGATGCCGTCACTAAACACATTCCTTAAACTGTAGCCATTTGTTGAGTGTTTTTTTTGTGTCTAATCCGCATATATATCACCATTGCCCTTGATTTTCTTGACTGTATATCTCTTAAATGTCAACATATACACGTGTGATTTAGTTTACGAAGATTTTTCAATTCCGAGAACCTCGATCAGAGAGTGAAAAAGGCGTAAGGTTCACAATGGTGTAAAATTAAAATGGGATATACCGGGCTAGGATTCGAGTTACAGGAACAAAGGCCAAACCAACCACCCAAGAATGGAATCGTCGAGCGAAAACACTTGACAACCTCCTAGAAGCAGCTTTTCTTGCCACCAGACCTTTCTCCATCAATTAGGAATCTGATGCCGTCACTAAACACATTCCTTAAATTGTAGCCATTTGTTGAGTGTTTTTTTTGTGTCTAATCCGCATATATATCACCATTGCCCTTGATTTTTTTGACTGTATATCTTTTAAATATCAACATATACACGTGTGATTTAGATTACGAAGATTTTTCAATGCCGAGAACCTCGATCAGAGAGTAAAAAAGGCGTAAGGTTCACAATGGTGTAAAATTAAAATGGGATATACCGAGCTAGGATTCGAGTTATAGGAACAAGGGCCAAACCAACCACCCAAGAATGGAATCGTCGAGCGAAAACACTTTACAACCTCCTAGAAGCAGCTTTTCTTGCAACCAGACCTTTCTCCATCAATTAGGAATCTGATGCCGTCACTAAACACATTCCTTAAATTGTAGCCATTTGTTGAGTGTTTTTTTTGTGTCTAATCCGCATATACATCACCATTGCCCTTGATTTTCTTGACTGTATATCTCTTAAAAATTAACAAATACACGTGTGATTTAGTTTACGAAGATTTTTCAATGCCGAGAACCTCGATCAGAGAGTAAAAAAGGCGTAAGGTTCACAATGGTTTAAATTAAAATGGGATATACCGGGCTAGGATTCGAGTTACAGGAACAAGGGCCAAACCAACCACCCAAGAATGGAATCATCGATCGAAAACACTTGACAACCTCCTAGAAGCAGCTTTTCTTGCCACCAGACCTTTCTCCATCAATTAGGAATCTGATGCCGTCACTAAACACTTTCCTTAAATTGTAGCCATTTGTTGAGTGTTTTTTTTTGTGTCTAATCCGCATATATATCACCATTGCCCTTGATTTTCTTGACTATATATCTCTTAAATATCAACATATACACGTGTGATTTTAGTTTACAAAGATTTTTCAATGCCGAGAACCACGATCAGAGAGTAAAAAAGGCGTAAGGTTTTCAATGGTGTAAAATTAAAATGGGATATACCGGGCTAGGATTCGAGTTACACGAACAAGGGCCAAACCAACCACCCAAGAATGGAATCGTCGAGCGAAAACACTTGACAACCTCCTAGAAGCAGCTTTTCTTACCACCGGACATTTCTCCATCAATTAGGATTTTGATGCCGTCACTAAACAAATTCCTTAAATTGTAGCCATTTGTTGAGTGTTTTTTTTTTTTGTGTCTAATCCGCATATATATCACAATTGCCCTTGATATTCTTGACTGTATATCTCTTAAATATCAACATATACACGTGTGATTTAGGTTACGAAGATTTTTCAATGCCGAGAACCTCGATCAGAGAGTAAAAAAGGCGTAATGTTCACAATGGTGTAAAATTAAAATGGGATATACCGGGCTAGGATTCGAGTTACAGGAACAAGGGCCAAACCAACCACCCAAGAATGGAATCGTCGAGCGAAAACACTTGACAACCTCCTAGAAGCAGCTTTTCATGCCACCAGACATTTCTCCATCAATTAGGAATCTGATGCCGTCACTAAACACATTCCTTAAACTGTAGCCATTTGTTGAGTGTTTTTTTTTGGTGTCTAATCCGCATATATATCACCATTGCCCTTGATTTTTTTGACTGTATATCTCTTAAATGTCAACATATACACGTGTGATTTAGTTTACGAAGATTTTTCAATGCCGAGAACCTCGATCAGAGAGTAAAAAAGGCGTAAGGTTCACAATGGTGTAAAATTATAATGGGATATACCGGGCTAGGATTCGAGTTACAGGAACAAAGGCCAAACCAACCACCCAAGAATGGAATCGTCGAGCGAAAACACTTGACAACCTCCTAGAAGCAGCTTTTCTTGCCACCAGACCTTTCTCCATCAATTAGGAATCTGATGCCGTCACTAAACACATTCCTTAAATTGTAGTCATTTGTTGAGTGTTTTTTTTTTGTGTCTAATCCACATATATATCACCATTGCCCTTGATTTTCTTGACTGTATATCTCTTAAATATCAACATATACACGTGTGATTTAGATTGCGAAGATTTTTCAATGCCGAGAACCTCGATCAGAGAGTAAAAAAGGCGTAAGGTTCACAATGGTGTAAAATTAAAATGGGATATACCGGGCTAGGATTCGAGTTATAGGAACAAGGGCCAAACCAACCACCCAAGAATGGAATCGTCGAGCGAAAACACTTTACAACCTCCTAGAAGCAGCTTTTCTTGCCACTAGACCTTTCTCCATCAATTAGGAATCTGATGCCGTCACTAAACACTTTCCTTAAATTGTAGCCATTTGTTGAGTGTTTTTTTTTGTGTCTAATCCGCATATATATCACCATTGCCCTTGATTTTCTTGACTATATATCTCTTAAATATCAACATATACACGTGTGATTTTAGTTTACAAAGATTTTTCAATGCCGAGAACCACGATCAGAGAGTAAAAAAGGCGTAAGGTTTTCAATGGTGTAAAATTAAAATGGGATATACCGGGCTAGGATTCGAGTTACACGAACAAGGGCCAAACCAACCACCCAAGAATGGAATCGTCGAGCGAAAACACTTGACAACCTCCTAGAAGCAGCTTTTCTTACCACCGGACATTTCTCCATCAATTAGGATTTTGATGCCGTCACTAAACAAATTCCTTAAATTGTAGCCATTTGTTGAGTGTTTTTTTTTTTTTGTGTCTAATCCGCATATATATCACAATTGCCCTTGATATTCTTGACTGTATATCTCTTAAATATCAACATATACACGTGTGATTTAGGTTACGAAGATTTTTCAATGCCGAGAACCTCGATCAGAGAGTAAAAAAGGCGTAATGTTCACAATGGTGTAAAATTAAAATGGGATATACCGGGCTAGGATTCGAGTTACAGGAACAAGGGCCAAACCAACCACCCAAGAATGGAATCGTCGAGCGAAAACACTTGACAACCTCCTAGAAGCAGCTTTTCATGCCACCAGACATTTCTCCATCAATTAGGAATCTGATGCCGTCACTAAACACATTCCTTAAACTGTAGCCATTTGTTGAGTGTTTTTTTTTGGTGTCTAATCCGCATATATATCACCATTGCCCTTGATTTTTTTGACTGTATATCTCTTAAATGTCAACATATACACGTGTGATTTAGTTTACGAAGATTTTTCAATGCTGAGAACCTCGATCAGAGAGTAAAAAGGGCGTAAGGTTCACAATGGTGTAAAATTAAAATGGGATATACCGGGCTAGGATTCGAGTTACAGGAACAAAGGCCAAACCAACCACCCAAGAATGGAATCGTCGAGCGAAAACACTTGACAACCTCCTAGAAGCAGCTTTTCTTGCCACCAGACATTTCTCCATCAATTAGGAATCTGATGCCGTCACTAAACACATTCCTTAAATTGTAGTCATTTGTTGAGTGTTTTTTTTTTGTGTCTAATCCACATATATATCACCATTGCCCTTGATTTTCTTGACTGTATATCTCTTAAATATCAACATATACACGTGTGATTTAGATTGCGAAGATTTTTCAATGCCGAGAACCTCGATCAGAGAGTAAAAAAGGCGTATGGTTCACAATGGTGTAAAATTAAAATGGGATATACCGGGCTAGGATTCGAGTTATAGGAACAAGGGCCAAACCAACCACCCAAGAATGGAATCGTCGAGCGAAAACACTTTACAACCTCCTAGAAGCAGCTTTTCTTGCCACCAGACCTTTCTCCATCAATTAGGAATTTGATGCCGTCACTGAACACATTCCTTAAATTGTAGCCATTTGTTGAGTGTTTTTTTTTTTGTGTCTAATCCGCATATACATCACCATTGCCCATGATTTTCTTGACTGTATATCTCTTAAAAATCAACATATACACGTGTGATTTAGTTTACGAAGATTTTTCAATGCCGAGAACCTCGATCAGAGAGTAAAAAAGGCGTAAGGTTCACAATGGTGTAAAATTAAAATGAGATATACCGGGCTAGGATTCGAGTAACAGGAACAAGGGCCAAACCAACCACCCAAAAATGGAATCATCGATCGAAAACACTTGACAACGTCCTAGAAGCAGGTTTTCTTGCCACCAGAACTTTCTCCATTAATTAGGAATCTGATGCCGTCACTAAACACATTCATAAATTGTAGCCATTTGTTGAGTGTTTTTTTTTTGTGTCTAATCCGCATATATATCACCATTGCCCTTGATTTTCTTGACCGTATATCTCTTAAATATCAACATATACACGTGTGATTTAGTTTACGAAGATTTTTCAATGCCGAGAACCTCGATCAGAGAGTAAAAAAGGCGTAAGGTTCACAATGTTGTAAAATTAAAATGGGATATACCGGGCTAGGATTCGAGTTACAGGAACAAGGGCCAAACCAACCACCGAAAAATGGAATCGTCGAGCGAAAACACTTGACAAGCTCCTAGAAGCAGCTTTTCTTGCCACCAGACCTTTCTCCATCAATTAAGAATCTGATACCGTCACTAAACACATTCATAAATTGTAGCCATTTGTTGAGTGTTTTTTTTTTGTGTCTAATCCGCATATATATCAACATTGCCCTTGATTTTCTTGACTATATATCTCTTAAATATCAACATATACACGTGTGATTTTAGTTTACGAAGATTTTTCAATGCCGAGAACCACGATCAGAGAGTAAAAAAGGCGTAAGGTTCACAATGCTGTAAAATTAAAATGGGATATACCGGGCTAGGATTCGAGTTACAGGAACAAGGGCCAAACCAACCACCCAAGAATGGAATCGTCGAGCGAAAACACTTGACAACCTCCTAGAAGCAGCTTTTCTTACCACCGGACATTTCTCTATCAATTAGGAATTTGATGCCGTCACTAAACACATTCCTTAAATTGTAGCCATTTGTTGAGTGTTTTTTTTTGTGTCTAATCCGCATATATATCACAATTGCCCTTGATATTCTTGACTGTATATCTCTTAAATATCAACATATACACGTGTGATTTAGGTTACGAAGATTTTTCAATGCCGAGAACCTCGATCAGAGAGTAAAAAAGGCGTAATGTTCACAATGGTGTAAAATTAAAATGGGATATACCGGGATAGGATTCGAGTTACAGGAACAAGGGCAAACCAACCACCCAAGAATGGAATCGTCGAGCGAAAACACTTGACAACCTCCTAGAAGCAGCTTTTCATGCCACCAGACATTTCTCCATCAATTAGGAATCTGATGCCGTCACTAAACACATTCCTTAAACTGTAGCCATTTGTTGAGTGTTTTTTTTTGGTGTCTAATCCGCATATATATCACCATTGCCCTTGATTTTTTTGATTGTATATCTCTTAAATGTCAACATATACACGTGTGATTTAGTTTACGAAGATTTTTCAATGCCGAGAACCTCGATCAGAGAGTAAAAAAGGCGTAAGGTTCACAATGGTGTAAAATTAAAATGGGATATACCGGGCTAGGATTCGAGTTACAGGAACAAAGGCCAAACCAACCACCCAAGAATGGAATCGTCGAGCGAAAACACTTGACAACCACCTAGAAGCAGCTTTTCTTGCCACCAGACCTTTCTCCATCAATTAGGAATCTGATGCCGTCACTAAACACATTCCTTAAATTGTAGTCATTTGTTGAGTGTTTTTTTTTTGTGTCTAATCCACATATATATCACCATTGCCCTTGATTTTCTTGACTGTATATCTCTTAAATATCAACATATACACGTGTGATTTAGATTGCGAAGATTTTTCAATGCCGAGAACCTCGATCAGAGAGTAAAAAAGGCGTAAGGTTCACAATGGTGTAAAATTAAAATGGGATATACCGGGCTAGGATTCGAGTTACAGGAACAAGGGCCAAACCAACCACCCAACAATGGAATCGTCGAGCGAAAACACTTTACAACCTCCTAGAAGCAGCTTTTCTTGCCACCAGACCTTTCTCCATCAATTAGGAATTTGATGCCGTCACTGAACACATTCCTTAAATTGTAGCCATTTGTTGAGTGTTTTTTTTTTTGTGTCTAATCCGCATATACATCACCATTGCCCTTGATTTTCTTGACTGTATATCTCTTAAAAATCAACATATACACGTGTGATTTAGTTTACGAAGATTTTTCAATGCCGAGAACCTCGATCAGAGAGTAAAAAAGGCGTAAGGTTCACAATGGTGTAAAATTAAAATGAGATATACCGGTCTAGGATTCGAGTAACAGGAACAAGGGCCAAACCAACCACCCAAGAATGGAATCATCGATCGAAAACACTTGACAACGTCCTAGAAGCAGGTTTTCTTGCCACCAGAACTTTCTCCATCAATTAGGAATCTGATGCCGTCACTAAACACATTCATAAATTGTAGCCATTTGTTGAGTGTTTTTTTTTTGTGTCTAATCTGCATATATATCACCATTGCCCTTGATTTTCTTGACTGTATATCTCTTAAATATCAACATATACACGTGTGATTTAGTTTACGAAGATTTTTCAATGCCGAGAACCTCGATCAGAGAGTAAAAAAGGCGTAAGGTTCACAATGTTGTAAAATTAAAATGGGATATACCGGGCTAGGATTCGAGTTACAGGAACAAGGGCCAAACCAACCACCGAAAAAATGGAATCGTCGAGCGAAAACACTTGACAAGCTCCTAGAAGCAGCTTTTCTTGCCACCAGACCTTTCTCCATCAATTAAGAATCTGATACCGTCACTAAACACATTCATAAATTGTAGCCATTTGTTGAGTGTTTTTTTTTTGTGTCTAATCCGCATATATATCAACATTGCCCTTGATTTTCTTGACTATATATCTCTTAAATATCAACATATACACGTGTGATTTTAGTTTACGAAGATTTTTCAATGCCGAGAACCACGATCAGAGAGTAAAAAAGGCGTAAGGTTCACAATGCTGTAAAATTAAAATGGGATATACCGGGCTAGGATTCGAGTTACAGGAACAAGGGCCAAACCAACCACCCAAGAATGGAATCGTCGAGCGAAAACACTTGACAACCTCCTAGAAGCAGCTTTTCTTACCACCGGACATTTCTCTATCAATAAGGAATTTGATGCCGTCACTAAACACATTCCTTAAATTGTAGCCATTTGTTGAGTGTTTTTTTTTGTGTCTAATCCGCATATATGTCACCATTTCCCTTTATTTTCTTGACCGTATATCTCTTAAATGTCAACATATACACGTGTGATTTAGTTTACGAAGATTATTTTCAATGCCGAGAACCTCGATCAGAGAGTAAAAAAGGCGTGAGGTTCACATTGGTGGAAAATTATAATGGGATATACCAGGCTAGAATTCGAGTTACATGAACAAGGGCAATACCAACCACCCAAGAATGGAATCATCGAGCGAAAACACTTGACAACCTCCTAGAAGTAGCTTGTGTTACCACCAGACCTTTCTCCATCAAATAGAAATCTGATGCCGTCACTAAACACATTCCTTAAATTGTAGCCATTTGTTGAGTGTTTTTTTTGTGTCTAATCCGCATATATATCACAATTACCCTTGATTTTCTTGACTGTATATCTCTTAAATATCAACATATACATGTGTGATTTAGTTTACGAAGATTTTTCAATGCCGAGAACCTCGATCAGAGAGTAAAAAAGGCATAAGGTTCACAATGGTGTAAAATTAAAATGGGATATACCGGGCTAGGATTCGAGTTACAGGAACAAGGGCCAAACCACCTACCCAAGAATGGAAACGTCGAGCGAAAACACTTGACAACCTCCTAGAAGCAGCTTTTCTTGCCACCAGACATTTCTCCATCAATTAGGAATCTGATGCCGTCACTAAACACATTCCTTAAATTGTAGCCGTTTGTTGAGTGTTTTTTTTTTGTGTCTAATCCGCATATATATCACCATTGCCCTTGATTTTCTTGACTGTATATCTCTTAAATGTCAAAATATACATGTGTGATTTAGTTAACAAAGATTTTTCAATGCCGAGAACCTCGATCAGAGAGTAAAAAAGGCGTAAGGTTCACAATGGTGTGAAATTAAAATGGGATATACCGGGCTAGGATTCGAGTTACAGGAACAAGGGCCAAACCAACCACCCAAGAAAGGAATCGTCGAGCGAAAACACTTGACAACCTCCTAGAAGCAGCTTTTCTTGACACCAGACCTTTTCTCCATCAATTAGGAATCTGATGCCGTCACTAAACACATTCTTTAAATTGTAGCCATTTGTTGAGTGTTTTTTTTTTTGTGTCTAATCCGCATATATATGACCACTGCCCTTGATTTTCTTGACTGTATATCTCTTAAATATCAACATATACACGTGTGATTTAGTTTACGAAGATTTTTCAATGCCGAGTACCTCGATCAGAGAGTAAAAAAGGCGTAAGGTTCACAATGGTGTAAAATTAAAATGGGATATACCGGGATAGGATTCGAGTTACAGGAACAAGGGCCAAACCAACCACCCAAGAATGGAATCGTCGAGCGAAAACACTTGACAACCTCCTAGAAGCAGCTTTTCTTGCCACCAGACCTTTCTCCATCAATTAGGAATCTGATGCCGTCACTAAACACATTCCTTAAACTGTAGCCATTTGTTGAGTGTTTTTTTTGTGTCTAATCCGCATATATATCACCATTGCCCTTGATTTTCTTGACTGTATATCTCTTAAATGTCAACATATACACGTGTGATTTAGTTTACGAAGATTTTTCAATGCCGAGAACCTCGATCAGAGAGTGAAAAAGGCGTAAGGTTCACAATGGTGTAAAATTAAAATGTGATATACCGGGCTAGGATTCGAGTTACAGGAACAAAGGCCAAACCAACCACCCAAGAATGGAATCGTCGAGCGAAAACACTTGACAACCTCCTAGAAGCAGCTTTTCTTGCCACCAGACCTTTCTCCATCAATTAGGAATCTGATGCCGTCACTAAACACATTCCTTAAATTGTAGCCATTTGTTGAGTGTTTTTTTTTTGTGTCTAATCCGCATATATATCACCATTGCCCTTGATTTTCTTGACTGTATATCTCTTAAATATCAACATATACACGTGTGATTTAGATTACGAAGATTTTTCAATGCCGAGAACCTCGATCAGAGAGTAAAAAAGGCGTAAGGTTCACAATGGTGTAAAATTAAAATGGGATATACCGAGCTAGGATTCGAGTTATAGGAACAAGGGCCAAACCAACCACCCAAGAATGGAATCGTCGAGCGAAAAAACTTTACAACCTCCTGGAAGCAGCTTTTCTTGCAACCAGACCTTTCTCCATCAATTAGGAATCTGATGCCGTCACTAAACACTTTCCTTAAATTGTAGCCATTTGTTGAGTGTTTTTTTTGTGTCTAATCCGCATATATATCACCATTGCCCTTGATTTTCTTGACTATATATCTCTTAAATATCAACATATACACGTGTGATTTTAGTTTACAAAGATTTTTCAATGCCGAGAACCACGATCAGAGAGTAAAAAAGGCGTAAGGTTTTCAATGGTGTAAAATTAAAATAGGATATATCGGGCTAGGATTCGAGTTACACGAACAAGGGCCAAACCAACCACCCAAGAATGGAATCGTCGAGCGAAAACACTTGACAACCTCCTAGAAGCAGCTTTTCTTACCACCGGACATTTCTCCATCAATTAGGAATTTGATGTCGTCACTAAACAATTTCCTTAAATTGTAGCCATTTGTTGAGTGTTTTTTTTTTGTGTCTAATCCGCATATATATCACAATTGCCCTTGATATTCTTGACTGTATATCTCTTAAATATCAACATATACACGTGTGATTTAGGTTACGAAGATTTTTCAATGCCGAGAACCTCGATCAGAGAGTAAAAAAGGCGTAATGTTCACAATGGTGTAAAATTAAAATGGGATATACCGGGCTAGGATTCGAGTTACAGGAACAAGGGCCAAACCAACCACCCAAGAATGGAATCGTCGAGCGAAAACACTTGACAACCTCCTAGAAGCAGCTTTTCATGCCACCAGACATTTCTCCATCAATTAGGAATCTGATGCCGTCACTAAACACATTCCTTAAACTGTAGCCATTTGTTGAGTGTTTTTTTTTGGTGTCTAATCCGCATATATATCACCATTGCCCTTGATTTTTTTGACTGTATATCTCTTAAATGTCAACATATACACGTGTGATTTAGTTTACGAAGATTTTTCAATGCCGAGAACCTCGATCAGAGAGTAAAAAAGGCTTAAGGTTCACAATGGTGTAAAATTAAAATGGGATATACCGGGCTAGGATTCGAGTTACAGGAACAAAGGCCAAACCAACCACCCAAGAATGGAATCGTCGAGCGAAAACACTTGACAACCTCCTAGAAGCAGCTTTTCTTGCCACCAGACCTTTCTCCATCAATTAGGAATCTGATGCCGTCACTAAACACATTCCTTAAATTGTAGTCATTTGTTGAGTGTTTTTTTTTTTTTGTGTCTAATCCACATATATATCACCATTGCCCTTGATTTTCTTGACTGTATATCTCTTAAATATCAACATATACACGTGTGATTTAGATTGCGAAGATTTTTCAATGCCGAGAACCTCGATCAGAGAGTAAAAAAGGCGTAAAGTTCACATTGGTGTAAAATTAAAATGGGATATACCGGGCTAGGATTCGAGTTATAGGAACAAGGGCCAAACCAACCACCCAAGAATGGAATCGTCGAGCGAAAACACTTTACAACCTCCTAGAAGCAGCTTTTCTTGCCACCAGACCTTTCTCCATCAATTAGGAACTTGATGCCGTCACTGAACACATTCCTTAAATTGTAGCCATTTGTTGAGTGTTTTTTTTTTGTGTCTAATCCGCATATACATCACCATTGCCCTTGATTTTCTTGACTGTATAACTCTTAAAAATCAACATATACACGTGTGATTTAGTTTACGAAGATTTTTCAATGCCGAGAACCTCGATCAGAGAGTAAAAAAGGCGTAAGGTTCACAATGGTGTAAAATTAAAATGAGATATACCGGGCTAGGATTCGAGTAACAGGAACAAGGGCCAAACCAACCACCCAAGAATGGAATCATCGATCGAAAACACTTGACAACGTCCTAGAAGCAGGTTTTCTTGCCACCAGAACTTTCTCCATCAATTAGGAATCTGATGCCGTCACTAAACACATTCATAAATTGTAGCCATTTGTTGAGTGTTTTTTTTTTGTGTCTAATCCGCATATATATCACCATTGCCCTTGATTTTCTTGACTGTATATCTCTTAAATATCAACATATACACGTGTGATTTAGTTTACGAAGATTTTTCAATGCCGAGAACCTCGATCAGAGAGTAAAAAGGGCGTAAGGTTCACAATGTTGTAAAATTAAAATGGGATATACCGGGCTAGGATTCGAGTTACAGGAACAAGGGCCAAACCAACCACCGAAAAAATGGAATCGTCGAGCGAAAACACTTGACAAGCTCCTAGAAGCAGCTTTTCTTGCCACCAGAGCTTTCTCCATCAATTAAGAATCTGATACCGTCACTAAACACATTCATAAATTGTAGCCATTTGTTGAGTGTTTTTTTTTGTGTCTAATCCGCATATATATCAACATTGCCCTTGATTTTCTTGACTATATATCTCTTAAATATCAACATATACACGTGTGATTTTAGTTTACGAAGATTTTTCAATGCCGAGAACCACGATCAGAGAGTAAAAAAGGCGTAAGGTTCACAATGCTGTAAAATTAAAATGGGATATACCGGGCTAGGATTCGAGTTACAGGAACAAAGGCCAAACCAACCACCCAAGAATGGAATCGTCGAGCGAAAACACTTGACAACCTCCTAGAAGCAGCTTTTCTTACCACCGGACATTTCTCTATCAATTAGGAATTTGATGCCGTCACTAAACACATTCCTTAAATTGTAGCCATTTGTTGAGTGTTTTTTTTTGTGTCTAATCCGCATATATGTCACCATTTCCCTTTATTTTCTTGACCGTATATCTCTTAAATGTCAACATATACACGTGTGATTTAGTTTACGAAGATTATTTTCAATGCCGAGAACCTCGATCAGAGAGTAAAAAAGGCGTGAGGTTCACATTGGTGAAAAATTATAATGGGATATAACAGGCTAGAATTCGAGTTACATGAACAAGGGCAATACCAACCACCCAAGAATGGAATCATCGAGCGAAAACACTTGACAACCTCCTAGAAGTAGCTTGTGTTACCACCAGACCTTTCTCCATCAAATAGAAATCTGATGCCGTCAGTAAACACATTCCTTAAATTGTAGCCATTTGTTGAGTGTTTTTTTTGTGTCTTATCCGCAGCAAGGTGACAACAAAGGGTGCTTTCAGTGTGGAGCTGAAGGCCACTTCAAGAGAGATTGTCCCCAGCTAAACAGGAACCAGAACAACAATAACAACAACAATCAAGGGAATGGGAACAATGGGGGCAACAATGGCAACGGGGCAAGGGGTCGTATGTTCGTTATTGGTAATGGGGAAGCAAGGAATGATCCCAATGTTGTGACGGGTAAGTTCCTTCTCGACGACTTTTACGTTACTGTCTTATTTGATTCGGGTGCTGATACTAGTTATGTGTCCCAAAAAGTTAGTCAACTGCTTAAGCGTACCCCAACACCTTTGAATCCCAAACACGATGTAGAGTTAGCTAATGGTAAGAGTTTAGAGGTCACACACGTAGTCAAAGGTTGTAATCTCGTTCTTGCTGATCACACTTTCTCAATTGACCTCCTTCCTATCACTCTGGGTAGTTTCGACGTAGTCATTGGAATGGACTGGTTATCCCAACATCAAGCCGAGATTCTTTGCAACGAAAAGATTGTCCGTATTCCGTGCCCAGGTGAGGAACCTCTTATGATTCGTGGCGACAAGAGTGGTACTGTTACGAGCATCATTTCTTCCCTTAAGGCTCAAAAGTGTTTGCGTAAGGGCCACACTGCTTTTCTGGCTCTTGTTACTGACACCTCGAAGAAAGAGAAAAAGATAGGAGACTTTCCAGTTGTACGCGATTATCCTGAGGTCTTTCCTGAGGAACTACCTGGCCTCCCGCCTCATCGCCAGGTCGAGTTTCAAATCGAGTTAGCTCCTGGAGCAGCGCCTATAGCTCGTGCACCGTATCGTTTAGCTCCATCAGAGTTGAAAGAGTTATCTACGCAATTACAAGAACTCTTAGATAAGGGTTTTATTCGTCCTAGTTCTTCGCCTTGGGGAGCTCCAGTGTTATTCGTGAAGAAGAAAGACGGCACGTTCAGAATGTGCATCGACTACCGCGAACTGAACAAGGTAACTGTGAAGAACCGCTACCCTCTTCCACGCATTGACGACTTGTTCGACCAGCTACAAGGGTCGAGTTACTATTCAAAGATCGATTTAAGATCAGGATATCACCAGCTGAGAGTCCGAGAAGAGGACGTCTCCAAAACAGGCTTCAGAACACGTTATGGCCACTATGAGTTTTTGGTCATGCCTTTTGGGATGACAAACGCACCAGCGGTCTTCATGGACTTGATGAATCGAGTGTGCAAGCCGTACCTAGACCAGTTCGTTATTGTATTCATTGACGACATCCTGATCTATTCGAAGAGTCAGGAGGAACATGAGCAACACTTACGGCTTATTTTGGAACTCCTTCGAAAGGAACAGTTGTACGCTAAGTTTTCAAAATGTGACTTCTGGCTTCGCGAAGTCCATTTCTTGGGCCACGTAGTGAACAAGGATGGGATTCACGTTGATCCATCCAAGGTGGAGTCAATCAAGAGCTGGCCTGCACCTCGTACGCCAACGGAAATTCGCCAATTCTTGGGATTGGCAGGTTACTACAGGAGATTTATCAAGGATTTTTCTAAGGTTGCTCAGCCTCTTACTTCACTAACGCAGAAGGGCGTGGTTTATCGTTGGGGAGACGCACAGGAGTTAGCGTTTCAGCACTTAAAGGATAGACTCTGTAGTGCACCTATCCTTTCATTGCCAGAGGGCACAGATGACTTCGTGGTTTACTGTGACGCATCTATTCAGGGTCTTGGTTGTGTTTTGATGCAGCGGGATAAAGTTATAGCATACGCTTCACGCCAACTCAAGGTTCATGAGAAGAACTACACTACACACGATCTAGAGCTGGGAGCGGTTGTTTTTGCACTTAAGATATGGCGACACTACTTGTATGGCACCAAGTGTGCTATCTACACTGATCACAGAAGTCTCGAGCACATCTTTAAACAGAAGGAACTTAATATGAGACAACGACGATGGGTTGAACTGCTGAACGATTACGAATGCTCGATCAGGTACCACCCGGGCAAAGCCAATGTTGTGGCTGATGCCCTCAGTCGAAAGGACACTGCGCCCAAGCGCGTACGAGCTTTACAACTTACAATACAGTCTAGCCTTCCTTCTCAAATACGAAATGCTCAGGTAGAAGCATTGAAACTAGAAAACATCAGGGCTGAAGCCCTACGCGGCTCAAGGCAACGCCTAGAACAGAAGGAAGACGACGCTTACTACGTCACGGGACGCATTTGGGTCCCACTTTACGGAAACCTACGAGAGCTTGTGATGGATGAGGCACACAAGTCTCGCTACTCAGTGCACCCTGGTTCGGACAAAATGTACCACGACATTAAAACCACATATTGGTGGCCTAGCATGAAGGCACACATAGCAACATACGTTAGCAAGTGCTTGACTTGTGCAAGAGTCAAGGCGGAATATCAGAAACCTTCAGGCCCACTTCAACAACCAGAGATACCACAATGGAAATGGGAGCAAATTTCCATGGATTTTGTTACTGGCCTGCCTAGATCACAACGTGGTAACGATACTATTTGGGTGATCGTAGATCGACTCACAAAGTCTGCTCACTTCCTGGCTATCAAAGAAACGGACAAGTTCTCCACTCTAGCAGAAGTATACCTAAAGGAAGTTGTCTCGAGGCACGGGGTGCCCACCTCTATTATCTCGGATCGAGATGCACGTTTTACATCAGAATTGTGGCAAGCAATGCACAAGTCCTTTGGCTCAAGGTTAGACATGAGCACAGCTTATCACCCGCAAACGGATGGGCAGTCGGAACGTACCATCCAGACTCTCGAAGACATGCTTAGGGCATGTGTAATTGACTTTGGCAACGGCTGGGAAAAGCATCTGCCACTTGTGGAATTTTCGTACAACAATAGCTACCACACCAGTATTAAAGCTGCTCCGTTTGAGGCATTGTACGGGCGTAAATGCCGGTCACCTCTTTGTTGGGCAGAGGTGGGGGATAGTCAGATTATTGGTCCAGAATATGTAGTTGACACAACAGAGAAAATTGCTCAGATACGACAACGAATGGCGGCAGCTCGTGAACGTCAGAAAGTCTACGCCGATAAAGATAGGAAACTACTCGAATTCCAGGTTGGGGATCGAGCGCTACTCAAAGTTTCACCCTGGAAGGGTGTGGTTCGTTTTGGGAAACGGGGCAAACTAAACCCACGATACGTTGGACCCTTCGAAGTCATTGAGAAAATAGGCAAGGTTGCCTACAGACTGAATTTACCAGTAGAACTCAGTGCAGTTCACAATGTTTTCCACGTATCAAACCTGAAGAAGTGTTTATCAGATGAGCCCCACGTAGTTCCTTTGAAGGAGCTCACGATCGACGAGAAGTTACGATTCGTCGAGGAACCTGTGGAGATCACGGACCGGGATGTGAAGGTCCTCAAACATACCAGAATACCTCTCGTTCGAGTTCGTTGGAACTCACGTCGCGGCCCAGAGTTCACATGGGAGCGCGAAGATCAGATGAAACAAAAGTATCCCCAACTGTTCGCAACTGGTACAACTACTACTGAGGCTGAAGCTACGGAATTTCGGGACGAAATTCCAGATCAACGGGGGGAGGATGTGACACCCCAGGAAAACCAGGAAAACCATGCAACTTAACTAGCTTCCTCAGTGAGTACGTGCTAAATTTCGGGACGAAATTTCTTTCAACTTGGGGATAATGTGAAAACTCGTATTTCGAACCTATCTTAGTACCTTGGTGCAATGTAAACATCATGTGATTATGTGAATAAGATGATTTAATGGAATGTTATTTTATTGAATGCTAGGTGTTATATGTTGTGTGGTATGTATGTATGTATTTTATGAACGACCCAAACGCACAACACTAACCCGATCGCACAAGCCCATTTGGGCTACACTCCTTACATCCGATCCAAGGGCGGCCCAAGGGTGGGTTCGGCCCACTCTCTCATACGCTTACACACACACCCTTAGAGAGTTTGTTAATCATTTGTTGCAAATCCCTTATCACACACAAAACCCTAGTGCTCTCTTTCTCTCCTCTCAAACTCGACGGCAACAACCTTCATCCCTCTCGAAGCTTTATCTTTCGGATCAGTTCTTACACTCTTCTTTAATCGGTTAGTGATATTTATTAATTGATGTCATGTTATGTGATTATACATATCTCATGATGATTTGTAAATAATATACGATTGATGATAAGGTAAACTGTTAGTATGATGTCTTTTAAATCGGTTCACATGGGTAAGATGAAATCGAGATGGGTAATAGGAATCGGAGGTGTGTGATGAAGTTAATCCACTATCTTGTCATGTTTCGGATTAGGTTACATGATCCGAATTGTTTTAGAATTTATACAATTGACTTAGGTTATGGCATGATGGCATGTGAAGGTGTGTTGATGTGATACATCATGCTTGTGTCTATCTATATTTGCATGTGAGGTTTAGATAGCCATCACATCTTTGTCAGCCACTATGCTTTAAATTGCATAAGGTTTCATAATGTATGCATGTAAATGGTAGGCCATACATCACGATTTCACAATAAAGTATATATATATATATTTTTAGATTTCATGATATAGTTGGTAGAGGAATGCATGGGTGTCAGTAAGCATGTTTTGTAGATCAAATTCCCATGTATTGGTTTAATCAAATAGACTTTTGAATATTGTCAGTATGCATGTTGGGCATATTAATTAGATAAGGATGATGATGAGTTGTTATGCATTTGATTGATATATTGCAACTTTGGAAACGGTTATATTAGTCAAACGAAATTGATTGAATATAGTAACAGTATTGCGTGAAAATAGGAAATCATTTAAACCAATCATACAAGGTGGTCGGTCGCACAAGACCAAACACACATGTTCAAATCGTACAAGACAACCACAGTCGCACAAGATGTTTGTATCGCACAAGCTATTGGGCTTATTCACAGGTTGGGCCGGGGTATTTAGTGGGTTATGTTAATGAGTCGCACAAGATATATTGAAATCGTACATGATGTGTTGGATCGCACAAGTTGTTTAACTGTTTATTAATTTGGGCCGTGTGTATAGTTGTGTTGGGCATTTCGGATAATGGGCCGGGTACTATTGGGCTTCAATGGGTGATCGCACAAGGTTGCTGAACTTGTGCGACCGCAATCTTTTAGATCGTACAAGTTAGGCATGTTGTGTAATTGACTGTTATTATTAAGGTGCTAACGTGTAATAATGTGTTGCCATGATCAATACGTGTTAGTGACCTGTTAACTTATGTGATATTTATGTGCTTAACTCGAACATGAACCTGACTTGTGTAATAACCATGTTAGGACGTGGTTGACCACTAGCATTTAGACGTGACCTTTCTGTGTAATCTGCCGAGCAAACCAAGGTGAGTTCACACTCTACAAAGCATGGGATTCCCAGGGGTTGGGAATGGGGTTAAGGAATATGGATTCCTCGTCCTTTCTTGGGTAGGACAGTAATGGTTCAGGAATGTAATTCCTCGTCCTCACGGACAGATAACTCGTACTAGACCAAAACTCTATCACGAAGTCCCTCCTTTTTATATCGACTTAATCGCCGGGCCAATGGCGAGCGGGTCATTAGTTAGATAGCGCTATTTAGGTCTGACAAGCCTCACACCGTGCCGCAGAGGACGGGCGTGAACTAATGGATCTGGGGCACGTCAATGCTGATAGACATTGACAGTTTCAGGGCACTTAAACATGACTTCAGTCAGTAGTCGATATGGTAACGAGTCTAGTGTAACCATGGGGTAGCCCCCACGGCAGGATTGCCAGAGTAAATGGGTTAAACAAATGGTTAAACATATTACGTTTTCAATTATGGGGTAACCCCCACGGCAGGAACGCCAGCTAAAGGAAAACTGTTTTTGGAACAACTTAAAACGAACACCCAACCGTGAACTCACTCAACTTGTTGTTGACTCGTTACTACATGGTTTGCAGGTCTATAGGTACTTAGCTGGAGCTTGCACAAGGGAGAGTCGTTGTGGGACATGGACAGCTGTGTGCCATGTTAAACATTTGGATAATTAAACTTTGGATTTGGTTTTGAACATTATGCTTCCGCTCATAACTTAACTATGCTTGTTTTGGATATTAATCGTGTTGGTTGAACTTTTACATTAAATATTTACTTGTTCAATATGATTAGTGATTTGATCCTGGTCAGTCACGCCTCCAAGCGGTGATACTCCGCAGGTGGATTTTGGGGGTGTGACAGATTGGTATCAGAGCCATTGGTTATAGAGAACTTGGTTTTAATAAAGGAAAACGTTTTTGTTAAAACCAGACTATAACCTGTACAGTGCTCTACGATCCACAACGACGCTTCACTCCACGTGCAAGGCTCGACATTCTAGGTGATATAATTTATGTTTACATTGCCTACTTGCTAGATTACGTAGAACTTTGCTCATGATATGCTTAGCTAGTATAGCTACTCTTGTTTGAACACGTGTGTGCTTACTCTCTTCTGTCATCGCACATTCGCGAACCCTTCTCACCCATGTTTCCTTGATATGAAGATCATGTCTGGACGCATCAACATGACTCAAGCCCAGTTGACGGCTCTCATTAACGAACGAGTTGCTGAGGCAGTTGCTGCCGCACAGGCAGGAGGTATACCCTGCAGTTTATAACTCATTCTAGGATCTTTCGATCCTACTCTCGTGAATCTATCCTTGTGTTAAACCTTGTCCTTTCTTATACCCACAACAGGTCAACATGCTCAGCCACCTGTTTGCACCTTCAAAACTTTCATGGACTGCCGACCCACTACTTTTAGTGGCACTGAAGGAGCAGTTGGTCTCCTCCATTGGTTTGAGAAACTAGAGTCTGTATTCGAAATGTGCGAATGCCCTGAGGCACGCAGGGTGAAATATGCTACCGGCACTCTCGAGGGTTTAGCCCTCACATGGTGGAACGCCCAGGTACAAATGCTGGGGTTGGTTGCTGCTAACGCCACCCCATGGAACAATTTCAAGGAGATGATCAAGGAAGAATACTGCAGTCGTGACGACATTCATAAGCTGGAGGTTGAGTTCTTCAACCTCAAGATGACGGGGTCGGAAATTGAGGCGTTTACTAAGAGATCGAATGAGCTTGCACTACTATGTCCTACCATGGTGGACCCTCCAATTAAGCGTATTGAACTTTACCTCAAGGGTCTGAAGCCAGAGATCCAAAGTCACGTGACATCAGCAAACCTTGCCACTTACCAGCAGGTCGTTCAGTTGGCTCACCGTCTCACTGATCAGGCGGTGGAGCAAAACAGGTTACCAAAACGCATTAGTGCTACAGCTACCTCTGAACCTTCCAGTGATAACAAACGTAAATGGGATGGGGCTTCAAGCAAAGGTTCAACTTCTGTGCAATCGCAGTCTCAACAGAGAAGGACTGACGACTATAGAAGTCCCAGTCAGCAATCGTCAGGTAGCCAAAGTCAGGGTGGATACAAGGGAAATCACCCCAAATGTAATCGTTGCAACTTGCATCATCGCGGGCCATGCACCAGGGGTAACTGTCATCGGTGCAACAAGCCAGGCCACGCGGCAAAGGACTGTAGAAGCTTATACCCAGCAAACCAGAATCGCCAGCAACAGCAAGATCAACAGAATCAACGCCAGCAACAGCAGCCGCAGGGTAACAACAAAGGGTGCTTTCAGTGTGGAGCTGAAGGCCACTTCAAGAGAGATTGTCCCCAGCTAAACAGGAACCAGAACAACAATAACAACAACAATCAAGGGAATGGGAACAATGGGGGCAACAATGGCAACGGGGCAAGGGGTCGTATGTTCGTTATTGGTAATGGGGAAGCAAGGAATGATCCCAATGTTGTGACGGGTAAGTTCCTTCTCGACGACTTTTACGTTACTGTCTTATTTGATTCGGGTGCTGATACTAGTTATGTGTCCCAAAAAGTTAGTCAACTGCTTAAGCGTACCCCAACACCTTTGAATCCCAAACACGATGTAGAGTTAGCTAATGGTAAGAGTTTAGAGGTCACACACGTAGTCAAAGGTTGTAATCTCGTTCTTGCTGATCACACTTTCTCAATTGACCTCCTTCCTATCACTCTGGGTAGTTTCGACGTAGTCATTGGAATGGACTGGTTATCCCAACATCAAGCCGAGATTCTTTGCAACGAAAAGATTGTCCGTATTCCGTGCCCAGGTGAGGAACCTCTTATGATTCGTGGCGACAAGAGTGGTACTGTTACGAGCATCATTTCTTCCCTTAAGGCTCAAAAGTGTTTGCGTAAGGGCCACACTGCTTTTCTGGCTCTTGTTACTGACACCTCGAAGAAAGAGAAAAAGATAGGAGACTTTCCAGTTGTACGCGATTATCCTGAGGTCTTTCCTGAGGAACTACCTGGCCTCCCGCCTCATCGCCAGGTCGAGTTTCAAATCGAGTTAGCTCCTGGAGCAGCGCCTATAGCTCGTGCACCGTATCGTTTAGCTCCATCAGAGTTGAAAGAGTTATCTACGCAATTACAAGAACTCTTAGATAAGGGTTTTATTCGTCCTAGTTCTTCGCCTTGGGGAGCTCCAGTGTTATTCGTGAAGAAGAAAGACGGCACGTTCAGAATGTGCATCGACTACCGCGAACTGAACAAGGTAACTGTGAAGAACCGCTACCCTCTTCCACGCATTGACGACTTGTTCGACCAGCTACAAGGGTCGAGTTACTATTCAAAGATCGATTTAAGATCAGGATATCACCAGCTGAGAGTCCGAGAAGAGGACGTCTCCAAAACAGGCTTCAGAACACGTTATGGCCACTATGAGTTTTTGGTCATGCCTTTTGGGATGACAAACGCACCAGCGGTCTTCATGGACTTGATGAATCGAGTGTGCAAGCCGTACCTAGACCAGTTCGTTATTGTATTCATTGACGACATCCTGATCTATTCGAAGAGTCAGGAGGAACATGAGCAACACTTACGGCTTATTTTGGAACTCCTTCGAAAGGAACAGTTGTACGCTAAGTTTTCAAAATGTGACTTCTGGCTTCGCGAAGTCCATTTCTTGGGCCACGTAGTGAACAAGGATGGGATTCACGTTGATCCATCCAAGGTGGAGTCAATCAAGAGCTGGCCTGCACCTCGTACGCCAACGGAAATTCGCCAATTCTTGGGATTGGCAGGTTACTACAGGAGATTTATCAAGGATTTTTCTAAGGTTGCTCAGCCTCTTACTTCACTAACGCAGAAGGGCGTGGTTTATCGTTGGGGAGACGCACAGGAGTTAGCGTTTCAGCACTTAAAGGATAGACTCTGTAGTGCACCTATCCTTTCATTGCCAGAGGGCACAGATGACTTCGTGGTTTACTGTGACGCATCTATTCAGGGTCTTGGTTGTGTTTTGATGCAGCGGGATAAAGTTATAGCATACGCTTCACGCCAACTCAAGGTTCATGAGAAGAACTACACTACACACGATCTAGAGCTGGGAGCGGTTGTTTTTGCACTTAAGATATGGCGACACTACTTGTATGGCACCAAGTGTGCTATCTACACTGATCACAGAAGTCTCGAGCACATCTTTAAACAGAAGGAACTTAATATGAGACAACGACGATGGGTTGAACTGCTGAACGATTACGAATGCTCGATCAGGTACCACCCGGGCAAAGCCAATGTTGTGGCTGATGCCCTCAGTCGAAAGGACACTGCGCCCAAGCGCGTACGAGCTTTACAACTTACAATACAGTCTAGCCTTCCTTCTCAAATACGAAATGCTCAGGTAGAAGCATTGAAACTAGAAAACATCAGGGCTGAAGCCCTACGCGGCTCAAGGCAACGCCTAGAACAGAAGGAAGACGACGCTTACTACGTCACGGGACGCATTTGGGTCCCACTTTACGGCAACCTACGAGAGCTTGTGATGGATGAGGCACACAAGTCTCGCTACTCAGTGCACCCTGGTTCGGACAAAATGTACCACGACATTAAAACCACATATTGGTGGCCTAGCATGAAGGCACACATAGCAACATACGTTAGCAAGTGCTTGACTTGTGCAAGAGTCAAGGCGGAATATCAGAAACCTTCAGGCCCACTTCAACAACCAGAGATACCACAATGGAAATGGGAGCAAATTTCCATGGATTTTGTTACTGGCCTGCCTAGATCACAACGTGGTAACGATACTATTTGGGTGATCGTAGATCGACTCACAAAGTCTGCTCACTTCCTGGCTATCAAAGAAACGGACAAGTTCTCCACTCTAGCAGAAGTATACCTAAAGGAAGTTGTCTCGAGGCACGGGGTGCCCACCTCTATTATCTCGGATCGAGATGCACGTTTTACATCAGAATTGTGGCAAGCAATGCACAAGTCCTTTGGCTCAAGGTTAGACATGAGCACAGCTTATCACCCGCAAACGGATGGGCAGTCGGAACGTACCATCCAGACTCTCGAAGACATGCTTAGGGCATGTGTAATTGACTTTGGCAACGGCTGGGAAAAGCATCTGCCACTTGTGGAATTTTCGTACAACAATAGCTACCACACCAGTATTAAAGCTGCTCCGTTTGAGGCATTGTACGGGCGTAAATGCCGGTCACCTCTTTGTTGGGCAGAGGTGGGGGATAGTCAGATTATTGGTCCAGAATATGTAGTTGACACAACAGAGAAAATTGCTCAGATACGACAACGAATGGCGGCAGCTCGTGAACGTCAGAAAGTCTACGCCGATAAAGATAGGAAACTACTCGAATTCCAGGTTGGGGATCGAGCGCTACTCAAAGTTTCACCCTGGAAGGGTGTGGTTCGTTTTGGGAAACGGGGCAAACTAAACCCACGATACGTTGGACCCTTCGAAGTCATTGAGAAAATAGGCAAGGTTGCCTACAGACTGAATTTACCAGCAGAACTCAGTGCAGTTCACAATGTTTTCCACGTATCAAACCTGAAGAAGTGTTTATCAGATGAGCCCCACGTAGTTCCTTTGAAGGAGCTCACGATCGACGAGAAGTTACGATTCGTCGAGGAACCTGTGGAGATCAAGGACCGGGATGTGAAGGTCCTCAAACATACCAGAATACCTCTCGTTCGAGTTCGTTGGAACTCACGTCGCGGCCCAGAGTTCACATGGGAGCGCGAAGATCAGATGAAACAAAAGTATCCCCAACTGTTCGCAACTGGTACAACTACTACTGAGGCTGAAGCTACGGAATTTCGGGACGAAATTCCAGATCAACGGGGGGAGGATGTGACACCCCAGGAAAACCAGGAAAACCATGCAACTTAACTAGCTTCCTCAGTGAGTACGTGCTAAATTTCGGGACGAAATTTCTTTCAACTTGGGGATAATGTGACAACTCGTATTTCGAACCTATCTTAGTACCTTGGTGCAATGTAAACATCATGTGATTATGTGAATAAGATGATTTAATGGAATGTTATTTTATTGAATGCTAGGTGTTATATGTTGTGTGGTATGTATGTATGTATTTTATGAACGACCCAAACGCACAACACTAACCCGATCGCACAAGCCCATTTGGGCTACACTCCTTACATCCGATCCAAGGGCGGCCCAAGGGTGGGTTCGGCCCACTCTCTCATACGCTTACACACACACCCTTAGAGAGTTTGTTAATCATTTGTTGCAAATCCCTTATCACACACAAAACCCTAGTGCTCTCTTTCTCTCCTCTCAAACTCGACGGCAACAACCTTCATCCCTCTCGAAGCTTTATCTTTCGGATCAGTTCTTACACTCTTCTTTAATCGGTTAGTGATATTTATTAATTGATGTCATGTTATGTGATTATACATATCTCATGATGATTTGTAAATAATATACGATTGATGATAAGGTAAACTGTTAGTATGATGTCTTTTAAATCGGTTCACATGGGTAAGATGAAATCGAGATGGGTAATAGGAATCGGAGGTGTGTGATGAAGTTAATCCACTATCTTGTCATGTTTCGGATTAGGTTACATGATCCGAATTGTTTTAGAATTTATACAATTGACTTAGGTTATGGCATGATGGCATGTGAAGGTGTGTTGATGTGATACATCATGCTTGTGTCTATCTATATTTGCATGTGAGGTTTAGATAGCCATCACATCTTTGTCAGCCACTATGCTTTAAATTGCATAAGGTTTCATAATGTATGCATGTAAATGGTAGGCCATACATCACGATTTCACAATAAAGTATATATATATATATATTTTTAGATTTCATGATATAGTTGGTAGAGGAATGCATGGGTGTCAGTAAGCATGTTTTGTAGATCAAATTCCCATGTATTGGTTTAATCAAATAGACTTTTGAATATTGTCAGTATGCATGTTGGGCATATTAATTAGATAAGGATGATGATGAGTTGTTATGCATTTGATTGATATATTGCAACTTTGGAAACGGTTATATTAGTCAAACGAAATTGATTGAATATAGTAACAGTATTGCGTGAAAATAGGAAATCATTTAAACCAATCATACAAGGTGGTCGGTCGCACAAGACCAAACACACATGTTCAAATCGTACAAGACAACCACAGTCGCACAAGATGTTTGTATCGCACAAGCTATTGGGCTTATTCACAGGTTGGGCCGGGGTATTTAGTGGGTTATGTTAATGAGTCGCACAAGATATATTGAAATCGTACATGATGTGTTGGATCGCACAAGTTGTTTAACTGTTTATTAATTTGGGCCGTGTGTATAGTTGTGTTGGGCATTTCGGATAATGGGCCGGGTACTATTGGGCTTCAATGGGTGATCGCACAAGGTTGCTGAACTTGTGCGACCGCAATCTTTTAGATCGTACAAGTTAGGCATGTTGTGTAATTGACTGTTATTATTAAGGTGCTAACGTGTAATAATGTGTTGCCATGATCAATACGTGTTAGTGACCTGTTAACTTATGTGATATTTATGTGCTTAACTCGAACATGAACCTGACTTGTGTAATAACCATGTTAGGACGTGGTTGACCACTAGCATTTAGACGTGACCTTTCTGTGTAATCTGCCGAGCAAACCAAGGTGAGTTCACACTCTACAAAGCATGGGATTCCCAGGGGTTGGGAATGGGGTTAAGGAATATGGATTCCTCGTCCTTTCTTGGGTAGGACAGTAATGGTTCAGGAATGTAATTCCTCGTCCTCACGGACAGATAACTCGTACTAGACCAAAACTCTATCACGAAGTCCCTCCTTTTTATATCGACTTAATCGCCGGGCCAATGGCGAGCGGGTCATTAGTTAGATAGCGCTATTTAGGTCTGACAAGCCTCACACCGTGCCGCAGAGGACGGGCGTGAACTAATGGATCTGGGGCACGTCAATGCTGATAGACATTGACAGTTTCAGGGCACTTAAACATGACTTCAGTCAGTAGTCGATATGGTAACGAGTCTAGTGTAACCATGGGGTAGCCCCCACGGCCGAAATGCAAGATAACTACCATGGGGTAGCCCCCACGGCAGGATTGCCAGAGTAAATGGGTTAAACAAATGGTTAAACATATTACGTTTTCAATTATGGGGTAACCCCCACGGCAGGAACGCCAGCTAAAGGAAAACTGTTTTTGGAACAACTTAAAACGAACACCCAACCGTGAACTCACTCAACTTGTTGTTGACTCGTTACTACATGCTTTGCAGGTCTATAGGTACTTAGCTGGAGCTTGCACAAGGGAGAGTCGTTGTGGGACATGGACAGCTGTGTGCCATGTTAAACATTTGGATAATTAAACTTTGGATTTGGTTTTGAACATTATGCTTCCGCTCATAACTTAACTATGCTTGTTTTGGATATTAATCGTGTTGGTTGAACTTTTACATTAAATATTTACTTGTTCAATATGATTAGTGGTTTGATCCTGGTCAGTCACGCCTCCAAGCGGTGATACTCCGCAGGTGGATTTTGGGGGTGTGACAGATGCCGTCACTAAACACATTCCTTAAATTGTAGTCATTTGTTGAGTGTTTTTTTTTGTGTCTAATCCACATATATATCACCATTGCCCTTGATTTTCTTGACTGTATATCTCTTAAATATCAACATATACACGTGTGATTTAGATTGCGAAGATTTTTCAATGCCGAGAACCTCGATCAGAGAGTAAAAAAGGCGTAAAGTTCACATTGGTGTAAAATTAAAATGGGATATACCGGGCTAGGATTCGAGTTATAGGAACAAGGGCCAAACCAACCACCCAAGAATGGAATCGTCGAGCGAAAACACATTACAACCTCCTAGAAGCAGCTTTTCTTGCCACCAGACCTTTCTCCATCAATTAGGAACTTGATGCCGTACTGAACACATTCCTTAAATTGTAGCCATTTGTTGAGTGTTTTTTTTTGTGTCTAATCCGCATATACATCACCATTGCCCTTGATTTTCTTGACTGTATATCTCTTAAAAATCAACATATACACGTGTGATTTAGTTTACGAAGATTTTTCAATGCCGAGAACCTCGATCAGAGAGTAAAAAAGGCGTAAGGTTCACAATGGTGTAAAATTAAAATGAGATATACCGGGCTAGGATTCGAGTAACAGGAACAAGGGCCAAACCAACCACCCAAGAATGGAATCATCGATCGAAAACACTTGACAACGTCCTAGAAGCAGGTTTTCTTGCCACCAGAACTTTCTCCATCAATTAGGAATCTGATGCCGTCACTAAACACATTCATAAATTGTAGCCATTTGTTGAGTGTTTTTTTTTGTGTCTAATCCGCATATATATCACCATTGCCCTTGATTTTCTTGACTGTATATCTCTTAAATATCAACATATACACGTGTGATTTAGTTTACGAAGATTTTTTAATGCCGAGAACCTCGATCAGAGAGTAAAAAAGGCGTAAGGTTCACAATGTTGTAAAATTAAAATGGGATATACCGGGCTAGGATTCGAGTTACAGGAACAAGGGCCAAACCAACCACCGAAAAATGGAATCGTCGAGCGAAAACACTTGACAAGCTCCTAGAAGCAGCTTTTCTTGCCACCAGACCTTTCTCCATCAATTAAGAATCTGATACCGTCACTAAACACATTCATAAATTGTAGCCATTTGTTGAGTGTTTTTTTTTTGTGTCTAATCCGCATATATATCAACATTGCGCTTGATTTTCTTGACTATATATCTCTTAAATATCAACATATACACGTGTGATTTTAGTTTACGAAGATTTTTCAATGCCGAGAACCACGATCAGAGAGTAAAAAAGGCGTAAGGTTCACAATGCTGTAAAATTAAAATGGGATATACCGGGCTAGGATTCGAGTTACAGGAACAAGGGCCAAACCAACCACCCAAGAATGGAATCGTCGAGCGAAAACACTTGACAACCTCCTAGAAGCAGCTTTTCTTACCACCGGACATTTCTCTATCAATTAGGAATTTGATGCCGTCACTAAACACATTCCTTAAATTGTAGCCATTTGTTGAGTGTTTTTTTTTTGTGTCTAATCCGCATATATGTCACCATTTCCCTTTATTTTCTTGACCGTATATCTCTTAAATGTCAACATATACACGTGTGATTTAGTTTACGAAGATTATTTTCAATGCCGAGAACCTCGATCAGAGAGTAAAAAAGGCGTGAGGTTCACATTGGTGGAAAATTATAATGGGATATACCAGGCTAGAATTCGAGTTACATGAACAAGGGCAATACCAACCACCCAAGAATGGAATCATTGAGCGAAAACACTTGACAACCTCCTAGAAGTAGCTTGTGTTACCACCAGACCTTTCTCCATCAAATAGAAATCTGATGCCGTCACTAAACACATTCCTTAAATTGTAGCCATTTGTTGAGTGTTTTTTTTGTGTCTAATCCGCATATATATCACAATTACCCTTGATTTTCTTGACTGTATATCTCTTAAATATCAACATATACATGTGTGATTTAGTTTACGAAGATTTTTCAATGCCGAGAACCTCGATCAGAGAGTAAAAAAGGCATAAGGTTCACAATGGTGTAAAATTAAAATGGGATATACCGGGCTAGGATTCGAGTTACAGGAACAAGGGCCAAACCACCCACCCAAGAATGGAAACGTCGAGCGAAAACACTTGACAACCTCCTAGAAGCAGCTTTTCTTGCCACCAGACATTTCTCCATTAATTAGGAATCTGATGCAGTCACTAAACACATTCCTTAAATTGTAGCCGTTTGTTGAGTGTTTTTTTTTTGTGTCTAATCCGCATATATATCACCATTGCCCTTGATTTTCTTGACTGTATATCTCTTAAATGTCAAAATATACATGTGTGATTTAGTTTACAAAGATTTTTCAATGCCGAGAACCTCGATCAGAGAGTAAAAAAGGCGTAAGGTTCACAATGGTGTGAAATTAAAATGGGATATACCGGGCTAGGATTCGAGTTACAGGAACAAGGGCCAAACCAACCACCCAAGAAAGGAATCGTCGAGCGAAAACACTTGACAACCTCCTAGAAGCAGCTTTTCTTGACACCAGACCTTTCTCCATCAATTAGGAATCTGATGCCGTCACTAAACACATTCTTTAAATTGTAGCCATTTGTTGAGTGTTTTTTTTTTGTGTCTAATCCGCATATATATGACCATTGCCCTTGATTTTCTTGACTGTATATCTCTTAAATATCAACATATACACGTGTGATTTAGTTTACGAAGATTTTTCAATGCCGAGTACCTCGATCAGAGAGTAAAAAAGGCGTAAGGTTCACAATGGTGTAAAATTAAAATGGGATATACCGGGATAGGATTCGAGTTACAGGAACAAGGGCCAAACCAACCACCCAAGAATGGAATCGTCGAGCGAAAACACTTGACAACCTCCTAGAAGCAGCTTTTCTTGCCACCAGACCTTTCTCCATCAATTAGGAATCTGATGCCGTCACTAAACACATTCCTTAAATTGTAGCCATTTGTTGAGTGTTTTTTTTGGTGTCTAATCCGCATATATATCACCATTGCCCTTAATTTTCTTGACTGTATATCTCTTAAATGTCAACATATACACGTGTGATTTAGTTTACGAAGATTTTTTAATGCCGAGAACCTCGATCAGAGAGTAAAAAAGGCGTAAGGTTCACAATGGTGTAAAATTAAAATGGGATATACCGGGCTAGGATTCGAGTTACAGGAACAAGGGCCAAACCAACCACGCAAGAATGGAATCGTCGAGCGAAAACACTTGACAACCTCCTAGAAGCAGCTTTTCTTACCACCAGACCTTTCTCCATCAATTAGGAATCTGATGTCATCACTAAACACATTCCTTAAATTGTAGCCATTTGTTGAGTGTTTTTTTTTTGTGTCTAATCTGCATATATATCACCATTGCCCTTGATTTTCTTGACTGTATATCTCTTACATATCAACATATACACGTGTGATTTAGTTTTCGAAGATTTTTCAATGCCGAGAACCTCGATCAGAGAGTAAAAAAGGCGTAAGGTTCACAATGGTGTAAAATTAAAATGGGATATACCGGGCTAGGATTCGAGTTACGGGAACAAGGGCCAAACCAACCACCCAAGAATGGAATCGTCGAGCGAAAACACTTGACAACCTCCTATAAGCAGGTTTTCTTGCCACCAGACCTTTCTCCATCAATTAGGAATCTGATGCCGTCACTAAACACATTCCTTAAATTGTAGTCATTTGTTGAGTGTTTTTTTTTGTGTCTAATCCGCATATATATCACCATTTCCCTTGATTTTCTTGACTGTATATCTCTTAAATATCAACATATACACGTGTGATTTAGATTGCGAAGATTTTTCAATGCCGAGAACCTCGATCAGAGAGTAAAAAAGGCGTAAGGTTCACAATGGTGTAAAATTAAAATGGGATATACCGGGCTAGGATTCGAGTTACAGGAACAAGGGCCAAACCAACCACCGAAAAATGGAATCGTCGAGCGAAAACACTTGACAAGCTCCTAGAAGCAGCTTTTCTTGCCACCAGACCTTTCTCCATCAATTAGGAATCTGATGCCGTCACTAAACACATTCATAAATTGTAGCCATTTGTTGAGTGTTTTTTTTTTGTGTCTAATCCGCATATATATCACCATTGCCCTTGATTTTCTTGACTATATATCTCTTAAATATCAACATATACACGTGTGATTTTAGTTTACGAAGATTTTTCAATGCCGAGAACCACGATCAGAGAGTAAAAAAGGCGTAAGGTTCACAATGCTGTAAAATTAAAATGGGATATACCGGGCTAGGATTCGAGTTACAGGAACAAGGGCCAAACCAACCACCCAAGAATGGAATCGTCGAGCGAAAACACTAGACAACCTCCTAGAAGCAGCTTTTCTTACCACCGGACATTTCTCCATCAATTAGGAATTTGATGCCGTCACTAAACACATTCCTTAAATTGTAACCATTTGTTGAGTGTTTTTTTTTTGTGTTTAATCCGCATATATGTCACCATTTCCCTATATTTTCTTGACCGTATATCTCTTAAATGTCAACATATACACGTGTGATTTAGTTTACGAAGATTATTTTCAATGCCGAGAACCTCGATCAGAGAGTAAAAAAGGCGTGAGGTTCACATTGGTGGAAAATTATAATGGGATATACCAGGCTAGAATTCGAGTTACAGGAACAAGGGCAATACCAACAACCCAATAATGGAATCATCGAGCGAAAACACTTGACAACCTCCTAGAAGTAGCTTTTATTACCACCAGACCTTTCTCCATCAAATAGAAATCTGATGCCGTCACTAAACACATTCCTTAAATTGTAGCCATTTGTTGAGTATTTTTTTTTTGTGTCTAATCCGCATATATATCACAATTACCCTTGATTTTCTTGACTGTATATCTCTTAAATATCAACATATACATGTGTGATTTAGTTTACGAAGATTTTTCAATGCCGAGAACCGCGATCAGAGAGTAAAAAAGGCGTAAGGTTCACAATGGTGTAAAATTAAAATGGGATATACCGGGCTAGGATTCGAGTTACAGGAACAAGGGCCAAACCACCCACCCAAGAATGGAAACGTCAAGTGAAAACACTTGACAACCTCCTAGAAGCAGCTTTTCTTCCCACCAGACATTTCTCCATCAATTAGGAATCTGATGCCGTCACTAAACACAATCCTTAAATTGTAGCCGTTTGTTGAGTGTTTTTTTTTTTTTTGTGTCTAATCCGCATATATATCACCATTGCCCTTGATTTTCTTGACTGTATATCTCTTAAATGTCAAAATATACACGTGTGATTTAGTTTACAAAGATTTTTCAATGCCGAGAACCTCGATCAGAGAGTAAAAAAGGCGTAAGGTTCACAATGGTGTGAAATTAAAATGGGATATACCGGGCTAGGATTCGAGTTACAGGAACAAGGGCCAAACCAACCACCGAAAAATGGAATCATCAAGCGAAAACACTTGACAAGCTCCTAGAAGCAGCTTTTCTTGCCACCAGACCTTTCTCCATCAATTAGGAATCTGATGCCGTCACTAAACACATTCATAAATTGTAGCCATTTGTTGAGTGTTTTTTTTGTGTCTAATCCGCATATATATCACCATTGCCCTTGATTTTCTTGACTATATATCTCTTAAATATCAACATATACACGTGTGATTTTAGTTTACGAAGATTTTTCAATGCCGAGAACCACGATCAGAGAGTAAAAAAGGCGTAAGGTTCACAATGCTGTAAAATTAAAATGGGATATACCGGGCTATGATTCGAGTTACAGGAACAAGGGCCAAACCAACCACCCAAGAATGGAATCGTCGAGCGAAAACACTTGACAACCTCCTAGAAGCAGCTTTTCTTACCACCGGACATTTCTCCATCAATTAGGAATTTGATGCCGTCAATAAACACATTCCTTAAATTGTAGCCATTTGTTGAGTGTTTTTTTTTTGTGTCTAATCCGCATATATGTCACCATTTCCCTATATTTTCTTGACCGTATATCTCTTAAATGTCAACATATACACGTGTGATTTAGTTTACGAAGATTATTTTCAATGCCGAGAACCTCGATCAGAGAGTAAAAAAGGAGTGAGGTTCACATTGGTGGAAAATTATAATGGGATATACCAGGCTAGAATTCGAGTTACAGGAACAAGGGCAATACCAACCACCCAAGAATGGAATCATCGAGCGAAAACACTTGACAACCTCCTAGAAGTAGCTTTTGTTACCACCAGACCTTTCTCCATCAAATAGAAATCTGAGGCCGTCACTAAACACATTCCTTAAATTGTAGCCATTTGTTGAGTGTTTTTTTTTGTGTCTAATCCGCATATATATCACAATACCCTTGATTTTCTTGACTGTATATCTCTTAAATATCAACATATACATGTGTGATTTAGTTTACGAAGAATTTTCAATGCCGAGAACCGCGATCAGAGAGTAAAAAAGGCGTAAGGTTCACAATGGTGTAAAATTAAAATGGGATATACCGGGCTAGGATTCGAGTTACTGGAACAAGGGCCAAACCACCCACCCAAGAATGGAAACGTTGACCGAAAACACTTGACAACCTCCTAGAAGCAGCTTTTCTTCCCACCAGACATTTCTCCATCAATTAGGAATCTGATGCCGTCACTAAACACATTCCTTAAATTGTAGCCGTTTGTTGAGTGTTTTTTTTTTGTGTCTAATCCGCATATATATCACCATTGCCCTTGATTTTCTTGACTGTATATCTCTTAAATGTCAAAATATACACGTGTGATTTAGTTTACAAAGATTTTTCAATGCCGAGAACCTCGATCAGAGAGTAAAAAAGGCGTAAGGTTCACAATGGTGTGAAATTAAAATGGGATATACCGGGCTAGGATTCGAGTTGCAGGAACAAGGGCCAAACCAACCACCCAAGAAAGGAATCGTCGAGTGAAAACACTTGACAACCTCCTAGAAGCAGCTTTTCTTGACACCAGATATTTCTCCATCAATTAGGAATCTGATGCCGTCACTAAACACATTCTTTAAATTGTAGCCATTTGTTGAGTGTTTTTTTTTTTGGTGTCTAATCCGCATATATATGACCATTGCCCTTGATTTTCTTGACTGTATATCTCTTAAATATCAACATATACACGTGTGATTTAGTTTACGAAGATTTTTCAATGCCGAGAACCTCGATCAGAGAGTAAAAAAGGCGTAAGGTTCACAATGGTGTAAAATTAAAATGGGATATACCGGGCTAGGATTCGAGTTACAGGAAAAAGGGCCAAACCAACCACCCAAGAATGGAATCGTCGAGCGAAAACACTTGACAACCTCCTAGAAGCAGCTTTTCTTACCACCGGACATTTCTCCTTCAATTAGGAATCTGATGCCGTCACTAAACACATTCCTTAAATTGTAGCCATTTGTTGAGTGTTTTTTTTTTGTGTCTAATCCGCATATATGTCACCATTTCCCTATATTTTCTTGACCGTATATCTCTTAAATGTCAACATATACACGTGTGATTTAGTTTACGAATATTATTTTCAATCCCGAGAACCTCGATCAGAGAGTAAAAAAGGCGTGAGGTTCACATTGGTGGAAAATTATAATGGGATATACCAGGCTAGAATTCGAGTTACAGGAACAAGGGCAATACCAACCACCCAAGAATGGAATCATCGAGCGAAAACACTTGACAACCTCCTAGAAGTAGCTTTTGTTACCACCAGACCTTTCTCCATCAAATAGAAATCTGATGCCGTCACTAAACACATTCCTTAAATTGTAGCCATTTGTTGAGTGTTTTTTTTTTGTGTCTAATCCGCATATATATCACAATACCCTTGATTTTCTTGACTGTATATCTCTTAAATATCAACATATACATGTGTGATTTAGTTTACGAAGATTTTTCAATGCCGAGAACCGCGATCAGAGAGTAAAAAAGGCGTAAGGTTCACAATGGTGTAAAATTAAAATGGGATATACCGGGCTAGGATTCGAGTTACAGGAACAAGGGCCAAACCACCCACCCAAGAATGGAAACGTCGAGCGAAAACACTTGACAACCTCCTAGAAGCAGCTTTTCTTCCCACCAGACATTTCTCCATCAATTAGGAATCTGATGCCGTCACTAAACACATTCCTTAAATTGTAGCCGTTTGTTGAGTGTTTTTTTTTGTGTCTAATCCGCATATATATCACCATTGCCCTTGATTTTCTTGACTGTATATCTCTTAAATGTCAAAATATACACGTGTGATTTAGTTTACAAAGATTTTTCAATGCCGAGAACCTCGATCAGAGAGTAAAAAAGGCGTAAGGTTCACAATGGTGTGAAATTAAAATGGGATATACCTGGCTAGGATTCGAGTTGCAGGAACAAGGGCCAAACCAACCACCCAAGAAAGGAATCGTCGAGTGAAAACACTTGACAACCTCCTAGAAGCAGCTTTTCTTGACAGCAGACCTTTCTCCATCAATTAGGAATCTGATGCCGTCACTAAACACATTCTTTAAATTGTAGCCATTTGTTGAGTGTTTTTTTTTTGGTGTCTAATCCGCATATATATGACCATTGCCCTTGATTTTCTTGACTGTATATCTCTTAAATATCAACATATACACGTGTGATTTAGTTTACGAAGATTTTTCAATGCCGAGAACCTCGATCAGAGAGTAAAAAAGGCGTAAGGTTCACAATGGTGTAAAATTAAAATGGGATATACCGGGCTATGATTCGAGTTACAGGAACAAGGGCCAAACCAACCACCCAAGAATGGAATCGTCGAGTGAAAACACTTGACAACCTCCTAGAAGCAGCTTTTCTTACCACCGGACATTTCTCCATCAATTAGGAATTTGATGCCGTCACTAAACACATTCCTTAAATTGTAGCCATTTGTTGAGTGTTTTTTTTTTGTGTCTAATCCGCATATATGTCACCATTTCCCTATATTTTCTTGACCGTATATCTCTTAAATGTCAACATATACACGTGTGATTTAGTTTACGAAGATTATTTTCAATGCCGAGAACCTCGATCAGAGAGTAAAAAAGGTGTGAGGTTCACATTGGTGGAAAATTATAATGGGATATACCAGGCTAGAATTCGAGTTACAGGAACAAGGGCAATACCAACCACCCAAGAATGGAATCATCGAGCGAAAACACTTGACAACCTCCTAGAAGTAGCTTTTGTTACCACCAGACCTTTCTCCATCAAATAGAAATCTGATGCCGTCACTAAACACATTCCTTAAATTGTAGCCATTTGTTGAGTGTTTTTTTTTGTGTCTAATCCGCATATATATCACAATACCCTTGATTTTCTTGACTGTGTATCTCTTAAATATCAACATATACATGTGTGATTTAGTTTACGAAGATTTTTCAATGCCGAGAACCGCGATCAGAGAGTAAAACAGGCGTAAGGTTCACAATGGTGTAAAATTAAAATGGGATATACCGGGCTAGATTCGAGTTACTGGAAAAAGGGTCAAACCACCCACCCAAGAATGGAAACGTCGAGCGAAAACACTTGACAACCTCCTAGAAGCAGCTTTTCTTGCCACCAGACCTTTCTCCATCAATTAGGAATCTGATGCCGTCACTAAACACATTTATAAATTGTAGCCATTTGTTAAGTGTTTTTTTTGTGTCTAATCCGCATATATATAACCATTGCCCTTGATTTTCTTGACTGTATATCTCTTAAATATCAACATATACACGTGTGATTTAGTTTACGAAGATTTTTCAATGCCCAGAACCTCGATCAGAGAGTAAAAAAGGCGTAAGGTTCACAATGTTGTAATATTAAAATGGGATATACCGGGCTAGGATTCGAGTTACAGGAACAAGGGCCAAACCAACCACCGAAAAATGGAATCGTCGAGCGAAAACACTTGACAAGCTCCTAGAAGCAGCTTTTCTTGCCACCAGACCTTTCTCCATCAATTAGGAATCTGATGCCGTCACTAAACACATTCATAAATTGTAGCCATTTGTTGTGTGTTTTTTTTTGTGTCTAATCCGCATATATATCACCATTGCCCTTGATTTTCTTGACTGTATATCTCTTACATATCAACATATACACGTGTGATTTTAGTTTACGAAGATTTTTCAATGCCGAGAACCACGATCAGAGAGTAAAAAAGGCGTAAGGTTCACAATGCTGTAAAATTAAAATGGGATATACCGGGCTAGGATTCGAGTTACAGGAATAAGGGCCAAACCAACCACCCAAGAGTGGAATCGTCGAGCGAAAACACTTGACAACCTCCTAGAAGCAGCTTTTCTTACCACCGGACATTTCTCCATCAATTAGGAATTTGATGCCGTCACTAAACACATTCCTTAAATTGTAGCCATTTGTTGAGTGTTTTTTTTTTGTGTCTAATCCGCATATATATCACCATTGCCCTTTATTTTCTTGACCGTATATCTCTTAAATGTCAACATATACACGTGTGATTTAGTTTACGAAGATTATTTTCAATGCCGAGAACCTCGATCAGAGAGTAAAAAAGGCGTGAGGTTCACATTGGTGGAAAATTATAATGGGATATAGCAGGCTAGAATTCGAGTTACAGGAACAAGGGCAATACCAACAACCCAAGAATGGAATCATCGAGCGAAAACACTTGACAACCTCCTAGAAGTAGCTTTTGTTACCACCAGACCTTTCTCCATCAAATAGAAATATGATGCCGTCACTAAACACATTCCTTAAATTGTAGCCATTTGTTGAGTGTTTTTTTTGTGTCTAATCCGCATATATATCACAATTGCCCTTGATTTTCTTGACTGTTTATCTCTTAAATATCAACATATACATGTGTGATTTAGTTTACGAAGATTTTTCAATGCCGAGAACCTCGATCAGAGAGTAAAAAAGGCGTAAGGTTCACAATGGTGTAAAATTAAAATGGGATATACCGGGCTAGGATTCGAGTTACAGGAACATGGGCCAAACCACCCACCCAAGAATTGAAACGTCGAGCGAAAACACTTGACAACCTCCTAGAAGCAGCTTTTCTTGCCACCAGACATTTCTCCATCAATTAGGAATCTGATGCCGTCACTAAACACATTCCTTAAATTGTAGCCGTTTGTTGAGTGTTTTTTTTATTGTCTAATCCGCATATATATCACCATTGCCCTTGATTTTCTTGACTGTATATCTCTTAAATGTCAAAATATACACGTGTGATTTAGTTTACAAAGATTTTTCAATGCCGAGAACCTCGATCAGAGAGTAAAAAAGGCGTAAGGTTCACAATGGTGTGAAATTAAAATGGGATATACCGGGCTAGGATTCGAGTTACAGGAACATGGGCCAAACTAACCACCCAAGAAAGGAATCGTCGAGCGAAAACACTTGACAACCTCCTAGAAGCAGCTTTTCTTGACACCAGACCTTTCTCCATCAATTAGGAATCTGATGCCGTCACTAAACACATTCTTTAAATTGTAGCCATTTGTTGAGTGTTTTTTTTTTTTGGTGTCTAATCCGCATATATATGACCATTGCCCTTGATTTTCTTGACTGTATATCTCTTAAATATCAACATATACACGTGTGATTTAGTTTATGAAGATTTTTCAATGCTGAGAACCTCGATCAGAGAGTAAAAAAGGCGTAAGGTTCACAATGGTGTAAAATTAAAATGGGATATACCGGGCTAGGATTCGAGTTACAGGAACAAGGGCCAAACCAACCACCCAAGAATGGAATCGTCGAGCGAAAACACTTGAAAACCTCCTACAAGCAGCTTTTCTTGCCACCAGACCTTTCTCCATCAATTAGGAATCTGATGCCGTCACTAAACACATTCCTTAAATTGTAGCCATTTGTTGAGTGTTTTTTTGGTGTCTAATCCGCATATATATCACCATTGCCCTTAATTTTCTTGACTGTATATCTATTAAATGTCAACATATACACGTGTGATTTAGTTTACGAAGATTTTTCAATGCCGAGAACCTCGATCAGATAGTAAAAAAGGCGTAAGGTTCACAATTGTGTAAAATTAAAATGGGATATACCGGGCTAGGATTCGAGTTACAGGAACAAAGGCCAAACCAACCACCCAAGAATGGAATCGTCGAGCGAAAACACTTGACAACCTCCTAGAAGCAGCTTTTCTTGCCACCAGACCTTTCTCCATCAATTAGGAATCTGATGCCGTCACTAAACACATTCCTTAAATTGTAGTCATTTGTTGAGTGTTTTTTTTTGTGTCTAATCCGCATATATATCACCATTGCCCTTGATTTTCTTGACTGTATATCTCTTAAATATCAACATATACACGTGCGATTTAGATTGCGAAGATTTTTCAATGCCGAGAACCTCGATCAGAGAGTAAAAAAGGGGTAAGGTTCACAATGGTGTAAAATTAAAATGGGATATACCGGGCTAGGATTCGAGTTATAGGAACAAGGGCCAAACCAACCACCCAAGAATGGAATCGTCGAGCGAAAACACTTTACAACCTCCTAGAAGCAGCTTTTCTTGCCACCAGACCTTTCTCCATCAATTAGGAATCTGATGCCGTCACTGAACACATTCCTTAAATTGTAGTCATTTGTTGAGTGTTTTTTTTTTGTGTCTAATCCGCATATATATCACCATTGACCTTGATTTTCTTGACTGTATATCTCTTAAAAATCAACATATACACGTGTGATTTAGTTTACGAAGATTTTTCAATGCCAAGAACCTCGATCAGAGAGTAAAAAAGCCGTAAGGTTCACAATGTTGTAAAATTAAAATGGGATATACCGGGCTAGGATTCGAGTTACAGGAATAAGGGCCAAACCAACCACCGAAAAATGGAATCGTCGAGCGAAAACACTTGACAAGCTCCTAGAAGCAGCTTTTCTTGCCACCAGACCTTTCTCCATCAATTAGGAATCTGATGCCGTCACTAAACACATTCCTTAAATTGTAGTCATTTGTTGAGTGTTTTTTTTTTGTGTCTAATCCGCATATATATCACCATTGCCCTTGATTTTCTTGACTGTATATCTCTTAAATATCAACATATACACGTGTGATTTAGATTGCGAAGATTTTTCAATGCCGAGAACCTCGATCAGAGAGTAAAAAAGGGGTAAGGTTCACAATGGTGTAAAATTAAAATGAGATATACCGGGCTAGGATTCGAGTTACAGGAAAAAGGGCCAAACCAACCACCCAAGATTGGAATCATCGATCGAAAACACTTGACAACGTCCTAGAAGCAGGTTTTCTTGCCACCAGACCTTTCTCCATCAATTAGGAATCTGATGCCGTCACTAAACACATTCATAAATTGTAGCCATTTGTGGAGTGTTTTTTTGTGTGTCTAATCCGCATATATATCACCATTGCCCTTGATTTTCTTGACTATATATCTCTTAAATATCAACATATACACGTGTGATTTTAGTTTACGAAGATTTTTGAATGCCGAGAACCACGATCAGAGTGTAAAATAGGCGTAAGGTTCACAATGCTGTAAAATTAAAATGGGATATACCGGGCTAGGATTCGAGTTACAGGAACAAGGGCCAAACCAACCACCCAAGAATGGAATCGTCGAGCGAAAACACTTGACAACCTCCTAGAAGCAGCTTTTCTTACCACCGGACATTTCTCCATCAATTAGGAATTTGATGCCGTCACTAAACACATTCCTTAAATTGTAGCCATTTGTTGAGTGTTTTTTTTGTGTCTAATCCGCATATATGTCACCATTGCCCTTTATTTTCTTGACCGTATATCTCTTAAATGTCAACATATACACGTGTGATTTAGTTTACGAAAATTATTTTCAATGCCGAGAACCTCGATCAGAGAGTAAAAAAGGCGTGAGGTTCACATTGGTGGAAAATTATAATGGGATATACCAGGCTAGAATTCGAGTTACAGGAACAAGGGCAATACCAACCACCCAAGAATGGAATCATCGAGCGAAAACACTTGACAACCTCCTAGAAGTAGCTTTTGTTACCACCAGACCTTTCTCCATCAAATAGAAATCTGATGCCGTCACTAAACACATTCCTTAAATTGTAGCCATTTGTTGAGTGTTTTTTTCTTGTGTCTAATCCGCATATATATCACAATTGCCCTTAATTTTCTTGACTATATATCTCTTAAATATCAACATATACATGTGTGATTTAGTTTACGAAGATTTTTCAATGCCGAGAACCTCGATCAGAGAGTAAAAAAGGCGTAAGGTTCACAATGGCGTAAAATTAAAATGGGATATACCGGGCTAGGATTCGAGTTACAGGAACAAGGGCCAAACCACCCACCCAAGAATGGAAACGTCGAGCGGAAACACTTGACAACCACCTAGAAGCAGCTTTTCTTGCCACCAGACATTTCTCCATCAATTAGGAATCTGATGCCGTCACTAAACACATTCCTTAAATTGTAGCCGTTTGTTGAGTGTTTTTTTTGTGTCTAATCCGCATATATATCACCATTGCCCTTGATTTTCTTGACTGTATATCTCTTAAATGTCAAAATATACAAGTGTGATTTAGTTTACAAAGATTTTTCAATGCCGAGAACCTCGATCAGAGAGTAAAAAAGGCGTAAGGTTCACAATGGTGTGAAATTAAAATGGGATATACCGGGCTTGGATTCGAGTTACAGGAACAAGGGCCAAACCAACCACCCAAGAAAGGAATCGTCGAGCGAAAACACTTGACAACCTCCTAGAAGCAGCTTTTCTTGACACCAGACCTTTCTCCATCAATTAGGAATCTGATGCCGTCACTAAACACATTCTTTAAATTGTAGCCATTTGTTGAGTGTTTTTTTTTTGTGTCTAATCCGCATATATATGACCATTGCCCTTGATTTTCTTGACTGTATATCTCTTAAATGTCAACATATACACGTGTGATTTAGTTTACGAAAATTATTTTCAATGCCGAGAACCTCGATCAGAGAGTAAAAAAGGCGTGAGGTTCACATTGGTGGAAAATTATAATGGGATATACCAGGCTAGAATTCGAGTTACAGGAACAAGGGCAATACCAACCACCCAAGAATGGAATCATCGAGCGAAAACACTTGACAACCTCCTAGAAGTAGCTTTTGTTACCACCAGACCTTTCTCCATCAAATAGAAATCTGATGCCGTCACTAAACACATTCCTTAAATTGTAGCCATTTGTTGAGTGTTTTTTTCTTGTGTCTAATCCGCATATATATCACAATTGCCCTTAATTTTCTTGACTGTATATCTCTTAAATATCAACATATACATGTGTGATTTAGTTTACGAAGATTTTTCAATGCCGAGAACCTCGATCAGAGAGTAAAAAAGGCGTAAGGTTCACAATGGCGTAAAATTAAAATGGGATATACCGGGCTAGGATTCGAGTTACAGGAACAAGGGCCAAACCACCCACCCAAGAATGGAAACGTCGAGCGGAAACACTTGACAACCACCTAGAAGCAGCTTTTCTTGCCACCAGACATTTCTCCATCAATTAGGAATCTGATGCCGTCACTAAACACATTCCTTAAATTGTAGCCGTTTGTTGAGTGTTTTTTTTGTGTCTAATCCGCATATATATCACCATTGCCCTTGATTTTCTTGACTGTATATCTCTTAAATGTCAAAATATACACGTGTGATTTAGTTTACAAAGATTTTTCAATGCCGAGAACCTCGATCAGAGAGTAAAAAAGGCGTAAGGTTCACAATGGTGTGAAATTAAAATGGGATATACCGGGCTTGGATTCGAGTTACAGGAACAAGGGCCAAACCAACCACCCAAGAAAGGAATCGTCGAGCGAAAACACTTGACAACCTCCTAGAAGCAGCTTTTCTTGACACCAGACCTTTCTCCATCAATTAGGAATCTGATGCCGTCACTAAACACATTCTTTAAATTGTAGCCATTTGTTGAGTGTTTTTTTTTTTGTGTCTAATCCGCATATATATGACCATTGCCCTTGATTTTCTTGACTGTATATCTCTTAAATGTCAACATATACACGTGTGATTTAGTTTACGAAGATTTTTCAATGCCGAGAACCTCGATCAGAGAGTAAAAAACGCGTAATGTTCACAATGGTGTAAAATTAAAATGGGATATACCGGGCTAGGATTCGAGTTACAGGAACAAGGGCCTAACCAACCACGCAAGAATGGAATCGTCGAGCGAAAACACTTGACAACCTCCTAAAAGCAGCTTTTCTTACCACCAGACCTTTCTCCATCAATTAGGAATCTGATGCCATCACTAAACACATTCCTTAAATTGTAGCCATTTGTTGAGTGTTTTTTTTGTGTCTAATCTGCATATATATCACGATTTCCCTTGATATTATTGACTGTATATGTCTTACATATCAACATATACACGTGTGATTTAGTTTTCGAAGATTTTTCAATGCCGAGAACCTCGATCAGAGAGTAAAAAAGGCGTAAGGTTCAGAATGGTGTAAAATTAAAATGGGATACACCGGGCTAGGATTCGAGTTACGGGAACAAGGGCCAAACCAACCAACCAAGAATGGAATCGTCGAGCGAAAACACTTGACAGCCTCCTAGAAGCAGCTTTTCTTGCCACCAGACATTTCTCCATCAATTAGGAATCTGATGCCGTCACTAAACACATTCCTTAAATTGTAGCCATTTGTTAAGTGATTTTTTTGATGTCTAATCCGCATATATATCACCATTGCTCTTGATATTCTTCACTGTATATCTCTTAAATATCAACATATACACGTGTGATTTAGGTTACGAAGATTTTTCAATGCCAAGAACCTCGATCAGAGAGTAAAAAAGGCATAAGGTTCACAATGGTGTAATATTAAAATGGGATATACCGGGCTAGGATTCGAGTTACAGGAACAAGGGCCAAACCAACCACCCAAGAATGGAATCGTCGAGCGAAAACACTTGACAACCTCCTAGAAGCAGCGTTTCATGCCACCAGACCTTTCTCCATCAATTAGGAATCTGAAGCCGTCACTAAACACATTCCTTAAATTGTAGCCATTTGTTTAGTTTTTTTTTGTGTCTAATCCGCATATATATCACCATTGCCCTTGATTTTCTTGACTTTATATCTCTTAAATGTCAACATATACACGTGTGATTTAGTTTACGAAGATTTTTCAATGCCGAGAACCTCGATCAGAGAGTAAAAAAGGCGTAAGGTTCACAATTTTTTAAAATTAAAATGGGATATACCGGGCTAGGATTCGAGTTACAGGAACAAAGGCCAAACCAACCACCCAAGAATGGAATCGTCGAGTGAAAACACTTGACAACCTCCTAGAAGCAGCTTTTCTTGCCACCAGACCTTTCTCCATCAATTAGGAATCTGATGCCGTCACTAAACACATTCCTTAAATTGTAGCCATTTGTTGAGTGTTTTTTTTTGTGTCTAATCCGCATATATATCACCATTGCCCTTGATTTTCTTGACTGTATATCTCTTAAATATCAACATATACACGTGTGATTTAGATTACGAAGATTTTTCAATGCCGAGAACCTCGATCAGAGAGTAAAAAAGGCGTAAGGTTCACAATGGTGTAAAATTAAAATGGGATATACCGGGATAGGATTCGAGTTACAGGAGCAAGGGCCAAACCAACCACCCAAGAATAGAATCGTCGAGCGAAAACACTTGACAACCTCCTAGAAGCAGCTTTTCTTGCCACCAGACCTTTCTCCATCAATTAGGAATCTGATGCCGTCACTAAACACATTCCTTAAATTGTAGCCATTTGTTGAGTGTTTTTTTTGGTGTCTAATCCGCATATATATCACCATTGCCCTTAATTTTCTTGACTGTATATCTCTTAAATGTCAACATATACACGTGTGATTTAGTTTACGAAGATTTTTCAATGCCGAGAACCTCGATCAGAGAGTAAAAAACGCGTAATGTTCACAATGGTGTAAAATTAAAATGGGATATACCGGGCTAGGATTCGAGTTACAGGAACTAGGGCCTAACCAACCACGCAAGAATGGAATCGTCGAGCGAAAACACTTGACAACCTCCTAAAAGCAGCTTTTCTTACCACCAGACCTTTCTCCATCAATTAGGAATCTGATGCCATCACTAAACACATTCCTTAAATTGTAGCCATTTGTTGAGTGTTTTTTTTTTGTGTCTAATCTGCATATATATCACGATTGCCCTTGATATTATTGACTGTATATGTCTTACATATCAACATATATACGTGTGATTTAGTTTTCGAAGATTTTTCAATGCCGAGAACCTCGATCAGAGAGTAAAAAAGGCGTAAGGTTCAGAATGGTGTAAAATTAAAATGGGATACACCGGGCTAGGATTCAAGTTACGGGAACAAGGGCCAAACCAACCAACCAAGAATGGAATCGTCGAGCGAAAACACTTGACAACCTCCTAGAAGCAGCTTTTCTTGCCACCAGACATTTCTCCATCAATTAGGAATCTGATGCCGTCACTAAACACATTCCTTAAATTGTAGCCATTTGTTAAGTGATTTTTTTGATGTCTAATCCGCATATATATCACCATTGCTCTTGATATTCTTGACTGTATATCTCTTAAATATCAACATATACACGTGTGATTTAGGTTACGAAGATTTTTCAATGCCAAGAACCTCGATCAGAGAGTAAAAAAGGCATAAGGTTCACAATGGTGTAATATTAAAATGGGATATACCGGGCTAGGATTCGAGTTACAGGAACAAGGGCCAAACCAACCACCCAAGAATGGAATCGTCGAGCGAAAACACTTGACAACCTCCTAGAAGCAGCGTTTCATGCCACCAGACCTTTCTCCATCAATTAGGAATCTGAAGCCGTCACTAAACACATTCCTTAAATTGTAGCCATTTGTTTAGTTTTTTTTTGTGTCTAATCCGCATATATATCACCATTGCCCTTGATTTTCTTGACTGTATATCTCTTAAATGTCAACATATACACGTGTGATTTAGTTTACGAAGATTTTTCAATGCCGAGAACCTCGATCAGAGAGTAAAAAAGACGTAAGGTTCACAATTTTTTAAAATTAAAATGGGATATACCGGGCAAGGATTCGAGTTACAGGAACAAAGGCCAAACCAACCACCCAAGAATGGAATCGTCGAGCGAAAACACTTGACAACCTCCTAGAAGCAGCTTTTCTTGCCACCAGACCTTTCTCCATCAATTAGGAATCTGATGCCGTCACTAAACACATTCCTTAAATTGTAGCCATTTGTTGAGTGTTTTTTTTTGTGTCTAATCCGCATATATATCACCATTGCCCTTGATTTTCTTGACTGTATATCTCTTAAATATCAACATATACACGTGTGATTTAGATTACGAAGATTTTTCAATCCCGAGAACCTCGATCAGAGAGTAAAAAAGGCGTAAGGTTCACAATGGTGTAAAATTAAAATGGGATATACCGGGCTAGGATTCGAGTTATAGGAACAAGGGCCAAACCAACCACCCAAGAAAGGAATCGTCGAGCGAAAACACTTGACAACCTCCTAGAAGCAGCTTTTCTTGCCACCAGACCTTTCTCCATCAATTAGGAATATGATGCCCTCACTAAACACGTTCCTTAAATTGTAGCCATTTGTTTAGTGTTTTTTTTTTGGTGTCTAATCCGCATATATATGACCATTGCCCTTGATTTTCTTGACTGTATATCTCTTAAATATCAACATATACACGTGTGATTTAGTTTACGAACATTTTTCAATGCCGAGAACCTCGATCAGAGAGTAAAAAAGGCGTAAGGTTCACAATGGTGTAAAATTAAAATGAGATATACCGGGCTTGGATTCGAGTTACAGGAACAAGGGCCAAACCAACCACCCAAGAATGGAATCGTCGAGCGAAAACACTTGACAACCTCCTAGAAGCAGCTTTTCTTGCCACCGGACCTTTCTCCATCAATTAGGAATCTGATGCCGTCACTAAACACATTCCTTAAATTGTAGCCATTTGTTGAGTGTTTTTTTTGTGTCTAACCGGCATATATATCACCATTGCCCTTAATTTTCTTGACTGTGTATCTCTTAAATGTCAACATATACACGTGTGATTTAGTTTACGAAGATTTTTCAATGCCGAGAACCTCGATCAGAGAGTAAAAAAGGCGTAAGGTTCACAATGGTGTAAAATTAAAATGGGATATACCGGGCTAGGATTCGAGTTACAGGAACAAGGGCCAAAACAACCACGCAAGAATGGAATCGTCGAGCGAAAACACTTGACAACCACTTAGAAGCAGCTTTTCTTACCACCAGACCTTTCTCCATCAATTAGGAATCTGATGCCATCACTAAACACATTCCTTAAATTGTAGGCATTTGTTGAGTGTTTTTTTTTTGTGTCTAATCCGCATATATATCACCATTGCCCTTGATTTTCTTGACTGTATATCTCTTAAATGTCAACATATACACGTGTGATTTACTTTACGAAGATTTTTCAATGCCGAGAACCTCGATCAGAGAGTAAAAAAGGCGTAAGGTTCACAATGGAGTAAAATTAAAATGGGATATACCGGGCTAGGATTCGAGTTACAGGAACAAAGGCCAAACCAACCACCCAAGAATGGAATCGTCGAGCGAAAACACTTGACAACCTCCCAGAAGCAGCTTTTCTTTCCACCAGACCTTTCTCCATCAATTAGGAATCTGATGCCGTCACTAAACACATTCCTTAAATTGTAGCCATTTGTTGAGTGTTTTTTTTTTGTGTCTAATCCGCATATATATCACCATTGCCCTTGATTTTATTGACTGTATATCTCTTAAATATCAACATATACACGTGTGATTTAGATTACGAAGATTTTTCAATGCCGAGAACCTCGATTAGAGAGTAAAAAAGGCGTAAGGTTCACAATGGAGTAAAATTAAAATGGGATATACCGGGCTAGGATTCGAGTTACAGGAACAAGGGCCAAACCAACCACGCAAGAATGGAATCGTCGAGCGAAAACACTTGACAACCTCCTTGAAGCAGTTTTTCTTACCACCAGACCTTTCTCCATCAATTAGGAATCTGATGCCATCACTAAACACATTCCTTAAATTGTAGGCATTTGTTGAGTGTTTTTTTTTTGTGTCTAATCCGCATATATATCACCATTGCCCTTGATTTTCTTGACTGTATATCTCTTAAATGTCAACATATACACGTGTGATTTAGTTTACGAAGATTTTTCAATGCCGAGAACCTCGATCAGAGAGTAAAAAAGGCGTAAGGTTCACAATGGTGTAAAATTAAAATGGGATATACCGGGCTAGGATTCGAGTTACAGGAACAAGGGCCAAACCAACCACCCAAGAATGGAATCGTCGAGCGAAAACACTTGACAACCTCCTAGAAGCAGCTTTTCTTGCCACCGGACCTTTCAACATCAATTAGGAATCTGATGCAGTCACTAAACACATTCCTTAAATTGTAGCCATTTGTTGAGTGTTTTTTTTGGTGTCTAATCCGCATATATATCACCATTGCCCTTAATTTTCTTGACTGTATATCTCTTAAATGTCAACATATACACGTGTGATTTAGTTTACGAAGATATTTCAATGCCGAGAACCTCGATCAGAGAGTAAAAAAGGCGTAAGGTTCACAATGGTGTAAAATTAAAATGGGATATACCGGGCTAGGATTCGTGTTATAGGAACAAGGGCCAAACCAACCACGCAAGAATGGAATCGTCGAGCGAAAACACTTGACAACCTCCTAGAAGCAGCTTTTCTTACCACCAGACCTTTCTCCATCAATTAGGAATCTGATGCCATCACTAAACACATTCCTTAAATTGTAGCCATTTGTTGAGTGTTTTTTTTTTTGTGTCTCATCCGCATATATATCACCATTGCCCTTGATTTTCTTGACTGTATATCTCTTACATATCAACATATACACGTGTGATTTAGTGTTCGAAGATTTTTCAATGCCGAGAACCTCGATCATAGAGTAAAAAAGGCGTAAGGTTCACAATGGTGTAAAATTAAAATTGGATATACTGGGCTAGGATTCGAGTTACGGGAACAAGGGCCAAACCAACCACCCAAGAATGGAATCGTCGAGCGAAAACACTTGACAACCTCCTAGAAGCAGCTTTTCTTGCCACCAGACCTTTCTCCATCAATTAGGAATCCGATGCCGTCACTAAACACATTCCTTAAATTGTAGCCATTTGTTGAGTGATTTTTTTGGTGTCTAATCCGCATATATATCACCATTTCCCTTGATATTATTGACTGTATATATCTCTTAAATATCAACATATAAACGTGTGATTTAGGTTACGAAGATTTTTCAATGCCGAGAACCTCGATCAGAGAGTAAAAAAGGCGTAAGGTTCACAATGGTGTAAAATTAAAATGGGATATACCAGGCTAGGATTCGAGTAACAGGAACAAGGGCCAAACCAACCACCCAAGAATAGAATCGTCGAGCGAAAACACTTGACAACCTCCTAGAAACAGCTTTGCATGCCACCAGACCTTTCTCCATCAACTAGGAATCTCATGCCCGTAACTAAACACATTCCTTAAATTGTAGCCATTTGTTGAGTGTTTTTATTTTGTGTCTAATCCGCATATATATCACCATTGCCCTTGATTTTCTTGACTGTATATCTCTTAAATGTCAACATATACACGTGTGATTTAGTTTACGAAGATTTTTCAATGCCGAGAACCTCGATCAAAGAGTAAAAAAGGTGTAAGGTTCACAATGGTCTAAAATTAAAATGGGATATACCGGGCTAGGATTCGAGTTACAGAAACAAGGGCCAAACCAACCACCCAAGAATGGAATCATCGATTGAAAACACTTGACAACCTTCTAGAAGCAGGTTTTCTGGCCACCAGACCTTTCTCCATCAATTAGGAATCTGATGCCGTCACTAAACACATTCATAAACTGTAGCCATTTGTTGAGTGTTTTTTTTTGGTGTCTAATCCGCATATATATCACCATTGCCCTTGATTTTCTTGACTGTATATCTTTTAAATATCAACATATACACGTGTGATTTAGTTTACGAAGATTTTTCAATGCCGAGAACCTCGATCAGAGAGTAAAAAAGGCGTAAGGTTCACAATGTTGTAAAATTAAAATGGGATATACCGGGCTAGGATTCGAGTTACAGGAACAAGGGCCAAACCAACCACCAAAAAATGGAATCGTCGAGCGAAAACACTTGACAACCTCCTAGAAGCAGCTTTTCTTGCCACCAGACCTTTCTCCATCAATTAGGAATCTGTTGCCGTCACTAAACACATTCCTTAAATTGTAGCCATTTGTTGAGTGTTTTTTTTTTTGTGTCTAATCTGCATATATATCACCATTGCCCTTGATTTTCTTGATTGTATATCTCTTAAATATCAATATATACACGTGTTATTTAGTTTACGAAGATTTTTCAATGCCGAGAACCTCGATCAGAGAGCAAAAAGGCGTAAGGTTCACAATGGCGTAAGGTTACAGGAACAAGTGCCAAACCAACCACCCAAGAATGGAATCGTCGAGCGAAAACACTTGACAACCTCCTTGAAGCAGCTTTTCTTGCCACCAGACCTTTCTCCATCAATTAGGAATCTGTTGCCGTCACTAAACACATTCCTTAAATTGTAGCCATTTGTTGAGTGTTTTTTTTTGGTGTCTAATCCGCATATATATCACCATTGCCCTTGATTTTCTTGATTGTATATCTCTTAAATATCAACATATACACGTGTGATTTAGTTTACGAAGACTTTTCAATGCCGAGAACCTTGATCAGAGAGTAAAAAACGCGTAAGGTTCACAATAGCGTAAGGTTACAGGAACAAGGGCCGAACCAACCACCCAAGAATTGAATCGTCGAGCGAAAACACTTGACAACCTCCTAGAAGCAGCTTTTCTTGCCACCAGACCTTTCTCCATCAATTAGGAATCTGATGCCGTCACTAAACACATTCCTTAAATTGTAGCCATTTGTTGAGTGTTTTTTTTTTGGTGTCTAATCCGCATATACATCACCATTGCCCTTCATTTTCTTGACTGTATATCTCTTAAAAATCAACATATACACGTGTGATTTAGTTTACGAAGATTTTTCAATGCCGAGAACCTCAATCAAAGAGTAAAAAAGGCGTAAGGTTCACAATGGTGTAAAATTAAAATGGGATATACCGGGCTAAGATTCGAGTTATAGGAACAAGGGCCAAACCAACCACCCAAGAATGGAATCATCGATTGAAAACACTTGACAGCCTTCTAGAAGCAGGTTTTCTTGCCACCAGACCTTTCTCCATCAATTAGGAATCTGATGCCGTCACTAAACACATTCATAAACTGTAGCCAATTGTTGAGTGTTTTTTTTTTGTGTCTAATCCGCATATATATCACAATTGCCCTTGATTTTCTTGACTGTATATCTCTTAAATATCAACATATACACGTGTGATTTAGTTTACGAAGATTTTTCAATGCCGAGAACCTCGATCAGAGAGTAAAAAAGGCGTAAGGTTCACAATGTTGTAAAATTAAAATGGGATATACCGGGCTAGGATTCGAGTTACAGGAACAAGGGCCAAACCAACCACCGAAAAATGGAATTGTCGAGCGAAAACACTTGACAACCTCCTAGAAGCAGCTTTTCTTGCCACCAGACCTTTCTCCATCAATTAGGAATCTGATGCCGTCACTAAACACATTCCTTAAATTGTAGCCATTTGTTCAGTGTTTTGTTTGGTGTCTAATCCGCATATATATCACCATTTCCCTTGATTTTCTTGACTGTATATCTCTTAAATGTCAACATATACACGTGTGATTTAGTTTACGAAGATTTTTCAATGCCGAGAACCTCGATCAGAGAGTAAAAAAGCCGTAAGGTTCACAATGGTGTAAAATTAAAATGGGATATACCGGGCTAGGATTCGAGTTACAGGAACAAGGGCCAAACCAACCACCCAAGAATGGAATCGTCGAGCGAAAACACTTGACAACCTCCTAAAAGCAGCTTTTCTTACCAACAGACCTTTCTCCATCAATTAGGAATCTGTTGCCGTCACTAAACACATTCCTTAAATTGTAGCCTTTTGTTGAGTGTTTTTTTTTTTTTGTGTCTAATCCGTATATATATCACCATTGCCCTTGATTTTCTTGATTGTATATCTCTTAAATATCAACATATACACGTGTGATTTAGTTTACGAAGATTTTTCAATGCCGAGAACCTCGATCAGAGAGCAAAATGGCATAAGGTTCACAATGGCGTAAGGTTACAGGAACAATTGCCAAACCAACCACCCAAGAATGGAATCGTCGAGCGAAAACACTTGACAACCTCCTAGAAGCAGCTTTTCTTGCCACCAGACCTTTCTCCATCAATTAGGAATCTGTTCCCGTCACTAAACACATTCCTTAAATTGTAGCCATTTGTTGAGTGTTTTTTTTTTTGGTGTCTAATCCGCATATATATCACCATTGCCCATGATTTTCTTGATTGTATATCTCTTAAATATCAACATATTCACGTGTGAATTAGTTTACGAAGACTTTTCAATGCCGAGAACCTCGATCAGAGAGTAAAAAACGCGTAAGGTTCACAATAGCGTAAGGTTACAGGAACAAGGGCCGAACCAACCACACAAGAATTGAATCGTCGAGCGAAAACACTTGACAATCTCCTAGAAGCAGCTTTTCTTGCCACCAGACCTTTCTCCATCAATTAGGAATATGATGCCGTCACTAAACACATTCATAAACTGTAGCCATTTGTTGAGTGTTTTTTTTTGGTGTCTAATCCGCATATATATCACCATTGCCCTTGATTTTCTTGACTGTATATCTTTTAAATATCAACATATACACGTGTGATTTAGTTTACGAAGATTTTTCAATGCCGAGAACCTCGATCAGAGAGTAAAAAAGGCGTAAGGTTCACAATGTTGTAAAATTAAAATGGGATATACCGGGCTAGGATTCGAGTTACAGGAACAAGGGCCAAACCAACCACCAAAAAATGGAATCGTCGAGCGAAAACACTTGACAACCTCCTAGAAGCAGCTTTTCTTGCCACCAGACCTTTCTCCATCAATTAGGAATCTGTTGCCGTCACTAAACACATTCCTTAAATTGTAGCCATTTGTTGAGTGTTTTTTTTTTTTGTGTCTAATCTGCATATATATCACCATTGCCCTTGATTTTCTTGATTGTATATCTCTTAAATATCAATATATACACGTGTTATTTAGTTTACGAAGATTTTTCAATGCCGAGAACCTCGATCAGAGAGCAAAAAGGCGTAAGGTTCACAATGGCGTAAGGTTACAGGAACAAGTGCCAAACCAACCACCCAAGAATGGAATCGTCGAGCGAAAACACTTGACAACCTCCTTGAAGCAGCTTTTCTTGCCACCAGACCTTTCTCCATCAATTAGGAATCTGTTGCCGTCACTAAACACATTCCTTAAATTGTAGCCATTTGTTGAGTGTTTTTTTTTGGTGTCTAATCCGCATATATATCACCATTGCCCTTGATTTTCTTGATTGTATATCTCTTAAATATCAACATATACACGTGTGATTTAGTTTACGAAGACTTTTCAATGCCGAGAACCTTGATCAGAGAGTAAAAAACGCGTAAGGTTCACAATAGCGTAAGGTTACAGGAACAAGGGCCGAACCAACCACCCAAGAATTGAATCGTCGAGCGAAAACACTTGACAACCTCCTAGAAGCAGCTTTTCTTGCCACCAGACCTTTCTCCATCAATTAGGAATCTGATGCCGTCACTAAACACATTCCTTAAATTGTAGCCATTTGTTGAGTGTTTTTTTTTTTGTGTCTAATCCGCATATACATCACCATTGCCCTTCATTTTCTTGACTGTATATCTCTTAAAAATCAACATATACACGTGTGATTTAGTTTACGAAGATTTTTCAATGCCGAGAACCTCAATCAAAGAGTAAAAAAGGCGTAAGGTTCACAATGGTGTAAAATTAAAATGGGATATACCGGGCTAAGATTCGAGTTATAGGAACAAGGGCCAAACCAACCACCCAAGAATGGAATCATCGATTGAAAACACTTGACAGCCTTCTAGAAGCAGGTTTTCTTGCCACCAGACCTTTCTCCATCAATTAGGAATCTGATGCCGTCACTAAACACATTCATAAACTGTAGCCATTTGTTGAGTGTTTTTTTTTTGTGTCTAATCCGCATATATATCACAATTGCCCTTGATTTTCTTGACTGTATATCTCTTAAATATCAACATATACACGTGTGATTTAGTTTACGAAGATTTTTCAATGCCGAGAACCTCGATCAGAGAGTAAAAAAGGCGTAAGGTTCACAATGTTGTAAAATTAAAATGGGATATACCGGGCTAGGATTCGAGTTACAGGAACAAGGGCCAAACCAACCACCGAAAAATGGAATTGTCGAGCGAAAACACTTGACAACCTCCTAGAAGCAGCTTTTCTTGCCACCAGACCTTTCTCCATCAATTAGGAATCTGATGCCGTCACTAAACACATTCCTTAAATTGTAGCCATTTGTTCAGTGTTTTGTTTGGTGTCTAATCCGCATATATATCACCATTTCCCTTGATTTTCTTGACTGTATATCTCTTAAATGTCAACATATACACGTGTGATTTAGTTTACGAAGATTTTTCAATGCCGAGAACCTCGATCAGAGAGTAAAAAAGCCGTAAGGTTCACAATGGTGTAAAATTAAAATGGGATATACCGGGCTAGGATTCGAGTTACAGGAACAAGGGCCAAACCAACCACCCAAGAATGGAATCGTCGAGCGAAAACACTTGACAACCTCCTAAAAGCAGCTTTTCTTACCAACAGACCTTTCTCCATCAATTAGGAATCTGTTGCCGTCACTAAACACATTCCTTAAATTGTAGCCTTTTGTTGAGTGTTTTTTTTTTTTGTGTCTAATCCGCATATATATCACCATTGCCCTTGATTTTCTTGATTGTATATCTCTTAAATATCAACATATACACGTGTGATTTAGTTTACGAAGATTTTTCAATGCCGAGAACCTCGATCAGAGAGCAAAATGGCATAAGGTTCACAATGGCGTAAGGTTACAGGAACAATTGCCAAACCAACCACCCAAGAATGGAATCGTCGAGCGAAAACACTTGACAACCTCCTAGAAGCAGCTTTTCTTGCCACCAGACCTTTCTCCATCAATTAGGAATCTGTTGCCGTCACTAAACACATTCCTTAAATTGTAGCCATTTGTTGAGTGTTTTTTTTTTTGGTGTCTAATCCTCATATATATCACCATTGCCCATGATTTTCTTGATTGTATATCTCTTAAATATCAACATATTCACGTGTGAATTAGTTTACGAAGACTTTTCAATGCCGAGAACCTCGATCAGAGAGTAAAAAACGCGTAAGGTTCACAATAGCGTAAGGTTACAGGAACAAGGGCCGAACCAACCACACAAGAATTGAATCGTCGAGCGAAAACACTTGACAATCTCCTAGAAGCAGCTTTTCTTGCCACCAGACCTTTCTCCATCAATTAGGAATATGATGCCGTCACTAAACACATTCATAAACTGTAGCCATTTGTTGAGTGTTTTTTTTGGTGTCTAATCCGCATATATATCACCATTGCCCTTGATTTTCTTGACTGTATATCTTTTAAATATCAACATATACACGTGTGATTTAGTTTACGAAGATTTTTCAATGCCGAGAACCTCGATCAGAGAGTAAAAAAGGCGTAAGGTTCACAATGTTGTAAAATTAAAATGGGATATACCGGGCTAGGATTCGAGTTACAGGAACAAGGGCCAAACCAACCACCAAAAAATGGAATCGTCGAGCGAAAACACTTGACAACCTCCTAGAAGCAGCTTTTCTTGCCACCAGACCTTTCTCCATCAATTAGGAATCTGTTGCCGTCACTAAACACATTCCTTAAATTGTAGCCATTTGTTGAGTGTTTTTTTTTTTTGTGTCTAATCTGCATATATATCACCATTGCCCTTGATTTTCTTGATTGTATATCTCTTAAATATCAATATATACACGTGTTATTTAGTTTACGAAGATTTTTCAATGCCGAGAACCTCGATCAGAGAGCAAAAAGGCGTAAGGTTCACAATGGCGTAAGGTTACAGGAACAAGTGCCAAACCAACCACCCAAGAATGGAATCGTCGAGCGAAAACACTTGACAACCTCCTTGAAGCAGCTTTTCTTGCCACCAGACCTTTCTCCATCAATTAGGAATCTGTTGCCGTCACTAAACACATTCCTTAAATTGTAGCCATTTGTTGAGTGTTTTTTTTTGGTGTCTAATCCGCATATATATCACCATTGCCCTTGATTTTCTTGATTGTATATCTCTTAAATATCAACATATACACGTGTGATTTAGTTTACGAAGACTTTTCAATGCCGAGAACCTTGATCAGAGAGTAAAAAACGCGTAAGGTTCACAATAGCGTAAGGTTACAGGAACAAGGGCCGAACCAACCACCCAAGAATTGAATCGTCGAGCGAAAACACTTGACAACCTCCTAGAAGCAGCTTTTCTTGCCACCAGACCTTTCTCCATCAATTAGGAATCTGATGCCGTCACTAAACACATTCCTTAAATTGTAGCCATTTGTTGAGTGTTTTTTTTTTTGTGTCTAATCCGCATATACATCACCATTGCCCTTCATTTTCTTGACTGTATATCTCTTAAAAATCAACATATACACGTGTGATTTAGTTTACGAAGATTTTTCAATGCCGAGAACCTCAATCAAAGAGTAAAAAAGGCGTAAGGTTCACAATGGTGTAAAATTAAAATGGGATATACCGGGCTAAGATTCGAGTTATAGGAACAAGGGCCAAACCAACCACCCAAGAATGGAATCATCGATTGAAAACACTTGACAGCCTTCTAGAAGCAGGTTTTCTTGCCACCAGACCTTTCTCCATCAATTAGGAATCTGATGCCGTCACTAAACACATTCATAAACTGTAGCCATTTGTTGAGTGTTTTTTTTTTGTGTCTAATCCGCATATATATCACAATTGCCCTTGATTTTCTTGACTGTATATCTCTTAAATATCAACATATACACGTGTGATTTAGTTTACGAAGATTTTTCAATGCCGAGAACCTCGATCAGAGAGTAAAAAAGGCGTAAGGTTCACAATGTTGTAAAATTAAAATGGGATATACCGGGCTAGGATTCGAGTTACAGGAACAAGGGCCAAACCAACCACCGAAAAATGGAATTGTCGAGCGAAAACACTTGACAACCTCCTAGAAGCAGCTTTTCTTGCCACCAGACCTTTCTCCATCAATTAGGAATCTGATGCCGTCACTAAACACATTCCTTAAATTGTAGCCATTTGTTCAGTGTTTTGTTTGGTGTCTAATCCGCATATATATCACCATTTCCCTTGATTTTCTTGACTGTATATCTCTTAAATGTCAACATATACACGTGTGATTTAGTTTACGAAGATTTTTCAATGCCGAGAACCTCGATCAGAGAGTAAAAAAGCCGTAAGGTTCACAATGGTGTAAAATTAAAATGGGATATACCGGGCTAGGATTCGAGTTACAGGAACAAGGGCCAAACCAACCACCCAAGAATGGAATCGTCGAGCGAAAACACTTGACAACCTCCTAAAAGCAGCTTTTCTTACCAACAGACCTTTCTCCATCAATTAGGAATCTGTTGCCGTCACTAAACACATTCCTTAAATTGTAGCCTTTTGTTGAGTGTTTTTTTTTTTTGTGTCTAATCTGCATATATATCACCATTGCCCTTGATTTTCTTGATTGTATATCTCTTAAATATCAACATATACACGTGTGATTTAGTTTACGAAGATTTTTCAATGCCGAGAACCTCGATCAGAGAGCAAAATGGCATAAGGTTCACAATGGCGTAAGGTTACAGGAACAATTGCCAAACCAACCACCCAAGAATGGAATCGTCGAGCGAAAACACTTGACAACCTCCTAGAAGCAGCTTTTCTTGCCACCAGACCTTTCTCCATCAATTAGGAATCTGTTGCCGTCACTAAACACATTCCTTAAATTGTAGCCATTTGTTGAGTGTTTTTTTTTTTGGTGTCTAATCCTCATATATATCACCATTGCCCATGATTTTCTTGATTGTATATCTCTTAAATATCAACATATTCACGTGTGAATTAGTTTACGAAGACTTTTCAATGCCGAGAACCTCGATCAGAGAGTAAAAAACGCGTAAGGTTCACAATAGCGTAAGGTTACAGGAACAAGGGCCGAACCAACCACACAAGAATTGAATCGTCGAGCGAAAACACTTGACAATCTCCTAGAAGCAGCTTTTCTTGCCACCAGACCTTTCTCCATCAATTAGGAATATGATGCCGTCACTAAACACATTCCTTAAATTGTGGCCGTTTGTTGAGTGTTTTTTTTGTGTCTAATCTGCATATATATCATCATTGCCCTTGATTTTCTTGACTGTATATCTGTTAAATATCAACATATACACGTGTGATTTAGTTTACGAAGATTTTTCAATGCCGAGAACCTCGATCAGAGAGTAAAAAAGGCGTAAGGTTCACAATGTTGTAAAAATAAAATGGGATATACAGGGCTAGGATTCGAGTTACAGGAGCAAGGGCCAAACCAACCACCGAAAAATGGAATCGTCGAGCGAAAACACTTGACAACCTCCTAGAAGCAGCTTTTCTTGCCACCAGACCTTTCTCCATCAATTAGGAATCTGATGCCGTCACTAAACACATTCCTTAAATTGTAGCCATTTGTTGAGTGTTTTTTTTTGGTGTCTAATCCGCATATACATCACCATTGCCCTTCATTTTCTTGACTGTATATCTCTTAAAAATCAACATATACACGTGTGATTTAGTTTACGAAGATTTTTTCAATGCCGAGAACCTCAATCAAAGAGTAAAAAAGGCGTAAGGTTCACAATGGTGTAAAATTAAAATGGGATATACCGGGCTAGGATTCGAATTATAGGAACAAGGGCCAAACCAACCACCCAAGAATGGAATCATCGATCGAAAACACTTGACAGCCTTCTAGAAGCTGGTTTTCTTGCCACCAGACCTTTCTCCATCAATTAGGAATCTGATGCCGTCACTAAACACATTCATAAACTGTAGCCATTTGTTGAGTGTTTTTTTTTGGTGTCTAATCCGCATATATATCACCATTGCCCTTGATTTTCTTGACTGTATATCTCTTAAATATCAACATATACACGTGTGATTTAGTTTACGAACATTTTTCAATGCCGAGAACCTCGATCAGAGAGTAAAAAAGGCGTAAGGTTCACAATGTTGTAAAATTAAAATGGGATATACCGGGCTAGGATTCGAGTTACAGGAACAAGGGCCAAACCAACCACCGAAATATGGAATCGTCGAGCGAAAACACTTGACAACCTCCTAGAAGCAGCTTTTCTTGCCACCAGACCTTTCTCCATCAATTAGGAATCTGATGCCGTCACTAAACACATTCCTTAAATTGTAGCCATTTGTTGAGTGTTTTTTTTGGTGTCTAATCCGCATATATATCACCATTGCCCTTGATTTTCTTGACTGTATATCTCTTAAATGTCAACATATACACGTGTGATTTAGTTTACGAAGATTTTTCAATGCCGAGAACCTCGATCAGAGAGTAAAAAAGCCGTAAGGTTCACAATGGTGTAAAATTAAAATGGGATATACCGGGCTAGGATTCGAGTTACAGGAACAAGGGCCAAACCAACCACCCAAGAATGGAATCGTCGAGCGAAAACACTTGACAACCTCCTAGAAGCAGCTTTTCTTACCAACAGACCTTTCTCCATCAATTAGGAATCTGTTGCCGTCACTAAACACATTCCTTAAATTGTAGCCATTTGTTGAGTGTTTTTTTTTGTGTCTAATCCGCATATATATCACCATTGCCCTTGATTTTCTTGATTGTATATCTCTTAAATATCAACATATACACGTGTGATTTAGTTTACGAAGATTTTTCAATGCCGAGAACCTCGATCAGAGAGCAAAAAGGCGTAAGGTTCACAATGGCGTAAGGTTACAGGAACAAGTGCCAAACCAACCACCCAAGAATGGAATCGTCGAGCGAAAACACTTGACAACCTCCTAGAAGCAGCTTTTCTTGCCACCAGACCTTTCTCCATCAATTAGGAATCTGTTGCCGTCACTAAACACATTCCTTAAATTGTAGCCATTTGTTGAGTGTTTTTTTTTGGTGTCTAATCCGCATATATATCACCATTGCCCTTGATTTTCTTGATTGTATATCTCTTAAATATCAACATATACACGTGTGATTTAGTTTACGAAGACTTTTCAATGCCGAGAACCTCGATCAGAGAGTAAAAAACGCGTAAGGTTCAAAATAGCGTAAGGTTACAGGAACAAGGGCCGAACCAACCACCCAAGAATTGAATCGTCGAGCGAAAACACTTGACAATCTCCTAGAAGCAGCTTTTCTTGCCACCAGACCTTTCTCCATCAATTAGGAATCTGATGCCGTCACTAAACACATTCCTTAAATTGTAGCCGTTTGTTGAGTGTTTTTTTGTGTCTAATCTGCATATATATCATCATTGCCCTTGATTTTCTTGACTGTATATCTGTTAAATATCAACATATACACGTGTGATTTAGTTTACGAAGATTTTTCAATGCCGAGAACCTCGATCAGAGAGTAAAAAAGGCGTAAGGTTCACAATGTTGTAAAAATAAAATGGGATATACAGGGCTAGGATTCGAGTTACAGGAGCAAGGGCCAAACCAACCACCGAAAAATGGAATCGTCGAGCGAAAACACTTGACAACCTCCTAGAAGCAGCTTTTCTTGCCACCAGACCTTTCTCCATCAATTAGGAATCTGATGCCGTCACTAAACACATTCCTTAAATTGTAGCCATTTGTTGAGTGTTTTTTTTTGGTGTCTAATCCGCATATACATCACCATTGCCCTTCATTTTCTTGACTGTATATCTCTTAAAAATCAACATATACACGTGTGATTTAGTTTACGAAGATTTTTTCAATGCCGAGAACCTCAATCAAAGAGTAAAAAAGGCGTAAGGTTCACAATGGTGTAAAATTAAAATGGGATATACCGGGCTAGGATTCGAATTATAGGAACAAGGGCCAAACCAACCACCCAAGAATGGAATCATCGATCGAAAACACTTGACAGCCTTCTAGAAGCTGGTTTTCTTGCCACCAGACCTTTCTCCATCAATTAGGAATCTGATGCCGTCACTAAACACATTCATAAACTGTAGCCATTTGTTGAGTGTTTTTTTTTGGTGTCTAATCCGCATATATATCACCATTGCCCTTGATTTTCTTGACTGTATATCTCTTAAATATCAACATATACACGTGTGATTTAGTTTACGAACATTTTTCAATGCCGAGAACCTCGATCAGAGAGTAAAAAAGGCGTAAGGTTCACAATGTTGTAAAATTAAAATGGGATATACCGGGCTAGGATTCGAGTTACAGGAACAAGGGCCAAACCAACCACCGAAATATGGAATCGTCGAGCGAAAACACTTGACAACCTCCTAGAAGCAGCTTTTCTTGCCACCAGACCTTTCTCCATCAATTAGGAATCTGATGCCGTCACTAAACACATTCCTTAAATTGTAGCCATTTGTTGAGTGTTTTTTTTGGTGTCTAATCCGCATATATATCACCATTGCCCTTGATTTTCTTGACTGTATATCTCTTAAATGTCAACATATACACGTGTGATTTAGTTTACGAAGATTTTTCAATGCCGAGAACCTCGATCAGAGAGTAAAAAAGCCGTAAGGTTCACAATGGTGTAAAATTAAAATGGGATATACCGGGCTAGGATTCGAGTTACAGGAACAAGGGCCAAACCAACCACCCAAGAATGGAATCGTCGAGCGAAAACACTTGACAACCTCCTAGAAGCAGCTTTTCTTACCAACAGACCTTTCTCCATCAATTAGGAATCTGTTGCCGTCACTAAACACATTCCTTAAATTGTAGCCATTTGTTGAGTGTTTTTTTTTGTGTCTAATCCGCATATATATCACCATTGCCCTTGATTTTCTTGATTGTATATCTCTTAAATATCAACATATACACGTGTGATTTAGTTTACGAAGATTTTTCAATGCCGAGAACCTCGATCAGAGAGCAAAAAGGCGTAAGGTTCACAATGGCGTAAGGTTACAGGAACAAGTGCCAAACCAACCACCCAAGAATGGAATCGTCGAGCGAAAACACTTGACAACCTCCTAGAAGCAGCTTTTCTTGCCACCAGACCTTTCTCCATCAATTAGGAATCTGTTGCCGTCACTAAACACATTCCTTAAATTGTAGCCATTTGTTGAGTGTTTTTTTTTGGTGTCTAATCCGCATATATATCACCATTGCCCTTGATTTTCTTGATTGTATATCTCTTAAATATCAACATATACACGTGTGATTTAGTTTACGAAGACTTTTCAATGCCGAGAACCTCGATCAGAGAGTAAAAAACGCGTAAGGTTCAAAATAGCGTAAGGTTACAGGAACAAGGGCCGAACCAACCACCCAAGAATTGAATCGTCGAGCGAAAACACTTGACAATCTCCTAGAAGCAGCTTTTCTTGCCACCAGACCTTTCTCCATCAATTAGGAATCTGATGCCGTCACTAAACACATTCCTTAAATTGTAGCCGTTTGTTGAGTGTTTTTTTGTGTCTAATCTGCATATATATCATCATTGCCCTTGATTTTCTTGACTGTATATCTGTTAAATATCAACATATACACGTGTGATTTAGTTTACGAAGATTTTTCAATGCCGAGAACCTCGATCAGAGAGTAAAAAAGGCGTAAGGTTCACAATGTTGTAAAAATAAAATGGGATATACAGGGCTAGGATTCGAGTTACAGGAGCAAGGGCCAAACCAACCACCGAAAAATGGAATCGTCGAGCGAAAACACTTGACAACCTCCTAGAAGCAGCTTTTCTTGCCACCAGACCTTTCTCCATCAATTAGGAATCTGATGCCGTCACTAAACACATTCCTTAAATTGTAGCCATTTGTTGAGTGTTTTTTTTTGGTGTCTAATCCGCATATACATCACCATTGCCCTTCATTTTCTTGACTGTATATCTCTTAAAAATCAACATATACACGTGTGATTTAGTTTACGAAGATTTTTTCAATGCCGAGAACCTCAATCAAAGAGTAAAAAAGGCGTAAGGTTCACAATGGTGTAAAATTAAAATGGGATATACCGGGCTAGGATTCGAATTATAGGAACAAGGGCCAAACCAACCACCCAAGAATGGAATCATCGATCGAAAACACTTGACAGCCTTCTAGAAGCTGGTTTTCTTGCCACCAGACCTTTCTCCATCAATTAGGAATCTGATGCCGTCACTAAACACATTCATAAACTGTAGCCATTTGTTGAGTGTTTTTTTTTGGTGTCTAATCCGCATATATATCACCATTGCCCTTGATTTTCTTGACTGTATATCTCTTAAATATCAACATATACACGTGTGATTTAGTTTACGAACATTTTTCAATGCCGAGAACCTCGATCAGAGAGTAAAAAAGGCGTAAGGTTCACAATGTTGTAAAATTAAAATGGGATATACCGGGCTAGGATTCGAGTTACAGGAACAAGGGCCAAACCAACCACCGAAATATGGAATCGTCGAGCGAAAACACTTGACAACCTCCTAGAAGCAGCTTTTCTTGCCACCAGACCTTTCTCCATCAATTAGGAATCTGATGCCGTCACTAAACACATTCCTTAAATTGTAGCCATTTGTTGAGTGTTTTTTTTGGTGTCTAATCCGCATATATATCACCATTGCCCTTGATTTTCTTGACTGTATATCTCTTAAATGTCAACATATACACGTGTGATTTAGTTTACGAAGATTTTTCAATGCCGAGAACCTCGATCAGAGAGTAAAAAAGCCGTAAGGTTCACAATGGTGTAAAATTAAAATGGGATATACCGGGCTAGGATTCGAGTTACAGGAACAAGGGCCAAACCAACCACCCAAGAATGGAATCGTCGAGCGAAAACACTTGACAACCTCCTAGAAGCAGCTTTTCTTACCAACAGACCTTTCTCCATCAATTAGGAATCTGTTGCCGTCACTAAACACATTCCTTAAATTGTAGCCATTTGTTGAGTGTTTTTTTTTGTGTCTAATCCGCATATATATCACCATTGCCCTTGATTTTCTTGATTGTATATCTCTTAAATATCAACATATACACGTGTGATTTAGTTTACGAAGATTTTTCAATGCCGAGAACCTCGATCAGAGAGCAAAAAGGCGTAAGGTTCACAATGGCGTAAGGTTACAGGAACAAGTGCCAAACCAACCACCCAAGAATGGAATCGTCGAGCGAAAACACTTGACAACCTCCTAGAAGCAGCTTTTCTTGCCACCAGACCTTTCTCCATCAATTAGGAATCTGTTGCCGTCACTAAACACATTCCTTAAATTGTAGCCATTTGTTGAGTGTTTTTTTTTGGTGTCTAATCCGCATATATATCACCATTGCCCTTGATTTTCTTGATTGTATATCTCTTAAATATCAACATATACACGTGTGATTTAGTTTACGAAGACTTTTCAATGCCGAGAACCTCGATCAGAGAGTAAAAAACGCGTAAGGTTCAAAATAGCGTAAGGTTACAGGAACAAGGGCCGAACCAACCACCCAAGAATTGAATCGTCGAGCGAAAACACTTGACAATCTCCTAGAAGCAGCTTTTCTTGCCACCAGACCTTTCTCCATCAATTAGGAATCTGATGCCGTCACTAAACACATTCCTTAAATTGTAGCCGTTTGTTGAGTGTTTTTTTGTGTCTAATCTGCATATATATCATCATTGCCCTTGATTTTCTTGACTGTATATCTGTTAAATATCAACATATACACGTGTGATTTAGTTTACGAAGATTTTTCAATGCCGAGAACCTCGATCAGAGAGTAAAAAGGGCGTAAGGTTCACAATGTTGTAAAATTAAAATGGGATATACCGGGCTAGGATTCGAGTTACAGGAGCAAGGGCCAAACCAACCACCGTAAAATGGAATCGTCGAGCGAAAACACTTGACAACCTCCTAGAAGCAGCTTTTCTTGCCACCAGACCTTTCTCCATCAATTAGGAATCTGATGCCGCCACTAAACACATTCCTTAAATTGTAGCCATTTGTTGAGTGTTTTTTTTTGGTGTCTAATCCGCATATACATCACCATTGCCCTTGATTTTCTTGACTGTATATCTCTTAAAAATCAACATATACACGTGTGATTTAGTTTACGAAGATTTTTCAATGCCGAGAACCTCAATCAAAGAGTAAAAAAGGCGTAAGGTTCACAATGGTGTAAAATTAAAATGGGATATACCGGGCTAGGATTCGAGTTACAGGAACAAGGGCCAAACCAACCACCCAAGAATGGAATCATCGATCGAAAACACTTGACAGCCTGCTAGAAGCAGGTTTTCTTGCCACCAGACCTTTCTCCATCAATTAGGAATCTGATGCCGTCACTAAACACATTCATAAACTGTAGCCATTTGTTGAGTGTTTTTTTTTTGGTGTCTAATCCGCATATATATCACCATTGCCCTTGATTTTCTTGACTGTATATCTCTTAAATATCAACATATACACGTGTGATTTAGTTTACGAAGAGTTTTCAATGCCGAGAACCTCGATCAGAGAGTAAAAAAGGCGTAAGGTTCACAATGTTGTAAAATTAAAATGGGATATACCGGGCTAGGATTCGAGTTACAGGAACAAGGGCCAAACCAACCACCGAAAAATGGAATCGTCGAGCGAAAACACTTGACAACCTCCTAGAAGCAGCTTTTCTTGCCACCAGACCTTTCTCCATCAATTAGGAATCTGATGCCGTCACTAAACACATTCCTTAAATTGTAGCCATTTGTTGAGTGTTTTTTTTTGGTGTCTAATCCGCATATATATCACCATTGCCCTTGATTTTCTTGACTGTATATCTCTTAAATGTCAACATATACACGTGTGATTTAGTTTACGAAGATTTTTCAATGCCGAGAACCTCGATCAGAGAGTAAAAAAGCCGTAAGGTTCACAATGGTGTAAAATTAAAATGGGATATACCGGGCTAGGATTCGAGTTACAGGAATAAGGGCCAAACCAACCACCCAAGAATGGAATCGTCGAGCGAAAACACTTGACAACCTCCTAGAAGCAGTTTTTCTTACCAACAGACCTTTCTCCATCAATTAGGAATCTAATGCGGTCACTAAACACCTTCCTTAAATTGTAGCCATTTGTTGAGTGTTTTTTTTGGTGTCTAATCCGCATATATATCACCATTGCCCTTAATTTTATTGACTGTATATCTCTTAAATATCAATATATACACGTGTGATTTAGTTTACGAAGATCTTTCAATGTCGAGAACCTCGATCAGAGAGTAAAAAAGGCGTAAGGTTCACAATGGTGTAAAATTAAAATGGGACAAACCGGGCTAGGATTCGAGTTACAGGAACAAGGGCCAAACCAACCACCCAAGAATGGAATCGTCGAGCGAAAACACTTGACAACCTCCTAGAAGCAGCTTTTCTTGCCACCAGACCTTTCTCCATCAATTAGGAATCTGTTGCCGTCACTAAACACATTCCTTAAATTGTAGCCATTTGTTGAGTGTTTTTTTTTTTGGTGTCTAATCCGCATATATATCACCATTGCCCATGATTTTCTTGATTGTATATCTCTTAAATATCAACATATTCACGTGTGATTTAGTTTACGAAGACTTTTCAATGCCGAGAACCTCGATCAGAGAGTAAAAAACGCGTAAGGTTCAAAATAGCGTAAGGTTACAGGAACAAGGGCCGAACCAACCACCCAAGAATTGAATCGTCGAGCGAAAACACTTGACAATCTCCTAGAAGCAGCTTTTCTTGCCACCAGACCTTTCTCCATCAATTAGGAATCTGATGCCGTCACTAAACACATTCCTTAAATTGTAGCCGTTTGTTGAGTGTTTTTTTGTGTCTAATCTGCATATATATCATCATTGCCCTTGATTTTCTTGACTGTATATCTGTTAAATATCAACATATACACGTGTGATTTAGTTTACGAAGATTTTTCAATGCCGAGAACCTCGATCAGAGAGTAAAAAGGGCGTAAGGTTCACAATGTTGTAAAATTAAAATGGGATATACCGGGCTAGGATTCGAGTTACAGGAGCAAGGGCCAAACCAACCACCGTAAAATGGAATCGTCGAGCGAAAACACTTGACAACCTCCTAGAAGCAGCTTTTCTTGCCACCAGACCTTTCTCCATCAATTAGGAATCTGATGCCGCCACTAAACACATTCCTTAAATTGTAGCCATTTGTTGAGTGTTTTTTTTTGGTGTCTAATCCGCATATACATCACCATTGCCCTTGATTTTCTTGACTGTATATCTCTTAAAAATCAACATATACACGTGTGATTTAGTTTACGAAGATTTTTCAATGCCGAGAACCTCAATCAAAGAGTAAAAAAGGCGTAAGGTTCACAATGGTGTAAAATTAAAATGGGATATACCGGGCTAGGATTCGAGTTACAGGAACAAGGGCCAAACCAACCACCCAAGAATGGAATCATCGATCGAAAACACTTGACAGCCTGCTAGAAGCAGGTTTTCTTGCCACCAGACCTTTCTCCATCAATTAGGAATCTGATGCCGTCACTAAACACATTCATAAACTGTAGCCATTTGTTGAGTGTTTTTTTTTGGTGTCTAATCCGCATATATATCACCATTGCCCTTGATTTTCTTGACTGTATATCTCTTAAATATCAACATATACACGTGTGATTTAGTTTACGAAGAGTTTTCAATGCCGAGAACCTCGATCAGAGAGTAAAAAAGGCGTAAGGTTCACAATGTTGTAAAATTAAAATGGGATATACCGGGCTAGGATTCGAGTTACAGGAACAAGGGCCAAACCAACCACCGAAAAATGGAATCGTCGAGCGAAAACACTTGACAACCTCCTAGAAGCAGCTTTTCTTGCCACCAGACCTTTCTCCATCAATTAGGAATCTGATGCCGTCACTAAACACATTCCTTAAATTGTAGCCATTTGTTGAGTGTTTTTTTTTGGTGTCTAATCCGCATATATATCACCATTGCCCTTGATTTTCTTGACTGTATATCTCTTAAATGTCAACATATACACGTGTGATTTAGTTTACGAAGATTTTTCAATGCCGAGAACCTCGATCAGAGAGTAAAAAAGCCGTAAGGTTCACAATGGTGTAAAATTAAAATGGGATATACCGGGCTAGGATTCGAGTTACAGGAATAAGGGCCAAACCAACCACCCAAGAATGGAATCGTCGAGCAAAAACACTTGACAACCTCCTAGAAGCAGTTTTTCTTACCAACAGACCTTTCTCCATCAATTAGGAATCTAATGCGGTCACTAAACACCTTCCTTAAATTGTAGCCATTTGTTGAGTGTTTTTTTTGGTGTCTAATCCGCATATATATCACCATTGCCCTTAATTTTATTGACTGTATATCTCTTAAATATCAATATATACACGTGTGATTTAGTTTACGAAGATCTTTCAATGTCGAGAACCTCGATCAGAGAGTAAAAAAGGCGTAAGGTTCACAATGGTGTAAAATTAAAATGGGACAAACCGGGCTAGGATTCGAGTTACAGGAACAAGGGCCAAACCAACCACCCAAGAATGGAATCGTCGAGCGAAAACACTTGACAACCTCCTAGAAGCAGCTTTTCTTGCCACCAGACCTTTTTCCATCAATTAGGAATCTGTTGCCGTCACTAAACACATTCCTTAAATTGTAGCCATTTGTTGAGTGTTTTTTTTTTTGGTGTCTAATCCGCATATATATCACCATTGCCCATGATTTTCTTGATTGTATATCTCTTAAATATCAACATATTCACGTGTGATTTAGTTTACGAAGACTTTTCAATGCCGAGAACCTCGATCAGAGAGTAAAAAACGCGTAAGGTTCACAATAGCGTAAGGTTACAGGAACAAGGGCCGAACCAACCACACAAGAATTGAATCGTCGAGCGAAAACACTTGACAATCTCCTAGAAGCAGCTTTTCTTGCCACCAGACCTTTCTCCATCAATTAGGAATATGATGCCGTCACTAAACACATTCCTTAAATTGTAGCCGTTTGTTGAGTGTTTTTTTTGTGTCTAATCTGCATATATATCATCATTGCCCTTGATTTTCTTGACTGTATATCTGTTAAATATCAACATATACACGTGTGATTTAGTTTACGAAGATTTTTCAATGCCGAGAACCTCGATCAGAGAGTAAAAAAGGCGTAAGGTTCACAATGTTGTAAAAATAAAATGGGATATACAGGGCTAGGATTCGAGTTACAGGAGCAAGGGCCAAACCAACCACCGAAAAATGGAATCGTCGAGCGAAAACACTTGACAACCTCCTAGAAGCAGCTTTTCTTGCCACCAGACCTTTCTCCATCAATTAGGAATCTGATGCCGTCACTAAACACATTCCTTAAATTGTAGCCATTTGTTGAGTGTTTTTTTTTGGTGTCTAATCCGCATATACATCACCATTGCCCTTCATTTTCTTGACTGTATATCTCTTAAAAATAAACATATACACGTGTGATTTAGTTTACGAAGATTTTTTCAATGCCGAGAACCTCAATCAAAGAGTAAAAAAGGCGTAAGGTTCACAATGGTGTAAAATTAAAATGGGATATACCGGGCTAGGATTCGAATTATAGGAACAAGGGCCAAACCAACCACCCAAGAATGGAATCATCGATCGAAAACACTTGACAGCCTTCTAGAAGCTGGTTTTCTTGCCACCAGACCTTTCTCCATCAATTAGGAATCTGATGCCGTCACTAAACACATTCATAAACTGTAGCCATTTGTTGAGTGTTTTTTTTTGGTGTCTAATCCGCATATATATCACCATTGCCCTTGATTTTCTTGACTGTATATCTCTTAAATATCAACATATACACGTGTGATTTAGTTTACGAACATTTTTCAATGCCGAGAACCTCGATCAGAGAGTAAAAAAGGCGTAAGGTTCACAATGTTGTAAAATTAAAATGGGATATACCGGGCTAGGATTCGAGTTACAGGAACAAGGGCCAAACCAACCACCGAAATATGGAATCGTCGAGCGAAAACACTTGACAACCTCCTAGAAGCAGCTTTTCTTGCCACCAGACCTTTCTCCATCAATTAGGAATCTGATGCCGTCACTAAACACATTCCTTAAATTGTAGCCATTTGTTGAGTGTTTTTTTTGGTGTCTAATCCGCATATATATCACCATTGCCCTTGATTTTCTTGACTGTATATCTCTTAAATGTCAACATATACACGTGTGATTTAGTTTACGAAGATTTTTCAATGCCGAGAACCTCGATCAGAGAGTAAAAAAGCCGTAAGGTTCACAATGGTGTAAAATTAAAATGGGATATACCGGGCTAGGATTCGAGTTACAGGAACAAGGGCCAAACCAACCACCCAAGAATGGAATCGTCGAGCGAAAACACTTGACAACCTCCTAGAAGCAGCTTTTCTTACCAACAGACCTTTCTCCATCAATTAGGAATCTGTTGCCGTCACTAAACACATTCCTTAAATTGTAGCCATTTGTTGAGTGTTTTTTTTTGTGTCTAATCCGCATATATATCACCATTGCCCTTGATTTTCTTGATTGTATATCTCTTAAATATCAACATATACACGTGTGATTTAGTTTACGAAGATTTTTCAATGCCGAGAACCTCGATCAGAGAGCAAAAAGGCGTAAGGTTCACAGTGGCGTAAGGTTACAGGAACAAGTGCCAAACCAACCACCCAAGAATGGAATCGTCGAGCGAAAACACTTGACAACCTCCTAGAAGCAGCTTTTCTTGCCACCAGACCTTTCTCCATCAATTAGGAATCTGTTGCCGTCACTAAACACATTCCTTAAATTGTAGCCATTTGTTGAGTGTTTTTTTTTGGTGTCTAATCCGCATATATATCACCATTGCCCTTGATTTTCTTGATTGTATATCTCTTAAATATCAACATATACACGTGTGATTTAGTTTACGAAGATTTTTCAATGCCGAGAACCTCGATCAGAGAGCAAAAAGGCGTAAGGTTCACAGTGGCGTAAGGTTACAGGAACAAGTGCCAAACCAACCACCAAAGAATGGAATCATCGAGCGAAAACACTTGACAACCTCCTAGAAGCAGCTTTTCTTGCCACCAGACCTTTCTCCATCAATTAGGAATCTGTTGCCGTCACTAAACACATTCCTTAAATTGTAGCCATTTGTTGAGTGTTTTTTTTGTGTCTAATCCGCATATATATCACCATTGCCCTTGATTTTCTTGATTGTATATATCTTAAATATCAACATATACACGTGTGATTTAGTTTACGAAGACTTTTCAATGCCGAGAACCTCGATCAGAGAGTAAAAAACGCGTAAGGGTCACAATGGCATAAGGTTACAGGAACAAGGGCCGAACCAACCACCCAAGAATTGAATCGTCGAGCGAAAACACTTGACAATCTCCTAGAAGCAGCTTTTCTTGCCACCAGACCTTTCTCCATCAATAAGGAATCTAATCCCGTCACTAAACACATTCCTTAAATTGTAGCCGTTTGTTGAGTTTTTTTTTTTGTGTCTAATCTGCATATATATCATCATTGCCCTTGATTTTCTTGACTGTATATCTGTTAAATATCAACATATACACGTGTGATTTAGTTTACGAAGATTTTTCAATGCCGAGAACCTCGATCAGAGAGTAAAAAAGGCGTAAGGTTCACAATGTTGTAAAATTAAAATGGGATATACCGGGATAGGATTCGAGTTACAGGAACAAGGGCCAAACCAATCACCGAAAAATGGAATCGTCGAGCGAAAACACTTGACAACCTCCTAGAAGCAGCTTTTCTTGCCACCAAAACTTTCTCCATCAATTAGGAATCTGATACCGTCACTAAACACATTCATAAACTGTAGCCATTTGTTGAGTGTTTTTTTTTTGGTGTCTAATCCGCATATATATCACCATTGCCCTTGATTTTCTTGACTGTGTATCTCTTAAATGTCAACATATACACGTGTGATTTAGTTTACGAAGATTTTTCAATGCCGAGAACCTCGATCAGAGAGTAAAAAAGGCGTAAGGTTCACAATGGTGTAAAATTAAAATGGGATATACCGGGCTAGGATTCGAGTTACAGGAACAAGGGCCAAACCAACCACCCAAGAATGGAATTGTCGAGCGAAAACACTTGACAACCTCCTAGAAGCAGCTTTTCTTACCAACAGACCTTTCTCCATCAATTAGGAATCTAATGCCATCACTAAACACCTTCCTTAAATTGTAGCCATTTGTTGAGTGTTTTTTTTTGGTGTCTAATCCGCATATATATCACCATTGCCCTTGATTTTCTTGACTGTATATCTCTTAAATATCAACATATACACGTGTGATTTAGTTTACGAAGATTTTTCAATGTCGAGAACCTAGATCAGAGAGTAAAAAAGGCGTAAGGTTCACAATGGTGTAAAATTAAAATGGGATAAACCAGGCTAGGATTCGAGTTACAGGAACAAGGGCCAAACCAACCACCCAAGAATGGAATTGTCAAGCGAAAACACTTGACAACCTCCTAGAAGCAGCTTTTCTTGCCACCAGACCTTTCTCCATCAATTAGGAATCTGTTGCCGTCACTAAACACATTCCTTAAATTGTAGCCATTTGTTGAGTGTTGTTTTTTTGTGTCTAATCCGCATATATATATCACCATTGCCCTTGATTTTCTTGATTGTATATCTCTTAAATATCAACATATACACGTGTGATTTAGTTTACGAAGATTTCTCAATGCCGAGAACCTCGATCAGAGAGCAAAAAGGCGTAAGGTTCACAATGGCGTAAGGTTACAGGAACAAGTGCCAAACCAACCACCCAAGAATGGAATCGTCGAGCGAAAACACTTGACAACCTCCTAGAAGCAGCTTTTCTTGCCACCAGACATTTCTCCATCAATTAGGAATCTGTTGCCGTCACTAAACACATTCCTTAAACTGTAGCCATTTGTTGAGTGTTTTTTTTTGGTGTCTAATCCGCATATATATCACCATTGCCCTTGATTTTCTTGACTGTGTATGTCTTAAGTATCAACATATACACGTGTGATTTAGTTTACGAAGATTTTTCAATGCCGAGAACCTCGATCAGAGAGTAAAAAAGGCGTAAGGTTCACAATGGTGTAAAATTAAAATGGGATATACCGGGCTAGGATTCGAGTTACAGGAACAAGGGCCAAACCAACCACCCAAGAATGGAATTGTCGAGCGAAAACACTTGACAACCTCCTAGAAGCAGCTTTTCTTACCAACAGACCTTTCTCCATCAATTAGGAATCTAATGCCATCACTAAACACCTTCCTTAAATTGTAGCCATTTGTTGAGTGTTTTTTTTTGGTGTCTAATCCGCATATATATCACCATTGCCCTTGATTTTCTTGACTGTATATCTCTTAAATATCAACATATACACGTGTGATTTAGTTGACGAAGATTTTTCAATGTCGAGAACCTCGATCAGAGAGTAAAAAAGGCGTAAGGTTCACAATGGTGTAAAATTAAAATGGGATAAACCGGGCTAGGATTCGAGTTACAGGAACAAGGGCCAAACCAACCACCCAAGAATGGAAGCGTCGAGCGAAAACACTTGACAACCTCCTAGAAGCAGCTTTTCTTGCCACCAGACCTTTCTCCATCAATTAGGAATCTGTTGCCGTCACTAAACACATTCCTTAAATTGTAGCCATTTGTTGAGTGTTTTTTTTTTTTGTGTCTAATCCGCATATATATATCACCATTGCCCTTGATTTTCTTGATTGTATATCTCTTAAATATCAACATATACACGTGTGATTTAGTTTACGAAGATTTCTCAATGCCGAGAACCTCGATCAGAGAGCAAAAAGGCGTAAGGTTCACAATGGCGTAAGGTTACAGGAACAAGTGCCAAACCAACCACCCAAGAATGGAATCGTCGAGCGAAAACACTTGACAACCTCCTAGAAGCAGCTTTTCTTGCCACCAGACATTTCTCCATCAATTAGGAATCTGTTGCCGTCACTAAACACATTCCTTAAACTGTAGCCATTTGTTGAGTGTTTTTTTTTGTGTCTAATCCGCATATATATCACCATTGCCCTTGATTTTCTTAACTGTGTATCTCTTAAGTATCAACATATACACGTGTGATTTAGTTTACGAAGATTTTTCAATGCCGAGAACCTCGATCAGAGAGTAAAAAAGGCGTAAGGTTCACAATGGTGTAAAATTAAAATGGGATATACCGGGCTAGGATTCGAGTTACAGGAACAAGGGCCAAACCAACCACCCAAGAATGGAATTGTCGAGCGAAAACACTTGACAACCTCCTAGAAGCAGCTTTTCTTACCAACAGACCTTTCTCCATCAATTAGGAATCTAATGCCATCACTAAACACCTTCCTTAAATTGTAGCCATTTGTTGAGTGTTTTTTTTTGGTGTCTAATCCGCATATATATCACCATTGCCCTTGATTTTCTTGACTGTATATCTCTTAAATATCAACATATACACGTGTGATTTAGTTTACGAAGATTTTTCAATGTCGAGAACCTCGATCAGAGAGTAAAAAAGGCGTAAGGTTCACAATGGTGTAAAATTAAAATGGGATAAACCGGGCTAGGATTCGAGTTACAGGAACAAGGGCCAAACCAACCACCCAAGAATGGAATCGTCGAGCGAAAACACTTGACAACCTCCTAGAAGCAGCTTTTCTTGCCACCAGACCTTTCTCCATCAATTAGAAATCTGTTGCCGTCACTAAACACATTCCTTAAATTGTAGCCATTTGTTGAGTGTTTTTTTTTTTTGTGTCTAATCCGCATATATATATCACCATTGCCCTTGATTTTCTTGATTGTATATCTCTTAAATATCAACATATACACGTGTGATTTAGTTTACGAAGATTTCTCAATGCCGAGAACCTCGATCAGAGAGCAAAAAGGCGTAAGGTTCACAATGGCGTAAGGTTACAGGAACAAGTGCCAAACCAACCACCCAAGAATGGAATCGTCGAGCGAAAACCCTTGACAACCTCCTAGAAGCAGCTTTTCTTGCCACCAGACATTTCTCCATCAATTAGGAATCTGTTGCCGTCACTAAACACATTCGTTAAATTGTAGCCATTTGTTGAGTGGTTTTTTTTGGTGTCTAATCCGCATATATATCACCATTGCCCTTGATTTTCTTGATTGTATATCTCTTAAGTATCAACATATACACGTGTGATTTAGTTTACGAAGACTTTTCAATGCCGAGAACCTCGATCAGAGAGTAAAAAACACGTAAGGTTCACAATAGCGTAAGGTTACAGGAACAAGGGCCGAACCAACCTCCCAAGAATTGAATCGTCGAGCGAAAACACTTGACAATCTCCTAGAAGCAGCTTTTCTTGCCACCAGACCTTTCTCCATCAATTAGGAATCTGATGCCCTCACTAAACACATTCCTTAAATTGTAGCCGTTTGTTGAGTGTTTTTTTTTGTGTCTAATCTGCATATATATCATCATTGCCCTTGAATTTCTTGACTGTATATCTGTTAAATATCAACATATACACGTGTGATTTAGTTTACGAAGATTTTTCAATGCCGAGAACCTCGATCAGAGAGTAAAAAAGGCGTAAGGTTCACAATGGTGTAAAATTAAAATGGGATATACCGGGCTAGGATTCGAGTTACAGGAACAAGGGCCAAACCAACCACCCAAGAATGGAATTGTCGAGCGAAAACACTTGACAACCTCCTAGAAGCAGCTTTTCTTACCAACAGACCTTTCTCCATCAATTAGGAATCTAATGCCATCACTAAACACCTTCCTTAAATTGTAGCCATTTGTTGAGTGTTTTTTTTGGTGTCTAATCCGCATATATATCACCATTGCCCTTGATTTTCTTGACTGTATATCTCTTAAATATCAACATATACACGTGTGATTTAGTTTACGAAGATTTTTCAATGTCGAGAACCTCGATCAGAGAGTAAAAAAGGCGTAAGGTTCACAATGGTGTAAAATTAAAATGGGATAAACCGGGCTAGGATTCGAGTTACAGGAACAAGGGCCAAACCAACCACCCAAGAATGGAATCGTCGAGCGAAAACACTTGACAACCTCCTAGAAGCAGCTTTTCTTGCCACCAGACCTTTCTCCATCAATTAGGAATCTGTTGCCGTCACTAAACACATTCCTTAAATTGTAGCCATTTGTTGAGTGTTTTTTTTTTGTGTCTAATCCGCATATATATATCACCATTGCCCTTGATTTTCTTGATTGTATATCTCTTAAATATCAACATATACACGTGTGATTTAGTTTACGAAGATTTCTCAATGCCGAGAACCTCGATCAGAGAGCAAAAAGGCGTAAGGTTCACAATGGCGTAAGGTTACAGGAACAAGTGCCAAACCAACCACCCAAGAATGGAATCGTCGAGCGAAAACCCTTGACAACCTCCTAGAAGCAGCTTTTCTTGCCACCAGACATTTCTCCATCAATTAGGAATCTGTTGCCGTCACTAAACACATTCGTTAAATTGTAGCCATTTGTTGAGTGGTTTTTTTTGGTGTCTAATCCGCATATATATCACCATTGCCCTTGATTTTCTTGATTGTATATCTCTTAAGTATCAACATATACACGTGTGATTTTGTTTACGAAGACTTTTCAATGCCGAGAACCTCGATCAGAGAGTAAAAAACACGTAAGGTTCACAATAGCGTAAGGTTACAGGAACAAGGGCCGAACCAACCACCCAAGAATTGAATCGTCGAGCGAAAACACTTGACAATCTCCTAGAAGCAGCTTTTCTTGCCACCAGACCTTTCTCCATCAATTAGGAATCTGATGCCCTCACTAAACACATTCCTTAAATTGTAGCCGTTTGTTGAGTGTTTTTTTTTGTGTCTAATCTGCATATATATCATCATTGCCCTTGATTTTCTTGACTGTATATCTGTTAAATATCAACATATACACGTGTGATTTAGTTTACGAAGATTTTTCAATGCCGAGAACCTCGATCAGAGAGTAAAAAAGGCGTAAGGTTCACAATGTTGTAAAATTAAAATGGGATATACCGGGCTAGGATTCGAGTTACAGGAGCAAGGGCCAAACCAACCACCGAAAAATGGAATCGTCGAGCGAAAACACTTGACAACCTCCTAGAAGCAGCTTTTCTTGCCACCAGACCTTTCTCCATCAATTAGGAATCTGATGCCGTCACTAAACACATTCCTTAAATTGTAGCCATTTGTTGAGTGTTTTTTTTTTGGTGTCTAATCCGCATATACATCACCATTGCCCTTGATTTTCTTGACTGTATATCTCTTAAAAATCAACATATACACGTGTGATTTAGTTTACGAAGATTTTTCAATGCCGAGAACCTCAATCAAAGAGTAAAAAAGGCGTAAGGTTCACAATGGTGTAAAATTAAAATGGGATATACCGGGCTAGGATTCGAGTTACAGGAACAAGAGCCAAACCAACCACCCAAGAATGGAATCATCGATCGAAAACACTTGACAGCCTTCTAGAAGCAGGTTTTCTTGCCACCAGACCTTTCTCCATCAATTAGGAATCTGATGCCGTCACTAAACACATTCATAAACTGTAGCCATTTGTTGAGTGTTTTTTTTTAGTGTCTAATCCGCATATATATCACCATTGCCCTTGATTTTCTTGACTGTATATCTCTTAAATATCAACATATACACGTGTGATTTAGTTTACGAAAATTTTTCAATGCCGAGAACCTCGATCAGAGAGTAAAAAAGGCGTAAGGTTCACAATGTTGTAAAATTAAAATGGGATATACCGGGCTAGGATTCGAGTTACAGGAACAAGGGCCAAACCAACCACCCAAGAATGGAATCGTTGAGCGAAAACACTTGACAACCTCCTAGAAGCAGCTTTTCTTACCAACAGACCTTTCTCCATCAATTAGGAATCTAATGCCGTCACTAAACACCTTCCTTAAATTGTAGCCATTTGTTGAGTGTTTTTTTTGGTGTCTAATCCGCATATATATCACCATTTCCCTTGATTTTTTTGACTGTATATCTCTTAAATATCAACATATACACGTGTGATTTAGTTTACGAAGATTTTTCAATGTCGAGAACCTCGATCAGAGAGTAAAAAAGGCGTAAGGTTCACAATGGTGTAAAATTAAAATGGGATAAACCGGGCTAGGATTCGAGTTACAGGAACAAGGGCCAAACCAACCACCCAAGAATGGAATCGTCGAGCGAAAACACTTGACAACCTCCTAGAAGCAGCTTTTCTTGCCACCAGACCTTTCTCCATCAATTAGGAATCTGTTGCCGTCACTAAACACATTCCTTAAATTGTAGCCATTTGTTGAGTGTTTTTTTTTTTTGTGTCTAATCCGCATATATGTCACCATTGCCCTTGATTTTCTTGATTGTATATCTCTTAAATATCAACATATACACGTGTGATTTAGTTTACGAAGATTTTTCAATGCCGAGAACCTCGATCAGAGAGCAAAAAGGCGTAAGGTTCACAATGGCGTAAGGTTACATGAACAAGTGCCAAACCAACCACCCAAGAATGGAATTGTCGAGCGAAAACACTTGACAACCTTCTAGAAGCAGCTTTTCTTGCCACCAGACCTTTCTCCATCAATTAGGAATCTGTTGCCGTCACTAAACACATTCCTTAAATTGTAGCCGTTTGTTGAGTGTTTTTTTTGTGTCTAATCTGCATATATATCATCATTTCCCTTGATTTTCTTGACTGTATATCTGTTAAATATCAACATATACACGTGTGATTTAGTTTACGAAGATTTTTCAATGCCGAGAACCTCGATCAGAGAGTAAAAAAGGCGTAAGGTTCACAATTTGTAAAATTAAAATGGGATATACCGGGCTAGGATTCGAGTTACAGGAGCAAGGGCCAAACCAACCACCGAAAAATGGAATCGTCGAGCGAAAACACTTGACAACCTCCTAGAAGCAGCTTTTCTTGCCACCAGACCTTTCTCCATCAATTAGGAATCTGATGCCGTCACTAAACACATTCCTTAAATTGTAGCCATTTGTTGAGTGTTTTTTTTTTTGGTGTCTAATCCGCATATACATCACCATTGCCCTTGATTTTCTTGACTGTATATCTCTTAAAAATCAACATATACACGTGTGATTTAGTTTACTGAGATTTTTCAATGCCGAGAACCTCAATCAAAGAGTAAAAAAGGCGTAAGGTTCACAATGGTGTAAAATTAAAATGGGATATACCGGGCTAGGATTCGAGTTACAGGAACAAGGGCCAAACCAACCACCCAAGAATGGAATCATCGATCGAAAACACTTGACAGCCTTCTAGAAGCAGGTTTTCTTGCCACCAGACCTATCTCCATCAATTAGGAATCTGATGTCGTCACTAAACACATTCATAAATTGTAGCCATTTGTTGAGTGTTTTTTTTTGTGTCTAATCCGCATATATATCACCATTGCCCTTGATTTTCTTGACTGTATATCTCTTAAATATCAACATATACACGTGTGATTTAGTTTACGAAGATTTTTCAATGCCGAGAACCTCGATCAGAGAGTAAAAAAGGCGTAAGGTTCACAATGTTGTAAAATTAAAATGGGATATACCGGGCTAGGATTCGAGTTACAGGAACAAGGGCCAAACCAACCACCGAAAAATGGAATCGTCGAGCGAAAACACTTGACAACCTCCTAGAAGCAGCTTTTCTTGGCACCAGACCTTTCTCCATCAATTAGGAATCTGATGCCGTCACTAAACACATTCCTTAAATTGTAGCCGTTTGTTGAGTGTTTTTTTTTGTGTCTAATCTGCATATATATCATCATTGCCCTTGATTTTCTTGACTGTATATCTGTTAAATATCAACATATACACGTGTGATTTAGTTTACGAAGATTTTTCAATGCCGAGAACCTCGATCAGAGAGTAAAAAAGGCGTAAGGTTCACAATTTGTAAAATTAAAATGGGATATACCGTGCTAGGATTCGAGTTACAGGAGCAAGGGCCAAACCAACCACCGAAAAATGGAATCGTCTAGCGAAAACACTTGACAACCTCCTAGAAGCAGCTTTTCTTGCCACCAGACCTTTCTCCATCAATTAGGAATCTGATGCCGTCACTAAACACATTCCTTAAATTGTAGCCATTTGTTGAGTGTTTTTTTTTTGGTGTCTAATCCGCATATACATCACCATTGCCCTTGATTTTCTTGACTGTATATCTCTTAAAAATCAACATATACACGTGTGATTTAGTTTACGAAGATTTTTCAATGCCGAGAACCTCAATCAAATAGTAAAAAAGGCGTAAGGTTCACAATGGTGTAAAATTAAAATGGGATATACCGGGCTATGATTCGAGTTACAGGAACAAGGGCCAAACCAACCTCCCAAGAATGGAATCATCGATCGAAAACACTTGACAGCCTTCTAGAAGCAGGTTTTCTTGCCACCAGACCTTTCTCCATCAATTAGGAATCTGATGCCGTCACTAAACACATTCATAAACTGTAGCCATTTGTTGAGTGTTTTTTTTTGGTGTCTAATCCTCATATATATCACCATTGCCCTTGATTTTCTTGACTGTATATCTCTTAAATATCAACATATACACGTGTGATTTAGTTTACGAAGATTTTTCAATGCCGAGAACCTCGATCAGAGAGTAAAAAAGGCGTAAGGTTCACAATGTTGTAAAATTAAAATGGGATATACCGGGCTAGGATTCGAGTTACAGGAACAAGGGCCAAACCAACCACCGAAAAATGGAATCGTCGAGCGAAAACACTTGACAACCTCCTAGAAGCAGCTTTTCTTGCCACCAGACCTTTCTCCATCAATTAGGAATCTGATGCCGTCACTAAACACATTCCTTAAATTGTAGCCATTTGTTGAGTGTTTTTTTTGGTGTCTAATCCGCATATATATCACCATTGCCCTTGATTTTCTTGACTGTATATCTCTTAAATGTCAACATATACACGTGTGATTTAGTTTACGAAGATTTTTCAATGCCGAGAACCTCGATCAGAGAGTAAAAAAGCCGTAAGGTTCACAATGGTGTAAAATTAAAATGGGATATCCCGGGCTAGGATTCGAGTTACAGGAACAAGGGCCAAACCAACCACCCAAGAATGGAATCGTCGAGCGAAAACACTTGACAACCTCCTAGAAGCAGCTTTTCTTACCAACAGACCTTTCTCCACCAATTAGGAATCTAATTCCGTCACTAAACACCTTCCTTAAATTGTAGCCATTTGTTGAGTGTTTTTTTTGGTGTCTAATCCGCATATATATCACCATTGCCCTTGATTTTCTTGACTGTATATCTCTTAAATATCAACATATACACGTGTGATTTAGTTTACGAAGATTTTTCAATGTCGAGAACCTCGATCAGAGAGTAAAAAAGGCGTAAGGTTCACAATGGTGTAAAATTAAAATGGGATAAACCAGGCTAGGATTCGAGTTACAGGAACAAGGGCCAAACCAACCACCCAAGAATGGAATCGTCGAGCGAAAACACTTGACAACCTCCTAGAAGCAGCTTTTCTTGCCACCAGACCTTTCTCCATCAATTCGGAATCTGTTGCCGTCACTAAACACATTCCTTAAATTGTAGCCATTTGTTGAGTGTTTTTTTTTGTGTCTAATCTGCATATATATCACCATTGCCCTTGATTTTCTTGATTGTATATCTCTTAAATATCAACATATACACGTGTGATTTAGTTTACGAAGATTTTTCAATGCCGAGAACCTCGATCAGAGAGCAAAAAGGCGTACGGTTCACAATGGCGTAAGGTTACAGGAACAAGTGCCAAACCAACCACCCAAGAATGGAATCGTCGAGCGAAAACACTTGACAACCTCCTAGAAGCAGCTTTTCTTGCCACCAGACCTTTCTCCATCAACTAGGAATCTGTTGCCGTCACTAAACACATTCCTTAAATTGTAGCCATTTGTTGAGTGTTTTTTTTTTGTGTCTAATCCGCATATATATCACCATTGCCCTTGATTTTCTTGATTGTATATCTCTTAAATATCAACATATACACGTGTGATTTAGTTTACGAAGACTTTTCAATGCCGAGAACCTCGATCAGAGAGTAAAAAAGGCGTAAGGTTCACAATGGTGTAAAATTAAAATGGGATAAACCAGGCTAGGATTCGAGTTACAGGAACAAGGGCCAAACCAACCACCCAAGAATGGAATCGTCGAGCGAAAACACTTGACAACCTCCTAGAAGCAGCTTTTCTTGCCACCAGACCTTTCTCCATCAATTAGGAATCTGTTGCCGTCACAAAACACATTCCTTAAATTGTAGCCATTTGTTGAGTGTTTTTTTTTTTGTGTCTAATCTGCATATATATCACCATTGCCCTTGATTTTCTTGATTGTATATCTCTTAAATATCAACATATACACGTGTGATTTAGTTTACGAAGATTTTTCAATGCCGAGAACCTCGATCAGAGAGAAAAAAGGCGTACGGTTCACAATGGCGTAAGGTTACAGGAACAAGTGCAAAACCAACCACCCAAGAATGGAATCGTCGAGCGAAAACACTTGACAACCTCCTAGAAGCAGCTTTTCTTGCCACCAGACCTTTCTCCATCAATTAGGAATCTGTTGCCGTCACTAAACACATTCCTTAAATTGTAGCCATTTGTTGAGTGTTTTTTTTTTGTGTCTAATCCGCATATATATCACCATTGCCCTTGATTTTCTTGATTGTATATCTCTTAAATATCAACATATACACCGTGTGATTTAGTTTACGAAGACTTTTCAATGCCGAGAACCTCGATCAGAGAGTAAAAAACGCGTAAGATTCACAATAGCGTAAGGTTACAGGAACAAGGGCCGAACCAACCACCCAAGAATTGAATCGTCGAGCGAAAACACTTGACAATCTCCTAGAAGCAGCTTTTCTTGCCACCAGACCTTTCTCCATCAATTAGGAATCTGATGCCGTCACTAAACACATTCCTTAAATTGTAGCCGTTTGTTGAGTGTTTTTTTTGTGTCTAATCTGCATATATATCATCATTGCCCTTGATTTTCTTGACTGTATATCTGTTAAATATCAACATATACACGTGTGATTTAGTTTACGAAGATTTTTCAATGCCGAGAACCTCGATCAGAGAGTAAAAAAGGCGTAAGGTTCACAATTTGTAAAATTAAAATGGGATATACCGGGCTAGGATTCGAGTTACAGGAGCAAGGGCCAAACCAACCACCGAAAAATGGAATCGTCGAGCGAAAACATTGACAACCTCCTAGAAGCAGCTTTTCTTGCCACAAGACCTTTCTCCATCAATTAGGAATCTGATGCCGTCACTAAACACATTCCTTAAATTGTTGCCATTTGTTGAGTGTTTTTTTTTTTTTGGTGTCTAATCCGCATATACATCACCATTGCCCTTGATTTTCTTGACTGTATATCTCTTAAAAATCAACATATACACGTGTGATTTAGTTTACGAAGATTTTTCAATGTCGAGAACCTCGATCAGAGAGTAAAAAAGGCGTAAGGTTCATAATGGTGTAAAATTAAAATGGGATAAACCAGGCTAGGATTCGAGTTACAGGAACAAGGGCCAAACCAACCACCCAAGAATGGAATCGTCGAGCGAAAACACTTGACAACCTCCTAGAAGCAGCTTTTCTTGCCACCAGACCTTTCTCCATCAATTAGGAATCTGTTGCCGTCACTAAACACATTCCTTAAATTGTAGCCATTTGTTGAGTGTTTTTTTTTGGTGTCTAATCCGCATATACATCACCATTGCCCTTGATTTTCTTGACTGTATATCTCTTAAAAATCAACATATACACGTGTGATTTAGTTTACGAGGATTTTTCAATGTCGAGAACCTCGATCAGAGAGTAAAAAAGGCGTAAGGTTCACAATGGTGTAAAATTAAAATGGGATAAACCAGGCTAGGATTCGAGTTACAGGAACAAGTGCCAAACCAACCACCCAAGAATGGAATCGTCGAGCGAAAACACTTGACAACCTCCTAGAAGCAGCTTTTCTTGCCACCAGACCTTTCTCCATCAATTAGGAATCTGTTGCCGTCACTAAACACAATCCTTAAATTGTAGCCATTTGTTGAGTGTTTTTTTTTTGTGTCTAATCCGCATATATATCACTATTGCCCTTGATTTTCTTGATTGTATATCTCTTAAATATCAACATATACACGTGTGATTTAGTTTACGAAGACTTTTCAATGCCGAGAACCTCGATCAGAGAGTAAAAAACGCGTAAGGTTCACAATAGCGTAAGGTTACAGGAACAAGGGCCGAACCAACCACCCAAGAATTGAATCGTCGAGCGAAAACACTTGACAATCTCCTAGAAGCAGCTTTTCTTGCCACCAGACCTTTCTCCATCAATTAGGAATCTGATGCCGTCACTAAACACATTCCTTAAATTGTAGCCGTTTGTTGAGTGTTTTTTTTGTGTCTAATCTGCATATATATCATCATTGCCCTTGATTTTCTTGACTGTATATCTGTTAAATATCAACATATACACGTGTGATTTAGTTTACGAAGATTTTTCAATGCCGAGAACCTCGATCAGAGAGTAAAAAAGGCGTAAGTTCACAATTTGTAAAATTAAAATGGGATATACCGGGCTAGGATTCGAGTTACAGGAGCAAGGGTCAAACCAACCACCGAAAAATGGAATCGTCGAGCGAAAACACTTGACAACCTCCTAGAAGCAGCTTTTCTTTCCACCAGACCTTTCTCCATCAATTAGGAATCTGATGCCGTCACTAAACACATTCCTTAAATTGTAGCCATTTGTTGAGTGTTTTTTTTTTTTTTGTGTCTAATCTGCATATATATCACCATTGCCCTTGATTTTCTTGATTGTATATCTCCTAAATATCATCATATACACGTGTGATTTAGTTTACGAAGATTTTTCAATGCCGAGAACCTCGATCAGAGAGCAAAAAGGCGTACGGTTCACAATGGCGTAAGGTTACAGGAACAAGTGCCAAACCAACCACCCAAGAATGGAATCGTCGAGCGAAAACACTTGACAACCTCCTAGAAGCAGCTTTTCTTGCCACCAGACCTTTCTCCATCAATTAGGAATCTGTTGCCGTCACTAAACACATTCCTTAAATTGTAGCCATTTGATGAGTCTTTTTTTTTTTGTGTCTAATCCGCATATATATCACCATTGCCCTTGATTTTCTTGATTGTATATCTCTTAAATATCAACATATACACGTGTGATTTAGTTTACGAAGACTTTTCAATGCCGAGAACCTCGATCAGAGAGTAAAAAACGCGTAAGATTCACAATAGCGTAAGGTTACAGGAACAAGGGCCGAACCAACCACCCAAGAATTGAATCGTCGAGCGAAAACACTTGACAATCTCCTAGAAGCAGCTTTTCTTGCCACCAGACCTTTCTCCATCAATTAGGAATCTGATGCCGTCACTAAACACATTCCTTAAATTGTAGCCGTTTGTTGAGTGTTTTTTTTGTGTCTAATCTGCATATATATCATCATTGCCCTTGATTTTCTTGACTGTATATCTGTTAAATATCAACATATACACGTGTGATTTAGTTTACGAAGATTTTTTAATGCCGAGAACCTCGATCAGAGAGTAAAAAAGGCGTAAGGTTCACAATTTGTAAAATTAAAATGGGATATACCGGGCTAGGATTCGAGTTACAGGAGCAAGGGCCAAACCAACCATCGAAAAATGGAATCGTCGAGCGAAAACACTTGACAACCTCCTAGAAGCAGCTTTTCTTGCCACCAGACCTTTCTCCATCAATTAGGAATCTGATGCCGTCACTAAACACATTCCTTAAATTGTTGCCATTTGTTGAGTGTTTTTTTTTTTTTTGTGTCTAATCCGCATATACATCACCATTGCCCTTGATTTTCTTGACTGTATATCTCTTAAAAATCAACATATACACGTGTGATTTAGTTTACGAAGATTTTTCAATGTCGAGAACCTCGATCAGAGAGTAAAAAAGGCGTAAGGTTCATAATGGTGTAAAATTAAAATGGGATAAACCAGGCTAGGATTCGAGTTACAGGAACAAGGGCCAAACCAACCACCCAAGAGTGGAATCGTCGAGCGAAAACACTTGACAACCTCCTAGAAGCAGCTTTTCTTGCCACCAGACCTTTCTCCATCAATTAGGAATCTGTTGCCGTCACTAAACACATTCCTTAAATTGTAGCCATTTGTTGAGTGTTTTTTTTTTGGTGTCTAATCCGCATATACATCACCATTGCCCTTGATTTTCTTGACTGTATATCTCTTAAAAATCAACATATACACGTGTGATTTAGTTTACGAGGATTTTTCAATGTCGAGAACCTCGATCAGAGAGTAAAAAAGGCGTAAGGTTCACAATGGTGTAAAATTAAAATGGGATAAACCAGGCTAGGATTCGAGTTACAGGAACAAGTGCCAAACCAACCACCCAAGAATGGAATCGTCGAGCGAAAACACTTGACAACCTCCTAGAAGCAGCTTTTCTTGCCACCAGACCTTTCTCCATCAATTAGGAATCTGTTGCCGTCACTAAACACAATCCTTAAATTGTAGCCATTTGTTGAGTGTTTTTTTTTTTGTGTCTAATCCGCATATATATCACTATTGCCCTTGATTTTCTTGATTGTATATCTCTTAAATATCAACATATACACGTGTGATTTAGTTTACGAAGACTTTTCAATGCCGAGAACCTCGATCAGAGAGTAAAAAACGCGTAAGGTTCACAATAGCGTAAGGTTACAGGAACAAGGGCCGAACCAACCACCCAAGAATTGAATCGTCGAGCGAAAACACTTGACAATCTCCTAGAAGCAGCTTTTCTTGCCACCAGACCTTTCTCCATCAATTAGGAATCTGATGCCGTCACTAAACACATTCCTTAAATTGTAGCCGTTTGTTGAGTGTTTTTTTTGTGTCTAATCTGCATATATATCATCATTGCCCTTGATTTTCTTGACTGTATATCTGTTAAATATCAACATATACACGTGTGATTTAGTTTACGAAGATTTTTCAATGCCGAGAACCTCGATCAGAGAGTAAAAAAGGCGTAAGTTCACAATTTGTAAAATTAAAATGGGATATACCGGGCTAGGATTCGAGTTACAGGAGCAAGGGTCAAACCAACCACCGAAAAATGGAATCGTCGAGCGAAAACACTTGACAACCTCCTAGAAGCAGCTTTTCTTTCCACCAGACCTTTCTCCATCAATTAGGAATCTGATGCCGTCACTAAACACATTCCTTAAATTGTAGCCATTTGTTGAGTGTTTTTTTTTTTTTTTTGTGTCTAATCTGCATATATATCACCATTGCCCTTGATTTTCTTGATTGTATATCTCCTAAATATCATCATATACACGTGTGATTTAGTTTACGAAGATTTTTCAATGCCGAGAACCTCGATCAGAGAGCAAAAAGGCGTACGGTTCACAATGGCGTAAGGTTACAGGAACAAGTGCCAAACCAACCACCCAAGAATGGAATCGTCGAGCGAAAACACTTGACAACCTCCTAGAAGCAGCTTTTCTTGCCACCAGACCTTTCTCCATCAATTAGGAATCTGTTGCCGTCACTAAACACATTCCTTAAATTGTAGCCATTTGATGAGTCTTTTTTTTTTTGTGTCTAATCCGCATATATATCACCATTGCCCTTGATTTTCTTGATTGTATATCTCTTAAATATCAACATATACACGTGTGATTTAGTTTACGAAGACTTTTCAATGCCGAGAACCTCGATCAGAGAGTAAAAAACGTGTAAGATTCACAATAGCGTAAGGTTACAGGAACAAGGGCCGAACCAACCACCCAAGAATTGAATCGTCGAGCGAAAACACTTGACAATCTCCTAGAAGCAGCTTTTCTTGCCACCAGACCTTTCTCCATCAATTAGGAATCTGATGCCGTCACTAAACACATTCCTTAAATTGTAGCCGTTTGTTGAGTGTTTTTTTTGTGTCTAATCTGCATATATATCATCATTGCCCTTGATTTTCTTGACTGTATATCTGTTAAATACCAACATATACACGTGTGATTTAGTTTACGAAGATTTTTCAATGCCGAGAACCTCGATCAGAGAGTAAAAAAGGCGTAAGGTTCACAATTTGTAAAATTAAAATGGGATATACCGGGCTAGGATTCGAGTTACAGGAGCAAGGGCCAAACCAACCACCGAAAAATGGAATCGTCGAGGGAAAACACTTGACAACCTCCTAGAAGCAGCTTTTCTTGCCACCAGACCTTTCTCCATCAATTAGGAATCTGATGCCGTCACTAAACACATTCCTTAAATTGTTGCCATTTGTTGAGTGTTTTTTTTTTTTTGGTGTCTAATCCGCATATACATCACCATTGCCCTTGATTTTCTTGACTGTATATCTCTTAAAAATCAACATATACACGTGTGATTTAGTTTACGAAGATTTTTCAATGTCGAGAACCTCGATCAGAGAGTAAAAAAGGCGTAAGGTTCATAATGGTGTAAAATTAAAATGGGATAAACCAGGCTAGGATTCGAGTTACAGGAACAAGGGCCAAACCAACCACCCAAGAATGGAATCGTCGAGCGAAAACACTTGACAACCTCCTAGAAGCAGCTTTTCTTGCCACCAGACCTTTCTCCATCAATTAGGAATCTGTTGCCGTCACTAAACACATTCCTTAAATTGTAGCCATTTGTTGAGTGTTTTTTTTTGGTGTCTAATCCGCATATACATCACCATTGCCCTTGATTTTCTTGACTGTATATCTCTTAAAAATCAACATATACACGTGTGATTTAGTTTACGAAGATTTTTCAATGTCGAGAACCTCGATCAGAGAGTAAAAAAGGCGTAAGGTTCACAATGGTGTAAAATTAAAATGGGATAAACCAGGCTAGGATTCGAGTTACAGGAACAAGTGCCAAACCAACCACCCAAGAATGGAATCGTCGAGCGAAAACACTTGACAACCTCCTAGAAGCAGCTTTTCTTGCCACCAGACCTTTCTCCATCAATTAGGAATCTGTTGTCGTCACTAAACACAATCCTTAAATTGTAGCCATTTGTTGAGTGTTTTTTTTTGTGTCTAATCCGCATATATATCACCATTGTCCTTGATTTTCTTGATTGTATATCTCTTAAATATCAACATATACACGTGTGATTCAGTTTACGAAGACTTTTCAATGCCGAGAACCTCGATCAGAGAGTAAAAAACGCGTAAGGTTCACAATAGCGTAAGGTTACAGGAACAAGGGCCGAACCAACCACCCAAGAATTGAATCGTCGAGCGAAAACACTTGACAATCTCCTAGAAGCAGCTTTTCTTGCCACCAGACCTTTCTCCATCAATTAGGAATCTGATGCCGTCACTAAACACATTCCTTAAATTGTAGCCGTTTGTTGAGTGTTTTTTTTGTGTCTAATCTGCATATATATCATCATTGCCCTTGATTTTCTTGACTGTATATCTGTTAAATATCAACATATACACGTGTGATTTAGTTTACGAAGATTTTTCAATGCCGAGAACCTCGATCAGAGAGTAAAAAAGGCGTAAGGTTCACAATTTGTAAAATTAAAATGGGATATACCGGGCTAGGATTCGAGTTACAGGAGCAAGGGCCAAACCAACCACCGAAAAATGGAATCGTCGAGCGAAAACACTTGACAACCTCCTAGAAGCAGCTTTTCTTGCCACCAGACCTTTCTCCATCAATTAGGAATCTGATGCCGTCACTAAACACATTCCTTAAATTGTAGCCATTTGTTGAGTGTTTTTTTTTTGTGTCTAATCCGCATATACATCACCATTGCCCTTGATTTTCTTGACTGTATATCTCTTAAATATCAACATATACACGTGTGATTTAGTTTTCGAAGGTTTTTCAATGTCGAGAACCTCGATCAGAGAGTAAAAAAGGCGTAAGGTTCACAATGGTGTAAAATTAAAATGGGATAAACCAGGCTAGGATTCGAGTTACAGGAACAAGGGCCAAACCAACCACCCAAGAATGGAATCGTCGAGCGAAAACACTTGACAACCTCCTAGAAGCAGCTTTTCTTGCCACCAGACCTTTCTCCATCAATTAGGAATCTGTTGCCGTCACTAAACACATTCCTTAAATTGTAGCCATTTGTTGAGTGTTTTTTTTTTGTGTCTAATCTGCATATATATCACCATTGCCCTTGATTTTCTTGATTGTATATCTCTTAAATATCAACATATACACGTGTGATTTAGTTTACGAAGATTTTTCAATGCCGAGAACCTCGATCAGAGAGCAAAAAGGCGTACGGTTCACAATGGCGTAAGGTTACAGGAACAAGTGCCAAACCAACCACCCAAGAATGGAATCGTCGAGCGAAAACACTTGACAACCTCCTAGAAGCAGCTTTTCTTGCCACCAGACCTTTCTCCATCAATTAGGAATCTGTTGCCGTCACTAAACACATTCCTTAAATTGTAGCTATTTGATGAGTGTTTTTTTTTTGTGTCTAATCCGCATATATATCACCATTGCCCTTGATTTTCTTGATTGTATATCTCTTAAATATCAACATATACACGTGTGATTTAGTTTACGAAGACTTTTCAATGCCGAGAACCTCGATCAGAGAGTAAAAAACGCGTAAGGTTCACAATAGCGTAAGGTTACAGGAACAAGGGCCGAACCAACCACCCAAGAATTGAATCGTCGAGCGAAAACACTTGACAATCTCCTAGAAGCAGCTTTTCTTGCCACCAGACCTTTCTCCATCAATTAGGAATCTGATGCCGTCACTAAACACATTCCTTAAATTGTAGCCGTTTGTTGAATGTTTTTTTTGTGTCTAATCTGCATATATATCATCATTGCCCTTGATTTTCTTGACTGTATATCTGTTAAATATCAACATATACACGTGTGATTTAGTTTACGAAGATTTTTCAATGCCGAGAACCTCGATCAGAGAGTAAAAAAGGTGTAAGGTTCACAATTTGTAAAATTAAAATGGGATATACCGGGCTAGGATTCGAGTTACAGGAGCAAGGGCCAAACCAACCACCGAAAAATGGAATCGTCGAGCGAAAACACTTGACAACCTCCTAGAAGCAGCTTTTCTTGCCACCAGACCTTTCTCCATCAATTAGGAATCTGATGCCGTCACTAAACACATTCCTTAAATTGTAGCCATTTGTTGAGTGTTTTTTTTTGTGTCTAATCCGCATATACATCACCATTGCCCTTGATTTTCTTGACTGTATATCTCTTAAAAATCAACATATACACGTGTGATTTAGTTTACGAAGATTTTTCAATGCCGAGAACCTCAATCAAAGAGTAAAAAAGGTGTAATGTTCACAATGGTGTAAAATTAAAATGGGATATACCGGGCTAGGATTCGAGTTACAGGAACAAGGGCCAAACCAACCACCCAAGAATGGAATCATCGATCGAAAACACTTGACAGCCTTCTAGAAGCAGGTTTTCTTGCCACCAGACCTTTCTCCATCAATTAGGAATCTGATGCCGTCACTAAACACATTCATAAACTGTAGCCATTTGTTGAGTGTTTTTTTTTGTGTCTAATCCGCATATATATCACCATTGCCCTTGATTTTCTTGACTGTATATCTCTTAAATATCAACATATACACGTTTGATTTAGTTTACGAAGATTTTTCAATGCCGGGAACCTCGATCAGAGAGTAAAAAAGGCGTAAGGTTCACAATGTTGTAAAATTAAAATGGGATATACCGGGCTAGGATTCGAGTTACAGGAACAAGGGCCAAACCAACCACCGAAAAATGGAATCGTCGAGCAAAAACACTTGACAACCTCCTAGAAGCAGCTTTTCTTTCCACCAGACCTTTCTCCATCAATTAGGAATCTGATGCCGTCACTAAACACATTCCTTAAATTGTAGCCATTTGTTGAGTGTTTTTTTTTGGTGTCTAATCCGCATATATATCACCATTGCCCTTGATTTTCTTGACTGTATATCTCTTAAATGTCAATATATACACGTGTGATTTAGTTTACGAAGATTTTTCAATGCCGAGAACCTCGATCAGAGAGTAAAAAAGCCGTAAGGTTCACAATGGTGTAAAATTAAAATGGGATATACCGGGCTAGGATTCGAGTTACAGGAACAAGGGCCAAACCAACCACCTAAGAATGGAATCGTCGAGCGAAAACACTTGACAACCTCCTAGAAGCAGCTTTTCTTACCAACAGACCTTTCTCCATCAATTAGGAATCTAATGCCGTCACTAAACACCTTCCTTAAATTGTAGCCATTTGTTGAGTGTTTTTTTTGGTGTCTAATCCGCATATATATCACCATTGCCCTTAATTTTCTTGACTGTATATCTCTTAAATATCAACATATACACGTGTGATTTAGTTTACGAAGATTTTTCAATGTCGAGAACCTCGATCAGAGAGTAAAAAAGGCGTAAGGTTCACAATGGTGTAAAATTAAAATGGGATAAACCGGGCTAGGATTCGAGTTACAGGAACAAGGGCCAAACCAACCATCCAAGAATGGAATCGTCGAGCGAAAACACTTGACAACCTCCTAGAAGCAGCTTTTCTTGCCACCAGACCTTTCTCCATCAATTAGGAATCTGTTGCCGTCACTAAACACATTCCTTAAATTGTAGCCATTTGTTGAGTGTTTTTTTTTGTGTCTAATCCGCATATATATCACCATTGCCCTTGATTTTCTTGATTGTATATCTCTTAAATATCAACATATACACGTGTGATTTAGTTTATGAAGATTTTTCAATGCCGAGAACCTCGATCAGAGAGCAAAAAGGCGTAAGGTTCACAATGGCGTAAGGTTACAGGAACAAGTGCCAAACCAACCACCAAAGAATGGAATCGTCGAGCGAAAACACTTGACAACCTCCTAGAGGCCGCTTTTCTTGCCACCAGACCTTTCTCCATCAATTAGGAATCTGTTGCCGTCACTAAACACATTCCTTAAATTGTAGCCATTTGTTGAGTGTTTTTTTTTTGTGTCTAATCCGCATATATATCACCATTGCCCTTGATTATCTTGATTGTATATATCTTAAATATCAACATATACACGTGTGATTTAGTTTACGAATACTTTTCAATGCCGAGAACCTCGATCAGAGAGTAAAAAACGCGTAAGGTTCACAATGGCATAAGGTTACAGGAACAAGGGCCGAACCAACCACCCAAGAATTGAATCGTCGAGCGAAAACACTTGACAATCTCCTAGAAGCAGCTTTTCTTGCCACCAGACCTTTCTCCATCAATTAGGAATCTGATGCCGTCACTAAACACATTCCTTAAATTGTAGCCGTTTGTTGAGTGTTTTTTTTTTTTTGTGTCTAATCTGCATATATATCATCATTGCCCTTGATTTTCTTGACTGTATATCTGTTAAATATCAACATATACACGTGTGATTTAGTTTACGAAGATTTTTCAATGCCGAGAACCTCGATCAGAGAGTAAAAAAGGCGTAAGGTTCACAATGTTCTAAAATTAAAATGGGATATACCGGGCTAGGATTCGAGTTACAGGAACAAGGGCCAAACCAACCACCAAAAAATGGAATCGTCGAGCAAAAACACTTGACAACCTCCTAGAAGCAGCTTTTCTTGCCACCAGACCTTTCTCCATCAATTAGGAATCTGATGCCGTCACTAAACACATTCCTTAAATTGTAGCCATTTGTTGAGTGTTTTTTTTGGTGTCTAATCCGCATATATATCACCATTGCCCTTGATTTTCTTGACTGTATATCTCTTAAATGTCAACATATACACGTGTGATTTAGTTTACGAAGATTTTTCAATGCCGAGAACCTCGATCAGAGAGTAAAAAAGGCGTAAGGTTCACAATGGTGTAAAATTAAAATGGGATATACCGGGCTAGGATTCGAGTTACCGGAACAAGGGCCAAACCAACCACCCAAGAATGGAATCGTCGAGCGAAAACACTTGACAACCTCCTAGAAGCAGCTTTTCTTACCAACAGACCTTTCTCCATCAATTAGGAATCTAATGCCGTCACTAAACACCTTCCTTAAATTGTAGCCATTTGTTGAGTGTTTTTTTTGTGTCTAATCCGCATATATATCACCATTTCCCTTGATTTTCTTGACTGTATATCTCTTAAATATCAACATATACACGTGTGATTTAGTTTACGAAGATTTTTCAATGTCGAGAACCTCGATCAGAGAGTAAAAAAGGCGTAAGGTTCACAATGGTGTAAAATTAAAATGGGATAAACCGGGCTAGGATTCGAGTTACAGGAACAAGGGCCAAACCAACCACCCAAGAATGGAATCGTCGAGCGAAAACACTTGAAAACCTCCTAGAAGCAGCTTTTCTTGCCACCAGACCTTTCTCCATCAATTAGGAATCTGTTGCCGTCACTAAACACATTCCTTAAATTGTAGCCATTTGTTGAGTGTTTTTTTGTGTCTAATCCGCATATATATCACCATTGCCCTTGATTTTCTTGATTGTATATCTCTTAAATATCAACATATACACGTGTGATTTAGTTTACGAAGATTTTTCAATGCCGAGAACCTCGATCAGAGAGCAAAAAGGAGTAAGGTTCACAATGGCGTAAGGTTATAGGAACAAGTGCCAAACCAACCACCCAAGAATGGAATCGTCGAGCGAAAACACTTGACAACCTCCTAGACACAGCTTTTCTTGCCACCGGACCTTTCTCCATCAATTAGGAATCTGTTGCCGTCACTAAGCACATTCCTTAAATTGTACCCATTTGTTTAGTGTTTTTTTTTTGGTGTCTAATCCGCATATATATCACCATTGCCCTTGATTTTCTTGATTGTATATCTCTTAAATATCAACATATACACGTGTGATTTAGTTTACGAAGACTTTTCAATGCCGAGAACCTCGATCAGAGAGTAAAAAACGCGTAAGGTTCACAATGGCGTAAGGTTACAGGAACAAGGGCCGAACCAACCACCCAAGAATGGAATCGTCGAGCGAAAACACTTGACAACCTCCTAGAAGCAGCTTTTCTTGCCACCAGACCTTTCTCCATCAATTAGGAATCTGTTGCCGTCACTAAACACATTCCTTAAATTGTAGCCATTTGTTGAGTGTTTTTTTTGGTGTCTAATCCGCATATATATCACCATTGCCCTTGATTTTCTTGACTGTATATCTCTTAAATGTCAACATATACACGTGTGATTTAGTTTACGAAGATTTTTCAATGCCGAGAACCTCGATCAGAGAGTAAAAAAGGCGTAAGGTTCACAATGGTGTAAAATTAAAATGGGATATACCGGGCTAGGATTCGAGTTACAGGAACAAGGGCCAAACCAACCACCCAAGAATGGAATCGTCGAGCGAAAACACTTGACAACCTCCTAGAAGCAGCTTTTCTTACCAACAGACCTTTCTCCATCAATTAGGAATCTAATGCCGTCACTAAACACCTTCCTTAAATTGTAGCCATTTGTTGAGTGTTTTTTTTGGTGTCTAATCCGCATATATATCACCATTGCCCTTAATTTTCTTGACTGTATATCTCTTAAATATCAACATATACACGTTTGATTTAGTTTACGAAGATTTTTCCATGCCGAGAACCTCGATCAGAGAGTAAAAAAGGCGTAAGGTTCACAATGTTGTAAAATTAAAATGGGATATACCGGGCTAGGATTCGAGTTACAGGAACAAGGGCCAAACCAACCACCGAAAAATGGAATCGTCGAGCAAAAACACTTGATAACCTCCTAGAAGCAGCTTTTCTTGCCACCAGACCTTTCTCCATCAATTAGGAATCTGATTCCGTCACTAAACACATTCCTTAAATTGTAGCCATTTGTTGAGTGTTTTTTTTTGGTGTCTAATCCGCATATATATCACCATTGCCCTTGATTTTCTTGACTGTATATCTCTTAAATGTCAACATATACACGTGTGATTTAGTTTACGAAGATTTTTCAATGCCGAGAACCTCGATCAGAGAGTAAAAAAGCCGTAAGGTTCACAATGGTGTAAAATTAAAATGGGATATACCGGGCTAGGATTCGAGTTACAGGAACAAGGGCCAAACCAACCACCTAAGAATGGAATCGTCGAGCGAAAACACTTGACAACCTCCTAGAAGCAGCTTTTCTTACCAACAGACCTTTCTCCATCAATTAGGAATCTAATGCCGTCACTAAACACCTTCCTTAAATTGTAGCCATTTGTTGAGTGTTTTTTTTGGTGTCTAATCCGCATATATATCACCATTGCCCTTAATTTTCTTGACTGTATATCTCTTAAATATCAACATATACACGTGTGATTTAGTTTACGAAGATTTTTCAATGTCGAGAACCTCGATTAGGGAGTAAAAAAGGCGTAAGGTTCACAATGGTGTAAAATTAAAATGGGATAAACCGGGCTAGGATTCGAGTTACAGGAACAAGGGCCAAACCAACCATCCAAGAATGGAATCGTCGAGCGAAAACACTTGACAACCTCCTAGAAGCAGCTTTTCTTGCCACCAGACCTTTCTCCATCAATTAGGAATCTGTTGCCGTCACTAAACACATTCCTTAAATTGTAGCCATTTGTTGAGTGTTTTTTTTTTGTGTCTAATCCGCATATATATCACCATTGCCCTTGATTTTCTTGATTGTATATCTCTTAAATATCAACATATACACGTGTGATTTAGTTTACGAAGATTTTTCAATGCCGAGAACCTCGATCAGAGAGCAAAAAGGCGTAAGGTTCACAATGGCGTAAGGTTACAGGAACAAGTGCCAAACCAACCACCAAAGAATGGAATCGTCGAGCGAAAACACTTGACAGCCTCCTAGAAGCCGCTTTTCTTGCCACCAGACCTTTCTCCATCAATTAGGAATCTGTTGCCGTCACTAAACACATTCCTTAAATTGTAGCCATTTGTTGAGTGTTTTTTTTTTTTGTGTCTAATCCGCATATATATCACCATTGCCCTTGATTATCTTGATTGTATATATCTTAAATATCAACATATACACGTGTGATTTAGTTTACGAAGACTTTTTAATGCCGAGAGCCTCGATCAGAGAGTAAAAAACGCGTAAGGTTCACAATGGCATAAGGTTACAGGAACAAGGGCCGAACCAACCACCCAAGAATTGAATCGTCGAGCGAAAACACTTGACAATCTCCTAGAAGCAGCTTTTCTTGCCACCAGACCTTTCTCCATCAATTAGGAATCTGATGCCGTCACTAAACACATTCCTTAAATTGTAGCCGTTTGTTGAGTGTTTTTTTTTGTGTCTAATCTGCATATATATCATCATTGCCCTTGATTTTCTTGACTGTATATCTGTTAAATATCAACATATACACGTGTGATTTAGTTTACGAAGATTTTTCAATGCCGAGAACCTCGATCAGAGAGTAAAAATGGCGTAAGGTTCACAATGTTCTAAAATTAAAATGGGATATACCGGGCTAGGATTCGAGTTACAGGAACAAGGGCCAAACCAACAACCGAAAAATGGAATCGTCGAGCGAAAACACTTGACAACCTCCTAGAAGCAGCTTTTCTTACCACCAGACCTTTCTCCATCAATTAGGAATCTGATGCCGTCACTAAACACATTCCTTAAATTGTAGCCATTTGTTGAGTGTTTTTTTTGGTGTCTAATCCGCATATATATCACCATTGCCCTTGATTTTCTTGACTGTATATCTCTTAAATGTCAACATATACACGTGTGATTTAGTTTACGAAGATTTTTCAATGCCGAGAACCTCGATCAGAGAGTAAAAAAGGCGTAAGGTTCACAATGGTGTAAAATTAAAATGGGATATACCGGGCTAGGATTCGAGTTACAGGAACAAGGGCCAAACCAACCACCCAAGAATGGAATCGTCGAGCGAAAACACTTGACAACCTCCTAGAAGCAGCTTTTCTTACCAACAGACCTTTCTCCATCAATTAGGAATCTAATGCCGTCACTAAACACCTTCCTTAAATTGTAGCCATTTGTTGAGTGTTTTTTTTTGGTGTCTAATCCGCATATATATCACCATTTCCCTTGATTTTCTTGACTGTATAACTCTTAAATATCAACATATACACGTGTGATTTAGTTTACGAAGATTTTTCAATGTCGAGAACCTCGATCAGAGAGTAAAAAAGGCGTAAGGTTCACAATGGTGTAAAATTAAAATGGGATAAACCGGGCTAGGATTCGAGTTACAGGAACAAGGGCCAAACCAACCACCCAAGAATGGAATCGTCGAGCGAAAACACTTGAAAACCTCCTAGAAGCAGCTTTTCTTGCCACCAGACCTTTCTCCATCAATTAGGAATCTGTTGCCGTCACTAAACACATTCCTTAAATTGTAGCCATTTGTTGAGTGTTTTTTTGTGTCTAATCCGCATATATATCACCATTGCCCTTGATTTTCTTGATTGTATATCTCTTAAATATCAACATATACACGTGTGATTTAGTTTACGAAGATTTTTCAATGCCGAGAACCTCGATCAGAGAGCAAAAAGGCGTAAGGTTCACAATGGCGTAAGGTTACAGGAACAAGTGCCAAACCAACCACCCAAGAATGGAATCGTCGAGCGAAAACACTTGACAACCTCCTAGACACAGCTTTTCTTGCCACCGGACCTTTCTCCATCAATTAGGAATCTGTTGCCGTCACTAAACACATTCCTTAAATTGTACCCATTTGTTTAGTGTTTTTTTTGGTGTCTAATCCGCATATATATCACCATTGCCCTTGATTTTCTTGATTGTATATCTCTTAAATATCAACATATACACGTGTGATTTAGTTTACGAAGACTTTTCAATGCCGAGAACCTCGATCAGAGAGTAAAAAACGCGTAAGGTTCACAATGGCGTAAGGTTACAGGAACAAGGGCCGAACCAACCACCCAAGAATGGAATCGTCGAGCGAAAACACTTGACAACCTCCTAGAAGCAGCTTTTCTTGCCACCAGACCTTTCTCCATCAATTAGGAATCTGTTGCCGTCACTAAACACATTCCTTAAATTGTAGCCATTTGTTAAGTGTTTTTTTTGGTGTCTAATCCGCATATATATCACCATTGCCCTTGATTTTCTTGACTGTATATCTCTTAAATGTCAACATATACACGTGTGATTTAGTTTACGAAGATTTTTCAATGCCGAGAACCTCGATCAGAGAGTAAAAAAGGCGTAAGGTTCACAATGGTGTAAAATTAAAATGGGATATACCGGGCTAGGATTCGAGTTACAGGAACAAGGGCCAAACCAACCACCCAAGAATGGAATCGTCGAGCGAAAACACTTGACAACCTCCTAGAAGCAGCTTTTCTTACCAACAGACCTTTCTCCATCAATTAGGAATCTAATGCCGTCACTAAACACCTTCCTTAAATTGTAGCCATTTGTTGAGTGTTTTTTTGTGTCTAATCCGCATATATATCACCATTGCCCTTGATTTTCTTGATTGTATATCTCTTAAATATCAACATATACACGTGTGATTTAGTTTACGAAGATTTTTCAATGCCGAGAACCTCGATCAGAGAGCAAAAAGGCGTAAGGTTCACAATGGCGTAAGGTTACAGGAACAAGTGCCAAACCAACCACCCAAGAATGGAATCGTCGAGCGAAAACACTTGACAACCTCCTAGACACAGCTTTTCTTGCCACCGGACCTTTCTCCATCAATTAGGAATCTGTTGCCGTCACTAAACACATTCCTTAAATTGTACCCATTTGTTTAGTGTTTTTTTTTGGTGTCTAATCCGCATATATATCACCATTGCCCTTGATTTTCTTGATTGTATATCTCTTAAATATCAACATATACACGTGTGATTTAGTTTACGAAGACTTTTCAATGCCGAGAACCTCGATCAGAGAGTAAAAAACGCGTAAGGTTCACAATGGCGTAAGGTTACAGGAACAAGGGGGCCGAACCAACCACCCAAGAATGGAATCGTCGAGCGAAAACACTTGACAACCTCCTAGAAGCAGCTTTTCTTGCCACCAGACCTTTCTCCATCAATTAGGAATCTGTTGCCGTCACTAAACACATTCCTTAAATTGTAGCCATTTGTTTAGTGTTTTTTTTTTGGGTGTCTAATCCACATATATATCACCATTGCCCTTGATTTTCTTGATTGTATATCTCTTAAATATCAACATATACACGTGCGATTTAGATTACGAAGATTTTTCAATGCCGAGAACCTCGATCAGAGAGTAAAAAAGGCGTAAGGTTCACAATGGTGTAAAATTAAAATGGGATATACGGGGCTAGGATTCGGGTTACAGAATCAAGGGCCAAACTAACCACCCAAGAATGGAATTGCCGAGCGAAAACACTAGACAACCTCCTAGAAGCAGCTTTTCTTGCCACCAGACCTTTCTTCATCAATTAGGAATCTGATGCCGTCACTAAACACATTCCTTAAATTGTAGCCATTTGTTGAGTGTTTTTTTTTCTGTCTAATCCGCATATATATCACCATGGCCCTTGATTTTCTTGACTGTATATCTCTTAAATGTCAACATATACACGTGTGATTTAGTTTACGAAGATTTTTCAATGCCGAGAACCTCGATCAGAGAGTAAAAAAGGCGTAAGGTTCAAAATGGTGTAAAATTAAAATGGGATATACCGGGCTAGGATTCGTGTTACAGAAACAAGGGCCAAACTAACCACCCAAGAATGGAATCGTCGAGCGAAAACACTTAACAACCTCCTAGAAGAAGCTTTTCTTGCCACCAGACCTTTCACCATTAATTAGGAATCTGATGCCGTCACTAAACTCATTCCTTAAATTGTAGCCATTTGTTGAGTGTTTTTTTTTCTGTCTAATCCGCATATATATCACCATTGCCCTTGATTTTCTTGACTGTATATCTCTTAAATGTCAACATATACACGTGTGATTTAGTTTACGAAGATTTTTCAATGCCGAGAACCTCGATCAGAGAGTAAAAAAGGCGTAAGGTTCAAAATGGTGTAAAATTAAAATGGGATATACTGGGCTAGGATTCGAGTTTCATGAACAAGGGCCAAACCAACCACCCAAGAATGGAATCGTCGAGCGAAAACACTTGACAACCTCCTAGAAGCAGCTTTTCTTACCACCAGAACTTTCTCCATCAATTAGGAATCTGATGCCGTCACTAAACACATTCCTTAAATTGTACCCATTTGTTGAGTGTTTTTTTTTGTGTCTAATCCACATATATATCACCATTGCCCTTGATTTTCTTGACTGTATATCTCTTAAATATCAACATATACACGTGTGATTTAGTTTACGAAGATTTTTCAATGCCGAGAACCTCGATCAGAGAGTAAAAATGGCGTAAGGTTCACAATGGTGTAAAATTAAAATGGGATATACCGGGCTAGGATTTGAGTTACAGGAACAAGGGCAAAACTAACCACCCAAGAATGGAATCACCGAGCGAAAACACTAGACAACCTCCTAGAAGCAGCTTTTCTTGCCACCAGACCTTTCTTCATCAATTAGGAATCTGATGCCGTCACTAAACACATTCCTTAAATTGTAGCCATTTGTTGAGTGTTTTTTTTCACAGTCTAATCCGCATATATATCACCATTGCCCTTGATTTTCTTGACTGTATATCTCTTAAATGTCAACATATACACGTGTGATTTAGTTTACGAAGATTTTTCAATGCCGAGAACCTCGATCAGAGAGTAAAAAAGGCGTAATGTTCAAAATGGTGTAAAATTAAAATGGGATATACCGGGCTAGGATTCGGGTTACAGGAACAAGGGCCAAACTAACCACCCAAGAATGGAATCGCCGAGCGAAAACACTAGATAACCTCCTAGAAGCAGCTTTTCTTGCCACCAGACCTTTCTTCATCAATTAGGAATCTGATGTCGTCACTAAACACATTCCTTAAATTGTAGCCATTTGTTGAGTGTTTTTTTTCTGTCTAATCCGCATATATATCACCATTGCCCTTGATTTTCTTGACTGTATATCTCTTAAATGTCAACATATACACGTGTGATTTAGTTTGCGAAGATTTTTCAATGCCGAGAACCTCGATCAGAGAGTAAAAAAGGCGTAAGGTTCAAAATGGTGTAAAATTAAAATGGGATATACCGGGCAAGGATTCGAGTTACAGGAACAAGGGTCAAACCAACCACCCAAGAATGGAATCGTCGAGCGAAAACACTTGACAACCTCCTAGAAGCAGCTTTTCTTACCACCAGACCTTTCTCCATTAATTAGGAATCTGATGCCGTCACTAAACACATTCCTTAAATTGTACCTATTTGTTGAGTGTTTTTTTTTGTCTAATTCGCATATATATCACCATTGCCCTTGATTTTCTTTATTGTATATCTCTTAAATATCAACATATACACGTGTGATTTAGTTTACGAACATTTTTCAATGCCGAGAACCTCGATCAGAGAGTAAAAAAGGCGTAAGGTTCACAAATGGCGTAAGGTTCACAATGGTGTAAAATTAAAATGGGATATACCGGGCTAGGATTCGAGTTACAGGAACAAGGGCCAAACCAACCACCCAAGAATGGAATCGTCGAGCGAAAACACTTGACAACCTCCTAGAAGCAGCTTTTCTTGCCACCAGACCATTCTCCATCAATTAGGAATCTGATGCTGTCACTAAACACATTCCTTAAATTGTAGCCTTTTGTTGAGTGGTTTTTTTTGTCTAATCCGCATATATATCATCATTGCCCTTGATTTTCTTGACTGTATATCTATTAAATATCAACATATACACGTGTGATCTAGTTTACGAAGATTTTTCAATGCCGAGAACCTCGATCAGAGAGTAAAAAAGGCGTAAGGTTCACAATGGTGTAAAATTAAAATGGGATATACCGGGCTAGGATTCGAGTTACAGGAACAAGGGCCAAACCAACCACCCAAGAATGGAATCGTCGAGCGAAAACACTTGACAACCTCCTAGAAGCAGCTTTTCTTGCCACCAGACATTTCTCCATCAATTAGGAATCTGATGCCGTCAGTAAACACATTCCTTAAATTGTAGCCATTTGTTGAGTGTTTTTTTTTGTCTCTAATCCACATATATATCACCATTGCCCTTGATTTTCTTGACTGTATATATCTTAAATATCAACATACACACGTCTGATTTAGATTACGAAGATTTTTCAATGCCGAGAACCTCGATCAGAGAGTAAAAAAGGCGTAAGGTTCACAATGGTGTAAAATTAAAATGGGATATACCGGGCTAGGATTCGAGTTATAGGAACAAGGGCCAGACCAACCACCCAAGAATGGAATCGTCGAGCGAAAACACTTGACAACCTCCTAGAAGCACCTTTTCTTACCACTAGACCTTTATCCATCAATTAGGAATCTGATGCCGTCACTAAACACATTCCTTAAACTGTAGCCATTTATTGAGTGTTTTTTTTTGTGTCTAATCCGCATGTATATCACCATAGTCCTTGATTTTCTTGACTGTATATCTCTTAAATGTCAACATATACACGTGTGGTTTAGTTTACGAAAGTTTTTCAATGCCGAGAACCTCGATCAGAGAGTAAAAAAAGGCGTAAGGTTCACAATGGTGTAAAATTAAAATGGGATATACCGGGCTAGGATTCGAGTTACAGGAACAAGGGCCAAACCAACCACCCAAGAATGGAATCGTCGAGCGAAAACACTTGACAACCTCCTAGAAGCAGCTTTTCTTACCACCAGAACTTTCTCCATCAATTAGGAATCTGATGCCGTCACTAAACACAATCCTTAAAATGTAGCCATTTGTTGAGTGTTTTTTTTTGTTTCTAATCCACATATATATCACCATTGCCCATGATTTTCTTGACTGTATATCTCTTAAATATCAACATATACACGTGTGATTTAGTTTACGAAGATTTTTCAATGCCGAGAACCTCGATCAGAGAGTAAAAATGGCGTAAGGTTCACAATGGTGTAAAATTAAAATGGGATATACCGGGCTAGGATTTGAGTTAGAGGAACAAAGGCCAAACTAACCACCCAAGAATGGAATCATCGAGCGAAAACACTTGGCAACCTCCTAGAAGCAGCTTTTCTTGCCACCAGACCTTTCTCCATCAATTAGGAATCTGATGCCGCCACTAAACACATTCCTTAAATTGTAGTCATTTGTTGAGTGTTTTTTTTTCTGTCTAATCCGCATATATATCACTATTGCCCTTGATTTTCTTGACTGTATATCTCTTAAATGTCAACATATACACGTGTGGTTTAGTTTACGAAAGTTTTTCAATGCCGAGAACCTCGATCAGAGAGTAAAAAAAGGCGTAAGGTTCACAATGGTGTAAAATTAAAATGGGATATACCGGGCTAGGATTCGAGTTACAGGAACAAGGGCCAAACCAACCACCCTAGAATGGAATCGTCGAGCGAAAACACTTGACAACCTCCTAGAAGCAGCTTTTCTTACCACCAGAACTTTCTCCATCAATTAGGAATCTGATGCCGTCACTAAACACATTCCTTAAATTGTAGCCATTTGTTGAGTGTTTTTTTTTTGTTTCTAATCCACATATATATCACCATTGCCCTTGATTTTCTTGACTGTATATCTCTTAAATATAAACATATACACGTGTGATTTAGTTTACGAAGATTTTTCAATGCCGAGAACCTCGATCAGAGAGTAAAAATGGCGTAAGGTTCACAATGGTGTAAAATTAAAATGGGATATACCGGGCTAGGATTTGAGTTAGAGGAACAAAGGCCAAACTAACCACCCAAGAATGGAATCATCGAGCGAAAACACTTGGCAACCTCCTAGAAGCAGCGTTTCTTGCCACCAGACCTTTCTCCATCAATTAGGAATCTGATGCCGCCACTAAACACATTCCTTAAATTGTAGTCATTTGTTGAGTGTTTTTTTTCTGTCTAATCCGCATATATATCAATATTGCCCTTGATTTTCTTGACTGTATATCTCTTAAATGTCAACATATACACGTGTGATTTAGTTTACGAAGATTTTTCAATGCCGAGAACCTCGTTCAGAGAGTAAAAAAGGCGTAATGTTCAAAATGGTGTAAAATTAAAATGGGATATACCGGGCTAGGATTCGAGTTACAGGAACAAGGGCCAAACTAACCACCCTAGAATGGAATCGTCGAGCGAAAACACTAGACAACCTCCTAGAAGCAGCTTTTCTTGCCACCAAACCTTTCTTCATCAATTAGGAATCTGATGCCGTCACTAAACACATTCCTTAAATTGTAGCCATTTGTTGAGTGTTTTTTTTTCTGTCTAATCCGCATATATATCACCATTGCCCTTGATTTTCTTGACTGTATATCTCTTAAATGTCAACATATACACGTGTGATTTAGTTTACGAAGATTTTTCAATGCCGAGAACCTCGATCAGAGAGTAAAAAAGGCGTAAGGTTCAAAATGGTGTAAAATTAAAATGGGATTAACCGGGCTAGGATTCGAGTTACAGGAACAAGGGTCAAACCAACCACCCAAGAATGGAATCGTCGAGCGAAAACACTTGACAACCTCCTAGAAGCAGCTTTTCTTACCACCAGACCTTTCTCCATTAATTAGGAATCTGATGCCGTCACTAAACACATTCCTTAAATTGTACCCATTTGTTGAGTGTTTTTTTTTTGTCTAATTCGCATATATATCACCATTGCCCTTGATTTTCTTTATTGTATATCTCTTAAATATCAACATATACACGTGTGATTTAGTTTACGAAAAATTTTCAATGCCGAGAACCTCGATAAGAGAGTAAAAAAGGCGTAAGGTTCACAAATGGCGTAAGGTTCACAATGGTGTAAAATTAAAATGGGATATACCGGGCTAGGATTCGAGTTACAGGAACAAGGGCCAAACCAACCACCCAAGAATGGAATCGTCGAGCGAAAACACTTGACAACCTCCTAGAAGCAGCTTTTCTTGCCACCAGACCATTCTCCATCAATTAGGAATCTGATGCTGTCACTAAACACATTCCTTAAATTGTAGCCTTTTGTTGAGTGTTTTTTTTTTGTCTAATCCGCATATATATCATCATTGCCCTTGATTTTCTTGACTGTATATCTATTAAATATCAACATATACACGTGTGATCTAGTTTACGAAGATTTTTCAATGCCGAGAACCTCGATCAGAGAGTAAAAAAGGCGTAAGGTTCACAATGGTGTAAAATTAAAATGGGATATACCGGGCTAGGATTCGAGTTACAGGAACAAGGGCCAAACCAACCACCCAAGAATGGAATCGTCGAGCGAAAACACTTGACAACCTCCTAGAAGCAGCTTTTCTTGCCACCAGACATTTCTCCGTCAATTTGGAATCTGATGCCGTCACTAAACACATTCCTTAAATTGTAGCCATTTGTTGAGTGTTTTTTTTTTGTGTCTAATCCACATATATATCACCATTGCCCTTGATTTTCTTAACTGTATATCTCTTAAATATCAACATACACACGTCTGATTTAGATTACGAAGATTTTTCAATGCCGAGAACCTCGATCAGAGTGTAAAAAAGGCGTAAGGTTCACCATGGTGTAAAATTAAAATGTGATATACCGGGCTAGTATTCGAGTTATAGGAACAAGGGCCAAACCAACCACCCAAGAATGGAATTGTCGAGCGAAAACACTTGACAACCTCCTAGAAGCAGCTTTTCTTGCCACCAGACCTTTCTCCATCAATTAGGAATCTGATGCCGTCACTAAACACATTCCTTAAATTGTAGCCATTTGTTGAGTGTTTTTTTTTTTGTGTCTAATCCGCATGTATATCACCATAGTCCTTGATTTTCTTGACTGTATATCTCTTAAATGTCAACATATACACGTGTGGTTTAGTTTACGAAAGTTTTTCAATGCCGAGAACCTCGATCAGAGAGTAAAAAAAGGCGTAAGGTTCATAATGGTGTAAAATTAAAATGGGATATACCGGGCTAGGATTCGAGTTACAGGAACAAGGGCCAAACCAACCACCCAAGAATTGAATCGTCGAGCGAAAACACTTGACAACCTCCTAGAAGCTGCTTTTCTTACCACCAGACCTTTCTCCATCAATTAGGAATCCGATGCCGTCACTAAACACATTCCTTAAATTGTAGCCATTTGTTGAGTGTTTTTTTTTTGTGTCTAATCCGCATGTATATCACCATAGTCCTTGATTTTTTTGACTGTATATCTCTTAAATGTCAACATATACACGTGTGGTTTAGTTTACGAAAGTTTTTCAATGCCGAGAACCTCGATCAGAGAGTAAAAAAAGGCGTAAGGTTCACAATGGTGTAAAATTAAAATGGGATATACCGGGATAGGATTCGAGTTACAGGAACAAGGGCCAAACCAACCACCCAAGAATGGAATCGTCGAGCGAAAACACTTGACAACCTCCTAGAAGCTGCTTTTCTTACCACCAGACCTTTCTCCATCAATTAGGAATCTGATGCCGTCACTAAACACATTCCTTAAATTGTAGCCATTTGTTGAGTGTTTTTTTTTTGTGTCTAATCCACATATATATCACCATTGCCCTAGATTTTCTTGACTGTATATCTCTTAAATATCAACATATACACGTGTGATTTAGTTTACAAAGATTTTTCAATGCCGAGAACCTCGATCAGAGAGTAAAAATGGCGTATGGTTCACAATGGTGTAAAATTAAAATGGGATATACCGGGCTAGGATTTGAGTTAGAGGAACAAGGGCCAAACTAACCACCCAAGAATGGAATCGTCGAGCGAAAACACTTGACAACCTCCTAGAAGCAGCTTTTCTTGCCACCAGACCTTTCTCCATCAATTAGGAATCTGATGCCGCCACTAAACACATTCCTTAAATTGTAGTCATTTGTTGAGTGTTTTTTTTTCTGTCTAATCCGCATATATATCACCATTGCCCTTGATTTTCTTGACTGTATATCTCTTAAATGTCAACATATACACGTGTGATTTAGTTTACGAAGATTTTTCAATGCCGAGAACCTCGATCAGAGAGTAAAAAAGGCGTAATGTTCAAAATGGTGTAAAATTAAAATGGGATATACCGGGCTAGGATTCGAGTTACAGGAACAAGGGCTAAACTAACCACCCAAGAATGGAATCGTCGAGCGAAAACACTAGACAACCTCATAGAAGCAGCTTTTCTTGCCACCAAACCTTTCTTCATCAATTAGGAATCTGACGCCGTCACTAAACACATTCCTTAAATTGTAGCCATTTGTTGAGTGTTTTTTTTTTCTGTCTAATCCGCATATATATCACCATTGCCCTTGATTTTCTTGACTGTATATCTCTTAAATGTCAACATATACACGTGTGATTTAGTTTACGAAGATTTTTCAATGCCGAGAAGCTCGATCAGAGAGTAAAAAAGGCGTAAGGTTCAAAATGGTGTAAAATTAAAATGGGATATACCGGGCTAGGATTCGAGTTACAGGAACAAGGGTCAAACCAACAACCCAAGAATGGAATCGTCGAGCGAAAACACTTGACAACCTCCTAGAAGCAGCTTTTCTTACCACCAGACATTTCTCCATTAATTAGGAATCTGATGCCGTCACTAAACACATTCCTTAAATTGTACCCATTTGTTGAGTGTTTTTTTTTCTCTAATTCGCATATATATCACCATTGCCCTTGATTTTCTTTATTGTATATCACTTAAATATCAACATATACACGTGTGATTTAGTTTACGAAAATTTTTCAATGCCGAGAACCTCGATCAGAGAGTAAAAAAGGCGTAAGGTTCACAAATGGCGTAAGGTTCACAATGGTGTAAAATTAAAATGGGATATACCGGGCTAGGATTCGAGTTACAGGAACAAGGGCCAAACCAACCACCCAAGAATGGAATCGTCGAGCGAAAACACTTGACAACCTCCTAGAAGCAGCTTTTCTTGCCACCAGACCATTCTCCATCAATTAGGAATCTGATGCTGTCACTAAACACATTCCTTAAATTGTAGCCTTTTGTTGAGTGTTTTTTTTTTGTCTAATCCGCATATATATCATCATTGCCCTTGATTTTCTTGACTGTATATCTATTAAATATCAACATATACACGTGTGATCTAGTTTACGAAGATTTTTCAATGCCGGGAACCTCGATCAGAGAGTAAAAAAGGCGTAAGGTTCACAATGGTGTAAAATTAAAATGGGATATACCGGGCTAGGATTCGAGTTACAGGAACAAGGGCCAAACCAACCACCCAAGAATGGAATCGTCGAGCGAAAACACTTGACAACCTCCTAGAAGTAGCTTTTCTTGCCACCAGACATTTCTCCATCAATTAGGAATCTGATGCCGTCACTAAACACATTCCTTAAATTGTAGCCATTTGTTGAGTGTTTTTTTTTTGTGTCTAATCCACATATATATCACCATTGCCCTTGATTTTCTTAACTGTATATCTCTTAAATATCAACATACACACGTCTTATTTAGATTACGAAGAATTTTCAATGCCGAGAACCTCGATCAGAGAGTAAAAAAGGCGTAAGGTTCACAATGGTGTAAAATTAAAATGGGATATACCGGACTAGGATTCGAGTTACAGGAACAAGGGCCAAACCAACCACCCAAGAATGGAATCGTCGAGCGAAAACACTTGACAACCTCCTAGAAGCTGCTTTTCTTACCACCAGACCTTTCTCCATCAATTAGGAATCTGATGCCGTCACTAAACACATTCCTTAAATTGTAGCCATTTGTTGAGTGTTTTTTTTTGTGTCTAATCCGCATATATATCACCATTGCCCTTGATTTTCTTGACTGTATAACTCTTAAATATCAACATATACACGTGTGATTTAGTTTACGGAGATTTTTCAATGCCGAGAACCTCGATCAGATAGAAAAAATGGCGTAAGGTTCACAATGGTGTAAAATTAAAATGGGATATACCGGGCTAGGATTCGAGTTACAGGAACAAGGGCCAAACCAACCACCCAAGAATGGAATCGTCGAGCGAAAACACTTGACAACCTCCTAGAAACACATTTTCTTACCACCAGACCTTTCTCCATCAATTAGGAATCTGATGCCGTCACTAAAAACATTCCTTAAATTGTAGCCATTTGTTGAGTGTTTTTTTTTTGTGTCTAATCCGCATGTATATCACCATAGTCCTTGATTTTCTTGACTGTATATCTCTTAAATGTCAACATATACACGTGTGGTTTAGTTTACGAAAGTTTTTCAATGCCGAGAACCTCTATCAGAGAGTAAAAAAAGGCATAAGGTTCACAATGGTGTAAAATAAAAATGGGATATACCGGGCTAGGATTCGAGTTACAGGAACAAGGGCCAAACCAACCACCCAAGAATGGAATCGTCGAGCGAAAACACTTGACAACCTCCTAGAAGCAGCTTTTCTTACCACAAGACCTTTCTCCATCAATTAGGAATCTGATACCGTCACAAAACACATTCCTTAAATTGTTGCCATTTGTTAAGTGTTTTTTTTTGTGTCTAATCTGCATATATATCACCATTGCCCTTGATTTTCTTGACTGTATAACTCTTAAATATCAACATATACACGTGTGATTTAGTTTACGAAGATTTTTCAATACCGAGAACCTCGATCAGAGATTAAAAATGGCGTATGGTTCACAATGGTGTAAAATTAAAATGGGATATACCGGGCTAGGATTTGAGTTACAGGAACAAGGGCCAAACTAACCACCCAAGAATGGAATCGTCAAGCGAAAACACTTGACAACCTCCTAGAAGCAGCTTTTCTTGCCACCAGACCTTTCTCCATCAATTAGGAATCTGATGTCGTCACTAAACAAATTCCTTAAATTGTAGCCATTTGTTGAGTGTGTTTTTTTTCTGTCTAATCCGCATATATATCACCATTGCCCTTGATTTTCTTGACTGTATATATGTTAAATATCAACATATACATGTGTGATCTAGTTTACGAAGATTTTTCAATGCCGAGAACCTCGATCAGAGAGTAAAAATGGCGTATGGTTCACAATGGTGTAAAATTAAAATGGGATATACCGGGCTAGGATTTGAGTTACAGGAACAAGGGCCAAACTAACCACCCAAGAATGGAATCGTCGAGCGAAAACACTTGACAACCTCCTAGAAGCAGCTTTTCTTGCCACCAGACCTTTCTCCATCAATTAGGAATCTGATGCCGTCACTAAACACATTCCTTAAATTGTAGCCATTTGTTGAGTGTTTTTTTTTGTCTCTAATCCGCGTATATATCATCATTGCCCTTGATTTTCTTGACTGTATATCTATTAAATATCAACATATACATGTGTGATCTAGTTTACGAAGATTTTTTTATGCCGAGAACCTCGATCAGAGAGTAAAAAAGGCGTAAGGTTCACAATGGTGTAAAATTAAAATGGGATATACCGGGCTAGGATTCGAGTTACAGGAACAAGGGCCAAACCAACCACCCAAGAATGGAATCGTCGAGCGAAAACACTTGACAACCTCCTAGAAGCAGCTTTTCTTGCCACCAGACCATTCTCCATCAATTAGGAATCTGATGCCGTCACTAAACACATTCCTTAAATTGTAGCCATTTGTTGAGTGTTTTTTTTGGTGTCTAATCCGCATATATATCACCATTGCCCTTGATTTTCTTAACTGTATATCTCTTAAATTTCAACATATACACGTGTGATTTAGTTTACGAAGATTTTTCAATGCCGAGAACCTCGATCAGAGAGTAAAAAAGGCGTAATGTTCACAATGGTGTAAAATTAAAATGGGATATACCGGGCTAGGATTCGAGTTACAGGAACAAGGGCCAAACCAACCACCCAAGAATGGAATCGTCGAGCGAAAACACTTGACAACCTCCTAGAAGCAGCTTTTCTTGCCACCAAACCTTTCTCCATCAATTAGGAATCTGTTGCCGTCACTAAACACATTCCTTAAATTGTAGCCATTTGATGAGTGTTTTTTTTTGGGTGTCTAATCCGCATATATATCACCATTGTCCTTGATTTTCTTGATTGTATATCTCTTAAATATCAACACATACACGTGTGATTTAGTTTACGAAGATTTTTCAATTCCGAGAACCTCGATCAGAGAGTAAAAAAGGCGTAAGGTTCACAATGGCGTAAGGTTACAGGAACAAGGGCCAAACCAACCACCCAAGAATGGAATCGTCGAGCGAAAACACTTGACAACCTCCTCGAAGCAGCTTTTCTTGCCACCAGACCTTTCTCCATCAATTAGGAATCTGTTGCCGTCACTAAACACATTCCTTAAATTGTAGCCATTTGTTGAGTGTTTTTTTTTTGTGTCTAATCCGCATATATATCACCATTGCCCTTGATTTTCTTGATTGTATATCTCTTAAATATCAACATATACACGTGTGATTTAGTTTACGAAGATTTTTCAATTCCGAGAACCTCGATCAGAGAGTAAAAAAGGCGTAAGGTTCACAATGGCGTAAGGTTACAGGAACAAGGGCCAAACCAACCACCCAAGAATGGAATCGTCGAGCGAAAATACTTGACAACCTCCTAGAAGCAGCTTTTCTTGCCACCAGACCTTTCTCCATTAATTAGGAATCTGATGCCATCACTAAACACATTCCTTAAATTGTAGCTGTTTGTTGAGTGTTTTTTTTGTGTCTAATCCGCATATATATCATCATTGCCCTTGATTTTCTTGACTGTATATCTCTTAAATGTCAACATATACACGTGTGATTTAGTTTACGAAGATTTTTCAATGCCGAGAACCTCGGTCAGAGAGTAAAAAAGGCGTAATGTTCACATTGGTGTAAAATTAAAACGGGATATAGCGGGCTAGGATTCGAGTTATAGGAATAAGGGCCAAACCAACCACCCAAGAATGAATCGTCGAGCGAAAACACTTGACAACCTCCTAGAAGCACCTTTTCTTACCACCAGACCTTTCTCCATCAATTAGGAATCTGATGCCGTCACTAAACACATTCCTTAAATTGTAGCCATTTGTTAGTGTTTTTTTTGTGTCTAATCCGCATGTATATCACCATAGTCCTTGATTTTCTTGACTGTATATCTCTTAAATGTCAACATATACACGTGTGGTTTAGTTTACGAAAGTTTTTCAATGCCGAGAACCTCGATCAGAGAGTAAAAAAAGGCGTAAGGTTCACAATGGTGTAAAATTAAAATGGGATATACCGGGCTAGGATTCAAGTTACAGGAACAAGGGCAAAACCAACCACCCAAGAATGGAATCGTCGAGCGAAAACACTTGACAACCTCCTAGAAGCAGCTTTTCTTCCCACCAGACCTTTCTCCATCTATTAGGAATCTGATGCCGTCACTAAACACATTACTTAAACTGTAGCCATTTGTTGAGTGTTTTTTTTGTGTCTAATCCGCATGTATATCACCATAGTCCTTGATTTTCTTGACTGTATATCTCTTAAATGTCAACATATACACGTGTGGTTTAGTTTACGAAAGTTTTTCAATGCCGAGAACCTCGATCAGAGAGTAAAAAAAGGCGTAAGGTTCACAATGGTGTAAAATTAAAATGGGATATACCGGGCTAGGATTCGAGTTACAGGAACAAGGGCCAAACCAACCACCCAAGAATGGAATCGTCGAGCGAAAACACTTGACAACCTCCTAGAAGCAGCTTTTCTTACCACCAGAACTTTCTCCATCAATTAGGAATCTGATGCCGTCACTAAACACATTCCTTAAATTGTAGCCATTTGTTGAGTGTTTTTTTTTTTGTGTCTAATCCACATATATATCACCATTGCCCTTGATTTTCTTGACTGTATATCTCTTAAATATCAACATATACACGTGTGATTTAGTTTACGAAGATTTTTCAATACCGAGAACCTCGATCAGAGAGTAAAAAAGGCGTAAGGTTCACAATGGTGTAAGATTAAAATGGGATATACCGGGCTAGGATTCGAGTTACAGGAACAAGGGCCAAACCAACCACCCAAGAATGGAATCGTCGAGCGAAAACACTTGACAACCTCCTAAAAGCACCTTTTCTTACCACCAGACCTTTATCCATCAATTAGGAATCTGATGCCGTCACTAAACACATTCCTTAAACTGTAGCCATTTGTTGAGTGTTTTTTTTGTGTCTAATCCGCATGTATATCACCATAGTCCTTGATTTTCTTGACTGTATATCTCTTAAATGTCAACATATACACGTGTGGTTTAGTTTACGAAAGTTTTTCAATGCCGAGAACCTCGATCAGAGAGTAAAAAAAGGCGTAAGTTTCACAATGGTGTAAAATTAAAATGGGATATACCGGGCTAGGATTCGAGTTACAGGAACAAGGGCCAAACCAACCAACCAAGAATGGAATCGTCGAGCGAAAACACTTGACAACCTCCTAGAAGCAGCTTTTCTTACCACCAGAACTTTCTCCATCAATTAGGAATCTGATGCCGTCACTAAACACATTCCTTAAATTGTAGCCATTTGTTGAGTGTTTTTTTTGTGTCTAATCCACATATATATCACCATTGCCCTTGATTTTCTTGACTGTATATCTCTAAAATATCAACATATACACGTGTGATTTAGTTTACGAAGATTTTTCAATGCCGAGAACCTCGATCAGAGAGTAAATATGGCGTAAGGTTCACAATGGTGTAAAATTAAAACGGGATATACCGGGGTAGGATTTGAGTTAGAGGAACAAGGGCCAAACTAACCACCCAAGAATGGAATTGTCGAGCGAAAACACTTGACAACCTCCTTGAAGCAGCTTTTCTTGCCACCAGACATTTCTCCATCAATTAGGAATCTGATGCCGCCACTAAACACATTCCTTAAATTGTAGCCATTTGTTGAGTGTTTTTTTTCTGTCTAATCCGCATATATATCACCATTGCCCTTGATTTTCTTGACTGTATATCTCTTAAATGTCAACATATACACGTGTGATTTAGTTTACGAAGATTTTTTCAATGCCGAGAACCTCGATCAGAGAGTAAAAAAGGCGTAATGTTCAAAATGGTGTAAAATTAAAAAGGGATATACCGGGCTAGGATTCGAGTTACAGGAACAAGGGCCAAACTAACCACCCAAGATTGGAATCGTCGAGCGAAAACACTAGACAACCTCCTAGAAGCAGCTTTTCTTGCCACCAGACCTTTCTTCATCAATTAGGAATCTGATGCCGTCACTAAACACATTCCTTAAATTGTAGCCATTTGTTGAGTGTTTTTTTTCTGTCTAATCCGCATATATATCACCATTGCCCTTGATTTTCTTGACTGTATATCTCTTAAATGTCAACATATACACGTGTGATTTAGTTTACGAAGATTTTTCAATGCCGAGAACCTCGATCATAGAGTAAAAAAGGCGTAATGTTCAAAATGGTGTAAAATTAAAATGGGATATACAGGGCTAGGATTCGAGTTACAGGAACAAGGGTCAAACCAACCACCCAAGAATGGAATCGTCGAGCGAAAACACTTGCCAACCTCCTAGAAGCAGCTTTTCTTACCACCAGACCTTTCTCCATTAATTAGGAATCTGATGCCGTCACTAAACATATTCCTTAAATTGTACCCATTTGTTGAGTGTTTTTTTTTTCTAATTCGCATATATATCACCATTGCCCTTGATTTTCTTTATTGTATATCTCTTAAATATCAACATATACACGTGTGATTTAGTTTACGAAAAGTTTTCAATGCCGAGAACCTCGATCAGAGAGTAAAAAACGCGTAATGTTCAAAATGGTGTAAAATTAAAATGGGATATACCGGGCTAGGATTCGAGTCACAGGAACAAGGGTCAAACCAACCACCCAAGAATGGAATCGTCGAGCGAAAACACTTGACAACCTCCTAGAAGCAGCTTTTCTTGCCACCAGACCATTCTCCATCAATTAGGAATCTGATGCTGTCACTAAACACATTCCTTAAATTGTAGCCTTTTGTTGAGTGTTTTTTTTTTGTCTAATCCGCATATATATCATCATTGCCCTTGATTTTCTTGACTGTATATCTATTAAATATCAACATATACACGTGTGATCTAGTTTACGAAGATTTTTCAATGCCGAGAACCTCGATCAGAGAGTAAAAAAGGCGTAAGGTTCACAATGGTGTAAAATTAAAATGGGATATACCGGGCTAGGATTCGAGTTACAGGAACAAGGGCCAAACCAACCACCCAAGAATGGAATCGTCGAGCGAAAACACTTGACAACCTCCTAGAAGCAGCTTTTCTTGCCACCAGACATTTCTCCATCAATTAGGAATCTGATGCCGTCACTAAACACATTCCTTAAATTGTAGCCATTTGTTGAGTGTTTTTTTTTGTGTCTAATCCACATATATATCACCATTGCCCTTGATTTTCTTGACTGTATATCTCTTAAATATCAACATACACACGTCTGATTTAGATTACGAAGATTTTTCAATGCCGAGAACCTCGATTAGAGAGTAAAAAAGGCGTAAGGTTCACAATGGTGTAAAATTAAAATGGGATATACCGGGCTAGGATTCGAGTTATAGGAACAAGTGCCAAACCAACCACCCAAGAATGGAATCGTCGAGCGAAAACACTTGACAACCTCCTAGAAGCAGCTTTTCTTGCAACCAGACCTTTCTCCATCAATTAGGAATCTGATGCCGTCACTAAACACATTCCTTAAATTGTAGCCATTTGTTGAGTGTTTTTTTTTTTGTGTCTAATCCGCATGTATATCACCATAGTCCTTGATTTTCTTGACTGTATATCTCTTAAATGTCAACATATACACGTGTGGTTTAGTTTACGAAAGTTTTTCAATGCCGAGAACCTCGATCAGAGAGTAAAAAAAGGCGTAACGTTCACAATGGTGTAAAATTAAAATAGGATATACCGGGCTAGGATTCGAGTTACAGGAACAAGGGCCAAACCAACCACCCAAGAATGGAATCGTCGAGCGAAAACACTTGACAACCTCCTAGAAGCTGCTTTTCTTACCACCAGACCTTTCTCCATCAATTAGGAATCTGATGCCGTCACTAAACACATTCCTTAAATTGTAGCCATTTGTTGAGTGTTTTTTTTTGTGTCTAATCCGCATATATATCACCATTGCCCTTGATTTTCTTGACTGTATATCTCTTAAATATCAACATACACACGTCTAATTTATATTACGAAGATTTTTCAATGCCGAGAACCTCGATCAGAGAGTAAAAAAGGCGTAAGGTTCACAATGGTGTAAAATTAAAATGGGATATACCGGGCTAGGATTCGAGTTATAGGAACAAGGGCCAAACCAACCACCCAAGAATGGAATCGTCGAGCGAAAACACTTGACAACCTCCTAGAAGCAGCTTTTCTTGCCACCAGACCTTTCTCCATCAATTAGGAATCTGATGCCGTCACTAAACACATTCCTTAAATTGTAGCCATTTGTTGAGTGTTTTTTTTTGTGTCTAATCCGCATGTATATCACCATAGTCCTTGATTTTCTTGACTGTATATCTCTTAAATGTCAACATATACACGTGTGGTTTAGTTTACGAAAGTTTTTCAATGCCGAGAACCTAGATCAGAGAGTAAAAAAAGGCGTAAGGTTCACAATGGTGTAAAATTAAAATGGGATATACCGGGCTAGGATTCGAGTTACAGGAACAAGGGCCAAACCAACCACCCAAGAATGGAATCGTCGAGCGAAAACACTTGACAACCTCCTAGAAGCTGCTTTTCTTACCACCAGACCTTTCTCCATCAATTAGGAATCTGATGCCGTCACTAAACACATTCCTTAAATTGTAGCCATTTGTTGAGTGTTTTTTTTTGTGTCTAATCCGCATATATATCACCATTGCCCTTGATTTTCTTGACTGTATAACTCTTAAATATCAACATATACACGTGTGATTTAGTTTACGAAGATTTTTCAATGCCGAGAACCTCGATCAGATAGTAAAAATGGCGTAAGGTTCACAATGGTGTAAAATTAAAATGGGATATACCGGGCTAGGATTCGAGTTACAGGAACAAGGGCCAAACCAACCACCCAAGAATGGAATCGTCGAGCGAAAACACTTGACAACCTCCTAGAAACACCTTTTCTTACCACCAGACCTTTCTCCATCAATTAGGAATCTGATGCCGTCACTAAACACATTCCTTAAATTGTAGCCATTTGTTGAGTGTTTTTTTTTTTGTGTTTAATCCGCATGTATATCACCATAGTCCTTGATTTTCTTGACTGTATATCTCTTAAATGTCAACATATACACGTGTGGTTTAGTTTACGAAAGTTTTTCAATGCCGAGAACCTCTATCAGAGAGTAAAAAAAAGGCGTAAGGTTCACAATGGTGTAAAATTAAAATGGGATATACCGGGCTAGGATTCGAGTTACAGGAACAAGGGCCAAACCAACCACCCAAGAATGGAATCGTCGAGCGAAAACACTTGACAACCTCCTAGAAGCTGCTTTTCTTACCACCAGACCTTTCTCCATCAATTAGGAATCTGATGCCGTCACAAAACACATTCCTTAAATTGTAGCCATTTGTTAAGTGTTTTTTTTTGTCTAATCCGCATATATATCACCATTGCCCTTGATTTTTTTGACTGTATAACTCTTAAATATCAACATATACACGTGTGATTTAGTTTACGAAGATTTTTCAATGCCGAGAACCTCGATCAGAGAGTCAAAATGGCGCATGGTTCACAATGGTGTAAAATTAAAATGGCATATACCGGGCTAGGATTTGAGTTACAGGAACAAGGGCCAAACTAACCACCCAAGAATGGAATCGTCAAGCGAAAACACTTGACAACCTCCTAGAAGCAGCTTTTCTTGCCACCAGACCTTTCTCCATCAATTAGGAATCTGATGCCGTCACTAAACAAAATCCTTAAATTGTAGCCATTTGTTGAGTGTGTTTTTTTTCTGTCTAATCCGCATATATATCACCATTGCCCTTGATTTTCTTGACTGTATATCTGTTAAATATCAACATATACATGTGTGATCTAGTTTACGAAGATTTTTCAATGCCGAGAACCTCGATCAGAGAGTAAAAATGGCGTATGGTTCACAATGGTGTAAAATTAAAATGGGATATACCGGGCTAGGATTTGAGTTACAGGAACAAGGGCCAAACCAACCACCCAAGAATGGAATCGTCGAGCGAAAACACTTGACAACCTCCTAGAAGCAGCTTTTCTTGCCACCAGACCTTTCTCCATCAATTAGGAATCTGATGCCGTCACTAAACACATTCCTTAAATTGTAGCCATTTGTTGAGTGTTTTTTTTTTGTGTCTAATCCGCATGTATATCACCATAGTCCTTGATTTTCTTGACTGTATATCTCTTAAATGTCAACATATACATGTGTGGTTTAGTTTACGAAAGTTTTTCAATGCCGAGAACCTCGATCAGAGAGTAAAAAAAGGCGTAAGGTTCACAATGGTGTAAAATTAAAATGGGATATACCGGGCTAGGATTCGAGTTACAGGAACAAGGGCCAAACCAACCACCCAAGAATGGAATCGTCGAGCGAAAACACTTGACAACCTCCTAGAAGCTGCTTTTCTTACCACCAGACCTTTCTCCATCAATTAGGAATCTGATGCCGTCACTAAACACATTCCTTAAATTGTAGCCATTTGTTGAGTGTTTTTTTTGTGTCTAATCCGCATGTATATCACCATAGTCCTTGATTTTCTTGACTGTATATCTCTTAAATGTCAACATATACACGTGTGGTTTAGTTTACGAAAGTTTTTCAATGCCGAGAACCTCGATCAGAGAGTAAAAAAAGGCGTAAGGTTCACAATGGTGTAAAATTAAAATGGGATATACCGGGCTAGGATTCGAGTTACAGGAACAAGGGCCAAACCAACCACCCAAGAATGGAATCGTCGAGCGAAAACACTTGACAACCTCCTAGAAGCTGCTTTTCTTACCACCAGACCTTTCTCCATCAATTAGGAATCTGATGCCGTCACTAAACACATTCCTTAAATTGTAGCCATTTGTTGAGTGTTTTTTTTTTGTGTCTAATCCGCATATATATCACCATTGCCCTTTATTTTCTTGACTGTATAACTCTTAAATATCAACATATACACGTGTGATTTAGTTTACGAAGATTTTTCAATGCCGAGAACCTCGATCAGATAGTAAAAATGGCGTAAGGTTCACAATGGTGTAAAATTAAAATGGGATATACCGGGCTAGGATTCGAGTTACAGGAACAAGGGCCAAACCAACCACCCAAGAATGGAATCGTCGAGCGAAAACACTTGACAACCTCCTAGAAGCTGCTTTTCTTACCACCAGACCTTTCTCCATCAATTAGGAATCTGATGCCGTCACTAAACACATTCCTTAAATTGTAGCCATTTGTTGAGTGTTTTTTTTTGTGTCTAATCCGCATATATATCACCATTGCCCTTGATTTTCTTGACTGTATAACTCTTAAATATCAACATACACACGTCTAATTTAGATTACGAAGATTTTTCAATGCCGAGAACCTCGATCAGAGAGTAAAAAAGGCGTAAGGTTCACAATGGTGTAAAATTAAAATGGGATATACCGGGCTAGGATTCGAGTTATAGGAACAAGGGCCAAACCAACCACCCAAGAATGGAATCGTCGAGCGAAAACACTTGACAACCTCCTAGAAGCAGCTTTTCTTGCCACCAGACCTTTCTCCATCAATTAGGAATCTGATGCCGTCACTAAACACATTCCTTAAATTGTAGCCATTTGTTGAGTGTTTTTTTTGTGTCTAATCCGCATGTATATCACCATAGTCCTTGATTTTCTTGACTGTATATCTCTTAAATGTCAACATATACACGTGTGGTTTAGTTTACGAAAGTTTTTCAATGCCGAGAACCTCGATCAGAGAGTAAAAAAAGGCGTAAGGTTCACAATGGTGTAAAATTAAAATGGGATATACCGGGCTAGGATTCGAGTTACAGGAACAAGGGCCAAACCAACCACCCAAGAATGGAATCGTCGAGCGAAAACACTTGACAACCTCCTAGAAGCTGCTTTTCTTACCACCAGACCTTTCTCCATCAATTAGGAATCTGATGCCGTCACTAAACACATTCCTTAAATTGTAGCCATTTGTTGAGTGTTTTTTTTTTGTGTCTAATCCGCATATATATCACCATTGCCCTTGATTTTCTTGACTGTATAACTCTTAAATATCAACATATACACGTGTGATTTAGTTTACGAAGATTTTTCAATGCCGAGAACCTCGATCAGATAGTAAAAATGGCGTAAGGTTCACAATGGTGTAAAATTAAAATGGGATATACCGGGCTAGGATTCGAGTTACAGGAACAAGGGCCAAACCAACCACCCAAGAATGGAATCGTCGAGCGAAAACACTTGACAACCTCCTAGAAACACCTTTTCTTACCACCAGACCTTTCTCCATCAATTAGGAATCTGATGCCGTCACTAAACACATCCCTTAAATTGTAGCCATTTGTTGAGTGTTTTTTTTTTTGTGTCTAATCCGCATGTATATCACCATAGTCCTTGATTTTCTTGACTGTATATCTCTTAAATGTCAACATATACACGTGTGGTTTAGTTTACGAAAGTTTTTCAATGCCGAGAACCTCTATCAGAGAGTAAAAAAAAGAGTAAGGTTCACAATGGTGTAAAATTAAAATGGGAAATACCGGGCTAGGATTCGAGTTACAGGAACAAGGGCCAAACCAACCACCCAAGAATGGAATCGTCGAGCGAAAACACTTGACAACCTCCTAGAAGCTGCTTTTCTTACCACCAGACCTTTCTCCATCAATTAGGAATCTGATGCCGTCACAAAACACATTCCTTAAATTGTAGCCATTTGTTAAGTGTTTTTTTTGTGTCTAATCCGCATATATATCACCATTGCCCTTGATTTTCTTGACTGTATAACTCTTAAATATCAACATATACACGTGTGATTTAGTTTACGAAGATTTTTCAACGCCGAGAACCTCGATCAGAGAGTCAAAATGGCGCATGGTTCACAATGGTGTAAAATTAAAATGGGATATACCGGGCTAGGATTTGAGTTACAGGAACAAGGGCCAAACTAACCACCCAAGAATGGAATCGTCAAGCGAAAACACTTGACAACCTCCTAGAAGCAGCTTTTCTTGCCACCAGACCTTTCTCCATCAATTAGGAATCTGATGCCGTCACTAAACAAAATCCTTAAATTGTAGCCATTTGTTGAGTGTGTTTTTTTTCTATCTAATCCGCATATATATCACCATTGCCCTTGATTTTCTTGACTGTATATCTCTTAAATGTCAACATATACACGTGTGATTTTGTTTACGAAGATTTTTCAATGCCGAGAACCTCGATCAGAGAGTAAAAAAGGCGTAAGGTTCAAAATGGTGTAAAATTAAAATGGGATATATACCGGGCTAGGATTCGAGTTACAGGAACAAGGGTCAAACCAACCACCCGAGAATGGAATCGTCGAGCGAAAACACTTGACAACCTCCTAGAAGCAGCTTTTCTTACCACCAGACCTTTCTCCATTAATTAGGAATCTGATGCCGTCACTAAACACAGTCATTAAATTGTACCCATTTGTTGAGTGTTTTTTTTTTGTCTAATTCGCATATATATCACCATTGCCCTTCATTTTCTTTATTGTATATCTCTTAAATATCAACATATACACGTGTGATTTAGTTTACGAAAATTTTTCAATGCCGAGAACCTCGATCAGAGAGTAAAAAAGGCGTAAGGTTCACAAATGGCGTAAGGTTCACAATGGTGTAAAATTAAAATGGGATATACCGGGCTAGGATTCGAGTTACATGAACAAGGGCCAAACCAACCACCCAAGAATGGAATCGTCGAGCGAAAACACTTGACAACCTCCTAGAAGCAGCTTTTCTTGCCACCAGACCATTCTCCATCAATTAGGAATCTGATGCTGTCACTAAACACATTCCTTAAATTGTAGCCTTTTGTTGAGTGTTTTTTTTTTCTAATCCGCATATATATCATCATTGCCCTAGCTTTTCTTGACTGTATATCTCTTAAATGTCAACATACACACGTCAGATTTAGATTACGAAGATTTTTCAATGCCGAGAACCTCGATCTGATAGTACAATAAGGCGTAAGGTTCACAATGGTGTAAAATTAAAATGGAATATACCGGGCTAGGATTCGAGTTACAGGAACAAGGGCCAAACCAACCACCCAAGAATGGAATCGTCGAGCGAAAACACTTGACAACCTCCTAGAAGCTGCTTTTCTTACCACCAGACCTTTCCCCATCAATTAGGAATCTGATGCCATCACTAAACACATTCCTTAAATTGTAGCCATTTGTTGAGTGTTTTTTTTTTGTGTCTAATCCGCATATATATCACCATTGCCCTTGATTTTCTTGACTGTATAACTCTTAAATATCAACATATACACGTGTGATTTAGTTTACGAAGATTTTTCAATGCCGAGAACCTCGATCAGATAGTAAAAATGGCGTAAGGTTCACAATGGTGTAAAATTAAAATGGGATATACCGGGCTAGGATTCGAGTTACAGGAACAATGGCCAAACCAACCACCCAAGAATGGAATCGTCGAGCGAAAACACTTGACAACCTCCTAAAAACACCTTTTCTTACCACCAGAACTTTCTCCATCAATTAGGAATCTGATGCCGTCACTAAACACATTCCTTAAATTGTAGCTATTTGTTGAGTGTTTTTTTTTTGTGTCTAATCCGCATATATATCACCATAGTCCTTGATTTTCTTGACTGTATATCTCTTAACTGTTAACATATACACGTGTGGTTTAGTTTACGAAAGTTTTTCAATGCCGAGAACCTCTATCAGAGAGTAAAAAAAGGCGTAAGGTTCACAATGGTGTAAAATTAAAATGGGATATACCGGCCTAGGATTCGAGTTACAGGAACAAGGGCCAAAGCAACCACCCAAGAATGGAATCGTCGAGCGAAAACACTTGACAACCTCCTAGAAGCTGCTTTTCTTACCACCAGACCTTTCTCCATCAATTAGGAATCTGATGCCGTCACAAAACACATTCCTTAAATTGTAGCCATTTGTTAGGTGTTTTTTTTGTGTCTAATCCGCATATATATCACCATTGCCCTTGATTTTCTTGACTGTATAACTTTTAAATATCAACATATACACGTGTGATTTAGTTTACGAAGATTTTTCAATGCCGAGAACCTCGATCAGAGAGTAAAAATGGCGTATGGTTCACAATGGTGTAAAATTAAAATGGGATATACCGGGCTAGGATTTGAGTTACAGGAACAAGGGCCAAACTAACCACCCAAGAATGCAATCGTCAAACGAAAACACTTGACAACCTCCTAGAAGCAGCTTTTCTTGCCACCAGACCTTTCTCCATCAATTAGGAATCTGATGCCGTCACTAAACACATTCCTTAAATTGTAGCCATTTGTTGAGTGTTTTTTTTGGTGTCTAATCCGCATATATATCACAATTGCCCTTGATTTTCTTAACTGTATATCTCTTAAATGTCAACATATACACGTGTGATTTAGTTTACGAAGATTTTTCAATGCCGAGAACCTCGATCAGAGAGTAAAAAAGGCGTAATGTTCACAATGGTGTAAAATTAGAATGGGATATACCGGGCTAGGATTCGAGTTACAGGAACAAGGGCCAAACCAACCACCCAAGAATGGAATCGTCGAGCGAAAACACTTGACAACCTCCTAGAAGCAGCTTTTCTTGCCACCAAACCTTTCTCCATCAATTAGGAATCTGTTGCCGTCACTAAACACATTCCTTAAATTGTAGCCATTTGATGAGTGTTTTTTTTTTGGTGTCTAATCCGCATATATATAACCATTGTCCTTGATTTTCTTGATTGTATATCTCTTAAATATCAACATATACACGTGTGATTTAGTTTACGAAGATTTTTCAATGCCGAGAACCTCGATCAGAGAGTAAAAAAGGCGTAAGGTTCACAATGGCGTAAGGTTACAGGAACAAGGGCCAAACCAACCACCCAAGAATGGAATCGTCGAGCGAAAACACTTGACAACCTCCTCGAAGCCGCTTTTCTTGCCACCAGACCTTTCTCCATCAATTAGGAATCTGTTGCTGTCACTAAACACATTCCTTAAATTGTAGCCATTTGTTGAGTGTTTTTTTTTTGTGTCTAATCCTCATATATATCACCATTGCCCTTGATTTTCTTGATTGTATATCTCTTAAATATCAACATATACACGTGTGATTTAGTTTACGAAGATTTTTCAATTCCGAGAACCTCGATCAGAGAGTAAAAAAGGCGTAAGGTTCACAATGGCGTAAGGTTACAGGAACAAGGGCCAAACCAACCACCCAAGAATGGAATCGTCGAGCGAAAACACTTGACAACCTCCTAGAAGCAGCTTTTCTTGCCACCAGACCTTTCTCCATCAATTAGGAATCTGATGCCGTCACTAAACACATTCCTTAAATTGTAGCCGTTTGTTGAGTGTTTTTTTTTGTGTCTAATCCGCATATATATCATCATTGCCCTTGATTTTCTTGACTGTATATCTCTTAAATGTCAACATATACACGTGTGATTTAGTTTACGAAGATTTTTCAATTTCGAGAACCTCGGTCAGAGAGTAAAAAAGGCGTAATGTTCACATTGGTGTAAAATTAAAACGGGATATATCGGGCTAGGATTCGAGTTATAGGAATAAGGGCCAAACCAACCACCCAAGAACGGAATCGTCGAGCGAAAACACTTGACAACCTCCTAGAAGCACCTTTTCTTACCACCAGACCTTTCTCCATCAATTAGGAATCTGATGCCGTCACTAAACACATTCCTTAAATTGTAGCCATTTGTTGAGTGTTTTTTTTTGTGTCTAATCCGCATGTATATCACCATAGTCCTTGATTTTCTTGACTGTATATCTCTTAAATGTCAACATATACACGTGTGGTTTAGTTTACGAAAGTTTTTCAATGCCGAGAACCTCGATCAGAGAATAAAAAAAAGGCGTAAGGTTCACAATGGTGTAAAATTAAAATGGGATATACCGGGCTAGGATTCGAGTTACAGGAACAAGGGCAAAACCAACCACCCAAGTGTGACAACCCGAACCTTCGAGGTCAGTAACTTTAATTTGCTTATATCCCTAAACACGTAAATAGCCTATTGCGACCCACCTTTGCCAATTATAACAATCTCAACCCCTAAACTGTTAACTTCCATATGGACTTGAACCCAATTAGAGCCTTGCATTAGGAACCGTCCACTTTGGTCTTGTGTGTTACGATTGGGCTTAGCACGTATAGACACATAGCTATGTGAAATAGTAAACTAATTGTTTGAATGGGCCTGAGCCCACTTCCGTCAATTTAATGAACCGCCCCCAAGTTGTATTATATAGGTATACGTAACTTGTAGAAATTATAATCTCGTACTTAAAAATCAAACCCTACCCCTCTCTCTCAGTCTTGCGATCGGCAGTATACCCCCCCCCCTGTGATTGGCGACGGCAATAGACCCCTCCCCTGTGCATCGAAGCATTTAAATTGGTTAGTAAATTCATCTTGCATGTGATAGTATATATGTTAATTGTCGGCCACTATATTCTTGCATGTGATAGTATGTGAATTGTCTAATGATTGAAGTTCATGATATGTCCGCATAAGTGAATATGATTAATGATTCTTGATTGTTCTTGGTGATGGTAATGATTAAAGTCTGCTTGTATATGATGATTGTGTTTTTACCCTATAGCCTTGCATGTGAAAAGCTTTGAGAGTGCAGCCAAAGTGATAAGCCTTCATGTGTTTGGAAATTGTGTAGGCATGTGCTTGTTATATGTGTGTGTTTACTTTACATATATTATATTATATGGTGTCTAGATGTGCTAGTGACTTACACATAATAGGAATGATTGTATGCTACTGAATATTGTGAATTATGATTCTTGCATGAAAATAAATTTCATAATCTAGCGTCTATGCCTAAGTTTGATTTCCAGGTTATACATATGTATATGTTATGGTTTCATGAGTCATATATGTTTGGTATTTGTATACATGTAAACGTGGGGACTAACTGCTACCATGATCTCGAAGGAATCATGGTGGTGGAATCCATAAATTAGAATCTGCATAAACACTAGATCATGGTGGTGGGTATATAATATACATTTATAAATCGGCTGTGGTTGTCACTATCTTGCGTAAGGGGATTTGTTTGCATATGAGTGTGGTTATTAAATGTTAACAGTTAGGAATACATGTTAGTTAGTAGATATTGTGTGATTAAAGAATTGGTTAATTATTTACCATAGATGATTGTAAAAGAATGATTATGAATCGGCTGGGGTTGGAAAGGGCCATCACAGAATTAAATAAATGTGCATGATGATTAACTATTGTTGTAGGATGCATGTTATAAAGGGTAAAACATTATGTAATAATTGAATAGTAGGGTTACATAACGAAATTGATGGACGATGATGAAGTGTAATATGCCACACATGATTATCTATTTGATTGACATATGTTTTTATTGGAAGATGAATTGATTTCTTAGTATAATGTGCAACTGTTAAATGATAAGCAAGATGGTGGATTTATCTCTATATTAATTGGGCCGCCTAAACCAGAAATAAAACATGGAATTTAGGCCATGGACTAGACAGGTTGTACAAAAAGGGGAGGGAGTTGGGCCGAGTAATTGATGTGGGCCGAACCTGTTTGGGCCAGACTCGTTTAGATACCTTATTGAATAGTTAAGAGAGGTTGGTAATACATGACATGTAGGCGGCCCAAACAGTGGTGAAATTATAAAACATGATTAACCATATGATTGACTAAACTAAGGTATTAAGTGAAACTGTGAAGCTGGGGTATGATTCGATGTGTGTGCTGAATAACAAAAGTTATCATGGGAATATGTGTGTCTTATGCAAGACGGTAACTAAGTGTTTTGTGTGTATAAGAATAAAGTGCTTGCTATGTGTTAGTTGGGAACTGATAGGTGCCTAATAACTTGCATGATATCATACGGTGTTACTTGGGTAATATGTGTATGGAATATGAGATTAAGTAATACACGACTGATTGTCAATGGTAATCATGTTAGGATCGTTTTGAGCAACTTGAACAAGTAAACTATCTGCCGAGCAAACCAAGGTGAGTTCACACTTTCCACAAGGCATGGGGTTCCCAAGGATTGGGAATGGGTAAAGGATTTAAACTGAAACTGCGTGATCTCCTGGTTTGGAACACGTACACACCCTCTTTATTGAAGGGTGACAACACGTACTAAGAACTTAATCGGAACCTGCGTAATCTCCTAGTTTGGGGATTTCGTACACACCCTCTTTATTGAAGGGTGACAACACGGATACTAGACCAAAACTCTCTATCATGAAGTCCCTCCTTTTATATCGACTTAATCGCCGGGCCAATGGCGAGCGGGTCATTAGTTAGATAGCGCTATTTAGGTTTGACAAGCCTCACACCGTGCCGCAGAGGACGGGCGTGAACTAATGGATCTGGGCACGTCAATGATGATAGACATTGACATTAGGGCACCAACTTACTTTAGTCAGTGGTCGATATGGTAAACAGGTCTAGTGGTTAACATGGGGAAGCCCCCACCAACTATGGATATGTTTGGGAAACAGGGTAAACTGATTAACTTACAACTTACAAATGAATTCCTGGTTTTTTTTGAAACAACTTAACAATGAACACCAACTGTGAACTCGCTCAACTTTGTTGTTGATTCGATGTTACATGCCTTGCAGGTCGTTAGGTATCTATGGAGCTTGCACGAGCAAGAGGAGTCATTGTGGGACATGGACCGTTGTGTGCCATGTTAACATTTAAACTTATTGAACTTATGTTTTGGTTTTACCTTTATTGCTTCCGCTGTTTAACTTGAACTTGGTTGACTTGTTTTTGAACACCAATTATATTGCGTGGTTGGATTTTATTTATTTTAAATACATTGTTCAATATGATTGGTGGCTTGATCCTGGTCAGTCACGCCTCCAAGCGGCGATACTCCGCATGTGGATTTTTGGGGGTGTGACAGATTGGTATCAGAGCCATTGGTTATAGTGAACTTGGTTTTAAAAAGGGGAAAAACTTTTTGATAAAACCAGACTATAACCTGTACAGTGCTCAACGATCCATAACGACGCTTCGCTCCACGTGCAAAACTCCACACTATAGGTGATATGATTTATGTTTATATTGCCTACTTGCTAGTTACATAGAACTTTGCTCGTGATATGCTTAGATAAACGTAACAACTATTGTTTGAAAACACTTGTGTGCTTACTCTCTTCTGTCATCGCACTCTCGCGAACCTCTCTCACCCATGTTTCCTTTGATGTGACAGTACACATTTGTTTATGACGAAACACACGAACACACACTCGTCACTATAGCAAGATGGCATGGATTGCTTGCTCACCTTATGATGCGTTGATAGTATGCCATAGTCCTTAGGTTTTTGTGACCTTATTACATTGACGACCTCCGTTTGACATCTGAGTTTGAGGAATCATTTGACATGAGTTAGGAGGAACTGAGATGAGCATGCAAATCGCAATATTATTGTGGGTGCACACATAATAATAATGTGGGGTGCATGCGAGTCCCAGTGAGCCTTGACAAGTGGAAAAGGGGTTCCGTTCCGTTATTTGACCGATGTGAAACATAACAAACCTATAGGGGTCATAGCAGTGATTGTCCCCTACTCGAATGTGAACTTTTCATTCATCTCTGGATCCTTTCGAATCTCGATGCTATCGAGTATTACCTGAACACCCATCTGAACACCTAGCGAACCGTGTAGAATGTTAGGTGCTTATACGAACGTCCCTGAGTAGGATGTCGCATCGTCGAATGATTGATCGATACCTTTCTTGCTCCTCCTCGTTTGCTGAAACTCATGTATTGACGTCTCCGATCCCGAAGTGTGATCACTTCTGCAACACTCTCGTAACAGACCGTGAATTACCCGAACCACTTGCAACGACGACGGACAGGAGGATGAGTGTAGCACATTATCGACCTCAGTACTTTGACGACCCTGATTACCGGCAACAAGCACAGCGAATTGGCTTCAATCGAATCCTTAACCCCCGTCAGCGACTCATGGGAGTCAACACCTATGAACCAATCGAGGCATAAATGGTAATCATTGACCTTAGTGTGGTATGCGTAACTGCCAGCACAGTGAGTAACGCTTTAGAACGCGGTTCAGGATGCAAAAAGATGGACTATGATGGTGAAGAATCGTAGGGCATGTTTCAAGCAACGACATCGGGGTCAGCAGACACAACGACAACAAGGTGCTCGTAACCCTAGCTTTCTGTAAAGAAATAAAGGTGTCCACATCACGGATTGGCGGTGGTTAAGATAAGAGGACAACGAATGGCGGCGTCTCATGACCGTCAGAAAAGCTACGCTGTTAAGCGCAAGAAACCAATCGAGTTCCAAGTTGGGGATCGAGTACTATCTAAAGTCTCACCTTGGGAAGGTGTACTTCGTTTTGGTATACGAGACGAAACTCAAACCGCGATATGTTAAACCGTTCGAAATCATCGAGAAAATAAGCAAGGTGACCTACAAACTGAACCTACCGAAGAACTCAGTAGAGTTCACAACGTATTCCATGTGTTGAATCTGAAGAAGTGTCTGTCAGATGAAACCCCCACAGTTCCTTTTAAGGAGCTCACCACCGACGATCAGTTGCGATTTGTCGAAGAACCAGTGGAAACCTTTGACCGGGAGGTCAAGATCATCAACGCACCAGAATACCTCTTGTTCAAGTTCGTTGGAACTCCCGTCGTGGCTCAGAGTTCACCTGGGAACGAGAAGACCAAATGAAACTCAAGTATCCCCAGTTGTTCGAGAACAGTGCAACCACTACTGAGGCTGAAGCTACTGTGGAATTTCGGGACGAAATTCCAAACTAACGGGGGGATGATGTGACACCCCAAGGAAACCAAGAATCAACGCAACTTAACTAGCTTCCTCAGCAACTACGTGCTAAATTTCGGGACGAAATTTCTTTCAAGTTGGGGATAATGTGACAACCCGAACCTTCGAGGTCAGTAACTTTAATTTGCTTATATCCCTAAACACGTAAATAGCCTATTGTGACCCACCTTTGCCAATTATAACAATCTCAACCCCTAAACTGTTAACTTCCATATGGACTTGAACCCAATTAGAGCCTTGCATTAGGAACCGTCCACTTTGGTCTTGTGTGTTACGATTGGGCTTAGCACGTATAGACACATAGCTATGTGAAATAGTAAACTAATTGTTTGAATGGGCCTGAGCCCACTTCCGTCAATTTAATGAACCGCCCCCAAGTTGTATTATATAGGTATACGTAACTTGTAGAAATTATAATCTCGTACTTAAAAATCAAACCCTACCCCTCTCTCTCAGTCTTGCGATCGGCAGTATACCCCCCCCTGTGATTGGCGACGGCAATAGACCCCTCCCCTGTGCATCGAAGCATTTAAATTGGTTAGTAAATTCATCTTGCATGTGATAGTATATATGTTAATTGTCGGCCACTATATTCTTGCATGTGATAGTATGTGAATTGTCTAATGATTGAAGTTCATGATATGTCCGCATAAGTGAATATGATTAATGATTCTTGATTGTTCTTGGTTATGGTAATGATTAAAGTCTGCTTGTATATGATGATTGTGTTTTTACCCTATAGCCTTGCATGTGAAAAGCTTTGAGAGTGCAGCCAAAGTGATAAGCCTTCATGTGTTTGGAAATTGTGTAGGCATGTGCTTGTTATATGTGTGTGTTTACTTTACATATATTATATTATATGGTGTCTAGATGTGCTAGTGACTTACACATAATAGGAATGATTGTATGCTACTGAATATTGTGAATTATGATTCTTGCATGAAAATAAATTTCATAATCTAGTGTCTATGCCTAAGTTTGATTTCCAGGTTATACATATGTATATGTTATGGTTTCATGAGTCATATATGTTTGGTATTTGTATACATGTAAACGTGGGGACTAACTGCTACCATGATCTCGAAGGAATCATGGTGGTGGAATCCATAAATTAGAATCTGCATAAACACTAGATCATGGTGGTGGGTATATAATATACATTTATAAATCGGCTGTGGTTGTCACTATCTTGCGTAAGGGGATTTGTTTGCATATGAGTGTGGTTATTAAATGTTAACAGTTAGGAATACATGTTAGTTAGTAGATATTGTGTGATTAAAGAATTGGTTAATTATTTACCATAGATGATTGTAAAAGAATGATTATGAATCGGCTGGGGTTGGAAAGGGCCATCACAGAATTAAATAAATGTGCATGATGATTAACTATTGTTGTAGGATGCATGTTATAAAGGGTAAAACATTATGTAATAATTGAATAGTAGGGTTACTTAACGAAATTGATGGACGATGATGAAGTGTAATATGCCACACATGATTATCTATTTGATTGACATATGTTTTTATTGGAAGATGAATTGATTTCTTAGTATAATGTGCAACTGTTAAATGATAAGCAAGATGGTGGATTTATCTCTATATTAATTGGGCCGCTTAAACCAGAAATAAAACATGGAATTTAGGCCATGGACTAGACAGGTTGTACAAAAAGGGGAGGGAGTTGGGCCGAGTAATTGATGTGGGCCGAACCTGTTTGGGCCAGACTCGTTTAGATACCTTATTGAATAGTTAAGAGAGGTTGGTAATACATGACATGTAGGCGGCCCAAACAGTGGTGAAATTATAAAACATGATTAACCATATGATTGACTAAACTAAGGTATTAAGTGAAACTGTGAAGCTGGGGTATGATTCGATGTGTGTGCTGAATAACAAAAGTTATCATGGGAATATGTGTGTCTTATGCAAGACGGTAACTAAGTGTTTTGTGTGTATAAGAATAAAGTGCTTGCTATGTGTTAGTTGGGAACTGATAGGTGCCTAATAACTTGCATGATATCATACGATGTTACTTGGGTAATATGTGTATGGAATATGAGATTAAGTAATACACGACTGATTGTCAATGGTAATCATGTTAGGATCGTTTTGAGCAACTTGAACAAGTAAACTATCTGCCGAGCAAACCAAGGTGAGTTCACACTTTCCACAAGGCATGGGGTTCCCAAGGATTGGGAATGGGTAAAGGATTTAAACTGAAACTGCGTGATCTCCTGGTTTGGAACACGTACACACCCTCTTTATTGAAGGGTGACAACACGTACTAAGAACTTAATCGGAACCTGCGTAATCTCCTAGTTTGGGGATTTCGTACACACCCTCTTTATTGAAGGGTGACAACACGGATACTAGACCAAAACTCTCTATCATGAAGTCCCTCCTTTTATATCGACTTAATCGCCGGGCCAATGGCGAGCGGGTCATTAGTTAGATAGCGCTATTTAGGTTTGACAAGCCTCACACCGTGCCGCAGAGGACGGGCGTGAACTAATGGATCTGGGCACGTCAATGATGATAGACATTGACATTAGGGCACCAGACCTTTCTCCATCAATTAGGAATCTGATGCCGTCACTAAACACATTCCTTAAATTGTAGCCATTTGTTGAGTGTTTTTTTGTGTCTAATCCTCATATATATCACCATTGCCCTTGATTTTCTTGACTGTATATCTCTTAAATGTCAACATATACACGTGTGATTTAGTTTACAAAGATTTTTCAATGCCGAGAACCTCGATCAGAGAGTAAAAAAGGCGTAAGGTTCACAATGGTGTAAAATTAAAATGGGATATACCGGGCTAGGATTCCAGTTACAGGAACAAGGGCCAAACCAACCACCCAAGAATGGAATCGTCGAGCGAAAACACTTGACAACCTCCTAGAAGCAGCTTTTCTTACCACCAGACATTTCTCCATCAATTAGGAATCTGATGCCGTCACTAAACACATTTGTTAAATTGTAGCCATTTGTTCAGTGTTTTTTTTTGTGTCTAATCCGCATATACATCACCATTGCCCTTGATTTTCTTAACTGTATATCTCTTAAATATCAACATATACACGTGTGATTTAGTTTACGAAGATTTTTCAATGCCGAGAACCTCGATCAGAGAGTAAAAAAGGCGTAAGCTTAACAATGGTGTAAAATTAAAATGGGATATACCGGGCTAGGATTCGAGTTACAGGAACAAGGGCCAAACCAACCACCCAAGAATGGAATCGTCGAGCGAAAACACTTGACAGCCTCCTAGAAGCAGCTTTTCTTGCCACCAGACCTTTCTCCATCAATTAGGAATCTGATGCCGTCACTAAACACATTCATAAATTGTAGCCATTTGTTGAGTTTTTTTTTTGGTGTCTAATCCGTATATATATATCACCATTGCCCTTGATTTTCTTGACTGTATATCTCTTAAATATCAACATATACACGTGTGATTTAGTTTACGAAGATTTTTCAATGCCGAGAACCTCGATCAGAGAGTAAAAACGGCGTTAGGTTCACAATGTTGTAAAATTAAAATGGGATATACCGGGCTAGGATTCGAGTTACAGGAACAAGGGCCAAACAAACCACCGAATAATGGAATCGTCGAGCGAAAACACTTGACAACCTCCTAGAAGCAGCTTTTCTTGCCACCAGACCTTTCTCCATCTATTAGGAATCTGATGCCGTCACTAAACACCATCCTGAAATTGTAGCCATTTGTTGAGTGTTTTTTTGGTGTCTAATCCGCATATATATCACCATTGCCCTAGATTTTCTTGACTGTATATCTCTTAAATATCAACATATACACGTGTGATTTAGTTTACGAAGATTTTTCAATGCCGAGAACCTCGATCAGAGAGTAAAAAAGGCGTAAGGTTCACAATGGTGTAAAATTAAAATGGGATATACCGGGCTAGGATTCGAGTTACAGGAACAAGGGCCAATCCAACCACCCAAGAATGGAATCGTCGAGCGAAAACACTTGACAACCTCCTAGAAGCAGCTTTTCTAGCCACCAGACCTTTCTCCATCAATTAGGAATCTGTTGCCGTCACTAAACACATTCCTTAAATTGTAGCCATTTGTTGAGTGTTTTTTTTTGGTGTCTAATCCGCATATATATCACCATTGCCCTTGATTTTCTTGATTGTATATCTCTTAAATATCAACATATACACATGTTATTTAGTTTACGAAGATTTTTCAATGCCGAGAACCTCGATCAGAGAGTAAAAAAGGCGTAAGGTTCACAATGGCGTAAGGTTACAAGAACAAGGGCCAAACCAACCACCCAAGAATGGAATCGTCGAGCGAAAACACTTGACAACCTCCTAAAAGCAGCTTTTCTTGCCACCAGACCTTTCTCCATCAATTAGGAATCTGATTCCGTCACTAAACACATTCCTTAAATTGTAGCCATTTGTTGAGTGTTTTTTTTGGTGTGTATTCCGCATATATATCACCATTGCCCTTGATTTTCTTGACTGTATATCTCTTAAATATCAACATATACATGTGTGATTTAGTTTACGAAGATTTTTCAATGCCGAGAACCTCGATCAGAGAGTAAAAAAGGCGTAAGGTTTACAATGGTGTAAAATTAAAATGGGATATACCGGGCTAGGATTCGAGTTACATAAACAAGGGCCAAACCAACCACCCAAGAATGGAATCGTCGATCGAAAACACTTGACAACCTCCTAGAAGTAGCTTTTCTTGCCACCAGACCTTTCTCCATCAATTAGGAATCTGATGCCGTCACTAAACACATTCATAAATTGTAGCCATTTGTTGAGTGTTTTTTTTGGTGTCTAATCCGTATATATATCACCATTGCCCTTGATTTTCTTGATTGTATATCTCTTAAATATCAACATATACACGTGTGATTTAGTTTACGAAGATTTTTCAATGCCGAGAACCTCGATCAGAGAGTAAAAATGGCGTAAGGTTCACAATGTTGTAAAATTAAAATGGGATATACCGGGCTAGGATTCGAGTTACAGGAACAAGGGCCAAACCAACCACCGAAGAATGGAATCGTCGAGCGAAAACACTTGACAACCTCCTAGAAGCAGCTTTTCTTGCCACCAGACCTTTCTCCATCAATTAGGAATCTGATGCCGTCACTAAACACATTCCTTAAATTGTAGCCATTTGTTGAGTTTTTTTTTGGTGTATAATCCGCATATATATCACCATTGCCCTTGATTTTCTTAACTGTATATCTCTTAAATGTCAACATATACACGTGTGATTTAGTTTACGAAGATTTTTCAATGCCGAGAACCTCGATCAGAGAGTAAAAAAGGCGTAAGGTACACAATGGTGTAAAATTAAAATGGGATATACCTGGCTAGGATTCGAGTTACAGGAACAAGGGCCAAACCAACCACCCAAGAATGGAATCGTCGAGCGAAAACACTTGACAACCTCCTCGAAGCAGCTTTTCTTACCACCAGACCTTTCTCCATCAATTAGGAATCTGTTGTCGTCACTAAACACATTCCTTAAATTGTAGCCATTTGTTGAGTGTTTTTTTTTGGTGTCTAATCCGCATATATATCACCATTGCCCTTAATTTTCTTGATTGTATATCTCTTAAATATCGACATATACACGTCTGATTTAGTTTACGAAGATTTTTCAATGCCGAGAGCCTCGATCAGAGAGTAAAAAAGGCGTAAGGTTCACAATGGTGTAAGGTTACAGGAACAAGGGCAAAACCAACCACCCAAGAATGGAATCGTCGAGCGAAAACACTTGACAACCTCCTAGAAGCAGCTTTTCTTGCCACCAGACCTTTCTCCATCAATTAGGAATCTGATGCCGTCACTAAACACATTCCTTAAATTGTAGCCGTTTGTTAAGTGTTTTTTTTGTGTCTAATCCGCATATATATCATCATTGCCCTTGATTTTCTTGACTGTATATCTGTTAAATATCAACATATACACGTGTGATCTAGTTTACAAAGATTTTTCAATGCCGAGAACCTCGATCAGAGAGTAAAAAAGGCGTAAGGTTCACAATAATGTAAAATTAAAATGGGATATACTGAGCTAGGATTCGAGTTACAGGAACAGCGGCCAAACTAACCACCCAAGAATGGAATCGTCGAGCGAAAACTCTTGACAACCTCCTAAAAGCAGCTTTTCTTGCCACCAGAACTTTCTCCATCCTTTAGGAATCTGATGCCGTCACTAAACACATTCCATAAATTGTAGCCATTTGTTGAGTTTTTTTTTTTTGTGTCTAATCTGCATATATATCACATTGCCCTTGATTTTCTTGACTGTATATCTCTTAAATGTCAACATATACACGTGTGATTTAGTTTACGAAGATTTTTCAATGCCGAGAACCTCGGTCAGATAGTAAAAAAGGCGTAATGTTCACAATGGTGTAAAATTAAAACGGGATATACCGGCCTAGGATTCGAGTTATAGGAAAAAGAGCCAAACCAACCACCCAAGAATGTAATCGTCGAGCAAAAACACTTGACAACCTCCTAGAAGCACCTTTTATTACCACTAGACCTTTCTCCATCAAATAGGAATCTGATGCCGTCACTAAACACATTCCTTAAATTGTAGCCATTTGTTGAGTGTTTTTTTTTTTGTGTCTAATCCGCATGTATATCACCATAGTCCTTGATTTTCTTGACTGTATATCTCTTAAATGTCAACATATACACGTGTGGTTTAGTTTACGAAAGTTTTTCAATGCCGAGAACCTCGATCAGAGAGTAAAAAAAGGCGTAAGGTTCACGATGGTGTAAAATTAAAATGGGATATACCGGGATAGGATTCGAGTTACAGGAACAAGGGCCAAACCAACCACCCAAGAATGGAATCGTCGAGCGAAAACACTTAACAACCTCCTAGAAGCAGCTTTTCTTACCACCAGACCTTTCTCCATCAATTAGGAATCTGATGCCGTCACTAAACACATTCCTTAAATTGTAGCCATTTGTTGAGTGTTTTTTTTTGTGTCTAATCCGCATATATATCACCATTGCCCTTGATTTTCTTGACTGTATATCTCTTAATATCAACATATACACGTGTGATTTAGTTTACGAAGATTTTTCAATGCCGAGAACCTCGATCAGAGAGTAAAAATGGCGTAAGGTTCACAATGGTGTAAAATTAAAATGGGATATACTGGGCTAGGATTTCAGTTACAGGAACAAGGGCCAAACTAACCACCCAAGAATGGAATCGTCGAGCGAAAACACTTGACAACCTCCTAGAAGCAACTTTTCTTGCCACCAGATCTTTCTCCATCAATTAGGAATCTGATGCCGTCACTAAACACATTCCTTAAATTGTAGCCATTTGTTGAGTGTTTTTTTCTGTCTAATCCGCATATATATCACCATTGCCCTTGATTTTTCTTGACTGTATATCTCTTAAATGTCAACATATACACGTGTGATTTAGTTTACGAAGATTTTTCAATGCCGAGAACCTCGATCAGAGAGAGTAAAAAAGGCGTAAGGTTCAAAATGGTGTAAAATTAAAAGGGGATATACCGGGCTAGGATTCGAGTTACAGGAACAAGGGCGAAACCAACCACCCAAGAATGGAATCGTCGAGCGAAAACACTTGACAACCTCCTAGAAGCAGCTTTTCTTGCCACCAGACCTTTCTCCATCAATTAGGAATCTGATGCCGTCACTAAACACATTTCTTAAATTGTAGACATTTGTTGAGTGTTTTTTTTTTGGTGTCTAATCCGCATATATATCACCATTTCCCTTGATTTTCTTAACTGTATATCTCTTAAATATCAACATATACACGGGTGATTTAGTTTACGAAGATTTTTCAATGCCGAGAGCCTCGATCAGAGAGTAAAAAAGGCGTAAGGTTCACAATGGTGTAAAATTAAAATGGGATATACCGGGATAGGATTCGAGTTACAGGAACAAGGGCCAAACCAACCACCCAAGAATGGAATCGTCGAGCGAAAAGACTTAACAACCTCCTAGAAGCAGCTTTTCTTACCACCAGACCTTTCTCCATCAATTAGGAATCTGATGCCGTCACTAAACACATTCCTTAAATTGTAGCCATTTGTTGAGTGTTTTTTTTGTGTCTAATCCGCATATATATCACCATTGCCCTTGATTTTCTTGACTGTATATCTCGTAAATATCAACATATACACGTGTGATTTAGTTTACGAAGATTTTTCAATGCCGAGAACCTCGATCAGAGAGTAAAAATGGCGTAAGGTTCACAATGGTGTAAAATTAAAATGGGATATACTGGGCTAGCATTTCAGTTACAGGAACAAGGGCCAAACTAACCACCCAAGAATGGAATCGTCGAGCGAAAACACTTGACAACCTCCTAGAAGCAGCTTTTCTTGCCACCAGATCTTTCTCCATCAATTAGGAATCTGATGCCGTCACTAAACACATTCCTTAAATTGTAGCCATTTGTTGAGTGTTTTTTTTTCTGTCTAATCCGCATATATATCACCATTGCCCTTGATTTTCTTGACTGTATATCTCTTAAATGTCAACATATACACGTGTGATTTAGTTTACGAAGATTTTTCAATGCCGAGAACCTCGATCAGAGAGTAAAAAAGGCGTAAGGTTCAAAATGGTGTAAAATTAAAAGGGGATATACCGGGCTAGGATTCGAGTTACAGGAACAAGGGCCAAACCAACCACCCAAGAATGGAATCGTCGAGCGAAAACACTTGACAACCTCCTAGAAACAGCTTTTCTTGCCACCAGACCTTTCTCCATCAATTAGGAATCTGATGCCGTCACTAAACACATTCTTTAAATTGTAGCCATTTGTTGAGTGTTTTTTTTTTGTGTCTAATCTGCATATATATCACATTGCCCTTGATTTTCTTGACTGTATATCTCTTAAATGTCAACGTATACACGTGTGATTTAGTTTACAAAGATTTTTCAATGCCGAGAACCTCGATCAGAGAGTAAAAAAGGCGTAAGGTTCACAATGGTGTAAAATTAAAATGGGATATACCGGGCTAGGATTCGAGTTACAGGAACAAGGGCCAAACCAACCACCCATTAATGGAATCGTCGAGCGAAAACACTTGACAACCTCCTGGAAGCAGCTTTTCTTACCACCACACCTTTCTCCATCAATTAGGAATCTGATGCCGTCACTAAACACATTTGTTAGGTCCTGTTTGTGCCGGATCTGATTGATGCAACCGTAGATTAATCGATCTTGAGCAAAGTGCGGAATCCTTTGATCAAGTAATAGAAATACAACACGCAATTCAACGTTTAAACACTGTCTGAATCTTTCTATTACGATATTGTGAAAGTACAAGAGCCAGAAGAAAGTCAGACAATCACAGAGTACAATGGTGTCAGCAGGTGCAAAAGTCCTAACTGAGATACCCGGACGGAGTATTTATAGACATCTCAGGAAGGAAATAGATGGTGTCCGAACGAGTGGTTATCCGATCGGATTGCTATCCGGTCGGATGGCTATCCGGTCGGATGGCTATCCGACCGGATGACACAAGTCAACCGTCGAACATCATCTTTAACAAACTATGTCCATTTCCTGAGCTGTCGTCCTATCTAACACACATACATTACATAATACATTACAAAGGACACAAATATACAAAACATGACTAAATGCTGACGGAAGCTACAGACGTATACACTAACAACATTCCTTAAATTGTAGCCATTTGTTGAGTGTTTTTTTTTTGGTGTCTAATCCGCATGTATATCACCATTGCTCTTGAATTTCTTGACTGTATATCTCTTAAATGTCAACATATACACGTGTGATTTAGTTTACGAAGATTTTTCAATACCGAGAACCTCGATCAGAGAGTAAAAAAGGCGTATGGTTCACAATGGTGTAAGATTAAAATGGGATATACCTGGCTAGGATTCGAGTTACAGGAAGAAGGGCCAAACCAACCACCCAAGAATGGAATCGTCGAGCGAAAACACTTGACAACCTCCTAGAAGCAGCTTTTCTTGCCACCAGACCTTTATCCATCAATTAGGAATCTGATGCCGTCACTAAACACATTCCTTAAATTGTAGCCATTTGTTCAGTGTTTTTTTTTTGTGTCTAATCCGCATATATATCACCATTGCCCTTGATTTTCTTAACTGTATATCTCTTAAATATCAACATATACACGTGTGATTTAGCTTACGAAGATTTTTCAATTCCGAGAACCTCGATCAGAGAGTAAAAAAGGTGTAAGGTTCACAATGGTGTAAAATTAAAATGGGATATACCGGGCTAGGATTCGAGTTACAGGAACAAGGGCCAAACCAACCACCCAAGAATGGAATCGTTGAGCGATAACACTTGACAGCCTCCTAGAAGCAGCTTTTCTTACCACCAGACCATTCTCCATCAATTAGGAATCTGATGCCGTCACTAAACACATTCCTTAAATTGTAGCCATTTGATGAGTGTTTTTTTTTGGTGTCTAATCCGCATATATATCACCATTGCCCTTGATTTTCTTGACTGTATATCTCTTAAATGTCAACATATACACGTGTGATTTAGTTTACGAAGATTTTTCAATGCCGAGAACCTCGATCAGAGAGTAAAAAAGACGTAAGGTTCACAATGGTGTAAAATTAAAATGGGTTATACCGGGCTAGGATTCGAGTTACAGGAACAAGGGCCAAACCAACCACCCAAGAATGGAATCGTCTAGCGAAAACACTTGACAACCTCCTAGAAGCAGCTTTTCTTGCCACCAGACCTTTCTCCATCAATAAGGAATCTGATGCCGTCACTAAACACATTCCTTAAATTGTAGCCATTTGTTGAGTGTTTTTTTAGGTGGTTTAATCCGCATATATATCACCATTGCCCTTGATTTTCTTGACTGTATATCTCATAAATGTCAACATATACATGTGTGATTTAGTTGACGAAGATTTTTCAATGTCGAGAACCTCGGTCAGAGAGTAAAAAAGGCGTAAGATTCACAATGGTGTAAAATTAAAATGGGATATACCGGGCTAGGATTCGAGTTACAGGAACAAGAGCCAAACCAACCACCCAAGAATGGAATCGTCGAGCGAAAACACTTGACAACCGCCTAGAAGCAGCTTTTCTTGCCACCAGACCTTTCTCCATCAATTAGGAATCTGATGCCGCCACTAAACACATTCCTTAAATTGTAGCCATTTGTTGAGTGTTTTTTTTTGTGTCTAATCGGCATATATATCACCATTGCCCTTGATTTTCTTGACTGTATATCTCTTAAATGTCAACATATACACGTGTGATTTAGTTTACGAATATTTTTCAATGCCGATAACCTCGATCAGAGAGTAAAAAAGGCGTAAGGTTAACAATGGTGTTAAACTAAAACGGGATATACCGGGTTAGGATTCGAGTTACAGGAACAAGGGCCAAACCAACCACCCAAGAATGGAATCGTCGAGCGAAAACACTTGACAACCTCCTAGAACCAGCTTTTCTTGCCACCAGACCTTTCTCCATAAATTAGGAATTTGATGCCGTCACTAAACAAATTCCTTAAATTATAGCCATTTGATGAGTGTTTTTTTTGGTGTCTAATCCGCATATATATCACATTGCCCTTAATTTTCATGACTGTATATCTCTTAAATGTCAACATATACATGTGTGATTTAGTTTACGAAGATTTTTCAATGCCGAGAACCTCGATCAGAGAGTAAAAAAGGCGTAAGGTTCACAATGGTGTAAAATTAAAATGGGATATACCGGGCTAGGATTCGAGTTACAGGAACAAGGGCCAAACCAACCACCGAAGAATGGAATCGTCGAGCGAAAACACTTGACAACCTCCTAGAAGCAGCTTTTCTTACCACCAGACCTTTCTCCAACAATTAGGAATCTGATGTCGTCACTAAACACATTCCTTAAATTGTAGCCATTTGTTGAGTGTTTTTTTTGTGTCTAATCCGCATGTATATCACCATTGCCCTTGAATGTCTTGACTGTATATCTCTTAAATGTCAACATATACACGTGTGATTTAGTTTACGAAGATTTTTCAATACCGAGAACCTCGATCAGAGAGTAAAAAAGGCGTAAGGTTCACAATGGTGTAAGATTAAAATGAGATATACCGGGCTAGGATTCGTGTTACAGGAACAAGGGCCAAACCAACAACCCAAGAATGGAATCGTCGAGCGAAAACACTTGACAACCTCCTAGAAGCAGCTTTTCTTACCACCAAACCTTTCTCCATCAATTAGGAATCTGATGCCGTCACTAAACACATTCCTTAAATTGTAGCCATTTGTTTAGTGTCTCTTTTTTATGTCTAATCCGCATATATATCACCATTGCCCTTGATTTTCTTAACTGTATATCTCTTAAATATCAACATATACACGTGTGATTTAGTTTACGAAGATTTTTCAATGCCGAGAACCTCGATCAAAGAGTAAAAAGGCGTAAGGTTCCCAATGGTGTAAAATTAAAATGGGATATACCGGGCTAGGATTCGAGTTACAGGAACAAGGGCCAAACCAACCACCCAAGAATGTAATCGTCGAGCGAAAACACTTGACAACTTCCTAGAAGCTGCTTTTCTTACCACCAGACCTTTCTCCATCAATTAGGAATCTGATGCCGTCACTAAACACATTCCTTAAATTGTAGCCACTTGTTGAGTGTTTTTTTTTTTGTGTCTAATCCACGTATATATCACCATTGCCCTTGATTTTCTTGACTGTATATCTCTTAAATGTCAACATATACACGTGTGATTTAGTTTACGAAGATTTTTCAATGCCGAGAACCTCGATCAGAGAGTAAAAAAGACGTATGGTTCACGATGGAGTAAAATTAAAATGGGATATACCGGGCTAGGATTCGAGTTACAGGAACAAGGGCCAAACCAACCACACAAGAATGAAATCGTCGAGCGAAAACACTTGACAACCTCCTAGAAGCAGCTTTTCTTGCCACCAGATCTTTCTCCATCAATTAGGAATCTGATGCCGTCACTAAACATAATCCTTAAATTGTAGCCATTTGTTGAGTGTTTTTTTTTGGTGTCTAATCCGCATATATATCACCATTGCCCTTGATTTTCTTGACTGTATATCTCTTAAATGTCAACATATACACGTGTGATTTAGTTTACGAAGATTTTTCAATGCCGAGAACCTCGATCAGAGAGTAAAAAAAGGCGTAAGGTTCACAATGGTGTAAAATGAAAATGGGATATACCGGGCTAGGATTCGAGTTACAGGAACAAGGGCCAAAGCAACCACCCAAGATTGGAATCGTCGAGCGAAAACACTTGACAACCTCCTAGAAGCAGCTTGTCTTGCCACCAGACCTTTCTCCATCAATTAGGAATCTGATGCCGTCACTAAACACATTCCTTAAATTGTAGCCATTTGTTGAGTGTTTTTTTTTTGTGTCTAATCCGCATATATATCACAATTGCCCTTGATTTTCTTGACTGTATATCTCTTAAATATCAACATATACACGTGTGATTTAGTTTACGAAGATTTTTCAATGCCGAGAACCTCGATCAGAGAGTAAAAAAGGCGTAAGGTTCACAATGGTGTAAAACTAAAATGGGATATACCGGGGTAGGATTCGAGTTATAGGAACAAGGGCTAAACCAACCACCCAAGAATGGAATCGTCGAACGAAAACACTTGATAACCTCCTAGAAGCAGCTTTTCTTGCCACCAGACCTTTCTCCATAATTAGGTATCTGATGCCGTCACTAAACACATTCCTTAAATTTTAGCCATTTGTTGAGTGTTCATTTTTTGTGTCTAATCTGCATATATATCACATTGCCCTTGATTTTCTTGACTGTATATCTCTTAAATGTCAACATATACACGTGTGATTTAGTTTACGAAGATTTTTGAATGCCGAGAACCTCGATCAGAGACTAAAAAAGGTGTAAGGTTCACAATGGTGTAAAATTAAAATGGGATATACCGGGCTAGGATTCGAGTTACAGGAACAAGGGCCAAACCAACCACCCAAGAATGGAATCGTCGAGCGATAACACTTGACAACCTCCTAGAAGCAGCTTTTCTTACCACCAGACCTTTCTCCATCAATTAGGAATCTGATGCCGTCACTAAACACATTCCTTAAATTGTAGCCATTTGTTGAGTGTTTTTTTTTGGTGTCTAATCCACATATATATCACCATTGCCCTTGAATTTCTTGATTGTATATCTCTTAATTGTCAACATATAAACGTGCGATTTAGTTTACGAAGATTTTTCAATACCGAGAACCTCGATCAGAGAGCAAAAAAGGCGTAAGGTTCACAATGGTGTAAGATTAAAATGGGATATACCAGGCTAGGATTCGAGTTACGGGAACAAGGGCCAAACCAACCACCCAAGAATGGAATCGTCGAGCGAAAACACTTGACAACCTCCTAGAAGCAGCTTTTCTTCCCACCAGACCTTTCTTCATCAATTAGGAATCTGATGCCATCACTAAACACATTCCTTAAATTGTAGCCATTTGTTGAGTGTTTTTTTTTGTGTCTAATCCGCATATATATCACCATTGTCCTTTATTTTCTTGACTGTATATCTCTTAAATATCAACATATACACGTGTGATTTAGTTTACAAAGATTTTTCAATGTCGAGAACCTCGATCAGAGAGTAAAAAAGGCGTAACGTTCACAATGGTGTACAATTAAAATGGGACATACCGGGCTAGGATTCGAGTTACAGGAACAAGGGCCAAACCAACCACCCTAGAATGGAATCGTCGGGCGAAAACACTTGACAGCTTCCTAGAAGCAGCTTTTCTTACCACCAGACCTTTCTCCATCAATTAGGAATCTGATGCCGTCACTAAACACATTTCTTAAATTGTAGCCATTTGTTGAGTGTTTTTTTGTGTCTAATCCACATATATATCACCATTGCCCTTGATTTTCTTGACTGTATATCTCTTAAATGTCAACATATACACGTGTGATTTAGTTTACGAAGATTTTTCAATTCCGAGAACCTCGATCAAAGAGTAAAAAAGACGTAAGGTTCGCAATGGTGTAAAATTAAAATGGGATATACCGGGCTAGGATTCGAGTTACAGGAACAAGGGCCAAACCAAGCACCCAAGAATGGAATCGTCGAGCGAAAACACTTGACACCCTTCTAGAAGCAGCTTTTCTTGCCACCAGAACTTTCTCCATCAATTAAGAATCTGATGCCGTCACTAAACTCATTCCTTAAATTGTAGCCATTTGTTGAGTGTTTTTTTTAGGTTTCTAATCCGCATATATATCACCATTGCCCTTGATTTTATTGACTGTATATCTCTTAAATGTAAACATATACACGTGTGATTTAGTTTACGAAGATTTTTCAATGCCGACAACCTCGATTAGAGAGTAAAAAAGGCATAAGGTTCACAATGGTGTAAAATAAAAATGGGATATACCGGGCTAGGATTCGAGTTACAGGAACAAGGGCCAAACCAACCACCCAAGAATGGAAACGTCGAGCGAAAACACTTGACAACCTCCTAGAAGTAGCTTTTCTTGCGACCAGACCTTTCTCCATCAATTAGGAATCTGATGCCGTCACTAAACACATTCCTTAAATTGTAGCCATTTGTTGAGCGTTTTTTTTTTGTCTAATCCGCATATATATCACCATTGCCCTTGATTTTCTTGGATGTATATCTCTTAAATGTCAACATATACACGTGTGATTTAGTTTACGAAGATTTTTCAATGCCGAGAACCTCGATCAGAGAGTTAAAAAGGCGTAAGGTTCACAATGGTGTAAAACTGAAATGGGATATTCCGGGCTAGGATTCGAGTTACAGGAACAAGGGCCAAACGAACCACCCAAGAATGGAATCGTCGAGCGAAAACACTTGACAACCTCCTAGAAGTAGCTTTTCTTGCCACCAGACCTTTCTCCATCAATTAGGAATCTGATGCCGTCACTAAACACATTCCTTAAATTGTAGCCATTTGTTGAGTTTTTTTTTTTTTGGTGTCTAATCTGCATATACATCACATTGCCCTTGATTTTCTTGACAGTATATCTCTTAAATGTCAACATATACACGTGTGATTTAGTTTACGAAGATTTTTCAATGCCGAGAACCTCGATCAGAGAGTAAAATAGGCATAAGGTTCACAATGGTGTAAAATTAAAATGGGATATACCGGGCTAGGATTCGAGTTACAGGAACAAGGGCCAAAAAAACCACCCAAGAATGGAATCGTCGAGCAAAAACACTTGACAACCTCCTAGAAGCAGCTTTTTTTACCACCAAACCTTTCTCCGTCAATTAGGAATCTGATGCCCTCACTAAACACATTCCTTAAATTGTAGCCATTTGTTGAGTGTTTTTTTTGGTGTCTAATCCGCATGTATATCACCATTGCCCTTGAATTTCTTGACTGTATATCTCTTAAATGTCAACATATACACGTGTGATTTAGTTTACGAAGATTTTTCAATACCGAGAACCTCGATCAGAGAGCAAAAAAGGCGTAAGGTTCACAATGGTGTAAGATTAAAATGGGATATAGCGGGCTAGGATTCGAGTTACAGGAACAAGGGCCAAACCAACCACCCAAGAATAGAATCGTCGAGCGAAAACACTTGACAACCTCCTAGAAGCAGCTTTTCTTGCCACCAGACCTTTCTCCATCAATTAGAAATCTGATGCCGTCACTAAACACATTCCTTAAATTGAAGCCAATTGTTGAGTGTTTTTTTTTTGGTGTCTATTCCTCATATATATCACCATTGTCCTTGATTTTCTTGACTGTATATCTCTTAAATATCAACATATACATGTGTGATTTAGTTTACGAAGATTTTTCAATGCCGAGAACCTCGATCAGAGAGTAAAAAAGTTGTAAGGTTCACAATGGTGTAAAATTAAAATGGGATATATCGGGCTAGAATTCGAGTTACAAGAACAAGGGCCAAACCAACCACCCAAGAATTGAATCGTCAAGCGAAAACACTTGACAGCCTCCTAGAAGCAGCTTTTCTTACCACCAGACCTTTTCCCATCAATTAGGAATCTGATGCCGTCACTAAACACATTCCTTAAATTGTAGCCATTTGTTGAGTGTTTTTTCTTTGTGTCTAATCTGCATATACATCACATTGCCCTTAATTTTCTTGACTGTATATATCTCTTAAATGTCAACATATACACGTGTGATTAAGTTTACGAAGATTATTCAATGCCGAGAACCTCGATCAGAGAGTAAAAAAGGCATAAGGTTCACAATGGTGTAAAATTAAAATGGGATATACCGGGCTAGGATTCGAGTTACAGGAACAATGGCCAAACAAACCACCCAAGAATGGAATCGTTGAGCGAAAACACTTGACAACCTCCTAGAAGCAGCTTTTCTTGCCACCAGACCTTTCTCCATCAATTAGGAATCTGATGCCGTCACTAAACACATTCCTTAAATTGTAGCCATTTGTTGAGTGTTTTTTTTTTTTGTGTCTAATCCGCATATATATGGCCTTATTGTATATCTCTTAAATATCAACATATGCACGTGTGATTTAGTTTACGAAGATTTTTCAATGCTGAGAACCTCGATCAGAGAGTAAAAAAGGCGTAATGTTCACAATGGTGTAAAATTAAAGTGGGATATACCGGGCTAGGATTCGAGTTACAGGAACAAGGGCCAAACCAACCACCCAAGAATGGAATCGTCGAGCGAAAACAGTTGACAACCTCCTAGAAGCAGCTTTTTTTGCCACCAGACCTTTCTCCATCAATTAGGAATCTGATGCCGTCACTAAACACATTCCTTAAATTGTAGCCATTTGTTGAGTGTTTTTTTTTTGGTCTTTAATCCGCATATATATCACCATTGCCCTTGATTTTCTTGACTGTGTATCTCTTAAATGTCAACATATACACGTGTGATTTAGTTTACGAAGATTTTTCAATGCCGAGAACCTCGATTAGAGAGTAAAAAAGGCATAAGGTTCACAATGGTGTAAAATTAAAATGGGATATACCGGGCTAGGATTCGAGTTACAGGAACAAGGGCCAAACCAACCACCCAAGAATGGAATCGTCGAGCGAAAACACTTGACAACCTCCTAGAAGTAGCTTTTCTTGCCACCAGACCTTTCTCCATCAATTAGGAATCTGATGTCGTCACTAAACACATTCCTTAAATTGTAGCCATTTGTTGAGCGTTTTTTTTTGTCTAATCCGCATATATATCACCATTGCCCTTGATTTTCTTGACTGTATATCTCTTAAATGTCAACATATACACGTGTGATTTGGTTTACGAAGAATTTTCAATGCCGAGAATCTCGATCAGAGAGTTAAAAAGGCGTAAGGTTCACAATGGTGTAAAACTGAAATGGGATATTCCGGGCTAGGATTCGAGTTACAGGAACAAGGGCCAAAACAACCACCCAAGAATGGAATCATCGAGCGAAAACAATTGACAACCTCCTAGAAGTAGCTTTTCTTGCCACCAGACCTTTCTCCATCAATTAGGAATCTGATGCCGTCACTAAACACATTCCTTAAATTGTAGCCATTTGTTGAGTGTTTTTTTTGGTGTCTAATCTGCATATACATCACATTGCCCTTGATTTTCTTGACTGTATATCTCTTAAATGTCAACATATACATGTGTGATTTAATTTACGAAGAGTTTTCAATGCCGAGAACCTCGATCAGAGAGTAAAAAGGCATAAGGTTCACAATGGTGTAAAATTAAAATGGGATATACCGGGCTAGGATTCGAGTTACAGGAACAAGGGCCAAACAAACCACCCAAGAATGGAATCGTCGAGCGAAAACACTTGACAACCTCCTAGAAGCAGCTTTTCTTACCACCAAACCTTTCTCTATCAATTAGGAATCTGATGCCGTCACTAAACACATTCCTTAAATTATAGCCATTTGTTGAGTGTTTTTTTTGGTGTCTAATCCTTATGTATATCACCATTGCCCTTGAATTTCTTGACTGTATATCTCTTAAATGTCAACATATACACGTGTGATTTAGTTTACGAAGATTTTTCAATACCGAGAACCTCGATCAGAGAACAAAAAAGGCGTAAGGTTCACAATGGTGTAAGATTAAAATGGGATATACCGGGCAAGGATTCGAGTTACAGGAAAAAGTGCCAAACCAACCACCCAAGAATAGAATCGTCAAGCGAAAACACTTGACAACCTCCTAGAAGCAGCTTTTCTTGCCACCAGACCTTTCTCCATCAATTAGGAATCTGATGCCGTCACTAAACACATTCCTTAAATTGTAGCCATTTGTTGAGTGTGCTTTTTTTGGTGTCGAATCCGCATATATATCACAATTTCCCTTGATTTTCTTGACTGTATATCTCTTAAATGTCAACGTATACACGTGTGATTTAGTTTACGAAGATTTTTCAATGCCGAGAACCTCGATCAGAGAGTAAAAAAGTTGTAAGGTTCACAATGGTGTAAAATTAAAATGGGATATACCGGGCTAGAATTTCGAGTTACAGGAACAAGGGCCAAACCAACCATCCAAGAATGGAATCGTCGAGCGAAAACACTTGACAGCCTCCTAGAAGCAGCTTTTCTTCCCACCAGACCTTTCCCCATCAATTAGGAATCTGATGCCGTCACTAAACACATTCCTTAAATTGTAGCCATTTGTTGAGTGTTTTTTTTTGTGTCTAATCCGCATGTATATCACCATTGCCCTTGAATTTCTTGATTGTATATATCTTAAATGTCAACATATACACGTGTGATTTAGTTTATGAAGATTTTTCAATATCGAGAACCTCGATCAGAGAGTAAAAAAGGCGTAAGGTTCACAATGGTGTAAGATTAAAATGAGATATACCGGGCTAGGATTCGTGTTACAGGAACAAGGGTCAAACCAACCACCAAAGAATGGAATCGTCGAGCGAAAACACTTGACAACCTCTTAGAAGCAGCTTTTCTTGCCACCAGACCTTTCTCCATCAATTGGAATCTGATGCCGTCACTAAACACATTCCTTAAATTGTATCCATTTGTTGAGTGTTTTTGTTTGTGTCTAATCCGCATATATATCACCATTGCCCTTGATTTTCTTGACTGTGTATCTCTTAAATGTCAACATATACACGTGTAATTTAGTTTACGAAGATTTTTCAATACCGAGAACCTCCATCAGAGAGTAAAAAAGGCGTAAGGTTCACAATGGTGTAAGATTAAAATGGGATATACCAGGCTAGGATTCGAGTTACAGGAACAAAGGCCAAACCAACCACCCAAGAATGGAATCGTCGAGCGAAAACACTTGACAACCTCCTAGAAGCAAGTTTTCTTGCCACCAGACCTTTCTCCATCAATTAGGAAACTGATGTCGTCACTAAACACATTCCTTAAATTGTACCCATTTGTTGAGTGTTTTTTTTTGTGTCTCATCCGCATATATATCATCATTGCCCTTGATTTTCTTGACTGTATATCTCTTAAATGTTAACATATACACATGTGATTTAGTTTACGAAGATTTTTCAATACCGAGAACCTCGATCAGAGAGTAAAAAAGGCGTAAGGTTCACAATGGTGTAAGATTAAAATGGGATATACCAGGCTAGGATTCGAGTTACTGGAACAAGGGCCAAACCAACCACCCAAGAATGGAATCGTCGAGCGAAAACACTTGACAACCTCCTAGAAGTAGCTTTTCTTGCCACCAGACCTTTTTCCATCAATTAGGAATCTGATGCCGTCACTAAACACATTCCTTAAATTGTAGCCATTTGTTGAGTGTTTTTTTTTTTTGGTGTCTAATCCGCATATATATCACCATTGCCCTTGATTTTCTTGACTGTATATCTCTTAAATATCAACATATACCCGTGTGATTTAGTTTACGAAGATTTTTCAATGCCGAGAACCTCGATCAGAGAGTAAAAAAGGCTTAAGGTTCACAATGGTGTAAAATTAAAATGGGATATACCGGGCTAGGATTCGAGTTACAGGAACAAGGGCCAAACCAACCACCCAAGAATGGAATCGTCGAGCGAAAACACTTGACAGCCTCCTAGAAGCAGCTTTTCTTACCACCAGACCTTTTCCCATCAATTAGGAATCTGATGCCGTCACTAAACACATTCCTTAAATTGTATCCATTTGTTGAGTGTTATTTTTTTTTTGTCTAATCCGCATATATATCACCATTGCCCTTAATTTTCTTGACTGTGTATCTCTTAAATGTCAACATATACACGTGTGATTTAGTTTACGAAGATTTTTCAATGCCGAGAACCTCGATCAGAGAGTAAAAAAGACGTAAGGTTCACAATGGTGTAAAATTAAAATGGGATATACCGAGCTAGGATTCGAGTTACAGGAACAAGGGCCAAACCAACCACCCAAGAATGGAATCGTCGAGCGAAAACACTTGACAACCTCCTGGAAGCAGCTTTTGTTGCCACCAGACCTTTCTCCATCAATTAGGAACCTGATGCCGTTACTAAACACATTCCTTAAATTGTAGCCATTTGTCGAGTGTTTTTTTTTTTTGTCTAATCCGCATGTATATCACCATTGCCCTTGATTTTCTTGACTGTATATCTCTTAAATGTCAACATATACACATGTGATTTAGTTTACGAAGATTTTTCAATGCCGAGAACCTCGATCAGAGAGTAAAAAAGACGTAAGGTTCACAATGGTGTAAAATTAAAATGGGATACACCGGGCTAGGATTCGAGTTACAGGAACAACGGCCAAACCAACCACCCAAGAATGGAATCGTCGAGCGAAAACACTTGACAACCTCCTGGAAGCAGCTTTTGTTGCCACCAGACCTTTCTCCATCAATTAGGCATCTGATGCCGTCACTAAACACATTCCTTAAATTGTAGCCATTTTTTGAGTGTTTTTTTTTTGCTGTCTAATCCGCATATATATCACCATTGCCCTTGATTTTCTTGACTGCATATCTCTTAAATATCAACATATACATGTGTGATTTAGTTTACAAAGATTTTTCAATGTCGAGAACCTCGATCAGAGAGTAAAAAAGGCGTAAGGTTCACAATGGTGTAAGTTTAAAATGGGATATACCGGGCTAGGATTCGAGTTACAAGAACAAGGGCCAAACCAACCACCCAAGAATGGAATCGTCGAGCGAAAACACTTGACAACCTCCTAGAAGCAAGTTTTCTTGCCACCAGACCTTTCTCCATCAATTAGGAAACTGATGCCGTCACTAAACACATTCCTTAAATTGTACCCATTTGTTGAGTGTTTTTTTTTGTGTCTCATCCGCATATATATCACCATTTCCCTTGATTTTCTTGACTGTATATCTCTTAAATGTCAACATATACACGTGTGATTTAGTTTACGAAGATTTTTCAATACCGAGAACCTCGATCAGAGAGTAAAAAAGGCGTAAGGTTCACAATGGTGTAAGATTAAAATGGGATATACCAGGCTTGGATTCGAGTTACAGGAACAAGGGCCAAACCAACCACCCAAGAATGGAATCGTCGAGCGAAAACACTTGACAACCTCCTAGAAGCAGCTTTTCTTGCCACCAGACCTTTCTCCATCAATTAGGAATGTGATGTCGTCACTAAACACAATCCTTAAATTGTAGCCATTTGTTGAGTGTTTTTTTTGGTGTCTAATCCTCATATATATCACCATTGCCCTTGATTTTCTTGACTGTATATCTCTTAAATATCAACATATACACGTGTGATTTAGTTTACGAAGATTTTTCAAGGCCGAGAACCTCGATCAGAGAGTAAAAAAGGCTTAAGGTTCACAATGGTGTAAAATTTAAATGGGATATACCGGGCTAGGATTCGAGTTACAGGAACAAGGGCCAAACCAACCACCCAAGAATGGAATCGTCGAGCGAAAACACTTGACAGCCTCCTAGAAGCAGCTTTTCTTACCACCAGACCTTTCCCCATCAATTAGGAATCTGATTCCGTCACTAAACACATTCCTTAAATTGTATCCATTTGATGAGTGTTTTTTTTTTTGTGTCTAATCCGCATATATATCACCATTGCCCTTGATTTTCTTGACTGTGTATCTCTTAAATGTCAACATATACACGTGTGATTTAGTTTACGAAGATTTTTCAATGCCGAGAACCTCGATCAGAAAGTAAAAAAGACGTAAGGTTCATAATGGTGTAAAATTAAAATGGGATATACCGGGCTAAGATTCGAGTTACAGGAACATGGGCCAAACCAACCACCCAAGAATGGAATCGTCGAGCGAAAACACTTGATAACCTCCAGGAAGCAGCTTTTGTTGCCACCGGACCTTTCTCCATCAATTAGGAACCTGATGCCGTCACTAAACACATTCCTTAAATTGTAGCTATTTGTTGAGTGTTTTTTTTGTTGTCTAATCCGCATATATATCACCATTGCCCTTGATTTTCTTCACTGTATATCTCTTAAATATCAACATATACACGTGTGATTTAGTTTACAAAGATTTTTCAATGCCGAGAACCTCGATCAGAGAGTAAAAAAGGCGTAAGGTTCACAATGGTGTAAGTTTAAAATGGAATATACCGGGCTAGGATTCGAGTTACAGGAACAAGGGCCAAACCAACCACCCAAGAATGGAATCGTCGAGCGAAAACACTTGACAACCTCCTAGAAGCAAGTTTTCTTGCCACCAGACCTTTCTCCATCAATTAGGAAACTGATGCCGTCACTAAACACATTCCTTAAATTGTAGCCATTTGTTGAGTGTTTTTTTTGTGTCTAATCCTCATATATATCACCATTGCCCTTGATTTTCTTGACTGTATATCTCTTAAATATCAACATATACACATGTGATTTAGTTTACGAAGATTTTTCAATGCCGAGAACCTCGATCAGAGAGTAAAAAAGGCTTAACGTTCACAATGGTCTAAAATTTAAATGGGATATACTGGGCTAGGATTCGAGTTACAGGAACAAGGGCCAAACCAACCACCCAAGAATGGAATCGTCGAGCGAAAACACTTGACAGCCTCCTAGATGCAGCTTTTCTTACCACCAGACCTTTCCCCATCAATTAGGACCTTTCCCCATCAATTAGGAATCTGATTCCGTCACTAAACACATACCTTAAATTGTATCCATTTGTTGAGTGTTTTTTTTTTGTGTCTAATCCGCATATATATCACCATTGCCCTTGATTTTCTTGACTGTGTATCTCTTAAATGTCAACATATACACGTGTGATTTAGTTTACGAAGATTTTTCAATGCCGAGAACCTCGATCAGAGAATAAAAAAGACGTAAGGTTCATAATGGTGTAAAATTAAAATTGGATATACCGGGCTAAGATTCGAGTTACAGGAACATGGGCCAAACCAACCACCCAAGAATGGAATCGTCGAGCGAAAACACTTGACAACCTCCTGGAAGCAGCTTTTGTTGCCACCAGACCTTTCTCCATCAATTAGGAACCTGATGCCGTCACTAAACACATTCCTTAAATTGTAGCTATTTGTTGAGTGTTTTTTTTGTTGTCTAATCCGCATATATATCACCATTGCCCTTGATTTTCTTGACTGTATATCTCTTAAATATCAACATATACACGTGTGATTTAGTTTACAAAGATTTTTCAATGCCGAGAACCTCGATCAGAGAGTAAAAAAGGCGTAAGGTTCACAATGGTGTAAGTTTAAAATGGAATATACCGGGCTAGGATTCGAGTTACAGGAACAAGGGCCAAACCAACCACCCAAGAATGGAATCGTCGAGCGAAAACACTTGACAACCTCCTAGAAGCAAGTTTTCTTGCCACCAGACCTTTCTCCATCAATTAGGAAACTGATGCCGTCACTAAACACATTCCTTAAATTGTACCCATTTGTTGAGTTTTTTTTTGTGTCTCATCCGCATATATATCCCCATTGCCCTTGATTTTCTTGACTGTATATCTCTTAAATGTCAACATATACACGTGTGATTTAGTTTACGAAGATTTTTCAATACCGAGAACCTCGATCAGAGAGTAAAAAAATCGTAAGGTTCACAATGGTGTAAAATTAAAATGGGATATACCGGGCTAGGATTCGAGTTACAGGAACAAGGGCCAAACCAACCACCCAAGAATGGAATCGTCGAGCGAAAACACTTGACAACCTCCTAGAAGCAGCTTTTCTTGCCACCAGACCTTTCTCCATCAATTAGGAATCTGATGCCGTCACTAAACACATTTCTTAAATTGTAGCCATTTGTTGAGTGTTTTTTTTGGTGTCTAATCCGCATATATATCACCATTGCCCTTGATTTTCTTGGCTGTATATCTCTTAAATATCAACATATACCCGTGTGATTTAGTTTACGAAGATTTTTCAATGCCGAGAACCTCGATCAGAGAGTAAAAAAGGCTTAAGGTTCACAATGGTGTAAAATTAAAATGGGATATACCGGGCTAGGATTCGAGTTACAGGAACAAGGGCCAAACCAACCACCCAAAAATGGAATCGTCGAGCGAAAACACTTGACAGCCTCCTACAAGCAGCTTTTCTTACCAACAGACCTTTCCCCATCAATTAGGAATCTGATGCCGTCACTAAACACATTCCTTAAATTGTATCCATTTGTTGAGTGTTTTTTTGGTGTCTAATCCGCATATATATCACCATTGCCCTTGATTTTCTTGACTGTGTATCTCTTAAATGTCAACATATACACGTGTGATTTAGTTTACGAAGATTTTTCAATGCCGAGAACCTCGATCAGAGAGTAAAAAAGACGTAAGGTTCATAATGGTGTAAAATTAAAATGGGATACACCGGGCTAAGATTCGAGTTACAGGAACAAGGGCCAAACCAACCACCCAAGAATGGAATCGTCGAGCGAAAACACTTGACAACCTCCTGGAAGCAGCTTTTGTTGCCACCAGACCTTTCTCCATCAATTAGGAACCTGATGCCGTCACTAAACACATTCCTTAAATTGTAGCTAGTTGTTGAGTGTTTTTTTTGGTGTCTAATCCGCATATATATCTCCATTGCCCTTGATTTTCTTGACTGTATATCTCTTAAATATCAACATATACACGTGTGATTTAGTTTACAAAGATTTTTCAACGCCGAGAACCTCGATCAGAGAGTAAAAAAGGCGTAAGGTTCACAATGGTGTAAGTTTAAAAGGGAATATACCGGGCTAGGATTCGAGTTACAGGAACAAGGGCCAAACCAACCACCCAAGAATGGAATCGTCGAGCGAAAACACTTGACAACCTCCTAGAAGCAAGTTTTCTTGCCACCAGACCTTTCTCCATCAATTAGGAAACTGATGCCGTCACTAAACACATTCCTTAAATTGTACCCATTTGTTGAGTGTTTTTATTTTGTGTCTCATCCGCATATATTTCACCATTGCCCTTGATTTTCTTGATTGTATATCTCTTAAATGTCAACATATACACGTGTGATTTAGTTTACGAAGATTTTTCAATACCGAGAACCTCGATCAGAGAGTAAAAAAGGCGTAAGGTTCATAATGGTGTAAGATTAAAATGGGATATACCGGGCTAGGATTCGAGTTACAGGAACAAGGGCCAAACCAACCACCCAAGAATGGAATCGTCGAGCGAAAACACTTGACAACCTCCTAGAAGCAGCTTTTCTTGCCACCAGACATTTCTCCATCAATTAGGAATCTGATGCCGTCACTAAACACATTCCTTAAATTGTAGCCATTTGTTGAGTGTTTTTTTTTGGTGTCTAATCCGCATATATATCACCATTGTCCTTGATTTTCTTGACCGTATATCTCTTAAATATCAACATATACCCGTGTGATTTAGTTTACGAAGATTTTTCAATGCCGAGAACCTCGATCAGAGAGTAAAAAAGGCTTAAGGTTCACAATGGTGTAAAATTAAAATGGGATATACCGAGCTAGGATTCGAGTTACAGGAACAAGGGCCAAACCAACCACCCAAGAATGGAATCGTCGAGCGAAAACACTTGACAGCCTCCTAGAAGCAGCTATTCTTACCACCAGACCTTTCCCCATCAATTAGGAATCTGATGCCGTCACTAAACACATTCCTTAAATTGTATCCATTTGTTGAGTGTTTTTTTTTTTGTGTCTAATCCGCATATATATCACCATTGCCCTTGATTTTCTTGACTGTGTATCTCTTAAATGTCAACATATACACGTGTGATTTAGTTTACGAAGATTTTTCAATGCCGAGAACCTCAATCAGAGAGTAAAAAAGACGTAAGGTTCACAATGGTGTAAAATTAAAATGGGATATACCGGGCTAGGATTCGAGTTACAGGAACAAGGGCCAAACCAACCACCCAAGAATGGAATCGTCGAGCGAAAACACTTGACAACCTCCTGGAAGCAGCTTTTGTTCCCACCAGACCTTTCTCCATCAATTAGGAACCTGATGCCGTCACTAAACACATTCCTTAAATTGTAGCCATTTGTTGAGTGTTTTTTTTTTTTGTGTCTGATCCGCATATATATCACCATTGCCCTTGATTTTCTTGACTGTATATCTCTTAAATATCAACATATACACGTGTGATTTAGTTTACAAAGATTTTTCCATGCCGAGAACCTCGATCAGAGAGTAAAAAGGCGTAAGGTTCACAATGGTGTAAGTTTAAAATGGGATATACCGGGCTAGGATTCGAGTTACAGGAACAAGGGCCAAACCAACCACCCAAGAATGGAATCGTCGAGCGAAAACACTTGACAACCTCCTAGAAGCAAGTTTTCTTCCAACCAGACCTTTCTCCATCAATTTGGAAACTGATGCCGTCACTAAACACATTCCTTAAATTGTACCCATTTGTTGAGTGTTTTTTTTTTGTGTCTCATCCGCATATATATCACCATTGCCCTTGATTTTCTTGACTGTATATCTCTTAAATGTCAACATATACACGTGTGATTTAGTTTACGAAGATTTTTCAATACCGAGAACCTCGATCAGAGAGTAAAAAAGGCGTAAGGTTCACAATGGTGTAAGATTAAAATGGGATATACCGGGCTAGGATTCGAGTTACAGGAACAAGGGCCAAACCAACCACCCAAGAATGGAATCGTCGAGCGAAAACACTTGACAACCTCCTAGAAGCAGCTTTTCTTGCCACCAGACCTTTCTCCATCAATTAGGAATCTGATGCCGTCACTAAACACATTCCTTAAATTGTACCCATTTATTGAGTGTTTTTTTATGTCTAATCCGCATATATATCACCGTTGCCCTTGATTTTCTTGACTGTATATCTCTTAAATGTCAACATATACACGTGTGATTTAGTTTACGAAGATCTTTCAATACCGAGAACCTCGATTAGAGAGTAAAAAAGGCGTAAGGTTCACAATGGTGTAAGATTAAAATGGGATATACCGGGCTAGGATTCGAGTTACAGGAACAAGGGCAAACCAACCACCCAAGAATGTAATCGTCGAGCGAAAACACTTGACAACCTCCTAGAAGCAGCTTTTCTTGCCACCAGACCTTTCTCCATCAATTAGGAATCTTATGCCGACACTAAACACATTCCTTAAATTGTAGCCATTTGTTGAGTGTTTTTTTTGGTGTCTAATCCGCATATATATCACCATTGCCCTTGATTTTCTTGACTGTATATCTCTTAAATATCAACATATACCCGTGTGATTTAGTTTACGAAGATTTTTCAATGCCGAGAACCTCGATCAGAGAGTAAAAAAGGCTTAAGGTTCACAATGGTGTAAAATTAAAATGGGATATACCGGGCTAGGATTCGAGTTACAGGAACAAGGGCCAAACCAACCACCCAAGAATGGAATCGTCGAGCGAAAACACTTAACAGCCTCCAAGAAGCAGCTTTTCTTACCACCAGACCTTTCCCCATCAATTAGAATTCTGATGCCGTCACTAAACACATTCCTTAAATTGTATCCATTTGTTGAGTGTTTTTTTTTTTTTTTGTGTCTAATCCGCATATATATCACCATTGCCCTTGATTTTCTTGACTGTGTATCTCTTAAATGTCAACATATACACGTGTGATTTAGTTTACGAAGATTTTTCAATGCCGAGAACCTCGATCAGAGAGTAAAAAAGTCGTAAGTTTCACAATGGTGTAAAATTAAAATGGGATATACCGGGCTAGGATTCGAGTAACAGGAACAAGGGCCAAACCAACCACCCAAGAATGGAATCGTCGAGCGAAAACACTTGACAACCTCCTGGAAGCAGCTTTTGTTGCCACCAGACCTTTCTCCATCAATTAGGAACCTGATGCCGTCACTAAACACATTCCTTAAATTGTAGCCATTTGTTGAGTGTTTTTTTTTGTGTCTAATCCGCATATATATCACAATTGCCCTTGATTTTCTTGACTGTATATCTCTTAAATATCAACATATACACGTGTGATTTAGTTTACGAAGATTTTTCAATGCCGAGAACCTCGATCAGAGAGTAAAAAAGGCGTAAGGTTCACAATGTTGTAAGATTAAAATGGGATATACCGGGCTAGGATTCGAGTTACAGGAACAAATGTCAAACCAACCACCCAAGAATGGAATCGTTAAGCGAAAACACTTGACAACCTTCTAGAAGCAGCTTTTCTTACCACCAGACCTTTCTCCATCAATTAGGAATTTGATAACGTCACTAAACACATTCCTTAAATTGTAGCCATTTGTTGAGTGTTTTTTTTTGTCTAATCCGCATATATATCACCATTGCCCTTGATTTTCTTGATGTATATCTCTTCAATATCAACATATACACGTATGATTTAGTTTTCGAAGATTTTTCAATGCCGAGAACCTCGATCAGAGAGTAAAAAGGCGTAAGGTTCACAATGGTGTAAAATTAAAATGGGCTATACCGGTCTAGGATTCGAGTTACAGGAACAAGGACGAAACCAACCACCCAAGAATGGAATCGTGGAGCGAAAACAGTTGACAACCTCCTAGTAGAAGCTTTTCTTACCACCAGACCTTTCTCCATCAATTAGGAATCTGATGCCGTCACTAAACACATTCCTTAAATTGTAGCCATTTGTTGAGTGTTTTTTTTTTTGTGTCTAATCCGCATATATATTTCACCATTGCCCTTGATTTTCTTGACAGTATATCTCTTAAATATCAACATATACACGTGTGATTTAGTTTACGAAGATTTTTCAATGCCGAGAACCATGATCAGAGAGTAAAAAAGGCGTAAGGTTCACAATGGTGTAAAATTAAAATGGAATATATCGGGCTAAGATTCGAGTTACAGGAACAAGGGCCAAACCAACCACCCAAGAATGGAATCGTCGAGCGAAAACACTTGACAACCTCCTAGAAGCAGCTTTTCTTACCACCAGACCTTTCTCCATCAATTAGGAATCTGATGCCGTCACTAAACACATTCCTTAAATTGTAGCCATTTGTTGAGTGTTTTTCTTTTGTTTCTAATCCATATATATATCACCATTGCCCTCGAATTTCTTGACTCTATATCTCTTAAATATCAACATATACACGTGTGATTTAGTTTACGAAGATTTTTCAATGCCAAAAACCTAGATCAGAGAGTAAAAAAGGCGTAAGGTTCACAATGGTGTAAAATTAAAATGGGATATATCGGGCTAGGATTCGAGTTACAGGAACAAATGTCAAACCAACCACCCAAGAATGGAATCGTCGAGCGGAAACACTTGACATCCTCCTAGAAGCAGCTTTTCTTACCACCAGACCTTTCTCCATCAATTAGGAATCTGATGCCGTCACTAAACACATTCCTTAAATTGTAGCCATTTGTTGAGTGTTTTTCTTTTGTGTCTAATCCACATATATATCACCATTGCCCTCGATTTTCTTGACTCTATATCTCTTAAATTTCAACATATACACGTGTGATTTAGTTTACGAAGATTTTTCAATGCCAAAAACCTAGATCAGAGAGTAAAAAAGGCGTAAGGTTCACAATGGTGTAAAATTAAAATGGGATATATCGGGCTAGGATTCGAGTTACAGGAACAAATGTCAAACCAACCACCCAAGAATGGAATCGTCGAGCGGAAACACTTGACAACCTCCTAGAAGCAGCTTTTCTTACCACCAGACCTTTCTCCATCAATTAGGAATCTGATGTCGTCACTAAACACATTCCTTAAATTGTAGCCATTTGTTGAGTGTTTTTCTTTTGTGTCTAATCCACATATATATCACCATTGCCCTCGATTTTCTTGACTCTATATCTCTTAAATATCAACATATACACGTGTGATTTAGTTTACGAAGATTTTTCAATGCCAAAAACCTCGATCAGAGAGTAAAAAAGGCGTAAGGTTCACAATGGTGTAAAATTAAAATGGGATATACCGGTCTAGAATTCGAGTTACAGGAACAAGGGCTAAACCAACCACCCTAGAATGGAATCGTCGAGCGAAAACACTTGACAACCTCCTAGATGCAGCTTTTCTTACCACCAGACCTTTCTCCATCAATTAGGAATCTGATGCCGACACTAAACACATTCCATAAATTGTACCCATTTGTTGAGTGTTTTTTTTGTGTCTCATCCGCATATATATCACCATTGACCTTGATTTTCTTGACTGTATATCTCTTAAATGTCAACATATACACGTGTGATTTAGTTTACGAAGATTTTTCAATACCGAGAACCTCGATCAGAGAGTAAAAAAGGCGTAAGGTTCAGAATGGTGTAAGATTAAAATGGGATATACCGGGCTAGGATTCGAGTTACAGGAACAAGGGCCAAACCAACCACCCAAGAATGGAATCGTCGAGCGAAAACACTTGACAACCTCCTAGAAGTAGCTTTTCTTGCCACCAGACCTTTCTCCATCAATTAGGAATCTGATGCCGTCACTAAACACATTCCTTAAATTGTAGCCATTTGTTGAGTGTTTTTTTTTTGTGTCTAATCCGCATATATATCACCATTGCCCTTGATTTTCTTGATTGTATATCTCTTAAATATCAACATATACCCGTGTGATTTAGTTTACGAAGATTTTTCAATGCCAAAAACCTCGATCAGAGAGTAAAAAAGGCGTAAGGTTCACAATGGTGTAAAATTAAAATGGGATATACCGGTCTAGGATTCGAGTTACAGGAACAAGGGCTAAACCAACCACCCAAGAATGGAATCGTCGAGCGAAAACACTTGACAACCTCCTAGAAGCAGCTTTTCTTACCACCAGACCTTTCTCCTTCAATTAGGAATCTGAAGCCGTCACTAAACATATTCCTTAAATTGTAGCCATTTGTTGAGTGTTTTTTTTGTGTCTAAACTGCATATATATCACCATTGCCCTTGATTTTCTTGACTGTATATCTCTTAAATATCAACATATACACGTGTGATTTAGTTTACGAAGATTTTTCATTGCCGAGAACCTTGATCAGAGAGTAAAAAAGGCGTAGGGTTCACAATGTTGTAAAATTAAAATGGGATATACCGGGCTAGGATTCGAGTTACAGGAACAAGGGCCAAACCAACCACCGAAGAATGCAATCGTCGAGCGAAAACACTTGACAACCTCCTAGAAGCAGTTTTTCTAGCCACCAGACCTTTCTCCATCAATTAGGAATCTGATGCCGTCACTAAACACATTCCTTAAATAGTAGCCATTTGTTGAGTGTTTTTTTTTGTTGTCTAATCCGCATATATATCACCATTGCCCTTGATTTTCTTAACTGTATATCTCTTAAATGTCAACATATACACTTGTGATTTAGTTTACGAAGATTTTTCAATGCCGAGAACCTCGATCAGAGAATAAAAAAGGCGTAAGGTTCACAATGGTGTAAAATTAAAATGGGATATACCGGGCTAGGATTCGAGTTACAGGAACAAGGGCCAAACCAACCACCCAAGAATGGAATCGTCGAGCGAAAACACTTGACAACCTCCTAGAAGCAGCTTTTCTTACCAACAGACCTTTCTCCATCAATTAGGAATCTGATGCCGTCACTAAACACCTTCCTTAAATTGTAGCCATTTGTTGAGTGTTTTTTTTTTGTGTCTAATCCGCATATATATCACCATTGCCCTTTATTTTCTTGACTGTATATCTCTTAAATATCAATATATACACGAGTGATTTAGTTCACGAAGATTTTTCAATGCCGAGAACCTCGATCAGAGAGTAAAAAAGGCGTAAGGTTCACATTGGTGTAAAATTAAAATGGGATATACCGGGCTAGGATTCGAGTTACAGGAACAAGGGCCAAACCAACCACCCAAGAATGGAATCATCGAGCGAAAACACTTGACAACCTCCTAGAAGCAGCTTTTCTTGCCACCAGACCTTTCTCCATCAATTAGGAATCTGTTGCCGTCACTAAACACATTCCTTAAATTGTAGCCATTTGTTGAGTGTTTTTTTTAGTGTCTAATCCGCATATATATCACCATTGCCCTTGATTTTCTTGATTGTATATCTCTTAAATATCAACATATACACGTGTGATTTAGTTTACGAAGATTTTTCAATGCCGAGAACCTCGATCAGAGAGTAAAAAAGGCGTAAGGTTCACAATGGTGTAAAATTAAAATGGGATATACCGGGCTAGAATTCGAGTTGCAGGAACAAGGGCCAAACCAACCACCCAAGAATGGAATCGTCGAGCGAAAACTCTTGACAACCTCCTAGAAGCAGCTTTTCTTGCCACCAGACCTTTCTTAATCAATTAGGAATCTGATGCCGTCACTAAACACATTCCTTAAATTGTAGCCATTTGTTGAGTGTTTTTTTTGTGTCTAATCCGCATATATATCACCATTGCCCTTGATTTTCTTGACTGTATATCTCTTAAATATCAATATATACACTTGTGATTTAGTTTACGAAGATTTTTCAATGCCGAGAACCTCGATCAGAGAGTAAAAAAGGCGTAAGGTTCACAATGGTGTAAAATTAAAATGGGATATACCGGGCTAGAATTCGAGTTGCAGGAACAAGGGCCAAACCAACCACCCAAGAATGGAATCGTCGAGCGAAAACTCTTGACAACCTCCTAGAAGCAGCTTTTCTTGCCACCAGACCTTTCTTAATCAGTTAGGAATCTAATACCGTCACAAAACACATTCCTTAAATTGTAGCCATTTGTTGAGTGTTTTTTTTTTGTGTCTAATCCGCATCTTGATTTTCTTGACTGTATATCTCTTAAATGTCAACATATACATGTGTGACTTAGTTTGCGAAGATTTTTCAATGCCGAGAACCTCGATCAGACAGTAAAAAAGGCGTAAGGTTCACAATGGTGTAAAATTAAAATGGGATATACCGGGTAGGATTCGAGTTACAGGAACAAGGACCAAACCAACCACCCAAGAATGGAATCGTCGAGCGAAAACACTTGACAACCTCCTAGAAGCAGCTTTTCTTGCCACCAGACCTTTCTTAATCAATTAGGAATCTGATGCCGTCACTAAACACAATCCTTAAATTGTAGCTATTTGTTGAGTGTTTTTTTTGGTGTCTAATCCGCATATATATCACCATTGCCCTTGATTTTCTTGACTGTATATCTCTTAAATATCAATATATACACTTGTGATTTAGTTTACGAAGATTTTTCAATGCCGAGAACCTCGATCAGAGAGTAAAAAAGGCGTAAGGTTCAGAATGGTGTAAAATTAAAATGGGATATACCGGGCTGGGATTCGAGTTACAGGAACAAGGGCCAAACCAACCACCCAAGAATGGAATCGTCGAGCGAAAACACTTGACAACCTCCTAGAAGCAGCTTTTCTTGCCACCAGACCTTTCTCCATCAATTAGGAATCTGATGTCGTCACTAAACACATTCCTTAAATTGTAGCCATTTGTTGAGTGTTTTTTTTGTGTCTAATCCGCATATATATTTCACCATTGCCCTTGATTTTCTTGACTATATATCTCTTAAATATCAACATATACACGTGTGATTTAGTTTACGAAGATTTTTCAATGCCGAGAACCTCGATAAGAGAGTAAAAAAGGCGTAAGTTTCACAATGGTGTAAAATTAAAATGAGATATACCGGGCTAGGATTCGAGTTACAGGAACAAGGGCCAAACCAACCACCCAAGAATGGAATCGTCGAGCGAAAACACTTGACAACCTCCTAGAAGCAGCTTTTCTTGCCACCAGACCTTTCTTAATCAATTAGGATTCTGATGCCGTCACAAAACACATTCCTTAAATTGTAGCCATTTAATGAGTGTTTTTTTTTGTCTAATCCGCATCTTGATTTTCTTGACTGTATATCTCTTAAATGTCAACATATACATGAGTGATTTAGTTTGCGAAGATTTTTCAATGCCGAGAACCTCGATCAGAGAGTAAAAAAGGCGTAAGGTTCACAATGGTGTAAAATTAAAATGGGATATACCGGGCAAGGATTCGAGTTACAGGAACAAGGGCCAAACCAACCACCCAAGAAAGGAATCGACGGGCAAAAACACTTGACAACCTCCTAGAAGCAGCTTTTCTTGCCACCAGACCTTTCTCCATCAATTAGGAATCTGATGCCGTCACTAAACAAATTCCTTAAATTGTAGCCATTTGTTGAGTGTTTTTTTTTGGTGTCCAATCCACATATATATCACCATTGCCCTTGATTTTCTTAACTGTATATCTCTTAAATATCAATATATACACGTGTGATTTAGTTTACGAAGATTTTTCAATGCCGAGAACCTCGATTAGAGAGTAAAAAAGGAGTAAGGTTCACAATGGTGTAAAATTAAAATGGGATATACCGGTCTAGGATTCGAGTTACAGGAACAAGGGCCAAACCAACCACCCAGGAATGGAATCGTCGAGCGAAAACACTTGACAACCTCCTAGAAGCAGCTTTTCTTGCCACCAGACCTTTCTCCATTAATTAGGAATCTGATGCCGTCACTAAACATATTCCTTAAATTGTAGCCATTTGTTGAGTGTTTTTTTTGGTTTCTAAACCGCATATATATCACCATTGCCCTTGATTTTCTTGACTGTATATCTCTTAAATGTCAACATATACACCTGTGATTTAGTTTACGAAGATTTTTCAATGCCGAGAACCTCGATCAGAGAGTAAAAAAGGCGTAAGGTTCACAATGGTGTAAAATTAAAATGGGATATACCGGGCTAGGATTCGAGTTACAGGAACAAGGGCCAAACCAACCACCCAAGAATGGAATCGTCGAGCGAAAACACTTGACAACCTCCTAGAAGCAGCTTTTCTTGCCACCAGACCTTTCTCCATCAATTAGGAATCTGATGCCGTCACTAAACACATTCCTTAAATTGTAGCCATTTGTTGAGTGTTTTTTTTTTTGTGTCTAATCCTCATATATATCACCATTGCCCTTGATTTTTTTGACTGTATATCTCTTAAATATCAACATATACACGTGTGATTTAGTTTACGAAGATTTTTCAATGCCGAGAACCTCGATCAGAGAGTAAAAAAGGCGTAAGGTTCACAATGGTGTAAAATTAAAATGGGATATACCGGGCTAGAATTCGGGTTACAGGAACAAGGGCCAAACCAACCACCCAGGAATGGAATCGTCGAGCGAAAACACTTGACAACCTCCTTGAAGCAGCTTTTCTTGCCACCAGACCTTTCTCCATTAATAAGGGATCTGATGCCGTCACTGAACACATTCCTTAAATTGTAGCCATTTGTTGAGTTTTTTTTTGGTGTCTAATCCGCATATATATCACCATTGCCCTTGATTTTCTTGACTGTATATCTCTTAAATGTCAATATATACACGTGTGATATAGTTTACGAAGATTTTTCAATGCTGAGAACCTCGATCAGAGAGTAAAAAAGGCGTAAGTTTCACAATGGTGTAAAATTAAAATGGGATATACCGGGCTAGGATTCGAGTTACAGGAACAAGGGCCAAACCAACCACCCAAGAATGGAATCGTCGAGCGAAAACACTTGACAACCTTCTAGAAGCAGCTTTTCTTGCCACCAAACCTTTCTCCATCAATTAGGAATCTGATGCCGTCACTAAACACATTCCTTAAATTGTAGCTATTTGTTGAGTGGTTTTTTTTTTGTGTCTAATCCGCATATATATCACCATTGCCCTTGATTTTCTTGACTGTATATTTCTTAAATATCAACATATACACGTGTGATTTAGTTTCGAAAATTTTTCAATGCCGAGAACCTCGATCAGAGAGTAAAAAATTTGTAAGGTTCACAATGAAGTAACATTAAAATGGGATATACCGGGTAGGATTCGAGTTACAGGAACAAGGGCCAAACCAACCACCCAAGAATGGAATCATCGAGCGAAAACACTTGACAACCTCCTAGAAGCAGCTTTTCTTACCACCAGACCATTCTCCATCAATTAGGAATCTGATGCCGTCACTAAACACATTCCTTAAATTGTAGCTTTTTGTTGAGTGTTTTTTTTTGTGTCTAATCCGCATATATATCGCCATTGCCCTTGATTTTCTAGACTGTATATCTCTTAAATGTCAACATATACACGTGTGATTTAGTTTACGAAGATTTTTCAATGCCGAGAACCTCGATCAGAGAGTAAAAAAGGCGTAAGGTTCACAATGGTGTAAAATTAAAATGGGATATACCGGGTAGGATTCGAGTTACAGGAACAAGGGCCAAACCAACCACCCAAGAATGGAATCGTCGAGCGAAAACACTTGACAACCTCCTAGAAGCAGCTTTTCTTGCCACCAGACCTTTCTCCATCAATTAGGAATCTGATGCCGTCACAAAACACATTCCTTAAATTGTAGCCATTTGTTGAGTGTTTTTTTTTTGTGTCTAATCCGCATCTTAATTTTCTTGACTGTCTATCTCTTAAATGTCAACATATACATGTGTGATTTAGTTTGCGAAGATTTTTCAATGCCGAGAACCTCGATCAAAGAGTAAAAAAGGGCATAAGGTTCACAATGGTGTAAAATTAAAATGGGATATACCGGGCTAGGATTCGAGTTACAAGAACAAGGGCCAAACCAACCACCCAAGAATGGAATCGTCGAGCGAAAACACTTGACAACCTCCTAGAAGCAGCTTTTCTTGCCACCAGACCTTTCTCCATCAATTAGGAATCTGATGCCGTCACTAAACACATTCCTTAAATTGTAGCCATTTGTTTAATGTTTTTTTTTGTGTCCAATCCGCATATATATCACCATTGCCCTTGATTTTCTTGACTGTATATCCCTTAAATATCAATATATACACGTGTGATTTAGTTTACGAAGATTTTTCAATGCCGAGAACCTCGATCAGAGAGTAAAAAAGGTGTAAGGTTCACAATGGTGTAAAATTAAAATGAGATATACCGGTCTAGGATTCGAGTTACAGGAACAAGGGCCAAACCAACCACCCAAGAAAGGAATCGTCGAGCGAAAACACTTGACAACTTCCTAGAAGCAGCTTTTCTTTCCACCAGACCTTTCTCCATCAATTAGGAATCTGAGGCCATCACTAAACACATTCCTTAAATTGTAGCCATTTGTTGAGTGTTTTTTTTTTTTTGGTGTCCAATCCGCATATATATCACCATTGCCCTTGATTTTCTTGACTGCATATCTCTTAAATATCAATATATACACGTGTGATTTAGTTTACGAAGATTTTTCAATGCCGAGAACCTTGATCAGAGAGTAAAAAAGGCGTAAGGTTCACAATGGTATAAAATTAAAATGGGATATACCGGTCTAGGATTCGAGTTACAGGAACAAGGGCCAAACCAACCACCCAATAATGGAATCGTCGAGCGAAAACACTTGACAACCTCCTAGAATCAGCTTTTCTTGCCACCAGACCTTTCTTAATCAATTAGGAATCTGATGCCGTCACTAAACACATTCCTTAAATTGTAGCCATTTGTTGAGTGTTTTTTTTGTGTCTAATCCGCATATATATCACCATTGCCCTTGATTTTCTTTACTGTATATCTCTTAAATATCAATATATACACTTGTGATTTAGTTTACGAAGATTTTTCAATGCCGAGAACCTCGATCAGAGAGTAAAAAAGGCGTAAGGTTCACAATGGTGTAAAATTAAAATGGGTTATAACGGGCTAGGATTCGAGTTACAGGAACAAGGGCCAAACCAACCACCCAAGAATGGAATCGTCGAGCGAAAACACTTGACAACCTCCTAGAAGCAGCTTTTCTTGCCACCAGACCTTTCTCCATCAATTAGGAATCTGATGCCGTCACTAAACACATTCCTTAAATTGTAGCCATTTGTTGAGTGGTTTTTTTTTTTGTGTCTAATCCGCATATATATTTAACCATTGCCCTTGATTTTCTTGACTGTATATCTCTTAAATATCAACATATACACGTGTGATTTAGTTTACGAAGATTTTTCAATGCCGAGAACCTCGATCAGAGAGTAAAAAAGGCGTAAGGTTCACAGTGGTGTAAAATTAAAATGGGATATACCGGGCTAGGATTCGAGTTACAGGAACAAGGGCCAAACCAACAACCCAAGAATGGAATCGTCGAGCGAAAACACTTGACAACCTCCTAGAAGTAGCTTTTCTTGCCACCAGACCTTTCTCCATCAATTAGGAATCTGATGCCGTCACTAAACACATTCCTTAAATTGTAGCCATTTGTTGAGTGTTTTTTTTTATATCTAATCCGCATATATATCACCATTGCCCTTGATTTTCTTGACTGTATATCTCTTAAATGTCAACATATACACGTGTGATTTAGTTTACGAAGATTTTTCAATGCCGAGAACCTCGATCAGAGAGTAAAAAATGCGTAAGGTTCACAATGGTGTAAAATTAAAATGGGATATACCGGGCTAGGATTCGAGTTACAGGAACAAGGGCCAAACCAACCACCCAGGAATGGAATCGTCGAGCGAAAACACTTGACAACCTCCTAGAAGCAGCTTTTCTTGCCACCAGACCTTTCTCCATTAATAAGGAATCTGATGCCGTCACTAAACACATTCCTTAAATTATAGTCATTTGTTGAGTGTTTTTTTGGGTGTCTAATCCGCATATATATCACCATTGCCCTTGATTTTCTTGACTGTATATCTCTTAAATGTCAACATATACACGTGTGATATAGTTTACGAAGATTTTTCAATGCCGAGAACCTCGATCAGAAAGTAAAAAAGGCGTAAGGTTCACAATGGTGTAAAATTAAAATGGGATATACCGGGCTAGGATTCGAGTTACAGGAACAAGGGCCAAACCAACCAACCAAGAATGGAATCGTCGAGCGAAAACACTTGACAACCTCCTAGAAGCAGCTTTTCTTGCCACCAAACCTTTCTCCATCAATTAGGAATCTGATGCCGTCACTAAACACATTCCTTAAATTGTAGCCATTTGTTGAGTGGTTTTTTTTTGTGTCTAATCCTCATATATATCACCATTGCCCTTGATTTTCTTGACTGTATATTTCTTAAATATCAACATATACACGTGTGATTTAGTTTCGAAAATTTTTCAATACCGAGAACCTCGATCAGAGAGTAAAAAATTTGTAAGGTTCACAATGATGTAACATTAAAATGGGATATACCGGGTAGGATTCGAGTTACAGGAACAAGGGCCAAACCAACCACCCAAGAATGGAATCATCGAGCGAAAACACTTGACAACCTCCTAGAAGCAGCTTTTCTTACCACCAGACCATTCTCCATCAATTAGGAATCTGATGCCGTCACTAAACACATTCCTTAAATTGTAGCCATTTGTTGAGCGTTTTTTTTGGTGTCTAATCCGCATATATATCACCATTGCCCATGATTTTCTTGACTGTATATCTCTTAAATATCAACATATACACGTGTGATTTAGTTTACGAAGATTTTTCAATGCCGAGAACCTCGATCAGAGAGTAAAAAAGGCGTAAGGTTCAAAATGGTGTAAAATAAAAATGGGATATACCTGGTGGGATTCGAGTTACAGGAACAAGGGCCAAACCAACCACCCGAGAATGGAATCGTCGAGCGAAAACACTTGACAACCTCCTAGAAGCAGCTTTTCTTGCCACCAGACCTTTCTCCATCAATTAGGAATCTGATGCCTTCCAAAACACATTCCTTAAATTGTAGCCATTTGTTGAGTGTTTTTTTTTTTTTTTTTGTCTAATCCGCCTCTTGATTTTCTTGACTGTATATCTCTTAAATGTCAACATATACATGTGTGATTTAGTTTGCGAAGATTTTTCAATGCCGAGAACCTCGATCAGAGAGTAAAAAAGGCGTAAGGTTCACAATGGTGTAAAATTAAAATGGGATATACCTGGTAGGATTCGAGTTACAGGAACAAGGGCCAAACCAACCACCCAAGAACGGAATCGTCGAGCGAAAACACTTGACAACCTCCTAGAAGCAGCTTTTCTTGCCACCAGACCTTTCTCCATGAATTAGGAATCTGATGCCGTCACAAAACACATTCCTTAAATTTTAGCCATTTGTTGAGTGTTTTTTTTTTGTCTAATCCGCATCTTGATTTTCTTGACTGTATATCTCTTAAATGTCAACATATACATGTGTGATTTAGTTTGCGAAGATTTTTCAATGCCGAGAACCTCGATCAAAGAGTAAAAAAGGCGTAAGGTTCACAATGGTGTAAAATTAAAATGGGATATACCGGGCTAGGATTCGAGTTACAGGAACAAGGGCCAAACCAACCACCCAAGAAAGGAATCGTCGAGCGAAAACATTGACAACCACCTAGAAGCAACTTTTCTTGCCACCAGAACTTTCTCCATCAATTAGGAATCTGATGCCGTCACTAAACACATTCCTTAAATTGTAGCCATTTGTTGAGTGTTTTTTTTGTGTCAAATCCTCATATATATCACCATTGCCCTTGATTTTCTTGACTGTATATCTCTTAAATATCAATATATACACATGTGATTTAGTTTACGAAGATTTTTCAATGCCGAGAACCTCGATCAGAGAGTAAAAAAGGCGTAAGGTTCACAATGGTATAAAATTAAAATGGGATATACCGGTCTAGGATTCGAGTTGCAGGAACAAGGGCCAAACCAACCACCCAAGAAAGGAATCGTCGAGCGAAAACACTTGACAACCTCCTAGAGGCAGCTTATCTTGCCACCAGACCTTTCTCCATCAATTAGGAATCTGAGGCCATCACTAAACAAATTCCTTAAATTGTAGCCATTTGTTGAGTGGTTTTTTTTTTGTGTCTAATCCGCATATATATCACCATTGCCCTTGATTTTCTTGACTGTATATTTCTTAAATATCAACATATACACGTGTGATTTAGTTTCGAAAATTTTTCAATACCGAGAACCTCGATCAGAGAGTAAAAAATTTGTAAGGTTCACAATGATGTAACATTAAAATGGGATATACCGGGTAGGATTCGAGTTACAGGAACAAGGGCCAAACCAACCACCCAAGAATGGAATCATCGAGCGAAAACACTTGACAACCTCCTAGAAGCAGCTTTTCTTACCACCAGACCATTCTCCATCAATTAGGAATCTGATGCCGTCACTAAACACATTCCTTAAATTGTAGCCATTTGTTGAGCGTTTTTTTTGGTGTCTAATCCGCATATATATCACCATTGCCCATGATTTTCTTGACTGTGTATCTCTTAAATATCAACATATACACGTGTGATTTAGTTTACGAAGATTTTTCAATGCCGAGAACCTCGATCAAAGAGTAAAAAAGGCGTAAGGTTCAAAATGGTGTAAAATAAAAATGGGATATACCTGGTAGGATTCGAGTTACAGGAACAAGGGCCAAACCAACCACCCGAGAATGGAATCGTCGAGCGAAAACACTTGACAACCTCCTAGAAGCAGCTTTTCTTGCCACCACACCTTTCTCCATCAATTAGGAATCTGATGCCGTCACAAAACACATTCCTTAAATTGTAGCCATTTGTTGAGTGTTTTTTTTTTTTGTCTAATCCGCATCTTGATTTTCTTGACTGTATATCTCTTAAATGTCAACATATACATGTGTGATTTAGTTTGCGAAGATTTTTCAATGCCGAGAACCTCGATCAAAGAGTAAAAAAGGCGTAAGGTTCACAATGGTGTAAAATTAAAATGGGATATACCTGCTAGGATTCGAGTTACAGGAACAAGGGCCAAACAAACCACCCAAGAACGGAATCGTCGAGCGAAAACACTTGACAACCTCCTAGAAGAAGCTTTTCTTGCCACCAGACCTTTCTCCATGAATTAGGAATCTGATGCCGTCACAAAACACATTCCTTAAATTTTAGCCATTTGTTGAGTGTTTTTTTTTTTTTTTGTCTAATCCGCATCTTGATTTTCTTGACTGTATATCTCTTAAATGTCAACATATACATGTGTGATTTAGTTTGCGAAGATTTTTCAATGCTGAGAACCTCGATCAAAGAGTAAAAAAGGCGTAAGGTTCACAATGGTGTAAAATTAAAATGGGATATACCGGGCTAGGATTCGGGTTACAGGAACAAGGGCCAAACCAACCACCCAAGAAAGGAATCGTCGAGCGAAAACATTGACAACCTCCTAGAAGCAACTTTTCTTGCCACCAGAACTTTCTCCATCAATTAGGAATCTGATGCCGTCACTAAACACATTCCTTAAATTGTAGCCATTTGTTGAGTGTTTTTTTTGTGTCAAATCCTCATATATATCACCATTGCCCTTGATTTTCTTGACTGTATATCTCTGAAATATCAATATATACACATGTGATTTAGTTTACGAAGATTTTTCAATGCCGAGAACCTCGATCAGAGAGTAAAAAAGGCGTAAGGTTCACAATGGTATAAAATTAAAATGGGATATACCGGTCTAGGATTCGAGTTACAGGAACAAGGGCCAAACCAACCACCCAAGAAAGGAATCGTCGAGCGAAAACACTTGACAACCTCCTAGAGGCAGCTTATCTTGCCACCAGACCTTTCTCCATCAATTAGGAATCTGAGGCCATCACAAAACAAATTCCTTAAATTGTAGCCATTTGTTGAGTGGTTTTTTTTTTGTGTCTAATCCGCATATATATCACCATTGCCCTTGATTTTCTTGACTGTATATTTCTTAAATATCAACATATACACGTGTGATTTAGTTTCGAAAATTTTTCAATACCGAGAACCTCGATCAGAGAGTAAAAAATTTGTAAGGTTCACAATGATGTAACATTAAAATGGGATATACCGGGTAGGATTCGAGTTACAGGAACAAGGGCCAAACCAACCACCCAAGAATGGAATCATCGAGCGAAAACACTTGACAACCTCCTAGAAGCAGCTTTTCTTACCACCAGACCATTCTCCATCAATTAGGAATCTGATGCCGTCACTAAACACATTCCTTAAATTGTAGCCATTTGTTGAGCGTTTTTTTTGGTGTCTAATCCGCATATATATCACCATTGCCCATGATTTTCTTGACTGTATATCTCTTAAATATCAACATATACACGTGTGATTTAGTTTACGAAGATTTTTCAATGCCGAGAACCTCGATCAGAGAGTAAAAAAGGCGTAAGGTTCAAAATGGTGTAAAATAAAAATGGGATATACCTGGTAGGATTCGAGTTACAGGAACAAGGGCCAAACCAACCACCCGAGAATGGAATCGTCGAGCGAAAACACTTGACAACCTCCTAGAAGCAGCTTTTCTTGCCACCAGACCTTTCTCCATCAATTAGGAATCTGATGCCGTCACAAAACACATTCCTTAAATTGTAGCCATTTGTTGAGTGTTTTTTTTTGTCTAATCCGCATCTTGATTTTCTTGACTGTATATCTCTTAAATGTCAACATATACATGTGTGATTTAGTTTGCGAAGATTTTTCAATGCCGAGAACCTCGATCAAAGAGTAAAAAAGGCGTAAGGTTCACAATGGTGTAAAATTAAAATGGGATATACCTGGTAGGATTCGAGTTACAGGAACAAGGGCCAAACCAACCACCCGAGAACGGAATCGTCGAGCGAAAACACTTGACAACCTCCTAGAAGCAGCTTTTCTTGCCGCCAGACCTTTCTCCATGAATTAGGAATCTGATGCCGTCACAAAACACATTCCTTAAATTTTAGCCATTTGTTGAGTGTTTTTTTTTTGTCTAATCCGCATCTTGATTTTCTTGACTGTATATCTCTTAAATGTCAACATATACATGTGTGATTTAGTTTGCGAAGATTTTTCAATGCCGAGAACCTCGATCAAAGAGTAAAAAAGGCGTAAGGTTCACAATGGTGTAAAATTAAAATGGGATATACCGGGCTAGGATTCGAGTTACAGGAACAAGGGCCAAACCAACCACCCAATAAAGGAATCGTCGAGCGAAAACATTGACAACCTCCTAGAAGCAACTTTTCTTGCCACCAGAACTTTCTCCATCAATTAGGAATCTGATGCCGTCACTAAACACATTCCTTAAATTGTAGCCATTTGTTGAGTGTTTTTTTTTGTTTCAAATCCTCATATATATCACCATTGCCCTTGATTTTCTTGACTGTATATCTCTTAAATATCAATATATACACATGTGATTTAGTTTACGAAGATTTTTCAATGCCGAGAACCTCGATCAAAGAGTAAAAAAGGCGTAAGGTTCACAATGGTATAAAATTAAAATGGGATATACCGGTCTAGGATTCGAGTTACAGGAACAAGGGCCAAACCAACCACCCAAGAAAGGAATCGTCGAGCGAAAACACTTGACAACCTCCTAGAGGCAGCTTATCTTGCCACCAGACCTTTCTCCATCAATTAGGAATCTGAGGCCATCACTAAACAAATTCCTTAAATTGTAGCCATTTGTTGAGTGTTTTTTTTTGTCCAATCCGCATATATATCACCATTGCCCTTGATTTTCTTGACTGTATATCTCTTAAATATCAATATATACAAGTGTGATTTAGTTTACGAAGATTTTTCAATGCCGAGAACCTCGATCAGAGAGCAAAAAAGGCGTAAGGTTCACAATGGTATAAAATTAAAATGGGATATACCGGTCTAGGATTCGAGTTACAGGAACAAAGGCCAAACCAACCACCCAAGAATGGAATCGTCGAGCGAAAACACTTGACAACCTCCTAGAAGCAGCTTTTCTTGCCACCAGACCTTTCTTAATCAATTAGGAATCTGATGCCGTCACTAAACACATTCCTTAAATTGTAGCCATTTGTTGAGTGTTTTTTTTTGTGACTAATCCGCATATATATCACCATTGCCCTTGATTTTCTTGACTGTATATCTCTTAAATATCAATATATACACTTGTGATTTAGTTTACGAATATTTTTCAATGCCGAGAACCTCGATCAGAGAGTAAAAAAGGCGTAAGGTTCACAATGGTGTAAAATTAAAATGGGATATACCGGGCTAGGATTCGACTTACAGGAACAAGGGCCAAACCAACCAACCAAGAATGGAATCGTCGAGCGAAAACACTTGACAACCTCCGAGAAGCAGCTTTTCTTGCCACCAGACCTTTCTCCATCAATTAGGAATCTGATGCCGTCACTAAACACATTCCTTAAATTGTAGCCATTTGTTGAGTGTTTTTTTTTTGTGTCTAATCCGCATATATATTTAACCATTGCCCTTGAATTTCTTGACTGTATATCTCTTAAATATCAACATATACACGTGTGATTTAGTTTACGAAGATTTTTCAATCCCGAGAACCTCGATCAGAGAGTAAAAAATGCGTAAGGTTCACAATGGTGTAAAATGAAAATGGGATATACCGGGCTAGGATTCGAGTTACAGGAACAAGGGCCAAACCAACCACCCAAGAATGGAATCGTCGTGCGAAAACACTTGACATCCTCCTAGAAGCAGCTTTTCTTACCACCAGACCTTTCTCCATCAATTAGGAATCTGATGCCCTCACTAAACACATTCCTTAAATTGTAGCCATTTGTTGAGTGTTTTTTTTTGTCTAATCCGCATATATATCACCATTGCCCTTGATTTTCTTGACTGTATATCTCTTAAATATAAATATATATACGTGTGATTTAGTTTACGAAGATTTTTCAATGCTGAGAATCTTGATCAGAGAGTAAAAAAGGCGTAAGGTTCACAATGGTGTAAAATTAAAATGGGATATACCGGTCTAGGATTCGAGTTACAGGAACAAGGGACAAACCAACCACCCAAGAATGGAATCGTCGAGCGAAAACACTTGACAACCTCCTAGAAGCAGCTTTTCTTGCCACCAGACCTTTCTCCATCAATAAGGAATCTGATGCCGTCACAAAACACATTCCTTAAATTGTAGCCATTTGTTGAGTGTGTTTTTTTTTTGTCTAATCCGTATCTTGATTTTGTTGACTGTATATCTCTTAAATGTCAACATATACATGTGTGATTTAGTTTGCGAAGATTTTTCAATGCCGAGAACCTCGATCAAAGAGTAAAAAACGCGTAAGGTTCACAATGGTGTAAAATTAAAATGGGATATACCTGGTAGGATTCGAGTTACAGGAACAAGGTCCAAACCAACCACCCAAGAACGGAATCGTCGAGCGAAAACACTTGACAACCTCCTAGAAGCAGCTTTTCTTGCCACCAGACCTTTCTCCATCAATTAGGAATCTGATGCCGTCACAAAACACATTCCTTAAATTTTAGCCATTTGTTGAGTGTTTTTTTTTTTGTGTCTAATCCGCATCTTGATTTTCTTGACTGTATATCTCTTAAATGTCAACATATACATGTGTGATTTAGTTTGCGAAGATTTTTCAATGCCGAGAACCTCGATCAAAGAGTAAAAAAGGCGTAAGGTTCACAATGGTGTAAAATTAAAATGGGATATACCGGGCTAGGATTCGAGTTACAGGAACAAGGGCCAAACCAACCACCCAAGAAAGGAATCGTCGAGCGAAAACATTGACAACCTCCTAGAAGCAGCTTTTCTTGCCACCAGAACTTTCTCCATCAATTAGGAATCTGATGCCGTCACTAAACACATTCCTTAAATTGTAGCCATTTGTTGAGTGTTTTTTTTTTGTGTCAAATCCTCATATATATCACCATTGCCCTTGATTTTCTTGACTGTATATCTCTTAAATATCAATATATACACATGTGATTTAGTTTACGAAGATTTTTCAATGCCGTGAACCTCGATCAGAGAGTAAAAAAGGCGTAAGGTTCACAATGGTATAAAATTAAAAAGGGATATACCGATCTAGGATTCGAGTTACAGGAACAAGGGCCAAACCAACCACCCAAGAAAGGAATCGTCGAGCGAAAACACTTGACAACCTCCTAGAGGCAGCTTTTCTTGCCACCAGACCTTTCTCCATCAATTAGGAATCTGATGCCGTCACTAAACACATTCCTTAAAATGTAGCCATTTGTTGAGTGTTTTTTTTTGTCCAATCCGCATATATATCACCATTGCCCTTGATTTTCTTGACTGTAAATCTCATAAATATCAATATATACACGTGTGATTTAGTTTACGAAGATTTTTCAATGCCGAGAACCTCGATCAGAGAGTAAAAAAGGCGTAAGGTTCACAATGGTATAAAATTAAAATGGGATATACCGGTCTAGGATTCGAGTTACAGGAACAAGGGCCAAACCAACCACCCAAGAATGGAATCGTCGAGCGAAAACACTTGACAACCTCCTAGAAGCAGCTTTTCTTGCCACCAGACCTTTCTTAATCAATTAGGAATCTGATGCCGTCACTAAACACATTCCTTAAATTGTAGCCATTTGTTGAGTGTTTTTTTTGGTGACTAATCCGCATATATATCACCGTTGCCCTTGATTTTCTTGACTGTATATCTCTTAAATATCAATATATACACTTGTGATTTAGTTTACGAAGATTTTTCAATGCCGAGAACCTCGATCAGAGAGTAAAAAAGGCGTAAGGTTCACAATGGTGTAAAATTAAAATGGGATATACCGGGCTAGGATTCGAGTTACAGGAACAAGGGCCAAACCAACCAACCAAGAATGGAATCGTCGAGCGAAAACACTTGACAACCTCCTAGAAGCAGCTTTTCTTGCCACCAGACCTTTCTCCATCAATTAGGAATCTGATGCCGTCACTAAACACATTCCTTAAATTGTAGCCATTTGTTGAGTGTTTTTTTTGGTGTCTAATCCGCATATATATTTAACCATTGCCCTTGAATTTCTTGACTGTATATCTCTTAAATATCAACATATACACGTGTGATTTAGTTTACGAGGATTTTTCAATCCCGAGAACCTCGATCAGAGAGTAAAAAATGCGTAAGGTTCACAATGGTGTAAAATTAAAATGGGATATACCGGGCTAGGATTCGAGTTACAGGAACAAGGGCCAAACCAACCACCCAAGAATGGAATCGTCGTGCGAAAACACTTGACATCCTCCTAGAAGCAGCTTTTCTTACCACCAGACCTTTCTCCATCAATTAGGAATCTGATGCCCTCACTAAACACATTCCTTAAATTGTAGCCATTTGTTGAGTGTTTTTTTTTGTCTAATCCGCATATATATCACCATTGCCCTTGATTTTCTTGACTGTATATCTCTTAAATATAAATATATATACGTGTGATTTAGTTTACGAAGATTTTTCAATGCTGAGAATCTTGATCAGAGAGTAAAAAAGGCGTAAGGTTCACAATGGTGTAAAATTAAAATGGGATATACCGGTCTAGGATTCGAGTTACAGGAACAAGGGACAAACCAACCACCCAAGAATGGAATCGTCGAGCGAAAACACTTGACAACCTCCTAGAAGCAGCTTTTCTTGCCACCAGACCTTTCTCCATCAATTAGGAATCTGATGCCGTCACTAAACACATTCCTTAAATTGTAGCCATTTGTTGAGTGTTTTTTTTTGTGTCTAATCCGCATATATATTTAAGCATTGCCCTTGAATTTCTTGACTGTATATCTCTTAAATATCAACATATACACGTGTGATTTAGTTTACGAAGATTTTTCAATCCCGAGAACCTCGATCAGAGAGTAAAAAATGCGTAAGGTTCACAATGGTGTAAAATTAAAATGGGATATACCGGGCTAGGATTCGAGTTACAGGAACAAGGGCCAAACCAACCACCCAAGAATGGAATCGTCGTGCGAAAACACTTGACATCCTCCTAGAAGCAGCTTTTCTTACCACCAGACCTTTCTCCATCAATTAGGAATCTGATGCCCTCACTAAACACATTCCTTAAATTGTAGCCATTTGTTGAGTGTTTTTTTTTTGTCTAATCCGCATATATATCACCATTGCCCTTGATTTTCTTGACTGTATATCTCTTAAATATAAATATATATACGTGTGATTTAGTTTACGAAGATTTTTCAATGCTGAGAATCTTGATCAGAGAGTAAAAAAGGCGTAAGGTTCACAATGGTGTAAAATTAAAATGGGATATACCGGTCTAGGATTCGAGTTACAGGAACAAGGGACAAACCAACCACCCAAGAATGGAATCGTCGTGCGAAAACACTTGGCATCCTCCTAGAAGCAGCTTTTCTTACCACCAGACCTTTCTCCATCAATTAGGAATCTGATGCCGTCACTAAACACATTCCTTAGATTGTAGCCATTTGTTGAGAGTTTTTTTTTTGTGTCTAATCCGCATATATATCACCATTGCCCTTGATTTTCTTGACTGCATATCTCTTAAATGTCAACATATAAACGTGTGATTTTGTTTACAAAGATTTTTCAATGCCGAGAACCTCGATCAGAGAGTAAAAAAGGCGTAAGGTTCACAATGGTGTAAAATTAAAATGGGACATACCGGGCTAGGATTCGAGTTACAGGAACAAGTGCCAAACCAACAACCTAAGAATGGAATCGTCGAGCGAAAACACTTGACAACCTCCTAGAAGCAACTTTTCTTGTCACCAGACCTTTCTTCATCAATTAGGAATCTGATGCCGTCACTAAACACATTCCTTAAATTGTAGCCATTTGTTGAGTGTTTTTTTTGTGTCTAATCCGCATATATATCACCATTGCCCTTGATTTTCTTGACTGTATATCTCTTAAATGTCAATGTCAATGTCAATGTCAATGTCAACATATACATGTGTGATTTAGTTTACCAAGATTTTTCAATGCCGAGAACCTCGATCAGAGAGTAAAAAAGGCGTAAGGTTCACAATGGTGTAAAATTAAAATGGGATATACCGGGTTAGGATTCGAGTTACAGGAACAAGGGCCAAACCAACCACCCAAGAATGGAATCGTCGAGCGAAAACACTTGACAACCTCCTAGAAGCAGCTTTTCTTGCCACCAGACCATTCTCCATCAATTAGGAATCTGATGCCGTCAATAAACACATTCCTTAAATTGTAGCCATTTGTTGAGTGTGTTTTTTTGGTGTCGAATCCGCATATATATCACAATTGCCCTTAATTTTCTTGACTGTATATCTCTTAAATGTCAACATATAACCGTGTGATTTAGTTTACGAAGATTTTTCAATGCCGAGAACCTCGATCAGAGAGTAAAAAAGGCGTAAGGTTCACAATGGTGTAAAATTAAAATGGGATATACCGGGCTAGGATTCGAGTTACAGGAACAAGGGCCAAACCAACCACCCAAGAATGGAATCGTCGAGCGAAAACACTTGACAACCTCCTAGAAGCAGCTTTTCTTACCACCAGACCCTTCTCCATCAATTAGGAATCTGATGCCGTCACTAAACACATTCCTTAGATTGTAGCCATTTGTTGAGAGTTTTTTTTTGGTGTCTAATCCGCATATATATCACCATTGCCCTTGATTTTCTTGACTGCATATCTCTTAAATGTCAACATATAAACGTGTGATTTTGTTTACAAAGATTTTTAAATGCCGAGAACCTCGATCAGAGAGTAAAAAAGGCGTAAGGTTCACAATGGTGTAAAATTAAAATGGGATATACCGGGCTAGGATTCGAGTTACAGGAACAAGTGCCAAACCAACAACCTAAGAATGGAATCGTCGAGCGAAAACACTTGACAACCTCCTAGAAGCAACTTTTCTTGTCACCAGACCTTTCTTCATCAATTAGGAATCTGATGCCGTCACTAAACACATTCCTTAAATTGTAGCCATTTGTTGAGTGTTTTTTTTGTGTCTAATCCGCATATATATCACCATTGCCCTTGATTTTCTTGACTGTATATCTCTTAAATGTCAATGTCAATGTCAATGTCAACATATACATGTGTGATTTAGTTTACCAAGATTTTTCAATGCCGAGAACTTCGATCAGAGAGTAAAAAAGGCGTAAGGTTCACAATGCTGTAAAATTAAAATGGGATATACCGGGTTAGGATTCGAGTTACAGGAACAAGGGCCAAACCAACCACCCAAGAATGGAATCGTCGAGCGAAAACACTTGACAACCTCCTAGAAGCAGCTTTTCTTGCCACCAGACCATTCTCCATCAATTAGGAATCTGATGCCGTCACTAAACACATTCCTTAAATTGTAGCCATTTGTTGAGTGTGTTTTTTTGGTGTCGAATCCGCATATATATCACAATTGCCCTTAATTTTCTTGACTGTATATCTCTTAAATGTCAACATATAACCGTGTGATTTAGTTTACGAAGATTTTTCAATGCCGAGAACCTCGATCAGAGAGTAAAAAAGGCGTAAGGTTCACAATGGTGTAAAATGAAAATGGGATATACCGGGCAAGGATTCGAGTTATAGGAACAAGGGCCAAACCAACCACCCAAGAATGGAATCGTCGAGCGAAAACACTTGACAACCTCCTAGAAGCAGCTTTTCTTGCCACCAGACCTTTCTTCATCAATTAGGAATCTGATGCCATCACTAAACACATTCATTAAATTGTAGCCATTTGTTGTGTGTTTTTTTTTTGTGTCTAATCAGCATATATATCACCATTGCCCATAATTTTCTTGACTGTATATCACTTAAATGTCAACATATACATGTGTGATTTAGTTTACCATGATTTTTCAATGCCGAGAACCTTGATCAGAGAGTAAAAAAGGCGTAAGGTTCATAATGGTGTAAAATTAAAGTGAGATATACCGGGCTAGGATTCGAGTTACAGGAACAAGGGCCAAACCAACCACCCAAGAATGAAATCGTCGAGCGAAAACACTTGACAACCTCCTAGAAGCGACTTTTCTTACCACCTGACCTTTCTCCATCAATTAGGAATCTGATGCCGTCACTAAACACATTCCTTAGATTGTAGCCATTTGTTGAGAGTTTTTGTTGGTGTCTAATCCGCATATATATCACCATTGCCCTTAATTTTCTTGACTGTATATCTCTTAAATGTCAACATATAAACGTGTGATTTTGTTTGGAAAGATTTTTCAATGCCGAGAACCTCGATCAGAGAGTAAAAAGGCGTAAGGTTCACAATGGTGTAAAATTAAAATGGGATATACCGGGTTAGGATTCGAGTTACAGGAACAAGGGCCAAACCAACCACCCAAGAATGGAATCGTCGAGCGAAAACACTTGACAACCTCCTAGAAGCAGCTTTTCTTGCCACCAGACCATTCTCCATCAATTAGGAATCTGATGCCGTCACTAAACACATTCCTTAAATTGTAGCCATTTGTTGAGTGTGTTTTTTTGGTGTCGAATCCGCATATATATCACAATTACCCTTAATTTTCTTGACTGTATATCTCTTAAATGTCAACATATAACCGTGTGATTTAGTTTACGAAGATTTTTCAATGCCGAGAACCTCGATCAGAGAGTAAAAAAGGCGTAAGGTTCACAATGGTGTAAAATTAAAATGGGATATACCGGGCTAGGATTCGAGTTACAGGAACAAGGGCCAAACCAACCACCCAAGAATGGAATCGTCGAGCGAAAACACTTGACAACCGCCTAGAAGCAGCTTTTCTTACCACCGGACCTTTCTCCATCAATTAGGAATCTGATGCCGTCACTAAACACATTCCTTAGATTGTAGCCATTTGTTGAGAGTTTTTTTGGTGTCTAATCCGCATATATATCACCATTGCCCTTGATTTTCTTGACTGTATATCTCTTAAATGTCAACATATAAACGTGTGATTTTGTTTACAAAGATTTTTCAATGCCGAGAACCTCGATCAGAGAGTAAAAAAGGCGTAAGGTTCACAATGGTGTAAAATTAAAATGGGATATACCGGGCTAGGATTCGAGTTACAGGAACAAGTGCCAAACCAACCACCCAAGAATGGAATACTCGAGCGAAAACACTTGACAACCTCCTAGAAGCAGGTTTTCTTGCCACCAGACCTTTCTTCATCAATTAGGAATCTGATGCCGTCACTAAACACATTCCTTAAATTGTAGCCATTTGTTGACAGTTTTTTTTTTGTGTCTAACCGCATATATATCACCATTGCCCTTGATTTTCTTGACTGTATATCTCTTAAATGTCAACATATACACGTGTGATTTAGTTTACGAATATTTTTCAATGCCGAGAACCTCGATCAGAGAGTAAAAAAGGCGTAAGGTTCACAATGGTGTAAAATTAGAATGGGATATACCGGGCTAGGATTCGAGTTACAGGAACAAGGGCCAAACCAACCACCCAAGAATGGAAACGTCGAGCGAAAACACTTGACAACCTCCTAGAAGCAGCTTTTCTTACCACCAGACCTTTCTCCATCAATTAGGAATCTGATGCCGTCACTAAACACATTCCTTAGATTGTAGCCATTTGTTGAGAGTTTTTTTTTGGTGTCTAATCCACATATATATCACCATTGCCCTTGATTTTCTTGACTGCATATCTCTTAAATGTCAACATATAAACGTGTGATTTTGTTTACAAAGATTTTTCAATGCCGAGAACCTCGATCAGAGAGTAAAAAAGGCGTAAGGTTCACAATGGTGTAAAATTAAAATGGGACATACCGGGCTAGGATTCGAGTTACAGGAACAAGTGCCAAACCAACAACCCAAGAATGGAATCGTCGAGCGAAAACACTTGACAACCTCCTAGAAGCAACTTTTCTTGTCACCAGACCTTTCTTCATCAATTAGGAATCTGATGCCGTCACTAAACACATTCCTTAAATTGTAGCCATTTGTTGAGTGTTTTTTTTGTGTCTAATCCGCATATATATCACCATTGCCCTTGATTTTCTTGACTGTATATCTCTTAAATGTCAATGTCAATGTCAATGTCAATGTCAATGTCAATGTCAATGTCAATGTCAACATATACATGTGTGATTTAGTTTACCAAGATTTTTCAATGCCGAGAACCTCGATCAGAGAGTAAAAAAGGCGTAAGTTTCACAATGGTGTAAAATTAAAATGGGATATACCGGGTTAGGATTCGAGTTACAGGAACAAGGGCCAAACCAACCACCCAAGAATGGAATCGTCGAGCGAAAACACTTGACAACCTCCTAGAAGCAGCTTTTCTTGCCACCAGACCATTCTCCATCAATTAGGAATCTGATGCCGTCACTAAACACATTCCTTAAATTGTAGCCATTTGTTGAGTGTGTTTTTTTGGTGTCGAATCCGCATATATATCACAATTGCCCTTAATTTTCTTGACTGTATATCTCTTAAATGTCAACATATAACCGTGTGATTTAGTTTACGAAGATTTTTCAATGCCGAGAACCTCGATCAGAGAGTAAAAAAGGCGTAAGGTTCACAATGGTGTAAAATTAAAATGGGATATACCGGGCTAGGATTCGAGTTACAGGAACAAGGGCCAAACCAACCACCCAAGAATGGAATCGTCGAGCGAAAACACTTGACAACCTCCTAGAAGCAGCTTTTCTTACCACCGGACCTTTCTCCATCAATTAGGAATCTGATGCCGTCACTAAACACATTCCTTAGATTGTAGCCATTTGTTGAGAGTTTTTTTTTGGTGTCTAATCCGCATATATATCACCATTGCCCTTGATTTTCTTGACTGTATATCTCTTAAATGTCAACATATACACGTGTGATTTAGTTTACGAATATTTTTCAATGCCGAGAACCTCGATCAGAGAGTAAAAAAGGCGTAAGGTTCACAGTGGTGTAAAATTAGAATGGGATATACCGGGCTAGGATTCGAGTTACAGGAACAAGGGCTAAACCAACCACCCAAGAATGGAAACGTCGAGCGAAAACACTTGACAACCTCCTAGAAGCAGCTTTTCTTACCACCAGACCTTTCTCCATCAATTAGGAATCTGATGCCGTCACTAAACACATTCCTTAGATTGTAGCCATTTGTTGAGAGTTTTTTTTTGGTGTCTAATCCGCATATATATCACCATTGCCCTTGATTTTCTTGACTACATATCTCTTAAATGTCAACATATAAACGTGTGATTTTGTTTACAAAGATTTTTCAATGCCGAGAACCTCGATCAGAGAGTAAAAAAGGCGTAAGGTTCACAATGGTGTAAAATTAAAATGGGATATACCGGGCTAGGATTCGAGTTACAGGAACAAGTGCCAAACCAACAACCTAAGAATGGAATCGTCGAGCGAAAACACTTGACAACCTCCTAGAAGCAACTTTTCTTGTCACCAGACCTTTCTTCATCAATTAGGAATCTGATGCCGTCACTAAACACATTCCTTAAATTGTAGCCATTTGTTGAGTGTTTTTTTTGTGTCTAATCCGCATATATATCACCATTGCCCTTGATTTTCTTGACTGTATATCTCTTAAATGTCAATGTCAATGTCAATGTCAATGTCAACATATACATGTGTGATTTAGTTTACCAAGATTTTTCAATGCCGAGAACCTCGATCAGAGAGTAAAAAAGGCGTAAGGTTCACAATGGTGTAAAATTAAAATGGGATATACCGGGTTAGGATTCGAGTTACAGGAACAAGGGCCAAACCAACCACCCAAGAATGGAATCGTCGAGCGAAAACACTTGACAACCTCCTAGAAGCAGCTTTTCTTGCCACCAGACCATTCTCCATCAATTAGGAATCTGATGCCGTCACTAAACACATTCCTTAAATTGTAGCCATTTGTTGAGTGTGTTTTTTTGGTGTCGAATCCGCATATATATCACAATTGCCCTTAATTTTCTTGACTGTATATCTCTTAAATGTCAACATATAACCGTGTGATTTAGTTTACGAAGATTTTTCAATGCCGAGAACCTCGATCAGAGAGTAAAAAAGGCATAAGGTTCACAATGGTGTAAAATGAAAATGGGATATACCGGGCTAGGATTCGAGTTACAGGAACAAGGGCCAAACCAACCACCCAAGAATGGAATCGTCGAGCGAAAACACTTGACAACCTCCTAGAAGCAGCTTTTCTTACCACCGGACCTTTCTCCATCAATTAGGAATCTGATGCCGTCACTAAACACATTCCTTAGATTGTAGCCATTTGTTGAGAGGTTTTTTTTTTGGTGTCTAATCCGCATATATATCACCATTGCCCTTGATTTTCTTGACTGTATATCTCTTAAATGTCAACATATACACGTGTGATTTAGTTTACGAATATTTTTCAATGCCGAGAACCTCGATCAGAGAGTAGAAAAGGCGTAAGGTTCACAATGGTGTAAAATTAGAATGGGATATACCGGGCTAGGATTCGAGTTACAGGAACAAGGGCTAAACCAACCACCCAAGAATGGAAACGTCGAGCGAAAACACTTGACAACCTCCTAGAAGCAGCTTTTCTTACCACCAGACCTTTCTCCATCAATTAGGAATCTGATGCCGTCACTAAACACATTCCTTAGATTGTAGCCATTTGTTGAGAGTTTTTTTTTGGTGTCTAATCCGCATATATATCACCATTGCCCTTGATTTTCTTGACTGCATATCTCTTAAATGTCAACATATAAACGTGTGATTTTGTTTACAAAGATTTTTCAATGCCGAGAACCTCGATCAGAGAGTAAAAAAGGCGTAAGGTTCACAATGGTGTAAAATTAAAATGGGATATACCGGGCTAGGATTCGAGTTACAGGAACAAGTGCCAAAACAACAACCTAAGAATGGAATCGTCGAGCGAAAACACTTGACAACCTCCTAGAAGCAACTTTTCTTGTCACCAGACCTTTCTTCATCAATTAGGAATCTGATGCCGTCACCAAACACATTCCTTAAATTGTAGCCATTTGTTGAGTGTTTTTTTTGTGTCTAATCCGCATATATATCACCATTGCCCTTGATTTTCTTGACTGTATATCTCTTAAATGTCAATGTCAATGTCAATGTCAACATATACATGTGTGATTTAGTTTACCAAGATTTTTCAATGCCGAGAACCTCGATCAGAGAGTAAAAAAGGCGTAAGGTTCACAATGGTGTAAAATTAAAATGGGATATACCGGGTTAGGATTCGAGTTACAGGAACAAGGGCCAAACCAACCACCCAAGAATGGAATCGTCGAGCGAAAACACTTGACAACCTCCTAGAAGCAGCTTTTCTTGCCACCAGACCATTCTCCATCAATTAGGAATCTGATGCCGTCACTAAACACATTCCTTAAATTGTAGCCATTTGTTGAGTGTGTTTTTTTGGTGTCGAATCCGCATATATATCACAATTGCCCTTAATTTTCTTGACTGTATATCTCTTAAATGTCAACATATAACCGTGTGATTTAGTTTACGAAGATTTTTCAATGCCGAGAACCTCGATCAGGGGGTAAAAAAGGCGTAAGGTTCACAATGGTGTAAAATGAAAATGGGATATACCGGGCTAGGATTCGAGTTACAGGAACAAGGGCCAAACCAACCACCCAAGAATGGAATCGTCGAGCGAAAACACTTGACAACCTCCTAGAAGCAGCTTTTCTTACCACCGGACCTTTCTCCATCAATTAGGAATCTGATGCCGTCACTAAACACATTCCTTAGATTGTAGCCATTTGTTGAGAGTTTTTTTTTTTGGTGTCTAATCCGCATATATATCACCATTGCCCTTGATTTTCTTGACTGTATATCTCTTAAATGTCAACATATGCACGTGTGATTTAGTTTACGAATATTTTTCAATGCCGAGAACCTCGATCAGAGAGTAAAAAAGGCGTAAGGTTCACAATGGTGTAAAATTAGAATGGGATATACCGGGCTAGGATTCGAGTTACAGGAACAAGGGCTAAACCAACCACCCAAGAATGGAAACGTCGAGCGAAAACACTTGACAACCTCCTAGAAGCAGCTTTTCTTACCACCAGACCTTTCTCCATCAATTAGGAATCTGATGCCGTCACTAAACACATTCCTTAGATTGTAGCCATTTGGTGAGAGTTTTTTTTTGGTGTCTAATCCGCATATATATCACCATTGCCCTTGATTTTCTTGACTGCATATCTCTTAAATGTCAACATATAAACGTGTGATTTTGTTTACAAAGATTTTTCAATGCCGAGAACCTCGATCAGAGAGTAAAAAAGGCGTAAGGTTCACAATGGTGTAAAATTAAAATGGGATATACCGGGCTAGGATTCGAGTTACAGGAACAAGTGCCAAAACAACAACCTAAGAATGGAATCGTCGAGCGAAAACACTTGACAACCTCCTAGAAGCAACTTTTCTTGTCACCAGACCTTTCTTCATCAATTAGGAATCTGATGCCGTCACTAAACACATTCCTTAAATTGTAGCCATTTGTTGAGTGTTTTTTTGTGTCTAATCCGCATATATATCACCATTGCCCTTGATTTTCTTGACTGTATATCTCTTAAATGTCAATGTCAATGTCAATGTCAACATATACATGTGTGATTTAGTTTACCAAGATTTTTCAATGCCGAGAACCTCGATCAGAGAGTAAAAAAGGCGTAAGGTTCACAATGGTGTAAAATTAAAATGGGATATACCGGGTTAGGATTCGAGTTACAGGAACAAGGGCCAAACCAACCACCCAAGAATGGAATCGTCGAGCGAAAACACTTGACAACCTCCTAGAAGCAGCTTTTCTTGCCACCAGACCATTCTCCATCAATTAGGAATCTGATGCCGTCACTAAACACATTCCTTAAATTGTAGCCATTTGTTGAGTGTGTTTTTTTGGTGTCGAATCCGCATATATATCACAATTGCCCTTAATTTTCTTGACTGTATATATCTCTTAAATGTCAACATATAACCGTGTGATTTAGTTTACGAAGATTTTTCAATGCCGAGAACCTCGATCAGAGAGTAAAAAAGGCGTAAGGTTCACAATGGTGTAAAATGAAAATGGGATATACCGGGCTAGGATTCGAGTTACAGGAACAAGGGCCAAACCAACCACCCAAGAATGGAATCGTCGAGCGAAAACACTTGACAACCTCCTAGAAGCAGCTTTTCTTACCACCGGACCTTTCTCCATCAATTAGGAATCTGATGCCGTCACTAAACACATTCCTTAGATTGTAGCCATTTGTTGAGAGTTTTTTTTTTGGTGTCTAATCCGCATATATATCACCATTGCCCTTGATTTTCTTGACTGTATATCTCTTAAATGTCAACATATACACGTGTGATTTAGTTTACGAATATTTTTCAATGCCGAGAACCTCGATCAGAGAGTAAAAAAGGCGTAAGGTTCACAATGGTGTAAAATTAGAATGGGATATACCGGGCTAGGATTCGAGTTACAGGAACAAGGGCTAAACCAACCACCCAAGAATGGAAACGTCGAGCGAAAACACTTGACAACCTCCTAGAAGCAGCTTTTCTTACCACCAGACCTTTCTCCATCAATTAGGAATCTGATGCCGTCACTAAACACATTCCTTAGATTGTAGCCATTTGTTGAGAGTTTTTTTTTGGTGTCTAATCCGCATATATATCACCATTGCCCTTGATTTTCTTGACTGCATATCTCTTAAATGTCAACATATAAACGTGTGATTTTGTTTACAAAGATTTTTCAATGCCGAGAACCTCGATCAGAGAGTAAAAAAGGCGTAAGGTTCACAATGGTGTAAAATTAAAATGGGATATACCGGGCTAGGATTCGAGTTACAGGAACAAGTGCCAAACCAACAACCTAAGAATGGAATCGTCGAGCGAAAACACTTGACAACCTCCTAGAAGCAACTTTTCTTGTCACCAGACCTTTCTTCATCAATTAGGAATCTGATGCCGTCACTAAACACATTCCTTAAATTGTAGCCATTTGTTGAGTGTTTTTTTTGTGTCTAATCCGCATATATATCACCATTGCCCTTGATTTTCTTGACTGTATATCTCTTAAATGTCAATGTCAATGTCAACATATACATGTGTGATTTAGTTTACCAAGATTTTTCAATGCCGAGAACCTCGATCAGAGAGTAAAAAAGGCGTAAGGTTCACAATGGTGTAAAATTAAAATGGGATATACCGGGTTAGGATTCGAGTTACAGGAACAAGGGCCAAACCAACCACCCAAGAATGGAATCGTCGAGCGAAAACACTTGACAACCGCCTAGATGCAGCTTTTCTTGCCACCAGACCATTCTCCATCAATTAGGAATCTGATGCCATCACTAAACACATTCCTTAAATTGTAGCCATTTGTTGAGTGTGTTTTTTTGGTGTCGAATCCGCATATATATCACAATTGCCCTTAATTTTCTTGACTGTATATCTCTTAAATGTCAACATATAACCGTGTGATTTAGTTTACGAAGATTTTTCAATGCCGAGAACCTCGATCAGAGAGTAAAAAAGGCGTAAGGTTCACAATGGTGTAAAATGAAAATGGGATATACCGGGCTAGGATTCGAGTTACAGGAACAAGGGCCAAACCAACCACCCAAGAATGGAATCGTCGAGCGAAAACACTTGACAACCTCCTAGAAGCAGCTTTTCTTACCACCGGACCTTTCTCCATCAATTAGGAATCTGATGCCGTCACTAAACACATTCCTTAGATTGTAGCCATTTGTTGAGAGTTTTTTTTTTTGGTGTCTAATCCGCATATATATCACCATTGCCCTTGATTTTCTTGACTGTATATCTCTTAAATGTCAACATATAAACGTGTGATTTTGTTTACAAAGATTTTTCAATGCCGAGAACCTCGATCAGAGAGTAAAAAAGGCGTAAGGTTCACAATGGTGTAAAATTAAAATGGGATATACCGGGCTAGGATTCGAGTTACAGGAACAAGGGCCAAACCAACCACCCAAGAATGGAATCGTCGAGCGAAAACACTTGACAACCTCCTAGAAGCAACTTTTCTTGTCACCAGACCTTTCTTCATCAATTAGGAATCTGATGCCGTCACTAAACACATTCCTTAAATTGTAGCCATTTGTTGAGTGTTTTTTTTTTGTGTCTAATCCGCATATATATCACCATTGCCCTTGATTTTCTTGACTGTATATCTCTTAAATGTCAATGTCAATGTCAATGTCAACATATACATGTGTGATTTAGTTTACCAAGATTTTTCAATGCCGAGAACCTCGATCAGAGAGTAAAAAAGGCGTAAGGTTCACAATGGTGTAAAATTAAAATGGGATATACCGGGTTAGGATTCGAGATACAGGAACAAGGGCCAAACCAACCACCCAAGAATGGAATCGTCGAGCGAAAACACTTGACAACCTCCTAGAAGCAGCTTTTCTTGCCACTAGACCATTCTCCATCAAATAGGAATCTGATGCCGTCACTAAACACATTCCTTAAATTGTAGCCATTTGTTGAGTGTGTTTTTTTGGTGTCGAATCCGCATATATATCACAATTGCCCATAATTTTCTTGATTGTATATCTCTTAAATGTCAACATATAACCGTGTGATTTAGTTTACGAAGATTTTTCAATGCCGAGAACCTCGATCAGAGAGTAAAAAAGGCGTAAGGTTCACAATGGTGTAAAATTAAAATGGGATATACCGGGCTAGGATTCGAGTTACAGGAACAAGGGCCAAACCAACCACCCAAGAATGGAATCGTCGAGCGAAAACACTTAACAACCTCCTAGAAGCAGCTTTTCTTACCACCGGACCTTTCTCCATCAATTAGGAATCTGATGCCGTCACTAAACACATTCCTTAGATTGTAGCCATTTGTTGAGAGTTTTTTTTTGTGTCTAATCCGCATATATATCACCATTGCCCTTGATTTTCTTGACTGTATATCTCTTAAATGTCAACATATAAACGTGTGATTTTGTTTACAAAGATTTTTCAATGCCGAGAACCTCGATCAGAGAGTAAAAAAGGCGTAAGGTTCACAATGGTGTAAAATTAAAATGGGATATACCGGGCTAGGATTCGAGTTACAGGAACAAGTGCCAAACCAACCACCCAAGAATGGAATCGTCGAGCGAAAACACTTGACAACCTCCTAGAAGCAGCTTTTCTTGCCACCAGACCTTTCTTCATCAATTAGGAATCTGATGCCATCACTAAACACATTCATTAAATTGTAGCCATTTGTTGTGTGTTTTTTTTTTGTGTCTAATCTGCATATATATCACCATTGCCCATAATTTTCTTGACTGTATATCACTTAAATGTCAACATATACATGTGTGATTTAGTTTACCATGATTTTTCAATGCCGAGAACCTTGATCAGAGAGTAAAAAAGGCGTAAGGTTCATAATGGTGTAAAATTAAAGTGAGATATACCGGGCTAGGATTCGAGTTACAGGAACAAGGGCCAAACCAACCACCCAAGAATGAAATCGTCGAGCGAAAACACTTGACAACCTCCTAGAAGCGACTTTTCTTACCACCTGACCTTTCTCCATCAATTAGGAATCTGATGCCGTCACTAAACACATTCCTTAGATTGTAGCCATTTGTTGAGAGTTTTTTTTGGTGTCTAATCCGCATATATATCACCATTGCCCTTAATTTTCTTGACTGTATATCTCTTAAATGTCAACATATAAACGTGTGATTCTGTTTGGAAAGATTTTTCAATGCCGAGAACCTCGATCAGAGAGTAAAAAGGCGTAAGGTTCACAATGGTGTAAAATTAAAATGGGATATACCGGGTTAGGATTCGAGTTACAGGAACAAGGGCCAAACCAACCACCCAAGAATGGAATCGTCGAGCGAAAACACTTGACAACCTCCTAGAAGCAGGTTTTCTTGCCACCAGACCATTCTCCATCAATTAGGAATCTGATGCCGTCACTAAACACATTCCTTAAATTGTAGCCATTTGTTGAGTGTGTTTTTTTGGTGTCGAATCCGCATATATATCACAATTGCCCTTAATTTTCTTGACTGTATATCTCTTAAATGTCAACATATAACCGTGTGATTTAGTTTACGAAGATTTTTCAATGCCGAGAACCTCGATCAGAGAGTAAAAAAGGCGTAAGGTTCACAATGGTGTAAAATTAAAATGGGATATACCGGGCTAGGATTCGAGTTACAGGAACAAGGGCCAAACCAAACACCCAAGAATGGAATCGTCGAGCGAAAACACTTGACAACCTCCTAGAAGCAGCTTTTCTTACCACCGGACCTTTCTCCATCAATTAGGAATCTGATGCCGTCACTAAACACATTCCTTAGATTGTAGCCATTTGTTGAGAGTTTTTTTTGGTGTCTAATCCGCATATATATCACCATTGCCCTTGATTTTCTTGACTGTATATCTCTTAAATGTCAACATATAAACGTGTGATTTTGTTTACAAAGATTTTTCAATGCCGAGAACCTCGATCAGAGAGTAAAAAAGGCGTAAGGTTCACAATGGTGTAAAATTAAAATGGGATATACCGGGCTAGGATTCGAGTTACAGGAACAAGTGCCAAACCAACCACCCAAGAATGGAATCGTCGAGCGAAAACACTTGACAACCTCCTAGAAGCAGCTTTTCTTGCCACCAGACCTTTCTTCATCAATTAGGAATCTGATGCCATCACTAAACACATTCATTAAATTGTAGCCATTTGTTGTGTGTTTTTTTTTTGTGTCTAATCCGCATATATATCACCATTGCCCATAATTTTCTTGACTGTATATCACTTAAATGTCAACATATACTTGTGTGATTTAGTTTACCATGATTTTTCAATGCCGAGAACCTTGATCAGAGAGTAAAAAAGGCGTAAGGTTCATAATGGTGTAAAATTAAAGTGAGATATACCGGGCTAGGATTCGAGTTACAGGAACAAGGGCCAAACCAACCACCCAAGAATGAAATCGTCGAGCGAAAACACTTGACAACCTCCTAGAAGCGACTTTTCTTACCACCTGACCTTTCTCCATCAATTAGGAATCTGATGCCGTCACTAAACACATTCCTTAGATTGTAGCCATTTGTTGAGAGTTTTTTTTGGTGTCTAATCCGCATATATATCACCATTGCCCTTAATTTTCTTGACTGTATATCTCTTAAATGTCAACATATAAACGTGTGATTTTGTTTGGAAAGATTTTTCAATGCCGAGAACCTCGATCAGAGAGTAAAAAGGCGTAAGGTTCACAATGGTGTAAAATTAAAATGGGATATACCGGGTTAGGATTCGAGTTACAGGAACAAGGGCCAAACCAACCACCCAAGAATGGAATCGTCGAGCGAAAACACTTGACAACCTCCTAGAAGCAGGTTTTCTTGCCACCAGACCATTCTCCATCAATTAGGAATCTGATGCCGTCACTAAACACATTCCTTAAATTGTAGCCATTTGTTGAGTGTGTTTTTTTGGTGTCGAATCCGCATATATATCACAATTGCCCTTAATTTTCTTGACTGTATATCTCTTAAATGTCAACATATAACCGTGTGATTTAGTTTACGAAGATTTTTCAATGCCGAGAACCTTGATCAGAGAGTAAAAAAGGCGTAAGGTTCACAATGGTGTAAAATTAAAATGGGATATACCGGGCTAGGATTCGAGTTACAGGAACAAGGGCCAAACCAACCACCCAAGAATGGAATCGTCGAGCGAAAACACTTGACAACCTCCTAGAAGCAGCTTTTCTTACCACCGGACCTTTCTCCATCAATTAGGAATCTGATGCCGTCACTAAACACATTCCTTAGATTGTAGCCATTTGTTGAGAGTTTTTTTTGGTGTCTAATCCGCATATATATCACCATTGCCCTTGATTTTCTTGACTGTATATCTCTTAAATGTCAACATATAAACGTGTGATTTTGTTTACAAAGATTTTTCAATGCCGAGAACCTCGATCAGAGAGTAAAAAAGGCGTAAGGTTCACAATGGTGTAAAATTAAAATGGGATATACCGGGCTAGGATTCGAGTTACAGGAACAAGTGCCAAACCAACCACCCAAGAATGGAATCCTCGAGCGAAAACACTTGACAACCTCCTAGAAGCAGGTTTTCTTGCCACCAGACCTTTCTTCATCAATTAGGAATCTGATGCCGTCACTAAACACATTCCTTAAATTGTAGCCATTTGTTGACTGTTTTTTTTTTGTGTCTAATCCGCATATATATCACCAATGCCCTTGATTTTCTTGACTGTATATCTCTTAAATGTCAACATATACACGTGTGATTTAGTTTACGAATATTTTTCAATGCCGAGAACCTCGATCAGAGAGTAAAAAAGGCGTAAGGTTCACAATGGTGTAAAATTAGAATGGGATATACCGGGCTAGGATTCGAGTTACAGGAACAAGGGCCAAACCAACCACCCAAGAATGGAAACGTCGAGCGAAAACACTTGACAACCTCCTAGAAGCAGCTTTTCTTAACACCAGACCTTTCTCCATCAATTAGGAATCTGATGCCGTCACTAAACACATTCCTTAGATTGTAGCCATTTGTTGAGAGTTTTTTTTTGGTGTCTAATCCGCATATATATCACCATTGCCCTTGATTTTCTTGACTGCATATCTCTTAAATGTCAACATATAAACGTGTGATTTTGTTTACAAAGATTTTTCAATGCCGAGAACCTCGATCAGAGAGTAAAAAAGGCGTAAGGTTCACAATGGTGTAAAATTAAAATGGGACATACCGGGCTAGGATTCGAGTTACAGGAACAAGTGCCAAACCAACAACCCAAGAATGGAATCGTCGAGCGAAAACACTTGACAACCTCCTAGAAGCAACTTTTCTTGTCACCAGACCTTTCTTCATCAATTAGGAATCTGATGCCGTCACTAAACACATTCCTTAAATTGTAGCCATTTGTTGAGTGTTTTTTTTGTGTCTAATCCGCATATATATCACCATTGCCCTTGATTTTCTTGACTGTATATCTCTTAAATGTCAATGTCAATGTCAATGTCAATGTCAATGTCAATGTCAACATATACATGTGTGATTTAGTTTACCAAGATTTTTCAATGCCGAGAACCTCGATCAGAGAGTAAAAAAGGCGTAAGGTTCACAATGGTGTAAAATTAAAATGGGATATACCGGGCTAGGATTCGAGTTACAGGAACAAGGGCCAAACCAACCACCCAAGAATGGAATCGTCGAGCGAAAACACTTGACAACCTCCTAGAAGCAGCTTTTCTTGCCACCAGACCATTCTCCATCAATTAGGAATCTGATGCCGTCACTAAACACATTCCTTAAATTGTAGCCATTTGTTGAGTGTGTTTTTTTGGTGTCGAATCCGCATATATATCACAATTGCCCTTAATTTTCTTGACTGTATATCTCTTAAATGTCAACATATAACCGTGTGATTTAGTTTACGAAGATTTTTCAATGCCGAGAACCTCGATCAGAGAGTAAAAAAGGCGTAAGGTTCACAATGGTGTAAAATTAAAATGGGATGTACCTGGCTAGGATTCGAGTTACAGGAACAAGGGCCAAACCAACCACCCAAGAATGGAATCGTCGAGCGAAAACACTTGACAACCTCCTAGAAGCAGCTTTTCTTACCACCGGACCTTTCTCCATCAATTAGGAATCTGATGTCGTCACTAAACACATTCCTTAGATTGTAGCCATTTGTTGAGAGTTTTTTTTTGGTGTCTAATCCGCATATATATCACCATTGCCCTTGATTTTCTTGACTGCATATCTCTTAAATGTCAACATATAAACGTGTGATTTTGTTTACAAAGATTTTTCAATGCCGAGAACCTCGATCAGAGAGTAAAAAAGGCGTAAGGTTCACAATGGTGTAAAATTAAAATGGGATATACCGGGCTAGGATTCGAGTTACAGGAACAAGGGCCAAACCAACCACCCAAGAATGGAATCGTCGAGCGAAAACACTTGACAACCTCCTAGAAGCAGCTTTTCTTACCACCGGACCTTTCTCCATCAATTAGGAATCTGATGCCGTCACTAAACACATTCCTTAGATTGTAGCCATTTGTTGAGAGTTTTTTTTGGTGTCTAATCCGCATATATATCACCATTTCCCTTGATTTTCTTGACTGTATATCTCTTAAATGTCAACATATAAACGTGTGATTTTGTTTACAAAGATTTTTCAATGCCGAGAACCTCGATCAGAGAGTAAAAAAGGCGTAAGGTTCACAATGGTGTAAAATTAAAATGGGATATACCGGGCTAGGATTCGAGTTACAGGAACAAGTGCCAAACCAACCACCCAAGAATGGAATCCTCGAGCGAAAACACTTGACAACCTCCTAGAAGCAGGTTTTCTTGCCACCAGACCTTTCTTCATCAATTAGGAATCTGATGCCGTCACTAAACACATTCCTTAAATTGTAGCCATTTGTTGACTGTTTTTTTTTTGTGTCTAATCCGCATATATATCACCATTGCCCTTGATTTTCTTGACTGTATATCTCTTAAATGTCAACATATACACGTGTGATTTAGTTTACGAATATTTTTCAATGCCGAGAACCTCGATCAGAGAGTAAAAAGGCGTAAGGTTCACAATGGTGTAAAATTAGAATGGGATATACCGGGCTAGGATTCGAGTTACAGGACCAAGGGCTAAACCAACCACCCAAGAATGGAAACGTCGAGCGAAAACACTTGACAACCTCCTAGAAGCAGCTTTTCTTACCACCAGACCTTTCTCCATCAAATAGGAATCTGATGCCGTCACTAAACACATTCCTTAGATTGTAGCCATTCGTTGAGAGTTTTTTTTTTGGTGTCTAATCCGCATATATATCACCATTGCCCTTGATTTTCTTGACTGCATATCTCTTAAATGTCAACATATAAACGTGTGATTTTGTTTACAAAGATTTTTCAATGCCGAGAACCTCGATCAGAGAGTAAAAAAGGCGTAAGGTTCACAATGGTGTAAAATTAAAATGGGATATATCGGGCTAGGATTCGAGTTACAGGAACAAGTGCCAAACCAACAACCCAAGAATGGAATCGTCGAGCGAAAACACTTGACAACCTCCTAGAAGCAACTTTTCTTGTCACCAGACCTTTCTTCATCAATTAGGAATCTGATGCCGTCACTAAACACATTCCTTAAATTGTAGCCATTTGTTGAGTGTTTTTTTTTGTGTCTAATCCGCATATATATCACCATTGCCCTTGATTTTCTTGACTGTATATCTCTTAAATGTCAATGTCAATGTCAATGTCAACATATACATGTGTGATTTAGTTTACCAAGATTTTTCAATGCCGAGAACCTCGATCAGAGAGTAAAAAAGGCGTAAGGTCACAATGGTGTAAAATTAAAATGGGATATACCGGGTTAGGATTCGAGTTACAGGAACAAGGGCCAAACCAACCACCCAAGAATGGAATCGTCGAGCGAAAACACTTGACAACCTCCTAGAAGCAGCTTTTCTTGCCACCAGACCATTCTCCATCAATTAGGAATCTGATGCCGTCACTAAACACATTCCTTAAATTGTAGCCATTTGTTGAGTGTGTTTTTTTGGTGTCGAATCCGCATATATATCACAATTGCCCTTAATTTTCTTGACTGTATATCTCTTAAATGTCAACATATAACAGTGTGATTTAGTTTACGAAGATTTTTCAATGCCGAGAACCTCGATCAGAGAGTAAAAAAGGCGTAAGGTTCACAATGGTGTAAAATGAAAATGGGATATACCGGGCTAGGATTCGAGTTACAGGAACAAGGGCCAAACCAACCACCCAAGAATGGAATCGTCGAGCGAAAACACTTGACAACCTCCTAGAAGCAGCTTTTCTTACCACCGGACCTTTCTCCATCAATTAGGAATCTGATGCCGTCACTAAACACATTCCTTAGATTGTAGCCATTTGTTGAGAGTTTTTTTTTGGTGTCTAATCCGCATATATATCACCATTGCCCTTGATTTTCTTGACTGCATATCTCTTAAATGTCAACATATAAACGTGTGATTTTGTTTACAAAGATTTTTCAATGCCGAGAACCTCGATCAGAGAGTAAAAAAAGGCGTAAGGTTCATAATGGTGTAAAATTAAAATGGGATATACCGGGCTAGGATTCGAGTTACAGGAACAAGGGCCAAACCAACCACCCAAGAATGGAATCGTCGAGCGAAAACACTTGACAACCTCCTAGAAGCAACTTTTCTTGTCACCAGACCTTTCTTCATCAATTGGGAATCTGATGCCGTCACTAAACACATTCCTTAAATTGTAGCCATTTGTTGAGTGTTTTTTTTGTGTCTAATCCGCATATATATCACCATTGCCCTTGATTTTCTTGACTGTATATCTCTTAAATGTCAATGTCAATGTCAATGTCAACATATACATGTGTGATTTAGTTTACCAAGATTTTTCAATGCCGAGAACCTCGATCAGAGAGTAAAAAAGGCGTAAGGTTCACAATGGTGTAAAATTAAAATGGGATATACCGGGTTAGGATTCGAGTTACAGGAACAAGGGCCAAACCAACCACCCAAGAATGGAATCGTCGAGCGAAAACACTTGACAACCTCCTAGAAGCAGCTTTTCTTGCCACCAGTCCATTCTCCATCAAATAGGAATCTGATGCCGTCACTAAACACATTCCTTAAATTGTAGCCATTTGTTGAGTGTGTTTTTTTGGTGTCGAATCCGCATATATATCACAATTGCCCTTAATTTTCTTGACTGTATATCTCTTAAATGTCAACATATAACCGTGTGATTTAGTTTACGAAGATTTTTCAATGCCGAGAACCTCGATCAGAGAGTAAAAAAGGCGTAAGGTTCACAATGGTGTAAAATTAAAATGGGATATACCGGGCTAGGATTCGAGTTACAGGAACAAGGGCCAAACCAACCACCCAAGAATGGAATCCTCGAGCGAAAACACTTGACAACCTCCTAGAAGCAGCTTTTCTTACCACCGGACCTTTCTCCATCAATTAGGAATCTGATGCCGTCACTAAACACATTCCTTAGATTGTAGCCATTTGTTGAGAGTTTTTTTTTTGTGTCTAATCCGCATATATATCACCATTGCCCTTGATTTTCTTGACTGTATATCTCTTAAATGTCAACATATAAACGTGTGATTTTGTTTACAAAGATTTTTCAATGCCGAGAACCTCGATCAGAGAGTAAAAAAGGCGTAAGGTTCACAATGGTGTAAAATTAAAATGGGATATACCGGGCTAGGATTCGAGTTACAGGAACAAGTGCCAAACCAACCACCCAAGAATGGAATCCTCGAGCGAAAACACTTGACAACCTCCTAGAAGCAGGTTTTCTTGCCACCAGACCTTTCTTCATCAATTAGGAATCTGATGCCGTCACTAAACACATTCCTTAAATTGTAGCCATTTGTTGACTGTTTTTTTTTTTGTGTCTAATCCGCATATATATCACCATTGCCCTTGATTTTCTTGACTGTATATCTCTTAAATGTCAACATATACACGTGTGATTTAGTTTACGAATATTTTTCAATGCCGAGAACCTCGATCAGAGAGTAAAAAAGGCGTAAGGTTCACAATGGTGTAAAATTAGAATGGGATATACCGGGCTAGGATTCGAGTTACAGGAACAAGGGCTAAACCAACCACCCAAGAATGGAAACGTCGAGCGAAAACACTTGACAACCTCCTAGAAGCAGCTTTTCTTACCACCAGACCTTTCTCCATCAATTAGGAATCTGATGCCGTCACTAAACACATTCCTTAGATTGTAGCCATTCGTTGAGAGTTTTTTTTTTGGTGTCTAATCCGCATATATATCACCATTGCCCTTGATTTTCTTGACTGCATATCTCTTAAATGTCAACATATAAACGTGTGATTTTGTTTACAAAGATTTTTCAATGCCGAGAACCTCGATCAGAGAGTAAAAAAGGCGTAAGGTTCACAATGGTGTAAAATTAAAATGGGATATATCGGGCTAGGATTCGAGTTACAGGAACAAGTGCCAAACCAACAACCCAAGAATGGAATCGTCGAGCGAAAACACTTGACAACCTCCTAGAAGCAACTTTTCTTGTCACCAGACCTTTCTTCATCAATTAGGAATCTGATGCCGTCACTAAACACATTCCTTAGATTGTAGCCATTTGTTGAGAGTTTTTTTTTGGTGTCTAATCCGCATATATATCACCATTGCCCTTGATTTTCTTGACTGCATATCTCTTAAATGTCAACATATAAACGTGTGATTTTGTTTACAAAGATTTTTCAATGCCGAGAACCTCGATCAGAGAGTAAAAAAAGGCGTAAGGTTCATAATGGTGTAAAATTAAAATGGGATATACCGGGCTAGGATTCGAGTTACAGGAACAAGGGCCAAACCAACCACCCAAGAATGGAATCGTCGAGCGAAAACACTTGACAACCTCCTAGAAGCAACTTTTCTTGTCACCAGACCTTTCTTCATCAATTGGGAATCTGATGCCGTCACTAAACACATTCCTTAAATTGTAGCCATTTGTTGAGTGTTTTTTTTGTGTCTAATCCGCATATATATCACCATTGCCCTTGATTTTCTTGACTGTATATCTCTTAAATGTCAATGTCAATGTCAATGTCAACATATACATGTGTGATTTAGTTTACCAAGATTTTTCAATGCCGAGAACCTCGATCAGAGAGTAAAAAAGGCGTAAGGTTCACAATGGTGTAAAATTAAAATGGGATATACCGGGTTAGGATTCGAGTTACAGGAACAAGGGCCAAACCAACCACCCAAGAATGGAATCGTCGAGCGAAAACACTTGACAACCTCCTAGAAGCAGCTTTTCTTGCCACCAGTCCATTCTCCATCAAATAGGAATCTGATGCCGTCACTAAACACATTCCTTAAATTGTAGCCATTTGTTGAGTTTTTTTTTTGGTGTCGAATCCGCATATATATCACAATTGCCCTTAATTTTCTTGACTGTATATCTCTTAAATGTCAACATATAACCGTGTGATTTAGTTTACGAAGATTTTTCAATGCCGAGAACCTCGATCAGAGAGTAAAAAAGGCGTAAGGTTCACAATGGTGTAAAATTAAAATGGGATATACCGGGCTAGGATTCGAGTTACAGGAACAAGGGCCAAACCAACCACCCAAGAATGGAATCCTCGAGCGAAAACACTTGACAACCTCCTAGAAGCAGCTTTTCTTACCACCGGACCTTTCTCCATCAATTAGGAATCTGATGCCGTCACTAAACACATTCCTTAGATTGTAGCCATTTGTTGAGAGTTTTTTTTTTGTGTCTAATCCGCATATATATCACCATTGCCCTTGATTTTCTTGACTGTATATCTCTTAAATGTCAATGTCAACATATAAACGTGTGATTTTGTTTACAAAGATTTTTCAATGCCGAGAACCTCGATCAGAGAGTAAAAAAGGCGTAAGGTTCACAATGGTGTAAAATTAAAATGGGATATACCGGGCTAGGATTCGAGTTACAGGAACAAGTGCCAAACCAACCACCCAAGAATGGAATCCTCGAGCGAAAACACTTGACAACCTCCTAGAAGCAGGTTTTCTTGCCACCAGACCTTTCTTCATCAATTAGGAATCTGATGCCGTCACTAAACACATTCCTTAAATTGTAGCCATTTGTTGACTGTTTTTTTTTTGTGTCTAATCCGCATATATATCACCATTGCCCTTGATTTTCTTGACTGTATATCTCTTAAATGTCAACATATACACGTGTGATTTAGTTTACGAATATTTTTCAATGCCGAGAACCTCGATCAGAGAGTAAAAAGGCGTAAGGTTCACAATGGTGTAAAATTAGAATGGGATATACCGGGCTAGGATTCGAGTTACAGGACCAAGGGCTAAACCAACCACCCAAGAATGGAAACGTCGAGCGAAAACACTTGACAACCTCCTAGAAGCAGCTTTTCTTACCACCAGACCTTTCTCCATCAAATAGGAATCTGATGCCGTCACTAAACACATTCCTTAGATTGTAGCCATTCGTTGAGAGTTTTTTTTTTGGTGTCTAATCCGCATATATATCACCATTGCCCTTGATTTTCTTGACTGCATATCTCTTAAATGTCAACATATAAACGTGTGATTTTGTTTACAAAGATTTTTCAATGCCGAGAACCTCGATCAGAGAGTAAAAAAGGCGTAAGGTTCACAATGGTGTAAAATTAAAATGGGATATATCGGGCTAGGATTCGAGTTACAGGAACAAGTGCCAAACCAACAACCCAAGAATGGAATCGTCGAGCGAAAACACTTGACAACCTCCTAGAAGCAACTTTTCTTGTCACCAGACCTTTCTTCATCAATTAGGAATCTGATGCCGTCACTAAACACATTCCTTAAATTGTAGCCATTTGTTGAGTGTTTTTTTTTGTGTCTAATCCGCATATATATCACCATTGCCCTTGATTTTCTTGACTGTATATCTCTTAAATGTCAATGTCAATGTCAATGTCAACATATACATGTGTGATTTAGTTTACCAAGATTTTTCAATGCCGAGAACCTCGATCAGAGAGTAAAAAAGGCGTAAGGTCACAATGGTGTAAAATTAAAATGGGATATACCGGGTTAGGATTCGAGTTACAGGAACAAGGGCCAAACCAACCACCCAAGAATGGAATCGTCGAGCGAAAACACTTGACAACCTCCTAGAAGCAGCTTTTCTTGCCACCAGACCATTCTCCATCAATTAGGAATCTGATGCCGTCACTAAACACATTCCTTAAATTGTAGCCATTTGTTGAGTGTGTTTTTTTGGTGTCGAATCCGCATATATATCACAATTGCCCTTAATTTTCTTGACTGTATATCTCTTAAATGTCAACATATAACAGTGTGATTTAGTTTACGAAGATTTTTCAATGCCGAGAACCTCGATCAGAGAGTAAAAAAGGCGTAAGGTTCACAATGGTGTAAAATGAAAATGGGATATACCGGGCTAGGATTCGAGTTACAGGAACAAGGGCCAAACCAACCACCCAAGAATGGAATCGTCGAGCGAAAACACTTGACAACCTCCTAGAAGCAGCTTTTCTTACCACCGGACCTTTCTCCATCAATTAGTAATCTGATGCCGTCACTAAACACATTCCTTAGATTGTAGCCATTTGTTGAGAGTTTTTTTTTGGTGTCTAATCCGCATATATATCACCATTGCCCTTGATTTTCTTGACTGCATATCTCTTAAATGTCAACATATAAACGTGTGATTTTGTTTACAAAGATTTTTCAATGCCGAGAACCTCGATCAGAGAGTAAAAAAAGGCGTAAGGTTCATAATGGTGTAAAATTAAAATGGGATATACCGGGCTAGGATTCGAGTTACAGGAACAAGGGCCAAACCAACCACCCAAGAATGGAATCGTCGAGCGAAAACACTTGACAACCTCCTAGAAGCAACTTTTCTTGTCACCAGACCTTTCTTCATCAATTGGGAATCTGATGCCGTCACTAAACACATTCCTTAAATTGTAGCCATTTGTTGAGTGTTTTTTTTGTGTCTAATCCGCATATATATCACCATTGCCCTTGATTTTCTTGACTGTATATCTCTTAAATGTCAATGTCAATGTCAATGTCAACATATACATGTGTGATTTAGTTTACCAAGATTTTTCAATGCCGAGAACCTCGATCAGAGAGTAAAAAAGGCGTAAGGTTCACAATGGTGTAAAATTAAAATGGGATATACCGGGTTAGGATTCGAGTTACAGGAACAAGGGCCAAACCAACCACCCAAGAATGGAATCGTCGAGCGAAAACACTTGACAACCTCCTAGAAGCAGCTTTTCTTGCCACCAGTCCATTCTCCATCAAATAGGAATCTGATGCCGTCACTAAACACATTCCTTAAATTGTAGCCATTTGTTGAGTGTGTTTTTTTGGTGTCGAATCCGCATATATATCACAATTGCCCTTAATTTTCTTGACTGTATATCTCTTAAATGTCAACATATAACCGTGTGATTTAGTTTACGAAGATTTTTCAATGCCGAGAACCTCGATCAGAGAGTAAAAAAGGCGTAAGGTTCACAATGGTGTAAAATTAAAATGGGATATACCGGGCTAGGATTCGAGTTACAGGAACAAGGGCCAAACCAACCACCCAAGAATGGAATCCTCGAGCGAAAACACTTGACAACCTCCTAGAAGCAGCTTTTCTTACCACCGGACCTTTCTCCATCAATTAGGAATCTGATGCCGTCACTAAACACATTCCTTAGATTGTAGCCATTTGTTGAGAGTTTTTTTTTTGTGTCTAATCCGCATATATATCACCATTGCCCTTGATTTTCTTGACTGTATATCTCTTAAATGTCAACATATAAACGTGTGATTTTGTTTACAAAGATTTTTCAATGCCGAGAACCTCGATCAGAGAGTAAAAAAGGCGTAAGGTTCACAATGGTGTAAAATTAAAATGGGATATACCGGGCTAGGATTCGAGTTACAGGAACAAGTGCCAAACCAACCACCCAAGAATGGAATCCTCGAGCGAAAACACTTGACAACCTCCTAGAAGCAGGTTTTCTTGCCACCAGACCTTTCTTCATCAATTAGGAATCTGATGCCGTCACTAAACACATTCCTTAAATTGTAGCCATTTGTTGACTGTTTTTTTTTTTGTGTCTAATCCGCATATATATCACCATTGCCCTTGATTTTCTTGACTGTATATCTCTTAAATGTCAACATATACACGTGTGATTTAGTTTACGAATATTTTTCAATGCCGAGAACCTCGATCAGAGAGTAAAAAAGGCGTAAGGTTCACAATGGTGTAAAATTAGAATGGGATATACCGGGCTAGGATTCGAGTTACAGGAACAAGGGCTAAACCAACCACCCAAGAATGGAAACGTCGAGCGAAAACACTTGACAACCTCCTAGAAGCAGCTTTTCTTACCACCAGACCTTTCTCCATCAATTAGGAATCTGATGCCGTCACTAAACACATTCCTTAGATTGTAGCCATTTGTTGAGAGTTTTTTTTTGGTGTCTAATCCGCATATATATCACCATTGCCCTTGATTTTCTTGACTGCATATCTCTTAAATGTCAACATATAAACGTGTGATTTTGTTTACAAAGATTTTTCAATGCCGAGAACCTCGATCAGAGAGTAAAAAAGGCGTAAGGTTCACAATGGTGTAAAATTAAAATGGGATATACCGGGCTAGGATTCGAGTTACAGGAACAAGTGCCAAACCAACAACCCAAGAATGGAATCGTCGAGCGAAAACACTTGACAACCTCCTAGAAGCAACTTTTCTTGTCACCAGACCTTTCTTCATCAATTAGGAATCTGATGCCGTCACTAAACACATTCCTTAAATTGTAGCCATTTGTTGAGTGTTTTTTTGTGTCTAATCCGCATATATATCACCATTGCCCTTGATTTTCTTGACTGTATATCTCTTAAATGTCAATGTCAACATATACATGTGTGATTTAGTTTACCAAGATTTTTCAATGCCGAGAACCTCGATCAGAGAGTAAAAAAGGCGTAAGGTTCACAATGGTGTAAAATTAAAATGGGATATACCGGGTTAGGATTCGAGTTACATGAACAAGGGCCAAACCAACCACCCAAGAATGGAATCGTCGAGCGAAAACACTTGACAACCTCCTAGAAGCAGCTTTTCTTGCCACCAGACCATTCTCCATCAATTAGGAATCTGATGCCGTCACTAAACACATTCCTTAAATTGTAGCCATTTGTTGAGTGTGTTTTTTTGGTGTCGAATCCGCATATATATCACAATTGCCCTTAATTTTCTTGACTGTATATCTCTTAAATGTCAACATATAACCGTGTGATTTAGTTTACGAAGATTTTTCAATGCCGAGAACCTCGATCAGAGAGTAAAAAAGGCGTAAGGTTCACAATGGTGTAAAATTAAAATGGGATATACCGGGCTAGGATTCGAGTTACAGGAACAAGGGCCAAACCAACCACCCAAGAATGGAATCGTCGAGCGAAAACACTTGACAACCTCCTAGAAGCAGCTTTTCTTACCACCGGACCTTTCTCCGTCAATTAGGAATCTGATGCCGTCACTAAACACATTCCTTAAATTGTAGCCATTTGTTGAGAGTGTTTTTTTGGTGTCTAATCCGCATATATATCACCATTGCCCTTGATTTTCTTGACTGCATATCTCTTAAATGTCAACATATAAACGTGTGATTTTGTTTACAAAGATTTTTCAATGCCGAGAACCTCGATCAGAGAGTAAAAAAGGCGTAAGGTTCACAATGGTGTAAAATTAAAATGGGATATACCGGGCTAGGATTCGAGTTACAGGAACAAGGGCCAAACCAACCACCCAAGAATGGAATCGTCGAGCGAAAACACTTGACAACCTCCAAGAAGCAACTTTTCTTGTCACCAGACCTTTCTTCATCAATTAGGAATCTGATGTCGTCACTAAACACATTCCTTAAATTGTAGCCATTTGTTGAGTGTTTTTTTTGTGTCTCATCCGCATATATATCACCATTGCCCTTGATTTTCTTGACTGTATATCTCTTAAATGTCAACATATACACGTGTGATTTAGTTTACGAATATTTTTCAATGCCGAGAACCTCGATCAGAGAGTAAAAAAGGCGTAAGGTTCACAATGGTGTAAAATTAGAATGGGATATACCGGGCTAGGATTCGAGTTACAGGAACAAGGGCTAAACCAACCACCCAAGAATGGAAACGTCGAGCGAAAACACTTGACAACCTCCTAGAAGCAGCTTTTCTTACCACCAGACCTTTCTCCATCAATTAGGAATCTGATGCCGTCACTAAACACATTCCTTAGATTGTAGCCATTTGTTGAGAGTTTTTTTTTGGTGTCTAATCCGCATATATATCACCATTGCCCTTGATTTTCTTGACTGCATATCTCTTAAATGTCAACATATAAACGTGTGATTTTGTTTACAAAGATTTTTCAATGCCGAGAACCTCGATCAGAGAGTAAAAAAGGCGTAAGGTTCACAATGGTGTAAAATTAAAATGGGATATACCGGGCTAGGATTCGAGTTACAGGAACAAGTGCCAAACCAACAACCCAAGAATGGAATCGTCGAGCGAAAACACTTGACAACCTCCTAGAAGCAACTTTTCTTGTCACCAGACCTTTCTTCATCAATTAGGAATCTGATGCCGTCACTAAACACATTCCTTAAATTGTAGCCATTTGTTGAGTGTTTTTTTGTGTCTAATCCGCATATATATCACCATTGCCCTTGATTTTCTTGACTGTATATCTCTTAAATGTCAATGTCAATGTCAATGTCAACATATACATGTGTGATTTAGTTTACCAAGATTTTTCAATGCCGAGAACCTCGATCAGAGAGTAAAAAAGGCGTAAGGTTCACAATGGTGTAAAATTAAATGGGATATACCGGGTTAGGATTCGAGTTACATGAACAAGGGCCAAACCAACCACCCAAGAATGGAATCGTCGAGCGAAAACACTTGACAACCTCCTAGAAGCAGCTTTTCTTGCCACCAGACCATTCTCCATCAATTAGGAATCTGATGCCGTCACTAAACACATTCCTTAAATTGTAGCCATTTGTTGAGTGTGTTTTTTTGGTGTCGAATCCGCATATATATCACAATTGCCCTTAATTTTCTTGACTGTATATCTCTTAAATGTCAACATATAACCGTGTGATTTAGTTTACGAAGATTTTTCAATGCCGAGAACCTCGATCAGAGAGTAAAAAAGGCGTAAGGTTCACAATGGTGTAAAATTAAAATGGGATATACCGGGCTAGGATTCGAGTTACAGGAACAAGGGCCAAACCAACCACCCAAGAATGGAATCGTCGAGCGAAAACACTTGACAACCTCCTAGAAGCAGCTTTTCTTACCACCGGACCTTTCTCCGTCAATTAGGAATCTGATGCCGTCACTAAACACATTCCTTAAATTGTAGCCATTTGTTGAGAGTGTTTTTTTGGTGTCTAATCCGCATATATATCACCATTGCCCTTGATTTTCTTGACTGCATATCTCTTAAATGTCAACATATAAACGTGTGATTTTGTTTACAAAGATTTTTCAATGCCGAGAACCTCGATCAGAGAGTAAAAAAGGCGTAAGGTTCACAATGGTGTAAAATTAAAATGGGATATACCGGGCTAGGATTCGAGTTACAGGAACAAGGGCCAAACCAACCACCCAAGAATGGAATCGTCGAGCGAAAACACTTGACAACCTCCAAGAAGCAACTTTTCTTGTCACCAGACCTTTCTTCATCAATTAGGAATCTGATGTCGTCACTAAACACATTCCTTAAATTGTAGCCATTTGTTGAGTGTTTTTTTTGTGTCTCATCCGCATATATATCACCATTGCCCTTGATTTTCTTGACTGTATATCTCTTAAATGTCAATGTCAATGTCAACATATACATGTGTGATTTAGTTTACCAAGATTTTTCAATGCCGAGAACCTCGATCAGAGAGTAAAAAAGGCGTAAGGTTCACAATGGTGTAAAATTAAAATGGGATATACCGGGTTAGGATTCGAGTTACAGGAACAAGGGCCAAACCAACCACCCAAGAATGGAATCGTCGAGCGAAAACACTTGACAACCTCCTAGAAGCAGCTTTTCTTGCCACCAGACCATTCTCCATCAATTAGGAATCTGATGCCGTCACTAAACACATTCCTTAAATTGTAGCCATTTGTTGAGTGTGTTTTTTTGGTGTCGAATCCGCATATATATCACAATTGCCCTTAATTTTCTTGACTGTATATCTCTTAAATGTCAACATATAACCGTGTGATTTAGTTTACGAAGATTTTTCAATGCCGAGAACCTCGATCAGAGAGTAAAAAAGGCGTAAGGTTCACAATGGTGTAAAATTAAAATGGGATATACCGGGCTAGGATTCGAGTTACAGGAACAAGGGCCAAACCAACCACCCAAGAATGGAATCGTCGAGCGAAAACACTTGACAACCTCCTAGAAGCAGCTTTTCTTACCACCGGACCTTTCTCCATCAATTAGAAATCTGATGCCATCACTAAACACATTCCTTAGATTGTAGCCATTTGTTGAGAGTTTTTTTTTGTGTCTAATCCGCATATATATCACCATTGCCCTTGATTTTCTTGACTGTATATCTCTTAAATGTCAACATATAAACGTGTGATTTTGTCTACAAAGATTTTTCAATGCCGAGAACCTCGATCAGAGAGTAAAAAAGGCGTAAGGTTCACAATGGTGTAAAATTAAAATGGGATATACCGGGCTAGGATTCGAGTTACAGGAACAAGTGCCAAACCAACCACCCAAGAATGGAATCCTCGAGCGAAAACACTTGACAACCTCCTAGAAGCAGGTTTTCTTGCCACCAAACCTTTCTTCATCAATTAGGAATCTGATGCCGTCACTAAACACATTCCTTAAATTGTAGCCATTTGTTGACTGTTTTTTTTTGTGTCTAATCCGCATATATATCACCATTGCCCTTGATTTTCTTGACTGTATATCTCTTAAATGTCAACATATACACGTTTGATTTAGTTTACGAATATTTTTCAATGCCGAGAACCTCGATCAGGGAGTAAAAAAGGCGTAAGGTTCATAATGGTGTAAAATTAGAATGGGATATACCGGGCTAGGATTCGAGTTACAGGAACAAGGGCCAAACCAACCACCCAAGAATGGAAACGTCGAGCGAAAACACTTGACAACCTCCTAGAAGCAGCTTTTCTTACCACCAGACCTTTCTCCATCAATTAGGAATCTGATGCCGTCACTAAACACATTCCTTAGATTGTAGCCATTTGTTGAGAGTTCTTTCTGGTGTCTAATCCGCATATATATCACCATTGCCCTTGATTTTCTTGACTGTATATCTCTTAAATGTCAACATATAAACGTGTGATTTTGTTTACTAAGATTTTTCAATGCCGAGAACCTCGATCAGAGAGTAAAAAAGGCGTAAGGTTCACAATGGTGTAAAATTAAAATGGGATATACCGGGCTAGGATTCGAGTTACAGGAAGAAGTGCCAAACCAACAACCCAAGAATGGAATCGTCGAGCGAAAACACTTGACAACCTCCTAGAAACAACTTTTCTTGTCACCAGACCTTTCTTCATCAATTAGGAATCTGATGCCGTCACTAAACACATTCCTTAAATTGTAGCCATTTGTTGAGTGTTTTTTTTGTGTCTAATCCGCATATATATCACCATTGCCCTTGATTTTCTTGACTGTATATCTCTTAAATGTCAATGTCAACATATACATGTGTGATTTAGTTTACCAAGATTTTTCAATGCCGAGAACCTCGATCAGAGAGTAAAAAAGGCGTAAGGTTCATAATGGTGTAAAATTAAAATGGGATATACGGGGCTAAGATTCAAGTTACAGGAACAAGGGCCAAACCAACCACCCAAGAATGGAATCGTCGAGCGAAAACACTTGACAACCTCCTAGAAGCAGCTTTTCTTACCACCAGACCTTTCTCCATCAATTAGGAATCTGATGCCGTCACTAAACACATTCCTTAGATTGTAGCCATTTGTTGAGAGTTTTTTTTAGTGTCGAATCCGCATATATATCACAATTGCCCTTGATTTTCTTGACTGTATATCTCTTAAATGTCAACGTATACACGTGTGATTTAGTTTACGAAGATTTTTCAATGCCGAGAACCTCGATCAGAGAGTAAAAAAGGCGTAAGGTTCACAATGGTGTAAAATTAAAATGGGATATACCGGGCTAGGATTCGAGTTACAGGAACAAGGGCCTAACCAACCACCCAAGAAGGGAATCGTCGAGCGAAAACACTTGACAACCTCCTAGAAGCAGCTTTTCTTACCACCAGACCTTTATCCATCAATTAGGAATCTGATGCCGTCACTAAACACATTCCTTAGATTGTAGTCATTTGTTGAGTGTTTTTTTTTTGTGTCTAATCCTCATATATATCACCATTGCACTTGATTTTCTGGACTGTATATCTCTTAAATGTCAACATATACACGTGTGATTTTGTTTACGAAGATTTTTCAATGCCGAGAACCTCGATCAGAGAGTAAAAAAGGCGTAAGGTTCACAATGGTGTAAAATTAAAATGAGATATACCGGGCTAGGATTCGAGTTACAGGAACAAGGGCCAAACCAACCACCCAAGAATGGAATCGTCGAGCGAAAACACTTGACAACCTCCTAGAAGCAGCTTTTCTTACCACCAGACCTTTCTCCATCAATTAGGAATCTGATGCCGTCACTAAACACATTCCTTAGATTGTAGCCATTTGTTGAGAGTTTTTTTTAGTGTCGAATCCGCATATATATCACAATTGCCCTTGATTTTCTTGACTGTATATCTCTTAAATGTCAACGTATACACGTGTGATTTAGTTTACGAAGATTTTTCAATGCCGAGAACCTCGATCAGAGAGTAAAAAAGGCGTAAGGTTCACAATGGTGTAAAATTAAAATGGGATATACCGGGCTAGGATTCGAGTTACAGGAACAAGGGCCAAACCAACCACCCAAGAATGGAATCGTCGAGCGAAAACACTTGACAACCTCCTAGAAGCAGCTTTTCTTACCACCGGACCTTTCTCCATCAATTAGGAATCTGATGCCGTCACTAAACACATTCCTTAGATTGTAGCTATTTGTTGAGAGTTTTTTTTGGTGTCTAATCCGCATATACATCACCATTGCCCTTGATTTTCTTGACTGTATATCTCTTAAATGTCAACATATAAACGTGTGATTTTGTTTACAAAGATTTTTCAATGCCGAGAACCTCGATCAGAGAGTAAAAAAGGCGTAAGGTTCACAATGGTGTAAAATTAAAATGGGATATACCGGGCTAGGATTCGAGTTACAGGAACAAGTGCCAAACCAACCACCCAAGAATGGAATCGTCGAGCGAAAACACTTGACAACCTCCTAGAAGCAGCTTTTCTTGCCACCATACCTTTCTTCATCAATTAGGAATCTGATGCCGTCACTAAACACATTCCTTAAATTGTAGCCATTTGTTGACTGTTTTTTTTTTGTGTCTAATCCGCATATATATCACCATTGCCCTTGATTTTCTTGACTGTATATCTTTTAAATGTCAACATATACACGTGTGATTTAGTTTACGAATATTTTTCAATGCCGAGAACCTCGATCAGAGAGTAAAAAAGGCGTAAGGTTCACAATGGTGTAAAATTAGAATGGGATATACCGGGCTAGGATTCGAGTTTCAGGAACAAGGGCCAAACCAACCACCCAAGAATGGAATCGTCGAGCGAAAACACTTGACAACCTCCTAGAAGCCGCTTTTCTTACCACCAGAACTTTCTCCATCAATTGGGAATCTGATGCCGTCACTAAACACATTCCTTAGATTGTAGCCATTTGTTGAGAGTTTTTTTTGGTGTCTAATCCGCATATATATCACCATTGCCCTTGATTTTCTTGACTGTATATCTCTTAAATGTCAACATATAAACGTGTGATTTTGTTTACAAAGATTTTTCAATGCCGAGAACCTCGATCAGAGAGTAAAAAAGGCGTAAGGTTCACAATGGTGTAAAATTAAAATGGGATATACCGGGCTAGGATTCGAGTTACAGGAACAAGTGCCAAACCAACCACCCAAGAATGGAATCGTCGAGCGAAAACACTTGACAACCTCCTAGAAGCAACTTTTCTTGCCACCAGACCTTTCTTCATCAATTAGGAATCTGATACCGTCACTAAACACATTCCTTAAATTGTAGCCATTTGTTGAGTGTTTTTTTTTTTGTGTCTAATCCGCATATATATCACCATTGCCCTTGATTTTCTTGACTGTATATCTCTTAAATGTCAATGTCAACATATACATGTGTGATTTAGTTTACCAAGATTTTTCAATGCCGAGAACCTCGATCAGAGAGTAAAAAAGGCGTAAGGTTCATAATGGTGTAAAATTAAAATGGGATATACGGGGCTAAGATTCAAGTTACAGGAACAAGGGCCAAACCAACCACCCAAGAATGGAATCGTCGAGCGAAAACACTTGACAACCTCCTAGAAGCAGCTTTTCTTACCACCAGACCTTTCTCAATAATTTTGGAATCTGATGCCGTCACTAAACACATTCCTTAGATTGTAGCCATTTGTTGAGAGTTTTTTTTGGTTTCTAATCCGCATATATATCACCATTGCCCTTGATTTTCTTGACTGTAATTCTCTTAAATGTCAACATATAAACGTGTGATTTTGTTTACAAAGATTTTTCAATGCCGAGAACCTCGATCAGAGAGTAAAAAAGGCGTAAGGTTCACAATGGTGTAAAATTAAAATGGGATATACCGGGCAAGGATTCGAGTTACAGGAACAAGTGCCAAACCAACCACCCAAGAATAGAATCGTCGAGCGAAAACACTTGACAACCTCCTAGAAGCAGCTTTTCTTGCCACCAGACATTTCTCCATCAATTAGGAATCTGATGCCGTCACTAAACACATTCCTTAAATTGTAGCCATTTGTTGAGTGTGCTTTTTTTGGTGTCGAATCCGCATATATATCACAATTTCCCTTGATTTTCTTGACTGTATATCTCTTAAATGTCAACGTATACACGTGTTATTTAGTTTACGAAGATTTTTCAATGCCGAGAACCTCGATCAGAGAGTAAAAAAGGCGTAAGGTTCACAATGGTGTAAAATTAAAATGGGATATACCGGGCTAGGATTCGAGTTACAGGAACAAGGGCCTAACCAACCACCCAAGAAGGGAATCGTCGAGCGAAAACACTTGACAACCTCCTAGAAGCAGCTTTTCTTACCACCAGACCTTTATCCATCAATTAGGAATCTGATGCCGTCACTAAACACATTCCTTAGATTGTAGTCATTTGTTGAGTGTTTTTTTTTTGTGTCTAATCCTCATATATATCACCATTGCACTTGATTTTCTGGACTGTATATCTCTTAAATGTCAACATATACACGTGTGATTTTGTTTACGAAGATTTTTCAATGCCGAGAACCTCGATCAGAGAGTAAAAAAGGCGTAAGGTTCACAATGGTGTAAAATTAAAATGAGATATACCGGGCTAGGATTCGAGTTACAGGAACAAGGGCCAAACCAACCACCCAAGAATGGAATCGTCGAGCGAAAACACTTGACAACCTCCTAGAAGCAACTTTTCTTGCCACCAGACCTTTCTCCATCAATTTGGAATTTGATGCCGTCACTAAACACATTCCTTAAATTGTAGCCATTTGTTGAGTTTTTTTTTTGTGTCTAATCCGCATATATATCACCATTGCCCTTGATTTTCTTGACTGTATATCTCTTAAATATCAACATATACACGTGTGATTTAGTTTACGAAAATTTTTCAATGCCGAGAACCTCGATCAGAGAGTAAAAAAGACGTAAGGTTCACAATGATATAAAATTAAAATGGGATATACCGGGCTTGGATTCGAGTTACAGGAACAAGGGTCAAACCAACCACACAAGAATGGAATCGTCGAGCGAAAACACTTGACAGCCTCCTAGAAGCAGCTTTTCTTACCACCAGACCTTTCTCCATCAATTAGGAATCTGATACCGTCACTAAACACATTCCTGAAATTGTAGTTATTTGTTGAGTGTTTTTTTTTTTTGGTGTCTAATCCGCATATATATCACCATTCCCTTGATTTTCTTGACTGTATATCTCTTAAATATCAACTTATACACGTGTGATTTAGTTTACGAAGATTTTTCAATGCCGAGAACCTCGATCAGAGAGTAAAAAAGGCGTAAGGTTCACAATGGTGTAAAATTAAAATAAGATATACCGAGCTAGGATTCGAGTTACAGGAACAAGGGCCAAACCAACCACCCAAGAATGGAATCGTCGAGCAAAAACACTTGACAACCTCCTAGAAGCAGCTTTTCTTACCACCAGACCTTTATCCATCAATTAGGAATTTGATGCCGTCACTAAACACATTCCTTAAATTGTAGCCATTTGTTGAGAGTTTTTTTTGTGTCTAATCCGCATATATATCAACATTGCCCTTGATTTTCTTGACTGTATATCTCTTAAATATAAACATATACATGTGTGATTTAGTTTACGAAGATTTTTCAATGCCGAGAACCTCAATCAGAGAGTAAAAAAGGCGTAAGGTTCACAATGGTGTAAAATTAAAATGGGATATACCGGGCTAGGAATCGAGTTACAGGAACAAGGGCCAAACCAACCACCCAAGAATGGAATTATCGAGCGAAAACACTTGACAACCTCCTAGAAGCAGCTTTTCTTACCACCAGACCTTTCTCAATAAATTTGGAATCTGATGGCGTCACTAAACACATTCCTTAGATTGTAGCCATTTGTTGAGAGTTTTTTTTGGTGTCTAATCCGCATATATATCACCATTGCCCTTGATTTTCTTGACTGTATATCTCTTAAATGTCAACATATAAACCTGTGATTTTGTTTACAAAGATTTTTCAATGCCGAGAACCTCGATCAGAGAGTAAAAAAGGCGTAAGGTTAACAATGGTGTAAAATTAAAATGGTATATACCGGGGTAGGATTCGAGTTACTGGAACAAGTGCCAAACCAACCACCCAAGAATAGAATCGTCGAGCGAAAACACTTGACAACCTCCTAGAAGCAGCTTTTCTTGCCACCAGACCTTTCTCCATCAATTAGGAATCTGATGCCGTCACTAAACACATTCCTTAAATTGTAGCCGTTTGTTGAGTGTGCTTTTTTGGTGTCGAATCCGCATATATATCACAATTGCCCTTGATTTTCTTGACTGTATATCTCTTAAATGTCAACGTATACACGTGTGATTTAGTTTACGAAGATTTTCCAATGCCGAGAACCTCGATCAGAGAGTAAAAAAGGCGTAAGGTTCACAATGGTGTAAAATTAAAATGGGATATACCGGGCTAGGATTCGAGTTACAGGAACAAGGGCCAAACCAACCACCCAAGAAAGGAATCGTCGAGCGAAAACACTTGACAACCTCCTAGAAGCAGCTTTTCTTACCACCAGACCTTTCTCCATCAATTAGGAATCTGATGCCGTCACTAAACACATTCCTTAGATTGTAGTCATTTGTTGAGTGTTTTTTTTGTGTCTAATCCTCATATTTATCACCATTGCCCTTGATTTTCTTGACTGTATATCTCTTAAATGTCAACATATACACATGTGATTTAGTTTACGAAGATTTTTCAATGCCGAGAACCTCGATCAGAGAGTAAAAAAGGCGTAAGGTTCACAATGGTGTAAAATTAAAACGGGATATACCGGGCTAGGATTCGAGTTACAGGAACAAGGGCCAAACCAACCACCCAAGAATGGAATCGTCGAGCGAAAACACTTGACAACCTCCTAGAAGCAACTTTTCTTGTCACCAGACCTTTCTCCATCAATTTGGAATCTGATGCCGTCACTAAACACATTCCTTAAATTGTAGCCAATTGTTGAGTTTTTTTTTTTTGTGTCTAATCCGCATATATATCACCATTGCCCTTGATTTTCTTGACTGTATATCTCTTAAATATCAACATATACACGTGTGATTTAGTTTACGAAAATTTTTCAATGCCGAGAACCTCGATCAGAGAGTAAAAAAGATTTAAGGTTCACAATGATGTAAAATTAAAATGGGATATATCGGGCTTGGATTCGAGTTACAGGAACAAGGGTCAAACCAACCACACAAGAATGGAATCGTCGAGCGAAAACACTTGACAGCCTCCTAGAAGCAGCTTTTCTTGCCACCAGACCTTTCTCCATCAATTAGGAATCTGATACCGTCACTAAACACATTCCTGAAATTGTAGTTATTTGTTGAGTGTTTTTTTTTTGGTGTCTAATCCGCATATATATCACCATTGCCCTTGATTTTCTTGACTGTATATCTCTTAAATATCAACTTATACACGTGTGATTTAGTTTACGAAGATTTTTCAATGCCGAGAACCTCGATCAGAGAGTAAAAAAGGCGTAAGGTTCACAATGGTGTAAAATTAAGAAGGGATATACCGGGCTAGGATTCGAGTTACAGGAACAAGGGCCAAACCAACCACCCAAGAATGGAATCGTCGAGCGAAAACACTTGACAACCTCGTAGAAGCAGCTTTTCTTACCACCAGACCTTTCTCCATCAATTAGGAATCTGATGCCGTCACTAAACACATTCCTTAAATTGTAGCCATTTGTTGAGAGTTTTTTTTTTGTGTCTAATCCGCATATATATCATCATTGCCCTTGATTTTCTTGACTGTATATCTCTTAAATATAAACATATACATGTGTGATTTAGTTTACGAAGATTTTTCAATGCCGAGAACCTCAATCAGAGAGTAAAAAAGGCGTAAGGTTCACAATGGTGTAAAATTAAAATGGGATATACCGGGCTAGGATTCGAGTTACAGGAACAAGGGCCAAACCAACCACCCAAGAATGGAATCGTCGAGCGAAAACACTTGAGAACCTCCTAGAAGCAGCTTTTCTTGCCACCAGACCTTTCTCCATCAATTAGGAATCTGATGCCGTCACTAAACACATTCCTTAAATTGTAGCCATTTGTTGTGTGTGTTTTTTTTTTGTGTCTAATCCGCATATATATCACCATTGCCCTTGATTTTCTTGACTGTATATCTCTTAAATATCAACATATACACGTGTGATTTAGTTTACAAATATTTTTCAATGCCGAGAACCTCGATCAGAGAGTAAAAAAGGCGTAAGGTTCACAATGGTGTTAGATTAAAATGGGATATACCGGGCTAGGATTCGAGTTACGGGAACAAGGGCCAAACCAACCAATCAAGAATGGAATCGTCGAGCGAAAACACTTGACAACCTCCTAAAAGCAGCTTTTCTTACCACCAGACCTTTCTCTATCAATTAGGAATCTGATGCCGTCACTAAACACATTCCTTAAATTGTAGCCATTTGTGGAGTGTTTTTTTTTGTCTAATCCGCATATATATTACCATTGCCCTTGATTTTCTTGACTGTATATCTCTTAAATGTCAACATATACACGTGTGATTTAGTTTACGAAGATTTTTCAATGCCGAGAACCTCGATCAGAGAGTAAAAAGGGCGTAAGGTTCACAATGGTGTAAAATTAAAATGGGATATACCGGGCTAGGATTCGAGTTACAAGAACAAGGGCTAAACCAACCACCCAAGAATGGAATCGTCGAGTGAAAACACTTGACAACCTCCTAGAACCAGATTTTCTTCCTACCAGACCTTTCTCCATCAATTAGGAATCTGATGCCGTCACTAAACACATTCCTTAAATTGTAGCCATTTGTTGAGTGTTTTTTTTATGTGTCTAATCCGCATATATATCACCATTGCCCTTGATTTTCTTGACTGTATATCTCTTAAATGTCAACATATACACGTGTGATTTAGTTTACGAAGATTTTTCAATGCCGAGAACCTCGATCAGAGAGTATAAAAGGCGTAAGGTTCATAATGGTGTAAAATTAAAATGGGCTATATTGAGCTAGGATTCGAGTTACAGGAACAAAGGCCAAACCAACCACCCAAGAATGGAATCGTCGAGCGAAAACACTTGACAACCTCCTAGAAGCAGCTTTTCTAGCCACCAGACATTTCTCCATCAATTAGGAATCTGATGTCGTCACTAAACACATTCCTTAAATTGTAGCCATTTGTTGAGTGTTTTTTTTTTTGTGTGTTATCCGCATATATATAACCATTGCCCTTGATTTTCTTGACTGTATATCTCTTAAATGTCAACATATACACGTTACTAAATAAAAGAGTTGTTTAAACTATTATTAAATTATATATAGTTAATTATTTATATAAGCCTACTAAATTAAATGAAATAAAATAAAAGTTGGTTGTATTTTGTAAGCTAAATTAATTAATAAATTAATAAACTAACAACTAAAAATAAATATTAAATAATAACGTTAGTAAATGAAAAACTATTTAAACTTAATTAAATTTACAAGAAATGTCAGTTGGTTACTGAGTATAATAACATTTCTCTTTTATTGGACATGGCTAATTACAAAAATACCCCTCACTTACTAATATATTTACCATGTTACCAATTATCTTGTGACACTTCGGGTTTTTCCCGCATAAACTTATTGTACGAAACGATTAAGTAAGCTATTAAATTAGAAATTCTAAATTATAACTCTGTTTTATTATTTAATTACCTATTGTTTACATAATAATAAATATTTTATCTTTCGTATAACACTTAACATTAAATGGATTGCGCACCTTAAATATTGTCCAGCCCAACTATAAGCCCAAGCCCCTCTCCAAGTTGCCCTAATCCTAATCGCACAAGTGAAGGATAGCTTGATTAGTCAATTGTGCGATCCAACATGGGGTATTATAAACCATAAGACTAGCCGACATCCTAGGTTTGTTGGCCATCACCTTTATTGCACAAATCCCCAAATCATTCCCCTTTTCTCTCTACCCTTTTCCTCCCAAGAAACCTGCAACCAAACTCTCACATCGACCAAACATTACCATCTCCGATCAGATCTCCGGTCATACTTTTGGCTCCAATCAAACCACTGATGACACCGTTCACTCCGGTTATCCGATAACGACACTCCACTCCGATAGAATCTCCGCTCAGCTCGGAACACAGCGTCGGCAGCTCGTAAAACTCCACTCGGAACTCTGCTTATTTCTTTTTCTTAACATACACCCCTTTGCGGCATCGGATTCAGGTTAGTATGCTTGATAACAATGACTCTGGTTACGTAGTTTTAATGATGAACATGATATTTCGTTGAATGTTAATAGATATGAACCATGATGTCTATTAAATTAATGAGAATGGTTTAAGTAGACTGTTAAGAAAGGTGATAAAGGATTCATGTTGATGCTCTGTTTGCTGGGTTTTCCTTGAAATGTACAACCATATGTGCCCTATGTACAACCTGGTTATGCGTATATAAATGTTCAAAGTTTAAACTGTTTAAATGATGTTGATGAGCATGACCAAACTTGTTTGAATGATAAAAGATAATGATTGTTGATTAATAATTCCAACCGATGATGTTTTGTGATTATAAGAGACGATGATGTTTGGTGATTATAATCGACAATGATGACTATTATTTGTAAGGGTGAATCTGGGTTTTAATAAGGGTACCACTACACAAGCACATGGTATAACCCACCTGAAGAATTATGTGGTTTGAAATTCTATAATAAATAGATCCCTGTTAGTTATTTCGCATGATGATGATGATGGTTTTCTATTTGGTTGTTGCTAATAATAAAATGATGATAGATGAGTTTCAAATGTGCATATTATATAAATCTGGGTTATGAACCTGTTATTCAAAAATGAATGAAGAAGATAGGTCATATGAGGAGTGTACAACCATCTATGCATATGGTACATGATTCAAAATGTGCATAAATTAAATCTGGGTATTGAATGTGTTTTGTCCTATTCTGTTGATTTAGGAAAAAGCATAATAATTGTGTTTTGATAAGAATCGCACAACAACTCTAAGCCCCACTTGTCTGATTCCGTACATTGCATGTCGGTCGCACAATTTGACTTTATAATATATACACACAATCGCACAAATGTGTCTCAATCACACAACATATGTTAGGCCTCACATATTACTAATATACATATTGGACTGCAATATGTTGTTGGGCCATGTCTGTTATACATAGCTGGACACACACACACTTGAGTAGTATGTGTTTGGGCCAATGTGATATTGTTCATGAAATTCGATCCACTGTGTAGTTATATGAAACGTGACCTATGTGCTACTTGAATACGTGAATAAATTGTATACGAGTTTAATTAATATGTGGTAATTATAATAGGACGTGATTGACCCAAAGTTGCATTATCAAGTTAAACACTCTACCGAGCAAAAACTAAGGTAAGTTCACAACTATTAAAGCATGCGTTCCCGGTGGTTTGGGAAATGGAAACTTAAACAACGCTATCCCCTCGTAAGGGATACAAACCTACTTTTCTCCCCTTAAATGGGACTCTTAGTTAATTACTGTTTATACGGAATGCAACGAGCAACACTAAACGAAACTCTATCACTCAAGTCCCTACCATTTAATACCGATTAGTCACCGGAGTCTGGCGAACGGGTTATTAGTTGATAGCGCTATTTAGGTCTAACCAGCCTCACACCGACCCTTGTTACTGGGAACGGGAGTGAACTAATGTACTCAAGCAAACCGTCAATGATGATAGAACATTGACAAACGGGGCACTGCGGAAACGTACGGTTAAGTAAGTATTCGGTATTGTAAAACAGTTTAGTAGCTTACTTATGGGGTAGCTCCCCCATGGCATGTATAAACGGACAAAATTAACTGGTGAAACAAGTTTTTGGTAATTAAAAACTGGACAACTCGTGGACTCGCCAACATTTTTGTTGATACCCTACTGCATGCTTTGCAGGTACACAGTGACTCAGGAGCTTGAAGCTTGGGGATGTGTAGTGGTCGTCTAACCCATGTAATGGGTTTTAAATAATCTTGAACTATGAACCTTGTTTAGAAACTGTTTGGTTTATGCTTCCGCTGCTTATTTGAACTTAAACTTTTAAAACTTTAAACTATGACGTTTACTAACTATTATGGTTGGCGAAACTTCTTACTATTAACCAATGCTCAGTATAATTGGTGGCTGGATCCTGGTCAGTCACGCCTCCAAGCGGTGATATTCCGCATGTGGGTTTTGGGGGTGTGACAGATTGGTATCAGAGCCATTGGTTATAGTGAACTCGGTTTTAAAAAGAAAGTCTTTTTGAGAAAAACCAGACTATAACCCGTGACTCGTGACGACACTACACTCCAAGGGCAAGACTCAACGTACTAGACCCCATAGCTTGGACTTGTGTTTACTTGCTAGATTACTTTATGATTTATGTTCTACTATACGTACTGGTATACCTAGCTAGATAGACACACCCCTCTTCTATCTCATTCTCGCTACATTACGACATCACACTCATACTGTGTTTTCTGGTTATGAAGACAATGAGTGGACGCGGAAGAGGAAACGTTAACATGACTCGGGCTCAGTTCACTAACTTGCTCAACACGGTGGCTGCAGCTTTCGCAGCTCACCCTGGAGGTAAACTCGTTATTTTAGGATGTTTAGATCCTACCCCCGCATCGTCTTTTCACCTCTAAGCGTATTCGTTTCGCTTTTCACAACAGGTCAGCAAGCGCCTGCGCAACCACGTGTTTGTACTTTCAAAACCTTCATGGATTGCAAGCCTCTCCCTTTCAACGGCACTGAGGGTGCCATAGGTCTTCTGCACTGGATTGAGAAGGCCGAAGCTGTCTTTGCTGTCTGCGAGTGTCCCCCTGCTAACTGGGTAAAGTTTGCGACTGGTACGCTTGAAGGAAACGCGCTTTCATGGTGGAAGGCACAGATTCAGATGCTTGGGTTGGAAACTGCTAATGCTACTGCGTGGGAAGATTTCAAGGACATGATCAAGGAAGAATACTGTCATAGGGATGACATTCATAAGCTCGAAAATGAATACTTTGAGCTCAAGATGGTTGGATCAGAGATTGAGACCTACACCAAGCAGTCCAACGACTATGCTTCACTTTGCCCAAACATGTCTCGACCTATGTATCGAATGATCGAATTGTACATCAAAGGTTTGGCCCCAGAGATCCGGAGCCATGTGACCTCAGCCAACCTCAATACCATCCAGCCAGTGGTCCGTCTTGCTCACAAACTCACTGATCAGGCTGTGGAGGAGGGCAAGTTGCCCAAAAGGATAAATGCTACTGTTGGAACCTCTGGTGATAACAAGCGTAAATGGGAAGGAAATCAGAGCAAGGAAGCTAACCCCATTCAGACCCCGACTCAACAAAGGAAAACTGAAAACGACAAAGGCCCTCAGCAACAGGGTGGCTATCGGGGAAACCACCCTAAGTGTAACAAGTGTAATCGACACCACAATGGGGCGTGTAGCAAAGGTCAGTGCCTGCGATGCAACAAAATGGGGCATGAAGCCAAAGACTGCAGGAGTCAGTTCCCAGCTAGACAGAATCAGCATCAACCACAGCAACAGCAGCACCAAGGAAACAACCGTGAATGCTACAAATGTGGAGCAATAGGGCACATGCGAAAGGATTGCCCTCAGTTGAACCAGAATCGCAACAACAATAATCTAGGTGCTGGAAACAACAACAATCAGGGTGCTGGGAACAATAACAACAATGCTGGAAATGGTGCAAGAGGAAGGGCTTTTGTGATTGGAGCTGGAGAAGCTAGGAATGATCCCAACGTCGTAGCGGGTAAGTTCCTACTCAATGATTGTTATGTTTCTGTATTGTTTGATTCTGGAGCCGATGCTAGCTATGTATCCCTACGTATTAGTAAGAAGCTTAAGAGTACGCCGATGTTATTAAGTTCTAAGCATATCGTCGAGTTAGCTAATGGTAGGAACATTGAGGCCTCACACGTGATAAGTAACTGCAAACTAGTATTGTCTGGTCAGACCATTAGCATCGATCTTTTCCCTATCGTTCTTGGAAGCTTCGACGTCGTCATTGGTATGGATTGGTTATCCAAACATCGGGCTGAAATTCTCTGTCAAGAGAAAATGGTTCGTATTCCCCGTCGATCTGGCAAACCCCTTATCGTTCAAGGTGACAAAGGCGGAGAAGTCACAGGCATCATTTCATTCTTAAAAGCTCAGAAGTGTTTACTGTAAAACCCGTTAGGATCTTTCAATGATATCACCTTTTAACTTGTGAAGGTGCGGAAAACAATCACAAGTCGATTCAAGAACAAACAATAATAATTAACACAAGAATAACAAATGAATCACAAACCGAAATCTTGCATTCAATGATAAAGCAAAGACTGATACAAGACTTCAACTGAACTCGGTTCCTTGTGTCCCTTGTGTCGCAACCAAACAACTGACCAACAACCTCAACCAAGAGGTTGAGGTGTGTTTAAATACAAAACAACTGGGCTACAAACCTAAGCCCATTGCGACACCAAGTAGACTAGCCCAACCCTTACAAAATCGACCCAAACATGTAAACTAAACAAGTACATAATCAACCCTTAAACTATACTAACCTACATGAATAAACCTTCAGGTTCCAACAATCTCCCCCTAGGTTTATGCATGAGGTTCTTCTGACTTCAATTGCCTTGATCATCACCACTTGCACTATCCTTATAACCGCCAAATCCCTTCTTATGAATATGCAGAACAGACGCTACAGCAGCAGTCCAAGCCTTAGCTATTTCTTCATATTTCTCTGTAGCTCTAATCTGATTACATGCCAAGACTTCCAGATCTTCACCAGCAAGATTTAGCAAGTCAATCTGATCAACCAAACAATAACTTGTCTCTCCATCACAAACAATCACTGCCTGCCCAAGACGTTCATCATATACCCAAAAGTGTAATGTCTTCAGCGCACCTTTCGGGATCTTTCTCACTAGAGGAATCGTCTTTTCTTTATCAGTAGCTGGCCAATGCACAATCTTCATACGCTTGTTTGTGTAAGGATCTCTAATTCCTTTAGCTGGTTTAACAATAGACTATGCCGTACGCATTGAAGGAAAACCCTTAAGAACCTCCCTCTTCAATCTCTCGAAAAACATATATCCAGCACCTCCAGGCTTATCATCCACATAAGGTGCATTAGACAAATTTTTCAAATCCACCTTAGTGAAAGACTGAAACTGGCCTGGATGCTTGTACCACTCGACAGGACCAATTTTTCTCTTTATCCACCATCTCTTACGATCATGATCATATCCCCAGCTAACTACTCCAGAACGATTACCAACTTTATCATAGAGAGTTTCACCAACATCCATTAAATGATGAGTTGCATGAGCATCCTCATCATCTGGATTCAAATTCTTGTTCTTCAAAATCACTAACTCTCTTTTCTTTTTAATCCTTTCCGCCTTCTCTTTGTCTGCCACTGGATTTGTAACTCTCTTGAAATATTGTTCCATTGCAGCACTTCTTTCAGCGTCATCTTTAGCAAAGGCTTTTCTTCTGTTTTCAACATCAGTTGGATCAGAGAATTCTTGTCCAAATTTCTTCTCCAACTTCCCTCGTAAATCATAAACCATATTGAACAACAAACTAACATCTCCTTGAAGTTGCTCAATCTGTTGATCTTTCTTCACAATAGTATCTTCAAGTTGGATAATCTTCGCATCTTTATGAATTGAATCTTGCTCAAGCACAACCATTCATTTCTTCATATCTCTCATGCTGATAAACTCATCGTCATCACTTGAATCATCATCAAACGGCATTCTTAGTGGTTCTTCAGGTCTTTTACCACTAGAACTGCTAGGTTCATCATGAACAATTCCCGAAGAACCAGCATCATTGTGAACTTCAATATCAGAAATACCAATTTGCACAATATCAACAGTTGTAGCTAGAACTTCAGCAGTAGTAACATCTAAATCATCCCTTTGAACTTCAACATTTGTCGTATCCATCTCATCTCTTTGAGTATTAACATCGAACTCAAAGATATTCTCAGCAGTGGTGGTGGTATCACTAACATTTCTTTCAAAATCGAAGTCATATAAACCTTCATCATCATCAGCAACATTCACGGATTGATCTTTTCCTTGTTCAACAAACATTCCAGGTCTAGGATCCCTTCTTTTCCTTTTCAATGGCAAGGAATCAGAATCCATTGGGCTTTCATCAGGCTCTTCAGTTGATACTGACAGATTGGAAGGAGGATTTCCCATCTTGTCAGTTACTGACTTTAACAGCATCGCCAAACTTTCAGCAGTAATCACTGGTTCAACAGTAGAAACAACGGCATCAACTTCAGGAGGAAGTTCTTTATCATCATCAGAATCACACATAATCTCGACACCTTCATCGTCAGAGTTAATTGTTATACACTCCGTCTCAGGCTCACCTTCAACTCTCCTTGGAATATCATGTTCTTCAGCAACAATAGCACTAGCAGGCACACTATGCACTGGAACAGGTCGTACTAGTACTGGATTTGCACTAACATCTTCCGTCTCTGCAAACTGACCAAACTTCTCCAATTGAATCAAACCTTCAAACTTCTTTTCAGTACCTTTCTTTGTAGTAAGAGCACCAAAACATGACGGACCCATAGGCTTTAATTCCAACGTATCACCAAATCTCTTCAATTCTGGATAATGATCATTCAGAATCATCTACAAAAACCTTGGGTACATAAGAAACTTATCCTTTCGAAGTCCGATTGCATTTCTCTTCATCGCTTCCAAGATATATCTTGAATAGTTGAACGGTTCATTGGTAATCACACATATCAAAGCAGCAGACTGAGTGGTATTCAACTGATCAGTTCCCCCTCTATTTTCTGTCATGCACAAAAGGAACATGTGCAGCAATAGACGCCAATACGGATGCACAAACTTCTTTGTCAGGGGTGGAAACTTCCCTTCGTAGCTTAAACGAGGTAGAATTGCTTCCACTGTTCCAGCTGAAAGTTCTATAGGATCTGTTTCCTGATCATTAAATCTTAACGCTTCTCTAATCATCTGCTCAGTAACTATAACTTTCGTCTTTTGAATTTCAGCAACTATAGCTCCCTTTCCTTCAACAACTTCGACTTTAGCACTCTTCCAAAAATCTTGAATAAGCTCTTCATAAACAACCGGATTCTCACCAAGAGCATAAGCAATCCGGCAGTTATTTAGACCTTTCATCAGTGACATGTACAGCTGCTTGTATTTCTCTGGTGGAGGTGCCAAGTATCCTACTTGATTGTGAGAAGATATAAACTTTAAGTCCATTTTCTGCACAAAACACAAGTTAATTAAAATTCCCAACCTTTGTCATAACAGTATTCAGATAAAACAATTAATAAATAACACTGTTACTGTTGACTCGAGACCATGAGTCGAAACCGAAAGGTCTCGAGTCGAAACCACTTGTCATTGAGTCGCAACCATGAGTCGCAACCAATAGACTCTGAGTCGAAACCATGAGTCACAATCTTGAGATTGCGACTCGCAACCACTGGTCTCGAGTCCTTGTGTTGTCTGAGTCGCAACCACACAATCATATGATCTTCATCTTAGTGTTCTTGATTGCGAATCGGAATCTTCAAATCTTCATCGGAGAGTTCTTGATTGCAAGTCGGAATCTTCAAATCTTCATCGGAGCTTCTTCAAACATTCATAATTTTCTGCAAAAACTTAAAAAATAATATCATAATACCTTGATTATCAACGAGTCGAAACCACAGATTACGAGTCGAAACCAGAGACAAGTCGGAATCTTCAAATATCACCGGAATCTTGAGAGAGAATGAGGCTTGGTTTCGAGTGATAAATTAGGTTTCGACTCGAAACCAGCCATTTATACCACAACATTGATTATGGGCCCTTGACTTTTGGGCTTGAGACAAAACGATTGGGCTTAACAGATTTGCCATTTATACATCAACTTAAACCCTTTAATAAAAAATTTAATTTCAGATTTAACTTAAAACCACCCGCAAAACCTTCTGAGCAAAATTTACAAAACAAAAACCTAAAGAACAAAAATTAAATAATGAAATATTATTTACAAAAAAATTAGGAAATTTGCAAAGATACTCAGGGATCAAATCACAAGGTTTCGGGCCTGACTTCATTTATCAACACTGATCTACTACTGAATGATCTAGACAATTGCCAGTATATTTGTCCACTTAAACTCGTCTCCCTAGACCTTTTCCATATAACTGCCTGTAACTCATTTTATCATGTTTTGATGTCTTAACAATGAACACCCAAACAAATACTAATCAAATCCCGGAATTATATACAGCACACTCTATCATGCAAGTAGCTTCCCTACCACATCTTTCACAAGTCCAATCCAAATCTCTGAAATCTTAACTGGGAATAGATTGAGAAGAGAACAGAATAGATCTTAAGCAGAGATGGTATAATATACAGATCAAATGAGTTTTTCTCAATTTGATATAGGTTTCTTGGGTTTCTTTTGGGAACTTGAGGGCCTCTTTCGGGTGTTTAATTGATCTACAGCGCGACAACGTACAGCTAGGTCAGCATGTATCTGGATGCAGCAGAAGCTGACGTTGCCTAGCACCTCCAGGTCAGCATATATCTGGATGCAGCAAAGGAGATACACGACTTTTTCAGAGAAGATTTCAGAGTCAGACCAAAATTGTGTGTATCGGGACAACATACAGACATTCAAATAGACATGAGCTAATTCCAAGTGATTTTCTTTTCTGAGGTCATGTACTATTTTAGTTCTGAACAGAAACAGCCAATGTTTCCAGTCTTAAGGATAGAGCCTACCAACACATCATACTAGAGTCAAACTATTTCGATACTGGTCTTACATGAGTCAGCCCTCGACCATAATGTGAAAATTCATTTCATTTCCCAGTCATGCCACACCTCTTTTTGTATTTTTCTATTTTTTTAATGTTTTTGTATTTTTCAAAATTTCTCCCCCTAAATTTGAGCATAAATAAAAACTACCTAAGAATAGAAAACTTTATGAACAAATTTACCTACGAAAAAAAAAAACAAAAACATGCTCAGTCAGTAAAGCGGATCATTTTCAGAAAATCCACAAGCACTTTGAATTTTGAGCTGCTGACAGGTTTGGTGAACAAATCGGCAGCATTTGCATCTGTGTCAATTTGCTCAAGTGTAATAAGACCTCTGTCGAAGCAATCTCGAATAAAATGAACTTTGATGTCTATGTGCTTGGTTTTGGAGTGAAAAACAGGATTTCTAACAATTTGTATTGCAGCATCATTATCGCAGTAAATAGTAGTGTTGAGATAAGTCAAACCGTAGTCCTGCAATTGAAGTTGCATCCACACCACTTGAGAGCAAGATGCAGAAGCGGCAACATACTCAGCTTCAGCTGTAGAAATCGCCACCGTTTGTTGTTTCTTGCATTGCCAAGAAATGAGCCTGTCACCCAGAAACTGACATCCAGCTGATGTAGATTTCCTGTCACTATCAGTACCTCCAAAATTGCTATCAGAAAAAGCAAACAAGTCAAAATTGGAATCCCTCGGATACCACAGACCAAACCTAGGTCGGCCTTTAAGGTACCGAAAGATTCGTTTAACACCAGTAAGATGAGAAGTTTTAGGATTAGCCTGATATCTTGCACAGTTGCAGACAGCAAACATCATATCCGGACGACTAGCTGTCAGATACATCAACGATCCGATCATAGACCTATACTGACGTTGATCCACAGAAGATCCTTCTTCATCTTCAGTCAATATCGGTCTCTCTGCCATTGGTGTTTCAGCAGGCTTTGCGTCTGAAAACTTAAATTTTGCTAGCACGTCATCCACATACTTCCCTTGATGGATAAGAATCCCTTGAGAATTCTGCTTGACTTGTAAACCCAAAAACAGTGTCATTTCTCCAAGAGCACTCATTTCAAATTTCTTTTTCATAACTCTCTCAAACTCCTTGCAAAGTTCCTCACTTGTAGATCCGAAAATAATATCATCAACATAGATTTGAACTAAGATCTGATCCTTGCCCACCTTCTTTAAAAACAGAGTCTGATCTATCGTGCCACGTGTATACCCATGAGCCAGAAGATGTTCAGTTAGTGTGGCATACCAAGCACGTGGCGCTTGGTGTAATCCATACAATGCCTTATCTAGCTTGTAGGCATATTCTGGATGATCTGGATGCACGAAACCTGGTGGCTGTTCAACAAAAATTTCTTCCTTCACATCCCCATAGAGAAACGCTGTCTTGACATCCATCTGATACACAGTGAACCCCATATATGACGCGTAAGCTAAGAAAATCCGGATAGCTTCAAGTCGGGCAACCGGAGCATATACTTCATCATAATCCAAGCCTTCTATTTGTCGAAATCCCTGAACCACCAGCCTTTCTTTATTTCGAACAATAACCCCTGCAGAATCTTGCTTGTTTCGAAAAACCCATCTAGTTCCAAGTTTGCGCTTTCCCTGTGGCAACTTGACAAGTTTCCATACTCCAAGCTTCTCAAACTGGTTTAGCTCTTCATGCATAGCATCTACCCAGCCTGGTTCCTGCAAAGCTATATCAACAGTTTTAGGTTCGATTTGAGAAATATAGCAAGAATATAAACAAGTATTGATGGTTCCTGATTGGCTCCTGGTTAAGACTCCTGCATTTACAGGACCAATCACATTCTCTATAGGATGATTCCGTTGAACACTTGTGGGTATTGCCAGGTCAGGTACGGTCTCGTCTTCAGTGGTGGTGTTGCTAGACTCCCCCTCATTAGATGCTGCAGTATTATGAACGAATGGAGTGGTAATAATGCAATCTTCAGGAATTTGTTCAGGAAATAGTGCAGATCCGGAACCATGAGATGCAGAACCACTATTTGAAGCACCTTCAGGGGATTGATGGGACGTTTGTGGACACGTAGTATGCTGCGTAAACACCATTCCTGGCGGATCAATGGTATGATGTCTGACGCTTCCTTCTGTCTGTTCGTCATCTTCAGTATCCTCAAAAGACAGAGGTTGTTTTGGAATAGACACACCTGCATCTGAAAAATCACTTGACAAAATGTTAAAAGACTTAAACAATTCAGCATAATCATATAACCAATCTGGTCCAACTCTAGCGTCCGTAGCATTTTCCTCGAGCCATTCAATGTTGCACGACTCGACGACCTTTTTATTTACCTTGTTGTATACTCTATAGGCTGACCCTTTAGCATATCCAACAAAGTAACATTCATCCCCTTTGACCTCAAACTTTCCATTAGAGTCCATAAGTAGTAACACACATGGACAACCAAAGATGCGAAAGTGTGAAACCGAAGGTTTACGTCCTTCCAGAATCTCATATGGAGTTTTCATATGTCGTTTGTTTACTAAAGCATGATTCTGGACGTAACAAGCCGTTCTAACAGCTTCGGCCCAAAAGAAACTAGGAAGCTTCGAGTCAGCCAGCATAGTTCGTGCAGCCTCGATAAGAGTACGATTTCTTCTTTCAGCTACTCCATTCTGTTGAGGAGTCCGTGGTGCACTATACTGACGATCAATTCCCTTATCAGTGCAGAATGTGTCCAAAGTAGCGTTTTTAAATTCTGTCCCATTATCAGATCGAATAACCTTCACCTTAGCACTCGCTTGATTTTCAGCCAGAGTGATAAATTGTTTCACCAAGACTGCAGTTTCATTCTTGTGACTGAGAAAATATACCCAGGTGTAGCGAGAATAATCATCGACAATTACAAGACAATAAGCTTTCTTGCCAATACTCAACACATTCACTGGACCAAAAAGATCCATGTGAAGTAGTTCAAGCACGGCCTTCGTCGAGGGTGCTGGTTTAGTCTTATGAGGTTTTCGATGAGCTTTTCCTTTTGCACAAGCAACACACCTTTCAACCAACATGAAATCTTTTATCGGAAGATCACGTACTAATTGACCTTTTGCCAGTCGATTCAAATTCTTCATATTCACATGCCCAAGGCGACGATGCCACAGTAGACCATCATGTTCTGAAATCTTCGAAAATAGGCAAGTAATTTCTTCACACGGTTTCTTGTTCATATCAATCACATAAGCGTTTCCTCGTCTCTCTGCTGACATTAAGAACCAGTCTTCTGGAATGACAATTCCAGGCTTAAGAACATGACATCCTTTCTTTGTAAAGTGAACTGAATTCCCTCGATCACAAATCTGAGAAATGCTCAACAGATTGTGTTTCAGTTCTGGAACATAATTAACATTTTCGAAGCTTAACACGCCGTTTCGTACAGTTCCTTTTAATGTGATTCTGCCTGAATCTCCTCCCGCAAATGAGACATATCCACCATTAAATTCTTTGACATTTTCCAGTTGGGATAAGTCTCCTGTCATGTGCCTGGAACAGCCACTATCCATGTACCAGAGGCGCACGGTAGTCCTCCACAGCTGTTCCTGCACGATTAGCGGGATTAGTTAGATTTAGGAACCCAGCCCATAGTGGATCTGGGTTTTCCTTGTGCATCAATATAAGTTACTCTCTGCCACACTAAGTTTTCTTTATTTAAAAACTTTGAAGTATTTTGAAAGACAGAGTTTCGATGACATGTATGAGATGGATTGGATTGCTTGGCCTTAGCTTTAGGTTTCCAATGCTTGTTTGACCAGTTAGAATTGTAGTTACCAAAAGCATTATGTTGAGATCTTCGAAAATCATTTTGTTGTTTTTGATTTTTGCGTTTGGCTGCATTCCAATCCTGATCAGAAGGTTTAGTCTTGCGATAGTTGTTTCTCATTGTCTTGGTCTTTTCAGTCGTCATTGACTCAGAACAACGATATCGGTTAGACATAACCTTCTGATCTTGCACTGACTTTTTCTTGTACGATGCCCTTGGGAGTTGACCACAATTTCTGGCAATGTGACCAGCGATGCCACAGTTAAAACATGTTTGACGCTTCAATTTGTGTGTATTTTGAAAGCTTTTGCACGATTTGCTTGATTTTGAATGATTTGTCGTCTTGATTTTCTGAACATGTTGTGCTTGTGGTTGTTTTGAGCATTTTGAAGGTTTTTCTTCTAATGACTTCTCACTTATATCAATATCCTTTTCTTTGTTATTTAATTTTGGTTCGATATTTGAACAAGGAGAAGTTTCATCAATATGCGTTTCATCAATGCATTTGTCATGTGAAACTAATTCAGGTTCATTATCTGAACATGCAGAAGTCTCATCAATATGCATTTCCTCAACGCATTTATCATGTGAAGACGATTCAGGTTCAATTTCTACTACAGTTTCCAATGGGGTCCCACTAGATTCAACATTAGGGACACCCACTGAGACAGGTTCAGAAGAAGAATCAGGATGCTCTTGATTTTCTTGAGAATTCGTTTCAGTGGTTTCACTGAATGCATCCTGAGGGACCTCACCTGTAACATTTTCATTAACTGAGACGTTAGAAGCATTAGAATCACACATATTAACTGAAAAACAATCATCACCACACTTATTGTTCAAATCATCAACACAAACATCATCAGTTTTGTCCAAAACAACAGGCTCACAAGACGAAACATAAGCAGAAAACGATGCAAATAAAGAACGACTAAAAGCCATGTCAGATTCAGTTGGTTCAGAATAAGGTTCAAAATAAGGTTCAGAAATATTTGAAATAACGACTGGTTCACTCCCATGAACATCTCCACACTTTACTTCAGAAATATCATCTGCACATGAGGATGAAACGTTAGGATCAATCGACCCTTTTGAAACAAAATTTAATGGAGTAGACTTCTGTTTCTCAACTTGTCTGTCATGAGAAGACGACTTGTTGGTTTTAGAACCAAAAGTCATATTACTCTCATTCATCATCTCCTCCTCAGTCATTGGCAGATAAGTGTAATTATTATTATATGGAGGAGGAGTCTGATTATAACCCAAACCGCGCCCTTTCTTTTCTTTGTACGCAAGCTGTTGATCGCACAAGTTTTTAACTAGTTTGCTGGAAGAATCAATTTTTTTAATGTTAAGCTCATTAATTTGATATTTGTCTCTGATATCTTCCAGTTCCTTAGTCACTATGCACAGTTTTTCCTGAACGTATAAGAGTTGAGATGATTTTACACTTACATCATCCTTGAGTTTGATGATGTCTTTTCGCTGAGCTTCGATCTTTTCTTTGAAAAGTTTTTCGTTTTTCGATAAAGTAAAGTTTTTATTTTTTATGTCTTGATAATCTTGAATTAGCTCAGCGTTGTGCATTCTATAAACTTCAACTTTTTCTCTACATTCAGGAGTACAGAAAGTAGAAAGTACCTCTTCTTTGGTTAAACCTTTAACAGGAGCTGAGAGAATCTGAGTCATGAAAGCAAAGTTCTCAGCAGCAGTCTCCTTCTCTTGTGCAGATACTTGATCATTTGAGGTCATAAAGGCAATGTTGTTTAAAGCAGCTTGATTTTCTGGAGCTGAAATGTTCAGACGCTCAATCTCTGAATTCCAATCAAAGTTGATGTTGGGCTGAACCACCAGGGCTTGAGCTAATCCTTGTGGCTGAGGACTTCCAGAAGCAGCAGCATCTGTTAAACTAGCAGTGGTCACAAGAGCTCTTTCTCGATTAGGTGTTGCGGGCTGTGCAGGAGTTTGTTCTCTATTTATCAGTGGTTTGGTGCAATTTCGAGCATAGTGTCCTTCCTCATGACAGTTATAACAGCGCAAGTTAAAAGGCACTTTAGCAGCACCATTCCAAGCAGTTCCCCATCGATTTTTACCTGTTCTTTTAATAAACTTTTGTGCCCTGAAAGCAGCCATCGCCATCTGCCAGGTGATGTCCATTTCTTCAACATCATCAGGATGAATCTGATATAGGTCTTCGCTACACCATTTTGGAGGATCAATTTTTCCTGCAACGAAAGCGTTCAAACAATTTATAACAGAAGCTGCAATATCCAAATTCTCCTTTGACTGTTTAGTAAAGAAAGCTATCATCTCATTGTTCGCAGTGGAGGCGGAAGCTGCGGAAGAAGTATTCACAGCAGAAGCGGGAGCAGCATTAGGAAAAGATGGAGCAACTTGAGCAACTTGAGCAGAAGACCCAGAGTAGTAGATGTTTGCTGGACTAGGAGCCGCTTTAACAGATGCAGCATTGCTAAACATTTGAAAACCTCCTTGAGACAAGAGGGCTGCATTGTTGTTTGATGAAGATGGTGCAATAGTGAATCCTGCCGCTAACATACTGTTTTTATGATTGGTCTCTCTTTGCTTATCATCCAATTCACATGCTTTGATATGAGAAATCATTTCAGATAAACTGCATCTAGCAAGATCTTTTGTTTTCTTGATCATAGCCACATGATGATCCCAGCTTTTAGGTAATGCATTTAGAAGTTGCCTATTTGTTGATGCATTTGAAGTAGGAATCTCTTCCATCTGCATTTGTGTGACTAACTTGACGAACCTCTGAATCTGATTATCTACAGTCTCCCCATAGATGTGATTGAAGTTATTGAAGTTCTGTCTGAGCAAGTTCCTTCGACTTTCTTTCATGTCTTCATTCCCTTCGTAAACGTCAATCAACGATTCCCAAAGTTCCTTAGCAGATTTGCAAGTGCGAAAGCCAATAGCAATATCAGGGCCCAATCCCATGGTTAAATAGGACAGTGCTCTATCATCTTCCTCAATTATACTGAAATCTTCTTCAGTATATTCACTCTTTGCTTTCTTTACTTTTAGTCCGGGTTCGGTAGGACTGTCAGTCATAATCTCCCTTGGACCTCTTAAGATGCTTCTCCATATCTTTGAGTCCTTGACTTTCACATGCTGTTCAAAACGCCATTTCCATTCTGGAAAATCATTTGCATCGGTTAGCCTAGGAATGCGTGTAGTGGTTCCAACCTTTGAGTCCAGTTCTTGTTGTTTGTTAAGGGCAGCCAGGTCAGTGTTATTTGTCGACATGTTTAATTAATCAGTTAATTAATTAATTAAATTTTAAGTCCAAATAGTCAACAGGTCAAAAGTCCGTGATCAGTGTCGTTGCGAGTCGAAACCAGAAAATAAACAACTCGAAACCGTAATTGATTGCGAGTCGAAACCAAAGCAGGATGAGCCGAAACTGATGATGGTTGCGAGTCGAAACCAAACATGATGAGCCGAAACTGATGAAGGTTGCGAGTCGAAACCAAACAGGATGAGCCGAGACTGATGAAGGTTGCGAGTCGAAACCAAACAGGATGAGCCGAAACTGATGAAGGTTGCGAGTCGAAACCAAACAGGACGAGCCGAAACTGATGAAGGTTGCGAGTCGAAACCAAACAGGATGAGCCGAAACCGAGGAAGGTTGCGAGTCGAAACCTGCAAAACAGATAAGAGATAAGATCTGTTGACTCGCAATCCCTATTTTTCAGCACTTTCAAGAATTCAAAGATATCGTAATCTTTGAATCTGTTGAACACCAACTTTCCGAAAATTCAGCAAACACCTTTTCTGAAATCAACAAACCAAAATCAGCAGTTTTTTTTTAAAGATTCGATCAAGAACAGATCGAGTATTGTACTAATTTTCACTGCAAAAACAAACAACAAAACTGGATCAGTAGCAAAACAGGTTCTTGAATCTGAATGATATCAAAACCGAGCCTTGAAAGACTTCAATGGCTCTGATACCAATTGTAAAACCCGTTAGGATCTTTCAATGATATCACCTTTTAACTTGTGAAGGTGCGGAAAACAATCACAAGTCGATTCAAGAACAAACAATAATAATTAACACAAGAATAACAAATGAATCACAAACCGAAATCTTGCATTCAATGATAAAGCAAAGACTGATACAAGACTTCAACTGAACTCGGTTCCTTGTGTCCCTTGTGTCGCAACCAAACAACTGACCAACAACCTCAACCAAGAGGTTGAGGTGTGTTTAAATACAAAACAACTGGGCTACAAACCTAAGCCCATTGCGACACCAAGTAGACTAGCCCAACCCTTACAAAATCGACCCAAACATGTAAACTAAACAAGTACATAATCAACCCTTAAACTATACTAACCTACATGAATAAACCTTCAGGTTCCAACATTTACGAAAGGGGCACACCGCTATCTTAGCACTTGTCACTGACACACAGGAAAAGGAAAAGAATCTCGAAGATTTTCCAGTTGTACGCGACTATCCCGAGGTATTCCCCGAGGATTTACCTGGACTTCCTCCTCACCGTCAGGTCGAATTTCAAATCGAGCTAACTCCCGGAGCGGCACCTATAGCTCGTGCGCCTTATCGACTAGCCCCCGCTGAACTAAAGGAACTTTCTACTCAACTACAAGAACTATTGGACAAAGGTTTTATCCGTCCTAGCTCGTCACCCTGGGGAGCCCCCGTGCTCTTTGTTAAAAAGAAGGATGGCACATTCCGAATGTGCATTGACTATCGTGAGCTGAACAAGGTTACCATCAAGAACCGTTACCCACTCCCACGCATCGACGATCTATTAAATCAGTTGCAAGGATCAAGCTACTACTCCAAGATCGATCTGCGATCAGGGTATCATCAGTTGAGAGTCCGCGACGAGGATATCTCTAAGACTGCTTTCAGAACCCGCTATGGTCACTATGAATTCCTTGTTATGCCTTTCGGAATGACCAACGCACCTGCGGTCTTCATGGATCTCATGAACCGAGTGTGCAAACCCTACCTCGACAAGTTCGTGATTGTGTTTATTGACGACATCCTAATCTACTCGAAGAGTCAAGAGGAGCATGAACAACACCTACGTCTTATCCTCGAACTCCTTCGCAATGAACAACTGTATGCCAAGTTCTCGAAATGTGATTTCTGGCTTCGAGAAGTCCACTTCCTTGGACACGTGGTCAATGAGGACGGAATACACGTCGATCCAGCTAAGATCGACTCTATTAAGAATTGGCCTACACCGAAGACTCCAACCGAAGTTCGCCAATTTTTAGGATTGGCAGGATACTATCATAGATTCATCAAGGGATTTTCGAAGATCGTTCAACCCCTCACGACTCTCACCCAGAAGGGTATTGCTTACAAGTGGAATGATGCTCAAGAGTCTGCTTTTCAAAAGTTAAAGGAAAACCTTTGTAGTGCTCCTATTCTTTCGCTACCTGAAGGTACCGACGAATTTGTGGTTTACTGCGACGCTTCAATTCAAGGACTTGGTTGCGTGTTGATGCAACGCGAGAAGGTTATTGCTTACGCTTCGCGACAACTCAAGATCCACGAACGGAACTGCACGAGACATGACTTAGAATTCGGAGCTGTGGTCTTCGCGCTCAAGATTTTGAGACATTACTTGTACGGTACCAAGTGCACGATTTACACCGATCACAAGAGTCTCCAGCACATAATGGAACAAAAGGAGTTGAATATGCGGCAACGCCGATGGGTCGAACTCCTAAATGACTACGAGTGTGCAATTAAATATCATCCAGGCAAGGCTAATGTGGTAGCCGATGCCCTCAGCAGAAAGGAAACCAAACCTAAGCGTGTTCGTGCATTACAGCTCACCATCCACTCGAACCTCCCTAAGCAGATACGAAACGCTCAGGTTGAAGCATTGAAAGCCGAGAATATCAGGGCTGAGTCCCTGCGAGGATCGAGGAAATGGATAGAACAAAGGGAAGACGGCGCTTACTATGTGACAGGACGTATATGGGTCCCACTTTATGGAAATCTGCGTGAACTTGTGATGGACGAAGCACACAAATCTCGTTACTCGGTACATCCTGGTTCGGATAAGATGTACCACGACCTAAAAACTATATACTGGTGGCCTAGCATGAAAGCCCACATAGCAACCTATGTCAGCAAATGTTTGACTTATGCGAGAGTCAAAACTGAGTATCAGAAACCATCGGGCCTACTCCAACAACCAGAGATCCCAAAATGGAAATGGGAGCAAATTTCCATGGATTTTGTTACTGGCCTGCCTAGGTCTCAACACGGAAATGACACCATTTGGGTGATAGTGGATCGATTAACTAAGTCTGCACACTTTTTGGCTATTAAAGAAACAGACAAGTTCTCTACCTTAGCAGAGGTATACTTAAAAGAAGTGGTTTCGAGGCACGGAGTGCCAACCTCTATTATTTCCGATCGAGACGCGTGTTTTACTTCTGAGTTGTGGCAAGCTATGCACAAATCCTTTGGCTCACGTTTAGACATGAGCACCGCTTATCATCCACAAACGGATGGGCAGTCTGAACGCACCATCCAAACACTTGAAGACATGCTTAGGGCATGTGTAATCGATTTTGGCAAGGGCTGGGAAAAACATCTACCGTTAGTAGAATTCTCCTACAACAACAGTTACCACACCAGCATTCAGGCAGCACCCTTCGAGGCATTGTACGGTCGCAAATGCCGATCACCCTTATGTTGGGCGGAAGTTGGCGAAAGCCAAATTACCAGCCCGGAACTTGTAGTCGAGACTACGGAAAGGATTGCTCGGATCAGACAACGCATGGCGGCAGCTCGTGACCGTCAGAAAAGATACGCTGACAAGGGTAGGAAACCGCTAGAATTCCAGGTCGGTGACCGGGCTCTACTTAAAGTCTCACCCTGGAAGGGTGTGGTTCGTTTTGGAAAACGGGGCAAGCTTAATCCGCGATATGTCGGACCCTTCGAAATTACCGAAAAGATCGGTAAGGTTGCTTACAGATTGAATCTGCCTGAAGAACTGAGTGCGGTGCACAACGTCTTTCATGTGTCTAATCTGAAGAAGTGTCTGTCAGATGAAACACTCATCATTCCTTTCAAGGAACTCACTATTGACGAACAGCTACACTTTACTGAGGAACCGATTGAGATCACGGATCGAGAGATCAAAACCCTCAAACGTGGCCCAGAGTTTACCTGGGAGCGGGAGGACCAGATGAAGCGCAAGTATCCCCAGTTGTTCCCTAATGAAACTCCCAGCACAGAAGCTACAACCGAATTTCGGGACGAAATTCCAAACTAACGGGGGGATGATGTGACACCCCGTTGAAACGTTCTCACTCATACTAGCTTGACAGTGACTGCCTTAACTTTCGGGACGAAAGTTCTTAAAACTGGGGGATAATGTGACACTTCGGGTTTTTCCCGCATAAACTTATTGTACAAAACGATTAAGTAAGCTATTAAATTATAAATTCTAAATTATAACTCTGTTTTATTATTTAATTACCTATTGTTTACATAATAATAAATATTTTATCTTTCGTATAACACTTAATATTAAATGGATTGCGCACCTTAAATATTGTCCAGCCCAACTATAAGCCCAAGCCCCTCTCCAAGTTGCCCTAATCCTAATCGCACAAGTGAAGGATTGCTTGATTAGTCAATTGTGCGATCCAACATGGGGTATTATAAACCATAAGACTAGCGGACATCCTAGGTTTGTTGGCCATCACCTTTATTGCACAAATCCCCAAATCATTCCCCTTTTCTCTCTACCCTTTTCCTCCCAAGAAACCTGCAACCAAACTCTCACATCGACCAAACATTACCATCTCCGATCAGATCTCCGGTCATACTTTTGGCTCCAATCAAACCACTGACGACACCGTTCACTCCGGTTATCGGATAACGACACTCCACTCCGATAGAATCTCAGCTCGGAACACAGCGTCAGCAGCTCGTAAAACTCCACTCGGAACTCTGCTTATTTCTTTTTCTTAACATACACCCCTTTGCGGCATCGGATTCAGGTCAGTGTGCTTGATAACAATGACTCTGGTTACGTAGTTTTAATGATGAACATGATATTTCGTTGAATGTTAATAGATATGAACAATGATGTCTGTTAAATTAATGAGAATGATTTAAGTAGACTGTTAAGAAAGGTGATAAAGGATTCATGTTGATGCTCTGTTTGCTGGGTTTTCCTTGAAATGTACAACCATATGTGCCCTATGTACAACCTGGTTATGCGTATATAAATGTTCAAAGTTTAAACTGTTTAAATGATGTTGATGAGCATGACCAAACTTGTTTGAATGATAAAAGATAATGATTGTTGATTAATAATTCCAACCGATGATGTTTTGTGATTATAAGAGACGATGATGTTTGGTGATTATAATCGACAATGATGACTATTATTTGTAAGGGTGAATCTGGGTTTTCATAAAGGTACCACTACACAAGCACATGGTATAACCCACCGGAAGAATTATGTGGTTTGAAATTCTATAATAAATAGATCCCTGTTAGTTATTTCGCATGATAATGATGATGGTTTTCTATTTGGTTGTTGCTAATAATAAAATAATGATAGATGAGTTTCAAATGTGCATATTATATAAATCTGGGTTATGAACCTGTTATTCAAAAATGAATGAAGAAGATAGGTCATATGAGGAGTGTACAACCTTCTATGCATATGGTACATGATTCGAAATGTGCATAAATTAAATCTGGGTATTCAATGTGTTTTGTCCTATTCTGTTGATTTAGGAAAAAGCATAATAATTGTGTTTTGATAAGAATCGCACAACAACTCTAGGCCCCACTTGTCTGATTCCGTACATTGCATGTCGGTCGCACAATTTGACTTTATAATATATACACACAATCGCACAAATGTGTCCCAATCGCACAACATATGTTAGGCCTCACATATTACTAATATACATATTGGACTGCAATATATTGTTGGGCCATGTCTGTTATACATAGCTGGACACACACACACTTGAGTAGTATGTGTTTGGGCCAATGTGATATTGTTCACGAAATTCGATCCAGTGTGTAGTTATATGAAACGTGACCTATATGCTACTTGAATACGTGAATAAATTGTATACGAGTTTAATTAAGATGTGGTAATTATAATAGGACGTGATTGACCCAAAGTTGCATTATCAAGTTAAACACTCTACCGAGCAAAAACTAAGGTGAGTTCACAACTATTAAAGCATGCGTTCCCGCTGGTTTGGGAAACGGAAACTTAAACAACGATATCCCCTCGTAAGGGATACAAACCTACTTTTCTCCCCTTAAATGGGACTCTTAGTTAATTACTGTTTATACGGAATGCAACGAGCAACACTAAACGAAACTCTATCACTCAAGTCCCTACCATTTAATACCGATTAGTCGCCGGGGTCTGGCGAACGGGTTATTAGTTGATAGCGCTATTTAGGTCTAACCAGCCTCACACCGACCCTTGTTACTGGGAACGGGAGTGAACTAATGTACTCAGGCAAACCGCCAATGATGATAGAACATTGACAAACGGGGCACTGCAGAAACGTACGGTTAAGTAAGTATTCGGTATTGTAAAACAGTTTAGTAGCTTACTTATGGGGTAGCTCCCCATGGCATGTATAAACGGACAAAATTAACTGGTGAAACAAGTTTTTGGTAATTAAAAACTGGACAACTCGTGGACTCGCCAACATTTTTGTTGATACCCTACTGCATGCTTTGCAGGTACACAGTGACTCAGGAGCTTGCAGCTTGGGGATGTGTAGTGGTCGTCTAACCCATGTAATGAGTTCTAAATAATCTTGAACTATGAACCTTGTTTAGAAACTGTTTGGTTTATGCTTTCGCTGCTTATTTGAACGGTTATTTGAACTTAAACTTTTAAAACTTTAAACTATGACGTTTACTAACTATTATGGTTGGCGAAACTTCTTACTATTAACCAATGCTCAGTATAATTGGTGGCTGGATCCTGGTCAGTCACGCCTCCAAGCGATGGTATTCCGCATGTGGGTTTTGGGGGTGTGACATATCTTCCTCACATCACTCGCCTACTCTGCAACTCCGGCAAAGATAGAATGAAATTTCGATGAACCCAATTTGGGTTAGTTAGGATTATCCTTGTATTATTTTTTGTTAGTTAAGGGTATTCTTGTATTATTTTTGGGGTATTCTTGATATAAAACCGAAAAAAAATTAAAAAAAAATACACTACGAAGACGCACTTGAGCCGTAGCCCGTGCTACGGCTGCTAAAGCGTTGGGTTCGCCCCTGACATATAGTACACCGTTTCGGCATGCTTGTAAACTTGCTTATTATGATTCATGTTGGATATGAGATTTTAAACAATTTTATGCTATATTATGCTATGTAACAAAACTTGTATACTCACCAACTTTTTGTTGATATATTTTAATAGATGTTGCAGGTTGATTGATGAGATGATATTACAAGATGAAACAAGATTTAGGTGGACTAGATACACACCTAGATTTAATTATTTTGATATTATGTTTGTTTTGAGATAATGTTGTTCTTTCTATTTGAAACTTGTATGACATTTAGTTTTGCAATGAAATTTAAATTTAATCTATATTGTCACATAGTGTTATGAAGTCTCTTGCAATCTTGTTTTCGTCTCATCCCGATGTTTCTGCCATCGGTTGGGGTGTGATACTTGGCAAGCTATTCCGGCTAAAGTGTCCTTGGCTAGTCCGTGGAAGCAAATTTTTGGGATTTCAAAAGCTCTTCTACCTTTTGGAGTTGATCTTAAAAAACTATTAAAGGGGAGGTGGGTCGGTCGGATATTGCCTTTTGGCTTGATGTGTGGATCGGATCAGAGCCTCTTGCCAATATCTTCCCAGCGCTTTTTGCTTTAGAAGCCCACAATGGCTGCAACATTTTGGACAGGTGGGTTAATGGCTCGGGTTGGGGTTGGGGTTGGGGTTGGGTCTGGAAGCGATCTTTTTTAACGCTAGTGGAAACTTTCGAGTTGCCGTGCATCAGCAACCTGCTGGCCTCTGAGGGTCCGGTTGGGTTCTCGGATAACCGGGACCATTGGATTTGGACTGTGGATGATTCTGTCAGTCGGTAGTTTCAAAAGGGTCATTCGTGATTCTGCTTCTACTTAGTCGTACTCCATTTTTTTGTGGAACAAACGGGTTCCCCCCAAAGTGAGTATTGTTGCGTGGCGAGCGCAAAAAGAACGGATCCCGACTAGAGAAGCATTGGTTAGAGGAAACATCCAGATTAGTTCGAAGTTGTGTTGTATTTGTGGCGAGATTCCGGAAACTAGTGAACATCTTTTTTATTTCCTGCAGCTTTGCCCAAACTTTTTGGAATATAATTTTGCAGTGGTGCAGACTCCCTCATGTTTTCATATTTGACTTAAAGGATTTGTTGGGTTTACATTCTTATGTGCATGGGTCCAACAAGAGGAAAAAAGCTTTTCATGCTATAGTCTTAACTAGGATTTGGAGTATTTGGGGTATGAGAAATGAAGTAATTTTCAACAATAAAATTGCTTTGTTGTCAAAAGTGGTATAAGAGACGAATGCACTTAGCTACATATGGATCAAAAATAGGTCCAAGGCGTTGAGTATGTCAATCGAGGCTTGGAGAAGTTTCAATGTTTTCACTCATTAATTTTTTCTTTGTTTTGGTGTACGTTTTCATTGTCCCGGTGGTGTGTATGTGTGTTCTAGCTTCTGGCTAGACGCCTTCTTGTTCATATCTTTAATAAAATGTCCTCTCTTTTGTTTGCCCTTAAAAAAACTATCACCAACCTTATAAAATTGCATCATTATCATGGACATCCAACCATCTTCATCATCATAACATCTTCACCATTACCATAGAAACATCATCACCATTGTATAAACATTTTTATGGACATCATAATTGTTATCTTGTAACAACACCATGATAGCACAACCGTCATCTTCGCAACCATGGTATCACCATCGCCCAACATGCTGAATCGGTGCCCAATAGACTCTTAGGAAGCTAAGGGAATTTCGTCCAAAATGTGGCTATAACCACCACCATGAATAGAAACTAGTTGCCCCATTTAGTTGCACAACACTGTCGTACACTACCACTATATCAAAACAACGCAAATCTGCTTAAACCTAAGTTGATTGTCTCCATTTTCTACACCAGCAAAACACCAAATTCGATTTGTGAAGCAAGATGTCGATTGTTTAAAAGTTTGGGGTTTAGGTCATAAAGGGGCTTTTGATGCAATGGTATGTAATTTTGCACATTTTGCCCTTGATTTAATTAATGTTAACTGACCTAAATAATTGGGTTTAGTTTAAAGGATTCAAAATGTTAGTAAAACTAAGAATATGGATATAATCTGTAATTAGTCTTTTTAACGGGCATGTTTCGTAAATTATATATCATACATAAAGGACACTAAGTGTAATTTATGTAGATTAAATATGGTGAAACACAAGTTGTTCACACCAAATAAGAGTACTTACAACCAAGTAATATGTTGCACCTATATACATATCCTTAACTTGCCATCCATAATCCATTTCTCAAAGATAACATGTGTGTGATTGTGTGAACTTTGACTTTAAATAGAAGCTTCATTTTGAATATACATAAAAGCACATAAACATAAAAAGTACTACACATATGTCTATCATGTATTAATGTACGTAATTGTGTATATGTGTGATCATGGTTTTCATTTTATGGTATTCATATATTAAGTAGTCTGGTTGTATAACTTTACTCACTAGTACAGACAGAAAAAGTTCTTATGTCGTTATAATGCGTCTTTAGTTAAGAACATATATTTTTGTTGGCCTGGGCAGTTAATAATCAACAACAAAACAAACATCGTTTTGGGAGGCAACTTGTGTCAACTCGTTTCGAGTAAAGTTAAACTCGATACTCCAAACATGATTACAAAGCTCTATAATTATACTAACCATTAAACTAATCATACTCTAACTCAAAACTCAATTCAAATAAACAAACCAAAAACCGGCTAAACCTAACAAATAAAACTAAACATTTAATTTAAAAGTTCAACTTTATCATTTCTTTATCTCAATCTTTTCTCTTGACTTATAGGGTTATCCTTTTCTCCTTTGATCCGATCCAAATTACTCCAACAATTTTAAGCTTTCAATTACCTCTCATCCTTTGATCCGATCCAAATTACTCCAACAATTTTAAGCTTTCAATTACCTCTCATATTATAAAATTGACAATAAAAGACTATACACCTCCTTTCATGGAAAAGTATATATTAAAGAGTATCTATTAATCTGTACTAAATTCACAATATAACTATTTGAGAAAATTCTCTTATATGTCTTCTAAAATAGTCCCTAATCTTTATGATTGTATACTATGTTACCTCAAGAACATCACATGTGCACATCTGTCTACATATTAAACACCAACAACCCTGGTAGTAATATTTTCACAACATATATAGAAAACTCACAAAAGCAAGACCATGTTTATCACTCTATATTGTACAAATCAACCTTGAATTTGTTCCTTGAAATATAAGAAAGATAAACCTTTACCATCCCAAACCACCTTTATACATCCTCTTCACCAAGATTATGCACACATTAATCCTGTACCAAAGTAACACATGTATACCACTTTGGGTGTATGTGTGTATATATATGTATATGTATATATATGTATGCTAGTATATTCAAGTGGTAGCATAGAGATCCACAAGGGTTTTCATGACATCTACCTGGGCAGCAAGGCACTTGATATAATCAGCAGTTTCACCCATCAAACACCATGAATCCATGGTTCCAGCACCAGGAACCAGTTTCCTCAACTTTAATTCTTGACTTGAATCTCTAAAAGGATTGAAACCTTGTCTTTTAGGGTTAGGGTTTCTTCTCTTTAAAGACATGACCTTTGCGTGATGATGACAATTAGTGATTTTATGAACAACCCTCTTTCTATTCCTTATTAGCAACAAACCCCGATTTCTTGATTGCTTTCTGATCCTCCATAAGACTGCACGGCTCCATGCTCTTCTTGATCCAACAACAGAAGCCATAGCAGTGTATGCTGCAATCTTGACACGACCAGTTCTTCTATGCATCTGGTTATGATCACGGGCTGCTGAGTTTGTGTGGTTTAGGTTGTTTAGAGCTCGAACGAAACGATGGGCGAACTGGTTCTTAAGATAGGCAGGGTTTGTGGATGTGGGTTGATGAGATGGTGACATGATGATGAACAAGATAAGGGATCTTGGATTAGGGTTTTCTGAAAATAAGGCAATTTTGGGTATGAAAGATCTTTGTTTCTGACACAAAGGGGTGTCAAGAAGAAGGACAAAAATCAAGAAAAAAACACTTTGTTTCTGACACAGAATCTACATATAGTTGGAGAGAGGGATTTTTTTTTTTTTGAACGGTATATTTTTTTTTTATTCCTGTCGTCTGTGAGACTTAAACCCAAGACCTCTCTCTCCTAAAGTGTTTAAAGGCTTTTGCCTTTGCCAATGGACCACCACCCAATGGTTGAGAGAGGGAGATATATGTGTGGCTTGTAAGGAACAAACATGTGAGGAGATAAAAGCTAAAAAGAAAGAATATATATATATATATATGAAGAGAGAGAAGATTGAAAATGGGTGTGGGGGATGTGCGTACGTGAGAGAGAGTACACGAAACTTGAGGGTCAATCTTTATGAAACATTGATGATGCATCTTAAAGCATCTCCAATCCATGTTGCTAGTTAATATGCTTTCTAGCACCCATTTTGATGCATTTTATGAGTATTTTTAGACGCGCCATGTAACGGGTTTTTACTAGATTGTGTAAATGGACGGCGACCACCACTAAACAACTTAGGCTATGAGGTGCGCCACTCATGTCACCACATGTGAAATGGTCTAGCCAACTGGTTTTCTTTCGCACATGATACACCATGTCTCCACCATATGAACAAAGAATCGGAAATGAGGTGGCGTAGGCGTGAAAGTGAGGCGTGCAGCTCATTAACCATTTGTTTAAATTAATCAACAATTAGTTAAACATCCCAATTGATTATTCAATAATAACGAGGTGACGCTACCCGCCCGTTGCGGCAGGAGTTGATTACCAAATAATTCTTTTTTTTTTTTGTATGGGTCCCTAAGGTTTGAAAAAAAAAATTATTTTCGTTCAAATCATTAACTCCGTCCAAAAATAACAATTAACTTAGGGGTAATCTGGTTAGATAACATATATATTTTTTTTTACCATTTTTATCCAAAAACCCTTTTAGCATTTATCGTTTTGAATTATATAATTATAATACTAACAAAAACAATAATTAACGTTAACGTTATTATAAAAAAAAACACTTAATTACCATCTCAATTAATTCTACTCACAGAATTCAATTCTAAAAAGTCACATAATTCAATTCCAGAAAATACATATATACATTCAAATCTGACGCATCATCTTTTCTAATAATTAGGTTAACCCTATTAATTCGTTCCATGTCAAACATGTGACTCAAATATGAATTTTAGAAATAGAGGCTAGTCCGTACCTATACCGAGATTTAGAAATGTGAGAGTATACGGAAGTAAGTGATCGCATCGGTGGTGGTTACGGTTACAATGGGGTGCAGCGGTGTGGTAACCATCGTCGGAAAAACGTAAGGGCGGCGGCGGTTAGTCTTTTCAAGAGTTTTATTAATCAGAAAGCGATCTGAGAACAGATCTGCAACTACGACAATGAGAAAGAAACAGATCTGAGAAAAGATCTGCAAACTTGAGACCTGTGAATAATGTATATTTTTAATCTTTTTCATGCGAAGAAATGCTAATACATCTGAACATCAGTGAAATTTTGGAATTGATTTGTTTATTTATGGCTCTCGGTATCCACACATCCCCTCTTTTTATTTGCACATCCCTAACCCTACAGGAAGTGTATTGGGCTATACGGTTCCTCTGGGTCAAAGCGTATTGATCTATACGCTTCCTATACGTGTACTTGAAGTACAACTTTTCAGACACTTTTCATGTAATGATTATGGGACCAGAGGAACCGTATAGCCCTATACGCTTCCTATAGATTTTTTTTTTCAAAAGCAGCATATGGCTCTTATCATCTTTTTTATTTTATTTTGAACGGAAAGGAACGAGTGTCAACCACCGTGACACCGGGCGCTGTGGCCAAGGTCGACTACTCAACCGCCACCAGCCTCTTGGCTCTCCCAAATACGCGGAAACCCGACCTCTACCCGCCCGAAGGAATGGCAGTGGAATAATCGGTAAAACCTCGCCTCCCATCCAAGACGAACCATATTGCCCTATACGCTTCCTATACTTTACTTACTTTACTCACATGGGAAACGTATTACGCTTCCTATAGATTTTTTTTTTTCAAAAGCAGCATATGGCTCTTATCATTTTTTTTTATTTTGAACGGAAAGGAACGAGTGTCAACCACCGTGACACCGGGCGCTGTGGCCAAGGTCGACTACTCAACCGCCACCAGCCTCTTGGCTCTCCCAAATACGCGGAAACCCGACCTCTACCCGCCCGAAGGAATGGCAGTGGAATAATCGGTAAAACCTCGCCTCCCATCCAAGACGAACCATATTGCCCTATACGCTTCCTATACTTTACTTACTTTACTCACATGGGAAACGTATTGCCCTATATAGCCCTATACGCTTCCTATAGATTTTTTTTTTCAAAAGCAGCATATGGCTCTTATCATCTTTTTTTTTTATTTTGAACGGAAAGGAACGAGTGTCAACCACCGTGACACCGGGTGCTGTGGCCAAGGTCGACTACTCAACCGCCACCGGCCTCTTGGCTCTCCCAAATACGCGGAAACCCGACCTCTACCCGCCCGAAGGAATGGCAGTGGAATAATCGGTAAAACCTCGCCTCCCATCCAAGACGAACCATATTGCCCTATACGCTTCCTATACTTTACTTACTTTACTCACATGGGAAACGTATTGCCCTATATAGCCCTATACGCTTCCTATAGATTTTTTTTTTTCAAAAGCAGCATATGGCTCTTATCATCTTTTTTTTTTATTTTGAACGGAAAGGAACGAGTGTCAACCACCGTGACACCGGGCGCTGTGGCCAAGGTCGACTACTCAACCGCCACCAGCCTCTTGGCTCTCCCAAATACGCGGAAACCCGACCTCTACCCGCCCGAAGGAATGGCAGTGGAATAATCGGTAAAACCTCGCCTCCCGTCCAAGACGAACCATATTGCCCTATACGCTTCCTATACTTTACTTACTTTACTCACATGGGAAACGTATTGCCCTATATAGCCCTATACGCTTCCTATAGGTTTTTTTTTTTTCAAAAGCAGCATATGGCTCTTATCATCTTTTTTTTTTTGAACGGAAAGGAACGAGTGTCAACCACCGTGACACCGGGCGCTGTGGCCAAGGTCGACTACTCAACCGCCACCAGCCTCTTGGCTCTCTCAATTAATTTTATTTTATATAAAAAAAATTTGTAATTAATTTTATAATTATATAAAAAAATTTATAATTAATTTGGAAAAAAAACACAAAGTTACGGCCTAAAAACACAAATCTGTGTGATCCGTGTGAAATCCTTTTACCCAATGAAAACAAAGCATCAGGATCGTTGACTCTTGCAAACCCGATGGGAAGCGTATAGGCCAATACGCCTCCTATTGAACTCAGTTTTCAAAAGTTGTCAGTACTTTTCAGGTCTGATTATCTGCACTTTCTGCATGGCAGAGGGCAGCAGTTTTCAGCAAGCGAATAGGAAGCGTATTGGCCTATACGGTTCCTATTGGTTTAGCATTTATTGCTTTTAAACCTATAGGAAGCGTATTGTGCTATACACTTCATATTGAGGGATGTACACTGGTTTTTGGGGGGTGTCTAGATACCATGACCCTTATTTTTACGGGATTTTGGTAAAAGGGTTGCGAGCCTTAGTTTTCGTGAAGCCGTGCTTATAAAAAACCGACGCGCCAATTCAGTTCTACGGTGAAAGGTTGCGTTTAGTGAAGCGGTGCTTACAAAAAAACGACACATCAGTTCAGTTTCTAGGGGTATGTTGTTGATGGTGAAGGGTTGCGTTAATGTTCCTGAAGTAATGGTTAATTTGTATTATAATATTTTAAACGATGCATCGGCTAACATATTGGTTCGTAACATGTGCGTTGCTTTATCATTTATATTATACATAACCGCTACATGAAGCGCTATGTATTACAATGGTTCACAATTAAATTTTTATCAACTTTGAAGTCACCACCACTTTCTGGCGGTTTAGCATTTGGTATATCAAAGATTCAAAATCAATTAAACTATGTGTCGGTGTTTTGAAAATGCAATTTATTTAATTCCTTTAATTCATTTTGTAATTCTTTAATAGGTATTTTAAAGGGTGTGTTGAAGGGTTTTTTTTTTTTTTTTTTTTTGAAGAGATATCATCCAAATCATTTGTCTTTATCACATTACTTTTTGTATGTATATTATTTTGATGGGTTGTGACTTTTTTAAAGGTGTGATCTCAACTATGGTGTCTTAAGTTACATTTTTTATGTATATATAATATAATATAATATAATATAATATAATATAATATTTAAAAGGTGTGTTAGTTAATATATTGTATATATAATAATTAAGCAAAAGGGTATGTATGTGTAGGTTTAAAAGTCGCGACTTTTTATTCTAGAGAGGCAACCATTGTACATATAATAATTAAGCAAAGGGGTATATATTATATATAATTTTCAAAAGGTACGTTGGTTAATGTATTATACATATAATAATTTAGCAAAGGGGTATGTATGTGTAGGTTTTAAAAGTCGCGACTTTTCATTTTAGAGAGGCAACCATTGTACATATAATAATTAAGCAAAGGGGTATGTATGTATATATTGTTTTAAAAGTCGCGACTTTTCATTTTAGAGACGCAAGCCAAGTTGCTTTTTGTAAGGTTATATAATTTGTACCCGTTAGCTTGAGAAAATGTTTATCACACAGTGTTATCTGTTTTTTAAAAGTTAAATTACATAGTGTTGTCTATCTTTTTTTTTTTCTTTGTGAACATTCACTTTTAATTTTTTTATAACCAACTTGATTTTAATATAAAATATTTTTTGGTATCGTAAACAACTTTGACATTTACTTGTATCAATAACTTTGGCGGAACATATCTATGCATTTCAACTACCGAACAACTATGAATAGTAGGGAAGAGCATAGAACCGAACCGGTACCGAAAACGGAGAAAATTGGTACACGTACCAGTAGCGAATATAACCGGTACGGTACCGGTATTTTGGTTTATTTAAAATACAGGTACCAAAAAATGAAAAAAATGGGTACGTACCGGTACCGAAAATAACCGGTACGGTGTACCAGTACCCGGTACCAAATATTCATCTCTAATGAGTAGTTCATATTTTTTTGCATTTTACGTTTGGTTAATTATCAAGTTGAAAACGATCAACCAACTAGACAAAGACGAATGTCGTGCAAACTTGTGAGTACGATAAAAACGATTTTCATCACTTTTAATTTTTGAACGGCATAAAGAATCACACCCAACTCACCATTTACTTAACTTACATGTACATTTTGTTTTTTAATTACAAATTGTTAAAATGAAGAGAGAAGATTGAAAATGGGTGTAGGGGATGTGCGTCAGCGTGAGAAAGAAAGTAGAGGATCAATCTTTATGAAACATTGATGCTACATTTTAAAGCATCTCTAATACATGTTGCTAAGGCTGAGCGGGGCACCCTCGGTGATTCGGGGACCAAAGTTGCCGAGCGGTATGGTGCTGCCATCCAAGAGGGGAGCAATTTCGGGGACCAATTTCGGGGAGGAGGCACCGATTTAGGAAGGAGAGAGAAGGTGGGCCACCCTTTTTTTCAACCAATGAAAACTTTTTTTTTTTTTTTTTTTTTTTGAATAAAAAAACAATTCCCCTAAGAGGGGTGCACCCCGTACGTTTTTTGACAAGAGGGAAGTTATAGAGGGGAAATGACATGGCAACGTATGATTGGGTTATAAAAAATTTCCCCTCACCTCATTAGGGGAGTGCCCCCTTCACCCTAATTAGATGTGCTTTCTAGCTAGTTATAGGTTTTGATGCATTTTATGAGTATTTAGGGGGGGGGGGGGGGGGGGATATTCCATGGTCCTCCCAACCCCTGGAGTTGCTAACTTAGCCCCATAGCTGCCTGGGGGTGAATACCCAACCGAGAGCGAAGAGTTTGGCCGTGGGATGCGGACACCAAGATTCGAACCCGGGACCTCTAGGGAGAGGGTGGGTGAGGCTGGCCATCTAACGGGTTTTGATTGTATTGTGTAAATCAGCGGATATTACCGCTAAACAGCTTATGCTATGAGGCGCGCCATACACGTCATCACATGTGAGATGATCTGACCAAGTACCTATTTTTTCACACAAGATACACATCAAGCCTCAACCATATGAACGACTTGGAAATGAGGTGGCGTTGGCGTGAGTTTTCACACGACTGATTAACCTTTTTTTACAAAAAAAAAAAAAAATCAACAATTAGTTAAGCATCTCAATTGATTATTCGGTAATGATTTGTACCTCTTAATTAAGAAAGTTAATTACACACTATTATCTATTTTTTTTAAATGTTTACACACTTTTTATTTTGTGTGAACATTCAGTTTAACTTTATTGATAACTGACTTGGTTTCAATATATAGTATTAATGGATATTAACTATATATTAAAGAGAAAGGTCGGTGGGACCTTTCTCTTTAAACCTTTACCTTTTAATAAATATACATACTAACCCTCAACCTTTAACTACTTTTCTTTTTTAACCTTCAATATATGACAACCTTTATATACTGTGATAATACAGTAATTTATATGAAACCTAATAATAATCATTAATATTCTCATAATGATTTATATGAAACGTAATAATAATCATTTACAATTTTACATTCTCATAATCTTTTGTTTAGAAAAACAAAACAACATTAATCAAAATACTTTACAACCATTACGAAACTAGAGCAATTCTTACATTTTTGTCATAAATCTTAACAAATATATTTGAAGTAAATTGAGCAGTTCTTAGTTCTTACATATCTTTTTATTTATTTCTAACCAAGTTATTGTTACTAACGCAATATGTATAACAAAGTAAAAAACACGTCACATCACGTGTGAGCATCACACGTTATTGTCATCATCGTATCCCATGTAACGAAGTTACAGGCGTGACGTTGCCGCCGCAACGCGCGGCACCGGCTAAAATCTAGTTGTAAATGGTTTTGACACGTACTTGTATCAGTAATTTTTTTAAGCATTTCGACTACCCAACAACTATGAGTAGTAGATACTTTTTTGTATTTTACGCTTGCGTAATAATTATAAATTTGAAAACGATGATTTCAACTAGAGAAAGATGAATGTCGTGCAACTTGTGAGCACGATAAAAACGATTTTCATCACTTTTATTATTTAAATGACATACGAAATCACACCCAACTCTTCATTTACTTAAGTTACTTTTATACTTGGTTTATTAATTACAAATTGTTAAAATATAAGAATATTATTTGTATCTAAACAAATAATGTGTCAAATTTTCACATGTCATGTGTCAAAATCATTTATGATGGGATGTTAAAATTAATAGTGGCAATTTTTCACATGTGATAAGTGGAAGGCACGCCTAAATAATAGCCTTGTTAGACACACTATGTAAATGGTTTGGATGCATCGTTGCACACACACTGCACCAATAAGGGATACATCTTCAATTATATATAAAAAAAGAGGTTTAAGAAGGATTGAGTATGCGTGTAGTTATGCATTAAAACCATTTATATGGTGCGTCTAATAAAACCATTAGGTGTAACATCCCGAAAATGGTAATTAAACCAAATTAAATAGGGATGAAAGGATAAAATATCATTAGTAGTAAAGATCAAACCAATTAGCATTGGGATATAAATAAATAAATCTAATGCTAACTAAGGGAAAATAAGTGTTTTATAGAAGATAAAGTTTATAAAAGGCTCGAGCTATCGGGACTTAAATTTAAATCGGGTGGGTCGTACCCGGTAACGCCCCAAATCCCTATTTTATGAGTTGTGCATTTCTTATGTATGTCAAGAAATAAAAATAACTAAATTCACTAACTAGTTAGAAGATGAGTTAAATACTAAGAGATAAATAGGTTAAAGTTAAACATAAGTGACTAGCTAAACCTAAGGGGCTAAAAGTAAACATATTGGAATTTTAGATAAAAAAAGAATGAGAAGGCAGTGTGTGTGTGTGTGTGACGTGGATTAGAGAGGGAAGACAGAAATTCTCCCTTTCACAAGAACTCAAGAATTCAGCTAAATCAATCTAGTGTAGAATCCTTGCATGTTCACAAATTGCTCATCATCTAGTCACTACAAACCTAACATATATGGTGAAATTGCATATGATGAGTTTTTATGTTAAGTGGGTTTTGATGGCGTGATAAAATTGATGATGTATTGTTGTTTATAATCATCATACTTTCTTGTATGTGTAAAATACTTGAACAAATTAGAGATTTGATTCAGTGTTCATACATGTTATGAAGTGGGTTTTAACCTAGGTATGAAACTCAAACTCTTGTATGATTAAATTGATAAATTGCCTTGATATATGAAAAATTTGGGTTAGCTAGATGTCAAGGAATGTATGAACTTGTTGAGTTGAAAGATACATGGTAATTTGGGATGACAAATTAGCTAATGTGATGGCTTAATAATGATACCCACCAAGTGCTCGATAAAATGCCTAAGTGAGTTTTATCGAATTGTTAGTGTGTCTATGTGTGTCAATTGGCAGTTTGACTTCTAACCCAAAATAAAATGGAATGATAAATGAGGTATAAAAAATTCCATAAGGGTGATGATTATGGTATTTGATGACTAATCTAATCATCTTGTGGTTATGATGTGATAGTTTCACTTTTAACAAGCTAGGTGTGAGCTTGGAAAGGAATATGTCAAACGGGTCAAAGGCGCGAGGAAGCTCGAACGGACGCAAGGTAAGTAAATCTTACACCTCCTAGAAAAGAACTACTACTTGTGCAACGAAAAGTGTTTTGGTAAATAAATGAGAATTGTAGAAATAAGACCCTATGATGTAAACCGTAACAGACCAAATTGGTAAAATGGAAAGAAATCACATTTTGGTGATAAATGAAAATTGTAGAAATATGACCCAATGGTGTAAACCATAATGGTTCAAATAGGTAAAATGGTAAGAAATCACTTTTTGGTGATAAATGAGAATTGTAGAAATAAGATCCTATAGTGTAAACCATAACGAGTCAAATGGGTAAAATGGTAAGAAATCTCATTTTGGTGGCAAATGAGAAATGTAGAAATAAGACTTTATGGTGTAAACCATAACTGGTCAAATGGGTAATTGTTGGTGCATACGTCTGTCGACTTCGTCTTGTATCGAGTCTTACATTGTATTAGATTAATCGGGGCTCGGAAAACGAGATAATAGGTCAAAGGGCTAGTTCAAGCGAAATTACTTAGGGTAATTCCGCTTGAAGGTGACACATGGTTTCAAGCGAAATCACTAGGTTAATTTCGCTTGAACCTAATCTCGCTTCAATGTAATTCCGCTTGAGACGTGTTCAAGCGGAATCACCTGCCCTATATATAGTTGTTGCCTAATTCCGTTTGAGTAATTCTTGTGTGTCTGCTTTCCGACGGCGAAGCTCTGTCGAAGTGTCTGTAGATTTGTAATCATTTCAGAATCAATATAAAAGACAGTTTAAGTGTATATCTAGCTGAATTCAACTCATCATGTCTGTTTCCGCCTTTCATTTTGAGTAGAACACCTCTGATCGACTCATTTTGGGTCCATACACGATCCTACAAGTGGTATCAGAGCTCAGGAGGAGGAGTTCTGCAGATTTCAGCTTGATTTCATCTCATTTTCTTACTTCTACACCTTCTTTTATCAATTGAACAAGTTTTAACGGTTAAAATGGCCTGAATTTTTCACAACATAAGCGAAATAGTGTTTTAACAAAGCCTTGAGAGAATTAGACCAAAATTCAGCTTAAAAGTGACAAAAATGGACCTAAGTTCTAATTCCGTTTGAACGAGTTACTTAATTTCGCTTGAAAAGTTGAGGCCATTTCAAGCGAAATAACTAATTTCGCTTGAAAAACATAATTCCGCTTGAGAATTCCAAACGGAATAAGTAATTCCGCTTGAAAGTTGTTATTTCGCTTGAAACATTTCAAGAGAAATCAGTTATTCCGCTTCAGTGTGCTATTTCGCTTGAAAGTTCAAACGAAATCAGTGATTCCGTTTGAACTTCTAATCCCGCTTGAAACTTTAATTCTGTTTGAAGTGTTGTGCAGGTAATCTCGCTTGAAAGGTTAATCTCGCTTGGAAGTGATCTCGTTTGAAAACTAATTTCTTTTGAAAGTGTTTGTCTTGATAAACGTGATACCGAATCATGAGTGAAGAAATTTACAACGCATTTGCAACATCCCCGACTACTCCGGCTACCATTGCTCAAAACATGAACTTGGAAAATGAGACTGGAACTACACAAAAACCCCCCAAAACTAATGAGCATTGAGGAGTATTACGGTTGGAAAGATCGGTTTGAGAACTGGGTTCAAGCTAATCACTTGAGATCTTGGGAATGTATTTTGAAAAAATATGTACTACCACGTACTGATCTGCAAGTTGAAAAAGAAATCTCTGAATTCACTGACAAAGAACGAGACATGTACAGAGCTGAAAAGATGGTGATTAGTCTACTTCAGCAAGCTATTAAAGAAGACATCTTTGTATTGCTTCAACATGACAAAACTTCAAAATCAATTTGGGATGCTCTTAAAATCAAATTTGAGGGAAGTGATAAGATGATCAAAAGTAAAAAGTCATTGCTTAAGAAAGAATTTGATTTATTCACAAGTCTGTCAGGGGAAGATACAAAGAAATTGATTGAAAGATATTGCCACTTAGTGCGTTCTATGTCGTTGTTAAGCATAACCAAAGAACGAGAGGAATGGGTCGACAAATTAGCTGATGCTTTACCTCAGAAAGAATGGGGTACATTTTTGATGATCTTAAAGAACACCGGAGTATATGATGGTTTGACAATCTCTCAGTTCATCGAGAAGATTGAGGGTCAAGATCTTGAACAACAAAAGATTGCGAGGATGAGTAATCCGAGTGGTCAACAAGATGTGAAAATGTATTACAAAGGCAATGTTCAAGAGGCTGAAAAGAGTCCGAAAATTCAAACTGCTTTTAGTGCTGAAGACTCATCTGGAACTGTTGATCAAAATACAAACAACAGCAGTGGATTTTCTTCATATCCGAATGTTAATCCAAAGAGTTCAACTTCAAGTTTTCATTCTCAAAGTTCAAAAAGTGGAAATGGTTGTGTGATACAGTGTAACATTGCATTGAATCTTCCAGTTGGTCAAAGTTTTCCTGAAGAAATTACGAAAGATCACATGGCATTACTTGCAACTGTGCTACAATCCTATGAAGGTTTGGTTGCAGGGAGGATCGGAAATCCTATACTGACGAAAGAGGATTACGATCAGATAGACGCTGAAGAGATGGAGCTCATGGACATCAAATGGTGTCTAGCTAGTGTTTTGAGAAGAGCAGAAAAATTTAAAATGATCACAGGAAGAAATGATTTTTTGGATGCACATGTGTCTACTTTAGGTTTTGATAAATCTAAAGTTACTTGTTTTCGATGCAGGGAGAAAGGTCATTTCAAAAGAGAATGCAAAAATCAGGAAGCGAATAGAGCAAAGAATCCTTTTGGAAAAGATGATTACTATCGAAAAGCCATATATCAACAGGTTGCTCATCAACCGCATCAACAAAAAGATTCACAAACTGCTCATGGGAAAATGATCGAAGATGCAAACAAGAAAGCCTATTTTGGTATCATTGATCAAGATGATGAGAAAATGGCTCCAGGATTCAGCTGGGACAAATATATTTCAGCTTATAGTAAAGCATGTCTAATAAATCAAGATGATGAAAAATTACCTGAAGGGTTCAGCTGGGATCAGTTTGTAGATGAGAATGGGAAGTTTAAAGCTTTCATTGCAAAGATAGTTCAAGAGCCTGATTTGTTTACAGAATGGATGAAAGTGATTGGTGTTCATGTGAAGAATCAAGAAGAAGAATCTGTTTCATCCGATGAAAGTTCAGAAGAAGCAACTGTTCTTGATCAAACATCATCTGATTCTGTTACTTCATATGATAGTTCTGAAAAGACATTAGATTTTGATCAAACACCATCTGATACTAGTTCTTCAGATGATAGTTTTGAGAAGATAATAGATTTTGATCAATCACCAACTGATGACAGTGGTGATGATGAGGAAGAAAGACATATTAATGTTGCAAAAACTCATCTATCTCCTGAAAGTTTTCAATTTTATTTTGCAGATCGCTTGGAGAAGCTGAAGGAGAGACGAGCAGCAAAAGAACAAAAGAAAATGAAGTGTAATAGTGTTGATCAAATGGAAGAGACTGTTCAAAATGAAGAAGTTAAAGCTGAGAAGGTGATTGAAGCTGAAACAGTGATTGAGGTTGAGAAAGTCATCGAAGTTGAAAAGATTGTGGAAGTCATCAAGCCTTGCTTAAAGTGTTTAGAATCTTGCAAGCAATGTGCAGAAAAAGATGAGAAACTGAGCGAGCAAGAAAAGATGAAAGAACAATTATTGTTCAATCTCAACTACATGAAAGAATCTTACGATGTATTGAATAGAACGGTAACTAGTCTACAAAAGACTAATTCAGAAAGAGAAGATGCATTGACCATGATGAATGCTGTGATGATGACAAAGCAGAAGGCGATAAATCACTACATTGAGGAATGTGCCAAGTTGCAGCAGGAGTTGGAGACAGAAAAGATTGAAAATGAGAGAATTAGACGTTTACTGCAAAGTTATTCTAGTTCTGATTATCTCATTGATCGAATTTATCCAACTGTTGCAGGTTTTGAAGCATTTAAAGATGAGAAGCCAAAGAAGAAGGATACTGGTAAGAAACAGAGTGTTAGTTATAACAAGTGTCCGTCTCCGATTTGGGAAGGGTATTCTCCTAGAAAACCGAATGAGGAGCAAGTCGAAAAAGCAGTCAATATAAAGTTAAAGTCCGATATAACCGATGAATTACCAGAAAACATTGATGTCGTTTTTACATCATCTGACACTGATCATGAGTCCGAGTTAATTAAAAAGGTGGTCGATCAGGTGTTGGATACAGATGAGGAGTCGGAGTTAAAGTCTGAGTCAAAGTCCGAGTCTGGGTGTTCAAGTTCGTCTGTCAAAAGTTTGAGTTCGTCAGTCAACAGTTCAAAGTCGTCGGTTAAACGGGTGTACAATAAAGAATTCTTGTTATCAAAATCTAATTTGAATGACGAAGCAATCAAAGTGGCATATACATTGATTGATTCAGACAAATTATATTCTGATGAGGAATTTCCAATAAGAGGTGTCAAATCTGAGATGATCAAAAAGGTTTTCAAACTAACAGAAATTAATATTTCTGAAATAAAAGATGTAAATCTTACTGATAAACCTAAAAAGTACACCTCAAGAGTTCAACAAAGAGAAAACAAGAAAAAGGGTTACAGTTCTGGTTCTGGTTATCGAAAGAAACCAAACCATAACGGTAATTTCAAAAAGAAAGGTCTTGGATTTATTCCACCAGAAAATCATAAAAATGAAAAATATGTTAGAGATTTTAAATCAAAATGATATTTGTTTCAGGTACATCATCTGAAGAAGAGAAAGAAAATCTATTCAGGAACCAGTCAAACAAAGAATTCCTTGCGAAGAAGCAAGAAGAAATGAAGAAGATGTTTGATCATAAGATGAAAGAAACGAGAACCTGTTTCCAATGCAACATTGTTGGACATATTGCCAAGAATTGTTCCAAGGCAATACAATCAAAACAGGGAGTTTCTCGTAAAGTAAAAGATAAAGAAGTTGTGTTTGAACCACCAATTGATATAACAAAACTTTTCAAAAATTCAATTTTTGAAATTGGTGAATGTTCAAACAGGTTTTACAAGAAAAGAGCAAACCTTGACAACCAGAAATGGGTTGTTATGAAGTCTGATGATAGTTCTAGCAAGGATTCTGATTCATCAAAATCAGAGGAGCTATCTTTTGGCGATGAATCTAACTCCACAAAGTTAGACGAGCCACAAGTTGAGTTAAAAGATGAAAACTCAGTACCACCAATGGATGATGTTCATTTTCCACCATTGAGGGCTGAGAATTTTAAATCAAAAGTTGGAAAAGTTGAGATCTCGAATCAGTTCTATTCTGAGAAGAAAGAATTTGATGTCGAGAAAGCGTTTAATGGAAATGTGAAAAAGATTTTTGGAAAAATGGTTGAGGGTAAGGTCAAAGGGGTAAAAGAATTCTATGAAACAAAGAAGGCAACATACACCCTGACTGAAAGTGAACTTGATAAGCTTACATCCAAGCTTGCTGAGGCTTGGATGTCTGTGTTTAATATGTAAAAATCTGGACTTGCCGGAGCTCCCAGATTGGTAAGAGTGGAACAGGAATCGGCATCTTTCTTGAGAAATTCACGTTTGTGATATTTCGACTTACAAGTGGTAAATCAGGTACATTAAGTTGTACTTGATTTTCTACATGTGTTATTGTTGGGAAAATCTAAAATTGTTAAATTTTTCATGTGGTATTTTGAAAAACAATATGATGAACCCCTAAACTACAAATGGTAAAATTAACCAACAAAACTTATTTTCCGGAAAAATCATTTTGATTAAAACAAACTTAAGTGTTTTGAAATCATAATGAGAAAATAGTTTGTTGTAAGGGGGAGTTCTGATTGTTTATGCCAAGTGGATGGCGATTTGAAGCGATTTGATATTAGTTGTCAATTTACTTGTACAGTTTGTTTTCAAATTTTCTTAAATGTGTTTGCATTTTAGGGGGAGTAAGAATTTTCTGAAAATCCAAAAACATTAGAAAATTTGAAAAAGTCAAAAACATGATAAAATGCAAAAATGAGTTTTGTTGTAAAAAAGAGGAAATGATAGAAAATCAGTGGACTGTCACAGCATGCTAAAGAAATGGAAAGATAAAATGTGATAAACGGTCTCACTAAAGATGTGATGGTAGGCTCAGCTAGACTAGTAGATTTGCGATAACGATACAAACTTAAATGAAAAAGCCTAGTTCTAGTGGGAAACATGGTTAAAAGCATAGTACTTAGTTTTGCCCTTCTTGATTGTGTGCCTACTCAGTAATCGCTGATTGTCGAAAGACATAAAACTGGTTAAGTTTGTGAACTTTCACAACTTTGCTGAAAAAATCGCTGTGATTGTGTATTTCATTTTGCAAAGATTTAAACTTGTTTGATTTCTTTATTTTGTTTAAGCATTGGACATCCTCTGCGTATACGTGAGTATCGACCTGGATGTTATTGTCTAAACGTTCTGCTTTATTTTCTTTGGTGTTTCGTTTAAGCTTTGGACCTCCTCTGCGTATACGGAAGTATCGACCTGGTGGTTAAAGCCTAAACAACTTCAACTTGTTTTTATTTTTCTTATTTTGTTTAAACATTGGACTTTCTCTGCGTATACGGAAATATCGACCTGATTGTTAATGTTTAAACATTCTGAGTTGTTTTCGCACAAATCACAGTTGATAAGAGTTTAAAGGCATTACTCGAGTCAGTGTATTGCATGATGAGGGGATATGCTGAGATCGTGGGGTCCATAAGAATTTAGTGCAAAATTAATATACCCTAACGTATCTGTAAGCATTTCGAAAGTTTTTAGTTTGAGTTTAAGTGGACAACAATATCGTCAATCTATGTGAATCGTTTAGAACTGAAAATGTTTAAAGCTTAACGGTGTTGGTGAGTTGTCTCAGAAACTGATATGATCCTCTTACACAAACTCACAAAAATATTGTCTGTATATATTTCTTTACTGCATTTCATTTCTTTCAAAAATACAAAAAGATTTTTAGTGTGTTTTAGTATAAATTTTGAAAAATTCAAAAAGATTTTCGACAACTGATGTTGGAGAGCTGATTTTCAAAATTCCAAGTGTTGAACATGATGAGCATGTGGTGAGGGGAAGTGTGTGTCTAAATGAGAAAATATTTTGAATATTTGCTTACATGTGGTTCATCAGAAATTATCATTGATAAATCATTCTGGTTTATTTTGAAGGAAAGTTTGAATAGATAAATTTGTAAATTGTTAAATTTGTAAAATTTACTTTTGGGTAGAGAATGTGCAGGTTAGTTGATTCTGAGTGATAGAGAGCCAAGTTCCAATACCTGAGGACGTTGTGATTTCAAAAAGCCAGACTGCGATCCCAGCATATCGAAAGGGGGAGTCTGAAGACATCCGAGTAGATAAGCTTGTTCGAGTGGAGTCTGTTGATGCTGAAGAAGAGAAAGAGATAAAGTTTGAGGATGCTTACACAGTCAGATACTTCAAAAAGAGCGATCAGACTGATAAAGACTGAAGACGTTGAAGACTCGACACTTAAGACTCGTCAACATCCGAGGGGGGGTCTATTGGTGCATACGTCTGTCGACTTCGTCTTGTATCGAGTCTTACATTGTATTAGATTAATCGGGGCTCGGAAAACGAGAGAATAGGTCAAAGGGCTAATTCAAGCGAAATTACTTAGGGTAATTCCGCTTGAAGGTGACACATGGTTTCAAGCGAAATCACTAGGTTAATTTTGCTTGAACCTAATCTCGCTTCAATGTAATTTCGCTTGAGACGTGTTCAAGCGGAATCACCTGCCCTATATATAGTTGTTGCCTAATTCCGTTTGAGTAATTCTTGTGTGTCTGTTTTCCGACGGCGAAGCTCTGTCGAAGTGTCTGTAGATCTGTAATAGTTTCAGAATCAATATAAAAGACAGTTTAAGTGTATATCTAGCTGAATTCAACTCATCATGTCTGTTTCCGCCTTTCATTTTGAGTAGAACACCTCTGATCGACTCGTTTTGGGTCCATACACGATCCTACAGTAATAATGATGTTGAATCACATTTTAGTGAATAACAATAAACTGGTTAGGTTGAGACGCCAAAAGGGCAAACTAAGAATGAGTCAAATGAACAACGGGCCATACGGGTCAAATGGTGATGTTATTTGAACTTGGTATTTAATGCTTATCTTGTTAAGTTCCATACCTACAAGTAAACATAATGGTAAGGCATGCATTGCCATCAATTAAACAACAGAAATTTGCAAGGTATTGGTAACGGGTCATTACTTTGACCCCGCCAGGTAAATGTAATGGGTCATACTTTCAGTAAGGGCCTATGGCTCGACTAAAGATGGTCGAGTCAGAATTGGGTAATAGTCCACCTCAAGTGTGGTATTTCTAGTATTTGAATAAAATGGCCTTTAGAGCCAAGAATATGTCTTTGATGCGAAATTATGACTAAATGAGTTTTAAAATACAAGGCCATTGGAAATATCCATGTCCTTAGGGACATAAATAAACTTAAGGAGGTAATGAGTTAAAAGTGTCCACTAAGTTTCATTTAAACTTGTAAACCCCCCGGGTTGGAAAAAAAGAGATTAAAATGTACTAAAGTGCCATCGGGTAACGGGATTGAGTAAACCAGCTCCACGGGTAAAATTTGTATAATGGGTTCTACGATCGAGTTAATCATTTGGCCCAAATGACATTTAGTAGGTGAATTCATAAAATGATCAATTGTAGTTTATAGGACTACAATGGAAAATAATGGTAATAAATGGTCGTTCATAGTCAATAAGACCTTGAACGACTAAGCAAACCTGAAAATTTGATCTTGTGTTGACTTTTTGACTTGGTCTTTTGGTCTTGAGCTTTAAACTATTGACTTGGTTGTTGACTAGTTGACCCAACACTATTGCATTCCAGTACTTTGTACTTGTCTTCACAATTGTTTGATGTAGTAGTTCTGTTTCAGCAGTTTTGTCACACCTCGACCCGCAGCGGATTAGGTGACCGGGACATGATTGATTGCTCACAGCTTATGAAAAGTTATTTAAAAGTTGAAGCATTATTAATAATCAAATTAAACATTGTCACAAAACAAATACTCCAAATAATCCTTTAAACCAAACATAACATAAAATAATCCGTTTTATTCTCTAAGGCATCATCCCTACGTGTCATAAGCCTTAGCTTCAAACTTGTTCACCTGTATCATATGTAAAAAAAAACTTAAAGGTCAACATAAATTGGTGAGTAAATCTATTGTTTTAAATAAAACTATTTTTGTTTATTTGTTTAAAAGAAAATATGTTAACATGTGATTCAATGGTAATTAAATGATAAAATCAATAATACTAATAGTTAAACCAAAAAAACAAGAAATCAACTAATCATGATGATGTGATAATGTAAAATTGCGGTAAATCTGATAATGCGGTAAATGATAACACTGTAAATATGAGACTCGAGCCCACCGACGAGCGGATCTAAATGTGGTGGCGATTCTATGCTACAATCCATGGCCGTGGGGAACCTAGTCAGCCGATGGATCCATGTGAATAATGATTAGCAATACTGATTAGTGACAATGGTTAGCAATACAAAACTTGAACAAATAACAACTACCACATAATTACACACTTGAACTTTGCATGTACTTGAATAATGAAAACTTGAAGTAATGAAACAATGCATTAATGACACATAATATACCTCAAAACCTTTAAATTGTAAAAAGGTGAATTAAGAAAGATCTACTCACGGGTTGCGTTTTGTGATTCCTTGAAACAAGCGCACGAATGAGAAAGAAAAACTCCAAAGGACGAACTACCCTAAAATATAAAATACGAAGTACTAAAACACAAATAAAAAATATAATCAAAACGAAATCTATAAATTTGGGGATTTTGTATAACTAATAATATCAAATAATTAATTTAACCGATTCGTTGATTTGTAAAGTACGTGTCTTGTGTCATCATGTTTTCCTTGATTTTGGATGATACGGATGAGATCAGTGATCAACATCACTTGTAAGGTTAGCTTTTCCGACGATATACATTTACAAATAACATAAATCGATTTATTTTTATAACATAAACATGAATTTAACATATTTAGAGATTAATAAAATAAATTATAATTTATATTTTCTATCAAATAAAAATAATATTTATAAAGTTTATTTTTAATAATTAACATATTTTAAATTAGTTTTATATGATTATAATATCATTAAAATATTAAATAAATTCAAACTTGACCGAAAAAAAAATTGTGAGTGTATTCTTTGATGATTAAGAAGAGTAAACAAACACCAATTTAAACAAAACGCAACATCTATATCAAAAGCTCCAAATCTAAATAAACTAAGAACACTATACTTAAGAACGGATCTAAGATACCCTCTAATAATTATGTGAAATAAGCTCAAGAATTACCACGTTTGGTTAAAAATTGAAGGAGATATGAGAACTAAAGGTTACAAGCCCTAGAATCATTCTTGATTAACTTCGAAAGTTCTAATAGTTGTTTCCACGATTTGGAGGCTAGGGTTTATGTTTTACAGATGGAGAAATCGTTTGGTGGTTGCTACAATCGTTATAGTATACGAATTCGTTAGAAAGGAATTTTGATATCTTTATAAATTTAATGGTGATATGAAAATCTATAAAATTAAGAAATTTATAGACGAATAAAGAGGTTTTAACATCATATATTAGTATTAGGACTAATAAATGATATTTAGGATATCAAATATTTGATAAATATCAAAGATTCTAGCTTAGAGCATAAGTTTTTTTGTTGTGTTGGGTTGGTTCCGCGAAGGAGGTGAACAAGGCCTGACTTTACTGCTTTATAAATACAATTCGGTCCTTCTTATTCACGAAAAACGAGTGTGGTGTTGTGGTTGTTCGTGTGTTGTTTAAACCGTTACCCGGGTGGAGACCCGAGTTCGAATATTGTCTCCACCCAATTTCTTTTTCTGTTATCCTTTAAACAACTTTCAATTAACTGCACAAACAGTCCCTCAACTTAACTAACTTGTGTTAACCTAGTTTACGTTAATTAATTAACTTAGTTAGTTATTCCTTTAGTTTGCAGTTTCTAATAATTAAATATATAACCCCTCAAAGTGTAACTTAAATTAATTTATAAAACTAACTCCGTTATTGCTTCCCTATTATAAATCTAACCGAGAACCCTTATACGTTTAACGTTTTTAGCCCGGTTTTTATCCAACACAATACGTAACTATGTTAAATAATAAATAAGAATTTTAAAAATTCTCATTTTTATTTATTTCTGATGGGTCCAGTTTTACCAATCCGTGTCGGGTTTTGAAGATTCGGTTTTGGCGGAAGTTACAGGTTTGGGCAGTTGTTTGGGAAGCCTTCAAGGGGAAACTTTTGGAATGTTGTTTGTACTTCAACTTATTCCATCAGGCAGGGAAGATGGTTCTCTTGGGTTTTGATTTTCATTATCAACAGATCTTACATATCCTAATAAAACTCATTATTAATGAGAAAACTAAAAACTCTATTTGATGTATTACATATGTGTAATATGTGACACCCCAGGAAAACCATGCAACTTAACTAGCTTCCTCAGTGAGTACGTACCAAATTTCGGGACGAAATTTCTTTCAACTTGGGGATAATGTGACAACTCGAGTTTCCAAGACTTCTATCTTCGCATTTAATTGCACGATAATTGTTTAAGTGTTTGTTTACATGACTTGTTGTTTCATATGTTATATATGGTGTGTATAAGTGTTATTAGTGAATTTGTTTAACGCTCGTGACTTTGATAAACTTGTTAAACGTAAATGTTATTCGGTGCGAGTGAGTGTGTGATGGATCAGTTTATGTCTTGTGTCATTGGGCCACTACCATGTTATAGATACCTGGCCCAATCTATTGTTTTCAAAGCATGACTCGGCCCAACCTTTTCTTTGTATATGTGTGCGTAACATATGAGTTATGTTACACAACTCTTCACAAACCCTAAAGCATTCCTGAAGTCGACGGCAACCAAGGGAGTCTCGCGATCAAGGGAGTCTCGTCCATTGTGTCTAACAGTAGTCATACCTTGGATCGGTTAGTGTAATATTATTCTTGTTGAATATGTTGGTTGCATGTGAATATGTGGGGAAAATCAATATTGTATATGATTGCAAGCATCTTACCTGATTGTATCGGTCCTATGATATTGTAGAATAATGGTTTGTTGAAAGTGGATAACTTTGATTAAAGAGAATGTCGGCCATGTGGGTGTGGTTGTAGTTTTGATATAATCTAACCATGTGCATAGTTAATGTGTATTGTCAGAAGTAGTTAAATATACTAGTTCTATGTGGAATAAATGATGTTTAAGTATGGCATGATGATTTCGTTTACATGATGAAGGTACGAATAGATCTGGTCGAGTTCAGGCTTGTTGCAACTGTTATGATTATTAGACAATCATTAGGGTTTCTTGTCGTAACTGTTAATGTTGATGTTCATGAAACCGATTCATATGTGTCTTGAATAAATTATGATTGGTAATTGTGTAATGTTAATGAAAATCGGCTTATATATATACATGTATTGTTCGAATGATTTGTTAAGATGGATGCTAGAGATCAAAAACATGAGCCGGGTTAATATTGTGATTATTGTTTATGCTTGAACATGTCTAGGGTTCATAGGAAATTGATGATAAAAGCCTTTGTTGATCGATTATGGTTGGGTTTAGAAACTGTTAGCATTGATTGATTTAATGGAAATTTGGAAACTAATTGAGTGATTGTAACTACTGCATGAATTAAGGGAGTTAGTTAACCAGTCGCACAAGTTATAGGATCACACCATATGGATCAATCGCACAAGGGTAATGAATCGCACAACACATGATTTGGGTTAGTCTGTTGGGCCGTAGACTGTTGGGCTGGGTAACTAAGATGATCGCACAAGTCAGCCTTGGTCGCACAAGATCAGATCTTGCATGATCAGATCTGATCGCACAAGATGTATTGGATCGCACAAGCCGTTATTGTTTATTTGTTGGGCCGTATGTATGTTGGGTCGGTTTGTTATTTGGGCCGGGTATATTAACTGAATCGCACAACATGTTGTGGATCGCACAAGACTGTGCTGAACGCACAACATGTTGGGCCGCCTGTTATTGGGCTTTACCTTTGGATCGTACAAGTATCAGATGTTATGTAATTGACTGCTAATATGTTAACGTGCATTGTGTGTTTGCCATGATCTGTATGTGTTAATCATCTGCTAGCTTATGTGATACTTATGTGCACTACTTGAAACCAAAACCTGACTTGTATGGTAACCATGTTAGGACGTGGTTGACCACTAGCAGCTAGACTTGACCTTTCTGTGTATCTGCCGAGCAAACCAAGGTGAGTTCACACTAGCCAAGGCATGGGATTCCCGGTGGGTTGGGAATGGGATTGAATAACTACTCGTACAACCATTACTATTAAACTACTTATTACTGTCCTCGGATTGAAGGGCACGTACGTAAAACCTACGTACAGTTATACTTACTACTGTCCTCGGATTGAAGGGCACGTACGTAAAACATACGTACACTTATACTGACTACTGTCCTCGGATTGAAGGGCACGTACGTAAAACCTACGTACACGATCATAAGACCATCAACTCTATCAAAGGAAGTCCCTCATTTATCGACTTAATCGCCGAGGCCTATGGCGAGCGGGTCATTAGTTAATAGCGCTATTAGGTTTAACAAACCTCACACCGTGCCAGTCGGACGGGCGTGTACTAATGGACTATGGGCAAAGGGTCAATGCTGATAGACATTGACTTAGGGCACCTCTTACATTTTCGTAGCAGTCGATACGCGTGGTCTAGTAACACATGGGAAGCCCCCACTAATCATCGCAAACATGCCTGGACTGGCCGCGATAGGAATTAATACGATACATGGTTTACAAAACGAACAAACGATTTACGAAATGAATACTATAACCAAACAACCAACTGTGAACTCGCTCAACTTTGTTGTTGATTCGTTGCTACATGCCTTGCAGGTCATTAGGTACTCTTGGAGCTTGCACAGGGAGGAACGGTCGTTGTGGGACATGGCAGTGTGTGCCATGCTATGAACATTACTCTATTTCATATTTAAAACTTTCAATGGGTTTTATAATTATGCTTCCGCTAAACACTTAACTATGCTTTGGTTTTTGAACACCTTTCATATTGTTTGGTTGAATTATGTTTACTTACATGCTTGTTCAATATGATTGGTGGCTTGATCCTGGTCAGTCACGCCTCCAAGCGGTGATACTCCGCGTGTGGATTTTTGGGGAGTTTCCCAAGTTTTCTAAATTTTGGGAGGTTAGAGTTTCCCAAGTTTTCTAAATAAAAGTGGGTTTTCTATAGATAATTACATTATATATATATATATATATATATATATATATATATATATATATATAGGACAAAGATCCGTTAGGAACCACCTCTTATTGCGAGAACCGCGAGAACCAATATGAATACAACAAAAAAATGCCTAAAAATTTTATGAGACTAATACGCACCCGCCGGATGATACGTTTTCTTCATGGTCCGAAAAAATGAAGACTTACTATTTGATGCTTACAAAGTTTGACCCGGTGAAAGAAGCTATAATTGAAACAAAGGGTGAAGATGAAGTAGAGGTTGAATCTGAAACGGACGAGTCGGCAAGAGGTATCGCTCGTGGAGTTTAGCTTCTTTTCATTTTTAGTTGGGAGTTTTTTGTATGTTGGTTGTTTGTTTTGTTTTCTCTTTTGAGGTTTGGTCTTTGGCAAGTCGCCATGACTAAATGCTCTTGTTTGTTCTCTCTTTTTGAACTTTATTAATAAATGGTTTACCCGGGGGGATTACCCTCGTTTCCTAAAAAAAATGCCTAAAAATAGCTAAAAATCACACAAAAAAAATTCAATATTTTTTATAAAAAATCGCTACTTTTTGAAGCAAAAAAAAAAAAATTTTGCTACTAAAAGTAGCGATTTTAACATAAAAAATATTAAAAAAATATATATATTTTTTTTTATTTTTTAGGTTTTTTGGGGGTTTAGTTTTTAGCATTTTAGCTTGGGGGTGGGGGTGGGGAAGGGGGGTTTAGGTTTGAGGGGGGGGGGGTTAGGTTTTTTTTAGGTATTTTGGGGGTTTTAGTTTTTAGCATTTTGCTTGGGGGGGGTTAGGTTTTTTTAGGTTTTTTTAGCTATTTTAGGTTGTGTTCACATTGGTTCTCGCAATAAGGGAGGTTCTCGCATGAACATTACCCTATATATATAGTAGGGATCCTGCGGAAAGTGTGTTTTTCCTAGAAAGTCTAGGAAGCGATCTGGGCCATCCAATGTGTGTGTTTAATGGTTAAGATGAAGTCAATGGCAATCTTGTAATTTTTTAGTTTATTTAATTCATTGTTTTAAAATGCTAGGGGCAATTTTGTCAATATATCATGTTTTAAATCAATTAGATAACCGTCTGTCAAACCCAGTCCCTAATTTCACGCGATTTTCCCTCTCTCTCTCTCCAAACCCAACTTCGAAACTCCAATCCCTACAAAAAAATAACTACAATCATGGAAGAAGATAACTTTAGAAAGGATGGAGAGCACCGGATCAGTTGTCGGAAGCCGTTCGAAAGAACCCGTAGTCGCAGGTATTAATCATGCAGGGCACCAAGAACATGTTGTTAAAACACAGCGTCAAGAAACATCAAGAAAACACATCGTATTAATCTGCTTGCTGTTAAAACACAGCGTCAAGAAACATCAAGAAAACACATCGTATTAATCTGCTTGCTGTTAAAACACAAATGTATGAATCTGAATGCTAAAACACAACTGTATGCATCTGCTTGCTGTTAAAACACAACTGTTTGAACCTGAATGCTAAAACACAACTGTATGCATCTGCTTGCTGTTAAATCACAACTGTTTGAATCTGAATGCTAAAACACAACTGTATGAATCTGCTTGCTGTTAAAACACAGCTGTATGAATCTGAATGCTAAAACACAACTGTATGAATCCGCTTGCTGTTAAAACATATCACCAAGAATAAACTGTTAAAACACAGTACCAAGAACATGCTGATAGATTCCAGCAAGAAAACGAAGGAATGATTGATATTAAGTGAGATCAGAAATCGAAAACAAAAAATTCCGAAATTTATGGATAGTTAGTTGTTGAAGATAATTTCCTAAAATAAAAATAGATTGTGAAAGTACATAAATGCCCTTTTAGATAAAATCTTTCAATGCCACATGTCGCGTTCTTATTGCTTCCTAGACTTTCTAGGAAAAACACATTTTCTACCCAACTCCTACTATATATATATGGGAAGGTTCATTTGAGAAGAAAATTTTATTGAGAAGAAAAAGAATAAAAGGGTATAATTGTAAAACATTAAATAGTTTTTTTTCTCATCTCATTTATTATTATGTTTGACTAATTAATTAGTCATTAAGACTATAATCTTCCACACTAAATATTTTTGCCTACACACATCAAAAGTTATCCTACACATTTCGAAATTTATCTTACACATATTGAAATTTATCCTACACAACTCGTAATTTATCCTACACGCCTCGTATTTATCCTACACATTAAATGAATTTTTATTTTTATTTTTTGCGAAAAATATATATCTTAAAAATTAGTTACAAATTTAATATAGTTAGTTATTAAAGATGAAACTACCAATTAATGATGTATGTAAGTTTACTAATATACCCTTATAGTTATATTAAGTACAAATATTAAATGAAGTCTAATGAAGCATTCATATTGGTTGAAATTTCTTCTTTTTTCTTCTTACAAAGAATTTCTTCTCATTTGAACCCTCAACTATATATATATATATATATATATACAAATATATACGCGCACACATACTATATTAGAAATCTGTGTATTAAATGAGTTAAATGAAATAAATATTAAAAGGTTAGTAATAAAGAATTAGAATTACAAGAATGTTGCTTTGATGTAAAATATATTTACAAAAATAAGAAATAAAATGTGAAAAGGCGATTAAGAAAGAAGGAAAACGAATTTTGGACTCACAGAATTATGACACGTGACGCAACCACTTATTTATTTATTTATCAGGTATAGATGTGTGTGTGGTGTCAAACATGTCGAGTTGGAGAGTTGAAATATTTCGAGTTGGCCGGTTATATAGGTGAACCCGGACCCAACTCATATTGTATTTGTATCACGCTGAACACATTTAAAATCATGTCGAGTTAGGCTTATAAAATTGTGAAACGTAACGCAGACAATTAGTTATTTATTAAAGGTTGTGTGTTTTTATGTATCTAAGACAAAAAAAAAAGTTCCATTTTACTTATATCTGTGTGAGATCCATATCAACATTTGTATGTAACTAAAATTATAAAGATGATTATTTCTACAACATAACCGCCTCTCTCTCTCTCTCTTTAATGACTAATTTCTTAAGTAAACTGTCATTTTGGTTTCTGAGGTTTGGTCACTTTTACCACTTTAGTTCAAAACTCAAACCCTTTGAATCTGGGTCCCTGTTGTTTCAGTTTGAATTTGTTATAATAAAACTATAATGACGATTTTGCCCCTGAGGAAAAGGACAAAATACCAGAATTTTATTTGAGAAATCTGAGCTGATTTTACTTTTGGGTCAAAATGGCAATAAAACTGAAACCACATGGACCAAAATTCAAAAGATTTTAGTTTTAGACTAAAGTGTCAAAAATGACCAAACCTTAGAGAACAAAATGACAGTTTACTTCTAATTTCTTTTAATTCATGTTGTTTATAGGATTTGAACCCAAGAGCTTCTTTTTCAACTAAGTGTTTAAAGACCATTACCACATTGGTATAACCGTGTTATTTATGTATTAAACACCGTGTTATTCATATAATTTAATAGTGCTTTTTTATAATTTTATGAAAAAAAGGGTATTAGTAGGTGAAAGGAAGAGGTTAGTGTGACCTACGAAGGCCCAACCACCTCTACGTCGCACATGGGTTTCCAACTTTTCATTGCCCACTGTAAAGTTAGTGGGCCCAAGCTTATTCTATTATATATTTCTAAAACCATTCTTATGTGATTAAACACTTGCATGTTCGTATGAAAGCGAAACCTTATATTTCTTTTAAATTATGATTATATATTCATCTCATCATTTAAGTTTTTTTCTTTTTACAAAAACTATCATAGTGTTTTGTTTTATTTTATTTTATTACAAAATTATGGTATTTTGTTTTAATTAGTTGACTTGGTGTAATTTTTATTTGTGTCATACAACTGTCTGACATACGTTCATTTGTCCTAAAAAATTACAATTTTACCCCCAGTTTAAAATTATAGTCTTTCCATAATTTTAGTTTTTTTTAGCAAAAGTATGATAGTGTTTAGATCATAGTTATTAAAGGCGCTAGGCGCACTCAAGGCGCATAAGCCTCGCCTGGGGCCTAGGCGCAAAGCGCAAAAAAAAGTAAAGGCCTGAGAAAAATAAAGTGCATAAGGAAAAAAAAATTATATTATGTATTAGAAAAAGAATACTATTCTTTAAATAAAACTAGGTTTAAAGAAGTTCGCCGCGTTGCGACGAATTTCTTTTGTTATTTAGTATGTTTTTACAAAGTGCATAAGGAAAAAAAATTATATTATGTATTAGAAAAAGAATACTATTCTTTAAATAAAACTAGGTTTAAAGAAGTTCGTCGCGTTGCGACGAATTTCTTTTGTTATTTAGTCTGTTTTTACATGCGTATTGAAATCACTACGAGTGTGTTGTGAACGGAACTGCTGACAAGAGTAAAAAGAAAATGTAGAAAAACACACTAAAAGATAACCGAAAGAAAATCAACCAAAAAAGTTGTATGGTAACGATGTTGTTCGTATGAAACCCGTGGTCGGAGATGAGCAAATTGTTATGGGTACTGGTACCAAATTTGCCGAATCGAAAGATCTTAAGTACCAATTCGGTATCGACTTTTGGCGTTCCTGATACCGGTTCACTACCGATTTTTACCTTCATATACCAGTACCGTAACCGGTATTTTCGGTATCAGTACCAATTCTGTATCGGTTGGCACCGAGCTCATCCCTACCCCTGAAACTAAAAAAAAGAATTAAAAGATGAAGAAAATCAACAAAAAAAAAAGTTGTACGATATCGTTGTTCGTACGGTAACCGTGATCAGGGATGAGCAAATGGTACGGGTAGCAGCACTGAATTTCCCGAACCAAAAGATTTCCAATATCAATTCGGCACCAACTTTTGGCGTTTTCTGTATTAGTGTCGGTTTTTACCTTTATGTACTGATACCGAACAGGACCGTCCCGGTATTTTCGATACCAGTACTGGTTCGATATCGGTTGACACAAAGCTTATCTCAACCTCTGATATTAAAAAAAGAATTAAAGTTAAAAAGCAAAGAAAATAATTATTATTATAATATTAAAATAATAAAAGTATTAAAAAACTATAAATTATTATAATATTAAAATCAATATTCATTTCAATTCCTTTATTAATATATATAGTAATAAGGAAAATTGGTTTTTAATAAACCAACATTTGCCCCATTGGTAAATAATAATCCTACCTACAGAATTGGTAATTAATAATCCTACGTTTCAATATGTTGGTACTCAATGGACTGTTTGTGTAATAAATAAAACTTAAAACTAGTAAATTATAACTACAGGGACTGTTTGTGTAATAAATAAAACTTAAAAACTAACTTCAGTTAAAAAAAACTAACGGAGGTCCATTGAGTACCTACATATTGAAACGTAGGATTATTAATTACCAATTCTGTAGGTAGGATTATTATTTAACAATGGGGCAAAGGTTGGTTTATTAAAAACCAATTTTCCTAGTAATAATAATATATAGTAATAATATAGTAATAAACAAAATCTATTATATAACACTTTATATCATTTATTTAGTACCAAAAGTTCTAAAATATTAGTGTACTAGTGTAGAAAAGTAGTTTTCCTTAGACAAAAGTACGGATCTGGCTAGAATCTTGCCGGATTTAGAAAATTTGGCCAGAAACTCTCCGGAATCTTGGAATCTCGCCGGAATGTGCACCTGAACCATCACCTGGAGAATTAAAGCGCAATTTCCTTGACTTAAGGCACAATTGTCTCGTCTCGCCTGAAAAATGGGCCTTGACGCAAGAGGCGATGGCTTTTAACAACTATGATTTAGATTTTTTTTTTATATATTTTTTTTCTCTTATAAAAATATATATGAACTGGCCGAGTTACATCAATATCGCATGTAAGCGAGCAACAAGCTGCGCCGCTACTCCTTTCTGAATAGCAAACCCTAGCCTATTAAAGACAAACCATTGCCCCCCTGTTGATGAGCAACTGCTGTGGACAACCTTTTGGACCCTAGTCAACAAACGGATAACTTCTGGAGCTAGGGAGCCAAAGGTGTCGAAGGCGAAGGGGACAAATGCATGTTGGTTATCAACACAGGCTTTAGCGTGTTTATCCACCTTTTTTTATTCCGCTTTCCTTATAGCTTGTCCTGCTACAAACCCGCTTTCCCTTAAACCAACTAAGGGGGAGACTCCTGTGAGATCCACACAAGCATGTTTCCCTCCCGCCCAGCCAAAGACGAGCAGAACTGCTGGCCTCAATGTAGATCTCCCTTCCATGGGATCTGTAAGGAAATTCACAGGGGCCTCCTTCTTGGCAGAAATCCCCGCTCTCCTCAAGATGTCCCCTAAAACATCCCTCACCCAGTCATGCCGATATTTAAACCCAGGGAGCTCCTTACAATGAACAGCATGCTCCCCGTATTTATCCATGCAGGCTTTCTGGCAGATTGGGCAGGTTTCGTCTTCTGGATACATAGGGATCATCAGCCGGTATTTGAGGATAGCCCTATACTCAACAGCCGACATGCATTGCCCCAGCCCCTCGATCGGGATAACAGTCAAAAAGTCTTGTGCATGGGGGCCTTTCAAGCACTCAATCACCGCCTTCTGGCGTGGAGACAAATCAAATGCTTCTCCCATACTCCGAGCGATTTTGTCAAATATGGCATTCGCCAAAGTTTTTTGTGGCTTTGAGGGGGCGGTGTCCATATTAGAGAAACCGCCAATATCAAAGTCTGGAAGAGAGACACTTAAGTACTCAAGGGCTTGTTAGTAGTCTACGTCAAGCTTAACAACCCCACTGTTCCGAAGGATATGGTCTTGCAATACACACGACTGAGCTCTAGACGCCACAAAAGCATAAACTCCAACATCCCAAGCTGAGAGGAGGCCCAAACCACCCAGACGCATCGGCAAAGATGCCAAACGCCACTGAAGGTCACCGAAGTGGGACCCCCCACAAACAACAATGTCTTCGATAGCCTCTCGAAGACCATCGTCAAAACAGGATACCGCATTTGCCATCAAGTGGGGTTGGCAGGTCCACAGCCCAAACAGTAACTTAGCAACCCCCATACATGACCTTAAAAGAAGAAGCTCGCACTGGGGGTCCTGAAGGCAGGGCAAGAGTTTCATAAGGTCAACCGCTGTCAATACTCGCCGCCCTGCTAATTCCCCGATAAAAACAGAATCTCGGCTAACCGCCTCCCTGTTGGTGCATTTTATGTGACAACAGCGTTGGATTGGTCTTTGGATATTAAACGAGTTTGGGCCGCGAAGACTTATGAAGACTGAATAGAATTCGAGTTTGTTGAAGCCCAATCTAGTCCAAGTTTGTATCAAGTTAAAGTCCATTTAGTTTAGCCCGAATTGTAAACATAATTCGTATGGGCTTGGCCCAGTTCGAATTGTATGGTTGTGTGTATATAAACAACCTTTACCTAGAGTTTTAGGGTTAGACTTTTGTAGACTTTTGGAGACTTTTAGGCAATTGAGAGAGAGTTCGAATACACAGATTATTGGCTGTGAGTTCGTGAAGATCTTGAGTGATTGTAAACGTTTTCGTTGGATAATCATAGAAGATCGGTTGGTAAATCGTCTGGTGTTCTTGTTTCTGTTTATTTGGTTTATCAAGGGGATTCCGCACCCTTGGTAGATTGTCAGTTTTGTTACGATCCATACGGGATAGGGACCTACACTCCCCAAGGAGCTTAACCCCCCTCTCAGGTCTACCTATCCCTCTCGGGAAAAGGTCGTCCTGAACCTTGAGACCGTCACACGATGGCCAATACACTTCCGTTTTCTTAATATTGAGATGAAGCCCTAGGGATGGTCCCTCCGTGTTGATGATGTCCAAGGCTTTAGCAACTTCCACTGCATTACCTATTATCGTGCCATCATCCAAATACCAAGCATGAAAGGGGAGGTTACAGTGCTCCTGGACACGGAGAACAAGGGGGTGTAAGGCTAGGGCAAAGAGAAGGGGCCCCAAGGGATCACCTTGTTGCACTCCAGTGGTAGCCCCAAAACACTCGCTGCCAACATATAACCTAGCGGGTTGGGCGTACAGAAACTAGACCCACCTATAGATAAATGGACAATGTTGGTGGACCTGTTGGAGGAACGCTGAGCGGTTAACCATGTTGAAAGCATTGGTGAAGTCTACCGTAAGCAAGGCCATGGACCCATCCTCATGAAAAGAGCTCAGGAACCTGTTCGCACTATGAAGCACCGCCTCCGCCCCATTTGGTGTACCAACCCCGAATTGAAAATCCCCCAAATACTGGGCCATTTCCTTCCCAACCTTCTTCATAGCCACCTTAGAGACCAACCTACGCCAGATGCCCCCCACGGTGATAGGCCTAATACCATTATCAGGTTTCAATAAGGGGGTGAGGGGAGCTGAGGCCACAAACTCGGCCAACACCTTAGGGCAAAGCCCCTCAAGCCATAGGTTGACGACTCCAGTAATAGCTGTGAGCAGACCCGATGAACTTACCGAACCCTCACAACCAATAGCGTCCAACAAGTGTTGGGCCCGCATCCCATCTCTGCCACAAGATGTCCCTCTAGGGAAGGATTGGATACATTTAAGCACGCAATCCTCTGCTGCAATAATAGTTGAGTAAATGATATACCAAAATGTGTGCTTTTAAACGATTAAGGGGTTGGGGCACCCTACGGGTTCACCATGCGGGTTGGACGGGTACACCAGCGCAACCACCAAAGGTTCACCATCAGGCTTCACTTCTTGGTTCATGAACCTGCCCATGATATATGTTGATCTTTTGTATTCATTGACTTTATTTTATTCTTCTAAGTAACTCTACGACACGAAACAACTCTAAGGTGGTGTTTGTTTTTTGGCCAGAAGTGCTTCTGGCCACTTATGTCTGCGTCGCGCAGGCGCGCGCAGACGTTTGATGTCTGCAGCTTGTTTGTTTTCCGAAAGCACTTCTCACCAAAAAGGTCTTCCCCACCTCTTCCCCAAGCAGACATGTCACAACCTCTTCCAACCTCTTCCAACTTCTTCTCTCTGCCAAAACACAGACCCGCCCACCCCTGCTCCACCTCCACCCCCGACACCACCTCATCCGCCGCCCACCCCTGCTCCGCCACCACACCAGATCTTTCCCTCTTCTCCCTCATCTTGTGGAAACCCTAATCAGACCTAACCAGTCGCACCCCCTTGCTTCTCCTCCTTTCTCTCTCTGTTCGGTGACCAGAGCCGGTTGCCGGCTCCCCTTCTTCTCCGGCGAGCCCCTCACCACTCCACCTCCTTTCTTCTCTCGACGAAACCCCCATATCCACCACGTCACCTGCAACCCCCCTCTTCGTTTGGCAGCGGCGACAAGAACAAGAGAGAGAAGCTGAGCCATCTTCACGGTGGTGGTGGTGGTGTTGGGGGTTTCCGGTGACGGTGGTGGCAGTGGGTGTTCGGTGGAGGAGGTGGAAGTGAGATGGTGGTGGTGGTTGCGACGGGGTGGTGGTGGCTGCTACGGGGTGGGTGGTGGCTGAAGTGGTGGTGGTGGAGGAGGTGGACAGTGGTTGTGGTGGTAGAGGGAGGCAGGGAGAGAGAGATGAGAGAGAGAGATGTTCTGTGTGTTGTGTGTGTGTTTAACGTGAGAGGAGGTTTTTATATATAAAAAAACAAACCCTCTTCTCCTTGCAGACTGCAGACATTTGGTTCACCTCTTCTCCTGCAGATGCCTGCAGATGTGGTCCACAGACTGCAGACATTTTCCCGCAGAAAAAACAAACAACACCTAAGCGTTGAACTTTTCTTTTAAAATAGTTTTCGTAGTTTTTATTATTTAAATGTTATTGTATCAACTTCTAAGAACAATTTTTAGTAACGGTAATTTAAATATCATGTAAACGAATTTCTATTGAATTTCTTAATATTTAAAATATAATAACATCCCAACCTGAATTTAAAATATATGTAGATATTTCGACATCAGAACAAGTTCGATTAATTTGAAAGAATCTGGACCACAATCAAGTGGCAGAATAAGTAAATCAATATGTAAGATAAAGCAAATCACTAAGTAATGCGTATTCTTTTTCTAAAAAATGTTTTTATAATTTGTGGCTTTATTTTTTTAATTTTCTTCTTTTTTCTAAAAATTGTTTTTAATTTGTGGCGGTTGTGAAACTAACCAAATAACAAAACAATATAGCAGAGATGAAGGTGAAAGGGATTACTATTTTATTAATAGGTACAATTTACAATGAGATACAATAGTGGTATATATATGTGTACAAAACTTGGAGAGAAAGCTAATTTATTTTTGGTGTTGATAACCACATTAATAATAAATATATTCATAACACTCCACCTTGGTTATCAACATAATACGCTTGATGCTACCTCGTTAAAAACCTTGACAGGGAAACCCGGTGGGACAAAACCATAGCTAAGGGAAAAAGAGTGCAGCGAGTAATGCGCATTAGTCCCCACTGATACTTCTAGATCAGATATGTTGCCTCATTAAAAAGCTTACTAAGAAAACCCAATGAGACAAAACTTAGTCAAAGGAAAAAGAGTGCAACTTAAATAAGTCTCCCATCATTTTAACATGTATCCTTTAAGTGGCGTGTGCCCATCTTCCTTGAAAGTTGATCAAAGCTTTTATAGTCAATGATTTGTCGCTCGATCCCTTAATGTGCAATCCTTTATGTTGAGCAATATTGTATAATCTTCTAACAAGACTTTAGGTGCCTCCTTCCAAAAAATATCATGTGTCCAGGACTGTGTCTAGTTACATTCATGCATCTACAAGACTAACCAAACTTGTTTTGATTGGTTAGTAAAACAAAATCAAATGTCGTTTATACCTGAAATATTTTGTTGAACTCATTCCAATGTCTCTTCGCTTGACAAAGGTTATATCATGACAATAAGCTCAAGTGAAAGATATTATAACCATACATAGCTAGCAAAACATTTTAGTGCACACATGCATTTAACGATGGTACTTCTAGAATGATAATTTTTACTTTGGTAAGAGAGGATAATAGGTATTTCTTATAACAAATGACTTAACAACTTTTAACATACTTTAAGGTTCAACTATGTCCATACTAAAATATCCCAACATCATCTTCTAGATGTACTTGAGGGATTGATAAAATATAATTACATATACACTCGAACTGCAGTTCGAGTAATAATTAGATCGTACCAAGGTCATTAAAAAATTCTCCCTCTAAAAGCTCGATAAGTTCTCTCGATGATGCCTAAGCATCATCACTGTAAACTGCGATTATAGTGAACTTTTAAAAGTAGAATGTTGATAAAACATGGCTAAGTTAATCAAACTTATATACCTCTTTATGTGAATATCTCAAGTTGTACAACACTCGACTCGACTATTTTAGTCCATACATATTTTGTCAACTTCATATAGTATGTTCTTGAGGTTTTGACATCAATTCTTCTAGCATTATCAATCCATGAGGGAATTTATTCCATCTTATCCAAATATGCACGTGCTTTCACTTTTTAGAAGTTTTGCTACATAAAATTTGCCCATTTAACACATAGATATATATATCATATGCAAAAATGTCATGAACACTTGCTTTTATCACCGAAATCCATATTGTACCATGCGTGTACACTATTTATTGAGATATCACAATCACCGGGTACAAGTTTTCTATGTATGTTTCTTGGTGCACAAGTATTACATCGTTAAGATGTTTCAATTAACCTTTCAAGCACTCAATTGCTTTAGAAACTCATCAGGAGTTCCAATAATATCCAACATGTAAAATAATCATAACCTATTCAAATCCGAATATGTATAAATGATCACATTGTTCTCGAGAACTTACTTTACATGACTTACATAATTTAATCCTTCAGGACTTTCATGTAAATTTTCAGTGTCAAATGATACATAACATTCATAAGACGCATATCAATTCTCTCTTTATATTACCAGACTAATAAAATATTGGAAAGTCAATGCATCCACCATTAGAGAATACGTCTCCTCATAATCAATCATAGGTATTTGCGAAAATTCATGTTGTAACACACCAATCGCGTAATACAACAAAACGCGGCGGAAAACATTGGGGAGCCACGTTACAAATTGTTTCATAACACATGGCTCAAAAAGTTTTGTTTTATTGAGTTTAACAGTTTACATTGTTTTAGAGAATACAATTATTGCATAACAATTGTCTTGTAGGTTTTAAAGTCACTAAGGCCCAAGTCCGTCCTATGTGAAGCATGCTCATAGTCACAAGTATGTTCCTGAAACACATGTGAGATACATAGGTTTTGTTGTTGAGGATTAATGCCTTTGATTTTGTCAAAAGAAATGTTTAACTAAAAAGTAGCCATGAACCTTTGTAAAAATGTTTTCTTTTGTAAAATCATATGAAAATCGATGTGAAAATCAAATGATTTAAAAGAAATAATGCATGGTTAAATAATAACCAAATGATGTCTTTTGTAAAAAGATATCACATCTTTGTATAAAATATGTCATGTCCTTGTATAAAAAGTATCATGCTCTTGTATAAAATATGTTATATGTAAAACAATGCCTTGTGAAAATATGTTATGTCTTTGTATGAAATGTATCATGTCTTTGTCTTTGTCGAAGTGGTTTAAATAATGCTACGATATGTAATATCACAAAAGCACTTATATATAGGAAGTACCAGCGGCGTATCCACCATGATTTTGTCATATTACACACGCCTCGTTATTTAAATCACTTACCAAATAACCACCAAAAATGTATTGTCAAAACCAATGTCAAAATGTTATGTGTAAACAATGTCCAATGTCAAATGTAAACCATGTCTTGTATAATCAAATGTCTTGTATGGCAAGTAAAAAGTATTTACTCAAACCATATGTATGATGTCTATGTGTAACCAAAATGTCATGTATAGTGAATAAATGGTATTTACTCAAACCATATGTATAATGTACAAAACAATGTCTTTGAATAAACCTAAGTTTATATCAAAAGTTATGTTTTGCAAAACCAACGCTTTTATCAATATGAACATTTATATGGTTTGTAACGAATACATTCAAGCCTTATCATTTATGAGATAACCCTTATATAGACAAAGGTTTATCAATGTTCATCGGGTTCTGTCATTCCCCAGATGGATACTCCCAAACAAACTAGGAAGCGGGAATGAGATTATCAAACCTATGGTAAACCATACATACTACCGGTCAGCGGGATAATGTTAATGAATGTATCTAGTCTCGTTTAACATACCAAAATGCCATAATCAATTAGAGCATGTCATGTAAGATGTCTTTGTAAACCATGTACTAAGTATGCTAAGTAAACATACAAAGTAGAAATTATCATGAATTCAAAGTGCTAGATATTCTAAGTCAACATATGAAGCAAAATGGGTCCTTGAAATCAATGTTCTAGGCATGATAAGTCAACATGCGAAGCAAAACATAATCGAAATCATGTACTATATGTGTACTAGTTGAACATAGCAAGTATATGTCATGAAAATCATGAAAAGCATAAAAGTAACAAGTAGGCACATGTGTATCACCCCAAAATATTTGAAAACGGTAAAAGAGGGGACTATGTACTCACTTGGGATTGCTTAATAGTCTTGAAATAAGGACCAATTAAAGCTCGAGGGATCACGGAATCAACACGACACCTAGTATAGGTAACTATGTTGATAATCGGATCCTAAATCAGAGGATAGGATAGAATGAAGTTCTATAAATCAAATGAGTATTTGAACTCATATGGTGTGATTTAATAGACCTAACATTCTGATTAGAAAGTTATCCTAAGTGCTTTTGACCCGTTTCGACCCGTTAAGGTAGTTTAAGCTACCTTAACGTGTCATTTGCGTAAATCTAAGGTCGGATGGTTATTTATGTCATATGTTAAGTCTTACATGCCCAAACATGCTTAAAAATCTAAGGTCGGATGGTTATTTATGTCATATGGGGCTTTGTTTCTTCGCAGTATTTTCAGCATTCTTCTGGGATCCAAAAGGTGGTGGAGGCAAAGGTGGAACGCCCTGTGAAGAAGTGACTGCCGGCATGGAACTTGAAGTGTTCTTTGCTGAAGAAGCCATCTGCTTGGAGATAATGAACCGAAATGATCACAATGACAAAAATTTCTTAAAAATGAAGCACCAATTGCCCCACGGTGGGCGCCAAACTGTTTTGGTCAAAAATCTGACTAGGATAATACAACCAAATCTTTTGTTGTGAGGTGTGATGCTTGAATCAATGAACAAATGTATGAATAACTTGTGAATGAAATAAACAAGTGACACAAGGATTTATACGAGGAAAATCCCTTGATCAAGAGATGATCTCCGGCATAAAAAACCTCGTGTGATGGAAACTACCGATCACCAACTATAATTAAACAAATGATGATTACAACTCGGGATGATAACAAGCTTGTTACAAGGATCACTAGTGTGTAATGTGTACGTAATCGCCAATGAACTGTTGAGAGCGATTTCGAATGTGTGTGTGTTTGTTAGCTGTTCTAATTCAAGTTGTTATCCCCTTTAAAAATAGAAACAATCTAAATAACTAACTATCTGCTAAATGTGCAAGCTACCCACGACTTCTAAAATGGTCATTAAGCTATGCACGTGCAGAATATTGAGAGCATATTCCCCAAGAATATCAGAAAGACCAAGTCCAATGCGTATACTCCTGCAAAACAAGCTTAAATATAGTGAAAGCAACTGTTAGTGTGAGGATAACAATGAGGATCCTGGATCCTGATCCTGCAACGTCTTCTGAGGATCCTTAATTCAAACAGAATTGAGGATCCGTGATCCTGGCTGCACTTGAGGATCTGTGATCCTTAGGTTTAGAAAATCTATCCCTAACATGCGCGTATATACAAACTTACGCAGTTTTTGACGCTTTTAGTTCATGTGATCAAATTAGCGCATTTTTCGCATACCGAACCCCTCAAAGCTTATTTCTAAGATATGTTAAGGTTATTTATAGTATGTTTAGCTTATGATCATGTTTGGAATGTACATTGCCATACGAAACGGCAGACTTTTGCAGTTTGAAGCAAATAGTCCCTGTTACCGAATAAACTTGTTTTTGCCATACCAAACCCTTCAAAACTTATTTCTAAGTTATGTAAAGGTTATTTAAGGTATGTTAAGCTTGTGTCACTATTCCGGAGTGTTTGTCGCATTATACTGATTACGTTTATGCATCAGTTTGCGTATAACTTTCTAGAAAGCGATTTAGAGTTTAAAATCGAACAAGGATTGATATCGTGCAAATATCATAGATAATTACACAATCCACTAAATAAAACACAAGGTTTTATTTCTTATGAAATTGTTCGGGATTGGTTAGTGATAACTGTAGGTACAGTTGTCACAGTGTCCCCTACTTTAAGAAATTTCGTCCCGAAATTTATTCGTAGGAGCTAGTTTGTATAAGTTGTGTCAAGCAAATGTCTTGTGCAGAATCTAGAGTTTCATCTATTCGCATAGAATAACTCATCGAGGATCTCCACATAAGGCATAACTTTATCATTCCCTAGTGGATGCTTCCTCAGATAGTGCGGGAAGTGGGAATGGAATGTTATACCTATGACGCTCATCCCCTAATGGATACTTCCTTTATTAATGCAGGAAGTGGGAATGAGGGATTGATTAATGGTAAAACCCAAATCAACCAATAGTACTGTGAATATCCTTTAAGAGTCTAACTATTAAGATAGAAAGATCTTGTAAGGATTTGACTCTTTGTTTCTGTATCTTGTAAAGCATTCTTAGAAATCCAATCAAGGATTTAAAAGTAGTACTTTAAGTGTCCCTTTAAGAATCTAACTATTAAGATAGGAAGATTCTATAAGGATTTGTGTTTCATTTCTGCAGTGGATATTCTTCATAAGCGAAAATGAATGGATAATTCATTTTCCTCAATGGATTCTTCTTCAGAAGTGGAAATGATAGATGAATAGGTTATTCATTTCCAATGGATATTTCTTCAAAAGCGAAAATGAATGGATAATTCATTTTATTCAATGGATACTTTTATCAGAAACGGAAATGAAGGAATGTATAAGCTGTTCATTTCTCAATGGTTAATTCTTCAGAAGCGAAAATGAATGGATAATTCATTTTCCTCAATGGACACTTTTTCAGAAGTGAAAATGAAGGATTGTAGTATAGATTATTCATTTCCCCGATGGATATTTCTTCAGAAGCGAAAATGAATGGATTATTCATTTTCCTTAGTGGATACCTCGTCAGAAGTGGAAATGAATGATTGTTGTAAAGAATATTCATTTCCCCGATGGATATTTCCTCAGAAGCGAAAATGAATGGATAATTCATTTTCCTCAGTGGATACTTCGTCAGAAGTGGAAATGAATGATTATTGTATAGATTATTCATTTCCCCGATGGATATTTCTTCAGAAGCGAAAATGAATGGATAATTCATTTTCCTCAGTGGATACTTCGTCAGAAGTGGAAATGAAAGAATCCATATAGGATTATTCATTCCCCAAATGGATATTTCTTCAGAAGCGAAAATGAATGGATAATTCATTTTCCTAAGTGGATACTTCATCAGAAGCGGAATGAATTTATTCATTTTCCTCAGTGGATATTTCTTCAGAAGCGAAAAATGAACGGATAGTTCATTTTCCTCATTGGATACTTCATCATAAACGAAAATGAATATAGTTTTTGAATGGATTATTCATTTCCCAATGGATATCTCTTTCAGAAGTGAAAAATGTGTAGCTAGTTCATTTTTCCTCAATGGGTACTTCATCAGAGATGGAAATGAATATAGATGTATTTTGTTTAAGTTAACACATATCGGTATAAAATCCTCAGGTGATATGGATAACACTACGACCGATAATACAATAAGAACACTTATATATAGGAAGTACCGACGGCGTATCCACCATGTTCTTATTGTATTACATTCGTCTCGTTATCTAATCACCCTAGATCACACCTAGCAGGACTCACTATGATTTCCATGCATCGAATCACATAATTATTTGTGCACCCATAATTACTTAACTCGTTGCATAGTCTGCATAGTTTATCTTGCCAAGTGATAAATTATGGACATGGTCAAAGAATGGTGTTTTCTTTCAATAATTGAAATAATATGTGCGTCTCACGTGTTTTCCACTAGTCAATAAGATTGTACATGTTTCACGGATAGACGGTGTAATAGGTTTGGTAGTGGATGTGCAAAATACAAATGGAATGTATCCCGAAAGTTGTTTGATTCTGTAAAGAATGAAAACTTCGTATAGTCGCACATTTCACAAGCATGTTAATTTGAAAGAAAAAATTATAGGAATACTGATATCATTGCAAACCAACTGAAAAGTGTACATGAGTCTTGGATAACAAAAGAAATTGAAAAGCAAAATCCTAGTTGTTTATAACTGCTTTGTTGTTGGAACGAGCCTCATTAACTTCAGCGTTAAGAGCACGTCCATAAGCAGGGTTGTTAGCAACTTGATTTTGTGTAGTCGCAGCTCGGCAAACCCTAGTTGTATGACCAATGAGTCCACAGATTAGGCATTTGCGACAATGCACACTGGCATGATGATGAAGGTTACATTGGTTGCACAGAGGTGCAATTCCATTGTATGGTTTTCTAGCAGGAGGTTGAGCTGGTTGGTTGGGAACAGCTTGGTTAGGTCGAGTAACCACAACAAGGTTTTGTGAAGCCTTACGCTTCCTAGATTTCTTGGAAGGCTCAGCTTTGATTTCCTTGGGTTTCTCTTGTATAATTTTAGCAGTTTGTTCTTTGTCGCCCTTGTGAAATAGTTTGCATTTCCTAATTTGAGATTCAGTCAGGGTAGCTGCTAACTCGTGTCTAACAGTTGCAGGGTTGTTACCAATGACTATATACTGAACCAGGTCAGGAAGGCCATCAATGTATTTTTCGATTGCCTTATCCAAAGGCATAACCATCATAGGGCATAACAAGCTCAACTCCTCGTAACGATCGGTGTAGGCACGATGTTCTCCACTATCTTGTTTTAGATCATGGAACTCATACTCGAGTGCCCGTAATTCGTGACGAGGACAAAACTCCTTCATCATTAGAGCGCGAAGCTCTTCCCATGTTTGTGCCATTGCAACATCTGCACCCCTGTCCCTCATAATTCTGTTCCACCACGTAAGTGCTCTCTTTTGGAACACACTTGATGCAAATTCTACTTTGCGCTCATTTGGACATTGGACATGGCAAAATGTGTTCTCAATACTCTCAAACCATTGTAGGAGCCCAGTTGCTCCCTCAGAACCACTGAACTTGAGTGGTTTAGCTGAGTTAAATTGTTTATAGTTGCACGGAACAGGTGCATTGTTGTTGTTGTTGGCTTGGTTTATTTGAGTTATGAGATTAGGTAGCACAGCAGCAATTTGCTGAGCTATTATGGTAGCCATTTCGGCGTCCTGAGCAGCATTTCGACAGGAGACATTCTAAAAGAGAAGGAAATGAGAGAAGATGAGTGAGATGATATTTGGATAGTCAAAACTGGATGTTAAGAATATCGACGAAGCATAATGATTTGTTCATTACCTAGAACAAACAAACGACACGGTGACTAATCAAAGTAAATGGGTCTTTATAATGTATCGCGAAGATATGCTTTAGCCTATAGGTGGACACTCACCCCAAGAGTTCCCAGGTAAAAGTGACTGGTCCGATGATGCGGATTTGTACGAACACTCTAGCCTTAGACAGAAAACTCAGGGTACAGGCACCCACCCTTTCGGATTGCTCATGTTCACATTGTTAAAACCCAAACTTTGACGAGATTTTGAAAATTTTAAAGGCATGAAGCCCAAAAATATCATCTAAGGATAGATGATTGATTTTCAAAATAAACTTGTAGATTTGGTTTGGTAATCACCTAAGGATAGGTGATCGTATTGTTTTAAATCCAAGATAACTTGTGTTAGGGTCCTAGAAAGGTTATAGTCTTGGTCAGAAGCATTACTAATAACCTAATTCTCTATAACCATGGCTCTGATACCAATCTGTAACACCCCAATCGCGTAATACAACAACACGGGGCGGAAAACATTGGGGAGTCATGTTACAAATTGTTTCATAACACATGGCTCATAAAGTTTTGTTTTATTGAGTTTAACAATTTACATTGTTTTAGAGAATACAATTATTGCATAACAATTGTCTTGTAGGTTTTAAAGTCACTAAGGCCCAAGTCCGTCCTATGTGAAGCATGCTCATAGTCACAAGTATGTTCCTGAAACACATGTGAAAATAGGTACGTCAGCATAAAAATGTCTGTGAGATACATAGATTTTGTTGTTGAGGATTCATGGCTTTGATTTTGTCAAAAGAAATGTTTAACTAAAAAGTAGCAATGAACCTTTGTAAAAATGTTTTCTTTTGTAAAATCATATGAAAATCGATGTGAAAATCAAATGATTTAAAAGAAATAATGCATGGTTAAATAAATAACCAAATGATGTCTTTTGTAAAAAGATATCATATCTTTGTATAAAATGTGTCATGTCCTTGTATAAAAAGTATCATGCTCTTGTACAAAATATGTTATATATAAAACAATGCCTTGTGAAAATATGCCATGTCTTTGTATGAAATGTATCATGTCTTTGTCTTTGTCGAAGTGGTTTAAATAACGCTACGATATGTAATATTATAAAAGCACTTATATATAGGAAGTACCAGCGGCGTATCCACCATGCTTTTGTCATATTACACACGCCTCGTTATTTAAATCACTTACCAAATAACCACCAAAAATGTATTGTCAAAACGAATGTCAAAATGTTATGTGTCACAATGTCCAATGTCAAATGTAAACCATGTCTTGTATAATCAAATGTCCTGTAAAGCAAGTAAAAAGTATTTACTCAAACCATATGTATGATGTCTATGTGTAACCAAAATGTCATGTATGGTGAATAAAGGGTATTTACTCAAACCATATGTATAATGTACAAAACAATGTCTTTGAATAAACCTAAGTTTATATCAAAAGTTATGTTTTGCAAAACCAATGCTTTTATTGATATGAACATTTATATGGTTTGTAATGAATACATTCAAGCCTTGTCATTTGTGAGATAAACCCTTATATAGACAAAGGTTTATCAATGTTCATCGGGTTCTGTCATTCCCCAGATGGATACTCCCAAACAAACTAGGAAGCGGGAATGGGGTTATCAAACCTATGGTAAACCATACGTACTACCGGTCGGCGGGATAATGTTAATGAATGTATCTAGTCTCGTTTAACATACCAAAATGTCATAATCAATTAGAGCATGTCATGTAAGATGTCTTTGTAAACCATGTACTAAGTATGCTAAGTAAACTTACAAAGTAGGAATGATCATGAATTCAAGGTGCTAGATATCCTAAGTCAACATATGAAGCAAAATGGGTCCTTGAAATCAATGTGCTAGGCATGATAAGTCAACATCCGAAGCAAAACATAATCGAAATCATGTACTATATGTGTGCTAGTTGAACATAGCAAGTATATGTCATGAAAATCATGAAAAGCATGAAAGTAACAAGTAGGCACATGTGTATCACCCCAAAATATTTGAAAACGGTAAAAGAGGGGACTATGTACTCACTTGGGATTGCTTAATAGTCTTGAAATAAGGACCAATTAAAGCTCGAGGGATCACGGAATCAACACGGCACCTAGTATAGGTAAAAATGTTGATAATCGGATCCTAAATCAGAGGATAGGATAGAATGAAGTTCTATAAATCAAATGAGTATTTGAACTCATATGGTATGATTTAATAGACCTAACATTCTGATTAGAAAGTTATCCTAAGTGCTTTTGACCCGTTTCGACCCGTTAAGGTAGTTTAAGCTACTTTAACGTGTCGTTTGCATAAATCTAAGGTCAGATGGTTATTTATGTCATATGTTAAGTCTTACATGCCCAAACATGTTTAAAAATGTTATTAAATCAGTTTAGATGTCAAAAGTTTGCTTACATATGTTAAAAATGAATTTATGCTTGAAAAGGGCATTTTGGTCATTTTTAATGGGCGTATAAACGACTTAACGAATAGCTAACCACACGAGGTGACCATAAGGTATAACCTCAGTAGGTTATTCCCTATATAACTATGGTCACGAAATAAGTTTGGTCGGATCCTAATGATCGACCAAACGGGTCGGGTTCGAAAGTCTAAGCGGTTGTCGAGACCGGTTGACTTACGACCGTAAACAAGCACTAAACTAGTAGTGACGAGTTAAACATGTTAAAACATGTTTAACTAAGTTAGAAAACTGATTTGGTGTCAAAACAAAGTGTTTTGATACCCGAAAATAGTTTCATCGCAAAATGCACATAAACGTGCATTTTGACTGAAACTTTGACTCGTCACTACGACTAGTCAACGTGGTAATCAGTAGGTATAATCGCTAGGGATTATAACCATCATGATTATGATCACATTGCAAAGTTCAATTGAACTTTGATTCGACCAATTCATGGTCTAAATCGAAAGTTAAACGGTAGTCAAACTGTTTGACTCTCAGCTTTAAATTGCTGAAAATAATGACTAGGCATGAAAGAACACTTACAAAATGTTCTTAAGGCTGGACAAATGCACTAGAAAACTCAGGTAGGTGGCCTCCAATTGATGGTAGCCTCCACTTAGAGTTTTAGAGAAAAGAAAGAATTGGATGAGCAAGGAATGAGGTGAATGGAAAGGGTACTTATACTTGTTGGAGTCTTGTAGGATCATTACATGTGTATTATGTATTGCCCAAACATTAATCTCAACCCTACAACTGTTATGGCCAGCTTGAAATTCCTTGGAGAAGTGTTAATTTAATCTCCAAAACAAAGGAAATAGCATGGAAGCCACCAAAAATTACATATTCCATGTGTATTATGTATTGCCCAAGCATTAATCTTAACCCTACAGGTGGTCGTGTGGCGCGACAGATGGCCCTCCTGGCCGTCGCGCAGCACAAGAGCAGCAACAGTTTCAAAAATTACATATTTAGTCCCTGCACACACATACTTGCATATTTGACGTATTTAACCTCCATTAAGCCATTTTCAAGGCTCTACAAGGACTTCAAAGTATAGGGGACTTGAAATATGCTTGGAAATATCACGGATGTCGGTTCGTTTGGTCGTACGGTCGCGTTATTCAGTTAATTACGACGAAACTCGAACGGACGCGAAAACGATCCAAATTGTGCGACGAATGGTATTTTTGCATTCCTATCACTAAAATATAATATTTTAGTGACTTAAAAATTTTTGGATGTCCGGATATGGTCAGAACGTAAGATATGCGCATATATACAAACTTACGCAGTTTTTGACGCTTTTAAACCCAGTGATCAAATAAGCGCATTTTTCGCATACCGAACCCCTCAAAGCTTATTTCTAAGCTATTTTAAGGTTATTTATGGTATTTTTAGCTTATGATCATGTTCCGGAATGTACGTTGCCATACGAAATGGCAGACTTTTGCAGTTTGACGCAAATAGTCCATGTGACCGAATAAACTTGTTTTTGCCATACCAAACCCTTCAAAACTTATTTATAAGTTATGTAAAGGTTATTTAAGGTATGTTAAGCTTATGTCACTGTTCCGGAGTGTTTGTCGCGTTATACTGATTACGTTTACACATCACTTTGCGTATAACTTTCCAGAAAGCGATTTAGAGTTTAAAATCGAACAAGGATTGATATCGTGCAAATATCATAGATAATTACACAATCCACTAAATAAAACACAAGGTTTTATTGCTTATGAAATTGTTCGGGATTGGTTAGTGATAACTGTAGGTACAGTTGTCACACTTGTGCCACCAATTTTTCCTTATATCGCTCAATTTGATTTTCACATAATTCACATAAAAGACCCGTTTATATCCAACATATTTTACAACTTCAGTTGTGTGGACTGTTGGTCCAAATACTTTCCATGTCATTAGAGAATTCAACTTTGCCTTATTTGCGTCTTTCCATTTTGGCCAATCATTTCTATGTTTACGTTCATAGGTAAATCTCAAATCTTGATCCTCATCATTTAATCATTTCAACGCTAGATTATATACAAAAGTATAACGACGTCGATTTTTATTTCAATTCCATACATATCTTAGACATGATACACCTTATCGAGATCTCATTATTTTCAGGTACCTGAGGTTCTTCTTGAACCATCATGTCTATTGTCTCTCCAGGAGACCTTTTTAATATAACCTCGATTTGACCATCTTAATTAGTTGCTCCAACTTTCGAGAAATTTTATTATTGGAATCGACTGGTCTACCACGCTTCAGACGTGCAATAGACTCATTACAAAAATATGGTGATTGTCCTTCTGGGACACTCATCTTAATTGGAGCATTAACAGTTGGTATATGTGACATAGTCACCTTGTTAAGGTTGGTTAATGCGTCTGGTAATATATTCGCTAATATTTGTAAATGAGTTATTCTTTGAACTTCTGGTTCACACTTTTATTTTTGAGGATCAATGATAATTCATACCAACTCATTTCTTTTCCAGCAGCTTTTAATCTCCCCCTGATGTTGGGAATGTTAATCCATTTAGATGGATATCAATTAATTGAGCCATAAATAAATATCTCCTAAAAGGCTCTATTTGTTATCATATATTCCCAACCACCTTTTAAGGTCCCATTTTTGTGCGTAGTGGTGGATCAATTTCAATATATACCGCACAACCAAAATCTTAGAAAGGACATTTTTGGTTCCTGACCAAAAACCAACTATAATTGGGGAGAAACTATTACAACATATTGGCTTGATGTGAATTAATTTTATTTCATGTAAAATTACATGTACTCATATATAAACATGAACTTGCTCTCATGATTATTGGCTTTGCTATCAATCGTAGACGTTCAGCGATCGTCTTAAGAAAAGCAATTCGTGTATGAACATAATCTACAGGAAGTTCAACACTTATTCTATCGATCATTAATAGATAGCGAAATAAACTTATCATCACTACTAATAAATACATGCAATCTGTAATATCGTGCTTGTTATCTTATTAGCTAAACCATAAATTACACAAAAATCAAGTTATGAATTTGATAATCATTTAGACGATGCATCGATTTAAAACACTAAATGGTATCATGTTGGGATATGCATTCCAGAATGATAGCCCTTAATTGGCAAATACATAATTTCCCTTAGGAGCAAACAATGCATGCTATCGGCTAGAAGAATCTTCAAGTTCTTCATTATGTTTCACATCATCATTAACTTGGTGTGGTCTAACCGGTCATGCCAATAACGTAAATAATCATGATATATAAACTTCTGATTTATGATTGTATATGTATTAGTTGCATTATGCGAGAGAACAACGCATTATCATTGCAAACTATCATGTTATTCAACTTTTATCCTTTACACATTTTGTTCTCATATAATCACTTTCATTATTTGTCACTTGTGGTAAATCTCATTATGACCATTATTATGATTATGATAGTTGATCTCATTGTTAACTTGGCTATCATAACAATTCAGATGGCCGATCTTATTATTAACATGATCATTACAAATTTCTCAATTATGTCCATGATCACGACGATCAATACCAAATAGGTTTCATGATTTTCACTATTTTCTTGGACATACGAATATAAAGTCACTTCAAACCTTTCATACTCTTTTAACAATATTGTTACTTAAGAGCATATATTGAGGTGTGACAAACTAAAATTGTTTTATCTAGACTTCCCTTGTAAATAATCTTCTCTTTGCAATTTTTTATAACACTGGTAGAGAAGTAACTAGATGTTCAAGTTATATTAGATTTATTGGTCTAGCTTTTTACGACCTTTAGTAACATCATAATGAGATTTAGAGAGTATGACACTTCGGGTGTAATGTCTAAGCATGTCTATACTCTATAATAAACTACAACTTTGATAATAATCCTCAAATTTGGTTTTATTGTTGTATTTAGTACTATCTATATAAACAAATGATAGTATGGAAAATACAAGGTATGCCATAAAATCAAATTAACATAGTAATATGTCTTCATATAAAATGATTTGTAATAAAACTTTATGAAATACGATACTTTTAAACAAATATATATAATTTTAATATTAACCTAGATATCATGATGTAAAAAAATCTCTATCAAGTCTTCTTAATGTTTTACTTAACATGTGATCCTTTGTTACATGTAAATAACTTCTTTTTTTTGTAATAATAAATTTTATTAGGAGATCATCCACAAATATTAAGGTAAATAAACAATTTCTAAAATCAATAAAATATAGAACTACTTTAGTGATAATCAAATTGTACTTAGTTTCATTCATAACATAATCGGTTATATTTAGAACCATGATAATGATTTTATTTCATATTTTATAAATTTCAAACAAGATGATTCAAACATATTCTATCAAAAATAGCATAGAAATACAAACAAAACATCAGAATTCATATAAATTGCTTAAAGGACACGTCCTAACAAACTAACAAAGTGATTTTTAGATGCTCTAAGGTCTTGAGATAAATGGTCCATCTAAGAATTTCATATTGCAATATTGAAATCATTATATCTAAAATAAATCTATATGATAAAATATTATTTCCAAGGACTTCAAATACATCCTAAGTATATTAAGCTTCTAGATAACACATATTTTTTTTTTATAATATGCATGCTTGTTGAATACAAATTAAATTAATATAAATTTAATTATAATTACAAATCTATATCTAACCCTATAATATATACATTCGATAAGCACAATAATTTACAATCATAAAACTCATAGAAATTATCATCTAATTTTGGTAGAGAATCAGCTATTAATTTTAACCAAGGATACCAAATTTACTTATCATTTACTCAAACTTCATGTAATACTTGAAATATGAATAGGTAAAATTGACATTTTCAAATCAACTGAGAAGATAAATTTAAAATTTAAATATATCTAATACATATATATCATCGATAATATATTTAAGATATATCTATCCATATCATAAACACAAAAGCTCACTTTTTGAATAAGCATATGAAGGGTAGTTAAATGCATTATGTGGGTTTATAAACAATTATATTGTCAATCACTATTACGTTATTTAACATAACCCTTCACCGCAAAGATCCCAATATACTAAATGATAAAATAAAATAAGTGTTAGCATCTACAAATAAAATACAAAATAACTTTTATGGCAATTATTGTATATATTGTCATCTCACCTATTAACATGGTTTTTTTTTTGTTATGAAATTATATAAACATGTCGGTCAATAATTTTGACAATAAGATATGATATAGATATCTATGAATGATAGGTATATTATGGATCAAACTAAACTTACTTGTAAGTTGGTTAGACTGGTCATACTTTGATGAAGCGAAAATAAATACACACCTCGATTCGACTTTATGATGATACAATCCAACTCTAAAAGCGACTCGTACTGATAACGTGTTGTGAAACTAACCTAATAGCAAAACAATATAGCAGAGATGAAGAGAGAAAGGGATTGCAATTTCATTAATAGGTACAATTTACAATGAGATACAATACTAGTATATATAGGAGTACAAAACTTAGAGAGAAAGCTAATCTATTTTTGGTGTTAATAACCACATTAATAACAAATATATTCATAACAATGGCTTTATTTTTTTATTTTCTAAAAATTGTTTTTAATTTGTGGCTTTATTTTTTTGATACATATACTTTATGGGTTATGGGAATGGCTTCAGCAAAACCAGGGTTGTAGCGGCCATGTCACCACTTACTGAATTTACCAAGATTAGACGGTATGGTTTTGCTTCACTTATCGACTCTGGTATCAAATGTTTCATTACGTTTGTAACTTTCGGTGTGGAGGGTTAATTGCTTAGACCTCCTTACCCGATTCAAAAGTCAAATAATCATACTAGGCACATTTCACCTAGGGCCAAATTTGGTACCAAAATGGTTTTACCGAAACCATTCCCTCCACCCTTAGTATGTGTAGTATAGTTTCCAAATCGAGTTTCAACTGGTATGAGCTCGCTCGCGGCTCGCTTACTTACCGGAATAACTACCCATTGTTTCTTTCCATAAGTCCACCTAAATATAATTAAATCCTTCTATTTTTTTCCGGTTTATCTAATTTTGTACGGTTGTTAACTCGGTATAGAATTTCAAGCTAAGTCAAGATGACTCATATAAAGTTAGGGTCTTTTTTTGTATGTATATGAGTATTTATAGACAACAAACTAAGACACACAAGTTACATTAATCATCTAATGAAATATTTGATATTACTAGTTACAAGTTAAATTATTTATAGGAAAGTTTGTTGGGAAACAAGTCATATGTTAAACATCATATCAAGTTTTCTAATAATATAAAATGTTTCAATATGTTTCAATCATAGAAAACAAGCTCTATTCAAAAAAGTTGTCTGGTATTTTCATCTCCGTATCTTTGTATTTTTTAAATTATATACATGATTTATCTATGTGATGTGCTCATATTGTATATCCAACCTTTTATGTCAAGAAATAACATATATGATCATTTTTTCATCTACGTGTAGGCCTTTTCAGTAACTAACGTTAATAGAACGTGTTAAATCAATTTAAGATTTAGGTTTTTAAACTTTCTTTCTTTTTGAAGAAGCTGTCAAAATGCTCCCTGAGGTTTGGTCACTTTTGTCAAAAACTCAAACCTTTTGATCTGGGTCCCGGTGGTTTCAATTTTATTGTCATTTTCATTCAAAAATCAAAATCTGATCAGATTTTTAGTTAACATACAGTTTTTTGTCTTTTTCCTTCTTTTAATGAAGGACAAATCCCTAGGTGGCATATTACAAAATCCTAGAAACAAGAGAATAAATGATGCAACCAAGTATATCATGGCAGTACCAAACTATTTAATTAGAATACTGAATACCTTAATGAAACATAAAAATATCCAATCAAAAACCCCGTGAGTGCTAAAAGAGCCAAGAACCGATGGTGGAGGCAAGTCGTCGTGGTGGTTGTTGAAAGGTTTTGCGAGGTGTAGGAGGTGGTGGGACGATGTGGGAGTCGGAGGTGGTGGTTGGGAGGAGATAAACCGGTGTCGGAGGTGATGGGACGATGAAAATTTCCGACACATTTCTTACGCATACCGATTCCTACGAATTTCCGACTAATAGTTAAAATGAAAACGAATTCCGTCAAAAATCCGTGGAAAATTTCTGACACTTTTCCTACGCATAACAATTTGTGGCTTTTTAGTCGTTTTTTGTCACAAAACTAAGACCATTTCTTGTTCGTCGGAATTTCGTGGGAAAAGTGTCGGCATTTTCGTTCGTAGGAAATGTGTAGGAAATTTTGGTAGGAATAGTAGCAGTTTTCTAGTAGTGAAGTAAAATACAAATTTTTTTAAAACAAAATTATTGTAATATCCGGAATATTTTTATAGTTAAATATATTTTTTGGTGATCAGGCCTCCTTCATTGTGAAGAATTATGTGCGGTCCTGTTCATTTGGAAAAAAATGATATTACTATAATGGTGAATCAATCCATTCATTTGAATTAGAGTGTATTTTCTTCAAAACGACAAGGTATTTAGATCAGCAAATTCATCTATCTCCAAAGTGGTGGAGGATATTATAGAAACATCTTTTCGGTGGGTGATTAAGAGATCAAAGTTAAATGGCATTTCGTTGGAACTGGAGCTCTTTTGCAATTATTATTTTGGAGATGTAATAGTTAGTAGTTGTTTTGTTTTGTTTTGCCCCTCCTTTCTGTTAGCAAGCGATAGAAGAGGTGGGTCTGTTTGTTTATGTTTTGGTGGTTATAAAAGTCTTTTGATTCGAAAAAAGTGGAGGTTACGATTTCATAATTAAAAAGACTTCAAGAGTTTTCGGTCAATTTTTCAAAAAAAAAATTGCTTTTTTGAAACTGCTTATCTAAAGTCACCATAATCAAATTTTATATGCAAGTCCAAGCAATGATTCTTGATGTTTTATTTCTAAATCTAGGTTTTTTAGGTGCAATCTGATTTCCTGTTACCTGCAAATCTAGAATTTTGGATGGGATAGAATTGTGTTTAATATAAAATTTAAATATCCGAACCCATGAGTATTCACGGGTGATAACCTAGTTCTAAATATATAATATGTAAATAATACGAATGCAATATTAAAAATATATATGTAGTTTAAGACATTCTATTACTTCCTATTGCATTTGTATTAGTATTATTTACATATTATATATTTAGAATTTGTTGACTGAAGTTTATTAAAGATTTTTTTAAACGTCAAATTAATTTATTAGTTTCTTTTATTGATATGAAATTGTTTAATATTTTGATTTTATAAACACATACTTACATATACATAAAAATTACCTTTTTTGAGTAGTTTTAAAACGTCCGTTATAATATATAATTATAAAAATATTCTGAACTACAATAACTTTATTTTAAAAGATTTGTGTTTTAGTTATACTTTATATAAAAAGTACTTTATCTTGTTCTTATTATTTACTTTAAAAAAATATTAAAATCAGAATTTTTATAAAATAAATTTAAAACTATTTTTTATATATGTTTATATATATATAAATATAATTATTAACAAATAATAATGTTTTTGCAAAAAAAAATTTTTACTATATATATAATAATATTTTGCACAAATCAACCTTTATGTTATAAATAATCTTTTTGCATAAATCAACCTTTATGTAATCAAAGACCATAGTACCCTCACATGCAAAGCATGTGAGGTAACTTAACTGAGTTTTTGGACGACGTTAGTTTTAAAGGTTATAAAACGTTACAGAACATGAACATAAAGGTTGGATTTTGCCGATTTCATAGTGAAAGGTATGAAGTGCAGTTTAGGTATAACATAAAGGCTGATTTATGCAATTTAGTGTATATATTATTAACTGTGGTCATTCTTCTTATATTACACATAAAAAAGAGAATCACATATAAGTGTTATGAATATATATTTATTAGTGACTATCCACATTACCAACTCCCATATCACATTATGGTTGTATTAATGTCATAGTACCTATATATATTGGCATTTGTAAATGATGTATAGATCAATGAATAAGAATTCTCATTCTCCATATTCTCTTTCTCTACCCAATCTCTATGGTCTTGTTCTCATGTTGCTAATAGACCATTGTTTCACAACACGTTATCAGCACGAGAGTGTTTTTCGAAAACCGACAATCCATGTTATGGTTATTGTCAATGAGTCTCTTGGGACCACCAATCGATTTCATGTACCTGCTGAACGTATTGTCGGATCAAGGTAACTTACAACTCTTGAACATCCTTTAACGGTCTTCAAGGTTGAATAATTAAAAATCTTCAAAATCTTGAGGTTAGAGTTCTGCATTCCTATGTTTCAGATTTTAATATTTTGGTTTTGTTTCATATTCCTATTATGATATCGTTATGTTTAACTTTTAATAGTTCTTTATTGAAAGTAAATAAATCTTTGATCATAGAGTATAACACTTCCGTATCATCTCTGTTTATTCAAACGAATGACATATGATTTTTTTTTTATAATTTATTCTTGTTCAACATGTTTAGAGATTTGTCATGATTAGTTTGAATATTTATGTTTGGTAAATGAATTTCTAAAATATTATACAAATTTAAAGATCCACACCTTGTATTACGGTTATCAAAGTTGCACACTATGATTTTAATATATTTATTGTTTTAAATGATTTGGATAGAGTCATTATTTTGGTATTATTTATGAATATACAAGTTAAAAAACTCTTAATATGTCCAAATATTAATATTATTAATAAGAATCATGAAAAGAGATTTTCTATATATATTGTAATCATCTTTAATAATTTCGTTTATTTGATCTTACTGTAACCATTGTGATTTTAACTTTTATATTTATTGATGTTCATGAATCGAGTGACATACCAAGAAGATTGAAAATGAATTGAATCCGGGTATAAGTGTTTACTCTCTTTTGTTATATGCAAAGTTTTTTTGACTAGATACTCAATCAAGGACATAATATATACATTTTTTTATTAAACCTCAGGTGAAGTCCTTTATATTCCTTTAACTGAATTTGTTTGCTTGTTGGCTGTAAAAGAAAATAAAATACTAATGTTGATCGTAATAAATTGTTTTCATTAGTCATTGTTAATATATAGCATGCCAAAAGACTTTTACACAATTAGATATAAATGAGTTATGTGTATAGTGCTCATTGGATAGAAATCCTCTGTTTATAAACTTCACGTGATTTAGTTTTAAATAAAGTATACAATCTATAATGCAATAAATTATTATTGTTATAGCATGATTATAAAAATAACGTTTGGTATTTATACTAGGGTTATGTTTATAATAAATTTTGCATATAAGAAATTAGTATAATTGATTCCTATTGTTAGATATCATTAGTTCTTGTTGGAGAAACCATTTCTAGCGATGTCGGTATCTCTCATGCATTCATTAGGCTATGTCATAATGTTTAATAATTTAATTGTTGATTAATTATTATTGTTGCTTGTATAAAATAGTGACCATTGCTATATGCTTCATATGTGCAATGTATAGATTGCTTATGTGATGTCATTAGTTTTTTAAATATCAATATTTAAGAAGAAAAAAAGTTGAGTACGCTATGTAATTCATCAGTATTCTAATTTTCAAATACAAGTAATAAATGATTTGAGAACTTGAAAATATATATGCTTAAGTTTCAAAGTAAGTGATGAATGTACATAAGATATCTTTGTGATTGGTTATACGATGATAAGTTATTACGTAAATTATATACGTTTGCTTATTAGTGATGAAAAGGTTTCTTATTTCATAAAGACCTATTATAAGTTGCTTTTATATGATGACATGCTATAAGGTCATGTATTGAATGATTTGTTGCTATCTATACCTTGTATTCTATATGCTATCACTTCCTTGCATCGATAATACCGAATAGAACGATTAAACCAAAGTTGTGGTTTATTGTCATTCTCATGAAAGAGTAGAAATGTGCTTTAGATTTGACACCCAAAGTGTCATACTCCTTATATCTCATTATCAAGTTATAAAAGAAATATTATATGACTCGGACATATAGTTACTTCTCAATTGATGTTATACAAAGAGAAGTTCATTTAAAACAAATTTTGTTTGCCAAACCTCAAATATAGCAACATCATTAAAGGGTATGAAAGGTTTGAAATGATTGTAAATCTATATATTCGAGAAAATAATGGAAAACAATAAAAATTGTATGGTTTTACTCTGATTTATAAAGTGAATATATATGATCATTGTAATCATGGGCATCATTGAGAAATTATAATGTGATCATATTAATAATGATATTGATCATTAGAAGTGCAACGATGATCATGTTAATAAAAGATCAAACTATCAGAATTTATAAGATAGCCAAGCTAATAATGAGATCAAATATCAATATGATAATGATAGTCAAGAAGAGATCGACCACCAAAAGTGGCAAACTAAGGAGTGATTATATAACATGGTGACTTGAACTTTGAATTTTAATGCATTCTCTCATACCTTACGTTTTGTATTACATACGTGCAAGTAATACACATTAATGATAATGGACCACAAGAGTGGCAAACTAAGGAGTGATTGCATAACGTGATGGTTTGAACTTTGAAGTTGTAATATATTCTCTCGTATCATACGTTTTGTATTACATACGAGCAAGTAATACACATATGATCATAAACCAAAAGTTTATGAATCATAATTATTTAATTAGTTGGCATGACCGGTTAGACCACACCGAGTTAATGATGATGTGAAACATAACGAAGAACTAGAAGATTCTTCAAGCTGATAATTAGCATGTATTGTTTTGCTCTCAAGGGAAATTTTATTTTTGCCAAATAAAGGAGGGTGTGTATCCCTAAATATTTTGGAAGTGATTAAAGGATATGCATATCCCAACATGATACCATTTAGTGTTTTAAATCGATGCATCGTCTAAATGGTTATCAAATCCACAACCTGAAGTTTGTGTGATTGTGGCTTAGCTAATGTAATAGCAAGAATATTAATCCAGATTAGTATATTTATTTGATAATAGTGAATTTGATTCCCAAGTTATTAACGATCATTGGAATAAGTATTACTGTTGAGATGATCACTAAACTTCTACTATTGATTACAAACCCAATGATCATGAGAGGAGCAAAATTTCATTTAGGTACATGTAATTTTATATATAGTACCATCAATTCACATCAAGCCAATAAGTTATAGTTCTCCCTATACAGTTGGTTTTTGGTCAGGAACCAAAGATGTCTCATCAAAGATTTTGGTTGTGCGACATATATTGAAACTCATCCACCACACCGCACAAAGATGAGACTTCTAAAAAGTTTGAGAATATGTTGGGTATAAATAATCGTCTATGATTGAATACTTAAAGCCATTAGTGAGAAATTTGTTTATGGCTCATTGGTTTTCACTTTAGTGAATGAATGTTCCCAACATTAGGGGGAGATAACAAGCAGTTAGAAAGTGAAAAGTGAAATGAATTATCATGTCATCTTGATCCTCAGACTATAAACTATGAACTAGAAGTATAATTCATTTACCAATATTAAAGAACAAATTACCAGACAAGTTCACTGACCTAAATCGAGTGACTAAGTAAGTCACATAATCAACTGCTTATGCTCCGGTTATCGTTGTGTCCAAGAGGACAACCATATATTTTTGTAATGACTCTATTGCACGCCTATAGCGTGGTAGACTAGTTGATTCCAACAATAAAATTCCTCGAAAATTGGAGCAAGTAATTAAGATGGTCAAGTCGAGGTTACAGTAATAAGATCCCCTGAAGGGACAATAGACATGATGGTTCAAGAAGAACCTCAGGTACCTAAAAATAAAGAGATCTCGATAAGCCGTATCATGTCTAAGATATGTATGGAATCGAAACAAAATCGACGTCGTTATACTTTTGTATATAATATAGCGCTTAAAATGATGTAATGACGAGGATCAAGATTTAAGATCTGCCTATGAATGAAAATACATAAATGATTAGCCAAAATGGAAAGACGCAAAGTATGGCAGATTTAAATTCTCTAATGAAATTGAAAGTTTTGGGACCAACAGTCCATACAACTGAATTTGTAAAGTCTGTTGAATATTAATGGGGCTTTTATGCGAATCATGTGAAAATCAAATTAAACGAGATAAGGCAAATATGGTGCACAAGGATTTTCGCAAATACCCATGATTGATTATAATGAGACACATTCTCTAGTGGTGGATGTAATGACTTTCCAATATTTTATTAGTCTGGTAATATAAAGAGAGAATTGATATGCGTCTTATGAATGTTATGTATCATTTGATACTAAAAGTTTACATGAAAGTCCCTCAAGGATTTGAATTATCAAAAATCATGTAAAATGAGTTCTCGAGAACGATATGATCGTTGTATACAATTTCATATTTGAAACTCCTTATGAGTATCGTAAAGCATTTAAGTGCTTATAAGGTTAGTTGAAACATCTTAATGATGTAATTCTTGTGCACCAATAACTATACATAGGAATCTTGTGCCTGGTTATTATGGCATCTTAATGTAGAATGTATAAGCATGGTACAATATGGATTAAATATTCAAGACATCCTTGCATATGATATAGAAATCAATGAGGAGGAATATATAATAGAACTCCTAAAGAGTGAATGCACATACATTGTTTTTCAAACTTGAAAGAAGTATGTATATGATTGCCAATGCCTGAAACTTTGATTTCAAGTCCTCAAGAATGTATCTTTATAAAGTTAAAGATAATATGAACTAAAATAGTCAAGTTGAGTGTTGTACAACTCATGATATATTCTGATAAAGAGCAATATAAGTTTGATAATATTATCCATCTTTATCAAATGTTCTTTCTTAAAAGTTCACTATAATCGCAATTTATAGTGATGATGCCTGAGCATCATCAAGAGAAACTGGCGAACTTTTAGAATGGGATTTTTTTAATGACCCTAGCATAGTCTAATTATTACTCGACTTGCAGTTCGAATATATTTGTAATCATACTTTTATTCATCTATCAAACTACATCTAGAAGATGTTTGGTGGGACATTTTAGTATCTAGAGAGCTCAACCTTATAGTATGTTAAAGGTTGTTCAGACACTTTTTATAAGAAATGATTATTATCATCTCCTACCAAAGTAGAGATTCTCATTTCAAAAAGTACCATGGCTAAAGTGCAATTGTGCATTAACTTAACTTTCTAGCTATGCATGATAATATATATATTTTTATTTGAATTTATGATATAGCACATGTTCAATGAGGAGACATTTGAATGGTAAAGCAGATATGTCGATACCCTAAAGGTAAGAATGATATGTGTCTAAATTTTACTAACCCATGAAAGCTAGTTTTGTTAGTCTTGTAGATATAAAGAATGTAACACAAATAGTCTTGGATCTTATGGTATTTGTTCGCAAGAGGAAGCATTAGAAGTCTCACAAGAAGATTTTACAACATTACTCAATATAAAGGATTGCACTTCAAGGCATCAAACGACAAATCATTCTACAAAAGTTTTGAGCAACTTTCGAGGATGATGGACACACTTTACTTAAATGATACATATTATAATGAGGGGGAGATTTATTCAAGTTGCACTCTTTTTCCCTTAACTAAGTTTTATCCCAATGGGTTTTCTTAGTAAGGTTTTTAATGAGGCAACATACCTAATCCAGAAGTATCAGGGGGAGACAATACGCGCTGCACTCTTTTTCCCTTAGCTGAGGTTTTGTCCCACTGGGTTTTCCTGGCAAGGTTTTTAACGAGGCAGCATATCCAAGCATGTTAAAAGAATAATGTACCCCTTGCTTTATCATATGTGGATAGTCAAGGGGGAGTGTTATGAATATATATTTATTAGTGACTATCCACATTAACAACTCCCATATCACATTATGGTTGTATTAATGTCATAGTACCTATATATATTGGCATTTGTAAATGATGTATAGATCAATGAATAAGAATTCTCATTCTCCATATTCTCTTTCTCTACCCAATCTCTATGGTCTTGTTCTCATGTTGCTAATAGACCATTGTTTCACAACAATAAGATAATTAACACTAAAAAACACTACGCGGTCACTCGATCTCGATACCCAACAATTGGATCTGCATGAACATGTAAACAGGGGCAGCCCCACATAGAGTGGGTCGGGATCCCCAGACCCCAATGTTTTTAAAAAATTAGTAGATCCGTTATATTAAATTTGCTAAGAACCCCATAAAACTAATTAGGTGGACACCATAGATAGAAAAGAAAAGTTGGTGTAGTTGTAATTCCTCCTCTTTATAAACAAGAAGTCACAGGTTCAATTCTTATAAAACTTGTTTTTTGTGTGTTGCTTTCTCTTAACACCAAAAAACAAGCCAAAGCAATACAGAACACAAGCATGCACACACCACCAACTCACAACCCTTGTATGCTATGAATTTGAACTTTAAAAAATGCAATGTTTTTTTTTCGTTTCGAATTATATTATATTTTTATTGTGTTTTTTTTCTAATGAGTAATAATCATACATTTTTGTCGCATGTTTCTATCCTCGACCCAAACGACGGTCGACCCGAAAATTTTAACATTACATTGTGAAAAATTGAACACCGAAAAAAGTGAGCCCATAAAAAAAATTTGGATCCGACACTGCATCTAAATATATTTTTGATTTAGTACAATCAATGCTTTATTTTAAAATAAAATAAAATAAAAGGCCAAATAATCATGGCATGCATTATGCAAGTGATGAAAACGTAAAGTACAAGCAAACATAGCACATTCTTGTCATTTGAGTGAGCGTGGGGTTGATTGGACATATATAACACAGAAATGATAAATGATAAGACTGGGTGTGAGGGTGTGGTTTTTGAGCGGTGTTGGCCCTTTAACGCCGGCTGCTCCATCCTGGATTGGCGTTTTGGTCAGCGTTGCCCGCTTGCCGTGGCAATATTGCTTGGCGTGGGGCGTTATCTGGGGTGACGTGACTGGCAATGTATGACTGTGTGTTGATGACCATTTAGCTAGCCTTCCACAACGTCAATCTTGCCACGCCCCTTCCACATCCCACTTTTCTGGGTGTGGACTGGTGAAGCCCACACCTACCACGTGTCAAGCAATGCCCCCAACCCAAGCCCTCCACAAAGCTTAGATGTCAATGAAACATTGTTTTCCCTAATTGCAAAATAGAACATGGTAGACCCATTTTTTTGCCTCTTAGTCGACAAAACATTAAGACCTTTTAATACTAAGACTTCCCAACTAATCTCATAATTTAATTAATTAGCATTAAATCAAACTCTTAGGGTGGTCCCCGACACTATGGTCGGCTCGTCTCATCCCTCATCGGATAATAGTGTATATTATCTGAATCAAATAACTGGTTGGTTTCATGTTAACGTCAGGGCAGCTCAACTTATTTCGTGACCTTAAGTGGAACTTATTCTTGGTCATCATACAAACAACTGCGACATTCTTTAGATTTGGCATTCTAGTAAAATACATACAACACAAATTTAATACGAGTAAAACTCTTAATTTTTTTCTTTACAAAGTGAATCCGCTTGTGACTCGACGCACGAAAATTGAGGGAACTATAATAGCGTTTGAAAGATGATAACGATTGATGGTTGGTTTTTTTACGTAGTCGGAATCAAATTTATTGACTTGATGATATCGTACCTTGTAGATAACGAAAGACAAATAGAAATTAATTGATCCATAATGTCTTAAGCGTTAATGTCAACAAGAGGGGGAGGGGCCAAAACATGAATTAGGGTGGAGATAAAATAGTATGTTGTCTTGATGGGAAGTAATAGATGTCATTACAACAAAAGCACATGTCAATCTTATATATGCTTGTATCGAAGTTATCGGGTTGAGCCGGACTTGATCCTATAATGGGTATAAGCGTGTAGTATTTACGAAAGTCATAAGAAATCGAACTAGAGGTGATCTTACCCGAAAAGAATGAATAAAAGTCATTTCATAGTTGGAACTGGGAACTAAGCGCATAAATGAGCCAAGCCGCTCTGATATTTATGATCGATTTACCAAAAGCTTGAATTAAGCCGAGCTTAAACGAGCTCGAGCCTAAAAATAAGTTTGTTTGGTAAACGATCCAAGGCCCAAGCTTCATTTATCGAGCTCGAGTAGCTTAAACAAGCCTATTATTTATATGATGTTCTTATATAAACTAAGTATTTATATGTATTATATGTTTAATATTTAATAATATATTATATATAAACATGTGATAAAAATAGCTAATTAATAAAGGGGAATGATCCACTAAAAAGTGAATTTTGCCTAAGAGCATCCCCAATAAGGGGCATTTTTTCTCATTTTTAATGGTGCCTAGTTGGCACTTGCCCAATCAATCATATTCTTTCTCTCACTTGCCCCTCTCACAAACACATTTTTTCTCTCTCTCCTCTCTCCTCTCTCCTCTCTACACTCACATAATTCACACTCATTCATTTTTTCTCATTTTTCCTCACAAACATCTTCACACCCTCTCTCCTCCACCTCACACCTTCTCTTCTCCACATCACTTTCTCTCTCCCTAAAAACACCAAAATAGTGCCTTATTGTGGATGCTCTAAGTAGCTTAAGAAGGATTGTGATGATGACATGTGGCACTCCTAATAAGTAGGAATGAAGGGCATTTTGGTTCTTATAAATAGGAGTGAAAATGACATGTGGCACCCTTTTTTAAAAAAAAATATACAACAAAATAAAAAAAAAGTACAAAAAAATCTATCACAAAAAATCTAGTACAAAAAATATAGCACAAAAAATGTAGTACAAAAAAATATAGCAGGAAAAAATTCAGCAAAAAAATGTAGTACAAAAAAATCCAGCACAAAAAATTGAGAAAAAAAAAATTAAGATAAAAAAATCTAGCACAAAAAATTTAGCACAAAAATATAGTACAAAAATCCAGCACAAAAAATGTTATACAACATAGAAATACAACACATTTTAGTGGGTTTTTTTAGTCTTCATATTTTCTTTAGCAATATGGTACTCAAATTAAAGATAAAAAGACGCTCGATTTTATTGTGAAATTTTTATGAAAAAATAATGTCGTATAAAAAAGTTATGAACGTTTAAAAAATGGGTGTTAGTACATTTATGTCTATTGTCTTCATCAATCCGAGCCGTAGCAAGAAACAGAAGAAAACGAGTCGTTATATTAGTGATAGCTAGACAAAAAGGCAAGGTGGCATAATTGTAATAATGAGAAATCTCATTAAATGCCTTGGACTATAAATAGGAGATTATGTCATAGATTAGGGACTTTTGCTCATTTGGTGTTTTAAAGAGCTCTAGATCTAGAGAGAGAAAGTGATTCAGGTGGTGTACAATTTCAGATTTTTCTATAGAATCACGTTAATATTACGTCACGTGTGTTAGGTTGCGTTCGTGTACGGATTCCGCACGTTATACGTTCATTTCGGAATCGTTTCGGAGTCAAAACCGGTCCTACAAGTGGTATCAGAGCAGGAGCTCGATTGCACTGATCTATCACACGATTTCGCACAAGATTACATCGATTTCAGATCTGAATATCATCTATTTCTTCATCTTCTACTTATTTTTCACGTTTTTAACGGTTTTTCGTCAAATTGAACAGGATTTTACGGTCGAAAATTCATGATTTTTTGATATGTTGTGCGAAAACATCTGATTTACAACCCTACCAAATTTCAGATCCTAATTCCTAGCCGTTTAGGAGAAATTCAAGTTTTTAGGTCCGATCTCGTATCACTCAGCAAGATCGCTTGAACTAACAGCTGGCTTTCGCTTGGAAAAACAGGCTTTCGCTTGAATATCTGTTGGTTTCGCTTGAAATAGTACATAAAATCAGGTTTCGCTTGAAAAAGCTGCTGGCTTCGCTTGAACATGATGTTTGGTCTAGGTTTCGCTTGAGAAACTTCATTGGTTTCGCTTCAATTTGACTTTTGCTTGAAAGACAGGCTTTCGCTTAAAGCTACTTAGATTCAAAGTGCTTTCGCTTGAAGTGTTATTTTGGCAGTTCGCTTGAAAGCTATTATTCAGTTTGTACAACTGATTTCGCTTGAAAGAGTTATACAATTGTTTTCGCTTGAAATCAAGATTTCGCTTGAAAGAGGATATTTTGTATCAAGATTATTTCACGACAACTGAGTGTCAGTCTATTTCAAGTTGATTGATATTGTCTGTACTGATTGTGTTTGTTTGTTTGATTCAGGTGTTTGAAGATGTCATGCAACGGTGAAGAATTCTACAACACATTCTACAACGCGTTCACTTCCGAATCGACAGATAGAAGATCTGAGATGAGAGAATATTCAAGAGAGATTTCGGAGAATTGAAGTTTGAGAACATGTACGGAAGCCAACAGAAGCCACCAAAGCTGATGAAAGTGGAAGATTATCACTGGTGGAAAAACAGATTTGAGGGTTGGGTAAAAGCTTTCTCTCCTGAAAGTTGGTTAAAAATGACAGATGGATACACTGAACCAGTAAAAGAGGGAGGAGAGTTAATAGATCCAAAAGATTTCTCAGACATAGATATAAAAAATGTTGTGGCTGAATATAAAATGATTACATTCATCAAACAGTCAGTAAGAGAGGATATTATTTCGTTACTTGAACAAGAGAAAACTTCAAAGAGTTTGTGGGAAGCGTTAGGGAGAAAGTGTGTAGGAAGTAATGAAATTGTCAAAAACAAAAAGAAATTGTTGCGTAAAGAGTTTGATTTATTCAGTTGTATGAAAAATGAATCTGTTTGTAGAATGATCGAAAGATTTGGGCATCTGAAAATGGAGTTAGCCAGACATGAAATCACATATTCTGAAGAGGATTTGGTGGATAAATTGTTTGATTCATTGCCAAATGATCAAGAGTGGCAATACTTCGCTTTAATGTTGAAGAACACAATCAAGCCTGAAGATTTGAAAGTGGATTTGCTGATCGAAAGACTTGAAAGTCAAGAGTTGGAGATAAAGAGATCTAAAGTCAACAATCCAGCTTATCAGCAAAATGTGGAGCTTTACTACAGAGGAAATGCACCACAGGCTGGATCTCCAAAAACAGCATTTTCTACAGAAAGTTCAAATTCAGTGAACAATGAAAGTCTTCACAGTGGTTTTCACAGTGGTTTTCACAGTGGATCTTCTTCAACAGTTTCAGACCAATCTGCTTCAAAGAATTTATTTCAGTGTAATATCGCAGTGGATCTGAAGAATGGGCAGAATTTCAGTGAAGAATCGGCGAAACAACAGATGGTTTTCTTGGCATCTGTACTTGAATCGTATGAAAGCCTCGTTGCAGGGAAGATTGGCAACACCAACTTGACAAAAGAAGATTATGATCAATTAGACCCCGAGGAGATGGAACTAATGGATATAAGATGGTGCATGGCCAGTGCGGTTCGTCGGGCACAACGGTTCATGGAGATCACGGGGAGAAAGTCAATTGGTGGACCATCTACCAAACTGGGATTTGATAAATCTAAGGTGACATGCTTCAAATGCAAACAAAGAGGTCACTTCAAGCGCGAGTGCAGAAATGCGTATGCTAATGATGATTCTGCAAACATGTTCAATGAAGATTACTACAAGAAAGCGATTTACCATCAGAACAAGTCTGAGCCACCAAGATTGAAACAGCCTGAAGAAAAATCAAGGGCTCTTGCAGTTATATATAACGATGAAGGTTACGACTGGAGTCAAGTATGCCCTGAAGAAGATGCAGTTGGATATGCATTTGTGGCTGATGTTGATCCTGATAGATATTGGAAAGCAGATTATGCAAGATGGGAAATCGGAAAATTAAATGAACCATTCAAAGAAGCCCAGAGAGCAAAAAGATGGAATGAAGAGTTGGAATGTTACATGGATCCACGGGGTAATCCAGTTGTTGATCCATCAAAAGTGAATTTCGAAGCTGTAACAAATTTGGTTCCAAGGCAGGCTACTTTCAACACACGAAGGTTATCTGATAAAGCATATTTGCCTGATTTGGAGAAGAATGTGACAACTCGAGTTTCTGACTTTCACTTTCGCATTTAATGCACGTTGACTTTGACTGTTTAGTTGTTTGACTTGTTTGACTTGTAACTGTACACGTTGTGCTATAATAAAACGTATTGTGATTGTTGCATGTATGTGATTGCTATTATAAAATTGAGACTTATTTGCCAAACAAGTGTTACGCCATGGTCAACCCGACGAAACAGGAAATCTGTTCCGTCATCAGCATCTCGACGAAACCAATGTGTTTCGCCGACCTCACCTCAACGAAACGAAACCGTTCCGTCGGTTGATCCGTTTCGCCGGCCCAAAGCCCAGTCGAGGGCCCAACATGTTATAATTCTATTTTATAACTGATAGGTTGCATTAGTTGGGCAGTTTAACAAACCCTAAAACACATTCTCTCTCTCGCTCACCTTGAAAACTGACGGCAAGCGTGTGTCCCCGGAACCCACTAGATCAATCAAGTTGTTGCCTCGTTCGTTCGGTTAGTGTTAATCTTTATCGGATTGTTGATTATATGATTATGATGCTCTGAGTTGTTATGCATGATTTGATCAGTTGTATATGTTGTTATGCGAAACATGTGATGGTTGTTATGTGTGTGCATGTGATGACTTTATGTGATAATTTATAGAAATCGGTCCAATAATAGGGTGTGGTGGTTTTGATTAAGTCAAAGGAGATAACAAGCAAATGGCGGCCACGTTGATGTTTGTGGTTTCGATAAAACCCAACCATGTGCACATTTGATTAAGTGTTGTCAGATTTGTTAGGTAAGGCCCATGTTCTTGAATTAATTGTTGATGTTATGTAATTATAATGATGAAATACATGAGGGTCTTGTAGTGTCAGATTATTCATGTGACTATATCATAGCATCGGCCATGTGTATTATGATGTGGGTAGTATAAAGTCTTTGTAAATTGTGATGTCTATCATGTGCAAATAAATGTTGTTATCGAGGGGTGTGCACAAAGACTAGGAGTTATGTGTGATAATGATTATGTCTCTGATGATGATGATTGCATGGTTGATGACGGCTGCTAGCATGATTAGGGTTTCTATGAAAACTTTGTAACTGATAACATGACGTAACTGACATGACGAAACAAATGCATTTCGCCGAAACCAATTGTGACGAAACAAACATGACGAAACGAAAGTGTTTCGTCGAAGGGGTTCATGGCGAAACAAGGGTGTTTCGCCAAATGGGTAATCGGCACAGTAACTTATTTATTTTCTGTTAAGTGTTAACTGAACTAACTAACTGTCGTTAAAGGTTAAACATAACTTGTACAAGTTTGTATACGTGCTTTGTACTATGTGATGAACATTGATTCAGTATCCACTATGATTATACTTATACGTGAACAACATGAAACATAAACTGATTCTGTACACATGCGTACCTTAGGACGTGATTGATTATTTGCGAGCACATAACCTAGCATACCGAGCAAACCAAGGTGAGTTCACACAGCCAAGGCATGGGGTTCCCAGGGTGGGAATGGGTTTGGATTATTTACTTGTACTTACCTAGCTTATGGAACTTAGTTATATGGTCCTCGGGTGAGGAAGGATTATTGATAAGATACGGCTAGACTAGTGATACTAATAGAACTGATCTTCGCACACACGCCGGGGTTGGCCGCGATAATATGACTGATCTTCGCACACATGCCAGGGTTGGCCGCGATAATATGACTAATCTTCGCACACATGCCTGGGAAGGAGACGAACTATACACTAAACTTCGCACACATGCCGGGTGGCCGCGATACAAATATACCTAGTCTAGAATACTCGGGAAACTTTCCCTAATCTTCGCATACATGCCTAGAGGGCCGCGATACGAACTAATACGATACATGACTTAATGAACGAACACAAGGCTTACTATACTATTACTAGTACTGAACTATTAACTGTGAACTCGCTCAACTAGTTGTTGACTCTCTGTTGCATGCCTTGCAGGACCTTAGGTACATATGGAGCTTGCACAGGGAGGAGCAGGTCGTTGTGGGACATGGATCGAGGATGCCATGTTAAATATTTAAACATTTGAATTTATGATTTACATTGGGTTTACATACTTATGCTTCCGCTAGACACTTGTTTATGTTTGGTTTTGAAAACACCTATCGTATTGACGAATGACTTTTACTATTTACTTATATGTTCAATATGATTGGTGGCTTGATCCTGGTCAGTCACGCCTCCAAGTGGTGATACTCCGCGTGTGGATTTTGGGGGTGTGACAGATTGGTATCAGAGCCATTGGTTATAGAGAACTCGGTTTTAATATGGGGAAAACGTTTTTATTAAAACCAGACTATAACCAGAACAGTGCTCTCAACGATCCACAACGACGCTTCGCTCCACGTGCAAGACTCAACATCCTAGGTAATATGGTACATGTTTTATTGCCTACTTACTAGAATTGCATAGAACTTTGCTCAGGGTATGCTTAGATTAACGTAACACTATTGCATGAGAACACTTGTGTGCTTACTCTCTTCTGTCATCGCACTACTCGCGAACCTCTCTCACTTATGTCATATTTGCTATGAAGATCATGGCTGGACGCATTAACATGACACAAGCCCAGTTGACGGCTCTCATCAACGAACAAGTTGCTGCGACAGTTGCAGCCGCTCAAGCAGGAGGTATACCCTGCAGTTGTAACTCACACTAGGATCTTTAGATCCTACACTCCTAAACCAGCTCTTGTGTTTAACCTTGTCCTGATTCTTTTACACAACAGGTCAACCACCTGTTTGCACCTTCAAGACTTTCATGGACTGTCGTCCTAGCACATTCAGTGGCACGGAAGGAGCAGTTGGACTCCTCCATTGGTTTGAAAAGCTTGAGTCAGTATTTGAGATGTGTGAATGCCCTGAGGCACGCAGGGTGAAGTATGCTACCGGTACTCTCGAGGGTTTAGCCCTCACATTGTGGAAAGCTCAAGTCCAAATGCTGGGGTTGGTTGCTGCTAACGCCACCCCATGGAACAATTTTAAAGAGATGATCAAGGAGGAATACTGCAGTTGTGACGACATTCATAAGCTGGAGGTCGAGTTCTTCAACCTCAAGATGACGGGGTCAGAAATTGAGGCGTTTACAAAGAGATCAAATGAGCTTGCATTACTGTGTCCTACTATGGTGGACCCTCCAGTTAAGCGTATCGAACTTTATCTTAAGGGTCTAGTGCCGGAGATCCAAAGTCATGTGACTTCAGCAAACCTTGCCACCTACCAGGAGGTTGTTCAGTTGGCTCACCGTCTCACTGATCAGGCGGTGGAGCAGAACAGGTTGCCTAAACGCATCAGTACTACTACTACCGTTACCACTTCAGCTACTCCTGCTACTCCCAGTGACAACAAGCGGAAATGGGAGGGGGATTCCAGCAGGGGTTCAGCTACCGTTCAGTCACAAGCACAGCAGCAGCGCAAGACCAATGGTTACCAGAGTCCGAGCCAGCAGTCGTCTGGTGGGCAGGGGCAGGGTGGATATCGGGGAATTCACCCACTATGTAATAGGTGCAACAGACATCACAGTGGACGGTGTCGCAAGGAACGTTGTCAGAGATGTCTCAAGTTAGGGCATGAAGCTAAAGACGGCAGGAGTGTGCGACCTGCAAATCAGAATCAGCAACTCCCACTACCAGCTCCACAGAACCAGCAACAGCAGCCACAGCGAGGAAACCGGGGGTGTTTCCAGTGTGGGGCTGAAGGTCATTTCAAACGTGACTGTCCCCAGTTAAACCAGAATCAGAATAACAACAACAATAATCAGGGCAATGGGAACAATAATGGGGGAAACAACAACAACAATGGTGCTAGGGGTCGTGCATTTGTGATCGGTCAGGGTGATGCAAGGAATGATCCTAACGTGGTTATGGGTAAGTTCCTCCTCGACGACTTTTATGTTACTGTATTATTTGATTCGGGTGCGGATACCAGTTATATGTCTCTGAAAGTTAGTCAAATGCTTAAACGCGCACCAACACTTTTGAACACCAAACATGTCGTAGAGTTAGCTAACGGTAAAAGTCTAGAAGCCACACACATAGTTCAGGGTTGTAATCTTATCCTCGCTGGTCAGACTTTCTCTATCGACCTCATTCCTATAACTCTGGGTAGTTTTGACATCGTCATTGGTATGGATTGGTTATCCCAACAACAAGCAGAGATCTTATGCAAGGAGAAGGTCATTCGTATTCCCCGTACTGGCAAAGAACCTCTCGAAGTTCAAGGCGACAAGAGTGGTGTCGTGAGTGGCATCATCTCCTTCTTGAAGGCTCAGAAGTGTTTACGAAAGGGCCACACAGCTGTTTTAGCACTCGTTACTGATACATCGAAGAAAGAGAAGAAGATTGAGGATATTCCTGTTGTACGCGATTTTCCTCAAGTGTTTCCTGAAGAGTTACCTGGGCTACCGCCTCATCGTCAGGTCGAATTTCAGATCGAGCTAGCTCCAGGAGCAGCACCCATAGCCCGAGCGCCTTATCGCTTAGCTCCAACTGAACTGGAAGAACTGTCTAAGCAATTACAAGAACTTTTGGAAAAGGGTTTCATTCGCCCTAGCTCATCGCCCTGGGGAGCTCCAGTGCTATTCGTAAAGAAGAAGGACGGCACCTTCCGCATGTGTATAGACTACCGCGAACTGAACAAGGTGACTGTGAAGAATCGCTATCCTCTTCCGCGCATCGACGACTTATTCGACCAATTGCAAGGGTCGAGCTATTACTCGAAGATTGATCTGAGGTCAGGTTACCATCAACTGAGAGTCCGGGATGAGGACGTCTCCAAAACAGCGTTCAGAACACGCTACGGTCACTACGAATTTCTGGTCATGCCATTCGGGTTAACGAACGCGCATGCGGTTTTCATGGACCTTATGAACAGGGTGTGCAAACCTTATCTTGACAAGTTTGTTATTGTTTTCATTGATGACAACCTGATCTACTCGAAGAATCGGGAGGAACACGAGCAGCACTTACGACTTATTTTGGAACTTCTACGAACGGAACAACTATACGCAAAGTTTTCAAAATGCGACTTCTGGCTTCGTGAAGTCCACTTCCTAGGCCACGTGGTAAACAAGGATGGGATTCATGTTGATCCATCCAAGGTAGATTCGATCAAGAACTGGCCTGCACCTCGCACACCAACAGAAATACGCCAATTCTTGGGTTTGGCGGGTTATTACAGACGGTTCATCAAAGACTTCTCAAGGATTGCACAGCCGCTTACACTACTGACACAGAAAGGTGTTGTTTATCGTTGGGGTATTACACAGGAAACAGCGTTTCAGCACTTAAAGGATAGACTTTATAGCGCACCTATCCTCTCATTGCCTGATGGCACGGACGATTTTGTAGTCTACTGCGACGCATCCATCCAAGGTCTTGGATGTGTGTTGATGCAACGGGATAAAGTCATTGCTTATGCTTCGCGCCAACTTAAGATTCACGAACGGAATTACACTACACATGATTTAGAGCTGGGAGCTGTTGTCTTTGCGCTCAAAATATGGCGACATTACCTGTATGGCACTAAATGCACCATCTACACCGATCACAGGAGTCTCGAGCACATATTCAAGCAGAAAGAATTGAACATGCGACAACGTAGATGGGTCGAACTACTGAACGATTACGAATGTGCTATAAAGTACCATCCGGGCAAAGCCAATGTGGTGGCCGACGCCCTCAGTCGAAAGGATACTACACCTAGGCGTGTACGAGCGTTGCAACTCACTATTCAGTATAGTCTTCCTTCACAGATACGAGATGCTCAGGTAGAAGCATTGAAACCATAAAATGTCAGGGCTGAAGCCCTACGCGGCTCAAGGCAACGGTTAGAACAAAAGGCAGACGGAGCCTACTATGTAACAGGACGCATCTGGGTCCCACTCTATGGAAACTTACGCGAGCTTGTAATGGAAGAAGCTCATAAGTCTCGCTACTCAGTACATCCTGGTTCAGATAAGATGTACCACGACCTCAGAACTACATATTGGTGGCCTAGCATGAAAGCTCACATAGCCACTTACGTTAGCAAGTGCTTGACTTGTGCGAGAGTTAAAGCGGAATATCAGAAACCATCAGGCCCACTTCAACAACCTGAGATACCACAATGGAAATGGGAACAAATTTCCATGGATTTTGTTACTGGCCTACCTAGATCTCAGCGCGGAAATGACACTATTTGGGTGATCGTGGATCGACACACAAAGTCTGCACACTTCTTGGCTATCAAGGAAACAGACAAGTTCTCTACTTTAGCAGACGTTTACTTGAGGGAAGTGGTCTCGAGGCACGGGGTGCCCACCTCTATTATCTCTGATCGTGATGCACGTTTTACTTCAGAACTGTGGCAAGCAATGCACAAATCTTTTGGCTCTCGTTTAGACATGAGTACAGCTTATCATCCTCAGACAGATGGGCAATCTGAGCGCACTATTCAAACTCTAGAAGACATGCTTCGGGCGTGCGTAATTGACTTTGGCAATGGCTGGGAAAAACATCTGCCACTTGTGGAATTTTTCGTACAATAACAGCTACCACACCAGCATTAAAGCTGCTCCATTTGAGGCATTGTACGGGCGTAAATGCCGATCACCTCTTTGTTGGGCAGAGGTGGGTGACAGTCAGATCACAGGTCCAGAAATGGTAGTCGATACTACCGAAAAGATTGCTCAAATACGACAACGCATGGCGGCAGCTCGTGACCGTCAGAAAGCATACGCAGATAAAGACAGGAAACTACTTGAGTTCCAGGTTGGGGATCGAGTGCTACTCAAAGTTTCACCCTGGAAGGGTGTCGTTCGTTTTGGCAAACGAGGCAAACTTAATCCACGATACGTTGGACCATTCGAAGTTATAGAGAAAATAGGCAAAGTGGCCTACAGACTGAACTTACCAGCTAAACTCAGTGCAGTTCACAACGTCTTTCACGTGTCGAATCTGAAGAAGTGTCTGTCAGATGAGACCCACATAGTTCCTTTGAAGGAGCTCACTATCGACGAACAGTTACGATTCGTCGAGGAACCTGTTGAAATCACGGACCAGGATGTTAAGGTCCTCAAGAACACGAGAATCCCTCTTGTATGAGTTCGTTGGAACTCCCGTCGCGGCCCAGAGTTCACCTGGGAGCGTAAAGATCAAATGAAACTCAAGTATCCCCAGTTATTCGGAACCAATGCAACTACTACTGAGGCTGAAGCTACTACTGCAGAATTTCGGGACGAAATTCCAAATCAACGGGGGGATGATGTGACACCCCAGGAAAACCAGTAAACGATACAACTTACCTAGCTTCCTCAGTAACCGCATGCTAAATTTCGGGACGAAATTTCTTTCAAGTTGGGGATAATGTGACAACTCGAGTTTCCGACTTTCACTTTCGCATTTAATGCACGTTGACTTTGACTGTTTAGTTGTTTGACTTGTTTGACTTGTAACTGTACACGTTGTGCTATAATAAAACGTATTGTGATTGTTGCATGTATGTGATTGCTATTATAAAATTGAGACTTATTTGCCAAACAAGTGTTACGCCATGGTCAACCCGACGAAACAGGAAATCTGTTCCGTCATCAGCATCTCGACGAAACCAATGTGTTTCGCCGACCTCACCTCAACGAAACGAAACCGTTCCGTCGGTTGATCCGTTTCGCCGGCCCAAAGCCCAGTCGAGGGCCCAACATGTTATAATTCTATTTTATAACTGATAGGTTGCATTAGTTGGGCAGTTTAACAAACCCTAAAACACATTCTCTCTCTCGCTCACCTTGAAAACTGACGGCAAGCGTGTGTCCCCGGAACCCACTAGATCAATCAAGTTGTTGCCTCGTTCGTTCGGTTAGTGTTAATCTTTATCGGATTGTTGATTATATGATTATGATGCTCTGAGTTGTTATGCATGATTTGATCAGTTGTATATGTTGTTATGCGAAACATGTGATGGTTGTTATGTGTGTGCATGTGATGACTTTATGTGATAATTTATAGAAATCGGTCCAATAATAGGGTGTGGTGGTTTTGATTAAGTCAAAGGAGATAACAAGCAAATGGCGGCCACGTTGATGTTTGTGGTTTCGATAAAACCCAACCATGTGCACATTTGATTAAGTGTTGTCAGATTTGTTAGGTAAGGCCCATGTTCTTGAATTAATTGTTGATGTTATGTAATTATAATGATGAAATACATGAGGGTCTTGTAGTGTCAGATTATTCATGTGACTATATCATAGCATCGGCCATGTGTATTATGATGTGGGTAGTATAAAGTCTTTGTAAATTGTGATGTCTATCATGTGCAAATAAATGTTGTTATCGAGGGGTGTGCACAAAGACTAGGAGTTATGTGTGATAATGATTATGTCTCTGATGATGATGATTGCATGGTTGATGACGGCTGCTAGCATGATTAGGGTTTCTATGAAAACTTTGTAACTGATAACATGACGTAACTGACATGACGAAACAAATGCATTTCGCCGAAACCAATTGTGACGAAACAAACATGACGAAACGAAAGTGTTTCGTCGAAGGGGTTCATGGCAAAACAAGGGTGTTTCGCCAAATGGGTAATCGGCACAGTAACTTATTTATTTTCTGTTAAGTGTTAACTGAACTAACTAACTGCCGTTAAAGGTTAAACATAACTTGTACAAGTTTGTATACGTGCTTTGTACTATGTGATGAACATTGATTCAGTATCCACTATGATTATACTTATACGTGAACAACATGAAACATAAACTGATTCTGTACACATGCGTACCTTAGGACGTGATTGATTATTTGCGAGCACATAACCTAGCATACCGAGCAAACCAAGGTGAGTTCACACAGCCAAGGCATGGGGTTCCCAGGGTGGGAATGGGTTTGGATTATTTACTTGTACTTACCTAGCTTATGGAACTTAGTTATATGGTCCTCGGGTGAGGAAGGATTATTGATAAGATACGGCTAGACTAGTGATACTAATAGAACTGATCTTCGCACACACGCCGGGGTTGGCCGCGATAATATGACTGATCTTCGCACACATGCCAGGGTTGGCCGCGATAATATGACTAATCTTCGCACACATGCCTGGGAAGGAGACGAACTATACACTAAACTTCGCACACATGCCGGGTGGCCGCGATACAAATATACCTAGTCTAGAATACTCGGGAAACTTTCCCTAATCTTCGCATACATGCCTAGAGGGCCGCGATACGAACTAATACGATACATGACTTAATGAACGAACACAAGGCTTACTATACTATTACTAGTACTGAACTATTAACTGTGAACTCGCTCAACTAGTTGTTGACTCTCTGTTGCATGCCTTGCAGGACCTTAGGTACATATGGAGCTTGCACAGGGAGGAGCAGGTCGTTGTGGGACATGGATCGAGGATGCCATGTTAAATATTTAAACATTTGAATTTATGATTTACATTGGGTTTACATACTTATGCTTCCGCTAGACACTTGTTTATGTTTGGTTTTGAAAACACCTATCGTATTGACGAATGACTTTTACTATTTACTTATATGTTCAATATGATTGGTGGCTTGATCCTGGTCAGTCACGCCTCCAAGCGGTGATACTCCGCGTGTGGATTTTGGGGGTGTGACAAAGAAGATAAGAGAGGTTTGTGAAGCAAGTTTACCGAAGGTGGTAGAAATGAAGAAGAGAAAAGAAGAAGAATTGAAGAAGATGATTGAAGAAGTAAAGAATGTTGTGAAGATTGCTGCTGAAGAAGATCAGAAAGCTGAAGAAGAACAGAAGAATGAAGAAGTTCAGAAAGAAGAAAAGGAGAAAGATCAGAAAGTTGATTCAGAAGAACCGGTGCTGAATGAGACTGAGGTTAGAAAATCTTCTGATCTATCGAATGTTGAAATTGTTGATAACAATGAGAACAAGTGCAGGAATTGCATAGAAATGTGCAAAGCCTGTATTGAAAAAGATGAAATAATCAAAACAAAAGAAAATGACATAGTTAAACTTGAAAATGTTTTCACAACAAAATATAAAGAAATGATTGAAACAGAAGAAATTTTGAAACTAAAAGTTGAAAATTTGACACAGAAATGTCAAGGTCTTGAAAAGGATAATGATGGTTATAGACAACTGTGTTCAGCAAAATGTGTCGATTGTGTTGAAAAAGAATCTAAATTTCAAGATTTACAAAAACAGTGCGATTCTTTAAAGTGGTCGAGTCAGAGGGTACAAGAAGCTTATGATACTTTGAAGAGCCAAGTCAAAAGTTTTGATCAAAGATTGTCAGAAACTTTAGTCACTAAAGAAATGTATGAAAGAAAGTTTAAAGAAAAGCAAATTGAATTGAACAAGTGCGTTGATGAAATTGCTAATCTTAAACAAGTCTTGGCTGAAAAAGAAAAGATTGTTACAAAACTTCAAAGTTATCATAACTCTTCGTACATTCTTGAACGCATTTTCAACATTACACCAGATGACAAAGATACTGAAAATTGCAAAAAGGGTATTGGTTCAGAATTTCATCAGGTACCACCACCATTGAGAAACAATTATACTTTTTTATGATTAGGAAAAGGTGGCAAAGGGTTTGAACATAGCTGACCAGTTACCTGAAAGTATCGATGTGACTTACTCCAAATCTGATGATGCTAATGATTCAGAGGTGGTAAGTAAGGTTGTTGAAAGCGTTTTGAAAGATGAGTCTACAAAAGGTAAGTCTGAATCACAGGATGAAGATGAAGGAAATCTTTATGATGGTTATCTGAAACACACAAAATCCGAGAAAAATTTGAATGATGATTCAAAAGGATTGGTTTATACCATGATTGGATCGGACAAATTATTCTTAGATGTTGTATTCCCGATTCAGAATGTGATTTCAGAAAAGGTTGATAAAGTTTTTAAAATGGTTGAAATTGAGAAGTCTGAGATTCCAAAGTTTGCTGGTAAAGGTCATAAATCTTTTTATAACAAACCTGGTTTTAAGAAGAAAAACATGAAGGCTGGTTTGGGTTATAAAAAGAAACAGAATTGGAATCAAAGTAAAAAACCAAATTTGCAACAAAAGATGAGTTTTGTTCAAGGGAAAAGCTTGAAAGAAGAGGAAAAACTCAAATTTGGACAACAGTCTAATGAAGAGTTTGATGCTATGAAAAAGAAACAACAACAGGCCAAGGATGTTTCAAAGAAAGTGTGTTTTAAATGTGATCAAATTGGACATGTTGCACGAAAGTGTCCAAATCCAAAGTCTGTTGATGTTGAAAAATATAAATCTGAGGATGTGAAACCGAGGTCAACCAGATTTGATTCGAAACAAACTTGGAGGTACAATACAAACAAGTTTGCTTCAAATCAAAATTGGAAATCAAACCCGAACAGGTTTGATTCAAGACAGACCTGGAACTCTCACGCACCCAGATTTAGAACAACACAGAGTTGGAAAACGTCTGTTGATATGGCAAAACCTCAAGAGTTTTGGAAACCTAAAAATGTTATTCAAAATCAAAAGGTTCAGAAAGAGACAAATTTTTACAAAAGAGGTACTCCGGAAGGTCAAATGTGGAGTGTTAAGAAACAAGTGACGTCGGAAAAAGATGAGAAAGTTGAAGTCAACTCTGAAAAAGTTTTAAATGACAAAGAGTTTCCAAAATTAAATGAACATTATTTTGTTGAAATGCCTAAGGTCCAACAGACCTGGGCTAAATTGTTCAAATGATTGATAAAGTTTGAAATGTGCAGGTGCTCAATGAAGTTGAAGATTGTGAAAAGGGAAGTTGGAGCAGCCTGGCACAGAAAGAGGGTGCAGGACCCTGGTTTGGTTGAACAGGGCGTTTAGTTTGAGTGTTTTCTGTATATAAATAAACAATATTTTCAAAATCCTAAAAATTTGAAAAATTAAAAACCAAAAATATGTTTTTAGTTTGTTAAAATTTGAAAAACCAAAAATATGTTGTTTTTAATATTGTTTTGTATGTATGTTGATTGAATACGCCGAAACCCTCACGGCTGAACAAACATGATTACTTTCATCAGATTGAAAAACGGTTTTCAAACTGTAAAATATCAATGTGTTGTAAATCATGGGGGTACGTTATATTTTCTGCTTAAAGTGTTATATTTTCTGCAAAACAGAGCATGAGATGCAGAACATGGATGGCGAGACAAAGCTATCAGTGTTGGTTGTCAAATTTTCTATAAATGGTTTTGTATTTTAGGGGGAGTAATATTGTTAGAAAATACAAAAACATTTGAAAATTTGAAAAAGCCAAAAACATGATAAAAATTCAAAAATTTGAGTTTTGCGTAAAAAGAGGAAATGATAGTACATCAGTAGACAGTTACAGTATGCTAAAGAATTGTAATGATTAAGCAGTGTTAAACGATCTCACTGTGGATGTGTTGGTAGATTTTTATACATTTAGTAGATTTATTCGGGATATAAACATAAATTTCAAACTTGCTTATTTCGTGGGGAACACTACTTGGATATATAGGTAACCCCTGAAATCTCGTTTGAAAGGTTCCTTTTTCTGATATACTAGGTTTTTATACTCAGTGATATCTGGGGTATTATTCCAGGACTTCTGCTGAACGGTAGTTCTGACCTAGTCCTCGAATAATACTTTCTGCAAATGCTTGAAACACAGCATCACCCTCAGCATATATGATAAGACAATAAAATTGCTTAGCAATGCTGTTGTAAAAAAGATCCTCTAAATGGGACACACCTTCAAGTTGAGTCATGATCTCTCTGCTGAACGGTAGTTCTGACCTAAGCTCTCATGATTCTTCATAATTTATTAACCCCTTACAGATATCATTTGTATTATAATTACCTGTAAGACTGAATATTGGGATCTGGATACGGGAGTATGTTCAAGAGGTGGGACACATGAATGGGTTTAAGTTCTTAAAATACCTAATTCGTATCCTGAATCAGTTGAAGTTTGTATGAAAATTTAAGTGGACAAGTATATCGACAATCTAAGTGAATTGTTTAATTCTTACTGTGTAATTAAGCTCAACGGTACTTGTGACTTGTCAAAAACTGATATGATCCTCTGACGCATACTCAAAACAAAAATATTGTCTGTAAATATGTTTGTACATATTTCTTTACTGCTTTATATTTTCAGAAAATACAAAAAGATTTTGATTTCTGCTTTATTTTCGACAACCGATGTCTGAGTGCTGAGTTTCAAAATCTAAGTAAGCCGATTGTGTTTCTGAGAATAAAACAAGTTCATTAATTTGAAACTTGTATTAAAATAAAAAATTCAAAAACAGTTTGTGATATCTCCAAGGTCATTAGTTTGGACTTGGATGATTAACTGTGGGGGATTTGGATGCTTATATTGTTATAGAGTCAGTTTCCGATACGATTTGATGAAACTGCCAAATTCATGAGAAGTGATTTTGAGGAGATTAAATTGTCAGATTACAATATCTGAAAGTTTAAAATGTTGTTACTTATAGTTGTATGAGTAATTGCAGGAAAAGTCCAGACTACGATCCCGAGAGCAAAGTCTAAGGGGGAGTCTGAAGACAAGCTATAAGTTAGGAGGAGCTTGTAATCGGAAAGCAAGGTGTCGATCCCAAAGCACGGAAGCTTGATGAAAGGGGGAGCCTGATGAAGAAAAGAGTTTACAGAAAAGAGAAGCTGAAGTTGAAGACAGATCCACCGGGATTCTGTTCAAGAAGACTAAAAGAGAAAGAGAAGATGCTACGAGTTTGACTCAATGATCGAGATTGACTGCGGCAATATCCAATGGGGAGTCTGTTAGTACATTTATGTCTATTGTCTTCATCAATCCGAGCCGTAGCAAGAAACAGAAGAAAACGAGTCGTTATATTAGTGATAGCTAGACAAAAAGGCAAGGTGGCATAATTGTAATAATGGGAAATCTCATTAAATGCCTTGGACTATAAATAGGAGATTATGTCATATATTAGGGACTTTTGCTCATTTGGTGTTTTAAAGAGCTCTAGATCTAGAGAGAGAATCTAGAGAGAGAAAGTGATTCAGGTGGTGTACAATTTCATATTTTTCTATAGAATCACGTTAATATTACGTCACGTGTGTTAGGTTGCGTTCGTGTACGGATTCCGCACGTTATACGTTCGTTTCGCAATCCTTTCGGAGTCAAAACCGGTCCTACAACGGGGGTGGAATATGCATGTTTCTTGCATGTGGAGAGAGAAAGTCCATAAATAGGATTTTCCCAAGATACCCTTGCACTTCTTCTTTCTACTACACTTTTATCTTAACCATTGATTTGATAAATGAATGGTTAAGATTACTTCTCATCCTACTTAGGCAAAATCAACTTTTTATTTGATCTTACCCCAATTAATACATAATGTGTTATATATAAAATTAAAATTATAAATATATACAGAAATATTTAAAATGTATATAAATTAATTTAACAAATAATAACCATTCCACGCTCAACTTGTAAAACTACTCACGAGTCAAGCTCCAACTCTACCTCTCGTAATTTAAACAAGTTGGATAGCTCAGGCTCAGCTCGACTCGTTTATATAGATAGAATGGTTAAACCTACAAGTGCCCGTGTGTTCAAAAAGAATAATATGCAACTCAACTTTAATATTTCAGTTGCAAAATTACCCAAAGCCGGACCATAGCAGAATTTTTCGGTTATAAAATTACTCAAGCCGATCGGTTCGGTACTTGGGTTAAAGAGTGGGCTGGTTATCGGTTTTCAAGAGTGGGTTGCTTTAAACGTATACAGTGATTGAACACTGAATTTTTATGCTTTACCTTGGACCCAATAACCCAAAACAAATAAGCTACTGATAGTTTTTCCTTTTTTCTGGTAATTTTGGCCCTTTAATAAGCCCAAAAGGTGAGTTTTGCACTTTTGCCTCATAATTTTATAGCTAAAACTTTAAATGTAGTAATATAACAAATATCACGTTTTAAGGCTATACGGTGTGGGAGGGTATAGTCACGTTAGCACTTGTCAGAAGGGTGGCGTAGTGCAACAAAGCGCGGATGGGATGGGACGTGGAAAGGTGACGTGGTGTGACACGTGACATACACTTTTTATATTTATTTTATATTTAAAAAAAAAGAAAATCAAATATAAAACCCACCACCCAATCAAAATACCACATCTCATCACCATCCTCCCTCCACGCCGGTGAAGAATCCACCACCCACACCAACCTCCACGCCAGGCATGGGCCCGTGAGCAGGCGTGGTTGAGTGCTCCACGCCCTCCTCCACGCTGCACACCGTGTGGTCTAATATAAGTTAATTAAAATACAATTTGTTTCATGCTTTGTTCAGTTCATAATGATATTTAAAACCGATGAAACAGTATATTTTATGTTTATGTTGAGCTCATAATAATATTTAAAACCAAGTATTCACTTAATTCGGTTTTTATGATCATCCCTAAAACTAGTATATATAACCTTAACTAATATTCTTTAGGATAATTATTGGGTCGATCAAACAACATATGGAACCCGACATAACAACCTTTAGACAGGCTAATTTTTTTTATCAATAAGAATGTGACATAATATGTACATAAATAAAATACATGATAAGAGCCACGAGATACCGTAATACACGAGACCACTGGTAAATAAATCAACTTTAATGTTGTATGAAGTATGAACCACCTTCGAACAAAATTAACGTGACATATCCACAAAATAATAATTAATTACATGAATGATTAGTGCTAAATTTGTATTCATTTTTCTTATAACCTTACAGGCTCACACTATTCTCGCACCTTATATTTTATTCTCATACCCTTTTTCACTCTATCTCTTTTTCTATATATTTATGTATAGAGAGAGATATAGAGATGAGAGGTGTGTCAATATTAACACCCTACTTAGGCTACCCGGGGCACTCCACGGGTAGGCGTTGACGGGTTTGAACCAACGCTAGAACATTGCCGCCACCATTGTGGGTATGGCTGACGAGTTCGGCTGGCTAGCACGACCACCTGCTGGAGATTTGTGATTTCGGTGAAGTTTTTGACTATTGCACCCAAAAAATGACCGTTTACCCTTTATAAAAAAAATTCAAATTACCTTACTCCCTCAATTACCTTTCTCTACTTAACCAACCCGTTTTTATTATTTAATCTACCCATCCACATAAAACTCTTTCAATTTTATATTTTCATCTACCAAAACCTTTCTAAATATTATATTTTCATCTTCAAAAAATGGCAACGAACTCGTGGACCGAAGAGGAAGACATCGCCATCCGCTAGTAGAAGGGCTTTTTTTTGCAACCGGGTGTTCCAACAATTATCCATCCACGTTGGTGAGACCACCCGAAACATGCATCTACTAGACTCATGTTTCTCGTTTGTCTGTTTCAAGTGTGCAAGATTCCATGGAAGGTTTATGTATGTGGAAAATCCCCACAACGAGCTCTCGGAGTCGGAAGTTATTCAAGTGGCTCTTGTGGACTACAAGCACGCATACAACGAGGACTTTGAACACGTTTCGGTGTGGCAAATTATTAAGATGTATGTTTAAGTTTTGTGTTTTAATTTTATGTAATGTTTTAAGTATTATATTTTAATGTAAGGTTATAAGTTTTATTTTTATTTAATGTTATAAGTTTTAAGTTTTATTATAATCAAATTTAATTTTTATATAAAATTTTGCTTTATTTAATTTAAAAAAAATAGTTTATGGCATGGGTAGGCGCCGCTAGTATTTACTAGCTAATGGATACTTTGTACTAAAATTAACATGGCGGGTGATGATTTGATCGGGGCTAAAGTAGTAGCTGCCTTTGAGTGCCCCTTCCTCTCTCGTATTGATGTGGAAGCAACTTGAAACCATTATTTTTTAGACAGGAGAGTAGATAATTCTTGTGAGACCATACCAAGTGATGATGATGCTGTTTAGGTAGTGTGTCTTCTACTTTTTAACACTATTTATGCATTGTCCATACACGCTCTTGTACTATAGCATTGAATACCATACATTATACACACCGCCAACATTAATGTAATACATCTATTATATTATCCAAGGGTTTATAAAATTATATTTTATTATTATATAATATATTTCCTATACACACACATAAAATACATATATGGTAAAAATTGTAACTGGCTTAAGGCAAGTCACGTCATTTGATTGAGGGCTCATAATACATAATTGTATGGAAAACGTGTCTTATCGGACATGCTAACCGGCCTTCCACCATTACCCTGATGATCGAGGAGGCGTCTCCTCGTCTGAGACTAAAGGACCAGGAGCTAACTCGGTACTAGTAGGCCAAGACGTAACATTCCGAAATCAAACATGTATTTGTGTGGAACTGAACCACGTCTTAGGCCACTCAGCTACACCCCGGGGCTCATGATACATAATTACATATAGTGGAAATTATTCTAAGATATATAACATTTAACATTATCATAATACATAAACAAATGAGTAAATTACAATTTTGCCCCATGTGGTTTAACCCTTTCAGTACAAAAAGGAATCTTTTAACATATTAGACCCTAAAATTGCATTTTATAACGGTTTTGACCACCTAACACTATGTTACTTTTTCTAGTTAAGTATAAGTGTATTATGGTCCTTAGTTATAAAGTTCTTTTAATATTTTTATTTGTGTAATTACTTAAGTTTTTTTATTTCACGATTGTAATTTAACAAAATACGTTTTAGATATAAAAAATAAATACATATTTCTTAAACAATTTGTTTTTTTATAAATTTCTTTTTTAAATTGTTTTTTAACCTTTTTTAAAATCGTCTTTCGTTTTTAAAATCGTTTCTTTTTAAACTCGTTCTTTTTAGGTCCGTAGTTTTTTTAAATCGAACAGTTCATTTTTTACCATTCTTTTTAAAACCATATGTTTTTTAAACAATTCATTTTTTAAAGTGGTTCGTTTTTAAAGCTGTTAATTTTTAAAACTTTCCTTTTAGAACCGTTTTTTGTAAAACGTTCCTTTTATTTTTAAAACACCATTTATATCGTTTATCTTTTTTAAAATCTTCCATTTTTTGGACCGTTCGTTTGTTAGAAATTCGTTCATTTTTTTAAACCTTTTATTTAATAAAACCATACGCTTTTTTAACCCTTATATTTTTAACATAATTTTTTAGGAGCTTTTACTTTATTTTTATAAACGTCGTTTTTAGATCTTTGAAAAAACCGTTCGTTTGTTAAAAAAAAGAAAGGTAAAAGATGAACAAATTTAAACAAACGAACATTTTTTTCGAATAAATAAACAACAACGTTTATAAAAAACAAATGGTATTAAAAATTATGTTAAAATATATAAGGTTTTAAAAAGAAAATGATTTTTGTAAACAAAATGTTTAAAAAAAATAACTAATTTCGAACAAACAAAAGTCAAAAAATTGGAAGATTTTAAAAAGACAAACGTTTCGAATAACGCTTTAAAAATAAAAGGAACGTTTTACGAAAACGATTCTAAAAGAAACGCTTTAAAAATAAACAACTTTAAGAATTAATTGTTTAAAAAACATATGGTTTTAAAAAGAATGGCAAAAAATGAATTGTTCAATTTAAAAAAAAAATGAAAGACTTAAAAAAGAACGATTTTAAAAACAAACAATTTAAAAAGAAATGTTTTTAAAAACGATAAACGGTTTTAAAAAGGATAAAAAAACTGTTTTTTAAAACGACATTTATAAAAAAACAAATTGTTTAAGAAATATGTATTTATTTTTTATATTTAAAACGTATTCTGTTAACTTATAATCGTGAAATAACGAAATAAAAAAATTAAGTAATTACACAAATAAAAATATTAAAAGAACTTTATAACTTACCTAAACAACCCCTAAACTATAAAACGACCATAATACCTTTATAATTCACTAGAAAAAGTAACATAGTTAGTGTTATGGGCCAAAATCGTTATAAAATGCAATCTCAGGGTCGGATATGTTAAAGGATTTCTTTTGGGACTAAAAGAGTTAAACTGGTTAAACCATAGGGGCCAAAATAGTAATTTACTCTAAACAAATTACTATTCGGTTTTTTTTTTTGTATTTATGAAGTTAAAACTTTTATAATACAACAACAAAAACCATACCCATATAATCTCATTCGTAGCCCGAGGGATAGAGAGACTCCTTCCAATGAGACTTCTTACTCTAAAGATACGTCTATCTATAAAAGTCCAAGTAAAACACACATAGCTACTAAAAAAATATGCACAAAAAACATATGATACAAAACACATGATATGGTGTTAGTGCATCCGTCTGTCGACTTCGTCTTGTATCGAGTCTTATACTAGAATTGTTAGATCAGGGCATGTAGTATGAGAAATTTAGGGTTTTGAGTGTTGTTTTTAGCTAATTTCGTTTGAATGTGTAATTCCGCTTGAAATGGCCAGTGCCACTTTCAAGCGAAATCACAACTCTATAAATAGCTCCCAACCGAAATCATTTGTAACCTTCTTGTTTCCGACGCCGAAGTGCTGTCGAAGTGTCTACGTGCTGTAAATTGATACGATATCAATAAACAAGACAGTTAATAGTGATTTTAGTGTTATACAAGCTAAACGAAGACCGAATCAATGAATTCCGCCTCTGATTCTGTCTGAGTACTCTTCTGATCGACTCGTTTGGTCGGTAAAACGATTCTACATGTGGTATCAGAGCTCAGGAGGAAGAGTTCTTACTGTTTAGCTCGTTTTCGCTGGAAAATTCTGTTTTTCTACACCTTCTTTCACAAAATTCACAAATTTCACGGTTAAAATGGATTGAATTTCATATATATCATGCGTAACAGTATTTTAATGAATCCTTGAGAGTTTTGGACCTAAAATCAGCTTAAAACTTGATCAAATTCTTAATTTCGTTTGAAAACAGATAGAATTGATGATGTCAGCAACATTTCAAACGAAATTAGCAGGTTGATTCCGCTTGAAATTGTTATTCCGCTTGAAAATTTCATTTAATTCCGCTTGAAATAGGTGATTCCGCTTCAAATATATAATTCCGTTTGGAAGATTTCAAGCGAAATAACTTATTTCGCTTCAAAAAGTAATTTCGTTTCAAGTGTTTAATTCCGTTTGAATTGTTTCAAGTGAAATTAGCTGATTTCGCTTCAAGGTATTATTCCATTTGAAATTGTGCTGGTTCAAACGAAATAAGTGATTCCGTTTCAAAATAATCTCATTTGAGAGTGGTATTTTGTTTCAAAAGTAATCTTGTTTGAAGAGTTGATTCTGTTTGAGAATTAATTCTGTTTGAACTAGTATTTCGTTTGTAAGTGATTGTTCTTGTGAAACTTGTTATCAAACCATGGAAACTGAAGAAGATATAGCACTGTATTACTATGTATCTCAACAAGATAGTTATTTTAAGATTGAAGAAGAACCAGTTCAGAAAGAATCATTTTCAAAAGAACCAGTTTCAATAACAGAAGATTCAGAAACTGTTTTAGATAAAACTGAAAAGGATTTAGAAGTTGATTCAGAAAAAACTGATAATCTTACAGAAGTTGTTTCAGAAAAAGTTCCAGTGTTTGATCACTCATCAGATGAAGAGAGTGACGATGACAGTGAAGAAATTGAAAAACTTGAATATTATAATAGAATGTTTGGATCTAAACTGTTTAATATGTTTTATGCAGGTACACTGGAGAAGCTTAAAAATAAACAAGCTGCAAAGATAAAGATTGATGAGGTAGCTATTGTGAAAGAAGGTATAAAATCTGAGGAAAATCAGGGTGTCAGTCTTCATCAAGAAACAGCTGAACAAGATGAGACAATTGAGTTGTCACAGAATGATGAAGTCAAACCTGATGAAAGTATCTAAGTCGAGAAAAATCAGGTTGACAATGATTATCAAGAAAAATCTAAACAAGATGAGACAATTGAGTTGTCACAGGTTGATGAAGTAAAAATTGAAGAAAGTGTTATTGTGGAGAAGAAACAATTTGAAAAAATTTCAGCTTTGAAGGTTGAGACGAAAACTGATGATAAACAGATTCTTGAGATGTGCTCAACTTGTGAAAAATTGAAATCTGAAAATGTCAAACTCTTGATTGATGTAGAGAGTTTGACATTAGAAAACAAAAATTTAAAAGAAAAAGAAAAAGATTTTGAAAATAAAATAAAAATGTTTGAATATGAAAAATTAAAAATTGAGAAAGATTTTCAAAGTCAAATAAAGATTTTAGAAGATGAGAAAGATATTTTTGGTAAAAATAATCTTGAAAAACAAATTGCAATAAATTCTCATTTTGAAAAAATCATTCGACTTGAAAAAGAAGCAGAATGTGCTCAAAATAAAATCAAAGAATGAGAAGAAAAATTGAAAGTGTTTGTAAATACTTCATCAATTCCCTGTCCAAAGCCAATAAATGTTGTTCCAATAAGTGACAATGTCACAAACTATGACAAAGTCATAGTTGAAGATTGTAATGAGAAATCTAATGATGAAAATGAAAAACTTGAGAAAAATAAATTATTTTTGAAATTAAAAGAAAAGTTTCAAGAAACTGGTTTGCAATCTACTGAAACAGGTGAATGTTCAACACAAAAATCAGTGAAGAAGAATGCAAAACAGAAACAAAAAGTAAAAATTTCAAAAGATTTTCAAAAAGAAAATAAAAGCTCATCAGATCAATCATCCAATCGCAATCAAAAATCACAAAAATTGAAAAATCAAAATTCAAAAATTGTTGGAAATAAGTGGTGCAGTTTGACCACAGTGCTCAAAAGCAAAATCCAGCATACAAGAGGAGAGAAGATTACCACAAAGCTAAACAGTGCTATGATCTGAATGTTTGGACTGAAGGTGGTGATTGGTACGATAACAGAGTGTGTTACACTTGTGGTGTGAGAGGACACATTGCTGTTAACTGCCAGAATTGGAGTTATGAGACGAGGAGATGCTATAACTGCCATATCAAAGGACACATTGCCAGAGATTGCCCAATGAGATCAATGGAAAGATCGAGGGATGAATCTCAGAAAAAGATGAAGAAATCAGTCAAGGTCGAAGAAAAGCCCAAAGAACAGAAGGTGAAAGAACAGAAAGTGAAGCTTTCACAAGGGCAGAAAGACCGACTGAGAAAGAAAAGAAAGAAAGCTCGAGAGTATCTTGAAAGGATTTTGTCCTCGGGTACAAATGGTAAATCAGATAAAAGTTCTGATAAATCGTCTTGCTCGCCAAAGAATGACAAATCAAGCAAAACGGATTCATCAGATACAAATCTGAGGACGAAAGGGATATTAAAGAAAGATAAAGTGGTTAATCAAGAGATTAACAAACAAAAGAAAGTGAAATTTTCACTTCCTGGTGATGAATTTGTTTCTCCGGAAACAAAGGAGCCAGTTGTTGGCAATGAATCTGACTCTTCAAAGTCAGACAAGCCACGTTCAGGCGATGAATCTGGTTCGTCAAAGCCAGAGGAGCCATGTGTTGAGGTAAAAAATGAGAATTCTGGTCTAACAATGGATGATGCAAATTTTCCACCATTGTTGAACAAGAATTCAAAAACACCCAAGATTAGTCAGGCTTGGGTGAATTTGTTCAAATGAAAAACCTGACTTGCCGGAGCTCCCAGGTTGGTAAGTGTGGAGCAGGAATCGGCTTCTTTCTTGAGAAATTCACTTTGGTGATATTTCAAACTTTTAAGTGTTAAATCAGGGACATTAAGTTGTACTTGATTTTCTACAAGTGATTGTGTTGATAAAATTGGGAAATGTTAAATCCTACAAGTGGTTAAAGAAAAAAGGTGAGGAATAATCCCCATGTTTGTGAAATGACTCACAAAACTAATTTTCTGGAAAAAAACCATTTTGATTAAAATAAACTTAAGTGTTTTGAAATCACTATGGGAAAATATTTTGTTGTCAGGGGGAGTTCTGATTGTTTAAGCCAATTGAATGGAGAATTGAAGTAATTCTCATCATGTTGTTTTTTTACATTGTATAGTTGGTTTTCAAATTTTCCCATAAAATCAAAATTGAGACATATTTTGATTTTAGGGGGAGTAATATTTTAAAAAAATTGGAAAATTTGAAAATTCCAAAAACATTGAAAAATGCAAAAATGAGTTTTGTTGTGAAAAAGAGGAAATGATTGTAGATCAGTTGAACTGTCACAGCATGCTAAAGAAATGGAAAGTTATAATGTGATAAACGGTCTCACTAAAGATGTGACGATAGGCTCAGCTAGACTAGTAGATTTGCGATAACGATACAAAATTAAAGCAAAAAGCCTAGTTCTAGTGGGAAACGCGGTTGAAAGCATAGTACTTAGTTTTGTCCTTCTTGATTGTGTGCCTACTCGGTAATCGCTGATTGTCTAATGACATAAAACCGGTTAAGTTTGTGAGCTTTCACAACTTTGCTGAAAAGTCACTGTGATTCTGTGTTTTCATTTTGCAAAAATTTAAACTTGTTTTATTTCTTTATTTTGTTTAAGCATTGGACATCCTCTGCGTATACGTGCGTATCGACCTGGATGTTATTGCCTAAATGTTCTGCTTTATTTTCTTTGGTGTTTCGTTTAAGCTTTGGATCACCTATGCGTATACGAGAGTATCGACATGGTGGTTAAAGCCTAAACAACTTCAACTTGTTTTATTTTTCTTATTTTGTTTAAACATTGGACTTTCTCTGCGTATACGGAAGTATCGACCTGATTGTTAATGATAGAATAGTGGTTGATGACATGGCGGAACTTGATTGAATGTTTGTGAGTGATGAAATTCTATCACTAGTGACCACCCCCACTCCCCTTAGGATATGAGAGGTCAGGGGTTCAATCCCCATGGTGTGCAACGTTAGCCATTCAAAATATATATATTAATATAGGTATTCGTGATTTTTCTTTGGGGAGACTAGGGGTGTAAAAAATCGGAGCGGCTCAAGACCTACTCGAGATCGAATCGATATAAATTTCAAATGAGCCCGAGCTCAAGCTTTAAATACAAAGCTTATTTAGTCTCTCGTCCAAATAAATTTTATATTATTTTTTATACATAATATACATGCTATTTAACATTGGCGAGCCGGACTCTAACCAAGCTTTGGCTCATCTAAGCTATGAAGCGAGCTCGAGCCGAGCTTTTAACTCGTTTAAAATTGTTCTCAAATTACGTCGAGCCGAGCTTTTAACCCGTTTAAAATTGTTCTCAAATTACTTCAAGTCGAGCCGAGCTGAACTCGAGCCAGTGGCGGATCTAGCCCAAAAAATCAGGGGTATCCCAATTTTTTTTATTTTTTATTTTTGGAATCATGGGTATCCTTTGTATAAAACCGAAAAAAAATACAAATTTTACACTACGTAGATGAATTGAGGGGTATTTTTACACTACGAATACGAGATTGAGCCGTAGCCCGTGCTACCCCTACTAACACATTACCTCCGCCACTGAGTCGAGCACTTGGGTTTTAGTTTCTAGCCGAGCTTGATCTCAAAATAGTAGGCTTGATCTCGACTCGTTTACACGCCTAATGTATTTTTTTGTATTATAATTGCACAAATTTGAGCCAAAACTAAATATAAAAATTAGGATCTGCTAACAATTACATTGATAAAAATAGATAAGCGTAATAAATTGAAATAACAACACAAAGAATTGTTTATCACAAATTATAGAATTATTAAACTAAAAATCACGCGAGTTATGCAGTAAGTTGCGTTTATGACAATAAACTTAAAATATGTTGGTACTTAGCTTATGTTTCAATTTTCTTTTTTGAACGACTAACAAAAGCATAATCAACTAAACAAACCCAATGGCAAACGGATACTAACACCCGCGAACACAGACGACGTTGATGACCCAGCGAGCCACCATTTAGAGGCAACATACCGCCTAAAAGCCTACTGTTAGACAAGACTCGAACTCATATATAACATCCAATTTGAAAAGTCATGAAGTTGTTGGTACACCCAAAAGAGGCTTTATATATCAATGTAACAAGCATCACTTAAGGGGGGAAGTGGCACTAGCGGGCACCATTTTTTTTATAGCGAAGTCGGTAAATTAGTTAGTTTAGGGTAGCGGATGAATTGAGTGATACGATCATACGAAGCAAGAAGATTGACGGGATATAGGACATATGGGTTAATGGGTTAAGTGCCCCTCCCCTTAATAGATTTATAATTTTGTAAAATATGTGACATAAAATTTGAAGTATTAAATGCTCCCGTCACCTTTATCTGAATCTCTGTGTAACAAAGTAGGGGACTATTCCCCACATTACCTTTACTACCGAAGGGGTGTCTTCCGTTGACCTAACTGTGGGGTATGGGGCTTGGGTTGGAGGAAAACGCCTAAGCCACCAGCCCGGGTGGGCTTGGGTTGGGGCGTGGCCCAAGGGGTGGGGGTTTGAAGCCGGGCGTGGGGCAGGTCTAGCAAGGTGACATGGCGGGCTCTCAATGGCCAATTCAAACTAGCCGTTGGGGGCATTTTTTTTAAAAAATTCCTTTATAAATACCTTACCATATTTAACATTTTTCTCACACAATATCAAACACATAAAACACAATCTTGCCATGAGTTCTTCAAGTTCAAGTGTATCGCCATCATCATCTGACGATGGTGCGAAAATATTTCTACAAACGATCGCGGCGGTGGTGAAAGCTATCGTGGAAGACGAAGACGATGAGGAAGAGACTCCGCAACCTAAACGGAGGAGAAGGTACATCGCTCGTGAACGGCACACCGCTAACAATTTGTTGGTAAGCGATTACTTCTCAGCGGAACCTAAGTATGATGAAAAAATGTTTAGGCGTCATTTTCGTATGAGTAGAAACTTATTTTTAAGGATATCTAGAGATCTTGAGGAGAAGTATGTTTATTTCCAACAAAAACCGGATGTAACCGGACAATTAGGATTTAGTACGTGGCAAAAGGTCACGGCCGCACTTAGGCAGTTAGCGTACGGCAATAGTTCGAACATTATGGATGGCTATTTAAAAATGTCTGCACGTGTAGCTAGAGAAAGTCTTCACAACTTTTGTTCGTGTATTCTAGAACTTTATAGGAAAAGATATTTGAGAAAGCCCTCGTTTAGTGACATGCAACAAATATTGGAACATCACGCAGATTATCATGGGCTACCCGGGATGCTAGGTAGTTTAGATTGTATGAAATGGCCTTGGGAACTTTGTCCTACCGCATGGCAAGGCGCTCACACGAGTGGATTTCACGGGATGCCAGCCATCATGCTTGAAGCGGTTGCGTCCCAAGATCTTTGGATACGACATGCGTTCTTCGGTATGCCAGGTTCACATAATGATATTACCATCATAAACCAGTCACCCCTTTTCAAAGATCGGGTAAATGGTATAGGACCCAAAGGAACTTTCTTTGTAAACGGGGTTGAGTACGTGTATGGGTACTACCTAGTTGATGGGATTTACCCAGAGTGGGGGGTTTTCGTAAAATCGTTCACAAAACACGGTACCATAGATCCAAAGAGATTAAAGTTTAACAGGGTCCAAATGGCTGCACTTAAAGACGTCGAGCGAGCATTCGGTGTTTTGAAGAAAAGGTGGCGAATATTGACAATGCCTTGTCGACTATGGAATAAGGATCAGATTGGAAACGTGATGTACGCATGTATAATTTTTCACAACATGATTTTGGAGGATGAAGGTAGAGCGGTCGTTACCTACTATGATGACGATAACCCCCAACCAGGTAACGTAACAGACGAAGATAAAGCGGCAAATGAATTTTTGATCAAGTCAAGGGATATACATCACAACCTTCGATCTGATTTGGTGGATCATGTTTCAACGATTCCTGGGTTCGAAAACGACGAAGACAACGAAGAATGATAGTTTTTTATTTTGATAATTATTTTGTATGTTTATGTAGTTTTTAATGGTTATAAATATATATATATATTTATATATATTAAAAAAAACTGATGTGGCTTGGCCACGCCAGCCAAGCCACGCCCACCATACCCCTGACCCCATACAAAATGGGTTTGTGAATTGAGTTTTTAAAGTTTCACGTGTCAACCCATACCCCAAACCCCCGCCCCACCATACCCCACGGTCTAACTTAAATTAAACGGTACTTTCAATTCTTTTTACTTTGAAAGGTTTTCATTATCATAGTAACAAAACATTACATTTTAATATATTATATTATTATTGTTATTAAGCACACCAGTGTGATCAATCAAAGATAACTATATCATATTTTAGAATCTTATACAAGTACTTGTTTTGATTGTTTAGTTATTATTAACAATCACCACACATAGAGGCAAAAGAGATCTCCATTAGTAATTAGTATTCAATACCCAATGAAACAAGTAACACCCATAGTAATTTAAAATCTGGTTTTTATAACGTACTGAATTGGGCTCATAAAAGGTTTAACCAGATATATAAAATTAATCAAATTAATCGCAAATAAAAATTAAAGAGATGACTCAACAACTAGATGTTTAAAGTTGTTCTAAAATAGCTCAAGATTTATAACGTATTTGAGGGAAAAAAATATTATTTACATTAATTATCTCATTATATTATTTAGTATAATAGGTATAAAATGTCACAACTTGTCAATTTTCCCAACCTGTATATGGACATGAAACTTGAAGGTGCTTGTGTTGGCCAAAAAGGCACATTGACCCATCTAAAGGACAAAAAGATTTTGTTGACTTTAAAGGAGACCAATAGTCTAAGTAGGAGGAGTAGCAGATAGATTCTAAACAAAATCAAATCCAGTTTCCCTTGTTTTATACATATTGTACCTATCATTTATTCATTCTACCAATTTTATACCCATCATCATTTAATGATCGTATGCAATTCATATTTTAATATATATTATTATTTTTTAATTAAAACTAACAGTTCTTGGAATATTATATATTTCAATCATACCTATATTACATTAAATTCTTACACTAAATTAATATGTTAATACTACGCGCTACGCGGCGAAAACTCGATCAATATCGGTACATTTCGTTATGGAACTAAACTCACTACAGCGACCGAAAGGAAAGAAATAAAGTCGTGATATGTCTAAAAGAATATCGACACATTTTTACATCAATGTAAAACTATAAAAATGAATACCGATTCCGATAATACAAATACCGATATTGTGCAGTTGAAATCGGTTCAGTTCGTTACTATTACCTCTCTAAATCAACATTGCTATGTGTAAGAATAAAAGATAATATTATATGTCCATGGCTTTATAGCCTAGTGGCATCTTGGTGGTGGGATAAGACTTTAAGACCAATAGGTCTTGGGTTCGATTCCCACAAGGGGGGTTTTTCCATATGGGTTTCCTCCTGAATTGGTGTATAGGCATTATGCCTAGTGGAGATGGATATGATCGGGTGGTTCCGCTGGTGGCACGATGATACTCCAGTGGTCCGTCAGTGATCCAAATTTTGCCGTTCAAAAAAAAAAAAAAAAAAGATAATATTATATGATTAATGTCGATTATGAAGTTAATGAGAGGACATGATATTATTATTATCCAAATAGTAACTTTTTAGGAATATGTTTTAAAGTTTTTAGAAAGGGAATGTTGGAGAGTGTGATCGTTAATTGAGGCAAAAAGTGTGGACACATCGAAAGCAATGAAACAGGGTTTGACATTTTGGATGAACACATATTAATCTTATGCCTGCACGACTACGAGACATCGCTTTCCCCCTTTTTTTAAGTAAAACTTCATTAAAAAAAAAAACACACACACACACCCGATAATCGATACTTTAGATTATGTTATTTTAGTTGTATTATGTGGAGTAAATGCAATAATCACAATTAAACGTCATCTCATCGCTATCGCATCGCAACTTTAATCGCAAGTTCTGTATATTGTTTTACGTGTGTGTGTGCTATTATGTGTTACTTGTGCATGTTTAATTATGTTAAAGGTGTTAATCACAAACGCAATCGCAACTCTATCGCAACGCAATCTCATCGCGAACTGGAAACGCAAGATTACTTATGATATTGTATGTTAGTTATGTTATTTGTGTAACTATTATTTAAAACTATTGCATCGCTTAATCGACACTCGCTTAAACGCATCGCAACGCTCAACGCACGAAATGAAAAGTTGGAAACTAACTCACTCGAGCCATCCGATCGAAGGGCCCTCCGACCCACTAACTCACACCGCCTTCTCCCCTCTCACCTATAAATACCCACCTGTCACATCACTGTTCATGATGTGACAGCTCTCCTCTGACCCTTCGCCTTCTTAGCCGCTTTTATCTCGATTCCTCGCGATTCTTGTAAGTTTTCATCTCAAATCTTGTACTTCCTTGATCTACACACACTTACTCATCAATTTTACCCACTAATCTCAACTTTTAACCATGAAATCACTTGATTTCGGGCTGTTCAAGGGTGACGTCATCACGGGTTAGTATGAACTCCGGAGAATGACTTCATTCCACCAAGTACAACTCGAATCTAACGGATTTCTACAATGTTTAAACACTGATTTCACCTAAATCTAAACATACTTCTAGTGTTTCAAACTTTTCTTCAACATTCTCAACTTTTCACATAAAACCGATAGGATCCGAGCTTGTTCAGGCCTTCCGCTCATTCTCTAGTGAAGTGCCGGTCTGAGAACGGGTTACTATCGAAGAAATGACCGACTTAACTTGTTGAATATGAATTTCCCTCAAGAACAACTAACTGACCAGACGGGGTGATTCCCATCCGATCGGATGACTTGGACTTGATGGGGTTCCCGTTGTTTAACACGTTCTCATACCGTCTCGGTTCAACCGCAAAACTTTCTAAACTTAACAAATTTTACAAGTTTTACAAACGAACAGGTTGCCAAGCGGAATGCCGTCCGATCGGATCGCCATCTGATCGAACGACAATACGAACGGATGACTTGTGATTCTCAACACTTAGCCAAATTTGCAAACTTCCAAAAATATCCGTTTCCAACGAATAGCGATCCGATCGGATGACCATCTGATCGAATGACTATTCTATCAGGAGACTTGGATCTGTGAAATATCTCACTTGGACGGATCGCCATCTGAGCGAACGACCATCCGTCCGGATGACCGTTCGACCGGACGACCTGAAGGTAGAGATACTTCTCTCCTTTTAAAATGCTACAACGAAAACTTCAAAGCCACATCATACACAAACACATCTATCCCAAACGGATAACCCTCCGACCGAATGGTCATCCGTCCGGACGGTCATCCGATCGGATCACCCTTCGTCACTTATTCCACTGATACACTGTTTAACGCACCGTTCATCGCTTATATTATCATACTGTGATTAGGCTAATCTCTCCAGCGCTCCCTTCAATCCAAGACCGTGTTTATTCATTAAACACGATTTGTGAGTATACTCGATCCCTTTTTGCTTTACGCACTTTTGGGTGTTACTTACGTTACCTATTTCCAAATCACATCAAATCACACAACGCAACACATTTTATACGCTAACCTCTCTGCATGTTATACGTGTTACTCGATGAATGCTTGTATGTTATGTTTACATAGTGATTGTTGCCTGACACCTTAGCAATGATAGTACTATAGTTTGGACTCAGCACCTGTCGTGGACAGGGGTTGTTAAGGGTTTTTACTTCACGTGTCACAGTGGTGATATGTGTTGCGCATTCTACAACTCGCAGTCATGTCTGTGCATATTTCATTGTCGATAACCTGCTAGCTTCACATTTCTACGTGTTACATGTTGGTTATGAGTAAACCACTTTTCGCTACTATTATACTATTAAACTTGTATGCTCACCTTTACACTATGTGTATTGACCTATTTTAACGTATATGACAGGTGTCTAGGTTATTGTTATTTGTTGAATGTTATGGAATCAAGTCTAGGGGAGTCTAGAAACAAACGAAACAATTTATGAGTTGTCAGAACAGTTTTTATTTGTCTTTGAGAACAATTTGTCTGTAATAACTGTGTTACTTTATATGTTACGGTATGGGGCGTAATGATTAAATATTCGGTAATTATAGTTGTTATGGAATCTCTTGGACAATCTGTTTCACTCAGTGCCTCACCCCGATGTTTCTGCCATCGGCTGGGGTGTGACAGATTGGTATCAGAGCCATAACTATAGGGAATTAGGCAAGACTCGACCTAGTCCTGGTCGATGTCTTAGAAACGACCTAGTCTATAGTCTAAGTACCAACAGACCGCCTTGTGCGAACCCGGTAGGGGTTCCGCTCGAGCTAAATTATGTTATTCGATCGACTCGCGAACATACTACACTCCATCGACTTTTCCTAAGGTCGAACATTATCACTTTGCCTTTCCTGAGGCAAACACACCGCACACTGTTTTTCGAAAATGAACGAGTGATTGGATCGAGACTAGGTGTGGAAACCGCAAACACTCGATCAGATCGCTTGCTCGACGCGCCTTTTTCTATAAACACGAGAATTTCCGTTGAATCGGGAGTGAAATCCATATTTCGACGCAAATCTCCCACTCTATCTCAAGATTCTATCACACAAACAGGAATGCAGTTGTTAAGTTAGGGGTGAAACCCGAACCTTGACGACTTATTCCGCTCGCTATTTTGGTTTTACAAACTCTCACCAAAATCTCGATGGATTCCAACGACTCAGTTCACGTGCTGACCGAAAGGATGCGTGCCATTTACCGTATGACGGTGAGAGAGCACAGTCTATTAGGCCAAAACGTATACTTGAAGTTCTTGAGAATAGTCGAATCACTTTGGGTAGTCAACGTCTAAACACCCGAGACAATCTATTTTCCATTTCAAGCCCGCAATCGCTAATTTCATGTGTTTCGATTCTGAGCTCGCAAACCGCTGACTTTGTGAATCCTCACTATTTATGTGTTTTTACGTGTTTTTATGTGGTTTTACATGTTTATGTGTTCGATTTTGGAGATTTATATGATTTTCGCTTTGATAAACACGCACAACTCGCACTACACATTTACCTCAATACGCTAACAAATCGCATGCTATGTTACTCGCTTATGCTATACTATTCGCTGTGATACTCGCTACTCGCACTCGCTACTCTCGAACGCGCTTCGCAAACTTGAATGATAGGTGAAGACGTGCAATATATGTAGGTGAATACGTGCAAAATATAGTGTAAAGCGTCGTTTTGGCGAGCTATGTGCTTATATGTTTACGTGCTTATGTGCTTATGTGCCTTTGTGAATTATGTGCCTACGTGATTATGTGACCATGTGTTATGTGCCGACATGTTCCTAAGCTTTATCTAGTGGTAGTATGTTATAAGGTGAGATTCGATTATATCGCGTCTGAATCCTTTGACGATGTCTGTTGCAGACAATGTCGTCATTTGGTTCGCAAACTTCTCGCGCCGCCTGACGTAATCATGCTGACAAGCGTATCGCTTCTCTAGTCGTAAAGTAGATGGCTAAGGTGTAACAACCCTCGGTAAAACCAACACCCTTATAATATTTCCAACCCTCTATTATATCTTAAATTGTCCTAATATGTCTTATATTACACCCCGTATGCGAAAACCGAGCCCATATTATGTTATAGTTTATAAAAATAAAATAAAAATCTGAAATTAGAGCTGAGGCGGGCCGCGTAGGATCCCACCTCAAGCTTACGCGGGCCGTATTAAGACCAGATTTGGACTCCGCTGACTTCTTTAGTTCATGCGGGCCGCGTAAGGGTTATGCTTAGTTCATGCGGGCCGCGCGGACTCATAACACGCGATCACACCAGAGGCCGACACGTGTCGACATCGTGGCGGACCTACTCAACGACTCAGCTAAGCTATAGTGTTGACTGGTGTTGACGCGGGCCGCGTAAGGATCCCTTGTCTTTGACACGGGCCGCGTGAAGGACAGATTTCACAACTATATAAGAAGGCCATCAGTTTTCAGTTTCCGTCGCTCATTCTCAAATCTCATTCACGAATTCTGAAATATTAGACATAATATTTTGGGTATTATACCCCTAATTAGCAAGGTTCTGCTCCGTTGTAAGTATTATAACCCCAGTTTCATAATAGTTACTCTGCCCGATTGATTTAGGGTTCCGTAACAACTGTCGTGGTTCTGCCCGACGTAGTTGTTGGAATGCCGTCTCGGGGAGGGTATTATTAATAATTTCAAAGGGTTATGATACTAACTGTTATGGGTGAAATTCTGAGCCCATATCCTGGAAAATATCTTGACATATATCTTGGTTATATAATATCTGTTTACATCCGGGATGCTGATTCAGGATATTGGTAACATCTTGAATGGTATCCTCAGGATTACTAACGGATTATGTGCAGGTACGTGGGTTAGAAGCTATCAACGTTCACAAAGACTCATTCCGCGGAAGACTCGGTCCAAGTCGTTCAAATGAAGACGTTGAAGCCGTATTACTCGGTCAATAACGTTCACAATGGAATATTCGGAGTACCCCATATTTGTAGGGATTATTGTTTGTAATTCATTACTATAAATAAGTGGGTATACCAGATCGAATAGGACATCACTTTCGCACTCATTACACTCTAACACTCGCTCTCTAGCAAGCTTTCACTCTCACACAAAAAACATTGTAACATATAGCGATCTGGTCTATATCCTGCATTGTATCCTGAAGTTTAAGCAATAAGAAGAACAAGGCAGCTGCGATTGTCAGCTCCCGAGGTTGTATGCCGGCGATCTAGATTGATCAAGGGCTTTCCTCGTACATCTCGTGTCATTTCCTTTACTTTTTGCTCATCGTTTGCTCATTGTTTGATCGTAGATACAGCTCAATATCCTGAGCCGTATCCTGAATACTGATTTTCTAAATAACTCAACAAGCATATTTTCTTTACACTTTCTGGCACACTACCTCACATTACTAATTTGATCACTTAATTACTTCGGTAATTTTTGACCAAAACAATTTGGCGCCCACCGTGGGGCAAGTGGTGCTCTCTTTACTAAAAAATTTTGTCAAATCGCTAATCGGTTTTTTATTTTCAAAACTTTTTGCCACATTGTCCATAATGGCCTCAAGATCAAACATGAGTTCCTCTACTGTGTCTGCTGTGACCTCGGCTACTACCGGTTCGGTGCTTCCACCACCTCCTCCAAGGACGCCAGCCTCTACACGGCCTCAGGATATTATCCCTACCCGCAGTGTTCAGGAATCTGCTCCCGTTTTAGCCTCTAACGATGAAATTTTAACCTTATTTGGAAGTGTGCAGGAACAAATAAGGCAGCAACAGGAAACAAACCAAATGCTTTTACGGGAAATACAGCTCCTGAAGTCTGGCTCGAGCAGATCTGCTGAGGATATTGTCACTCCATTACATCCCAGAACGTTGAACTTCAGTTCAGCTGTGTATACTGAGGATAACAGGGGGAATATTGTGCCCAGCCTTCCTCAGAATCATACTCCTGAAATACCCTCCTCGGTCAGGATGTCGACCATAAGGAGCTCAGGATATGCTTCAGGATATGGGCAAAATCCTCCAACAGGTAACATGTCAAATAATAATAATAATACTCATGCTACTAACAATAGTGGATCTTTGCAGGATACAGGTGTGACATCAGCGCTTACTAGGGAACTTCAGAAGTTGAAGGACATGATATCTAGTGTACCCGGGGTGGTCCAGCCGATCCCGGAAGTGTCCCAAGACAGCCACAAGATATCTCGTTTTGCATATCCTATCTGTGATGCTGAGATCCCAAAGAGATTCCAAACCCCCAACATGAAGCTTTACGACGGAACTACGGATCCTGAGGAGCATATTGCTCAGTATAGGGAAAGGATGGAAATTAACCCTATCCCTCCGGATCTCAAGGAAGCATGCTTGTGCAAGGGTTTTGGTTCAACCTTGACAGGATCAGCCTTGAAATGGCTTTTGAATGTTCCTCCACATTCGATTACCTCTTTTGCTCACTTAGTAAATTTATTTAATAGTCAGTTTTCTTGTAGTAGAAGTTTTGAAAAATTAACAAGTGATCTCTACAGGATAACACAGGGGCCTCAGGAATCCCTTAGGGATTATGTGAACAAGTTCAGCCGGGAATCCCTAGACATTCCTCATCTTGATGTTGCAACAGCTGTGCAAGCTTTCAAGATGGGGTTGCAAAAAGATTCTCAATTTTATCAAGACCTTGTAATGAACCCATGCAGGAACTTGGATGAAGCTCGGAACCGGGCCCTAAGATATATTCGGTTGGAGGATGACAGAAAGATGCAAGAAAGGATGAACTCATCTAACACTTATGAGTCAACTAACAGGAAGTCAGAATCCTCATTCAAATCATATCGGCCTAAGCCATATGGTAGAAGTGAAAACAAGAGAGTGAATGCTGTCGAAGACGAGGATCCTGAAGAGTATCCTGAATTATCTGAATATTGCTTTTCTGTTAACATTCCTGAATTGATGTATGCCATGCAGGGTCTAGGAGACAAGGCTAGATGGCCTCGAAAGAATCAACAAAAAGCCGATTGGAAAGACAAATCAAAATGGTGTGCTTTCCACGAAGATTTCGGACATATGACTGAGGATTGCATCGCTTTAAGGAAAGAAATAAGCTATCTTCTAAGCAAGGGATATCTGAAAGATCTCTTGGGAAGAAAGAAGAATAAGGGTCAGGATACTGAGAAGGATCCTGAGCGAGCAGCATCACCTCCCGCGGATGCCAAGATAATCAACTTCATTTCGGGAGGATCCGACATTTGTGGGACTTCGTATTCGGCAGCAAAGAGACATGCAAAAGAAGCTAAGGCCGAAAGGGGAGATAGACCTGTCAGGATGACTACCCTCACAACTGACAAAGTGATCACATTTGACGCTGATGACAGGGATACTGTCCAGGATCCTCACCATGATGCTCTGGTAATAACTTTATATGTGGCTAACCATTTTGTACGCAGGATATTGGTTGATAATGGTAGCTCCGTCAACATAATCCAACTAGAGACGCTGAAAAGAATGAATGTATCTCCAATGGATATCACTTCAAAGTCTACCGTGCTTGTTGGGTTCAGTGGAGAGGCTAGAAACACAGTGGGGGAGATAAAGTTGCCAGTATACGTCGAAGGAGTCAACTCGATACAACGTTTCTGTGTGATGGATTCTCTATCCTGCTATAACATCATACTAGGAAGACCGTGGATTCACGATATGAAGGCTGTACCATCAACGTATCACCAATGCTTCAAGATACCTACCCCTTGGGGAGTTGTCAAAGTTGATAGTGATCAGCAGGAGGCGAAAGAATGTTACTCATCCTCGATGAAATCCTCAACCAAGCCTAGTGCAGCATAGCAATTAAAGACGCGAGCCCAGGATATCGTGGAGGATCCGGAGCAGGATGTGAAGAAAGTTATCTTGGATCAGGATAACCCTGATATTTCGGTGCTCGTAGGAACCAATATCCCTCAGGATATTGAAGAACAGTTAATTAACTTTTTGAAATGCAGGAAGTCAACGTTTGCATGGAAGCATGAGGATATGACAGGCATATCCAAAGACATCATCACCCACAAGCTTGGAATTGATAAATCATTCAAGCCTGTTCAACAAAAAAGAAGGAAGTTTGCTCCTGAGCGGAATACGATTATACAAGAGGAAGTTGAGAGATTATTGAAGTCCAGAATGATTAGAGAGGTTAAGTTCCCAAGGTGGCTAGCAAATGTAGTTGTGGTACAGAAGAAAAATGGGAAATGGAGAGTTTGTGTAGACTACACAGACTTGAACAAAGCCTGTCCTAAAGACCCATTTCCTCTTCCCCACATTGATGCAATGGTAGATGCTACTGCCGGGCATGAAATGCTGACCTTCATGGACGCATCCTCAGGATTTCAACAAATCCAAATGGAGCCTTCTGACCAGGAAGACACTGCCTTCATGACACCAACAAGTATTTATTGTTATACAGCTATGCCTTTTGGTTTGAAAAATGCAGGTGCAACATACCAAAGATTGGTAAACATGATGTTCAAAGACAAATTGGGGGACACCATGGAGGTATATATCGATGATATGGTGGTGAAATCTAAAAAGGCTGAGGATCACCTCCAGGATATTAAGGGAGCATTTGATATTCTGGATCAATACAACATGAAGCTGAATCCTGCTAAATGCCATTTCGGAGTGGGGGCAGGAAAGTTTCTTGGATATATGGTGACAAAAAGGGGGATAGAAGCAAGCCCAGAGCAGATCAAAGCTATCCTGGATATAAAATCACCCTCAAATATGAAGGACGTACAAAGATTGACAGGCCGAGTAGCAGCTTTAAACAGGTTTATCTCGAGATCCTCAGAGAAATGCAAAGACTTTTATGATATCCTAAAGAAGAACAAAAGATTCGAATGGGGGGAGAAGCATGAAGCAGCATTGCAGGATTTGAAACGATATCTATCAACCGCACCTCTATTGATGAAGCCTGAAAATGGCGAACCACTATCCCTGTACCTTGCTGTATCATGGCATCAACGAAACTTAGGCATTATTTCCTATTTATTATGTTAGTAAAAGGATCATGAAGGTCAGCAATATCCTGTTTATTATGTTAGTAAAAGTTTGCTAGATGCTGAAACTAGGTATTCTCATTTAGAAAAATTGATACTAGCATTAGTCATGGCATCAACGAAACTTAGGCATTATTTCGAGACACATAGGATATATGTTAAAACAAATTATCCTGTCAAAAATGTGCTTAGGAAACCAGAGATGTCAGGCAGGATGGCCAAGTGGTCAGTAAAGTTGAGTGCTTATGATTTAGTATATGAACCTAGGAATGCCATAAAGTCTCAGGCTTTAGCTGACTTTGTGGCTGACTTTAGTAGTGACATTCAGGACGAGGTAGATCTAGAAGTTCAACAGTTAGGAGAATCCTCAGGATCCTGGACATTATATACTGACGGTGCATCTAATGTAAGAGGAGTAGGATTAGGAATACTACTAAAATCGCCACAGGGGGACATATTACCCCAGGCTATTAGGTGTGAATTTCCTGCTACTAATAATGAGGCAGAATATGAAGCTTTAATTGCAGGATTAGAATTGGCTAAAAGTATGAGTATCAAAAATTTACAAGTATATGTTGATTCTTTGTTAATTACTAACCATTTTAATGGATCCTATGCAGTTAAGGGTGAGAAATTGATTGAATATCTTGATATTCTCAAAAAATTAGCAGGATATTTCGATGTTTTTACACTTGAACAGGTACCAAGGGAGGATAATGCTGAAGCGGATGCCTTAGCAAATTTGGGATCATCGATCAGGATACCTGAAGGGACGCAAATACCAATATTACATGTCTTATATCCTGCAACGAATCCTCAGGATAAAGAAGTAGCTGGTATTCAGGATCCTGGACCAGAACATCCTGAAGAGGATCCTAAATCCTGGATGGCTCCAATCATGAGATATCTCAAAGAAGGACACATCCCTGGAAATGAAAATCCTAAGGCATTTAGGATGAAGGTATCACGATTCACAATTATAAATAATATTTTATACAAGAAATCTCTTGCAGGACCATATTTAAGGTGCTTGGAGGATCATGAAGCCAAAGAAGTACTTCAGGATATACATGAAGGGGACTGTGGTAATCACACTGGGGGCAGATCATTGTTCTCGAAAGTATTGAGGACAGGATACTTCTGGCCAACAATGAGGAAAGATGCTGCAGAATATGCTCGAAGATGTGATGCATGTCAAAGGCATAGTAACATGCTACATCAACCAGCTGAACCACTATATCCTGTAGTTTCCCCTTGGCCATTCATGAAATGGGGGATGGATATAGTAGGAAAGTTACCAAAAGCTCCGGGAGGAAAAGTATTTATGTTAGCAATGACGGACTATTTCTCTAAGTGGGTTGAGGCTGAAGCATTTGTTCAAGTTAGAGACCAAGAAGTAGTATCCTTCATAAAGAGGAATATCCTGACTAGGTTTGGAGTACCAGCTGAGATCATCTGTGATAATGGGTCCCAGTTTATAAGCAAAAGGACTACTGACTTTTGCAAGAGTTGGGGAATCAAAATGATCACATCTACTCCGGTACATCCTCAAGCGAATGGACAAGCCGAATCCTCGAACAAGATAATAGTCAATAACTTAAAGAAGAGACTTGGAGCCAAAAAAGGAAGATGGGCGGAAGAGTTACCCTTTGTTTTGTGGGCTGATAGGACAACGGTGAAGAATGCAACTGGCCAAACCCCGTTTTCCTTGGTATTTGGAGCGGAGGCAATGATTCCAACAGAAATGACGATACCTACTGCAAGATCTTTGCTACAGGATCCTGAACAGAATCCTGAAGTCTTATGTCAGGATTTGGATACTATAGATGAAAAAAGAGACGCAGCAAGACTAAGGATAGCAGCATATCAACAAAGAATATCCAGAGCATATAATAAGAACATAAGGACTAGAAGATTTCGAGTTGGTGATTGGGTGCTAAGAAAGGCTTTTCAAAATACCACTAATCCTGCCGATGGCAAGCTAGCTCCGAAATGGGAAGGACCTTATGAAGTCGAGTCAGAAGCAGGGAAAGGAGCATATCGACTCAAAAATATGGAAGGGGATATGCTACCAAGATCCTGGAATGCAGTACATTTAAAGCTCTATTTCAAGTAAGAGTAGAATTTAATGTCTATCCCAGAATGGTATGTATTCTATTTATTTTAAATATATTTGTTTATTATTTGGAACCCAATACTGACTTAGGCATCGGAGGGGTGTTAGCCAAGCTAACACCCACCTTAGTTTACAATTGTTTTGCAGGATATGTTTCAGGATATAGCTCCAGGATATATACTCAGGATAAGTCGAAAGATTAGAGGATTGGCCCCCTCTCTCACGTTTAAGGGATCCTGGTCCCTTCAAAGGTTTAAAGGTATTCACCTTTCTTTCGAATTGGGTTTAAAAACCTCGCCTGGAGCGCAAGTTATCTAGGTATAGTTCAAGGTAGCGGGACCAGTTCATGTAAAAGTGGCTGACAATTTCGTTACTGTTGGATATATCCTGGATCCTAAAGGTATATGAGGATTGATCACCCTCTCTCACGAAAGAGTATTTTCATACTCTCTAAGGTTTAAAGGTTTTCACCTTTCTAAGCATTGGAGTTTATACACTCTCGCCTGTAGCGCATGAAATTCAGGGTTTATCCCCAGTATGCTAAGGATTCATTTCAGGATATCAGGGGTTCTGCCCTTGGACATTCGGGATTCATTCGAGTCAAAATATAAATACATTTGTGTTTTTGTCGAACACAGGGGACATACATTATACTGTTCAAAGGATGGGTCCAAGTTTATAAGTATGCACTGGGGACAAACTTATGATAAAGGATTGGAACTGATTCTCTAAGAATCTCTGGTATGATCTCTCCTTTTTGGACAATTTATAGGTTATATTTCAATATCCTTTTCAAGATATCTTTCGGGATATCTCCCAGGATACATTTATGATATATGTTCCTAACCAAACAATTTTCACAAGTAAAATTTGTATATCAATGACAACAATAATAAAGTCAAAAGAGAGGTTATATTATTAACATACCAAAAGGTGTGCTCTTAGTTTCACCTCAAAACAAGGCCTATCCACTAAGAGCACTATAGTTCATCACCATATTTACCCAACAGTTGAAGGATTCATCTCAAACCGAGACCCATCCACCTTCAACTGTTGTATTGTTCAAAAAGTATGCAGGAAATGTAAATTGTTCAGGTGCAGAAAAGTAAAGTGCAGAAAAGTAAATTGTTTAAGGAACTACAGACCAACATTCAAATTTAAAAAGGTGGGCTCCGGCCTTGGCACGTATATCCATCATCGCCCACCTGAATGCCCTCACACAGCGGCATCTCCTCCAACCTTCTCAGACTTCTCAGCACCAGCATCCTGACCAGCATCCTGAGCAGCATCCTCGCCAATGTCCATCCCAGCATCAGCTCCAGCATCTTTCTTGTCTCCAGCCTGGACCACCACTTCTGCTGACTTAGAAGACTCACCAGCTTCAGCAGGAAGGGGCACAGCTTTGCCTCCGAGCTCCTTTAACTTGGCCACCCAGGATTCAACTGGCCAAGAGGGACAAACAAGGCCCGTCTCCTTGGCCTCGTAGGCCATCTTGATGCGTGCTTGTAACAGGGAGATGATAGCAGAAGCCTTGATTCCTTCCCGGAAATTGATCAAGGCTTGATCATGATCCATTTGAACGGTGGCAAGTTTGACCTCAGCGTCTTGGGTGACCTTCTTCAGCAGGCTTTCGTAGTGCCGGGTCTTCGCTTCAGCAATGGCACCTTGGTCAGCAACGGTGCTTTCGAGCTGTTTGATCCTGGCTTCATGAAGTGCCACAGTACCACAAGCGTCATTGTACAAATGGAGCAAATGCTGGAGGCCCTGCACATCAATTACAGGTATAAAGTTAGAATATATGTTGACCAAGATATCCTACCAGGATATCCTGTTAGGATATACGTGCAGGATATATGTGCAGGATATACGTGAAGGATCTGCGTCAGGATATTACCTTGTTAAGGAAGGATGTCATTGGCTCCAAGGAATCAGAGAAGCTGAGTTCGTCATAGGAGAACCCTTCTGAGCCTGGAGCACTGACTTCAAGACCCTTCCTCTTTTTCGCTGTGGAAGCACGGGTTCTCGGATTGGCCTTGGGAGCCGGGAGTGGTTTGGAGCTAGTAGCAGCAGGAGTCTCCTTCTTGACTGTGGCTGGAGTTGGGTAGCTGTCGAGTTCATCAAGGTCTAGATAGACTGGAACTTTGCTGGAATCTGCACACAGAGAGTGAAATTCTAGATCTCTTCTAAAAATATCAAATAAAAACATGTATGTACAGGATATCTTGCAGGATCCTTACCAGACATGTTTGCACTTGAAAGAGAACTTGGAGTTGGTGGAGATGGGTTGAAGCTTCTCTCTGCCTCTGAAAGGAGTCTGATGGCGTCTATTCTTTTTTGAGAATCAGCGAGGGGAGGTGCAATCTTCCTGAAATCAGCTGCATACACAACAGAGAAAATAAAATTGGTTAGTACAGGATATAAAGCAGGATAAGAGACAGGATCATTCTTAAACCCTAAGTCCTACCCTTTCGCAACCATCTCATCGGATAATCCGTTCCACCAGGGATTGAATCCCTTTTTACAAAGAAAAACTTAGATTGCCAACCATCCTCGTTCCTGGTGGCGCGAAGTATCAATGGGTCACCGGAAGTAGAATAAAATAGGAATCTAGATGAGCCATGGCATCTAAGCTTGTAGGCTAAAGGGAGATCATGGACGGAAAGGTCAGGTATATGGTTTCTCTTGATTTGGTCAAGAACAGACAAAACACGCTAGAGCATAGGCATGGTTTGGCTGAAAGAGATTTTGGTGATGTTAAAGAATTCGGTGATGAAATCCGGAAAGGGGAATTGTAGCCCTAGGGTGAAAGGGAAAGCACTAAAGCATATCCACTCACTGGAAACCATATCTGACCGGATTTCTCTATCAAAGGGTCGGAATATGGTTCCTGCCGGAAAGATGCCGGAGGATTTCAAGGCCGACAGGTGGGCACTATCGAAGGTACATGTTTCCTTCTCCGGTTCTTGGAGAAGGTTCTGTTGGATGAATGTGGGAGCCGAGTCGCCTGAACTGGACCTTGTTTGCCTAGGCATTTGGTCGTCTGAATTTTCGCCGGAGAAAAATAAAAGATGAATATGAAGATGAGGGAGAGAATATTACCTTTTTCCTTGTCGATTGTGGGTAAAAAAGGAGATGAGGATGAGAAGATATAGGGCATGATGAGTAAATATAGGCCGGGTGGTTGAAAGCTGTCACATCAATAGTCTTATCTCTTAATTACCTTGGCCACCGTGAAAAATGTAACCGTTAGTGCAGGATATCAAACGGTAACATTTTTGGGGACAATTGTTATGGGTGAAATTCTGAGCCCATATCCTGGAAAATATCTTGACATATATCTTGGTTATATAATATCTGTTTACATCCGGGATGCTGATTCAGGATATTGGTAACATCTTGAATGGTATCCTCAGGATTACTAACGGATTATGTGCAGGTACGTGGGTTAGAAGCTATCAACGTTCACAAAGACTCATTCCGCGGAAGACTCGGTCCAAGTCGTTCAAATGAAGACGTTGAAGCCGTATTACTCGGTCAATAACGTTCACAATGGAATATTCGGAGTACCCCATATTTGTAGGGATTATTGTTTGTAATTCATTACTATAAATAGGTGGGTATACCAGATCGAATAGGACATCACTTTCGCACTCATTACACTCTAACACTCGCTCTCTAGCAAGCTTTCACTCTCACACAAAAAACATTGTAACACATAGCGATCTGGTCTATATCCTGCACTGTATCATGAAGTTTAAGCAATAAGAAGAACAAGGCAGCTGCGATTGTCAGCTCCCGAGGTTTTATGCCGGCGATCTAGATTGATCAAGGGCTTTCCTCGTACATCTCGTGTCATTTCCTTTACTTTTTGCTCATCGTTTGCTCATTGTTTGATCGTAGATACAGCTCAATATCCTGAGCCGTATCCTGAATACTGATTTTCTAAATAACTCAACAATCATATTTTCTTTACACTTTCTGGCACACTACCTCACATTACTAATTTGATCACTTAATTACTTCGGTAATTTTTGACCAAAACACTAACCAATGTACATTTGTATAAATTATAGATTATACCCAGGAAACCCTTACGAAAAGCCTAAGACAGCAATGTGAGTTTATCCTCTTTTTGTTAATGTTTTTAGTAATGTTTTACCAAACCTTAAATGTTTTACTATGAAAATTAGCAGTAATTGAGTCTTTGTAGTTATTCAGTTACTGCCGGTATGTTGGGGTTTTGTATACAAAATTTTGTACTACTTGCGAGTAGTAAGTCGGGATGACAATATGTTACCATTGGACAATGAGTTAGCCAATGGGTAATATGACCCACAAGTCAGGATTGATAATACCAAATGGAGTAATTGTGTAGACATAAACAAAGTGATCACTCTCAATACTGTTCACTGTGACTTTAAACTTGATTAAACTGGGATTCACTCACCAGTATTTCCCGTTGACAAATATTTTAAAAACATGTTTCAGGTAACCCAATGTGAAAGCCAATTAGTAAAAAGCCAGCTGGAGAGCACTGGAGGCTTGGGAAAATGTGGCTATAAAAGTTACCTAATAAACGATGTTTTAAAATTCAATAAAATAGGGTTTGTCCCTATAATATATTGTAATAAGAAACTTGGGTTTTGCCCATGTTATTATTAATATAAAAGAAGGTGGTTTTACTCTGATAAACATTTCCTAACTACGGTCCTGATGTAAATTCCGCTGCAAGACTAAATAAAACCTGATACCACCAAACTCTGTGATCACATCCGCCCGTTCCCGGGGAAACAGGGATCGGGGGTTGTGAAATAAGGTCATTCCGCAAATTGTCAGCGAGCTTAATGAGAACGCTAGCAAGTCCTCTGAGTAATCTAGGACCGACTCTCCAATGGGTACTTTCAGCTTCAAGCAGTTTAAGGCCTGTGGCCCAAAAGACTTCACAGGCGAAGACGGACCAAGTGCTATGTTTCAATGGTTCGAATCAATAGAAGTCACGCTACGCCAAAGCGGATGTCCCGATCACCTAAGCACTGTCAACGCAACTGGCGTTTTCCAGTCCAGGGCTCTGGATTGGTGGACCGCCGAAAGAAACAGACGTGAGAACGACGCAGCCTATGGGCTTACTTGGGATGAGTTGAAGGAACTTATGATGAAAGAGTTCTGCCCTCCCCATGAGCTCCAGAAGCTTGAGAACGAATTTTGGAACATCAAGCAAGAGGGTGGCGATAACGCCGGTCTAACTGCCAGCTTCATACAGCTGAGTATCATTTGTCCCAGCTAGGTGGCAACACCTGAGATGAAGATCAAGAAATACATCCGTGCTTTACCGGATTGTGTTGCTGATTTCGTGCAAGCCGCGAAGACGACAACCATCGAAGAGACTTATCTGCTCGCTGCCGAGATTAATGACAAGCGAGTGTTGGCTGGTTACTTCAAGAATACCACCAAGACTCTCCATCAAGCTACCACTGCTCCCACCGCTGAAAACGCCTCGCCGCCAGCTTCCAAGTCTCCATGCCGCAAACGCAAGAACAACAGCAACAAGAATTGTGCAGTAACCGCCGCTCCACTCCAAGTTGTCCCTGCTCAACCGCAACCCCAGAACCGCCAAGTAGCGGCACCAGTGACCAATGCACCGCCGGCTAAGCGTGCATATACTGGTCAACACCCGTTATGCCATACTTGTACCTATCATCATCCTGTTGGGATCGCGTGTCGATTTTGTGTTCACTGCAACGTGTACGACCACTTTACTGCCAACTGTCGTACCGGTCCCCGCCAAGCTCAAGCTCCTGCACTGCCAGCTCCTCTTCCTGCTCCCCAGGGTCAACAAGCAGCTCCTGCCCCCGCTGCTCACGCAAGAGCCTGCTTTGCATGTGGTAATCCCAACCACTTTGCAAATGTTTGCCCAAACAGAGTGGTGAAGCAAGAGCCACAGCAGCAACCAGCATAACAACATCAACAGCAGCAGCAGCAGCCAGCAGCCCGCGAACGTGCATTCAACATCAACGCCCGCCAGGCGCAAGCAGACAACAATGTGGTTAATGGTACGTTTCTTGTCAACGGTATATATGCTTCGTGTTTATTTGATACTGGATCCGATAACTGTTTTATATCGTTAGAATTCGAAAAGCTCCTAAACCGTAAACGCGCAAACCTTCCTTCGACGTTCGATCTAAAAGTTGCCACTGGAAGAACCGTCACTGTTCGCTCTGTTCTCCGTGATTGTACGCTTGAACTCAACAAACACGTTTTTCCTATCGACCTCATCCCGATGCAGCTAGGTAGTTTTGATATCATAGTAGGCATGGATTTTCTTCGTGAAAATCGTGCTAAAGTCGTTTGCTTTGATAAAATGATTCGTTTCTCGCTCGCTAATGGTGATTGACTCTGTGTCTATGGCGAAGTCTCATAAAAAGATCTCAAACTCATGTCGTGTTTCCAGGCAAGCAAGTATCTACGAAAGGAATACAAAGCTTTCTTGGCACACATCGTAGCAGCGGAGGAAAAGGAAAAGAAGGCAATGGATAAGGTGCCTGTGGTTCGTGATTTTCCTACTGTCTTTCATGAAGATTTACCTGGTTTACCCCCGAGTCATGATATTGATTTCCGTATCGACCTCATTCCTGGAGCAACTCCTGTTGCTAAAGCTCCCTATCACCTCGCTCCGTCTGAAATGCGCGAACTCTCGAGTCAACTACAGGAATTGCTTGACAAAGGCTTCATTCGCTCTAGCACCTCTCCTTGGGGCGCACCTCTCCTTTTCGTCAAAAAGAAGGACGGATCATTCCCGATGTGCATCGATTATAGGGAGTTGAATAAGCTGACTATCAAGAATCGTTATCCCCTGCCCCGCATCGACGATTTGTTTGATCAATTACAAGGTGCTACGTGTTTCTAGAAGATCCATTTACGCTCAGGTTATCACCAGTTACGAATCCAGGAGGAAGATATACCCAAAACCGCTTTCCGAACCTGATACGGCCATTATGAATTCGTCGTAATGCCCTTTGGTTTAACCAATGCACCCGTGGTTTTCATGGATTTGATGAATCGTGTGTATAAACCATTTCTTGACCGTTTCGTCATCGTGTTTATAGATGATATCCTGATCTATTCGAAGTCGAAAGCCGAACACGAGCAACATCTACGTTTGGTTCTCGGATTACTCCAAGAGAATCGACTCTATGCCAAATTCTCCAAGTGCGAATTTCGGCTGGAGGAGGCTCAATTCCTCGGTCACATCGTCAATAGTCAAGGTATACACGTCGACCCCGCGAAGATCGAAGCTGTTAAGAGTTGGGTTACACCAAAATCACCATCTGAAGTTCGTTCGTTCCTCGGATTAGCGGGTTATTACCGCCAATTCATCGCGTATTTCTCGAAAATCGTCGTGCCGCTTACCTCTCTCATGCATAAAGACAAGCCTTTTGTTTGGGGAACCGAACAAGAGCAAGCCTTTCAGACTCTGAAGCATATGCTATGCAATGCTCCTATCCTTGCCTTACCCAACGGAAACGATGACTTCGTAGTCTATTGCGATGCCTTGAACCTTGGTCTCGGTTGTGTTCTCATGCAACGTGACAAGGTTATCGCGTACGCCTCTCGTCAGCTCAAGCTCCACGAGAAGAACTATATAACCCACGATCTCGAGCTTCGTGCAGTTGTTTTTGCATTAAAGATATGGCAACACTACCTTTACGGTACCAAGTGTACGGTCTTCACCGACCATAAGAGCCTGCAGCATATCTTGGACCAAAAGGAACTGAATACGCGCCAACGCCGATGGGTTGAACTTTTCAATGATTACGACTGTGAGATTCGTTACCATCCTGAAAAAGCAAATGTCGTTGCCGATGCTCTAAGCCGACGAAACTATTTGCATAGCGTTCGTAATACTCACGCCCAGCACGACTTCGAAGCCTTAATCTGTGACGCTCAGCACGCCTGCTTCATTGAGAATACCTTGCGAGAGGAAATGAAGAAGTGTGGTGCTGAATCTCAATTTGTCACCAAATCGAACGGTATCTACTACTATCTAGATCGCATCTGGATTCCAAGTCGCAATAACCTTCGGGAGATATTATTGACTGAAGCGCACAAGTCTCGATATTCCATTCATCCCGGTGCCGATAAGATGTACCATGACCTTCGTCTTCGGTATTGGTGGCCTGGAATGAAGAAGGATATCGCTATCTATGTTTTGAAGTGCCTGACTTATTCGAAAGTCAAGGCTGAACAGCAAAGACCCTCTGGCTTACTCGTGCAACCCGAGATCCCTATGTGGAAATGGGAGAGTATAGCCATGGACTTCATAACGAAACTTCCGCTCACGCCATCAGGTCACGATAGCATCTGGGTTATCGTTGATCACCTTACTAAATCTGCTCATTTTCTGCCGATACGAGAAGACTTTAAGGTAGAACGATTAGCACGGATCTATATCGACGAAATCATCTATCGACACGGGACGCCTCGTGATAACATCTCTGACCGCGATGGTCGGTTTACCTCGCGTCTTTGGGAAACATTTCAATCTGCTCTCGGTACTACTCTTAATCTAAGTACCACTTTCCATCCCCAAACCGACGGTCATACTGAACGCACGATACGTACCTTGGAAGACATGCTTCGCTCGTGTGTCATAGATTTCAGTGGTAATTGGGATGCGCACTTACCTTTGGTCGAATTCTCGTACAATAACAGTTATCATTCTAGCATTCAAATGACACCATTTGAGGCATTGTATGGAAGAAAATGTCGATCGCCTATTGTGTGGCACGAGATCGGAGGTGCGCAAATTACCGGTCCTGGGCTGCTACAAGAAACGACTGACAAAATCCTCCAAATTCGAGACAACCTGCTGAAAGCTCGGAGTCGTCAAAAAAGTTACGCCGATAGACGCCGCAAGCCCCTTGTATTTGACGTTGGCGATCACGTACTCCTAAAGGTTTCACCTTGGAAGGGGGTGTGACAACTGTCAAAATTCTAGGTATCCGTACAATAATTAAACAATGATTAGTGCTTAAATGACTGTGCTGAATTACAATTAATGACTTGAATTGCTTTTTGATTATTGCCATATACATACATGTGCAGCATATATTGCAAATAACATATCATTATTGCATGCAAACCTTATTGACTCAAATGATGCGCGAAACACAGTTAACACAGTTATCAGATAAATCAGAAATATGCTGACGGAGTTCAGTACACAGACAGACATTGTATTGAGACACAGAATGAGCCAGAAACCAAGTATTACACTAGTATAGTGTGTAGGAAAGTAAGGATCACAAAACTGTCTTCCTAGAGATAGTTTAAGTGCCGAAAAGTGCCTAAAACTCACATAAACTGCAGAATTCTGCAGAAATCAGCAAAATTCAGCATTTAAACACTCTAATATCATGCAGAAATATGGTTAAATGGTCCCGAATGCTTTCCTAAGTGTCGAGAATCAAAACTGTCACAAAAGGGTAACATGAAGCACACTAAACTGCATAGTTTAGCACCTTAACGAATCGGTAACCAACCGAACAACCAGACACTACCCGAAACACCAAATTTTCACTAGAAGCATTGTTTTAACATTACCAAGCTAGTTATGGTCCCCGAACATCATAACACACTATGTAACATCTAGTAACTAAATAACCTAACTAATACTTGATTTTTAACCATATTAACTAACTACTAGTTACCACCTAGCCTAAGACCCCCCCCCCCCCACCTTTGATCGGCCAACATTGTGGCCCCACTCAAGATTTTATTTGAATATTTAAATGGATCATGTATAACCTTTACTAAACATATTATACAATAGATTTAACACTTGTGGAGTATTATAAGTTTAACCCTTAAGACATAACCTTCATTTCTCAACACACACCAACACTTGAGCTCTCTCTCCCTCCCCTCTTCTACTCTCGGCTGAACACCACCCCAAGCACCACCATCATCATCAATCATCCCTCATACAATCTACATATATACAAAGGTGTTAGAAGGTGTATAAGGAAGCTTGGAACTCTTGGAAGCTAAAGGACCTCTCACATAAGCTTTTATCCACTCCATTTCATCTAGTGATCATCCCTAGCCTTTAGCTAGTAGTAAGAACACTCTACACTTCATTTTACCTCTTAGTTTGGTGGTTAAAAGAAGATACAAGTTGTTAATCTTAATGAACACTAAGAATCTTGAAATTGAAACTTGAACATAAGACTAAATACATAAGAAATCATTATATTTATGTGTTGTTATGCTTGTTGATTGTTGATTGCTCATGTTATTGATGTAGATCATCATGTGATCTTGCTAGGTAGTGATTAAAGACATAATCTAGCAAGATGAGAGGGTGATTATGTTAAAGATCAATCGATCATCCTCATCTAAATCATGAACTTGAAAGTATGAATTGTTTTTCTTGTAAAGTGATGATCAAAGTAAGTATAAAATCTTATAAATCTATGATTTCAAGAATGATTTTTCAAGAAATCAAGTTTAAAACACAAAGTTTACTTAATCTTTGTTCTTGAAGAAATTAACCACATTTTTAGTAGTTAAACAAGTGTAGAAATACTTATGTAACAAGAAAAACTCAAGAAGAAACATTTTTAGAAAAATGATCTACAAGTTGTAAAGGACTAATTTCTTTAAAAATGTTGTTTTTAATTAAACAACCACACTTTAAATGGTAAATAAGCTTACTAAACACACTAGTAAGTTACTACAAATTTTTATAAATTTTCAAGTTCATGAAGTAGTAATTTATGCTTGATTTTGGCAAATTGGTAAGTGTTGATTGGTTTATTGTTGATTGTGGTGATTTATAAAAGAAAATGATATGCTTTGAAAGCATGAAAACCTCCATTTTTAGAGGAAACTATGGCAAATTTTTTCTAAAAATTAAACACTTAGAAAAATATTTTTAAACAAATATTTACAAGTATATTTTAAACCATGAATTTTCACATAAAGTTTGCCATAATTTTTGTTACAAAAATTATAAATATTGGGGGTTGGTTTTTATAAATAAAAGTGACTAAATATGTATTTAGGAAATATATATTTAGAAGTCACCGTGTGTGTGATTATTTGTATATTATGTGTATTAGTTATATTATTTTAGGACTTGAAATAATATAACTCACCAAAATACCAAAATTTACAATCTAAAATATTACCAAAATTCCAAGAATATGAATATATAATCCATACCCAAAATATTGGAGAAACCGAACAAAGAATATAACTCACAAAATATTCCAGAATTTAATTCATATGTATATTTTGGTAAATGGTATTTTGGACACCAAGAGAACAAAAATATGATTTTTACAATTCTTACAAAATATATCATATTTTTTTGACAAGGAGAAAATATATTATTTTTGGGTAGATAAAAATATATATTTTCTTGAAATTATTAGAAGACGTTATTTTTGGGAGAAAATGTTTCTTAAATAAACTTAAAATATATTAGTTTTGGATGAAAAATGGATTTATATATATATTTTCTAAGTTGGACTTGAAAATATATTATTTTTGAAGTTTTACATGAAAATACAATTATTTTTGCCAAAGGAATAATTTTTCTATGTAATATCTCTTAAATATATATTTTGAGAATATATATTGATGAATTTTTATCAGAAATATTATTCCAAAAAAGTTAATACAAAAATTAAGCATAAGAATACTTAATAATTACAATAAAAATACGTATTCTCGTACGTATAAATATACCCCGGAATACGCCACCGATGTTTGGCAAAAATATTCAAGTATAAGAATACGAATACAAATACACCCATCATTGGGAAGGATATACATGTATAAATACATAAAAAGTAACAAGTTAAAATATATTATTTTAACTATTATTCCAAAATTTAATAAATATAATTTAAGTTAAAAATATTTATTATTTTAACAAATAATTATATAACTTGGAATAATATTGAAGACACAATAAAACGTAACTCAAAGACACTAATTAATACTGAGTCAAGGCACGACCCGCTCGTCTAATAGACCGTAGTACGTGTAGGTAGTCGCGCACACTAGTAGCAGCTTGAGTTACGACGGATTGAAGAACGCAAAACTGTGAGTTCATGTCCCCCTTTTCTTTTAATTGTTTTCAGTTTTATAACTTCGGGGGTGAAGTACATTTTACAAACTGTTTACAAACGTTTATATGTGGTATGGTTAGCTAAGGAAAGGTACTGCTAGATCATGTGAGTGGTGGATACAACGCTTAAGACCATTAATCCTCGTTGTAGGACCGGGGGACATGAGTGATAGATCTATTTGGGTGTAGCGAGCCCACACCCATGTGGACCGAGGTTTGGCCCATGAGGTGACTATGTCTTACAGGCTTACAGCCGGAGGCCCGGTACAAAATCTGTTAGGTTTGAGCCTTCCCGCAACATGTCACACATATTAATGGCTTTGCAAACCATTAATCGATCTGTTTTCCTTGTTTGCTTTCATACCGGGGTTTACAAAACCTACATACTTACAATGATTACAAAGGTTTATTCGTGCACACATACAAAACACATGAACTCGCTCAACTTTTGTTGATGTTTTCAAACTACATGTATTTCAGGAAATTAAGTGTGGATCTGGCGGGCGTTTGGAAGTTTCAAGTGATGTTGGGAATAAAAGATGTCATCCGGAGTCTAAGGGTTTGGATAGTGTGTCTCATCCTGGATAAGACACATCATTCAAAGCCTGGTTTTTAATAATGTCTTTTGTCGAGTCCTTATGGAACTCTAAACAATTTGCATGGTTTGTATTTTGGATTTGAAGTCTGTGTTGGATTTCTAGACAATATTGTTTGTGATGTTTTAAAACTTAATCAATGGATGAACATCTCTAGTTTTATCATATAGTTGTTTGTTATGGTTGAATGCAATGATATTAAGCAAGTCACACATAATCACGCTTCCGCAAAAGTCACGGTGTGATAGGGGGTGATCAGATTCGACAAGAAAGGAAAGCTCGCGCCTCGATATGTTGGACCCTTTAAAATTCTGGAAAGAATTGGCAAGGTGGCCTACAAACTCGAACTACCGGAGGTGACTTAGCAACGTACACCTGACTTCCATGTTTCGAACCTCAAAAAGTGGCTGGCCGAGCAGAATTTACATGTACCACTTGAGGATCTACAAGTGGACGAAACATTACACTTCGTGGAAAAGCCTGTCGAGATCATGGATCGAGAAACCAAGAAGCTCCGATGCTCACGCATTCCCATAGTGAAGGTTCGCTGGGAAGGCAAACGCGGTGCCGAGTTCACCTGGGAACTCGAAAATGACATGAAGGCTAAGTATCCACAGCTATTCGTTACGCCTGTGCCTTAATTTCGGGACGAAATTCCCTAAAGTAGGGGAGGCTGCAACAACCCGGCCTTCTGAAGTCAAAGTACAAGTAAAAGACAAAGTCAAAGTCAAAGTCAAAGGAAGAAAAGATTGCTAATTCGATCTGTCATTCCTTGCTTAATTATCACTTGTACTCTTTGACTCGATAATCGATACTTTAGATTATGTTATTTTAGTTATATTATGTGGAGTAAATGCAATAATCGCAATTAAACGCCAATCTATTTAACGCCATCTCATCGCTATCGCATCGCAACTTTAATCGCAAGTTCTGGATATTGTTTTACGTGTGTGTGTGTGTGTAACACCCCGGAAATATAAAACTTTATATTAGAATTATAAAGTTTAAATAAACAAGAATCCATTTAACTAGGAAATTATAACCTAGTTAGAGTTAATTACTGTTTTCGTCCCTGAGGTTTGTCAAAAATAACGGTTTCAGTCCATTAGTTTAAAAATTGCGATTTCAGTCCATTAGTTTCATTTTCGTAACCATTTCAGTCCACTAACTTAACTCCATCCATTTATTTTGTTAACTTTGAGTTAACTTGTAGGATCGGATTGCGACCTAAACGAGTCGTTCGGAAGAGTTCTAGTCCGTTTCAGAGGCGGAAACTAAGAAACGAACGTGTAAACAGCTTGTTTCACACTTTAACCCTCTTTTATATTGATATAACAACCTTTACAATCAGAAGGATAACCGGCAGCACCTCGGTATCACTTGGCAAAAACTGTTACAAATGAAAGAACACTACCCCTATATATAGAAGAGATGATTTCGCTTGAGTCTTGAAGCGAGACCTTTGAAGCGAACCTAACATTGTTGAACTGTTGACTTGAAGCGAAACTTTTAACAAATGACAATCTGATTTCAAGCGAACTTCTAAATATGACATGCTGTTTTGTCATCTTGTGCACATGATGTATTGATGATGTCACTTAGTGTGATGTCATCATCCTAGATGATGATATCATGCTTGATAATATCTACACCGAACCCGCACCGAACCCGAGACTCGATACAAGACGAAGACGACAGATGTGTGCACCAACAGACTCCCCCTCAGATGTTGACGAGTCTTAAGTGTCGAGTCTTCTCAATCTTCAGTCTTTATCAGTCTTTAAGCTTCCTTCAGGATCTCTACCTGTCTCTATTCTATCTCCAATTCTCTCTCTCTCTAACAGACTCCCCCTCAAAACATGCTGGGATCGTAGTCTGGCTTTTACAGAATTTCAGAATCCTCAGGTATCGGAACCTGGCACTCTATTTGCTATCCTGCACATCCTCTACCCAAAAATAAGATTCAAAAATATTTAACAATTTATCAAATTTCATGCATCAACACTGATCCTTCTTCAATCAATATACAAACAAACATTAACAATAATCATTTTCATTTCAAACCTCTTCAAACAAACTTTCCCAAACCTGTTCGTCATGTTTATCACTTGGAATTTTGAAATTCAGCTCTTCAACATCAGTTGTCTAAAATCTTTTTGGATTTTTCAAAATTTATGCTAAAACACACCGAAAATCTTTTTAGATTTTTAACATAACAGAAAAGAAATGCAGACATGAACTATTTACAAACAATATTTTTGTGAGTTCGTGTAAGAGGATCATATCAGTTTTTGAGACAAATCACTAACACCGTTAAGCTTCATTTCATTTTAAGTTCTAAACAATTCACCTAGATTGTCAGTATACTGGTCCACTTAAATTTTCACACAAAGTTCAAACTGCTTCGAGATACGATATTAATGTCTTAAGAGACTTAAACTTATCTGTGTGTCCCACTACTTGAATATACTCCCGTATCCAGATCCCAATATTCAGTCTTACAGGTGAGTATACCACAGATGATATCTGTAAGAGGAATAAATTATGCAACCGTGATAGCTCAGGTCAGAACTTCCGTTCAGCAGAGAGCCTAGTTGACTTTTAGGTGTGTCCCCTTTAGAGGATCTTTTGAATTACAACAGCCATGATTAGCATTTTTCAATGTTTCATCATTTTTTAGCTGAGGGTGGTGCTATATTTCAAGCAAGCAGAAAGTATTCTCCGGGGACTAGGCCATTGCTTCCGCAAAATCAGAAGTCCCGGGATAATACCCCAGATATCACTGAGCATAAAGACCTAGTATCTCAGAATAAGGGACCTTTCAAACAAGATTTCAGGGGTTACCTATATATCCAAGTTTGTGTTAACCCACAAAACAAGCAAGTTTGAAATTTAGGTTTATATCTCGTCACAATCTACTAAATGTGCAAAAACCTACTGACATATCCGCAGTAAGATTGTTTGTCACATTTTTACTTTACATATCTTTAGCATGTTGTGATAGTCCACTGATGTACTATCATTTCCTCTATTTGACAACAAAACTCATTTTCATTTTATCATGTTTTTGGCTTTTTCAAATTTTCTAATGTTTTTGAATTTTCTGAAAATTTTTACTCCCCCTAAAATGCAAACACATTTTAGGAAATTTGAAAATAAACTGTACAATAAAGTGACAACTGATATCAAATCACTTCAAATCGCCATCCACTTGGCATAAACAATCAGAACTCCCCCTTACACAAAACTATTTTCTCATTATGATTTCAAAACACTTAAGTTTGTTTTAACCAAAATGATTTTTCCGGAAAATAAGTTTTGTCGATTTTAACCACTTGTAAAGTTAGGGGTTCGTCATATCGTTCCTCAATCATTTGTAGAAAATCAAGTACAATTTAATGTCCCTGATTTACCACTTGACATTGAAAACCTCTTTCAACCTCTTGTAATTAAACACAATCAAAATCTGATATAAAGAATGATGCCGATTCCTGCTCCACTCTTACCAACCTGGAAGCTCCGGCAATTCACAATCTGTAAAATTTAACAAAGTTTAAGATTCAATCACACAATCAATCACTAAGAAAGATGCCGATTCCTGATCCACGATCACAAACTTGGGATCTCCGGCAAGTCAGGTTTTTCAGTGAAAGAAAATATCCACCCAAGCCTGACCAGCCTTGGGTGTAACCTTCTCAACTTCACTAGGGGTTGGGCTATAAGTTGCCTTCTTTGTAGCATAAAACTCCTTTACCCCTTTAACCTTCCCATCAATCATTTTACCAATCATCTTTTTAATGTTTCCATTAAACGCTTTCTCAACATCAAATTCATTCTTATCAGAATAAAATTGATTTGAAATTTCAACCTTTCCAACCTTTGATTTAAAATTCCCAGCTCTCAATGGCGGAAAATGAACATCATCCATTAGAGTCACTGAGTTTTCACTTTTTACCTCAACCTGTGGCTCCTCTGACTTTGTGGAATCAGATTCATCGCCAGATTTTACCTCTGATTTCTTAACAACCCAAGCTTGGTTGTCAAGATTTCCCCTTTTCTTGTAAAATCTTTTTGAACATTCACCAACTTCATATGTAGAATTTTTAAACACTTTGAACTTTTTAGTTAGTGGTTCAGTTTTGTCAACAATAACTTCTTTCAGTTTTTGTGAGACTCCCTGTTTTGTTTTTGTTGCTTGGGAACAGTTCCATGCAATATGACCAACTTCATTGCATCTGTAACAGGTTCTTGTCTCCTTTCTTTGATAAGCTTCATTCTTCACTTTCTTTGCAAGAAATTCTGTGTTTGATTGCTTCCAGAATGAGCTTTTTGATTCTTCTTCATGGCTAGTTCCTGCAACATATTTTGTATTTGTTTTAGAAATTTTCTCATTTTTATAATTTTCAGGTGGAATAAAACCAAGTCCTTTCTTTTTGAGCTTACTATTGTGGTTTGGTTTCTTTTGAAAACCAGAACCAGAATTGTAACCTTTTTTCTTGTTTAACCGTTGTTGAGCTCTTGAAGTGTATTTTTTAGGTTTTCCAGTAGGATTTAAATCTTTAATTTCAGAAATATTGATTTCTGTCATTTTGAAAACCTTTTTAATCATGTCAAAACGAACACTTCTAATTGGAAACTCTTTATCAAAATATAATTTGTCAGAATCATTCAAAGTATATGCAACTTCAAATGTTTCGTCATTCAAATTAGATTTTGACAACAAAAATTCTTTACTATAAACCCGTTTTCCCAACGACTTTGAACTCTTTTCTGATGAACTCGAACTCCCGACTGACTGACACGAACTTTCGGACTCGGATTTTGACTCTGACTCCTCATCCTTATCCAACACCTGATCGACCACTCGTTTTATCAGTTCGGACTCATGATCTGTGTCGGACGCTGTGAACGTGACATCAATATTGTCTGGTAACACATCGGTTAACTCGGACTCTAACTTTAGATTGACTGCCTTTTGGACTTGTTCCTCATTCGGTTTTCTAGGCGAATACCCTTCCCAAATTGGAGGCGGACACTTGTTATAACAGACGTTCTGTTTCTTACCAGTATCCGTTTTCTTCTTTGATTTCTTGTCTTTATCTTCATATTTAAACGCCTCGAAACCTGCAACAGTAGGGTAAATTCTATCAATTATGTAATCACAACTTGTATAACTTCGCAGCAATCTTCTAATTCTTTCGTTTTCAACTTTTTCACCATCCAACTCTTGCTTCCATTTAGCACATTCTTCGATGTAAAAATTTATCTCTTTTTGCTTCGACATCATTGTTGCATTCAACATCTTCAAAGCAGCTTCTCTTTCTGAATTAGTTTTCTGCAAACTATTCACTGTTCTGTTTAATACATCATATGATTCTTTCACATTCTTTAAATCAAACAGCAACTTTTCTTTCATCTTCTCTGAATCACTAAACCTCTCGTCTTTTTCTTCACATTGTTTGCAAGATTCCAAACATGTGAGACATGGTTTTGTGACTTCAACAATTTTTTCAATCTCCACAATCTTTTCAACTTCAACCACTTTTTCCACTTCAACAATCTTCTCAACAACTTTGACTTCCTTCATTACTTTTGCAGCTTTCCTTTCTTTCAGTTTCTTCAGTTTTCCTGCAAAATAAAATTCAAAAGCATCAGAAGATAAGTTTGTTTTTCCAATATTAATCTGTTCAATTTCTTCATCACTATCACTTGTCTCTGACAAACTGTTTTCAGATGAAACAGATCCTTCATCTTCACTTTTCTCATCATCAGATAACACTTCCATCCATTCCTTCAGCATTTCCGGCTTTCGAATAATATGAGCAATAAACGCTCCAACATTTGAATCAGCTGGAATGTACTTGTCCCAGCTAAATCCTTCAGCCAATTTCTCGTCATCTTGATCCATGATGCCATAGTAAGCCTTCCTGTTTGCATCTTCGATCATTTTCCCATGAGCTGTTTGTGGCTCCTTTTGTTGATGTGGTTGATGAGTGATTTGCTGATAAATGGTCTTCCGATAATAATCATTTTTTCCAGCAGACTCCTTTGCTCCTCTCGGCTCCTGATTCTTGCACTCTCTTTTAAAATGGCCTTTCTCCCTGCAACGAAAACAAACAACTTTAGATTTATCAAATCCAAGATTAGAAAGATTTGCATCCAAGAAATCAGTTCTTCCTGTAACCAATCTAAATTTTTCTGCTCTCCTCAAAACACTAGCTAAAGCCCATTTAATATCCATCAGTTCTAGCTCTTCTGCATCAATTTGGTCATAATCTTCCTTTGTAAGCATCGGATTGCCAATTCTTCCGGCAATTAACCCTTCATAAGACTCTAATGCAGTGACCAATAATCCCATATGATGCTTAACAACTTCTTCAGAATAATTTTGACCGTTTTGAAGATGTAGAGCTACATTGCACTGAATCAAATGACCATTTCCAGCAGATGAACTTTGAACATTTTGAGGATTCACCGTTGAGAACCCACTTGTGTTGACTGATCCTTGACTACTTGGAGTAGATTGATTTCCAGCACTAAATGCAGTTTGGATCTTTGGACTTGCTTCAGCAGTTTGAATATTTCCTTTGTAATACAGTTTGACGTCTTGTTGATTGCTTGAACTATTCATTCTTGCAATCTTCTGTTGTTCAAGATCTTGTGCTTCTAGTTTTTCAATAAACTGACCAATCGACAATCTGCTAAACTGTCCAGAATTCTTCAGAATCATGAGATATGTACCCCATTCCTTTTGTGGTAAAGCGTCAGCAAGCTTTTCCACCCATTCTGCTGGAGTTTTAGTGATCTTCAACTGGGACATGGTGCGTACAAGATGGCAGTATCTCTCAATGAGAGTCTTTGTAGTCTCACCAGGCATGCTTGTAAACAACTCAAACTCCTTTTTCAGTAATGCTGCTTTACTCTGAAGCATCTCTGTACTTCCTTCAAACTTCTTTTCAAGAGCTTTCCAGATCGAAAACGCATTTCCATCATGCTGAAGTAAAACAAATATATCTTCTGTTATAGCTTGCTGCAACAGACTTATCATCATTTTCTCTCCTTTATAACTTTCTCTCTCTTGATCTGAAAACTCCGAGATAATTTTATCAACATTCATAGCAGTCTGTGGTCTGATGTATGCTGTTTCAATGCTTTCCCAAGCTCTCAGATGGTTTGCCTGAACCCAATTCTCAAAGTGATTCTTCCATCCATGATACTCCTCAATTCCCATAAGCTTCGGGGGTTTTTGCATTGTTCCTGTTTCGTTTTCTGCTTTCATGTTTTGAGCAATTGAAGCTGGAGTATTCAAGGGTGTAGCAAACGCATTGTAGAACTCGGAATCCATTTTTTTCGCAACTTGAATCTCTTGTAGAAATCGACAAATACCTTTACAAAACGAACAACACACAATTAGTTAAAAGATTTATCAATTAATCGAAACAAATTGGTACTCGAACTGATGATTTTCTGTGCGGACTGAACGTTGACCAACTGTGCGGACTGAATGACCCGGATCAAATTCAATTGACTTGACCCTTTGAAACTTTTGAACTCCAAACCGTACGGACTGACAGAAACCACGACTCAAACCACGCAACTTGAGTACACACTGTGCAACTTGACTGACAAACGTACTGATCGAACTGTGCTAATCGACAAAAAAACTTCAAACCTGTAACCTCGGTAGCTGACAACTAACAACGGCAGCAATTTTACACACAATTCGACGTATATATCACATGAAAGACAGTTCAAACGGTTCACACAACCCGATGTACTGACACCTCAAAATCAATATACTTTCACAATACACTATGAATTTTCAATCGGTGGGTCGGTTTCACAATACACGAGGTAAACTTCAAGTGAAACAGTTTCGCTTCAAACACCGCCAAAACTTCAAGCGAATTCTAACAGATCGATTTCGCTTCAACTATTTAAGCAAAATCCTTAGTTCTTCAAGCGAATTCTAACAGATCGATTTCGCTTCAACTATTTAAGCAAAATCCTTAGTTCTTCAAGCGAAATCGTGTGCAAATATGATGTTTTCAAGCGAAATCTAGTCTAAACAGTTGCTGATGTCATCTTATGTTCGAACACTTGAAGCGAAATCTCACAATAATACAGGATTTAGGCTGATTTTAAACTTGAAACTTTCAAGGATTGATTAAACCATGTTTACGCACAACATATGTGAATTTTGTCCGATTTTGACCGTAAAAAATTTTGTTTTTCGAAAAAGAAAGGTGTAGAAACAGATTTTACGGCTGAATTAACAAGAACTCTTCTTCACTAGCTCTGATACCAATTGTAGGATCGGATTGCGACCTAAACGAGTCGTTCGGAAGAGTTCTAGTCCGTTTCAGAGGCGGAAACTAAGAAACGAACGTGTAAACAGCTTGTTTCACACTTTAACCCTCTTTTATATTGATATAACAACCTTTACAATCAGAAGGATAACCGGCAGCACCTCGGTATCACTTGGCAAAAACTGTTACAAATGAAAGAACACTACCCCTATATATAGAAGAGATGATTTCGCTTGAGTCTTGAAGCGAGACCTTTGAAGCGAACCTAACATTGTTGAACTGTTGACTTGAAGCGAAACTTTTAACAAATGACAATCTGATTTCAAGCGAACTTCTAAATATGACATGCTGTTTTGTCATCTTGTGCACATGATGTATTGATGATGTCACTTAGTGTGATGTCATCATCCTAGATGATGATATCATGCTTGATAATATCTACACCGAACCCGCACCGAACCCGAGACTCGATACAAGACGAAGACGACAGATGTGTGCACCAACATAACTAACTAATTCAGGGACGGTTTGCGTCAGTTTTAGAAACACAGGGACTTAAGTGTAAACTCTAAAACATTAAAACAAGAAAATAGCTAAAAACCGGTCACATGGGGGGGATCGAACTCGGGACGTTTCATTCAACAAACGACGTGGTGACCGGTCGGGCTAGGCCCTCATCCGGTAATATCCTAGACATATATTATATATATACACACTTTAATATTAAATATTATTAATTCAAAACCTGCAAACCCGTGTCTGTGTTACCGGAATTCGACCCAACCACGTGATAAGTGGATTTCACTGCCCAAGGTCCAAGCATGAGATTCCCTAACATATATAGAAACATTGTACAAGCATTAACAAACCAATTGACTGAATAAGAACGAATCGGTTATGATGGGATTGACGTATCGACTAACTCCGGCGACTGGTATTCCGGCGAAAGTTGCAGGTCTCGTTTTCCGGCAATTTACGAAGTGTTAGTGGAAATTTAGGAGTGTGTGGTGTTTGTGGGAGTTCAGGGACTTCTAATAGCATACGAAATCGACCAGAAATCGACACAGAATAGTGGAATTAAACTGTGTATATATGTCTAATATTAAAGTGTGTATATATTTAATATATGTCTAAGATATTACCGGATGAGGGCTTAGCCCGACCGGTCACCACGTCGTTTGTTGAATGAAACGTCCCGAGTTCGATCCCCCCCCCCCCATGTGACCGGTTTTTTGCTATTTTTTTTGTTTTAATGTTTTAGAGTTTACACTTAAGTCCCTGTGTTTCTAAAACTGACGCAAACCGTCCCTGAATTAGTTAGTTAACTCAAAGTTAACAAAATAAATGGATGGAGTTAAGTTAGTGGACTGAAATGGTTACGAAAATGAAACTAATGGACTGAAATCGCAATTTTTAAACTAATGGACTGAAACCGTTATTTTAGACAAACCTCAGGGACGAAAATAGTAATTAACTCACCTAGTTAACTACAAGTCTAGAAATAACTTGAAATAGGGTTAAAATAACCAAAACTTTTAGAAAATCAAAAGTGGAGGGACCTATGTTGTAGAACTTGAAACTAGAACTGATTAAAACAAAATAAATAAAAACCAAACACACAATCAGTGTGTCTGGTCTATCAAGAACGCAGGGGAGCGACCAGAACTCCTCACCAAACCCTAACTCCACAAAATTTATCAATTGAAGGCTAATTTCTATCCCAAATAAAAATCCGAACATAGATTAGTGATCCTTATCAGAAGAGGATTACAAGGTATGTAAAATTTGGTGTTAATTCTCTGTTTGAAATTCTCATGAAATTGGGAAATCTGAAAATTTATGTTGCATGTTTACTATTCGGGTAGAATAGGGATGATATAGTATCTAGGAGGGAAACCTAGGCAACAACATATGAAATCATGTCTAAATTCAGGAAATTTCATGAACACCTTGAAGGTGGTTTATGGGTTTTACAAGATAATGATGAACATTAGGGTTTAGAATGATTATTCTAGTGTAATTTGATCATAGAAAGTGATTTCAGAAAAGTATGATGTTTAAATGCTATATGAAAACTTTATTGATGTTATGTCTAGCTAAATAGCAAGCTATGAACTTGAATATGAATGATATAAAATTTTGCCCTTAAAGTGTTTGTTAAAATGCCTCAAAGAAGGCTTAAAACTGAAATTCAAAGTTGAAACGCATAATTTTGATGTTTCAGTGTATTAGACGATATATGGTTTAAAGGGAGTTCTAAACATGTATTATAAATGAACTCTATAGGAAAGGACGCAGGAGCGTCAAGTGGACAAGCGGGTAGCGAATCGCGTTTGAAAGGCTTACTTTGAAGGTATGTAACTTCACTCGTTACATTGGGTAAACTTTGATAATTTGCATAAGTATTGTGAATGGTAGGATAAAGGTTGTCCTAAATTGAAGCGATAATGATCGCTATATTGAATAATAAGACCAGGATTGGTTAGTACCCGTTGGTAGTCATTGAAATGGAGGATTCCGTAGATGAGCCAAATGGGTCGAATAATCGATTGACGCGTGGCAAACGCTACGTAATATATAATTTGGTCTTTTGTTATTTGATGACAAATGACTTATTGGAATACGAGGAATTAACTTGCTGGTTTGTAGAAATGAATTCCGAGATTTAGGTCCGATTAAACAAATAAATCAAACAAAATATATCATTCCAGAGTCTACCGTAAATTACGGTATATACCGTAATTTACGGTAGGGATCAAAAGGTTACGGTGAGTTCCTCCTGTTTTACGGTGGAACCATAGTTTCCCAGGGACTACCGTAACTTACGGTGATTACCGTAAGTTACGGTAGAGCTTTGGCATTTATGTTGAGCTTTGCATATCTTTGTCAAATCGAATCCGTTTTAAGCGTAGCTTCGATTTTGTAATATTTCTAAGAACCCTAATACTAACTTTTATGTAAATATTTCAGTTTCTAGGTATTGTAAGAATACGGATGACGGTCAAGCAAGCTTTTGAAGAACCGAACACGAACTTTTGAAGCTTCCGCGTAAAGTAGCTTGTTTAGACGGTGTTATGATGTAAACAGATTGCTAAACAACTTATGAATCTTTTAAATTAGTCGGTAGTTGACTAATGTTTGTTACCATAGAACTTTGCTTTTGGAACTTATGTTTTAATTGGGTCATCTTATATATAAAATCCTATGAATTATCGTTAAATTAGAATAGTAATTAGAAGGGTGTTACAAGTTGGTAATCAGAGCTTAGGGTTGTCAACAAAGTGTTAGGTTCAAGCTTGATCGATCGTCCGGTAAGAATTTGCTTATTATTTTAATAGATTATATCTTATGTAAGAAACGAGAAGTGAATTAACGTGCATGGGAAGAGTGTGTTAATTCACTCAAACCCGGAAAGTGCACCAAATGAGAACGGTTAAAGCAAGTTAGGAACTTGGCTAAACCGAAACAAATGAAGTAACGTTATAAATGAAATGTTTAACATTTAATGTAAACATTTCAGTTTCAAGATGTCGGAAAGAAATGATGATGATCCGGTGCAGACGAGCACCGAACAAATGAAAGAGATAATTGCCGAAGAGGTAGGAAAGGCAGTTGAAGGAAGTCTATCCGGGTTTATAGACAAAATTCAAGGCACGGTGTTGTCACTTGTCGAAGAGCGAGTCAAGAGGTTGGAGGATAGTGTCAACCTTATGAAGGATAAATCGGGAGAACGTAAAGGATGCTCGTACAAAGAGTTTATGGCGTGTAAACCGCCAATTTACAACGGGGAGGTTGACCCGATAATTTGCCAAAGATGGTTGGGCGACATTGAAGGGGTGTTTGAAAGAACCTATTGTGATGAAAGTGACTTTGTGGCTTACAGAACGGGCCGGTTGAGAGGTCAAGCCAAAGACTGGTGGGACAACAAAAAGAATGAAATAGGAGCCGAAGCGGCGAGAACCATGACATGGGAAGAGTTTAAGACACCGTTTCTTAAACATCATAGTCCCAAGGCGGTCATCAATAAAATCAAGGAATAGTTCATGCAACTTAGGCACAAGGGTGAGACCATAGACAAGATTACGGCAATGTTTATGGATAAGATGAAGTTTAGTAGTGAATTGGTGACAAACGAAGAACAGAAGATATACTACTACTATAACATGTTGAGCGCTGAATATAGGGAGTTTATGACTCCTTCCAAATACGAGACCCTTACCGAAATCATAAACGTTACTCGGGAACGAGAAATCGAGTTGAAGAAACAAGTGGAAAGGGGTGAGCGAAGGGCGCAAGATGTAAATCCAAGCCCTACAAAGAAAGCTCGAACTGGAGAGTCGGGAAAGAAAGTGGATGCTAAAGGTGGGTCGCCAAGTTGTAAGGTGTGCGGGAAAGGACACAAGGGAGAATGTCGGTTCAAAGACAAACCATGCCCTATATGTAGTAAGACGGGGCACACGGCGTCGCTATGCCCGGGTAAAGTCTCAGTTTGCTACAAATGTTATCAACCTGGCCACAAAAAGTCCGAATGCCCGGACTTGGTTGGAAAGAGAGATGTTAGAGAATCTCCATCAGAAGCTCCTAAGGCGAAGGCTAGATCCTTCCAACTTACCGCGGCTGAAGCAAAAACAGAACCCGATGTGGTCTCAGGTATATTCACAATTAACTCAATTCCTGCACGTGTATTGTTTGATACGGGTGCGAATAAATCCTTCATTTCGCATGGATTTATTCGACATCCTTCATTTGTATTGACGAAGTTATCTGTGCCCTTAGAAGTAGAAATAGGGGACAACAAAAGTTTTATAGTTTGTGATGTTTGTCGAAGCTGCAAATTAAGCATAGACGATGAGGAATACTTGATAGATCTAATCCCGATGTCAATGGGGGAATTTCAAGTAGTCGTTGGAATGGATTGGCTATCTCAGCACCACGCGAAGGTCGTGTGTTATCGTAAGAAGATAAAGCTAATATCTCCGAGCGGGAAACACGTCACTATCTATGGCGAAAAAGGAGGCAACCCCATAATACGCTCAATGTTGAAAGCTCACAAGCTTATGAAGCGAGGATGCAAGGCATTCATGATATACGCAAATGAGCCCGAAAAAAGAATCACTGAAGATTGAAGATGTACCAGTAGTACGAGACTATGAAGATGTGTTTCCGGAGGATTTACCGGGGATACCGCCTGAACGGGAAGTAGAGTTCGGGATCGAATTGATTCCGGGCGCAAAACCCGTAGCAAAAGCACCGTACTGACTCGCACCGTCGGAATTACAAGAGTTGATGTCCCAAATTCAAGACCTGCTTGATAAAGGATTCATAAGGCCGAGTGTGTCTCCTTGGGGCGCACCGGTACTGTTCGTGAAAAAGAAAGACGGAAGCATGCGCATGTGTATCGATTACCTGGATTTAAACAAACTCACGGTAAAGAACCGATACCCGCTTCCGAGGATAGATGATTTATTCGACCAATTACAAGGAGCGAACTGCTTTTCGAAAATTGACCTTAGATCGGGGTATCACCAATTAAAGGTCAAGGAAGAAGATGTGCCGAAGACGGCTTTCCGCACGCGATATGGACATTACGAATTCCTCGTGATGTCATTTGGGCTGACAAATGCACCCGCGGCTTTCATGGACCTAATGAACCGGGTTTGCAAACCGATGTTGGATAAATCAGTCATCGTGTTTATCGATGATATTTTGGTGTACTCAAAAAGCGATGCTGAACATGCACACCACTTACGAGAGGTGTTAGAGACACTTAGACGAGAGAGGTTGTATGCGAAATTCTCTAAGTGTGCCTTTTGGCTACGAGAAGTGCAATTTCTCGGCCACATCATAAGTGCCGATGGAGTATTGGTAGATCCGTCAAAGATCGAGGCTGTGTCGAAATGGAATCCCCCGAGGAACCCTTCGGAAATTAGAAGCTTTTTGGGGCTTGCGGGATACTATAGGAGATTCATTCAAGATTTCTCCAAGATTGCGTCACCACTAACAAAACTAACTCAGAAGGAAGAAAAGTTCATTTGGGGTGTCGATCAAGAAAGAGCGTTTCAAACACTAAAAGAGAAGTTAACTCAAGCTCCGGTACTAACATTGCCGGACGGGACCGAAGACTTGGTGGTTTATTCAGATGCCTCACTATCGGGGCTCGGATGCGTTTTGATGCAACGGGGCAAAGTTATAGCTTATGCTTCGAGGCAATTGAAGGTACACGAGAAGAGATATCCCACGCACGATCTCGAGTTGGCTGCGGTGGTATTTGCATTAAAAATATGGAGGCACTATTTATATGGGGTAAAGTGCACCATATTCACCGATCACAAGAGCTTGAAATACTTCTTCGATCAGAAGGAGTTAAATATGCGACAAAGGCGATGGCTAGAAACGGTGAAAGATTTTGACTGTGAAATACACTATCACCCCGGAAGGGCAAACGTGGTGGCGGATGCCCTAAGTAGAAAGGCAGATTATGTCCCGATACGAGTACGATCATTGCAACTCATTGTGACCTCGGGCTTAATCGAACGAATACGAGAGGCACAAGATGAAGCAGTAAAGACGGAAAACTGGAGAAAGGAAAGGATTGTTGGCCAAGTTAAGGATCTTGAAGTAGGAAATCACGGCTTGAAAACACGTTTCAATAGATTTTGGGTTCCTAACACATGTGGAGTTAAAAAGCTTCTACTGGATGAAGCTCACAAGTCCCGTTATTCCATCCATCCGGGGGCGACCAAGATGTATAATGATTTAAAACAAAACTATTGGTGGCCCAGGATGAAAAGAGATATTGTGAAATATGTGGAGAAGTGTTTGACCTGCTTGCAAGTCAAAGCGGAGCACCAAAAACCATATGGTAAGTTGCAACCATTGGACATCCCAGTTTGGAAATGGGAACAAATCACTATGGATTTGTTGACCAAATTACCCAAAACCAACCGCGGGTTTGATGCTATATGGGTAGTCGTGGATAGATTGACGAAAAGTGCTCACTTCATTCCGATTCGTGAGACTTATACATCCGAGAAGATGTCGGAGGTGTACACCAATGAAATCATAGCACGTTATGGGGTACCGATATCCGTTGTATCAGACAGAGATACTCGATTCACTTCGAATTTTTGGCGAGAATTCCAAGAACAAATGGGGACTAAACTGTTCATTAGCACTGCATACCATCCACAAACGGATGGGCAGAGTGAAAGAACAATACAAACATTGGGTGATATGCTGCGGGCTTGCATTATTGACTTCGGGGGTAGTTGGGATGTCTATCTACCCTTGGTCGAATTTTCATATAACAATAGCTATCACGCGAGCATTAAGATGGCCCCGTATGAAATGTTATATGGTAGAAAGTGTCGAACCCCGGTATGTTGGGGAGAAGTGGGTCCACGAGGACTAGCACCTACTGATATAATCCGAACTACGAATGAGAAGATCGACATGGTCCGAACTCACCTAAAAGCGGCTCAGGATCGACAAAAGTCGTACGCGGATAAACGAAAGAGGGCGATTGAATTTTAAGTGGGCGATAAGGTAATGCTGAAAGTATCGCCGTGGAAAGGAATAATACGGTTTAGAAAAAGAGGAAAGTTGAGCCCAAGATTTATTGGGCCATTTAGAATCACCGAACGGGTTGGTAAAGTAGCATATCATCTCGAACTACCCGAGGAGTTGAGTGGGATTCATAGCACATTCCACGTGTCACATCTCCGAAAATGTTTAGCAGACGAAACTGCTCGTATCCACTACGACGATATCGTGGTGGATAACAGCCTCAATTATGCAGTAAAACCAATTGCGATTTTAGATCGTAAAGAGAAGAGTTTGAGGAACAAAGTGATTAACCAAGTGAAGGTTAAATGGGAACACAGGCAGGGTGCGGATACCACATGGGAATCCGAAGAAGAAATGCAACGACTCTACCCACTATTATTTGGTACGTAATTCGGTTTCGGGGACGAAACCCTTTTTAAGGGGGGTGGACTTGTAACACCCCGAAAATATAAAACTTTATATTAGAATTATAAAGTTTAAATAAACAAGAATCCATTTAACTAGGAAATTATAACCTAGTTAACTACAAGTCTAGAAATAACTTGAAATAGGGTTAAAATAACCAAAACTTTTAGAAAATCAAAAGTGGAGGGACCTATGTTGTAGAACTTGAAACTAGAACTGATTAAAACAAAATAAATAAAAACCAAACACACAATCAGTGTGTCTGGTCGATCAAGAATGCAGGGGAGCGACCAGAACTCCTCACCAAACCCTAACTCCACAAAATTGATCAACTGAAGGCTAATTTCTGTCCCAAATCAAAATCCGAACATAGATTAGTGATCCTTATCACAAGAGGATTACAAGGTATGTAAAATTTGGTGTTAATTCTCTGTTTGAAATTCTCATGAAATTGGGAAATCTGAAAATTTATGTTGCATGTTTACTATTCGGGTAGAATAGGGATGATAGAGTATCTAGGAGTGAAACCTAGGCAACAACATGTGAAATCATGTCTAAATTCAGGAAATTTCATGAACACCTTGAAGGTGGTTTATGGGTTTTACAAGATAATGATGAACATTAGGGTTTAGAATGATTATTCTAGTGTAATTTGATCATAGAAAGTGATTTCAGAAAAGTATGATGTTTAAATGCTATATGAAAACTTTATTGATGTTATGTCTAGCTAAATAGCAAGCTATGAACTTGAATATGAATGATATAAAATTCTGCCCTTAAAGTGTTTGTTAAAATGCCTCAAAGAAGGCTTAAAACTGAAATTCAAAGTTGAAACACATAATTTTGATGTTTCAGTGTATTAGACGATAGATGGTTTAAAGGGAGTTCTAAACATGTATTATAAATGAACTCTATAGGAAAGGACGCAGGAGCGTCAAGTGGACAAGCGGGTGGCGAATCGCGTTTGAAAGGCTTACTTTGAAGGTATGTAACTTCACTCGTTACATTGGGTAAACTTTGATAATTTGCATAAGTATTGTGAATGGTAGGATAAAGGTTGTCCTAAATTGAAGCGATAATGATCGCTATATTGAATAATAAGACCATGATTGGTTAGTACCCGTTGGTAGTCATTGAAATGGAGGATTCCGTAGATGAGCCAAATGGGTCGAATAATCGATTGACGCGTGGCAAACGCTACGTAATATATAATTTGGTCTTTTGTTATTTGATGACAAATGACTTATTGGAATACGAGGATTTAACTTCCTGGTTTGTAGAAATGAATTCCGAGATTTAGGTCCGATTAAACAAATAAATCAAACAAAATATATCATTCCAGAGTCTACCGTAAATTACGGTATATACCGTAATTTACGGTAGGGATCAAAAGGTTACGGTGAGTTCCTCCTGTTTTACGGTGGAACCATAGTTTCCCAGGGACTACCGTAACTTACGGTGATTACCGTAAGTTACGGTAGAGCTTTGGCATTTATGTTGAGCTTTGCATATCTTTGTCAAATCGAACCCGTTTTAAGCGTAGCTTCGATTTTGTAATATTTCTAAGAACCCTAATACTAACTTTTATGTAAATATTTCAGTTTCTAGGTATTGTAAGAATACGGATGACGGTCAAGCAAGCTTTTGAAGAACCGAACACGAACTTTTGAAGCTTCCGCGTAAAGTAGTTTGTTTAGACGGTGTTATGATGTAAACAGATTGCTAAACAACTTATGAATCTTTTAAATTAGTCGGTAGTTGACTAATGTTTGTTACCATAGAACTTTGCTTTTGGAACTTATGTTTTAAATGGGTCTTCTTATCTATAAAATCCTATGAATTATCGTTAAATTAGAATAGTAATTAGAAGGGTGTTACAGTGTGCTATTATGTGTTACTTGTGCATTTTAATTATGTTAAAGGTGTTAATCGCAAACGCAATCGCAACTCTATCGCAACGCAATCTCATCGCGAACTGGAAACACAAGATTACTTATGATATTGTATGTTAGTTATGTTATTTGTGTAACTATTAGTTAAAACTATCGCATCGCTTAATCGACACTCGCTTAAACACATCGCAACACTCAACGCACGAAACGAAAAGTCGGAAACTAACTCACTCGAGCCATCCAATCGAAGGACCGTTCAATCGAATGGTCATCCGTCCGGATGACCATCCAATCGGATGGCCATCCGATCGAAGGGCCCTCCGACCCACTAACTCACACCGCCTTCTCCCATCTCACCTATAAATACCCACCTGTCACATCAGTGGTTCATGATGTGACAGCTCTCCTCCGACCCTTCGCCTTCTCAGCCGCTTTTCTCTCGATTTCTCGCGATTCTTATAAGTTTTCATCTCAAATCTTGTACTTCCTTGATCTACACACACTTACTCATCAATTTCACCCACAAATCTCAACTTTTAACCATGAAATCACTTGATTTCGAGCTGTTCAAGGGTGACGTCATCACGGGTTAGTATGAACTCCGGAGAATGACTTCATTCCACCAAGTACAACTCGAATCTAACGGATTTCTATAATGTTTAAACACTGATTTCACCTAAATCTAAACATACTTCTAGTGTTTCAAACAGTCTGAACCATTAAGTGCTGAACTAGTAAGAGGTCTAGGGGTCTGAACCATTAAAAGTCGCATTAAGAGCTAAACAAACAACCCCTAATATTTTAGGGGTTATTTCTTTGTTTTTCAATAGTTCGTTTCAATTCATTTTCTATTTCATTTAATTAATGGCATTGATTACATATAGTGGGTGTCAACAAATTGAAGTGATTTAGATTAATTTAAAGAGAGCTAGTGGATGAGTGGTTTGGGAACGTGATGAACAAGACATGGAAGTCATTTGAAGAAACATCAAGTCTAAATCAAAAGGTTTATTCTTTTGGGAATGGTCTTGTTGAGAATGGTTAATCTTTAATCTTTCCTTGATAATGATCTTAGTGTAATCTGCAAAACAAAACACTGTGAGACTCGTTACAGGGAGGAGAGGTGGGGGGTTCTCCTTGTAACCACCCTCCGATGTGAGAATAAGTATCGTTTAAGAAGGGGAAATTAGTGTATGTAATAGTAAGAGAGTGAGAGAACCAACGTCTGTACTTATAGCCGAAGAGTGTGGATAATGAGATGGGTTGATGGGCTTTGGGCTAGACGTCGCCATCAAGGAATATCCAGATTGTCCCATCTAGCACGAGCGTTAGTGTCTGCAGAGAATCGGGACGTTGGCGCACGGTGATTGGTGCCATATGGCCTAACGGTTGTCCTTGTTGTCGAGTCTGTCATCAACTGTGAGTGGAGATTATGAAACGGTGAACGACGCAACCTGATTGGTTACACGTCACTGTCCTTTTGTAACATTTATCCCTTGCACGATTGGTTATCATGGTGGTTGCACGATGGCAGCCTGGCGTGCGTTGATTTGCTGCAGGCTCTACCATTTGTATTGGGTGTACCATCCTTGACAGGCCTAGTCGCACGTGGGACTGTGAGGCTTGCGCGTAGTCGTTGAGGATGGCTAAGTACAGTCTTGGTTTGGTTGAATTTTTTCCTTTACATTTTGGAAGGATTGTTGAAATTATTTACACAAGAATTTGAGGGAATTATATCCAATTCTAATTAGTTTTTCGGCCAACACATTAAAAACAATTTGAGATTTCAATTTGAACAAATTATACGAAGAAAAACCAATATGATAAGAATTTTAGATTCTAATGCAATTGAGAATTTAATTGAATATCACGAAAGAAACATAACATTACATTAGGTGTTTTCCCACGTACCACACAAACATTCACAAGAATGAATGAATATAGATGATTTCATCTTCAAAACATTCCTTGAAAAACACGTGGAAACATTTGGAACCTTTAAAACTACAATCTTACTTGTGACTTGTAAGATGTTAACATGAACTAATTATATACAAATAAAACATTAAAAATAGTCACTATTAAGGAATATGCTTTAATATCATTATTATTGATGTGAAAACTAATTAAGAACCTCGTAATTATATTTTTTTTAAAGGTAAACTTCAATAGAACGAAACGCCGACCCAAGTCGGGCCGACAAACTACAACAAACTACTAGATTACATATTTACAAAGGAACACCACTCCTTCCAATCAATCCCTTTATGCTTCGATCTATTGGAAAACCAAAGAAAACTCAAAGCCTTAATTTCGCTAAGCACACTATCTATTTTAACCTGGATATTCGAAAATTTCTTGTTATTCCTGGCACGCCATAAACTCCAACAAGCAATCATAATGATACCTTGCACAACGTCCTTCTTCTTATCCGAAGTTCTGAGGTCTTTGTAGAAGGAAAGGAGGTCTTTTAGAGAAAAAGCGAAAATATTAGGAATTTTGCACCAAGAGCTAATACCGAGCCAAACATTCGAAGCAACATAACAAGCAATGAACAAGTGCTCGGCATTTTCCTCTTCCGAGCTACACAACGGGCATCCTGGATCTCCGATGTTAACATTCCTTTTCTTTAAAGCTTCCGTCGTAGGGAGTCGATCCATCTCCATCCTCCAAGCATGGATATTAACCTTGGCCGGAATCCATTTGCACCAATCCAACACGAAACTATTTTCCTGCACAACTTCTTCTTTCAACAAGTTCTTTACCGCCTTCACAGAGAACAAACCAGCTGAGTCCGAAATCCATTTCCACCGATCCGAATCCACCGAGATGTGGACATTATTTATCTGAGATAACAACAAATCAAAACTGGACTGCATACCCGCATCGGAAATATCCGATTTCCAGCACCAGTTAAAAGAAATGTCGCTGCCATGCTTCTTGATCCTCTCGGCCACCGAGCACTTTTTATCGACTTCCAATCTAAAAAGGTCAGGGTATATAGTCTTGAGAGGTTCATTGAAAATCCAAGAATCAAGCCAAAACGCGATGTCTTCTCCGTTACCAACCGATCCTTTCAAATAATTTCTAAGAGGCCGACCTTCCACCTTCGTATTGATGAAATTTTTTGCTATATTACTCCAAACTCCGTTGAGGGATTTCTTATATGGAATACACTCCCATCCCACCCTACTTGAATGGAGCGCATCGATAATTTTCTTCCAAAGAAGACCTTTTTCCGTTTTATATCTCCATTCCCACTTAGATAAAAGAGACGTATTCACAATATGCAATTTATTAATACCCAAGCCTCCGTTTTTTTATGGCGAGAAACCGTCTCCCACGCGACCCAATGCATTTTTCTTTCTTCCGAGGAACCTCCCCACAAAAACTTTTTGATCATGGACTCGAGATCATTCATTACCTTTTTAGGAGTTTTGTAGAGTGAAAAGTAATAAGACGGTAAACTTTCTAAAACCGACTTGATTAACACCACCCTTCCCCCAATAGAAAGAAGATGGGACTTCCACTTAGCAAGCCGAGCACGAAAAACCTCGATGACTGGTTGCCAATTGGAAACCCGATTCATGTTATCTCCCACCTTAAGACCGAGATACTTGAAGGGGGGACATTCCGACTTGCATCCAACCACATTAGCCATTTCCCCAATGTCCGTCATTCCTACACCAATACCATAGAGATTCGACTTATCAATGTTAATTTTGAGGCCCGAGCTTAAATGAAAGCACCGAAGGATTCTCACAATATTCACCACTTCATTTCTAGACCAATATCCCATCATAATAGCATCGTCCGCGTACAAGAGATGAGTAATGTTCGGCCCATCATTAGGAGTAGAAATACCTTTAATAACTCCCGCTTCCTTGGCGTTGTCAATCATACAAGAAAGAGCCTCCATGACTGTTAAGAACAGGAATGGGGATAAGGGATCCCCTTGCCTCATACCCTTCTCACATTTGAAAGTAAAAGTGGGAGATCCGTTGACTAACACCGAGGAATTGGCCGACGAAAGAATACCCAAAATCCACTTGCACCATTTACTATGAAAACCCATTTGTTGAAGAATACTCATGACGAAGTTCCAATTAACGTTGTCATACGCCTTTTCGAAGTCTATCTTTAGCATAAAAGCTTTGGCTTTCTTCTTTTTGATCCAAGAAATTAGCTCATTAACAATAAGGGAGCCATCCAAGATAAATCTTCCTTTGAGGAAAGCCGACTGAGAATCAGAAATAACCCCGTCCAAGACCAACCTCATTCGATTAGCGAGAACTTTAGAGATTACCTTACTAATCACACCAACCAAATTAATGGGTCTATAGTTATTAAGAGATATCGGGTCCGCAACCTTAGGAACTAGAGCAATAAATGAAGCCCCACTACCTAAAGAAATTTCTCTGGAATTGTGAAACCGATCAAAGATTATGAAAAAATCGTCTTTGAATAATTCCCAAAAATGTTTAATGAATTTAAGATTCATCCTATCCGGACCCGGGGCCCTATCATCCCCACATTCAAAAACGGCCATTTTGATTTCTGATTCTGAGAAAGGCTCAATTAAAAAATTATTGTCTTCTTCCGAAATCTTTTTAATATTGCTAAGAGCAGCCACTGGCCGATTAGGGCAATGATCTCTAAATTTATTACGAAAGAAAGAACCTGTTTCTTGATTAACGAGGGTTCTCGTAATGATATAATGTAGGTTTTTAACTAATACTTATAAATTATTTTACAACCTTTGACCATAGGGTTGCGAGCTACCTAGATTTAACGTATGTTAGCATATCACATATGAGGTCCAACGTTGACCACTTACTCTCCGACATATAATTGTCTTATACTCCTTTTTAATTACGAGCATATAATTGCTCAACTTTTATTCAAACGATGATTATTTTTCCTTCAATTTCTAAGTATGCATTTTCCTTATTTTATGTAAACGATACTAAGACAAAATGCCTATTTCATATGTAAGATAAAGTGTTTTTATCTTCCTATATATGAATTTATTATGATATATAGTTATGTTATCCACGTTAACTACATTAAATCATTATATAATTGTTACGCCTGTAAACGAATCAAACGAACATGAACATAGGCATCTTCGTGTTCGTTCATTTAACTTTAACCGAACACGAACACGAACACGAACATATAATCGAACATCTTTTTTTTGTTCTTGTTCGTTCATTAAGAAATCGGACATGTTCACGAACATTAACGAACACAAACGAACATAAACAAAAAAAAATTAACTAAACATATTTGAATAAACATAAACAAATACGTATAAATTAACATGATTGAACAAACAAGTCTAATATATTACAACTCATCCAAAAACACATCTAAATTAGAGTTCATAAATATACTAATTAGTCATATTAATATAATTAGTTAGAAAACCTAATATTTATACAAATCTAACTATTTATATATTTACTAAAATTTAAACGAACGTTCATGAACATAAATGAACGGACATAAACGAACGTTCATGAACATAAATGAACGAACACAAGGTGTGTTCATGTTCGTTCATTTAACTAAACAAACAATTTTTTTTGTTCGTGTTCATTCGTTTATTAAATAAACGAACTTCCCGCCGAACAAGTTCATGAACAGTTCATGAATGTTCGGTTTGTTTACATGCCTAATAACCGCCATTAGAACATATGTTATTGAGTTTGCGGGTTAAAAAAAATAAGTGATGAAAAGACAAAAATTATTATAAATACTTTGAAATGATGAACTTCTTGGATAATGTCAAATTCTTTGAATTGGTGAACTTCTTGGAATGATGATATGAAATTTAGTGCTTATATAGTACCTATGTGTCGATTTCGGACAATTCCTACATTTAAAATAACGGGAAGAATACTGTTATTACGATGATTGTTATCAAAATTAAACACAATCACCAAAACAACCTAGTCCCATCATTGTACACAACCACCTTCCACCATCTTAGAAACTCTCAACACGATGTTAGCGCCACATTGCTCCTAACCATAACCTATTTTCCATAACAATCATGATTCGGCATTATTTGTTTGATGTACGGGTGTAGGACCCATTCTTTTGTCTTTATGGGGACGATATGATTATTAGGCTAGAGGGTGTGGGATAACCCCATTGGGGCTTTATAAAGACATCTCAGCGCCACGTAGGCGCCACGTCAGCCAGGGGGCTTTATAACATCCCCCTTTAAATTGCAGGGTGTGGGATGGAGCCCCGTCATCATCACCTAATTATTTTTTATTTTAAAAATCATTTAATTTTCATATATTAATTTATACATCACAACATCCAAAACCATCATATTTGACTTTCTCTCTCGATCCACGCATTTGCTTCACGTTAACATGTTGGCGAGTGTATTATAGCGCCCTTACTTAATATGCTGGGTGTGGGTGTATAGCGCCGGGGGCGCTATAGCCTCTGACGTGGCGAGGGTGGCGCCCCCCCCCCCCCCCCACCCTCCGGCCTTACAGGTGATGATTATGATGGTATTGAGTCCTTGAAATCTTTGAAAATGAGCCAAGCGGTTAGTGCAATATGTTTATGTACTTATCAATTCTTTGAAATAGGTATTTCTATATGGCTTTGGTTGGGTTGATCTAAAGCTTCTAAATATGCATTGTAACCTGTCAATTGACATACATCGATCTCTAAAGAAAATACAAATATAAGTACTTAAGAGAATTTTTTTTATTTTACGCATGAATAACACGTCTAGCACTATGTAACATTATAAAATATTTCCGTTTATCATTAAGAATTCAGCTACTCTGGTAGGGGGGAGAAAAAAAATATACGAAATGAAAAGAAAAAAAGTAAAGAAACACTCATAAAACTAAACAAATAACCAGATTTTTAAAAAGCCATAAACATCATTAATTTACAATTCCAACCAAATATTATACCATTATTGCTATTTTGTAGACAAACGTAACTAATATATCGGCTTAGTGTTAGGTTTTATGTTTAAGACACTTTTATTTTACCATGTAAGATTTGAATTTTTCAAGATTTGGATGATTAGTCACCAACTACATATAATTAATTTATAAATTCAAATTAGCAATTGATGATTTTTTTTTTCTTTAAACACAGCATTATACATATGTAACTTTACACTCTCAACATGAAGTTAAAGCATGTTTTTTGTTATATCTGGTTTATTTATTATTTTTAAATCAAATTAAATGAGAATTTATAACAAGGTCTAGCAAAAAGCCTGTGTGATGTTGTGTCTTTTGTTTGAACTAAAATCAATTTATTGAATTGTCACTCTCACTTGGTTAAATGCTTCTCACACCTTTTCCAGTTTCTCCACCCTATGACAGTTTTAACTTTAAATTAAATAATAATAATAATTATGAACTATTTTATTTATTTAGGTACATATACTATCTTTTTTGCCTTTCAAATCAATATCAGAGTAATTAAATGTGGTATACTAAAATAGTTCGTTAGACTAATGAGGTCATCAATGGTCCCTCGTACCTTTGGAGTAGAGAAAGATGAAACTTATGTGTTGATTTGAAGAAACAATGAGAAAACATTAATGTTAACGTCAATGTTTTAGAGGTATAAAGGAAAAGGAAAATAGACAAAAATATATCTATTTTTTTTTAAATTCAACAACTCCTGTAATATCATTCCACACGAAAAAGGGCAATTACAAAGTAATGGCAGGTAGTCGGGCAACAAGTTACGCCGTCACCCCCTTTTAACTATTTTACATTAGTGTTTATGTTTATAGTTGTAACTATTTTCACGATTTGGTATATTTATTTTGAATTAAGACATATTACGCACTTTACTCTTTTATATTTATATGTGACTATTTTTCGAGGGTAAGATTTTACTTGAGCATTGAGCATTGAGCATTTAGTTAAGATAGATAGGATATGATCCGTTTGCTCTATAAAATTTGGTTAACCAAATAGGTTATGTAAAAGTATGAACCAAATGAGTCTTGACTTCTTGTAGAAACAACTACCATTCATAAGAGGATCGTGTTAATCAAATTTTATAACTATCACTAAAAACTGATGAAGTTATATTTTACACGTTTGATGTAGTTAATGACAAATCTAATGTTTATGTAGAGATACAAATTTCTAGAAATACAAAACAAAGTGACTCGTAATGGATTACTTTTTTTTTTGAACGGCGAAACTTCTATTAAAAAAATAGAAACCGAGCCAGCAAGAAACTGGAACCCGAAAGTTACACAATTACATCACGAATATTAAAGTCGGACCATCTACTCGTAATGGATTACTTGCATCATGTGATGCAAAAATCGACGTTGTTACTGCAATAAATTATCTGAAAGACAAAAGTCAAATCATTTTGACAATATTTATATAATCCGGCTGGTAATTTTCCCTTTAAATAACATACAATGTTTGTGTATATATGTGTAGGATTCGATTCAATTAAGAACCAGTACGAGTTGTGAGAATCATGAGAACTCCTACTTATCACGCAAGTTGGGCCACCATTTTTTGCATAAATGTAGATGAAAATATTATAAACATATCTGTAAAACAAAGACAAAAAATTTGTCGAGTCGTTAGTTACACCTTGATGTAAAATTTGTTTACAGGTTATGCAAATTTTTTACTTCACCAATAAATTTTTTTACACCCGATGTAAATTTTTGCATGCGGCGATTTTTTTTGTCTCTCTCTTAAACAAGTGATTTTTTAAAATATTTTTGAGAAGATTTTTTTTTTTGAAAAATCCATTGACCTAGTTCTTATTGTTATCACAAACTTAAGTTAATTCTTAGACCATTGGGTATGGGGGAGGATAGTCTTCAAAGGACTACCCGCCATGTAGGCGCCATGTAATCACGGGAGGAGGATAGTCTCTTTGGGGACTACCCAAGGGTGTGGGGACTAGCCAAGACTACCCTACCATTAATAATATATTAATATATATATATATAAAGGATGAGAGAGAAGCTGCCATGGGGGGGCCACCAGCTTGCCCCGTCTCCGGCGTCACATATCCGACGGAAGTGCCGAGGACGGCCAAAGGGGGCGGTGTGGGACGTGGCTAAAGGGGGGGGGGGGGGACGGCCCTCTGCCGATCCCCATACCCAATGGTCTTATTTTACCCTTTTCGTCTATGTGTATATATCATTCATGAAAGCAAAAAAAAGAACCTTATTATTTCCATTTTCCATTTCATTTTTATATACATACATAATTTAATTCAATTTATTATTAGCAAGAACCACAATTTTCTTTCCTGAACAGTGTGTTTGACCTTTGGATTCTTACACCATAAGCCTACTTTACACATTCCCTGGATACCCCCCATTCCCTATCACCATACCTTAGCTTCTATGTTCTATGTTCAATGTCCATTTACCTTTTTACCCTTTACCACCCTACCCCACCCCACATGTACAACTCCCAATGCCCAATGTACAAACCACAACCCTTGACTTTTACCACTTTCATCTCCACAACCACATTCCACCTTTGCCTATATAAACAAATGTCCACACCACACTCTCACTCTCATTCTCATTCTCATTCTCATTCTCATTCTATCACACCACAACTAGAAACAAAACAAATCAACAATGGATGTAAGTTTCACTTTACCCCCTTCAACTTTCCCTTTATGTCAAAACCACACCATAACATGTTTCAAACTTTTTACAGGAATTCAGAGGTAATCATATACCACCATTTGGCAGCTGGGATTGCAACAATCATCTTCCATTCACTGAATGCTTCGAGTCGGCTAGACAACCCGGCTTCATCGGCTACGGCTACGGCTACGTCGCCGGAGATCTCTACAACAACAATGTTGTAACTCCGGCGATGATCGTGGTTCCTCGCCCGAGAGTTGACCGGAGAAAAGGCCCGGTGAGAGGGTCCAAGAAAGTGGTTTGTGAGTATGATTATGAGTTTATGTATGGTGGGAATGAAGATCCGGTGCCGGAAGTTGTTAAAAAGAAGAAAGCGGTTGATGAAGATTTGTATAAGATCTCGCCGGAGCTCCTCCGTGCACCGCCGACAAGGGTATGTGTGTGTGTTTTTTTTTTTTTTTTTTTTTTGAGTTTTGATAATTTTTACTACGTAATTTTTTTAGGTTTTTCTGACATGTGAATCTCCGTAATTCACGTAATCTAGTTTTTGTCGACTTTTAACATGAGATTGTGGACCCTACAGTCAAAGTGTTTTTTAAGTCAACACGGTTCACAAAGTCAAATCTCATATTTTTTTAATTTTTTAAATATTTTTTTAATGAAAGGCGTCAAATCTCATAATTATTAATTAGTTTCTTTAATAAAGATTAATTTATTTCATAATTATTAACTGGTTTCTTTAATGAAGATTAATTTTTTTTTTTCAAAGAAGAAAACATTAATTTATTTCACAGAATAAAAAGATTCGAGCTTATTATTTAATAGTTTAATGCAACTTTTATGCTCTAGTTTAGTTTCTTGCTAGTAGTGTTGTTTTTTTAATATGATTTGTTAATAGTGTTGTTTTATTCAATATAATTTGTTGTTAAAAAAATGAAGGTTAATTTATTTGATATAAGAAAACAAGATTCTTTAGGGATTAAAATTCAAAAGTTGAAATTGTCTTTTTATGCAGAAGAGCAAAAGGTGGGGGTTGTTTTCAATGTGCATGCAACCAGGTTGTGTTATGTGAGTGAAGTCTTTGAAGAACCAAGGTTAGATAAAGAGTAGGGTTTATGGTTATATTATATATACACCAGTATATGTAAAAATTGGTGAAATGGCCCATAAAGATGAAGTTGCAAATGAGGAAGATGTATGAAGTGAAGATTAGGACTTTTATGGTTTGTTGTATTTGGTGTAATCCACTTTTGTACTTCACTTGATATGATTTCAAGAATTGAGTTTTGGGCCATTTTTATCTTTTAAACTATTTTGAATGATTGAATGTGACTTGAATAGTTGAATGAATGGTGTATGATTAAATATAAAGATTTTGATTTTGTTTTATATTTGTTGAAAAATATTAAGGAATGGGAAAAAGGGTAAAAAAAAAAGTGGAATTTTGATAGTGAGTGATGGTTTGTTGCTATAATTATGAAAGTTTCTGATGCATGCCCTAAACACCAACCAAAAAAGAATGCCTTTGCTCTGCAGGCTCTGTTAATACCACTAGTCACCCTTTATTTGAAAGTGACTTGGGTATGACCTACTTGTTAATTTATGTTGACTTGTAGTACCATTATTTAAAATTATATATTATTAATAAAGTGTGTTGTCTTTTTTTTAACGGCGAAACGTCTATATATTAATATAGAAATCGGGTTAGTAAGTAACTGGAGTCCGAAAGATTACAACAAAATGTTACGGATATTAAACTTTGACCATACAATATTACAATACCTTGATGTATGCTTGCCAAAATATACCCATGTATATTAAAGGTTATGAAACATTTCTTTCTTATAATTATCAATTTTGGTTTGTCCAGAGTCGATATGGACAACTCGGGTGGGAGATATGGTGACGTTGACGATAAGTCGATAACTCTGAAGAGGAAGAACAGCTAGTAACGGTGATGAAACACGACTTAGCATGTTCATTAATTGAGGATTAAATGTGATCTAAGTAACAATAATGTATTTGTTATTTTACAAATTCTTCGTTTATAATATTAAAATAATAAATCTGTTGTATTAAATGAAGAATTTGTAAAATACATTATTGTATCACATCTAATCTACCGTTATAATGCATCATTTGATCAATCTTATATTGAAAAATTGTGGTTTGAAATATTGTTTAAACATTAAGACCGCCCGTAGTGGGCGTTTATTTTTCAAAAATATTGCCCAAACACGCCCCAAATCGCCCCTTCGCCGCCCCCCTCGGCGTGATCGAGCGTTATTCGCGAAAAACCGTTCAAACGGTAACATTATTTATTGTTTTTTTTAATTCCCATTTAATAGTATAAAAAGCCCACTTTACATCCACATTTTTATAAAAAACTCACTCACAATCAAAGTTTCTCTCTACTTCTTTTAAATTTTATAAAAGTATGAACCCATTCCGACCCTCCATTTGGTGTTCCGTCAAGACCCGAGAACCCGAACACCACCCAACCGCAACAAAGATTTAGCCTTCAAGACATGGACCCGAACATGTTATCGTACGCGGCTTATTTGAGTGGCTCTACTCCTTTCATGCCACCCAGCTTTGGCCAACCCGACAGCTCGCAACCATCACAACAACAACCCGAACCCGATGTGGATATTGTACCGGAGACGCAACCCGAACCGGAGCGAGAGACATCGAAACGCGGCAAAAGGTCGCATAAAAAGAAGGAACCGAACCAACCTCGTCGTAAGCATACTTACGTTATTTGGACGAAGAACGAGGAATACACGTTGGTTCGGTCGTGGGTCGATGTTTCAGAGGACCCCGATGTTGGTAAGTTTTATTTTTTTTACATTTTTTCCTACACGTCGATTTTTTTATTTTTAACGTACAACTTTTTTTTCTATTTGTATCAAACTTTCAAACCGGTTCCGAATTTTGGAATAGGATTCGTGTACTTTTTTATAGAACGTGGGGTAAGGGTGAACATCATGATAATGATTCCATCTCTAGCAAGTGGACCGACATCAACAACAAGTGTTACGCCTTCCAAGAAGTTTATCAACGTAACTACGATAATCGGCCGAGCGGAGAAGGTGACGTTGGGGTTTTAACGAAGGCTATGGAAGAGTACGAGTAGACGAAAGGCGTTTTCCCGTACTATAAATGTTGGGACCTACTAAGAAAAAGTCCAAAGTGGGCTGGCGACCATGACGTCGAGTAGTAGACGTAGAGCTAAACGGTCGAAAACGTCATCCTCCGTTGACCCTGAAACACCAACTTTCGATGCCCGTAACATCGATCTAAATGTTGTTGTGGACATTGACGAGGAAGTTGAAGAGTTGGCCCGACCGCCCGGTAGAAGAAAAGATAAGCGAACCGGGAAAAAACCGGTGGAGTCGTCTTCCGATCTCGAGTTGAAGGAAGATTTCGCGGAGATGAACCGTTGTCTCCAAGACATTCGAGACCTCGGCCACAAACGTTTGGAGACTATGAAAGAACGAGTCGCCGAAAACAAAAAGTTTAACGAGATGCAAGCGGCGAGGCAAACGGAAAAGGACATTGAGTTTTTGTCCAAACCGATCAACCACCTCCAAGGCGACGCGTTGATCTTTGAACAAATGCATCGCCAAAAACTTCGAGAAAAATACGGACTTTAGATCATCATCTTTTTTTTTTTTTATCTTTTCTTTTCCGTTTTTTTTTATTTCTTGTATTGTAATTTTTTTTAAATTAATGAAGTATTTTAAGTTTTAAATTTAAAAAATAAATAATTGTGTAATGATTGGATGAGCGTTATTGGGCATTATTCCCACTACACCACTTTTGCAAAAACCTCCAATAATGTCTCCAAGCTAACTAGACTGCCACATGACAGAAAACGTCCCAGGATGGGAGCATTATTCATCTAACGACTACGCATCGTCTAATTGTTGTGATATATACGGGACCATTCTTGAAATAAAATAAGTTTGACAAGTATCACCTTTTTGCTTTCTCACAAGTCACAAGTCACAAGAGTTAACAAGGCAGATTGCTTACAAGATACAAAAGCTTTGTGTAGGTTATATTATGAGTGAGACAACATGAAAAGGGATTTCGTTCTTTATGGAAAAAAACAAAAGAAGGGAAAAGGGGAAAAGAAGATGAAAATGTGGTGGGACTTGGGAGTGTTACTTTTATTGGTGGTGCACATGTAAAAAAGGAAAGAGGCTTGAATTGAAAGATGTGTGTCCATTCCAAGAAACTTTCTAACATTCTATGAAAATGTAAGCATATGATATCTTTCTCTCTTGTTTGAATTTGTAACACCTTACTCGTAAATAAGACAATGATACACAACTAATACACTTACAGAAAAGAAAAGAAAAGCAAACTAAACTTTCATTGAACTTATAATAATCTATGTACATTATAGTGCTAATTACAATATTAAACACAACTAGGAATTTCTAGGTCTTCAGATTTCATTGTCTTCTCTATGTTTCATAAGACTGTCTCATTGATTACCTATGGCATGTATACAAAACGACGTTAATTATAAGTTGGTGAGCTAATGTTATAAAGTTTACGAAAGACAAGTGACATGCATGCAACATGAGTTGTGATTTTTTGGGACAGGGGAAACACATGTCAACAATAACCTTTTCACAACCACCAATAGTGGGGGGGGGGGGGTATCACATGGATATGTAGTGTCGTGATGCATACGAGGAACCTTATCCTCTTTTTGGTAAGTTTTGACACATCCTATTAAGCATATAAGGATCCCAATATACTCTACCAATAAGTACACATTAACAACATTCTTGTATCATTACTAGTTTAGAAAAGAGCATACAATCACAGTTTTATAAATAAACATTATAACTCACATGTTTAACAGTTGCTAGCACAATCAAATAATATCTCTGGGTCCTGATACAGTTTATGTAATCCTAAGTTAGGTAATGGTACACCAAACTAGTTATTTTTAGGTAAATATTGGTTAATGTTGCCTTGTTAAAGCATGGTGATCAGTCCATGCGTAACGAAGGCTAGGCTACCCAATATCCTCTCCTGAGAATAACCCTGATGTTCGATAATAATTAATTAATTAACTACACAAAAATTAAGTGAGAATATACCTAAAAACTACCACGGGAATTTGATGTACAGTCACTTCTATTCGTGCTCCAAATGACTATTAATAACACCCAAAGCGATATTGCGGGTTCAGGATTCTCTTTTTACTAGAGCAGTCCCAGTTTTGTACCTTCAAATAAAAACTTATGTCTCCGTTTTTTTTCTCATAACTCCTAAAATATAGCATAATAAAATTACGGATATATTGTTGGACAAGCCCATGTTGACCTAAGTTTCATTAAAAACGGAGCATGGTCAAATATAATATATTTTATTATTGTTAGGCTATGAGGAGTGGATGGAGCCCCATGGGGCTTTATCAAGTCCACATAGGATCCAACTCATCTATGGAGCCCCCCCTTTAATTTAGAGGGTGTGGATGGAGCCCCTATAGATCCCCCCCCCCCCTTTAATTTTGATTGGTTTAAAACTAGTGGGTCCCACCTGAATTAACCAAAGTTGGCGTTAAAGGGCTTTACCACCATGGAGCCCCATGGAGCCCCCACTTGGAGGGTGTGGTGATGGATGCTGATGTGGCACGGATGGAGCCCCATGGAGCCCCCACACCTCATAGCCTTATCATCAATCGATACCTTATAATACTAAAAACTCATCTAGATATCTCATACTTCAAATAGTCATTATACTCGTTTAACAATATATGAAATATAAGTCACATATTTCTTATGTTTATAATCATTACACTCAAGATTCGGAGTATTAAACGATTGAAAACAATTAATCTCTGTAAAGGTGTAAAATGAGCAAATCGGGTTGAGCAATGGATAAAAACACGACTAAGATAAACTAGATGACGGTGGTTATGAGAGAGGGTGAAGGTGGTGCCTGATGAAACTATGGTTAACCTGGTAGGGTTAACCCACTGGTCTCGTCAAGTAGGGTTAATCCCTTCTTTCCGAGGATCGTTGGCTGGATCATCTGGTGGTGGGTTTCCTGCACAAGGAAACAAACCGTGACTTGTAACAAGGAGGATGGGGTGGGGGGTGCTCCTTGTTACCACTCTCCAGCGTGAGAATCAGTAATTTGCTTGGGAAGCAAAGTGTGATAGTAGTAGTAGTGAGAGAGTTGAGAAGTGATACCTCAAACCTGGTTTGGGATGGGTATATATAGCCGAGGAGTGAAGGAGGGTAGTTGAGCAGCTAGTCTAACATCGCACAGTCCTTTGCAGGTGTGTTAGACCTGTTGGTTATGGTGGTGATGCCACGTCCTGCTGTGGTGTCAGACTGTTGCACACATGTGGGCTGATAGGAAACTGTTCCCAGCGCCACTTGCACTGTGGCGTCAGACCCACTTGCCTTGTGGGCAGGATGCGGTGCCAGGCCGCATCGCTGCTTGCGGTCACTGATGTTTTTCCCGCATTCTTTGTTCTATCCAAGATGCATGCGGGATGCGGTGCCATGCCGCATCGCCGCTTAGTGACTGTTGCGGTTGTCTAGATCCCTTGTCGTGACGAAAATGTTCCTAGGATGCGGTGCAGGGTCGCATCGCTATGCGTAACATTAGTTTCCGTCCTTAAGGTAAGTTTTCTCATCACTGGACAGATTGGACCGCTGTGTTCGCGCGTGTCCACGCGGACACAGGTAATTTATTGCTGGTGGGGGTTTTTGATAAGGGTAATGGTCATTCGTGGTCATGCTGATGCGAGATCTGGGACCATACCCCTTCAAGTCCCCCCAGTCTAGTGTTTCTTCCTTATGCAAGTTGCATGTGGGAGGAATACTGGACTATGGTGTTTAGAAGGTAGAATATGGGCCATTTGGATGGCTCCTCTTTCAAGTTGTTTGACCGTTCGGTTGCCAGTCCGTTAGGTCAGTAGGCCTTTCGAGTGGATTGTTTCTTCCTTTGAGAAGGATGTCCGGTGAGCAAGTTCCGTCTGATGCGGAATTCTCAGCCAAGGACTTGACTCTTGGTCCACCTTTTCCTGATGTCATCAGCCACCTGTTGGTGTTTTGAACCAACCTTTGAAATGGTGACTGGAGGTGTTAGCAGGGTTCGAACCAACCTTTGAGATCGTGACGGAAGATGTCCGTCTCCGCCACTCTAGTTGTAACCTCTGTGTCAGCTAGTGCAAAGTTGTAAATACTTTGCTTAAGCTCTATGTTCAGCAACTGGACATGCAACGATGATCCCTGTTTTGTGGGGCGTTCGTGTTCTCTAGTTAAGCTTTCTAGTAACCGCACGTCCTCTGCGGTTTATCTCTCAAGTAACCGCACATCCTCTGAGGTTTAGCTCTCTAGTAACCGCACGTCCTTTGCGGTTACCTCGTTGCTGCACCTTGTTAGCCATGTTTGTTTGAGAAACGTGGGGTAGTTGCGCCATTGTTGGCCGTGTTTGGTCGAACAATGTGAATCTGGACTATGGGCAGATAAACATGGTCATAGGCAGGGTTGTGCCCACCATTGTTTATTCTATGCAGTCCATAGGTGGGTAACTAGTCATAAGCAGACTTGTTACCACTGTTCTGGAACTACTTTCCTTCACGCTTTGGTGGGAAGTAGTTTTCCTTTAAGTAGTGTTGCCGGAGGAGATCACCTTAGATACTTGGGAAGTTGGTTGAAACTCTTCCGCATTCGTTTTCTAGCCACTTTCCTTCATGCTTAGTTGAAAAGCAGTTTTCTTTGAAGTAGCTTTGCTCCACCGCGTGGTGGTTTAGTTGTGGCTCTTCCGTAGCTACCGTTCGCATAGTTGCGGTTTGTAGCAGTTACTCACGAGTGGTTGCGGTTTGCAGCAAAGAACTCGCTTCTAGAAGTCTTGTAGCCTGGATGTGGCTCTTGAAGGTTCAGGAGACAGGGTTGCTGATGTGCGGTTGCTCAGAATACTTGTCCTTTTCCTTAAGGAGAACCTGTTTGTGTTCCCTCCGTGGTTGTGAACCGGACACGGGGGATTTTAAGCCTGAAGAAGCTTGTAAGGAATGTGGTTGGCCGCATCCTGAGAGGCGGTTTTCGCAGTCCAAAGAACCATGCTGGTTCTGAGTATCTGACACCCCTGTGCGGGTTCGTGTCTCATCTCCGCATATTCCACGTGTGCTCGTGGGTATGTGCGGTTATTGTTTATACCCCCTTATATAATTTAAAGATATATATTTTTGCCTTTTTTGAGGGGTATGTAAAAAACGACATGCGGTATGGGTTATGGTGCGGTAAACCAGAGAAACCGCATGCCACTTATGTTTGGATAATGTTTGTCGCTTTTGTGCTGCCTACGTGGCTGATGGCACGTGTGGTTGTTGAAAGTTGGTAGGATTCTGACATGTGATGATCTGAAAGGACGTTTGCACTGCCCGAGGTCATAACTGCACTGTAGCAAGTAGTGTAAAAGGTCTTTTCTGTCAGGCGCGTGGGCGGCCATGCGCGCGTGATAACCGTCAGCGGAAACGTCGCTGAACACGTGGCGTCTCGTGATTGGTCTATTTTGAACATGGTAAGTCGGTTTACTGCATCGCATTAATTGCGATGAGTATATAAGGGGAAACCGTTTGATTTCACCTCACTTTGTTCAAATTTCAAAAATTTCTCCGGTGAAAAGAGTGTGCTCTCTTTGTCTTCTCCGATCAGTCTGTCTATATTTCCGGCGATTTTCTGAGTTTTTGTATAACTCAATGCTTATCTTCTTTATATTTCTTGATGGCTGAACCATCTAACCCACACAATGTGGAGGGTGAAAACCCTGAACCTTCTTCTCTGGTGGCTGGGGACGAAGAAGACGACGGTGGTAGTGCCCCTGGTGGTGGCCTACCACCTTTGAAGTGGTCCTTGGTGCTGTTTAACCGACTGATGACCATTATAAAAATGCCCAAGGAGTTTGGGGCTCTTTACCCCAAGGATGGTGACACCGGTGCTAATGCTCCGGCCGGTTATGTCACCATGTGGGCTGATTCATTCGGTGATGGTAACCTTCGTTTACCATTAACCGTGTTTGTTGCAGAATTTTTAGAGTTTTACAACGTCCATATCTCCCAGATGAGTCCTTTTGGGATGATTCGTATTAGAAACTTTGAGTACACTTTTCGTGCTCTTGGTTTGCCGGTTACCGTTGAAAGTTTTCGGCGGTTCTACCAGTTAACTGTAAATACTAGGTTTTTCTTTTTAGTCAACGATGTGGGAGCCCCAAAATGGTGACCCCTCCGAAGGGTATCTCTAAGTGGAAGACAAAGTTCTTCTACATTAAGGCAGCCACAGTTGTTGTTAACGTACCCTTGCGGAATGTTAATGAGGGTATCCCTGCGGAAGATATTGCTCTTCCTAGTGCGGAGACTGTGGAGTGGTTCCCACGGTTGAAGACCAATGAGCATCAGAAGCTGGAAAACACGCAGTTGTGGGTGCTGCGGATGATGCTGACCAGGGCTGATAGGCATGCAAAGCCCGTTGTGCGGGAGAAAAGTGGAGGTATGTGTTTAACTCTCTTGCGGTTTTTCTTAGCCATTGTGACCGATTTGTAAAAGTACTTTTCAGAGGATGCTGAGCTGTGGAAAATATTTGATCCATCCTTCGAAGGGAAGCTTGAAATTGTTGAGACTGCGGAAGGTGAAGGTTTTAACCTAACCATTGTTAGGAACTTCCGCGTTCCTACGCGCGATGCGTTGTACGCGCCCCTGCCGCAAGGCGAAGGTATCTTATATAGTCTTCTTACTTCTTTGTAAAGAAGTTCATCTTTCTTATTTGCTTGTTTTGTTATTTACACGCAGGTACTCTTGGGGCCCTGGGTAAGTTTGAGTTGAGGGGTGCTCCGAAGAAGCATGCGGAGAAAGCTCCGCGGGGTCGTGGCAAGAAAAAACCTGAGGCTCTTATTGTTCCGTCTTTGGTGCCGCAGGCGGCAGGTATCCCTCATTCTCATTTCCGCAGATATACCGATTACGTGGTAGTATCTGACACCCTTGAGGGTTTGGGTGTTCCAGGTGGTGGTGCGGTTGCAGGTGGGATCTCTGCGGGTTCCAAGCCTGCGGATGAGAAGAAGAGAAAGGAAGATAAGGCTGTTGATGGTGGTGAGAAGAAGAAACTGAAAATTCAGACCCGGCGGAAGGCTGTTTTGAAGTCTGTTAAACCTGTGGTTGCTTCTGGTAAGTAACTCGTAACTTTTACAAGTATTGTTTTTGTACTTGTAGTTTAAAGTCTTTTTGCCTTGATTACAGAACCGCAAGATGAAGGGTTTTCGATTTTTGATGCTCCTCATTCCCCTCCGTGTGACACTGCTGCGGATGAGGGGGTTAAGGTGGTGTCTGAGCCCTCTGCACGGGCGGAGGGTACTAGGAAGGGGCCTACAACTCAGATTCATGACACGGTGGACTCTGTGGATAATTTAATCTCCCCGCAGGACACTGATGATCTGAACCTGAAGTTTGCCTATACGGAGGGGAAGAAATCTCCCGCTGCTGAGAAGGCTTCTGGTTCCGCTTCTGGGGGTGCGGGTTTTACAGAGACTCCCATTCAGCCTGAAGAGTCTGAGTTGGAGTTTTATTACCGCACCTATACTGAAGACCATGCCATGACCTATCACCGCCCCCCCCATGGACTGTAATGCAAGGGGATGATATTTCTGCTGACCCTTCCGCTTGTAGGGAGATTTTGGGTGGTTTGGGCACCCCTTTTGAAGTCAATCAGGCACGTGCCTTGCCAGCTGAGGTCCAGATTAACCAACTCTCCTCCATGCTTGTAGGGAGTTCCATAATGGCGAATGCCATTTTGGACAACTACAAGGTGTTGGGCCGCAAGGAGGAGGAAAATGCGCGGTTGCGTGCGGAGGCTGACGAGTTGGTGAAGGCTGTACGTGAAGGTGCAGAGCAGCTTGAAAGGGATAGGGCTGCTTTTGAAAAGCGTAAGCAGACTGAGGAGTGGGCTGCCACTGCTGAGCTTAAACAGGTTCGTACCCTTGCAAAACTGCTATCTGATGAGCGCAAGAGTTGGAAAGAAACTCTTTCTAATGAGCGCAAGACGCTATCTGGTGAGCGCAAGACTTGGAAAGAATCTTGGGCCAAACAGAATGAAATTCTTTTTCATGTTCGTCAGGAGCTTACCAATGCCAAGGCCGCGAACGCGGGCAAGAGAGGCTATAGATAGCCTTGCTTCTTCGCTTGATCTGCTCAAGGCTGACCGTGAATGGATGCGTATGCGTGGTGTCGGGCATGTAAGTATCCATTGCCTTTGCTACTTTTTTATATTTTGCCTTTGCTGACTGTATTTTTGTTTTGCAGATTGTTACATCCATCCTTGACGCACCTGAGAATGTGGCAGGTGTCAATGAGATTAAGGTGCGCACCCGGGATGCTGGTTTTAAAGCTGGCTACAACCGTTGCATTGGTCATATAAATGTTTTGGCCCAGGGTAAATATACCGATGAAAGATCCGGGTTCCATGGTGTTGACACCGAAGCGCTTCTTGCTGCTGCTGTTGCGGCGCATAACGACACGCCCATTGCTGCTCTTGAGGATCTTAATGAGTACCTAGAGGCAGAAGACTATGTAGACCGCTTGCGGGTGTTGTATGCTGATGAGGAAGATGAGGAAAAACCTGCTATTGAAGGCAAGGATGGTGCGGGCCCCAGCGGTACAACGAAAGACTAGGGTAGCCTGCGTGCTTTTTGTTGTTTCCTCAATGTAAATGTCAAAATCCTTATGTAAATTCCTTGTGCACCGCGTAGGTGTAGGAATTTTTTTGAATATAAAGTTTGAAACGTTTCAAGTTATACAAGTGTTTTTACTACTTGCATGTGTGAACTTGTATGAGTTAACGTTATTGTGAATAACACTAAGTCTGTGTTTACCTTTCGCATGTCTAGATGATATGCAAGTATGAAAACTGTATTTGCGTATCCAGCCGGATAGACAGTGTTGTCGTTGCTGGCCTATTACAATAATTGCGTGTGGTTACCACTCTGAGTGGGTATCACGAATGAAGATTTTATCAATCTGTTTTTTGTGGATACCGCAGAGTGGAACACGCATTTGTAATAGGAGTGAATAAACAATATTGCATTGAATCGTTTATTTATTTATTTGCAAATGGCCTGCGGCCCGATAGGTTACATGGTAAATGTAAAAAACATGGCTTACATATAACAGCGTCGAAGTTGTTGTGCGTTCCATGTGCGTGCGATAGTTTCGCCTTCTAATGTTTGTAGTTTATACGTGCCTTTGCCCAGGACCTCTTGGATGAGGTAGGGTCCTTCCCACTTGGGGGCAGGTTTCCCTGGGTGTTCCGCGTTAGATGATTCGTTGTCACGAAGGACGTAGTCTCCCGGGTTAAATGTACAAATGCGGACGCGTGCATTGTAGTACTTTTCAAGTTTGGTTTTGTACTTGGCCTCATTGATGGCAGCGTTTTCACGTCTTTCTTCCAATAGGTCCAAGTCAACCCTGCGTTCTTCATTGTTGTCTATCTTGTTGATAGCCAACATTCTTTGTGAAGGGAGGCCTATTTCTGCGGGGATCACCGCTTCAGTGCCATAGACAAGGCTGAAGGGTGTCTCACCGTTACTTGTCTTTGGGCTTGTCCTGTGGGCCCATAAGATACTTGGGAGTTCATCAACCCAGGCGCGTCTGGTTGTTCCCAACCGTGCTTTGATGCCTTCGACTAAACTTTTATTGATACTCTCGACTTGGCCATTCCCTTGCGGATGCGCCACTGAGGAGAATATGTGTTCAATGTTTAGTTCCTTTAGCCATTTTTGAAAGTCATTGGCCGCGAAGTTGGTACCGTTGTCGGTAACAATGCACATTGGTAGACCGAAACGGTAGATGATATGTTCCCAGACGAATTTCCTTGTTATCATAGTGGTGGTTGAGGCGAGTGGTTTTGCCTCTACCCATTTTGTAAAGTAATCAACAGCTACTATGATAAATTTCACTTCACCTGGTGCATCTGGAAATGGTCCCACCACATCAATTGCCCATTTTTGGAATGGCCATGCGGTGGTGACTGGGATCAGGTTGTTCTTGGGACGCAAGGTCTTGGGAGCACGCCGCTGACAATTGAAACACTTGCGCAAGACTTTGACCGCATCTAGGTGCATTCCGGGCCAGTAGTACCCGGCGTTCATGATTTTGGCCACCACCATGCGTGGGCCCGCGTGTATGCCACATATACCTTCGTGTATTTCTCTGATAAGGTACGTGGCATCTTGAGGGTCGACGCATCGTAGGAGTGGCCCCAGGTATGATTTACGGTATAAGATACTGTCTCCCATTTGGTAATGACACGCTTGGTATTGTAGCTTGCGTGCCTGTGCCTTGCTTTCGGGAGTAACACCTGATTGTAAGTATGCAACTATCGGTGTCATCCAGGATGTTGTACCGTACTGGATGACATTGACTTGGCGCAGGGGCACGGAAGGATTTTGCAGAATTTCGATGCGTACCTCTTTTGCCAGGTGTTGGAAGCTGGTGGATGCGAGTTTAGATAGTGCATCCGCGGGTTTGTTATCACTCCTGTTGATATGGCGGATATTGAAGGAAGTGAACTTTGATTTCAGTTGCAAGGCTTGTTCGAGGTAGAGGATCATGATATCCCCTCTTGCGGCATGGTCGCCGCGTATCTGCCCTGCAACTAATAGTGAGTCGACGTGTGCTTCCAAATGTTTGACGTCGAGTTTGATTGCCAGACGCAGCCCTGCCAGTAGAGCCTCATACTCTGCCTCGTTATTCATGCTTTGGAAATCGAGGCGGAGTGCATAGGTAAGTTCTTGTCCGTTGGGGCTAACTAGTCGCAGACCTGCACCTGCACCATCTTCGTTGGACGCACCATCCGTATATAGTGCCCAGGTTTCTGTGGAGGATGGTGGTGGTGCAGGGTTTTGTTCTTCTTCGCATTATTGGATGCGGTTTGCTGGTATTTCGGCAACGAAATCAGCCAAGACCTGGCCTTTGATTGCGGGGCGCGGCTTATAGTTTAGTGAAAGTGCGCCCAGCTCGATTGCCCATTTTGCTAACCTCTCAGAGATGTCGGGTTTGAATAGGATCGGGCTGATCCTGTAGTTGGTTAACACTGTGATGACGTGGTTTACAAAGTAACGTCGTAATCGTCTCGACGCGTGCACTAGTGCCAGTACCAACTTCTCCATGATGGAGTACCTTGTCTCTGGGTCGTTGAGCATTTTGCTGATGTAGTAGATGGGTGTTTGAACTCCTTCCCGCTCCACTATGAGTACCGCGCCTACCGCCTTGTCCGCGGCAGATAAGTACAAGATGAGTGGCTCATCCTTACGTGGTGCGGTTAGAGTTGGGAGTTGAATCAAACACTCTTTCATCTCCCGGAAAGCTTTTTCGGCCTCTGCGGTCCATTGGAATTGCTCATTTTTTAAGCAGCTCCGCAGGGTCTTGATGAAAGGATAAGACTTAGCTGCATGGTTGGCTAAGAATCTATTAAGTGCGGCTAGCCTGCCGGCTAGTCGTTGCATTTCCTTCATCGTAGAAGGCGATGGCATGCGTTCGATCGCCTGTACTTTTTCCGGGTTCACCTTGAATCCATCTTTGGTTACTATGAATCCGAGGAACTTGCCTTCTTTCATTCCAAACGAGCATTTCCCTGGGTTGAGCTTCATGTTGACGCTTCGCAAAGTTTGGAATGTTCTTTCAATATCGTTGAGCATGGTGTCTTCCTCCATGCTCATGACGACCAGGTCGTCCATATAGATTTCGACACTTTTGCTGATTTGACCGCGGAAAGTGTCGTTCATCAATTTTTGATAGGTTGCGCCCGCGTTGCGTAACTCGAACGGCATTTTTGTGTAGCAGTAGTTCCCGGTAGGAGTGCGGAATGCCGTTTTATCTTCGTCCTCGAGTGCCATCTGCACCTGGTGGTAGCCTTTGTAACAATCGAGGAAGCACTTCCACTGAAATGGTGCGAGGTTATCGACCTTTTCGTCGATCTCTGGAAGTGCGTAACAATCCTTGGGGCAGGCTTTGTTGAGATCTTTATAGTCGACACACATACGCCAGCCCCCGGATGGTTTTTCTACCATGACTGGGTTTGACAACCAAGTCTGATATTTGACTTCCCGCAGGATGCCTGCGGATAGCAGCTCTTGGACCTGCTCATACATCGCCTGGTTTTTTGCTGATCCAAGGTGGCGTTGGCCTTGGATCACTGGCTTGATACCTGGCATGGTATTCAAGAAGTGCTGCGCGATTTCACGTGGTACCCCTGTCATGTCCGCGGGTGTCCACGCAAAAATATCCTGGTTCCTGAAGAGGAGTTGCTTCAGATGCGCTTTGATAGTAGGAGCCAAGGCGTGGCCCAACGTAACTGTTTGCTCTGGGTGTCTTGCATTTAGAACCCATTTTTCTGGTTGAGTGTTGGGGGTAGGCCTTGCTACCTTGGCCGGACGCAGCTCGTCCGTAGACAAAACTTCTCTTCGGGCGTATATTATCGCGACCCCCGTCTCGGTTGGGAAACCGATGGCAGAGTGAGGGACGAATGTGATCATGTTGAAGTCGCCCTGGGACTCTCTCCCGAGAAGTACGTCGTACTTGGAGGTGTGTGGTAAAACCATGAAGTTTACCTCCTCCGTTCTTGTGTGCCTCCCGTTGGTGAGGCGCACAGGAAAAGTAATCTGGCCCAGGGGGAATACGGTTTCCCATGCAAACCCGGCCAACGGGTAGTCTGCTGGCTGCAACCGATCTTTGTCTTCTTGATCGAATTGGTTGAAGCACTGCTCGTATATAATATCAGATGTACTGCCCGGGTCGATGAATAATCGCTCGGTGCAGTAGTAAGCCAGGTGGCCTGTGATAACCACGGCGCGCCTATCGCGCGGTCCGCCTCGGACTTTTGGAAAGACGACTTGCTCGTCTTTCCAGTCATTGTCCGGTCTTCTCGCCGCCTTGCGCGGTTTTCCTTTTCCTCCATTGATCATGTGGGTAGAGGCCACGTACATGGTCCTCTTACCCGTGGAGGTGCCCTCGTTGTGGGGGGTGATGCGCTTGGTAGCTTTTTGTGCGCCTGTCAACAGGTGTTGCAGTTTCCCCTCTTTTAGGGCTCGCTCAATCTCCAGTCGGAGACTGATGCAGCTGTTTGTTGTGTGGCCATTGTCCTTGTGGTACTCGCAGTAGAGTGCGAGATCTTGGTTCTTTTTGGACTTCATTGTTTGGGCCAGTCGCAGGAATTGCGCGTCCGTAAGGAGGACGTCGCTTGGCGACTGGTTGATCTCGGTCCAGCTACGGTCCCGAGACTCTTTCTTTGACGCCCGGTTTTCACGTTGGGCGTTGATTGTAGCCCTTGCGTCGGGCTGGTTGTTACGCGGGACATATGGTCTGGGATCACTGCCGCGATTCCATGTGTCCCGATTGCGCTTGTTGCGCTTGTGTTATTGGTGGGAGGATTGGCCTTCCGTTTGGGGTTGCGCCTTTGATACGTGCGGTCTGAGGGACCGCTGAGTCTGGGCGTATGTTTTGACCGCAGCCATGACATCTTCCCATTTCTTAGGCAAGCCGTCCTTGCCAGAGATATTCATAACCATTTGTTCGTCCTTGACTGCAACGATGAAATGGTTACGTGCCATCTGGTCCGCAACGTCGCCTATTTCTAGGCACTCTTTATTGTAACGGACAACGAATGCCTCAAGCGATTCGTTGTCTCTGCACCAGATGTTCATGACGTCCATAGAATCACGTTCATGATGTCGCTGCTGGCTAAAGTGTGCGAGGAACTTTTGTTGCAAGTCCTCGAATGAGGCCAGTGATCCCACCGGCAAATAATCGAACCAAGCCCTGGCCAGACCTGTTAGGGTCTGGGGGGAAAAAATGACACCAGGTGGGTTCATCCCACCTACCGTTGCATTCGGCGCCGACGAAGATGTTCATGTGATCATCTGGGTCGGTCGAGCCGTTGTATTTCTCAATGTTTAATGGGAATTTTTTGGTGGTGACATCGGCGTAGGCGATTTCTGGGGCGAACTTGGAGTTTTCGGCCGCAGATTTCGGCCTGTAGGGTTGGCTTTGGTGGCGCTTTGCAGCGCAGAGGTATGTAGTACGGGGGTGAGTGGGAGGAACATAGTTGTGTCCTCCCGGTCTACTGCTGGTAGCATGAGACTCCCCGCGGTATGTACCGTCGTCGGGATCAGTATGGCCCTGTCCTTCATGGTGGGACTGAGGTCCCAGTCGGCTATGAATGCCGAGGCCGCGGTGCGCTGTAGACTGCCGCCTATCCTCGCCATGGGGGCCTAGGCGGCTATATATAGGGTCCCTGCGGCGGGACCCATATGAGGAATCGTCCTCATCCAGTGTGCGGACATCGCAGTAAGAGGAACCGCGGTCTTCGTGTCTACTCCGGGAGGCTGGATGTGTTGGGGCCCTGCTGTCGTATTGTAAAACACGACCCGTAGGGGTATGCGGTGCCGGGGTAGGCCTGACGGGTACTTGCGCTTCTGCGCAAGCTCTGTTGTATGTTGCGGCCAGCAAAGCTTGTTGCTGGTCGTACCAGGTATGAAGGTTTATGTCTGGAGGTATCTCAGCAGCATACTGTGATAGATTGCGCCCAAACGTAAGGGATGCGCCCCCTTGCGCTAATGTACCAATATGTTCAACATTTGGGGCTGGAGGGGCAGTCCCCGTCGGCCCTGTGTTTGCGAGGTTTAGGTTATCCCCGGTAGTGTTGTTTTGACGATCAGACATGATCTTTGGAGAGAAAGGGATGGTTGGAAAAAAGTGCTAAGAGTAGCGGTGGGCGCCAATGATGAAACTATGGTTAACCTGGTAGGGTTAACTCACTGGTCTCGTCAAGTAGGGTTAATCCCTTCTTTCCGAGGATCGTTGGCTGGATCGTCTGGTGGTGGGTTTCCTGCACAAGGAAACAAACCGTGACTCGTAACAAGGAGGATGGGGTGGGGGTGCTCCTTGTTACCACTCTCCGGCGTGAGAATCAGTAATTTGCTTGGGAAGCAAAGTGTGATAGTAGTAGTAGTGAGAGAGTTGAGAAGTGATACCTCAAACCTGGTTTGGGATGGGTATATATAGCCGAGGAGTGAAGGAGGGTAGTTGAGCAGCTAGTCTGACATCGCACAGTCCTTTGCAGGTGTGTCAGACCTGTTGGTTATGGTGGTGATGCCACGTCCTGCTGTGGTGTCAGGCTGTTGCACACATGTGGGCTGATAGGCGACTATTCCCAGCGCCACTTGCACTGTGGCGTCAGACCCACTTGCCTTGTGGGCAGGATGCGGTGCCAGGCCGCATCGCTGCTTGCGGTCACTGATGTTGTTCCCGCGTTCTTTGTTCTATCCAAGATGCATGTGGGATGCGGTGCCATGCCGCATCGCCGCTTAGTGACTGTTGCTGTTGTCTAGATCCCGTGTCGTGACGAAAATGTTCCTAGGATGCGGTGCAGGGCCGCATCGCTATGCGTAACATTAGTTTCCGTCCTTAAGGTAAGTCTTCTCATCACTGGACAGATTGGACCGCTGTGTTCGCACGTGTCCGCGCGGACACAGGTAAGTTATTGCTGGTGGGGGTTTTTGATAAGGGTAATGGTCATTCGTGGTCATGCTGACGCGAAATCTGGGACCATACCACTTCAGTGCCCATGGTGGCAATGGTTGGGAGAGGGTGACAAAGACGACAATGATGGTGTTTAACAAATTTTTAACAGTAACATATTTTGAATCACCGTAGAATTTTGTTAGATTCAGTTTAAATTGTTATATCGTTTTAGCGCTTGACTTGTTATATTATTTTAGCGGATTCAGTGAACCAACAAACAAAATTATTTAACCAAAATCAATCCGTCTTATATGGATTTTTTCATATAGCTCATTATTTTTGAAAAAAAAAATGACGCACATATATTTTAGTCAATGTTAAAAGAGACTTTGGTTCATCAAAATTAGCTTGAGCAAATTTTTAACCATACTTTTGACAAAGTTAAAGAATTTAATATACTAAGATGTTAATAGATTTGTTTATGCAAAAAAGGTAGTTAATTTGTTATGACATCAACTTTTACTTTAAGGGTCAAATCTTTTAAGTATCTTATGTTTTAATATATCATTTAAGTATCTAAACATTCTTAGATAAAGCCGTATGTGATTTACTGTTTGTAATAAGAGTTGACTGACAAATTTACTGTGTAAGAAGTCAGTGTTCGGTGACCACTAAATAGTAAACAGTCATGTATAGACATAACAGTGAATCAGAGAAGTAAACATATATTTACCTTTTTACATGCTTATCCCATAAAAGATACTGTAATATAATTAACTGTTAATTCTTTTTCAGGGGTGTAAATGTTTAAACATAAATGTGCGTCAAATAATAAACATTAAAAAAATCAAATCACACATTGTTAGTAAATCATACAAAAACCCCATATAGAAAACATAATATATGCACTTAACTAAGATGCTTGCAAAGCCCTAACTCTGGCAGTTAGTTCTCTCACTTGATTTCTCAAACGATCAGGATTGCAGAAAAAATCCACAAAAACCTGCCTTTGAAGTGCCATTTCTTGCGAGTGATGCTTCACAATCTGTCACACCAACATAGTATCAATTTTTATAGAAAATACATTTTGTTGTTATTCATATAAAAGTTAAGAGAAAAAGGTGTTTTGGGTTAACCCAGCCTGACCCGAGCCGTCACAAAAATTACCTCATTCTTCTTGTTGTGCTCGTGTGTTACTTCTTCGACTGCGGCAGACAACTTGGCATTCATCTTTTCCATCTCGTCTAGCTCTTTCATTAGAGTCTGAAACAACAAGATGAAGGGAATATTTCTAGTTTATAAAAGAACACCGTCCTACGTAAAGGACATTTTTGTTAGAAGTGTTTACAAACCATTGAGACTGACCGATGCAAGTCGGCCGGTTTGGAATTTATGTGGTTTTGTGGTTTACTGGTCTGGTTGACGGTTTGGAACTTGGAACCTGCTCTTTAGCCGTTTTTATTTAACAATGATTTACATTTTTGGAAAATGCAAATAGTTTTTATGTATACGTGTTATATTCATGAACCATCTTTATCGTTTCAGAAATTTTAATACAAAATAAAAGAAATGAGAAAAAAGATCGGTTCAACCGACCCAAACCGCTAAAAGTGGCCGGTCCACCTAGTTTCGTTTGTCGTTTTAAACAGTAAAGCGGTTTTTGTTTGACTGGTCAAACCAGACAATTAATACTCGTATTTTTAAGCTTAAAAAGGCAAATTAGAATTAAATGTTTCTCTAAAAACAAATATGTAAAAGGTCTGGTAGATTATGTACCCGGGGTGTCAAAATTGGCTGAGCAGTGGTAGACGATGCAAATAATAACTGTTGCAAACTTTGGATAAGAGTGCACCTGTAAATAATATTTAATGAGAAACATAAGATTCATTGAACATCAAGTACTTCTTACTTATGAACGAGTCCGTTTGGTTTATGTTTTATGTAAAACCACTCGAAAGGGTTAGCATGCATAGATCCTATAATTCAGATCGTTATTCAAATAATATAATTTTTATAATCATATTTAACAAATAAATAATTACAGTAAAATGCCATTTTCGTCCCTCCCTGAAGTTTGGCGAGTTTTGAGACTGTCGTCCAATGACCGAATACCCCTAAAAAAGACCGAACCGCCCTTAAAGTTAACAAAAAAGACGAAAATATCCCTGACTTAACGGAGAAAAATGGATGGAGTTAACAAGCCAGATGAAAATGGCAAGATTTAAAACCTTTTGGATTCAGGTGCGGAGAAACAAACCTTTGAACGAAAGTCGCAAAACTGACCAAACCTCAGGGACGAAAGTGGCATTTTACTCTGATTATTTTATAAAACAATAAAGTTTTTAAAAAACCAGTAACCCTGAGGCAGCCCATGTGATAACTTACAACTCATTGATGCATCTGCTTCTATCTTCCGGAAGGGCATTATCCAAGTCAGATTGTAGGACCATGAGGTCTGACTGAAGGCTGGATATCTGCTGCACCAGCCCTGGAGCTGACACATATGTCGACAAACCCCCTTGTGTATCTAAGTAAAATGTAAAAAATGGTTAGACCTCATTAATTGAAAATGTTAAGATTAATAAGAGTTTAATTTACTTGAATGGATGCTTAGAAGATCTCTGACACCATGCAGAAACGTATCTCGATCATCAACAGCTCCTTGTTCTTGCACATCTGACGCTGCTTCAATTAATGCCAGACAACGGCCCTACGTAATAGGAAACAACATTAATATTAAAACAGAATTTTGTCAGAAACAATTTCTACAACTTTTTTGATTTTTTTTAATAAACTTGTGTTCAACTTTCAACTCCCAAAAATGCATATAAAAAAGATATTAATTTGATATTAATATAAATTTAGAATAAAATGGTTAAGAAAAGTTTTAACTTTGATGCATCGAAAATGCACTTTGATAACCGGTTTCTTTTTAGTAATCTTCAATTTACTAATTTGACCGGTGTGCATACCACTCTTCCTTTGGTTGCCGATAGGTAACCATGAAGTTCCGACTCAATAACTTTGAGTAATGAAAATGCTCCAAGCATTGTCTTCTTTTCAAATTGGCATGCTAATTTCAGGAATTGATGCCTTGCAAGCTGGTTTATCAGATGGCTTATGAACTGTCAAATAAAAAATATATAGAAAAACCATGAATTAGTTCATTTTTTAGGGTTTAGTAGAATAATTGTGTTTATGTTCATATTGCTTTGAATTCAGTTTGTTAGCACTAGGATATTAAGTGCTTGTAGTATAAGTTTAAAAAATATACCGTTTTCTGGCGTTGAATATAATATTCTTGTCGCATGACCTTTAAATCATAATCACCTGAATTTAAGAGACGTGCATTCATGTTATAGCTTTCATAAAAAAGATAAAGAGTAAAATGTCATTTTCATCCCTGAGGTTTGGCCAGTTTTACGACTTTCGTACAAAGGTTTGTTTTTCCACAACCGGATCCAAAAAGTTTGTAATCTTGCCATTTTCATCCGGCTCGTTAACTCCATCCATTATTCTCCGTTAAGTCGAGTATTTTCGTATTTTTTTAACTTAAAGGGTAGTTCGGTCCTTTTCATTTTATGTACAAGCATTTAGTATAATGTACAAAATACCGAATTACCACTTAAGTTAACAAAAAAGATGTAAATACCTCTGACTTAACGCAGAAAAACGGATGGAGTTAACGAGCCGGATGAAAATGGCAAGATTTTCAAACCTTTTGGGTACAGATGCGGAAAAACAAACCTTTGGACGAAAGTCGCAAAACTGGACAAACCTCAGGGACGAAAATGGCATTTTACTCAAAAAGATATATCAAACTGATAGAATCTGAAATTCAGATTTGATTGAAACAAGAACAAACAAGATAGATAATCCAATTCGAGAAGGATTAGGTCTCCAAATGCAAGGTTTAAGAACCCTAATTTTTATATAATAAACATCGACATAAAGAAAGATGACCTAATCTGCCCTATAAAACATAAAAGAAACAGAAGTTAATTAACTGCTAGAAAACCACTTGTGAAACTGTTCCCGCCATTTTTTTAATTAATCAAATCAGCAGTTGGGTCAGATTCTGGGCTTGGATTTGGGTCGTTCTGGGCTGTTTGGCACTAGGTATGTATCAATACTACCCGCCCGGAGACACGACTTGTCCTCAAGTCGAAACACAGGAAACTGTTCTCCTAGGCAATCATAATTTTTCCAAGTCTTTTCCTCTAGTGGTCGGTTTCCCCAGTAACGAAGTAGCTCTAGAATAGGATGGCCTGCGTTTAAGACCGAGCAATAGGCAAGGACTGTACTGGGTTGGGGGTCAAGTTTTGCCAAACTTTTCTGGTGAAATTGTTGAATCTTGATGAAGAAAATATCGCCAGCATCCACAGACACATCATTCTTAATTGCAGATTCTGCATCCTCCATTTCTTTCGGTTCTTTGTTGGTGTTAAGTGGCCCGTCTTGTCCTTCCGTGGTTTCCAGCAGGTTGAATGTACCCATTTTGCACCTATGACCAGCAGCTTGTCTTTTAAGAAACCGAGTTTGGTTCTCTGTCTCCGTAGTCCTAGGGGATTGGCGCTGGGGTGTAGGGTTTTGTGTAATAAACTGAACAATATTTTTAGCATAGGCTGAGATAGGTTTTGGGCTTGGCCTCCATGTAAGACTTCTAGTGGGCTTAGAGGGATCGTTCTTGGACTCATATTTTAGGGCAATACTAGCAGCATTAGACACGATTTGAGGCTCCTGGATATGCACGTGAGCCTGCAATTCTTCTTTGAGACCATCCAGTCCTTCATCTGTTGCCGTCTCTTTTATGCCCTTCTCTACAGTGTTCTTCAAATCACTGCCTGATTCTTCAATGTTAGAGCCATCTCCGATCATCTGGGCTTTGATGTCGTCAACAACATCCCTCAAAGATGCCAGAATGTCATCTAATTTTGCTGCAATGGTTGCTAGTTGATCCGCCAAATTCCGGGTTGTAAGTGCCATTCGATTTCCCGGCAATGGAACCAAATGATAGAATCTGAAATTCAGATTTGATTGAAACAAGAACAAACAAGATAGATAATCCAATTCGAGAAGGATTAGGTCTCCAAATGCAAGGTTTAAGAACCCTAATTTTTATATAATAAACATCGACATAAAGAAAGATGACCTAATCTGCCCTATAAAACATAAAAGAAACAGAAGTTAATTAACTGCTAGAAAACCACTTGTGAAACTGTTCCCGCCATTTTTTTAATTAATCAAATCAGCAGTTGGGTCAGATTCTGGGCTTGGATTTGGGTCGTTCTGGGCTGTTTGGCACTAGGTATGTATCACAAACTTTATAAGCACATTAAAGCCTTAATTAAAGACATACCTTGCAGAATGTATGTATCTTGTAGCTGAGCCAGCTCCCAACATAAATTAGGAATAGTCTGGGAAGCAGAAAAAGCATTAAAGAATATATATTTAGTATAAATAAAAAAATTAAGTTCATGCCAATAGTTATCAAAATATGTTGACTAAAAGACCATAAAATTTCAGTGCAAGCTAAAGTTGGGACTTTTTGTCTATTTCTATTTTTCATAGGCATTAAATATGCACATATGATAATACACAATATGATGTTGCAATAACAATCAAAATGTTTGAAAAACTAGAAAATTTCTCCTGCGCGTTGCGGTGGGAATCCAGTCGGTATTGGTTCAATTCGTTACGATATCGATACAGTATTGACACTCGGTATAGCAACCGAAACGAAAAACTCCAAAAGTACACTAGCGACAATCGATATTAATTAACAAACGCAAGTTATTTAAAGTATACAGGTGTGATTGGAAGTTAAAAAAAACACACAAAAAGATAAAACTACAAAAAGCGGCTCATTTTAGCGTAGATAGTGCGGCTTTTTTTAGCAAAGGGAGATGGTGCATTTTAGCACCACCTCACTATTCACAACTGCAAGCATGAACTTTGTTATATATAATATTGCTTTAGGAGGATGTAACCATTAAAATATACTTAGGCCCACTTTCAAGCCGAATAACCCGTCTGACCCAGTTTTATTTTCAGCTAAATTGTATTATTTGAATGATACAAGCAAGTGCAAACCTCAGATAACAACTTCTCCTCTTTGTTTTGTAGATTTGAAAGTTCTCCAGCCAATTCAACATGTTTCCTCCTAGCGAAAGTTAACAAATGCAAACCATCAATCAACATACAATATAACTATATAAGTTTATAACAATGCTTTATTTTTAAGAAAAGAATATCGTTATGGATGTAATAGTGATATTATACCTAAGTGAATGAAGATCAAGGTGAATATGAGCTTCATCTGAATTCACCTGACCTTTAAGTGTTACCAGAATAGCTTGCTGTTTTGCGTTCTCAACTTGAGCTTCTACCCACTGCCTTTCACTGGTTCCAAATCTGCATATTAAACCAAAAATATAGTAAATAGTCAAATACAAACATCAAGAAGAAAAACATGAAAACAAATATCAACCGGTTACACACATACATGGATCGAAGCCTTTGCAATTCTGAAACGCGTTGATGTGATTTTTGTGAGTCAGCTTCATCACAAAACCACAAAAAAGAAAATTTTAGCTCTCTAGAAATAATACACAGAAGTGAGAGATTAGAAAAATAGGTGAAATTGTCAATTACCTCGCACTAAGGTAGTATTGCTGACGTCATCAAGATTGACCCACGAACATTTAGATTTCCCCTCTTCTGCCACCATACGGTAAGGACCCTGATTCAAAGCAACATGTTGTATCATCATTAACATTACCATAAAAACCACCATTTTGTCTTTAACTGGAGAAATGCAGTATTGCGTATACCGTGTCTAGTTGCTTTACAAACCATTGATTTAACTCTTTCATACATGATGAGTCAGCAAGCAAATATGGATGAAAGTCTGAGTATGCCAGATATATGCCATCTTCTGCATATCAGAAAATCAAAACCCATGAATAATGACGTTTTCTATTAAGTATACCAAGACCATATAATCAAAATATTCTTTATACGGGTTGAATTACTACCATCCCCTGAATGGAAACGCGCCAACTCTTGTGCTGTGGAAGCAATCCGTCCAAGAACTGCATTCATCTTCAGTTACAATAAAGCAAGTTTTAGGACTCATATCAAAATATCTTTTAGAAAGCATATTAAGAGTAGAAATATATAAATTCGTGAGTGTACCTCTAAGTTTCTTGCTGATAGACTATCATCGATGGTAGTTAGTAATCCGTTGACAGTAGATGTTGATGCAACTCTTGCTCTTTTCCCTTGGATTAAAGTTGAAGCTTGTGTACTGAGCATGTCATACTGAGATTGTAGATGCCCAAGTTGTCGTTGCAGCTCAACAGCTTCTGCTTTATAGGATAAAGTAGCATCCCTTTGAAGAAAACAATCAGAACATGATAATCTTAAAAATGCAATATCACAGAAGCTCGACAAAAAAAAAAGCCTACTCATACTTATGAAGACCTTGAAAATGAAAGAAAAGTTAACAAATTTAGATTGTTCTGATTGAGCCAAACACAAAGAGTTATCAGTTGTGTATGTTTAAACTTCAGAGTTCAGATCCCATGACAATCTTCACATGCTAGTTTATAATAGTGATGTTTGAATTACAGAGTCATTGTTAACCGAACTGAAAGGTTTTTAGTTCATTGGAGACAAAATTCACTTGAAAAAGCTGAAGCAAAGTAAATTTACCGTATCTCTTTTAGACCTTCTTCAGCTCCGAAAACTGCCTCCTGATTGTCTCTCCTTGTTGAAAAGGCTGAAATGCTTTCATAAGCAAAATCTAGGTCTTCCCCCTATCAAAAAATATGATTGGAAATAGAAAGTATTACTTAAAAACCTACAATGAATTGGGTCACTTCAGTCTCCAATAAATAGAATATCACAGATCACCAACCAATTAGCACATGATGCAACAAAAACACACTTGGCCAGCTTAAAACCTATTAATGAAAACTTTGAATTACAAACCGACATTTGCTACGTAGTGTCATAGTCTGATAAATTTATATGTCCTTATCCTAGTTTTCAAATGTACCAAGAAGTCCTGAACAACCAATGTGGAACTCACGGTCATATGTGACTGAACATAAATAAGAAGTATAACACCTTGTCAGTTTGTGATATACGTGTTGTTTGTCGCACTTTTAGTATAGATGTAAAAACTCATGTACTTCAATAAGAAATTAAGACCTTTGATTGTTCACCAAAATCCTTTGGTGTTAAGCCAGCAAGACAATTGACCACTGTCTGAGATTTTAACCAATGAGCCAGTAAAGATAAAACATCATTCAAATTGATTATTCCCGACATCTAACATCGTTTCCTCCTCCAGTAAGCAAACACATGAGCATTAGAAGGCCACACACACACACACACATATATTACCCGTTTACTTGGTCCGCTAAACCAATTCCAAGCTAGATATATAGATTTACTTTTACGGTCAACGTCAAACTACTGTACATAATAATAGCTGTTACGACCCGGTAAAGCACGACAACTCAAAAACGTTAGCCGTTGAAAATGGAGACAAATTGATGGGTAGGAAGCAACCGGGGGGTTGGCACTAATTTGCGCCATCCGGGTCAGGTAGAACCTTCTATGAGGGTGGTTGAAATTGATGTTCATGTAGGGCCATGCACTCACGTCCACCACATGAAGCTCCCCATGTTTGAGTAGTTTGTTCATTATGTTTTTTTCTGACTTGTACTTTCTGCATGTTAGGTAGTACTTTGATTCCATAATTATTCTAAGTGGGTAAGGTAAGGGTAGTTTTTAAATTTCCTTTATGTAGACAATTTGTAAGACATGAAATGGTGGTGTGTTTTATGATTAAACTTTTCCTACTATGTTTTCTCTTTGTGAGTTACTGGTTTGGTATCCTCCATTGCTAGCTATTGTTTGGCCACTTGGGTGGTGTTCTTTGGAATATAATCACAGGTTTATGTGGTGATTTCTGTATCCTAAACTTGTATTAGACTGTCCCACGGATTGATCGAGTGGTGTATTTGTATCTCTATCAACCCGTAGCCTATCCGTTTCATCTAAATTCTAAAGTTTCTAGTGTTTGATACTCTTATTCCTATCACATAACCTGACAGAAATTAAGCTATTTTCACCTTAAAACTGACAATTTTTTTAGCTATAGTATTGTTTATTCAACTTAATCCTAGTTGTTTCATTGTAAACCTCCTTCAAATTTAGATCCTGAAAGTCTCTTTTAAGTTTTAACCGTATCTAGTTCCAGAATAGTAATATAACATCATAGACAACCACAAAAAATAAGCATGTTGATTACCTCCAAAAGCTTCCCATCCTGTACAAACTGCTCATACCTGGATAACAATACAACCATCTTTTTTCAGCATGTGCCATATGAAACATGATATAACTATTGTGTACACTGTAGTGAACTATAGTTTCGGTTTTACAAACGTCTATCATTCCTAAAACACATCTTATATGACATGTTTCACAATATCACACTGCTAAAATAACACAAATTAGCAGCAATTTACTCAAAAATGATAAACTACGTTAAATTAGGGCAAAATACGTCGCATAATTGCAGTCCTGAAACTATTAACTCTTACATCCACAAATCTAACCTTAATAAACTCTACAAACCGATTCGATAACATCAATAACCTAACAAAAACTGTAAAACACACGTAATCACAATCTACAGAGAGAAACGACGACGTAACTGTGAAAGTAGAAAAATTTTACTCACAACTGATAAATTAGGGCAAAATACGTTGCATAATTGCAGACCTAAAACTATTAATTAACTCTTAAATCTACAAATCTAGCCTTTATAAACTCTACAAAACGATCTGATAACATCAATAACCTAACAAACAACTGTAAAACACATGAAATAGCAATCTAGAGAGAGAAACGAAGACGTAAGTACGTAACTGTTTCAGTTCGGAAGCGGAGAGGACGTTAGACGGACGGAGACTGGAGCAGATCCAATCGAGAATCGGACGAGCATCTTCGTACTGAAACGGCCACTCGAAACTGTCTGGATCGAGTGCATCGTGACCTTCGAACCCTAATTCGCTCAATAATGCACACAGTTTCGCCCCGCTCATCTGCCGGTGCCGGTTTTTGGTGAATGAGATGGTGAATTTGTTCGGAATTGGAGTGACGTAGGTGATGCCGGAATATTCTCCGGTTGAAATTGGGGTTCCGATTAGAAAGTTTGAATGAGGGATGCAGGGGTTTGGCGCCGGCCGGGGGGTGGAAACTTTTCAGGACCTGGTAGTTTCGGTTGGGTGCGAATTGACCCCTCAACTTCTCAATATGAGTAGTTATTTGATAACTTCTGTGAGAAGCAAGTTGTGTGCATGATGAGGCCGAGTACTCTAAGCGCTACAAGATAGCCTGTTGAGGCGGCTTTCTTCAATTCCGCATATTTACTCGGAATCGATTAAACGCGGTCAACCTGATGCGATATTACTCACGCAAACCAGATTGGATCGGAAATACAGAAGAGTCAAAACAGTAATAATACTAATCAACAAAACAATCAACCAGTTTATTATTCCCAAAACATACGGATATAAAGTTCCCAGGCCTAAAACTTAGCTAACAAACTTCCAGAATAAAAAGATAAACAAACAAAGTCAAACTAAAGATAAATACGAAAAATATAAAACTGGAATAGCTAAATAAATGGCCCATTATTAATCTGTTGTAGCTCCATTGGGTTCTGGACCAGGGTCGGGTTCGGGTCGTGACCCGGTACCCAGGTTGCTTGCATCATCCTCCCCTTCTTCAAAACGACTCGTCCCCGAGTCGAACGGATCATCGTCTTCAGGCATAAACGGTAAGAGATCAGCGACATTGAACGTAGCAGAAACGTTATAATGACCTGGTAAATCAACTTTGTAGGCATTATCATTGATGCGTTTGAGGATCTTGAAAGGGCCATCTGCTCGTGGTTGCAACTTACCAAAACGACCTCCTGGAAACCTATCTTTGCTGAGGTGAATCCAAACAAGGTCACCTTCCTGAAACACCACTTTTTTTCCTGCGCAAATTTGCCCGTCGCTGATACACAATGTTGTTGTTTTCTATTTTCTCCCTCACCAGTCTGTGAATGCTTTTGATTTGTTCAGACCGATCCTCCCCCTCAACACTGAAATGGTCGACAACTGGTAATGGAGTAAGATCAAGAGGTGTAAAAGGGTTGCGGTCATACACAACCAGGAACGGGCTCATACCCATCGTCCTATGGGCGGATCTGTTGTATGCAAACTCAGCTTGGGGAAGAACTTCATCCCATTGACGAGGATGGCTACCAACAAGGCTGCGAAGAAGGTTACCCAAACTGCGATTCGTCACCTCGGTTTGTCCGTCACTTTGGGGATGGTGAGCACTACTGAAATGAAGTCGGGAACCGAGGCGTTTCCATAATGTACGCCAAAAATGGCTCACAAATTTAACATCTCTATCCGAAGTGAGTGATTTTGGAACCCGTGAAGCTTTACAATTTCAGCAAAATAGAGGCGGGCAATTTGACTAGCATCATATGTTTTAGCACAAGGAACGAAATGTGCCATTTTCGAGAAACGATCGACAACTACCATGATCGAGTCTTTTTGACGTTGTGTGCGAGGCAAACCAACTACAAAGTCCAAACTAACATCTTCCCACGGCCCTGCGGGTACAGGTAAAGGGGTATAGAGACCCGCATTCGAATGGGTTGTTTTTGCTATGTGACAAACACGACAGCGATCCACAATGCGTGCCACATCCAGATTCATCCGAGGCCATATAAATCTTTCTTGAACCAGCTTTAAAGTCTTGTCTCGACCAAAGTGACCCGCTAATCCCCCCTGGTGACTTTCTAATATAATCGCATCCCGTAACGAACATTTTGGAACACAAAGTCGGCTACCCTTAAAGAGGAACCCTTCGTGGATGACATACCCGTCAATAGGGGTTGTCCGACAGTTCTTCCACGTGGCAACAAAATCAGGGTCATCCGGGTAAAGGCTTCGAAAAATGTCGAACCCCTCGACTTGAACCCGTAGCGACGTAACAAGGGCTCGACGCCGACTTAGGGCATCAGCCACTGTATTGGTAACACCCGCCTTATGTTTAATAACAAAGGTAAATTCCTGTAGATACTCAACCCACTTAGCGTGTCGAGGGTTTAGCTTGTGTTGCCCGTTGATGAAACGCAAGGCTTGATGATCCGAGTATAAAACGAATTCCCCCGATAGTAGATAATGCCTCCAATACTCAAGACTTCGAACGATGGCGTAGAACTCCTTATCATACGTACTATATTTCTGTTTCGCATCACTTAATTTCTCACTAAAAAACGCGATAGGACGATTTTCTTGACTTAAAACGCCCCCAATACCGTGGCCCGAAGCATCACACTCCACCTGAAAAGTGAGCTGAAAATTGGGTAAAGCGAGAACAGGGGCTTGCGTGACCCGCTTCTTTAATTCCTCAAAAGCGTGATTAGCGGCATTAGTCCACAGAAAGGTGTGGCCTTTCAAACAATTGGTCATGGGTGCTACAATTGAACTGAAATTTCGAATAAAACGCCTGTAAAACGAAGCTAATCCATGGAAACTACGAACCTCGTGAACCGATGTGGGGGTGGGCCATGACGTGATAGCTTCTATTTTTGACTTGTCCATGCGAATACCCTGCTGCGAGATAAGAAAACCCAGAAAAAGCACTTCTGATGACAAGAAGTGACACTTGGTCCGGTTCGCATACAACTTCTGATCGTGTAAAATAGTAAAAACCTGACGAAGGTGGCTGAGGTGGTTTTGAACATCCTGGCTAAATACCAAGATGTCATCAAAATAAACAACCACGCAATGTCCTATGAGGGGTTTAAACACCTGGTTATAAGTCTCATAAATGTACTAGGCGCATTTGAAAGACCAAAAGGCATAACCATCCACTCGTAAAGCCCATCACGAGTCTTAAATGTCGTCTTCCATTGGTCACCCGGTCGCATTCGTATCTGATGATAACCGCTGCGAAGATCAATTTTTGAAAAAACCGATGCTCCGTGTAGCTGATCGAGTAGGTATTCAAATCGTGGAATCGGGAATCGATACTTGATAGTGATTTTATTAACAGCCCGGCTGTCGATGCACATACGATACGCTCCACCCGGTTTTGGAACCAATAAGGCTGGGACTGCGCAGGGGCTCATGTTTTCTCTGATAAAGCCTTTATCTAGGAGTTCACTGATTTGTCGCTGCAGCTCCTCATACTCTTTAGGGTTCATCCTATAAGCTGGTTTATTGGGAATAACCGAGCCCGGAAGGAAATCAATACAATGTTGAATGTCTCGCATGAGGGGTAAACCTGCGGGTATTTCGTCCGGGAAAACAGTTCCGAACTCACGTAATAACGGTTGTACTGCTTCTGGTGGTTCTGCTATTGAAGGGTTTAGCTCAAATAACACCAACGAATACATCACAGGCGGAGTTGTTTGGCGTGTAAAATCAACAAATGCAGTTTTGGAGAGAATAACAGCCTCGGTGCTCGAATCACGGTTGTCAAGAGGAGCAAGGACGATGTTAACGCCATCTTTTCTGAACGAATAGGTATTTCAGAACCCATCATGCTTCGTACGTCGATCATATTGCAGGTCGACCCAGTAATAGATGACAAGCATCCATGGGTATGACCTCGCACCAAACCTCATCAGAATATTTGTTTCCAATAAAAAATGTTACGAGACATCGATGAGTAACTTTCACAATATTCCCTTTTTTTAACCATGTCAACTGATAAGGATCGGGATGGGGCTCGGCCTTGAGACCTAACTTCTCAACCATTTCAACTGCAACCATGTTCTCACAACTTCCTCCATCGATGATAACTGTACAGACCTTACCTTTGGAGGTACAGCGGGTTCTAAAGATGTTGTTTCGCAGCCAAAGAGTGTCATCAGCAGGTGGGGCTGCTGCAATATTAAGGGTTCGTTGGACAATTAATGCTTCTCCCTTGTCGGGAAGAAGGACTTCAGATCCCGACTCGAGAATGTCATCCTGTTCAGTGTCATATTGAGGGAGTGTGTCTTTAGTCAATGTAACGAGGTGCTTGTTAGGACATTCTCGAGCAAAGTGGCCCAACCCGTAGCATTTAAAACACCGTGTGACACGAGATGAACCTGTGGATGGACTGGTTGTTCCTCCTGGACGTTCAGCTTTGATTGGGCTGGTTTGCGTTCCAGATGAGGAAGGAACGGGTCCCCGAGATAGCTCGGCTTTGATTGGGCCGGACTTAGGAGTCACGATCTTGTTCTTGTTTCTCATTTGTTTCTCCACCTTCAAGGCGAGACGACACACATCATTAAAATTCCAATAGGGCTGGAGTTGTACAACATCAGCAATCTCGGGTCGTAAGGCACCTAGGAAGCGGGCAATGATTTGTTCTTCCTCCTCCTCGGCACCACATCTCATCCGTAATCGATCAAAATCAGCAATTAAATCCTCAACGGTAGAAACCTGCTGGGATAGGTTATGGTATTCCAAAAACGCTTCCTGACGATAATTAACGGGCAAAAATTTCTCATGCAACAATTTCTTCATCTTATCCCAGGTTTTAACTTTCGATCACCCCTCTTGTGCCAGTTTTTTTTTTGTGTGATCCCACCATAAGGAAGCAGATTTACGTAATTTAATAGCAACAATTTTTACCTTAATGGAATCAGGGATGTCTCTAAGGTCGAAGATACGTTCCACTGTACTAATCCAGTCGATAAATTCGTCAGGCTGCAATCGACCATCGAACTCTGGAATTTCGATTTTAATACCCATGCTCCGGAGTGGATCTGAAGCATGAACGTCATGGCGTCGACCCCGTCGACCAAAAGGATTGCCTTCGAACTCACCATAGTCCCAGACTATGGATCCGTCGTCGGATCCTTGAAAACGAGCTTCATGCTGCAACTCCAAGTCCCGGACTCTTTGTTGTAGCCTTGCAATCTCTTCAATATCATGTGGATCTCGTCGGTCATCCTCGTTGCCTCGGTCGACGTCTCTACGAGGGCTTCGTCGACGATAATCATCACGTCCTGCCATTGAGTCTCAGCTGTGCTCTGATACCAACTGATGCGATATTACTCACGCAAACCAGATTGGATCGGAAATACAGAAGAGTCAAAACAGTAATAATACTAATCAACAAAACAATCAACCAGTTTATTATTCCCAAAACATACGGATATAAAGTTCCCAGGCCTGAAACTTAGCTAACAAACTTCTAGAATAAAAAGATAAACAAACAAAGTCAAACTAAAGATAAATACGAAAAATATAAAACTGAAATAGCTAAATAAATGGCCCATTATTAATCTGTTGTAGCTCCATTGGGTTCTGGACCAGGGTCGGGTTCGGGTCGTGACCCGGTACCCAGGTTGCTTGCATCACAACCTTTTTCAGAATCGGATCTAGTAGGTCAACTCGGGCCAAGTTTGACTCAAAAAAAAATGTAAATTACAAAATTCGTCCTTTATGTATGTTAGTTATTACAAATCATGTCCTTTGTCTTCAATAATTACATTAATCATACCTAATGTTTACAAATCCTAACATGTTATATCATTTACCCCAAACCCAGTTAATTTTCTTAGTTAATTATAGTCACGTAGGGCCCACGTGAGGACACTAATGTCTTCTAACCTATCCATCAGATTCCCCCATTTAAAACCCCAAATAACCCTAATCAAGATTTCTTCAAGTATGAAGAACAGGATTTCTTCAAGTATGTCACAATCAAGAAAACGATAACAAGAATCTTGAAATCATTGTAAACAACAGGATTTCTTCAAGTATGTATATCAAGTATACAATATTACAATAGCAATAATTTTGAAATTTATATATACTCGTACAAATCGATGATGACATATACTTACAGTGATAGAGACCGATTTGGGATGGTCAATCTCCCAAGATAGAAACCCTTAGAGGGGATCAAGCTCCAAGAACACAAGATAAAGAAGAAACTATTTTTGCTGCAGTTTTTGCTTAATTCATTTCTACTAAAAATAAACTTTGAATGACTTTAAATAGCCTTAGAGCATCCCCAATAAGAAACATAAAAAACACCTAAAAACATGTCTAGTCAGCGCCACATCATAAAAACATCCATTTTTAAAAAACACTCAAAATTCACCCAATAACAAAACCTTAAAAACACCTCAACATAATGACACATCACCATTTTTAATTTTTTTTTAATATTATACCCAACCCTCCCACCCGGACCCACCAACTGACACCATCCCCCATCTTTTATTCATTTTTTGTAGTTTGTCTACAAAAATGAATCTAAAAAATGGAAGCTAAATACAAGCCCCCCAATAGCTAAAAACACATTCACTGCCACATCACCCTCAAAAAATGGGTAAAAATGCCCTACTGGGGATGCTTTACAAATACGATAACTGCCCACTAAATATGTTGAAGTCATGCCCTACTATTTAATTAACTAATTAGTAACCAATCAGAAAAAACCTTTAATGAACTAGAAAACTAAGAATCAAAAGACAAGCTTGAATGTGGACTTCATGACTAAAAGGTGGGTTGCATGGATGGGAGTTGTGGTATGGTCGTGGCCTGCAGGTACGTATCAATGCCCACCGCTTGAAAACGTCCTTGTCCTCAAGGACGGTAGGAACACCCCATGGGGGTTGCCATTCGACTCTGCCAATGGCATTTGGTGCGATTATAGCGTAGCGCCATGTAGGGGTGTGCACGGTTCGGTTCGGTTTGGTTTTTGGGTAAAACCAAAACCGTAACCAAAAGTTTGGTTTTTGGTTTTTAAAAACCGCTCGGTTTCGGTTTTTTCGCTTTCGGTTATTTCGGTTTTAGCAACGGTTCGGTTTTTCGGTTTTTTCGGTTTTTAAAACAAATTATGTAAAATTCAAAACTTAAAAGTATAATTCAAAGTTTTCTTAAATGTTTACATTTATGTTAATATATTTAGTCTTTTAAATTAATATTATTCACATAAACCTAACCTTCTAATTTATTTTAATTATTCTTCAAAGTTTTTTCTAAAACGTTTTCTTTTATAATACTTTAAAAACCATTTAATTTTTATATTAAACTTTGTTAGTTCTTGTAAACAATTGATAATTTTAATGATAAATAAACATGATAATGTTCTTATTATAAATATATAACAAACAAGAATAAAATTAATAATTCTTAGTAGCATGGGTAAACACTTAAACAACTTAAACATAAAAACATATAGATTTGGTATACTATTAAAACTTATCGGTTCGGTTATTTTCGATTATTGAAAATGATTATTCGAAAACCGAACCAAAATTTTCGGTTATTAAAAACCCGAAAACCGAACCGTCGGTTTTTGTTTCGGTTCGGTTTTTTCGGTCTGGATTTTTCGTTTTTTTCGGTTACGGTTCGGTTATTTCGGTTTTGTGCTCACCCCTAGCGCCATGGAGGCCGCCAATCACGTCTTCCAGGTGCCTTCGGTTCCTCATTGTGCAATAGCAAGACTTAGGGGTTGTGGCTATTATTGTTGGTGGCATGTTTGGTAGGTGCACATGTGGTTTTGGGGAGTGAATAGGGGTGTCGATGGGTTCCGTTTGAGATTTGTTTTGGTGCTGATTTCGCGCTTGGTTTGGGCAATGTTTGTGGTGCGGGCGAGGTGGTAGAATAGGATCTTTTGGGTACGGTTTCGGGGTTGCTTGTTGGTGTTGACGGCTGCATTTTTTGGATGCGGTTGAGGATATTTGATGTAAGAAAGGCTTCGGAGCAAATGGCTTGAGTGGCGGTCGAGGAGGTGGCAGTGGCGGACGAGCGGCGAGTGGAGGTGGTGGAGGTAGACCGAGGCTAGAGCAAAACTCGACGAGGCGTTGTTGGTTTTTCTCGATATTAGCCCACATTTCATCGAGCAATAATGTGATTTTTGAGGTCATGATGGAGGTGAATTCGGGAATGAAAGCACAAAATGATAGAGACCGATTCGAGATGGTCAATCTCCTAAGATAGATAACCCTTAGAGGGGGTCAAGCTCCAAGAACACAAGATAAAGAAGAAATTATTTTTGCTTCAGTTTTTGCTTAATTCATTTCTACTAAAATAAACTTTGAATGGCTTTAAATAGCCTTACAAATACGATAAATACCCACTAAAGATGTTGAAGTCATGACCCACTATTTAATTAACTAATTAGTAGCCAATCAGAAAAAACCTTAAATCAGAGCTGGCCCAATGGGTATATGAACCTAGGCCCAAGCCTAGGGCCACCAAATTTGAAGGGCCACCAATTTTCCAATTTGACGGGCCACCAATTTTCAAATAGATCAGGCCCAAATCTCTCATCTGTGAACATTACATAAACCTAATAACCCAATTCTAATAGATCAGGCCCAAATCTCTCACCTGTGAACATTATATAAATTTAACTATGCGAATTATAAACTTTTTAGTTTATAATTGCCGATCCCAAGCCCGGATAAAGGAGGAGGGTTTTGTTACTAAATATGTTGAAAATGATAATTTTGCAAAAGGGCCACCACTTCGTAGTTCGATTAGGGCCTCCGAAAACGTAGGAACGACACTGCCTTAAATGAACTAGAAAACTAAGAATCAAAAGACAAGCTTGAACGTGGACTTCATGACTAAAAGATGGGTTGCATGGATGGGAGTTGTGGTATGGTCGTGGCCTGCAGGTACGTATCATAGAGCCGGAGTAGCCGCTTTGCTTGTGAGAGGGAAGAGTTGAGTTCCTGCACCACCACCGAGTATTATCGCCACCACATTTTTTGGATCAATTCTTCTTCTCTCAAACTTTGGTGTTGTCAGTGTCTATAGATTCAAAAGCACACATACAAAAATCCCAAATAACGCAAGAAACGGTCACCAGCCGTGTCACGGGGTTTCGACTCCCCGGCGACGGACTCGCCAGAGAAATTTTGGTGAACACCATCGGAAACTTAACCGCACTTTAGATACCCAGTCTCCGTAACAACCGACTTTCTGGTTCGATTCCGGCAGACATTGATTCATGCTCTGATCTCCAGCGACTTAATTTGCAAAACAATCAGTTTTCGGCGAGTTACCGGTGGCTCTGTTTCAGTTATTTATTGTAAATTTGAATGTGATAACTCATTATCAAGCACATTTTCAAATTAATATTGATAGTATATCATAGAATGCGTAAAATTTAAAAAAAAATCATAAAAAATATTAGTTTATTGTGACTTTTTAGGTTTTCGCTTTTAGTACTGCGGTAGGTATTTTTTTCAACTTTTTGGGCCGTCATCCGCTACTATAATAAATAAATAATATTAAAGCACAACTTTCTGGTCAGCGAACCCTGCCGGCCACAACCGTGAGTGGCGACTGTTGTGGGTTGGCAATGTCCGACGTGTTTAGTCGCAACACCACGTCACCATTTGTTCTTATATTTGTCACATTTTATTTGTTTGTTTTTTTTGTTGTTTTACATATTTATATTTGGCAAATTGGATTTTAATAATCCGAACTGGATCTTTTTGCTGATAATAATCCAAACTCAGTTAATTACCCACAATAATCCGAATTCTTCCATTTTGTTTGTCAAATACTCCGCCGTTATGTAACACCTCAAAATTTCATGTCCAATATTATATCGACACGTGTCATGAGCCTCAAACGTGTAAAGGATTAAGTTAAAAAGACTAAAGTTGACAAGCAAGGAAATTACGTGTGTAAAAGGATTCAAAATGTCAACATCGGATAAATATACCTTACAGCAACCCTACACGATGTTTATACCCTTAAACGAATGAATTATAAATCGTATGAAGCCGTTTGTGGAAGAAAGTGAGAGATTACAAACCGCAAGGGTTAAAAGTGTCAACATGTTTAATTTACACCTCTGAGTGACCTTTTAGTGAACCCGAAGCTTTGTAACGATTAATTATGCTCACTAGAATAAGTGATAAAAATTTCAGAAGGTTTCGTTTCCGTATGAGAAAGTTATGCTAACATTCGTATGCGAGGGGTTAAAAGCGTAAACGTTGAAACTTAAGGCTTTTCGGGTGACCATAAAGTTGACCGAGGACTTCACAAAGATTGCTTACGTCTTGGAGTCCTTAGAAATCAATATAGTGGGTTTATAGGGCAAAAGAACAAGTTAAAATAACTTTTAGAAGGACCAGGGACCAAAAATGCAATTCTGGGAAACTTCTGACCGGAGATCAGCCTTCACGCGGCCCGCGTAAAGTCAAGGCCAACTTTCACGTGGCCCGCGAGACAGTGCCAGCATCAGAATTTCAGGACAGCTGCCTGTTAAAGCTTGTAACCGACTCAAAAGGCTTGTTTCCAATACCATGGGCTGCACAAACTTGTTTTTAGGCTCTAGGGACACTTGTAATTGATCAGAGATCCCCTCATAGGCTTGTTTGTCATGATCATGATGAATCAAAAGCACTATATAAAGACCTTCAATGTTGCAACTTTTGATCATGCATTCAAACTCAACTTCTGGAGCTTTTTGGAGTTCAAGATCAGTCCCTAAGCATCTCTAGTCGTAATTAGGACTTCGATAAATGTCCTTAACCTTCCTTAATCGTGTTTTACTTAGTTTATAGCTTAAAAGTCAAACCGTCGTAATTAAGGTTTGACTTAACGATTAATCACTAATGGTCCAGTGATTAGTCAAATTGAAAGTAGTTATAAGTTGGTAATTATGTGGGCATTAAACCCTTAAAAGGGCACCCTCTGATTCCCGCTCTAACTAAGTCATTTGTCGGGTCAAATTGGGTTATAAAAAGTCAACAGAAACTTAATTTTCAAAATTAACACGCAATTAGCAATGTAGAAGACGTGTAACCTGTTTTACCACTCATATAACTTGGTAATCAATGCAAGAACATGTCTAAGCATGTCCGACCCGACAATTTCCAGTATAGGCTTGGTTCAGAACCGAAAGTCGCGAAATTTGACTTTCGCTTTGACCTTCAGTTCTGACCCGTAGTAGCATGAATTAGAAATGCCTTAGAGCTTCATTAGGACCGGGTTATATGATAGTATAACCCTCTGTGATTGGCTCGTTGATTGTCCGATTCATTTACACGTTTCCGTTAATTGCTTAACGTTGACCATAATGCCCTTTTTACCATAAAACAAGAATTTTGGAAATATGAGAGGACAAAAATCTTTGTTACTGATTTATAAACGTGTCCCTAAAATTTCACATCAGTTTGAGGTCTAGATTAGGAGTTATGCTCAATAGCGTAATTAGAAAGCCTTTTATTAATTAAACGGCATAATTAGCGTAAAGCCTATCTAAACCCAATTTTTGACACCAAACCTCTTACCCACTGATGTAATATAATATTTTGGGATTTTTGAAGATTTTTAATTATTTTTAAACTGATCATAACATAGGGTTATTACCTTGATTCGGTAATTGCCGATTATACCCTTTTCGTTTATAAAATGAGTTTTACACGACATTTTGATACCAAATCTTTTGCTACTGATTTTATATGATAAATGAAGTAATTTGAACTTTATAAACTGATCATGAAATTCAGATTTCCTATTTTAACCCAGAAATCGCTTAAAACGACTTTTTACACGTTTTAAACGAATAGTATAGGTTAAAACCATTCTTGTCATATAAGACTTATCACCAACTGATATAACCTATTAAATTAAGTAGTTTTACTGATTACTTCAGACCCGAATCTCAGAATTTTATTTAATCTCTTTTATAATCTTTAAAATGACCAAAATACCCCTACGCGGCTTAAATTGAGATTAAACTCGTTTTGGGCATAATGGAAGGTATCCTACTGATATCACAACATATTTAAAGCATATTAACTTAGGAAACATGTTCGTGACTCATTTGGTTACCCGTTATGCGTTATTCGCGTTCGGTTCGGTTTATGTAACTAGTTTGCATAAATTGACCGAAACGGGTCAAACCCTATCACTTTCACCTCAAAATCCAGAATGTGTTTAGTTTACCCATATTATACAAGTCTTCAAAATTGTCGGGACTAAATCACATTCTAATCCGGTCTTCGCTTAATCTTGCGTTTTGAACCGTATACCTTTCTTTAAAACTAACCGGTCTAAGTTTAGGCTTAATCAAGACCCGTTAGGAATCTAATAGGTTATTAAAACCTTCGTTCCAGATTAGGAGCCCAGTAAAAGCTACGTGCACTTGCTGTTGTGATTTATAATTTGCTCAGGTAAATACTTTTAACTTATTTTCCCTATACGGGCTTGGGGTACGGTATTATAATAATACCGCTTGGTCAGGTATGAAGTCGTACAATCGGATATTGATTAAAAAGATGAATAACCCGTTTTATTCTGTTTTGTTTGATGCAATGCCTTTGGGGGGTTAATGACCGTGTCCTGGATATCCTCGGCTCATTCATTAGAAATGGCCACAACTTAAGCACGGGGTGTAGGCATACACCTGAATTAAACACTAGCCTTTTGTGTTTAATCTCAGTTACACAGTTGCGCATTCCTAAATTTTCGAGTCTAGACAAAGAACTTAGGACTAATCCAAATTGTTTTTAAATTCTAACTTTGTCCTTTATATTCTTTGTTGTATCTTTTAATTGTTTGACAGGAAATATGCCACCGAGGTTCCGAAGAGGAGGACGAGGCAAGGGGCCAATCCACGCCCCCAACGATCACGAGGCTGGGCCTTCACACCGGTGAACTCCTTCTGCTACCATGAGTACCGGTCCTCAAGGAGACTTGAGAATCTACTCGGAGCCCGCTAGGCGATCTGCCTCGTTTAGCTCAACGCCTCCTTATCGTCACTCCTTTGGGCCGCAATCAGAAAACGAACCCGAAGACTCATGCCACTCCTTCTTGCCGTTGCAGCGATCCATGTCGCACCATTCCTTTGGCGACCCCACTCCTATCTTCCAGGGCCGGTTCAACCCGGCAAACTACATTGAAGAACAAGTGGGTTTTAACCCATTGGGCCCTGAAGACCATTTCCCCGAAGCTCAGGGAATGGATATAGATGAAGACACGGATCCTGTTGAACCACCTTCTGGGACACCTACTCACCCCATCGACATTTCAGGTGGGTCATCCTTCCATGGATCACCCTACCGTGGCCCAGACAGCTACCAGACGAGATTTAACCAGTATGAATGGTACTTTACACCCTCTCACCATTCATCGCCCCACCAGCAGCAGCAGCAACAGGATCCCTCTGAGGATTCGCGTTTCGTGGCAGTCACGCCACCGCCACCACCGCCGCCGGTTCATCAAGCACCTCCAGAACCACCAAGGCGTAGAAGAACAGGCGCACGGATATTCATGCGAGAAGGGGGTTTTCACTTTAGCACCCCCCATCACTTAAGTGGCTGTCACTATCCGCCACTGCATGAAGACCCACAAATGGGTGGGCCTTCAAATCTAGTTTCAGAGGTGAATTCTGCACCTATTGCGCCGCCACCATTGGGTTTTGGTAACCCGATTCCTACATACACCGGTTCAAAGGCGTACAATCCATTTGAGCAGCCGGCTCACACTAACTACGACTATGCTGAAGCCGACCCATACCTTGTAGCGGCAAAATACAACGCCCTTCATCCTGAAGGACCATATGGAGCCCCCTGGGGAGTGGGATACCCAACTCATGGGTATCAAATACCTGCTCGACCTCCGATTCAGCACCAGCCACAGCCACCACGGTTTTCCCCACCGGAACAGGAGGAAATCCTCCACAGGTTTAACAGGGTGGAACGAGAATTTAAAGAAGAGCGTAGGAACAACCGTGGATTTCTCAAGGGCCTAGCAAGCTTGTTAAAAGGAAAGAAGAAGAGGGATCATTGAATCCCTATATGTATTGTTGTATTTCCTTATTTCAATCAAGTCCCTGCGTGGACATTTATCTATGTACTTAGTCCCTCCGTGGACTTGTCTTTTTAGTCCCTGCGTGGACACCTATCTTAGAAATCAGTCCCTGCGAGGACTTGTATTATTAGTTTAGCCCCTGCGTGGGCAAGTTATTTCTGTTAAAAGTCCCGTTTAGGGCAATGTGTACTCCTTTTAATGTTTAATGGAATGTTAAATTTAAAAATTTCATTTTATGCATAAATATATTATACATGAAATAAATAAATTAAAAATCGTTCCTCTTAAAATAATCTGCCTATTTAAAAATTAAATAAGAATCTTAAAGGTATAACCTAGCCTGCATGTCGTTATAAGACTTGGCCAAGATGGTAAGACCTGTTTAAAAAGATTCAAATCCTTGTTAACATCTGAAAACATGTTAACACTCCTGGCAGACGTGATTCGTTAAAATCACACACGTCATTCTTATAATAGGATTCTTCAAAAGATTCATATCCTAACCTGACGATCTATAAATCATGGGTTTAAATCATCAGTTAAGATGATCACATATTAAACATCCATTGGTGATGTAGTGCCTACGGGCCATAATAAATGTCAAATAAGACAAAAGACAATGTAGTCTACGACTCCCTGTCAGATAAAGGTAAAGAACTATATTCAAACCTTAATGCCTTGATTCTATGAAATCATGGCTTATGATTTAGAATGTCCTTGTGACTAGGCCTTTTGTGCCACTAATAATACTGTTATTGTTTTATAATTAGGATAAGTTATAATAAAAATCCTAACAAAAAATATGATTAACGAATTAACCAAATACGGTCTATGTTTACCATGGTTAATGAATTGCCATAAAAGACAATTCCATAATAAACTCTCAAATAAAGTATTGTCAATATCTTATGTAACAGTTCAAACTACATGGCTGACTCAGATGAGATCAACAGTCACCCAAGGGAGGATCATGATAATACCCGAATTAACATAGCGGGTGCAGAACTGCAAGCATTAATAGACAATGCTGTTACAAAAGCTATAGAGCGGTAGTATAATGAATCTAGCGGGACTCAAAGTAGGACCCTATCTGCACTGCATTCCAAGCCTAAGACTCATTCAGAGGCTCACATCAAGCCGCCCTCTAAGAAAGATGAGCCAAAGAAAGATGATGATCAACATTCCTCAAACCAAAACAGTGTTCCATCCAAGAGGATAGTATTTGATGATAACCCACGTACCAAGTCCTGTACTTATAAGTACTTTGTTTCCTGCAAACCCCGGGATTTCATTGGGGAGAAGGGGGCAATTGACTGTATGACTTGGTTAGACAAAATGGACACCGTGGTCGATATCAGTGGTTGTGCTGAAAGGGATGTAGTAAAGTATGTATCCCAATCATTCAAGGGAGAGGCATTAGCATGGTGGAAGTCTCTCATTCAAGCAGCTGGAAAGATCCCACTCTACAATCTGACATGGGATCAGTTTGTTGCTCTTATTAAGGAGAATTACTGTCCTCAGCATGAGGTTGAAAGAATTGAGTCAAATTTCTTATCGTTGGTTATGAAAAACCTAGATTGCCAAGCTTATCTTACAAGCTTCAACACGATGTCAAGATTGGTTCCTTACCTTGTGACACCAGAACCCAAAAGGATTGCTCGCTTCATTGGGGGTTTAGCCCCATAAATCAAAGCCAGTGTTAAGGCTTCAAGACCTGCTACTTTTAGATCAGCAACTGATCTATCTTTGTCTCTTACCTTAGATGCGGTCAGGTTAAGATCGCTAAAGTGTAACACCTCGAAAATTCACGTCCTATAATGTATTGACACGTGTCATGTGATTTAACGTGTGAAAGAATGTTCTGAAAGGACTAAAGTTGACAATCATGGAAAGTATGTGAATATACGAGTTCTAAATGTCAACAGTGAATAAATATACTTCATAATAACCCTACATGATGTTTATAACATCAAACGAATAAATCATGGATCATGCGAAGCTAAAAGTGAGAGATTACAAACTACAGGGGTTAAATGTGTCAACATGTTTAAAGATATACCTCTGAGTGACCTTTTGACAAACCCGAAGCTTTGTAACTGTTAATTATGCTCACTAGAATGCGCGATATAAATTTCATAAAGTTTCGTTATCGTATGAGAAAGTTATGATCAAATTCGTGTGCAAGGGGTTAAAGCGTAAACATTGAAAGTTAAGACTTTTCGGGTTAACCGGAAGTGTCCAGGGACTTGGCATAGTGGGTATAAGTCCTAAAGCCCTTGTGGGTAAATATGAAGGGGTCAAAATGCAAGAATTAGGCTTAGTTGCCCTTTTGAAAGGCCAAGGGACAAGATGTGGAAACTAGAAAATGAAAAATTCTGGTTTCAAGGCCCATGCGGGCCGCGTCAAGGTTGGTTAACCTTTACGCGGGCCGCGTCAGGACGCCAGATACAGAAAACGTGGACAGGCTCCTGTATTCGCGGGTATTCGATCCTTAAGCGATATCTTTGCATTGTGGGCGACCCCTAAACAGTCCTAGACACTAGGGACACTTGGTGGAATGTTGTGGTCAGTTGATAGACTTGTTTGTCAATGTTTTGTGGTGATTAATCCACTATAAAAGGCCACAAGACTTCAACTCATTCCTCACACCTTCATTTGCATTCCTGATCAATTCTGGAGCTCCCAAGCAGCCTCAAGTGATCATAATTCGTGCATAGGACTCTTGTAAGTTTGCTAATCCTTTCTAAATTAAGTTTTAGCTTAGTTATAGCTTAAAAGTCAAACCGTCGTAATTAACGGTTGACTTTAAGATTAATCACTAATGGTCCAGTGATTAGTCGAATCAAAAGTAGTTATAAGTTGGTAATTATGTGGGTAATAAACCCTCAAAAGGGTCCCCCCTGATTACCACTCTAACCAGGTCAAAAGTCGGGTCAAACTTGCTAAGAAAAAGTCAACAGAATGTTTAAATTACAATTTATGCATAATTAGCAATGTAGAACACATACAACCTGTTTGATCATTAATATAACTTGGTAATTAGTGTAAGGACATGTCTAAACATGTTCAACCCGACAATTTCCTGTTTAGACCCGGTTCGGAGCCGAAAGTCGCATAGTTTGACTTATACTTTGACTTTCAGTTCTGACCCGTTTTGGTATGATTTAGAAATACCTAAGAGCTTCATTTGGACCAGGTTACATGCTAGTATAACCCTCTGTGATTATACACCTTGGATCATTAGTTATCCAATTAATATGCATGATTCCGTTAATTGCTCATATGTTGACCATTATGCCCTTTTCACCTTAAAACATGATTTTTGGAAATGTAAAAGATTAGAAACCTTAATTACTGAAATATAAACTTGCATACAAAATTTGACATCAGTTTGAGGTGTAGGTTAAGAGTTATGCTCGTTAGCGTAAAATTAAAGCTTTATGTTAATTAAACGGCGTATTTAGCGTATAGCCTACTTAAACATACTTTTTGATATCAAAGTCTTTACCCACTGATGTAATATATTATTTTGGTATTTTTAAAGATTTTTAATTAATTTTAGGCTGAGCATAACTTATAGTCGTAGGCTTAATCCGGTAATTGTCGGTTTTGCCCTTACGGGCTATAAAATGAGTTTTACATATCTAAACGACTCCAAACCTTTTTCTACTGATCACATATGATAAATAAATTATTTTAAGCCTTCTGGAAATATAAAAATATCAGATTTATGTATCAAACCCGGAAATGGCCTGTAATCGTCTTTTTAAGCGTTTTTAACGCATAGTATGTACTAAAAGTATTTTAAACATACCAAGGGTGATACCTACTGATATTTGAGGCAAATTATAATATTTTAACAGTAAGCAAAGGTTGATAAACTCAGACTTCAGTTTTGAGCTTTTCGGCTTATGTGAAATTACCAAAATACTCCTACGAGGCATAGTTTGGTTATAATTGATAAATTTCACTTATATGCTTTAACCTACTGATATAACTTAGAAAATTGAGTATATTTGCTGATTACATCAGGCCTGTAACTCAGATTGACACTTAAACTCTTTTACAACCTTTAAAATGACCAAACTACCCCGACGGGGCATAGTTTGTGATTAAATTCATTTCGGGCATAATAAAAGACATCTTACTGATGTCACAACATATATGAAGCATATTAACTTAGGAAACCTGTAAATAGCTCTCATGAATACCCGTTACGCTTATTACGCGTTCTGTTCGGTTTATGTAACTAGTTTACATAAACTAGCCTAAACGGGTCAAACCTTATCGGTTTTATCTCAAAATCCAGAATGTGTATGAAATACCCATATTAAACAAGTCTTTGAACTTGTCGAGTCTAAATCACATTCTATCCGGTCTTCGCTTAATCGTGCGTACGAACCGTATCTTTGAAACTAGCCGGTCTAAGCTTAAGCTTAATTAAAGACCCGTTAGGATTCTAATAGGTTATTATAAACCTTTGTTCCAGATTAGGAGACCAGTAAAAGCTACGTGCATTTTGCTTATTGTGATTTATACATTGCTCAGGTAAATACTTTTAACTTATTTTCCCTATACGGGCTTGGGTTACGGTATATAGAATACCGCTTGATCGGGCATCAAATCCTCCACCGTTGAGTGGGTAATTGAATAAATTTGATCGGCTCGTTTAAACAGTCTTGTTACTTAAAGCCTTTGGGGGGTTAATGACCATGTCCCGGATATCCTTGGCATCATTTTACGAAATGGCCACGACTTAAGCGCGGGGTGTAGGCGTACACCCGTCAGTGCACAAAAGAACATTGTGGTGTGTCTATTGATCTTTAACCCGGACTAGATCCGGGCTACCGAACGCACAAGGAACATGTAATTCGTTCACAAGATTATAATATTAAATAATTCTCCCAAGTTAAATAAAATGTTTATGCCACGTGCATCCAAACCAATTTTCAATCATTTTCTAAAATGAGTCAGTTGATTGTATTTACCAGTGTAAACTGACGTATTTTCCCAAAAAGATTAAATGCAGGTACTAAGCGAAATTGGCTGGGATTTCTCCTTAGCATCATTAGAAGTCTCGCAAGCTTAAGATGCCTGAAGTCTGTTGAACTATTGTTTCATATTTTATTTTCGATCCTACTGTGGATAAACTTCCGAATATTGTGACATTTGATATTACAATATTAAATTCGGTTGTATTATATCTTTTAAAATTGCTTCCGCTGTGCATATTAAATATTGTGTTGTTTGACTATTACGTTACCAACCATGACGTCACGATACTCCCCACCGGGCCCACCGGTGACACATGGAAATCGGGGTGTGACAGGTTGGTATCAGAGCCAACATTGAGTGAATTAAACACTAGCCTTTTGTGTTTAATCTCAATAACACAAATGCACATTTCTAAACTTTCGAGTCTAGACATATAACATAGGACAAATTCCACTTTGTTTGTATTATCCTTTATTTTGCATATATTCTTGTTATCTCATATTATAATGACAGGATTTGAAAATGCCGCCAAGATTCTTCAGAAGAAGAGGAAGAGGCAAGGGGCCAATCACTGCCCCCAATGATAATGAAGCTGGACCTTCGAATGTGCGAGCTCCATCTACAACGGAGAGTGATGATCCCCGGCAGAACCGGAGAAACCTCTTTGAGCCGGCTAGACGGTCGATCTCACATAGTTCAACACCTCCTAACCCTTGTGGGCCGCAACCGGAGTACGAGCCCAATAACCCTCAACCCTCATACATACCGTTACAGCGATCCTTATCGCATCATTCTTTTGGTGACCCTACACCAGTTTTTAGGGGCCGGTTTAACCCGATAAACTTTTTACAAGAACCAGTGGGTTTTAACCCATTGGGTCCAGAGGATCATTTCTCTGGAGATCATGCGGACGACATGGACGAGGATACGGACCCCGTCGAGCCTGCCAGTGGTACACCAAACCACCCGATAGAGATCTCTGACGGATCTTCTTTCCACGGATCACCTTACGTTGGTCCGGATAGCTTTCAAGCTATGTTCACTAGGCACGAATGGTACTATACACCTCCTCACCATTCGTCGCCTCATCAGCAGCAGCAGCAGGATCCCTCTGTGGATTCACGGTTTGTGGCAGTCACGCCACCGCCTCCACCGCCACCAGTTCAACCGGCACCTCCGCAACCGCCAAGGCGTAGGAGATCTGGACCACGTATGTTTACACGGGGAGGAGACTTCCATTTCAGCTCTCCTCGGCAATCAAGTGGCAGCCACTACCCGCCACATCAAGAAGATCCACAAATGGGTGGACCTTCACACCCAGTTGCACCGCAACCACCGCCTATGGGTTTTGATAACCCAATTCCGGCATACACGGGTTCGATGGCATACAACCCGTTTGAACCACCGACTCACCACAACTACGGTTACGGTGAAGCCGACCCCTACATGGTAGCGGCAAATTACAACGCCTTTAACCCGGAAGGACCCTATGGCGCTCCTTGGGAAGTAGGGTACCCAACTCGTGGGTACCAAATACCTCCAAGACCTATTATCAGGCAACAATCGCAACCACCAAGGTTCTCTCCACCGGAGCGTGAAGAAATTCTGCAAAGGTTGGACCACGTAGAGGGAGAACTTCACAGGGAACGAAGGGAACGACAAACGTTCTTCCAAGGATTAACGAGCCTGATTAAAGGGAAGAGCAAGAAGGACCACTAAATCCTTCCATATGTTGTTGAGCCCCTGCGTGGATATGCTTGTTTGTTTTGACCCCTGCGTGGGTCTATCTTTTCTGTAAACCCCTACGAGGGTATGTTATTTGTGTAAGTCCCTGCGTGGACTATTATGTTATTAAGCCCCTGCGTGGGTATGTGTGTTATTAAGCCCCTGCGTGGGTAAGTACTTGTTTAAACCCCTGCGTGGGTAAGTTTGTTATTTGAAAAGACCCGTTTAGGGCAGCGTGTAATATTTTAATAAATTAATGGAATGTTTGTTTTATAAATTTCATGTTTGCCATTATGTGCATAGATAAATTATATATGAAATAAATAAATTAAAATCATTCCTTTTGAAATAATCTGCCTATGAAAATTTTTAAATAAGAATCTTAAAGAGTGAAACCTAGCCTTCGGGTCATTATAAGGCCGGGCCAAGATGGTAAGACCTGTTTAAAAGATTCAAATCCCCGTTAACATCTGTATACATGTTAACGCTCCTGACAGAAGTGATTCATTAAAAATCACACACGTCATTCTTAATATTGGATTCTTCAAAAGATTCCTAACCCAGTTTAATGATCTCTGAATCCTGGGTTTACATCATCAATTAAGATGATCATATTTTAACCATACGTGGTAATATAGTGCCTACGGGCCCTGCTCATTTCCATATGAGCCAAAAGACAGTGGTAGCGATGACTCCCTATCAGATAAGGTAATGAACTAGGTTCAAACCTTCATGCTTTGATTCTCTGAAATCATGGCTTATATTATAAAATGTCCATGTGACTAGGCCTTTTGTGCCACACATAAAACTGTTATTATTCCATATATAACTTAGTAAGTTTTTTGTGCATAAGAACTTGTAACTTGTGCTTTGGGCATTTTTCAAAAAAAAAAACTTGATTTTTTACTTTTAATCCAAAGGATTTAACTTTTGCAATTTTAACCCTATATAATTTGTTTTTTTAACTTTAACCCAAAACTTTTCATTATTTTCAATTTAACTTCACAACTTTTGTCACTTATAGTTTTCATCTTTCGCAAATTTTTGTTTTACGTATAGTTCTAAATTTTTCGAGTTAATACGACGCAACGTACGAGTGTGGTTCAACTTTTTTATGTTTTGTTTCAAATTTTGCAAGTTAACATGACGCAACGTGCATGTGTGGTTCAACGTTTTTACCTCTATTTTTTCATGTTTGAAAGGTTCGTCGCAACACGCAGATCCTAGGTCGAGTCAGTGTTGGTGGTCGATCACGGTTGTGTGACATTGTACTATTAATAAATCTCTTCTTATAAATAAAGTCCATAAAACTTGTTAAGTTACATCAAAACAGAAGGTAGACGGGCAACAAGCTGCGCCGCCAATCCTTTCTGAATTGCAAACCCCAACCTCCCGAACACAAACCCCTGCCCCCCTGGGGTCGAACAATTGTTGTGGATAACCCGTTGAACCCTCATCAAGAAGTTGATGGCTTCTGGCGCTAGGGAGCCAAAAGTATCAAAGGCAAAAGGGATGAAGACATGTTGGTTCTCTGCGCAAGCTTTAGTGTGCTTATCCACTTTCTTTGATTCCGCCTTTCTTGCTGCTAGTCCAGCTACAAACCCGTTTTCCCTTAAACCAACCAAAGGGGAAACCCCCGTGAGGTCTACACAAGCATGTTTCCCCCCAGCCCAGCCAAAGACGAGCAGATCCGCTGGTCGCAGAGTAGATCTCCCTTCCATAGGGTCCGTGAGGAAATTCACAGGGGCCTCTTTCTTAGCAGAAATCCCAGCTCTTCTTAAGATGTCCCCCAAAACATCTCGCACCCAGTCATGCCGATATTTAAACCCAGGGAGCTCTTTACAGTGAACTGCGTGCTCCCCATATTTATCCATACAAGCTTTACGACATATCGGGCAAGTTTCATCTTCTGGGTACATAGGGATCATTAGTCGGTATTTGAGAATGGTTCTATATTCTACTGCCGACATGCATTGTCCTAACCCCTCAATCGGGATAACGGTCAAAAATTCCTGAGCGTGGGGACCCTTCAGACACTCAAACACCGCCTTCTGGCGGGGTGACAAATCAAAAGCTTCTCCCAGGCTTTGAGCGATTTTGCTAAAAAGTGCATTCGCCAAAGTTTTTTGCGGCTTCGAGGGGGCGGTGTCCTTGTTAGAGAAACCGCCAATATCCAAGTCTGGGAGAGAGACATTTAAGCGTTCGAGCGCTTGTTGATAGTCTGGGTCAAGCCCGACGACCCCACCGTTTCGAAGGATATGATCCTGTAGTTCCCAAGACTGAGCTCTAGACGCCACAAAGGCATAAGCCCCAACATCTCGGGCTGAGAAGAGGCCCAAACCACCTAGACGCATTGGCAAAGATGCTAGACGCCACTGGAGGTCACCAAAGAAGGGGCCGCCACCCACTACTATGTCTTCTATAGCCTTTCTAAGGCCATCATCGAACCGAGATACCGCATCCTCCATCAAATGGGGTTGACAAGTCCGCAGCCCAAAAAGCAACTTAGCAACACCCATGCACGACCTTAGCAGGAGGAGTTCACATTGGGGATCCCTCAGGCAGGGTAAGAGTTTCATAAGGTCAACCGCCCCCGAGGCCCGCCGCCCTGCCAACTCTCCAATAAAGCTAGGATCCCGACTAACAGCTCCACCAAGGAGCTTAACCCCCTTCTCTGGTCTACCGATCCCTCTCGGGAAAAGCCCGTCCTGAACTTTATGGCCGTCGCATGTCGGCCAATAAACCTCTGTTTATTTGACACCGTTTGACACCGTTTTACGCCCCGCCGCAACGCGGGGTGTGCTTTGGGGGTTTTCCAAAGAAAAAATGGTTATGCATATGGTTGTTGTAGCCTTGGCTTTAGGGGTTTTCCAAAAAAAAATTGATTTTTTTACTTTTCACACAAAAGTATTTCATAAATTACTTTTAACCCAAAACTATTTGTTTTTTTTTACTTTTAACCCAAAACTTTTTATCTTTTGCAATCTATTCTCACAACTTTTTTTACTTTTAACTTTGATCCTTTATAGTTTTTATTTTCCGCTTTATGCTTGGTTCTAAATTTTGTGACTTAACACATCGCAACGTGCGTCTTTGGTTAAACGTTTTTACGTGTCGTTCTAAATTTTGTGAATTAACACGACGCAACGTGCGTGTATGGGTGAACGTTTTTACATCGTCTATTTTTTCCCGTTTGATAGGTTTAACATAACGTGCGAGTCCTAGATCGACTTAGTTATAACTAAAGAATTCCCGCCGCATTGCGGCGGGTCTCAATTCTAGTTGTTTTATAATTAAGATAAATTATTATAGAAATCCTAAATAAATATGATTAATAAATTAACCAAATATGGTCTCTGTTTACCATGGTTAATGAATTACCCTAAGGGGCAATTCCATAATAAACTCCCAATTAAACTATTGTCCTTGTTTTCTGTAACAGTTCAATTAAAATGGCTAACTCAGACGAGATAAATAGTCATCCAGTGGAGAATAACGAGAACGCCCGATTTAATTTAACGGGTGCTGAATTGAAATCGATAATAGACGGTGCAGTTACCTAGGCATTGGAACGGCAGTACGAAGAGTATAGTGGGACTCGAAGTAGGACCCTATCTAAGCCGCATTCAAAGCCACCGTCCAAGAAGGACGACTCGAAGAAAGATGACGACCGACACTCCTCGAACCACAGTGCTCCATCTCAGCAGGTTGTACTAAACCAGGGACCCCGTGACAAGGGTTGCTCTTATAAATATTTCGTTTCCTGCAAACCCCGGGATTTCACTGGGGAGAAAGGAGCCATTGACTGTATGACGTGGCTGGATGAGATAGATACGGTTGTGGATATCAGCGGATGCGCTGAGAGAGACGTGGTCAAGTTTGTGTCGCAGTCTTTTAAGGGTGAAGCGTTAGCATGGTGGAGATCTCTGATTCAAGCCACCGGAAAAATTCCATTGTACAACATGTCGTGGGAACAATTTGTTGCCCTTATCAGGGAAAATTACTACCCTCAGCATGAGGTGGAGAAGATAGAGTCTGATTTTCTATCATTAGTAATGACAAACCTTGACTGTCAAGCTTACCTAACGAGCTTCAACACGATGTCCCGGTTGGTTCCTTATCTGGTAACCCCGGAACCAAAAAGAATAGCTCGTTTTATCGGTGGTTTAGCCACGGAAATCAAGGCAAGCGTAAAGGCTTCTCGGCCAGCTACTTTTAGATCTGTAGCTGACATATCCCTGTCACTCACTTTGGATGTGGTCAGGCAAAGATCGCTGAGGAATAAGGAGGCTGAGAAGAGAAAACGTGAAGATGATGATTCACAGAGATCGAACAAGAAGTACCGTGGGAACGGTGACAACAAGAAAGAATCGGAGTCAAGGAAAGATGGGCATAATTCTGGTGAGAAGCCCAAATGCAAAGTTTGCAAGAAGCAGCACTTTGGAAAGTGCAGACTCGAGTCGAACTCTCAGACTCAGTCGAAAACTTATGCTTGTGGTATATGCAAGTCCACGGATCACAAAACCTTGGATTGCAAGAAGATGAAAGACGCAACGTGCTATCGTTGCAATGAAAAGGGGCACATTAAAACCAACTGCCCTAAGTACACCAAGAAGCCTGAAGAGGCCAAGAAGACTAATGCTAGAGTCTTCAGAATGGACGCAAAGGAAGCGGTTCTAGACGACAACGTTATTACAGGTACTTTCCTTGTAAATGACGTCTTTGCTAGAGTACTTTTTGATTCAGGCGCTGATAAGTCTTTCGTTGATAATAAGTTTTGTGAATTGTTGAAATTACCTGTCAAAACCTTAAATGTGAATTATGAAGTGGAGCTAGCAGACGGCACCCTAGAAACCGTCTCAACGGTGTTAGATGGATGTGTTATATCCATTAAGAACCATTCTTTTCCTCTGTCTCTACTTCCATTTAAGTTAGCTGGTTTTGACATAGTTCTGGGTATGGACTGGTTATCTCATAACCAGGCCCAAATTGTCTGTAACAAGAAACAAGTGGTGATAAAGACTTCGTCTGGTGAATCACTTACCATTAGGGGAGATACCCAGTATGGGCTGCCTGAGCAAGTGACTATGCTCAAGGCTTCAAAATGTTTAAAGAAGGGTTGTGTCATCTACATGGCACAAGTGATTATTGATGAGCCTAAACCGAAGATAGAAGACATCCCTGTCATCTCGGAATACCCAGAAGTTTTTCCTGAAGAACTACCTGGTTTACCACCAGATAGGCAAGTGGAATTCAGGATTGACATCATCCCTGGAGCAGCACCAGTTGCCAGAGCACCCTATAGGTTGGCTCCAACGGAGATGAAAGAATTGAGGACACAGTTGGATGAATTGCTAGCTAAAGGTTTCATTAAACCTAGTTCATCTCCTTGGGGAGCACCAGTCCTGTTTGTCAAGAAGAAGGACGGATCGATGCGTCTGTGCATCGATTATCGTGAACTTAATAAGGTCACGATCAAGAATAGGTATCCTTTACCCAGGATCGACGATTTGTTCGATCAATTGCAAGGAGCAAGTTACTTCTCGAAGATTGACTTGAGGTCAGGTTACCATCAACTGAAGGTTAGAGATGAAGACGTGCAGAAAACAGCATTTAGGACTCGTTATGGTCATTACGAGTTCCTAGTGATGCCTTTTGTGCTCACTAATGCACCAGCCGCGTTCATGGATCTCATGAATCGCGTTTGCAAGCCGTACTTAGATAAATTCGTCATCGTTTTCATCGACGACATTCTTATCTACTCAAAGAACCAAGCTGACCATGAGAAACACCTTCGTTGTATTCTCAAACTCCTGCATCAGGAGAAGCTCTATGCCAAATTCTCTAAGTGTGAGTTTTGGCTTCGAGAAGTCCAATTCCTTGGACACGTGGTTAGTGAGCGTGGTATCCAAGTGGATCCCGCTAAGGTTGAAGCAGTTATGAACTGGCAAGAACCAAAGACGCCTACAGAGATTCGTAGCTTCCTGGGATTGGCAGGATATTACAGGCGTTTCATTGAAATTTTTTCAAGGATTGCTGCACCCCTAACTTCCTTAACCAAGAAGAAAGTAAGGTTCGTCTGGGGCCCTAAACAGCAAGAATCCTTCGATATTCTGAAGCAGAAGTTGAGCAACGCCCCAGTACTGACATTGCCAGATGGAACAGAAGATTTTGTGGTTTACTGCGATGCTTCACACACTGGCATGGGGTGTGTGCTTATGCAGAAAGGCAAGGTTATTGATCACGACAGTTAAAGGTGCATGAAAAGAATTACACCACCCACGACTTGGAGTTGGGTGCCGTTGTATTCGCACTAAAACTGTGGAGGCATTATCTTTATGGAATCAAGTGTGTGATCTATTCTGATCACAAGAGCCTCCAGCATCTGTTTAATCAGAAAGAATTAAACATGAGGCAACGCCGTTGGATGGAAACTTTAAATGATTATGATTGTGAAATAAGATACCATCCCGGCAAGGCGAATGTAGTCGCCGATGCCTTGAGTCGAAAGGAGAGGGTGAAACCCATCCGAATCAATGCCAAGCGCATGGAGATAAAGAATAATTTGATGGAAAGGTTGTTAGCTGCACAGAAGGAAGCTGTGCTGGAAGCTAACTATCCTAATGAAAAGTTAGGAGTAACTGAGGAGCAATTAACTCTTAGCAAAGACGGAATTCTAAGATTAAACGGACGAATATGGGTTCCAATTTATGGAGGACTTCGAGATGTCATCCTCCAGGAAGCCCATAGTTCCAAATACTCCGTTCATCCTGGAGCTGATAAGATGTACCAGGATCTAAGGGCAAATTATTGGTGGACAGGCTTGAAAAAGTCTGTAGCCACTCATGTAGCTAAATGCTTGACATGTGCGCAAGTCAAAGCCGAGCATCAGAAACCGTCAGGTTTGCTACAACAGCCTGAACTTCCTACTTGGAAGTGGGAAATGGTAACTATGGATTTTATTACCAAGTTACCCAAGACAAGGAAAGGCAATGATACTATATGGGTGATCGTTGATAGACTGACTAAGTCAGCTCATTTCTTACCCATCAAGGAGACTTATAGCTCCGACATGTTAGCCCAGTTATACGTTGATAAGATTGTAGCCTTACATGGCATACCTGTGTCTATTATCTCTGACAGAGATACTAGATACACATCACATTTTTGGAAGAGTTTCCAACAATCTTTGGGCACACGTTTGAATTTTAGTACGGCTTATCATCATCAGACTGACGGTCAGAGTGAGCGTACTATTCAAACGTTGGAAGACATGCTACGTGCATGTGCGATTGATTTGGGTGGTAGTTGGGATAAGAACCTACCGTTAATCGAATTCTCCTACAACAATAGCTACCATACCAGCATTAAGGCTGCGCCCTTCGAGGCATTATACGGTAGAAAGTGTAGATCGCCCGTTTGTTGGGCGGAAGTTGGAGACGTCCAATTATCAGGACCAGAGATAGTGTTCGAGACGACGGACAAGATTGTCCAGATTCATGACCGTCTCAAAGCTGCCCGAGATATGCAGAAGAGCTACGCTGACCCAAAGCGTAAAGCTTTTAACTTCGAAGTAGGTGACAAAGTCCTACTTAAAGTATCACCCTGGAAGGGGGTGATGCGGTTTGGAAAGAAAGGCAAGCTAAGCCCGAGATACATAGGACCTTTCGAGGTTATCGAACATGTCGGGTCAGTTGCCTATAAGTTAAACTTACCGGAAGAGCTCAGTGGAATTCATAATGTGTTCCACATCTGCAATCTGAAGAAGTGCTTCGCTGATGAATCAATGGTTATACCACATACAGATGTGCATATAGATGAGAGCTTGAAATTCGTGGAAAAGCCATTGTCGATTGAAGATCGACAGGTTAAGAAGCTTCGAAGGAAGCACGTACCTATTGTAAAGGTCAAATGGGATGCCCGTAGAGGTCCCGAGTTCACGTGGGAGGTTGAATCCACAATGAAAGAAAAGTACCCTTATTTATTTCAGTAAATCTCGGGTCGAGATTTATTTTAAGGGGGTGAGGATGTAACACCTCGAAAATTCACGTCCTATAATGTATTGACACGTGTCATGTGATTTAACGTGTGAAAGAATGTTCTGAAAGGACTAAAGTTGACAATCATGGAAAGTATGTGAATATACGAGTTCTAAATGTCAACAGTGAATAAATATACTTCATAATAACCCTACATGATGTTTATAACATCAAACGAATAAATCATGGATCATGCGAAGCTAAAAGTGAGAGATTACAAACTACAGGGGTTAAATGTGTCAACATGTTTAAAGATATACCTCTGAGTGACCTTTTGACAAACCCGAAGCTTTGTAACTGTTAATTATGCTCACTAGAATGCGCGATATAAATTTCATAAAGTTTTCGTTATCGTATGAGAAAGTTATGATCAAATTCGTGTGCAAGGGGTTAAAGCGTAAACATTGAAAGTTAAGACTTTTCGGGTTAACCGGAAGTGTCCAGGGACTTGGCATAGTGGGTATAAGTCCTAAAGCCCTTGTGGGTAAATATGAAGGGGTCAAAATGCAAGAATTAGGCTTAGTTGCCCTTTCGAAAGGCCAAGGGACAAGATGTGGAAACTAGAAAATGAAAAATTCTGATTTCAAGGCCCATGCGGGCCGCGTCAGGACGCCAGATACAGAAAACGTGGACAGGCTCCTGTATTCGCGGGTATTCGATCCTTAAGCGATATCTTTGCATTGTGGGCGACCCCTAAACAGTCCTAGACACTAGGGACACTTGGTGGAATGTTGTGGTCAGTTGATAGACTTGTTTGTCAATGTTTTGTGGTGATTAATCCACTATAAAAGGCCACAAGACTTCAACTCATTCCTCACACCTTCATTTGCATTCCTGATCAATTCTGGAGCTCCCAAGCAGCCTCAAGTGATCATAATTCGTGCATAGGACTCTTGTAAGTTTGCTAATCCTTTCTAAATTAAGTTTTAGCTTAGTTATAGCTTAAAAGTCAAACCGTCGTAATTAACGGTTGACTTTAAGATTAATCACTAATGGTCCAGTGATTAGTCGAATCAAAAGTAGTTATAAGTTGGTAATTATGTGGGTAATAAACCCTCAAAAGGGTCCCCCCTGATTACCACTCTAACCAGGTCAAAAGTCAGGTCAAACTTGCTAAGAAAAAGTCAACATAATGTTTAAATTACAATTTATGCATAATTAGCATTGTAGAACACATACAACCTGTTTGATCATTAATATAACTTGGTAATTAGTGTAAGGACATGTCTAAACATGTTCAACCCGACAATTTCCTGTTTAGACCTGGTTCGGAGCCGAAAGTCGCATAGTTTGACTTATACTTTGACTTTCAGTTCTGACCCCTTTTGGTATGATTTAGAAATACCTAAGAGCTTCATTTGGACCAGGTTAAATGCTAGTATAACCCTCTGTGATTATACACCTCGGATCATTAGTTATCCAATTAATATGCATGATTCCGTTAATTGCTCATATGTTGACCATTATGCCCTTTTCACCTTAAAACGTGATTTTTGGAAATGTAAAAGATTAGAAACCTTAATTACTGAAATATAAACTTGCATACAAAATTTGACATCAGTTTGAGGTGTAGGTTAAGAGTTATGCTCGTTAGCGTAAAATTAAAGCTTTATGTTAATTAAACGGCGTATTTAGCGTATAGCCTACTTAAACATACTTTTTGATATCAAAGTCTTTACCCACTGATGTAATATATTATTTTGGGATTTTTAAAGATTTTTAATTAATTTTAGGCTGAGCATAACTTATAGTCGTAGGCTTAATCCGGTAATTGTCGGTTTTGCCCTTACGGGCTATAAAATGAGTTTTACATATCTAAACGACTCCAAACCTTTTGCTACTGATCACATATGATAAATAAATTACTTTAAGCCTTCTGGAAATATAAAAATATCAGATTTATGTATCAAACCCGGAAATGGCCTGTAATCGCCTTTTTAAGCGTTTTTAACGCATAGTATGTACTAAAAGTATTTTAAACATACCAAGGGTGATACCTACTGATATTTGAGGCAAATTATAATATTTTAACAGTAAGCAAAGGTTGATAAACTCAGACTTCAGTTTTGAGCTTTTCGGCTTATGTGAAATTACCAAAATACTCCTACGAGGCATAGTTTGGTTATAATTGATAAATTTCACTTATATGCTTTAACCTACTGATATAACTTAGAAAATTGAGTATATTTGCTGATTACATCAGGCCTGTAACTCAGATTGACACTTAAACTCTTTTACAACCTTTAAAATGACCAAACTACCCCGACGGGGCATAGTTTGTGATTAAATTCATTTCGGGCATAATAAAAGACATCTTACTGATGTCACAACATATATGAAGCATATTAACTTAGGAAACCTGTAAATAGCTCTCATGAATACCCGTTACGCTTATTACGCGTTCGGTTCGGTTTATGTAACTAGTTTACATAAACTAGCCTAAACGGGTCAAACCTTATCGGTTTTATCTCAAAATCCAGAATGTGTATGAAATACCCATATTAAACAAGTCTCTGAACTTGTCGGGTCTAAATCACATTCTATCCGGTCTTCGCTTAATCGTGCGTACGAACCGTATCTTTGAAACTAGCCGGTCTAAGCTTAAGCTTAATTAAAGACCCGTTAGGATTCTAATAGGTTATTATAAACCTTTGTTCCAGATTAGGAGACCAGTAAAAGCTACGTGCATTTTGCTTATTGTGATTTATACATTGCTCAGGTAAATACTTTTAACTTATTTTCCCTATACGGGCTTGGGTTACGGTATATAGAATACCGCTTGATCGGGCATCAAATCCTCCACCGTTGAGTGGGTAATTGAATAAATTTGATCGGCTCGTTTAAACAGTCTTGTTACTTAAAGCCTTTGGGGGGTTAATGACCATGTCCCGGATATCCTTGGCATCATTTTACGAAATGGCCACGACTTAAGCGCGGGGTGTAGGCGTACACCCGTCAGTGCACAAAAGAACATTGTGGTGTGTCTATTGATCTTTAACCCGGACTAGATCCGGGCTACCGAACGCACAAGGAACATGTAATTCGTTCACAAGATTATAATATTAAATAATTCTCCCAAGTTAAATAAAATGTTTATGCCACGTGCATCCAAACCAATTTTCAATCATTTTCTAAAATGAGTCAGTTGATTGTATTTACCAGTGTAAACTGACGTATTTTCCCAAAAAGATTAAATGCAGGTACTAAGCGAAATTGGCTGGGATTTCTCCTTAGCATCATTAGAAGTCTCGCAAGCTTAAGATGCCTGAAGTCTGTTGAACTATTGTTTCATATTTTATTTTCGATCCTACTGTGGATAAACTTCCGAATATTGTGACATTTGATATTACAATATTAAATTCGGTTGTATTATATCTTTTAAAATTGCTTCCGCTGTGCATATTAAATATTGTGTTGTTTGACTATTACGTTACCAACCATGACGTCACGATACTCCCCACCGGGCCCACCGGTGACACGTGGAAATCGGGGTGTGACATAAAGAATTCTGAAGAAGGTAAGAGAAAGCGTGAGGATGATAAATCACGTCGTTCAGACAAGAAACACAAAGGGAACCATGAGAAAAAAAAAAGTTCAGGGTTCAACAAAGGTAACCAACAGTCGGGTGAGAAACCCAGATGCAAAGTTTGTCAGAAACATCACTTTAGAAAGTGTAGATTGGAATCGAACTCGCAGACACAATCAAGGACTTTTGGATGTGGGATCTGCAAATCCAAGGAACACAAGACCTTAGATTGCAAAAAATTGAAGGATGCGACCTGCTACAACTGCAACGAGAAAGGGCACATTAAGTCGAACTGCCCAAAATATGCCAAGAAACCAGAAGAATGTAAAAAGACCAACGCTAGGGTCTTCAGAATGGATGCTAAGGAGGCAATGTAGGATAATAACGTGATAACAGGTACCTTTTTTATAAATGATGTTTATGCGAGGGTATTGTTTGATTCAGGGGCGGATAAGTCATTCGTAGATAATAAGTTTTGTAAGCTGTTGAATTTACCTGTTAAAACCCTAAGTGTGAAATATGAGGTGGAATTAGCTGATGGTACCTTAGAAACCGCCTCAACCGTGTTAGATGGATGCTTCATATCCATTAGGAACCACTCTTTTGCGTTATCCTTACTTCCTTTGAAGTTAGCTGGTTTCGATATAGTAATTGATGCGTGTGAAGTGTCGTTAGTTTTTAATGTATATATTAAGCCCTTTTTAACACTTTTTAGCCAAGTTTTAAATTTATAAAACACGATATTTACTAACACTAAACACACATATGGGCAAGTGCACCCATCGTGGACGTAGTATAGTGTTGGCAAGATACCGAGGTCGTCCAAGGACACAAGAGCTTTTAGTACCGGTTTATCCTCAACATCTAACCAAATCAAAAGTTTAGAAAAATAAAAACTAACTAAAATGCTGAAAATAAAAATAAAAGAAAAACAGATAGACAAGATGAATCACTTGGCTCCGACTCGTGTTTAGTGTAACCTTTGATTATTTCCGCACTTTTGCACTATTTAAGAGATTATCTTAGTTATTGTAGTAGGCCCCTCTTTTGGAGGTAACGTTACCCTCAACCCAGTAGTTTGAGTCAGCAAGGATACAATCCTAAAGGGTCGGATTATTGAAAGATAATTAATTAAGTTATTAATGCATATTATGGTAGGGCCCCTCTTTTGAAGGCGACGTTACCCTCGGCTAAGTAGTCTGAGTTAGCAGGGATACAGTCCTAAGTAGCCGGGTTAAAGTATTAATAGTAGCTTAACTTATGAGGGGATCAAAGAGTTTGGACCCCCGCCATCCAATACCGGTAGGTATTGAAGGAGGTCCTACTAAATTTGACCCAGGTCCTTTGCAGGATCTATACACTGAACAATGGCAAGACTCTTACCAAACCGTTCCCTTAACCCCCGACCAGGTAGCCAACATACCTCCATATAGACCGTGGAGATATGAATGGTGAAAATATTTTATTTTATATAGACAGTAAAATAATGCCAAGACACCACGGACAAACGATAAGGAAGAATCACCTTCAACATAAGAAACTAGTTATTAAAGTCATTAATACATAACCAATTAAAAAGTGCGAAAATATTAAAAATAAAAAGTATTACACTAGACACTTTGTCTTCACCAAGTGATGTAAAAGACTTAGGCAAACATGGCCTTGATTGTCAAGAACTCTTACGATCAATCTTGGATCCCGAGACGACTCACACACTCTATGATGGACAATGGATGATGGTGGTGGATGATGGTGTTGTGATGGTGGTGGGTGAAGTGTGAGAGAGGTGGTGTGCCAAGGGATGGTTTGAACTTGAGCCAAGCACTCCTATTTATAGGCTGAACAGAAGCTCGGGCACGGCCCCGTGTCCATCCTCTTCTCTGTCTTCATTAATTGCAGTTTGTCTGCATTAGTTGACCACGCCCCCGTGTCCGCTGGGCACGACCCTGTGTGCAGAAGAATATCTGTACTATCAAGATTTGCCTGGATTCTGCGAATCTTATAGTTGACCACGGCCCCGTGTCCGCTGAGCACGGCCCCGTGGTGGGCGATGGAAGCTTCTACAGCTTTGTCTTTTATGCTGACACTTGGGCACACCCCTGTGTTCACTGAACACGGGGCGTGTTCAGTCTTCTGTTTTCTTGTTTTGCTTGGGAAGATGCTTTCGGGGAGGTCGGGCATGCCACGTTTGTTCCTTTTCTTGTATTTATGTTAGATTTAGCTGCCTTTTTGCTTCTTTTGTTAATTTGAGCTCATTTAATCCTGAAAATACAAAAGGAAGACAAAAGCACACTTTTTCCAACATTAGTACTAAAAAGGGTTAGTTTTATGCCACAATTGATGTAATTTACATGTTGCATTTTGCACACATCAGTAATAGGCATGGATTGGTTGTCTCGCAACCAAGCCCAGATCGTTTGTGCTAAGAAGCAAGTAGTTGTCAGAACTCCTCGTGGCGAGCCTTTGAGAATCCAAGGAGATACTAACTACGGAATGCCTGAGCAAGTGTCCATGCTCAAGGAATCAAGGTGTTTGACGAAGGGTTGTGTTATCTACATGGCGCAAGTAACTATTGATGAACCAAAGCCTAAGATCGAGGACATACCTATTATCTCTGAATATCCAGGAGTATTCCCCGAAGAACTACCTGGTTTACCCCCAGATAGGCAAGTGGAGTTCAGGATTGACATTATTCCTGGAGCAGCACCTGTTGCAAGAGCGCCTTACAGATTGGCACCAACGGAGATGAAAGAGTTGAGAACTCAACTGGATGATTTGTTAGCCAAAGGATTTATTAGACCTAGCTCATCTCCTTGGGGAGCACCAATCCTGTTTGTGAAGAAAAAGGATGGCTCGATGCGTCTGTGCATCGATTATCGAGAGCTTAACAAAGTTACTATCAAGAATCGGTATCCATTGCCCAGGATCGACGACTTGTTCGATCAGCTTCAAGGGGCAAGTTACTTCTCCAAGATCGACCTGAGGTCAGGCTACCATCAACTGAAGGTTAAAGATGAGGATGTACACAAGACTGCATTTAGGACTCGTTATGGTCATTACGAGTTCTTAGTGATGCCTTTTGGACTCACTAATGCACCAGCCGCATTCATGGACCTCATGAACCGCGTCTGCAAGCCCTACTTGGATAAATTTGTCATCGTCTTCATCGATGATATTCTTATTTACTCGAAGAATCAATCTGACCATGAGAAACATCTCCGTTGCATTCTGAAACTGCTTCATCGAGAAAAGCTCTACGCCAAATTCTCTAAGTGTGAATTTTGGCTTCGTGAAGTCCAATTTCTTGGACATATGGTAAGCGAGCGTGGTATCCAGGTGGATCCCGCTAAGATTGAAGCGATCATGAATTGGCAAGAGCCGCAGACGCCCACAGAGATTCGCAACTTTTTAGGTCTGGCAGGATACTATCGGCGTTTTATAGAAATTTTTTCAAGAATTGCTGCACCCCTAACTTCATTAACTCGTAAGAATATAAAGTTTGATTGGGGTCCTAAGCAGCAAGAATCCTTTGATATTCTCAAACAAAAGTTGAGCAATGCTCCTGTTTTGACATTGCCTGAAGGTATCGAGGAATTCGTGGTTTACTGCGACGCATCACACACTGGCATGGGATGTGTGCTTATGCAAAGGGGAAAAGTTATTGCATATGCTTCCCGACAGTTAATAGTGCACGAAAAGAATTACACCACCCATGATTTGGAGTTGGGTGCCGTTGTGTTTGCACTAAAGCTATGGAGGCACTATTTGTATGGTATCAAATGTGTGATCTATTCTGATCACAAGAGCCTTCAACACCTGTTTAACCAAAAGGATCTGAACATGAGGCAGCGCCAATGGATGGAGACGTTGAATGATTACGATTGTGAAATTCGATACCATCTAGGCAAGGCGAATGTGGTCGCTGATGCCTTGAGTAGAAAGGAAAGGGTTAAACCCATCAGAATCAATGCCAAGAGCATTGAATTAAAGAACAGCTTAAATGAAAGATTGTTAGCCGCTCAGAAGGAAGCAGTATTGGAAGCTAACTATCCTAATGAAAAATTAGGAGTAACTGCTGAGCAGTTATCACATGGAAAAGATGGAATTTTAAGATTGAATGGACGAGTATGGGTTCCTATCTATGGAGGACTTCAGGACGTGATCCTACAAGAAGCACATAACTCCAAATACTCTGTTCATCCTGGTTGTGATAAGATGTACCAGGATTTGAAGGCAAATTACTGGTGGATAGGTTTGAAGAAATCTGTAGCCACTTATGTGGCCAAATGTTTGACGTGCGCACAAGTTAAAGCTGAACATCAAAAGATGTCAGGTTTGCTACAACAGCCTGAACTTCCCACTTGGAAGTGGGACATGGTGACAATGGATTTCAACACCAAGTTACCAAAGACAAAGAAAGGAAATGATACTATATGGGTGATAGTAGATAGACTGACTAAGTCAGCACATTTCCTACCCATTAAGGAGACTTATAGCTCCGACATGTTAGCCCAATTATACGTAGATAAGATTGTATCTCTGCATGGCGTACCAGTGTCCATTATCTCTGACAGAGATACCAGATACACATCACATTTTTGGAAAAGTTTCCAACAATCTTTGGACACGCGCTTAAATTTCAGTACGGCTTACCATCCTCAGACGGACGGATAGAGTGAGCGTACAATCCAAACTTTGGAAGACATGCTTCGTGCATGTGTAATTGACTTAGGTGGTAGTTGGGATAACCACCTGCCATTGATCGAGTTCTCCTATAACAATAGCTACCATACAAGCATTCAGGCTGCACCTTTTGAGGCATTATATGGTAGGAAGTGCAGGACGCCCGTTTGTTGGGCGGAAGTTGGAGATGTCCAACTGACAGGACCTGAAATAGTCCTGGAGACGACCGATAAGATTGTACATATACGCGATCGTCTCAAAGCTGCCAGGGATAGGCAGAAAAGCTACGCAGACTTAAGGCGTAAACCTCTAAAGTTCGAGGTTGGTGACAAAGTGTTACTTAAAGTATCACCCTGGAAAGGAGTGATGCGATTTGGTAAGAAAGGTAAGTTAAGCCCAAGGTACATAGGACCATTCGAGATCATCGAATGTGTCGGATCAGTGGCTTATAAGTTAAATTTTCCTGAAGAGCTCTGCGGTATTCATAACGTATTCCACATCTGCAATCTGAAGAAATGTCTAGCTGATGAATCACTAGTCATACCACATACAGATGTACACATAGAAGAGAGCTTGAAGTTTTTTGAAAAACCTGTGTCGATCGAGGATCGACAGGTTAAGAAGCTTCGAAGGAAGCGATCGTAAAAGTAAAATGGGATGCCCGTAGAGGTCCCAAGTACACGTGGGAGGTAGAGTCCACAATGAAAGAAAAATACCCTCATTTATTTCAGTAAATCTCGAGGTCGAGATTTCTTCTAAGGGGGTGAGGATGTAACACCTCGAAATTTTATGTCCAATATTATATCGACACGTGTCATGAGCCTCAAACATGTAAAGGATTAAGTTAAAAAGACTAAAGTCGACAAGCAAGGAAATTACGTGTGTAAAAGGATTCAAAATGTCAACATCGGATAAATATACCTTACAGCAACCCTACACGATGTTTATACCCTTAAACGAATGAATTATAAATCGTATGAAGCCGTTTGTGGAAGAAAGTGAGAGATTACAAACCGCAAGGGTTAAAAGTGTCAACATGTTTAATTTACACCTCCGAGTGACCTTTTAGCGAACCCGAAGCTTTGTAACAATTAATTATGCTCACTAGAATAAGTGATAAAAATTTCAGAAAGTATCGTTTCCGTATGAGAAAGTTATGCTAACATTCGTATGCGAGGGGTTAAAAGCGTAAACGTTGAAACTTAAGGCTTTTCGGGTGACCATAAAGTTGACTGAGGACTTCACAAAGATTGGTTATGTCTTGGAGTCCTTAGAAATCAATATAGAGGGTTTATAGTGCAAAAGAACAAGTTAAAATAACTTTTAGAAGGACCAGGGACCAAAAATGCAATTCTGGGAAACTTCTGACCGGAGATCAGCCTTCACGCGGCCCGCGTAAAGTCAAGGCCAACTTTCACGCGGCCCGCAAGACAGTGCCAGCATCAGAATTTCAGGACAACAGCCTGTTAAAGCTTGTAACTGACTCAAAAGGCTTGTTTCCAATACCATGGGCTGCACAAACTTGTTTTTAGGCTCTAGGGACACTTGTAATTGATCAGGGATCCCCTCATAGGCTTGTTTGTCATGATCATGATGAATTAAAAGCACTATATAAAGACCTTCAATGTTGCAACTTTTGATCATGCATTCAAACTCAACTTCTGGAGCTTTTTGGAGTTCAAGATCAGTCCCTAAGCATCTCTAGTCGTAATTAGGACTTCGGTAAGTGTCCTTAACCTTCCTTAATCGTGTCTTACTTAGTTTATAGCTTAAAAGTCAAACCATCGTAATTAAGGTTTGACTTAACGATTAATCACTAATGGTCCAGTGATTAGTCAAATTGAAAGTAGTTATAAGTTGGTAATTATGTGGGCATTAAACCCTTAAAAGGGCACCCTCTGATTCCCGCTCTAACTAAGTCATTTGTCGGGTCAAAATTGGTTATAAAAAGTCAACAGAAACTTAATTTTCAAATTAACACGCAATTAGCAATGTAGAAGACGTGTAACCTGTTTTACCACTCATATAACTTGGTAATCAATGCAAGAACATGTCTAAGCATGTTCGACCCGACAATTTCCAGTATAGGCTTGGTTCGGAACCGAAAGTCGCGAAATTTGACTTTCGCTTTGACCTTCAGTTCTGACCCGTAGTAGCATGAATTAGAAATGCCTTAGAGCTTCATTAGGACCGGGTTATATGATAGTATAACCCTCTGTGATTGGCTCGTTGATTGTCCGATTCATTTACACGTTTCCGTTAATTGCTTAATGTTGACCATAATGCCCTTTTGACCATAAAATGAGAATTTTGGAAATATGAGAGGACAAAAATCTTTGTTACTGATTTATAAACATGTCCCTAAAATTTCACATCAGTTTGAGGTCTAGATTAGGAGTTATGCTCAATAGCGTAATAAGAAAGCCTTTTATTAATTAAACGACATAATTAGCGTAAAGCCTATCTAAACCCAATTTTTGACACCAAACCTCTTACCCACTGATGTAATATAATATTTTGGGATTTTTGAAGATTTTTAATTATTTTTAAACTGATCATAACATAGGGTTATTACCTTGATTCGGTAATTGCCGATTATACCCTTTTCGTTTATAAAATGAGTTTTACACGACATTTTGATACCAAATCTTTTGCTACTGATTTTATAAGATAAATGAAGTAATTTGAACTTTATAAACTGATCATGAAATTCGGATTTCCTATTTTAACCCGGAAATCGCTTAAAACGACTTTTTACGCGTTTTAAACGAATAGTATAGGTTAAAACCATTCTTGTCATATAATACTTATCACCAACTGATATAACCTATTAAATTAAGTAGTTTTACTGATTACTTCAGACCCGAATCTCAGAATTTTATTTAATCTCTTTTATAATCTTTAAAATGACCAAAATACCCCTACGGGGCTTAAATTGAGATTAAACTCATTTTGGGCATAATGGAAGGTATCCTACTGATATCACAACATATTTAAAGCATATTAACTTAGGAAACCTGTTCGTGACTCATTTGGTTACCCGTTATGCGTTATTCGCGTTCGGTTTGGTTTATGTAACTAGTTTTCATAAATTGACCGAAACGGGTCAAACCCTATCACTTTCACCTCAAAATCCAGAATGTGTTTAGTTTACCCATATTATACAAGTCTTAAAACTTGTCGGGACTAAATCACATTCTAATCCGGTCTTCGCTTAATCTTGCGTTTTGAACCGTATACCTTTCTTTAAAACTAACCGGTCTAAGTTTAGGCTTAATCAAGACCCGTTAGGAATCTAATAGGTTATTAAAACCTTCGTTCCAGATTAGGAGCCCAGTAAAAGTTACGTGCACTTGCTGTTGTGATTTATACTTTGCTCAGGTAAATACTTTTAACTTATTTTCCCTATACGGGCTTGGGGTACGGTATTATAATAATACCGCTTGGTCAGGTATGAAGTCGTACAATCGGATATTGATTAAAAATATGAATAACCCGTTTTATTCTGTTTTGTTTGATGCAATGCCTTTGGGGGGTTAATGACCGTGTCCTGGATATCCTCGGCTTATTCATTAGAAATGGCCACGACTTAAGCACGGGGTGTAGGCATACACCTGACAGCTGCGTATGTAAAAAGGTAGTCCACAAGAAGAGTATCTTCTTGTGGGTATAATACCAAGTGGTGTGTCTATTAATCTTGTTAAACCGGCTCTTCTAACCGGGTCCTAAATGGACGACAAACTTGTAAAACTGTATACAAGTTTATTTTTAAATAATTATCCCAAGTTATAAAAGATATTTTTGTGCCATGTGCATTCAAACTAATTTTCTTAAACTCTTTTCAAAATGAGTCAGTTAATTGTATTTACCATTGTAAACTGACGTATTTTTCCCAAAAGGTTAAGTGCAGGTACTATACGAAATAGGCTGGCTACTCCTGGCATCAATAATCAAGTCTTGCAAGCTCTAGATGTTAAAGTCTGTTGAACAATGATTTTATTTATCTTTTGATCCGCCTGTGAACCCTTTACAGTCTGTTGTAATACTTTGATATTACTATTTATTCGGTTTGTAATGTGATTCATACCTTTTGCTTCCGCTGTGCATTTATAATTTGTGTTGTTTGACTATGATGATATCAACTACGTCACGATACTCCCCACCGGGCCCACCGGTAATACGTGGAAATATCGGGGTGTGACACGTTAAAAAGCATAACGAAGTTAAGTTTTTTTCCAAATTACAAACTGATGTTTTCACGCTTTCCCCTCTCTCTACCCCACTCTCTACATTTTTCCACCACCACCAACTGCCATCCACCACCACTCTCAATACCATCATTGTTCTCCACCGCCCCATTTGCCATTGCACCACCCGCCGCACCACTCCCAACCACCACACACAACACCACCTGCGACGGCACCACTCCCAACCACACCTACCGCATCACCTACCACCGCCCCAGATCTGATGAAGAGAAGGAGGGGGCGGCGGCCACCACGGCCGATGACCACCAAACCAACAACCACCATCAAACCTACACCGCCACCACCCTCAACCTCACCGCCAAACCTTCGCCGCAACCAACAACCACCACTCTCAACAACCTGAAATCCGACAACCGCACCTCGGTTTGTTTTGTTTTTACAACCTTAAATCCGGCACACAAACCCTCTATCCAGAATAATTTTTTGAGGTGGATGACGGTATGGTTTCGATCAATCAGATTGGGGGGTTTTAAAGATGGTGTTGTTGGATTTTAAATTGAGGGGTTTTAAAGATGGGGTTGGATTTTAAAATTTCAGATCTTTTATGGTTATTATTAGATTGGGGTTTCAATCAGATTGGGGGTTTTGAATGGTTCCTTCTGGTGCATATTCTTGTTCAGCCATGATTGGGGGTTTTGAATGGATACAGGTTAAATCAGGGGTTTTGAATGGATACAGGTTAAATCAGGTTGAAGAAGATGATGATCAGGGGGTTTTTATATTTGGGGGGTTTTTTAATAAATGAACTGCTTTAATGAAAATTAAATGACCAAACTACCCCTTCAGATAAAGACAAAAAAGGGACATTAAAACAGTAAAAAATCAGAGATTTTGAGTTTTGGACTAAAATGGCAACAAAATGCAAACCACATGGACCCAGATGTAAAAAGTTTGAGATTTAGACTAAAATGGCAAAAGTGCCCAAACCACAGGGACCAAAATGGCAGTTTACTCAAATTTTAATGAAGTTGTAGGTTTTTTTTTTATAAATGTTGTGTGAATTTTTATAAATTTTTTGTAATTTTTTTTAATATTCTGCCACGCGGTGCACCCAACACAAGCCCAACCCACGCTCCGCCATACCCCGCGGACACTTAACCAGACGGTCGGGGCTCCCATTCCACGTGTCAACAAATGCCCCAACCCAAGCCCCACCGTACCCCAGGCCTTACTTGCAAACGACAGACACTGTCTAGTGTCTAGTAGAACAAAACGGAGAGGGAATCGAACCCTAATTACATTTCCCGCCTTTCTTCCGACGAACTTTACTGCAACTCTACTACGAACAGTGAATCATGTGCGGCCGTTGTCGCTGTTCTATCCGTCCAGATGACGTCCCTCGCGCTTGCAACATCGGTAACCGCCCCGTTCGTTTTCTCCATACAGACCGGTAACTTCTTCTTCTTCTTCGCCCTAATATATACCTCTTCTCGTTGTTTATGTTGCCTATACTATTGAACTATGTTTGATTTCATCTCAGTTTATACTTTTCAGTAACATTTTATTCATATACATAATAATAGTTTATTATTCTGTACAGTCCTGTAAGTCCACACTACACAGAATTCGTATGTATCTAAACCTGTAATGTTTAGTATGGCTTCATGCTGGTGATTTGATCTGTTTTTTCTAGCGGATTGTTGATTTTGTCACTTTGTATTGTTGCAATCAGGTATAGCATGTGTTTTGGGGAAATAGAGTAAATTACAAAAATCGTCCTTTATGTATGTCACCTATTGCAATCTGTGTACTTTGTCTTCAATAATTACAGAAAACGTATGTTTGCAAACCCTTGCAAGTTATGTCCCTTAGCTCTAACTCAGTTAATTTTTGTGGTTAAATCTGACCAAATGGACCCCACATGAGGGTATTTTTGTGGTTAAATATGACCAAATGGACCCCACATGAGAGTAAAATGACCAAAATACCCTCATGTGGGGTCCATTTGGTCAGATTTAACCACAAAAAATTAACTGAGTTAGGGCTAAAGGACATAACTTGCAAGGGTTTGCAAACATCGAGTACTTTTCTGTAATTATTGAAGACAAAGGACACAGTTTGCAATCAGTAACATACATAAAGGACGATTTTTGTAATTTACTCAGGAAATATGATAGATGGTTTGCAAGTTTAGAGGGGATATATGAAGTTTTTCTATTACTTTTACGTGGTTCGAAAATCACCGAGCTTGCGTTTTATCATCTTTTTTTAAGAAACAATTGTTTCAACTTTCAATATAAGAGTTGAAAATTGACTAATGTAGTCATACGGACCTCACGCTTGCTATTCGTTACCCTTAAAACTTTACGAGTGTTGTATTAGGGGAAAGCAAGAGATACATGCTATGTATTACAGTTATAGATTTGAAATATGTAATGGGGAAAAGCTAAAATTATTATCGGTTTACATTTTTACATTTTATAGATTAGAAATTACCCCCGCTTGCGGTATGCGCATATAATGTATATATGTATGGGCCATCAGGGGGCAAAAGTGAAAGGGCACTAATTTTAACGTTATTTTACTAATTTCGTGAAAATAAAGTTAAAAGCTGAGGACGGTTAATCAGGCATCATGTGGTGGCGTAGCTGAAAGACAAAAGGGTACATGCACTAATCGGTCTTTGTCCCGATTGCTGAGTGTTATGTGCCTTGTGTCCAAGGCTTGATGCAAAACTACTATCGAGCCGGGGGTCTCACTGGAAGCAGCCTCTCTATTCCTACGGGGTAGAGGTAAGGCTTTCTACATCTTACCCTCATCAGACCCTACCTTTGCTTTGCTGTTGGTGGGATTTACTGAGTATGATGATGATGATGATTTTTAGATAAGAAATCTGATCCATAAAACTAGAAAAATATAAACGTGACTTGAGAATTTATATTGATATACTCATGTTGCTTAATTACTTAGTATCTGTCCACATCAAGGACTCGTAACCGGGAACCTGTTTAAGATTTGGATGATGAAGAAAGACTTGCTGAAGTCCTATTCGCAATAATGCAAACGTTTTAGTTAGTTTATTATATGTACGGAATTTGATTATTTGGATGAAATTTTAGGTTCCGAGCAGCATATAATGTTTCACCTGGATCAAACATCCCTGTTGTTCGAAGAGACACGGAAGCTGATGGTCAGGGAGCTGTTGTGCAGTGCATGAAATGGGGGCTTATTCCAAGTTTCACTAAAAAGACTGAAAAACCTGACTATTATAGAATGGTAATGTCTCAATAGATGCTCTTGTCAGTGTTTTAGTTTATATAGTTAACGACATTATCAACAGCAATTTATGAAAAGTGTTGTGATATTATAAAGTTATTCAGAGGAATTTGCTTTTGGTGTTCCAGTTTAATGCTCGATCAGAGTCAATTGGTGAAAAGGCTTCCTTTCGCCGCCTTCTTCCTGGAAATAGGTGCTTGGTTGCAGTTGAAGGGTAAGTAGTAAGTTTTGTACGAGCTGTAAATGTTTTTGTACCTCATTCTTTTGTTTGAAAATAAGAACTTTTAGAATGCACTTTTTTTTAGATCAAAGTAATGTCTATTAAACCTTTTATAGTTTTTCATTTATATGTATGTTTCATGTTTGTGTGATGATGTCAGCTGACTTTTAAGTTATATGTTCAAGATTTAGAAAGATGCTTGATGTCTTCATTTAAGGAATTATTGTTAGCAAAGGGCTTATTGTAATTAGCGACTTCATTTCGTTTGGTATTTAATACAACTGGTTTGACATCTGTTTTTGAATCTTTTGTTTTTATGCTTCTAGATATTCTTTAAATACTCATACTTTATTGCTTGGTCAACTATTCGGTTTCATCTTGTAAACTTCATTTACTACATTCAGATTTTACGAGTGGAAGAAAGATGGGTCGAAAAAGCAGCCATACTATATTCATCTGAAGGATGATCGCCCCCTTGTCTTTGCTGCTCTTTATGATTCCTGGAAAAACTCTGAAGGTGACATGACTTTTTACTTTCTTTAATTCTTTTTAAAATTATGTTTTCTTTATATTGGAGAAAAGATCTCTGTGTGTATCGGGACTGCTTGTTGCAACCTTATTTGCGTATGTATTGTGCTTATTGTTTTATAACTCTGCTAAAATAAAACACATGTTTTACTAAATTGTTGTAAAAATGTAGTTATCTTAATGATTTTTGTTTTGTGCTTCAGGGGAGGTTCAATATACCTTCACTATTTTGACAACAAGTTCTTCATCAGCCTTAGGTTGGCTGCATGGTTAGTTATGTACTTATGTTTAATACATAAAATCTCTTCATTTGTTTTTCTATAAAGTTAGATTGCTAGTGAGGTAATATAATGTGTCACTAATTATTTACAAAAAAAAAAAAAAAAAAAATCAAAAGGAATTAAAAATTTGGACTCTTGCCCATTGTAGACAGGATGCCTGTTATATTAGGGAATAAAGAGTCAACTGATGAGTGGCTCGACGGCTCTTCATCTTCCAAGTTTGATTCATTGCTTAAACCGTATGAAGAGCCAGACTTGGTAAGAGCACACTTTTGTATAAAAAAAGTTAATATCACCATAGAAATATTGTAGCTATACATATATAATTATAGTAAATATTCTCGAGAGATGATCTTGTTTCAGATTTGGTACCCCGTCACACCTGCAATGGGCAAACCGTCTTTCGATGGACCCGAGTGTATCAAGGAGGTATGCATCCAGGCCTGCTAATTTTTTATATATATAAAACTTGGCAGTTGGCACTATTTTATATATATTCAAATTTGTAACTACATATTCAGGTAAAGATCGAGGAAACAAAACCGATCTCAATGTTCTTTGCAAAAAAGGTCACTAAAAAGGAAGATCCGTCAGAGCATCAACTTCCCACTGCACATAAAGAGGTCACCGAAACAGAAAAACCAAAAGGCCCGAAAGAGGAACCCGAAACTTATGTGGGTCCCAGCACATTGAATTTCAAACGCGAGTATGGTGACTTTTCTTCTGATATAAAACCGCCCGTCAATGAAGATGCTGACAACCAGTATAAAAGTCCAGCTAAAAAGGGAAACTTTAAGAGCCCTGGTGACAAACAAAAGACACTATTCTCCTACTTTGGGAAAGGTTAATTCTTAATTTTCACGATTAGTGTAAATATACTCGATCTTTTGTTGTATTGGGACGGCTTTGTTGTAGGTGTTGGGAATATTTTTAATCTTCTATTGTTCTGTCTTGTGCTAGCTGAACTTTTACTGGTGGTACCTTTTTTGGCATGTGGGTATGGAACCCCAGTTATGATCATGGTGAGATTTATACATTATGGTTCACGGTTTGAACGACTATGTTTAACAGTTTGATTAACGGTTTGGAATTTGGAACAGACTGTCTAAATTGAAACGATTTATATATATTTTTTTTCACATATGCACATGTATAATATCTATACACATCCTTATTAGTGGGATCACTCCGGCGGTTGGGAGGACCGTGCACTATCCCCCCCCCCCCCACTACACATCCTTATTACTTCTAAAGATTTAAATCTTTAACAATAGCTAATGATTTAGGAAAAAAAAAAAGCTTCAAGTTGTTCAAGTCGCAAAACTGAACCGTTTTAATGTTCTTGCCAACCTAAAAGCCTGATTAGTTTTGTTTGGTGTTTTTTGAAACTGTGGATAGTGGTTCTTGTCAAAACCGCTTGATCCGGGCCGTGAACACCCGTAGAGGTGGCAAAATTAGTGTGTATGTTATTTTAATAGAATGGCTAACTCACACATTTTAGTTGCGGTATTTATTTCACCCAAGATTGAGTCTCTCTACTAGGTGGCCTGTAGCTTCGGGGGTAGGCCTAATTTTAGGTCTAAATCTACACTATTGTCTATCAGGAGATTAGAACCCTCAACCACTAGGGAGAAATTTCACATTTTCTACACGCATTGATACTACTAGAGTACTATGATACAATCCCTTTGGTTTAACTTGAAACACTTTTTGTTTAGGTAACAACAAACCTGTATGGATATGAGATCACACGCGTTGGAACAAAACACGACAACGAAAATGTAAAACAAACAAAATATATTTCTTATGGCCGGATCATAATCTAAATGTGTACCGGCTGCTTGGACAACGGACTACAATCAGATTTCACAACTCGACATTTATAACAAATGAAGTCTAAAAGAACACAAACAAGGAACATGGTTTCAACTTATCTTTACACTCTAGATTCAAAGCTAAAATCACAAAAATATACCAACAATCTGACAAACACTTAACACATAGGAAATAGTTGGGGCTTGAGAATTGGCATTGTCAAATAATATGCTTCCATGAACCTTTCTTTTGATACCATCTTCATAATGAACTTCTTCAAGATGAAAAACGGGCTCGCTACAACCCGACAGTGTATCACTAGTCGTGATCTAGACCGGAGTTTCATACGCTTATTTCCCAACCAGATTGTGCTGCACTTTCTCCTCCTCTGCTGGCGGCGTTGCCGGCGATACCACCCTACCATGGTGGTGGTGTTGCCAAACACTGAGCATGGTATAGCTTCTCTGTTCAACATGGCTCTTTACTACTTTTCATGTTGTTCTTTCTACTAGTTGGTATTAATAGTGCTCAAGTTGAAGGAGTTAGAAGCTTATTGTTCAATGATCTTGGTGGTCCCATGGAAATCAATGATCATTATCATTAAATTAATATCTAAACCCAATTACTTAAGATATTTAATATAAAATAGTTTTGGGGTTTTCTTTAGACGCAATTGCTTGACAGTCGGTTAGAATAACGGGTTAAAAGTTGAGACAACCCATTTGGGCTAAAAGAGCGGTATCGGAACCAAACTCGGAATGGTGGTCTGGATGGAGCCAGCCGTGACCAACGAGGACGTTAGACCTTAGGTAATGTTTATATGAGTTGGGTCGAATTGGTCTGTAAAAACCTTTTTTTAACACATTTTATGTTAAGAATATATGCCAAAAATATTACAAAATACGTTATTCCAGTAATAATCTAATCTTTTTTTTTTAAATAAAATGACTAAGAAAGTCGTGTATATTAGAATGAACTTTGGGTGGAATTTAGCATATTCGTGGCATTTGATTTTCCGACTATTTATTTTGTATCTTACGTGTTAAAGATAAAACATAATTGAAACAGGCGTTGAATCGAGATGGGAAGAGGATAAGCATGCTATTAAAAAAGGAACATAAACGTATTATCAAAATCATAATTATGATTTAACATCATTTTGTGGTGATTAGATCTTTGAAAATGTGTTTGATTTTTGTTAAATGTGATTTAAGAATGATTATAGTAAAGAATGGCTAATACATTATTAAGAGGGGGGTGGGGGTGGGGTGGCTACTTGCTTGAGTCATGATTAGAGGGGGATGCATATTGCTTTATAACGAGACTTAATGGTCCCTAAGGAATCCGGATACTATGAGTGATAAAATTAGTGGGCAATCAATAGCTTTATCATCAAGATTTACTTTTAAATTTAATTATCTATTAGTATCTAAAAAGTCACATATGATCTACGAGTGTTTGCATTCTAGTTCAGTCGGTTTTGACATAAGTTTATATTGGTTGATTTGTTTCGTTAGTTTGGTGTGGATAATTCGATCAGTTTCAATGGTTTATGAGCGACCCTAGATCTCATTGTGGTACCAAACTTACGACAAGATGATCATTAACATAGCCGGTGGTCTTAGAGGGAATTTGTGGTGGCGAAACCTATGACACATGATAGATGTTGAAAGAATTTAGAAGCAACGAATTGTACAAGCTACAAAGTACGGCCAAAGACTCTTTTGTAACTTTCCAAGACTAATGTGTCTCATGATCCATATGTTGTGTGGATGAAAAACATGTTAGGATAACTTGCATGCAAGTGATAGGTGGCAATCATGACTCATATTCTCAAAAAATCGGTTAATCGGTGGCGTAAACATAGATCGTATATTGGAGCATTCATAGTAGTATCTGTATCTCTATCTCTATAATTACACTAAAAATTACTATATTTTCTCTATTATTTTTAATTAAATAATATTTTTATACTTTTATTATTATCTTTTCTCTTTTCTTCACTCACAACCATTTTTAAAAAATATTAAAAAGTATAAAGAGTGAACAATGTTTTACTAAATTTACTGGTAAACAATATTATTTTTTTCTCTCTACCACTCATAACCACTCCATACAATATGGAGAACCCACTCACATAAATATGAAGATGCTACTTTGAATGCTCTTGGTTCAATTGGGTTACCTCAAATTAGTCAATGGGTCAATTTGGGTATACTCAGATTAGTCATCGAGTCATTGTTTTTCTCCATAGCTTACTCATTGTTATTGCCCTCACCACTACTGATGCCACAACGACAACAAAACATTGATGTCGCCGCCTCCATCACCTACTACCACCACCACCACCACCACCACCACCACCACCATCTTCGTCTCCACCACTATTGTCGATGCCTCCACCACTGCAACTGGCCACTCGACACCACCTTGTAATCGTCGTCACCTTTGCAATCATTGTAGCCACTTTATCTTTATATATATATATATATAGAAACGAGATCAGGAAAAAATGGTTGGAAGTGTGAAAACGGTGAGAACGGATCCTGGTCGACTACGTGGCGCGATATATAATCAAGGCGTAGGGGCTTTTTTTTGTCCTTTTATTTCTCTTTTCCAATGCATCTCTCACACACCGTTGTCATTTGTGGCGTGTAGGATTTTTTTGGCGTATAGTTAGAAATAAAAACTCTCTGGCGTTTTATTGTTTTTTTAGATCTTCCTCGATGAATTAATTGTTTTTGTGTTACAAACTAAATATCTTGGAGTTTATGGCGTTCCCAAATTCATTATTGATTAATAATTCAAACATCTTGGTGTCCATGGCGTTCTCAAATTCATTATATACCTTTAATAATTCAAGCATTACAATTTTTTTGGTGTTATTGTAGATCTGTCCAGTTGAATTAATTCCTTATATCTTATAAAGGTAAATAAATATCTTAGCGTTCATGGCGTTCCCAAATTCATTATAATTCATTAATAATTCATAACATTACAACTAAGACGAAATCAAACTAAACTTGTCTTCTGTGGATGGTATTACATCAGAAATGTACCCATCGCTTTACGCATCACTTTCTTCAGACTCATCATCATCATCTAGGTCATTGGCGTATAACGCCATAATCTGGTTTAGCCTTTCTCGCATCCGATATTTAAATATCATTACAATCCTAGATGTTGCATCGTTCGAAGATGCTAAATCACAGAGTTGTTCAAGAAGGTGTAGTCTATCTGTGTTCAGCACTTCGTCCATCGTTGTCACACCCTGACTTTTGCGGAAGCGTATGATGTGTGACTTGTTTAATATCATTGCATTCAATCATAATAAACAACTATATGATCAAGACGATGTTCATCCATTCATTAAATTTAAAATATTACAAACACTAGTCATTTAAGTTTCAAACAACACAACCTTGACTAAGTTACCAACCAACAAAAGTTGATGACACCTAAACTTGGAATTTACTTTCAGAAACAACACCCGCGCTCAAGATCCAACTTGTTACCTGAAATACATGTAATTTTGAAAACATCAACAAAAGTTGAGCGAGTTCATGCGTTTTGTATGAGTACTGAAATAGGTATGAAAAGCATCTATGAACAGATCAAATTAATGTTTTGCAAGGACATTTAGTGTATGTGAAGACATAGGGAGCACTCAAAATGAGTAGGCTTATACCCTCGTCGATTACCTCTCGACTGCGTTGAATTTCCCTTCGACTGTGTCAATTTACCTTGACTATGTCAATTTACCTTGACAGTGTCAATTTTATCCTTGACCGTTGTCGATTTACCTCGACTGGGACACCGAAGCACTCAAGTGGTCACATAAGGACCATGAGTGGGGCTCGGCCGTACCCGTTAGATCTAACCTTCGTCCATAATTAAGAGTTAATGGCATTTCAATTCCAATCTATGCTCACATGATCTATAATTCATTTCATAGCCAATTCATACCATTTAAACGTATGCAACATGTCTAAGTAGTTAATGCGGTAAAATATCGGATATCGATCAAGGACCAATATTTGAGATATCGGTTATCGCAGTGGGATATCGGTAATTTTAATATCATGTTAAATTTTTATATATAGCAATTTAACACTAACAATTGTAACAAGTAAGAACTGACTAAGACTATAACATTTAACAGTAACAACTAACAATTAAGACTTAAAACACTAATAGCAGCAATAAGAAGAAAAATGAACGGTAGAAATAAGAAGAATGGTACTGATATCGGGAAAATCGGTGATTTATCGATCAAATATCGGACAATATCGCTGATATTATCGGTACCGATATTCTAACCAATATTTTGTACCGCTATCTCGACAGAGACCGATAACCGATATATCACTGATATATCGGTTGATATATTAGGATATTAACTACATAGCAACATATATTCCACCCCCGAGAGTTATAAATCCGAAAACAGTTAAGAGAAAAGGGGGACATGAACTCACGGTTTTGCATTCTTCAATCCGACGTAACTCAAGCTGCTACTAGTGTGCACGACTACCTACAACGTACTACGGTCTATTAGACGAGCGGGTCGTGCCTTGACTTAGTATTAATTAGTGTCTTTGAGTTACGTTTCTTTGTGTCCTTAATATTATTCAAAGTTATATGATTATTTGTTAAAATACAAATATTTTAACTTAAATTATTTTTATGAATTTTTGGAATAGTAGTTAAAATAATACATTTTAACTTGTCAAGTTTATGTATTTGTACCTGTATAACTCCCCAAGGATGGGTGTATTTGTATTCGTATTCTTATCCTTCTATATTTTTGTCAAGTATTGATGGCGTATTCCGGTGTGTAATTCAACATACGAGAATACGTATTGTTATTGTGTTTATTAAGTATCTCATACTTAATTTTTGTATTAACCTTTCCGGAATAATATTTCTAATAAAAATACCTCAATATATATTTCCAAAATATATATTTTAAGAAATATTACATAGAAAAATTATTTAGAATTTTTCCTTGGCAAAAATATTTATACTTTTCATATAAGCCTCAAAAATAATATATTTCCAAGTCTAACTTAGAAAATATATATGAATATATTTTTCACCCAAAAATAATATGTCCAAAGTTTATTTAAGAAAATATATATTTTCTCCCAAAAATAATATATCTTCTAATAATTCCAAGAAAATATATATCTTTACTTACCCAAAAATAATATATTTTCTTCTTGTAAAAAATATGATATATTTTGTAATTATTGTAAGAATCATACTTTTGTTTTCTTGGTGTCCAAAATACTAATTCCCAAAATATACTTATGAATTTATTTCCGGAATATTTTTGTGAGTTATATTCCTTGTTCGGTTTCTCCAATATTTTGGGTATCTTTTGTACATTCATTCTCTTGGAATTTTGGTAATATTTTGGATTGTAATTTCTTGGTATTTTGGTGAGTTATATTATTTCAAGTCCTAAAATAATATAACTAATACACATAATATACAAATAATCACACACATGGTGACATCTAAATATATATTATCCTAAATACATATTTAGTCACTTTTATTATCAAAACCATCCTCCAATATTTATAATATTGTAACAAAAATTATGGCAAACTTTATATATAAATCATGGTTAAAAATATACTTGTAAATATTTGTTTAAAAAATATTTTTCTAAGTGTTTAATTTCTAGAAAATTTTTGCCATAGTTTCCCCTTAAAAATGGAGGTTTTCATGCTTTCAAAGCATATCATTTTCTTTTAAAATCATCATCAATCATCAATAAATCATTCAACACTTACCATGTGCTTTAAATATGCAATTTACACTTTGACATGAACTTGAAATTTTGTAAAAAGTTGTAGTAACTTAGTATGTTATTTAGTAGGTTAAGTTACCCTCTAAAACATGGTTATTTGTTTAATAATCACATTCTTACAAAATCTAGACCTTTACAACTTACAAGATGATTTTTCCAAAAATAATTCTTTTGTATTTCTCTTGTTAATAACATGTTTCTATACTTGATTTATCACTAAAAATATGATTAGTTTCTTCAAAAATCATGATCTTGTAAATCTTGTAAATAACTTGGTTTTCTTGAAAATATTATCTTTGAAATCCTTTATTTTCAAGTTCATCATGCACTAAAACAAGTTTATTTTCAAGTTCATGTTTAACATAAAGGATGATCATTATGATTTCTTCAAGATCCATCCTTATACTTGCTAGATCATGTGTTTAATCATCATCTAGCAAGGTTATTATGATGATCAACATCATAAACACAAGAAATCCACAAACAAGTTTCTTACATACACTAAACAACATAGATCCTTATGTTTTAAGCTTTATGTTAGTGTTCATGCTTATGTTTCATCATGATCTTTATGTTTAACAACTTACATAATCTATTAACCATCAAAATGAGAAGTAAGAACAAGTTATAAGAGGCTTACTACTAGCACAAGGCTAGGGATGATGTTCAAGAAGATGAAGATGACAAATGAGGTGGATAAAAGCACTAGAGAGAGGTCCTTCCAATTCCGTTGTTTGCAAGCTTCTTAGATAGGCTTAAGACACCTTAGAATCACCTTAGATTGTGTTGGAATGGAATGAAAATGGAAGTGTTGTGGGTGTGTGCTTGGGCCGTACACAAGAAGGAGAAGAAGGAGAGAAGTGAAGTTTGTTGTGGTGTTGAATGAAAGAGAAGAAAGGTCCTATGGTTTTTATAAAAACAATTCTCCAACATATATAGCATAAGGTATAACATGTTTGGAATATTCTCTACATATCCAATAAAATAATGCAAGAAAATCTCCAAGTGGGACCCACATCTAACCGTCCACTAATGGGGGGGGGGGGTAAAGTGTAACATTTTAATGGTAAGTTACATGATCTAGTTAGGATTCAATGGTGCTAGTTAGGTATTTTATGTATTTAGGGTTTATGAGATGTAATATGATGTTCGGTGTCCATAACTAGCTTCGTAACACTAAAACAATGCTTATAGTAAGAATTTGATGTTTAGGGTGGTGTCCGGTTGTTCGTTTCATTACTGTTCGTTAAAGTGCTAAATTGCGCAGTTTAGTGTGCCTTATGTTGTGTTTTGTGATATTTTTGATTCCCGACACTTAGGAAAGTGTTCTGGACCATTATATCATAATTCTGCATTATATTTAGATGGTAAAAGCTGAATTTTTGCTGAATTTATTTATTTTCTGCAGAATTCTGCAGTTTTAGTGTGTTTCTGGCACTTTCCGGTACCTATGTCATCACTAGGAAGGCAGTTTTGTAATCTCTACTTTCCTACACGCTGTACTAGTGTATCACTTGGTCCTGGGGCTTATTTTGTATCTTAACATCATGTCTGTCTAGGTACTGAACTCCCGTCAGTACCTTTAGTGTGTATGATAACTGTGCCAATTCTGTTTTGTGCATTAATAGAACTATATTGTGTTGCATGTAATAATGATAAAAGTCTTGCAACAAGAAATGCCATTGTATGTATATAACAATAATCAGAAATTCATTCGTCTTGTAAACTAAATCATGCACAGTCATTAAAGCACATATTACTGTTTAATTATTGTACGGAATGCATGGAAAAGTGTCAGTTGTCACATTCTCCCCCCCCGTTAAAATACCCGAAATTCAAGCTATGCCATCGGTCGCAGGGGAGTTGTGAATCAAATGTGGTCACTTAGGCTTAAATTGGTCTTCATGTTCCCAAGTAAACTCTGGGCCATGATATGAATTCCAACGAACTCTAATAAATCAATTACGACTTCTCCGTGTTTTGCGGACTTCCAGCCCGCAACCTTAACAGGTTCTTTAATAAATTGGAGTTTGTCGTTGACGTGAATCCTATTTGCGGGAATAACGACTGTTTCTTGAGTCAGGCTCTCTTAAAGACTAGACACGTGAAACGTGTCGTGATCACTGCTGAATTTCTCTGGAAGTTTCAGCTTGTGAGCAATGGTCCCGATCCTTCCCAGGATCTCGAAAGGTCTAATATACCGTGGGTCCAACCTCCCATGCTTTCCAACTCGTACCACGCCTTCCCAAGGCGAGACTCTCGATAAAACCATATCTCCTATCTCAATTTTCAATAGTTTCCGCCGCTTGCCGGCGTAGATTCTCTATATACCACATGCTTGACTTGATACGTCCACGTATCTGAATAATCTTGCCTATAAATTCCTGAATCAACTCGGGCCAGTAAGTCGGTTATCCCTGGTTTCCGCCTAACACAAAGGGGACCGATACTTACGTTCCTATAAAGCTTCACACGAAGCGGGCTAAACAGCGGTGTGATAAATATTACTGTAGGAAAACTCCACTAAGGGCTAGTGAGTAATCCATCTTTTCATCAAAGTTTATCACACAAGCACATAGCAGGTCTACCAAAGTCTGTATCGTTCGTTAGCTCTGGCCGTCCGTCTGAGGGTGAAATGCAGTACTAAGGTCCAATCGTGACCTAAACGCCTTTTTGAAGCGCCTGCCATATCCTTGGCACAAAACAACCATCTCGGTCGGACAAGATAGAATCATGCACTCCATGACGTGCCACAAACTTTCTAGGCTAAATCTCTGCTAATTCCCTTGCGCTGTCCTCCTCACTGATCGGTAGGAAATGGGCAGGCTTGGTGAGTTGATCAATACTCATCCAAATCATACCGTGACCTCTTTGGGTTCTTGGTAGCTTTTTAATAAAAATTCTTTAAGATTCGTTCCCTCTTCCACATGAGGACCTCAGGCTGTTGCCACAGCCCTGATGGTTTCTGGTATTCTGTCTTGACTTCGGCACAAGTAAGACAATTACCCACATAGGTAGCTATATCAGCTTCCATCTTGGGCCACTCATACTAATCCTTCAAGTCTTGGTACCTCTTGTCGGATCCAGGATGGATCGAGTACCTGGACCTATGAGTCTTGCCCCAAAATAAACGTTCGTAAATGTCGCGAAACGGAACCCCAAGTCATCCCATGGAGTGTAAGGTTCCATCTTCCTTAGGTAATAACTGCACTTCCATTTCATATAACGCTTCAGCTTGAAGGTTTTCTGGCTTGAGCGCTTCTTGCTTAGCTTCATGAATCCAAGTGACGAGATTTGTCTGTATGCTCATCTCTAAGGCTCGCGCCCTTAGAGGCTTTGCGCATTCCTTGCGGCTCAAGGCGTCTGCTACAACGCTTGTCTTGTTTAGGGAATACTTAATCTCACAATCGCAATCATTTAGTAGCTCACTCTATCTCGTTATCTCATGTTTAAGTCCTTCTGATCTGTCACACCCCAACCGATGGCGAAATCATCGGGGTGTGGCACTGAGCGAAACAGATTGTCCAGAAGTTTCCATAACAATTATCATTACCATTCAATTTATAATAACATGTTCCATACCATGTCTCAAACAGTAAACAAATTATTACAGATAAAGTCTAGGCAAATCATTTTGTTCCGACAACTCAGATTTTTAACTAGCTAAATTGTTTATTGGTTTCTAGGACTCCTTCCCTAGCCTCAATTTCATCATCAGCAAGCTAAGCATAGAAACAACCTAAGCACCTGTCACATACGTTAAAATAACGTCAATACATAAAATGTAAAGGTGAGCATACAAGTTTGATATAGTATATAGAGTTCGAATTCGTTTACGCATAACCAGCACGTACACATAGTGAAATGAAGCACGTTAGTTATCGACATAGATCCATCGATACCAATGACTGCGGGTTGACTGCCAGAGGCAGTTCGTAATACATGATTACCACCGTAATCCATGCAAGTAAAAGATCCTTAACAACCCCCGTGTGAACGGGTGCTGAGTCCAAACTATAGTACTATCGTTGCTAAGGCAGGTAGACAACATTCCATGTGTAAACATAACAAACAAGCATTCATAAGCCACGTATAACATGCATTAACGGTTAGCGTTCAAATAGTATTGAGTAGTGTGATTGTTGTAGTTTGAATATTCGTAACGTATGTAACACCCAAAAGTGCATAAAGCAAAAAGGGATCGAGTATACTCACAGCGATTAATGGATTGAAGGGAGCGCTTAGCGAGTACGGTTAGCCTGAACAGATTAGATTGTATAACGATAAGCGATGCATAAAACGGAAAACAAGTGTTGGAGAGTCGGACAGTTGGACGATCGGACGGTAGTCCGATTGGACGGCTGACCGTTCGGTTGACAGTCCGCTCGGACCGCTGTCCGGTCGGTCGGTAGGCCGATCGGGTGGCTGTTCGAGTGGATTGTTTCTTCCTTTGAGAAAGATGTGTTTGTGTATGATGGCTTGACTTTGGAAGTTTTCATTGTAGCATTTGAAATCATTGAAGTACCTTTACCTTTCAGGTCGGGCGATCGGACGGCTGTTCGATCGGCCAGCAACCCGATCGGTTTGGCATTCAAATGAATTGCAATGTTTAGTCTTTGGATCAGACATGTGTTCGATCGGACAGGTCAATTAGTCAAAGACTTTAAATGAAGTGTAAAGTATGGTGCAGTGGATCGGCTAGCTGTTCGATCGGACACCGGTGCTGTTCGATCGGACAACATGCATGATCAACCATGATGAGTTCTCAGCAGGGTGTCACCTGATCGGACGTCTGTTCGATCGGGTGGCACTCCTAGTGCATCGAACATGCTGAAAAATCGACTAAGTATTGAAGCATAGTATCTCATGATTCGAAGAGTAATTCGATCGGACACTAGTTCGATCGAACAACAGTTCGTTCTATACTAGTCTTCAAAAAGAAATTAATTGATTGTGTGGGACCATGTGTTAACCGATCGGCTGACTGTCCGATCGGCTGGCTGTCCGTTCGGACAGCAGTCCGATCGGTCGGCACTCTGACCTGATCAGCCTGTTCGTTTAACACTTGGCTGTTCTGTTTGTTTGTCGTTTTGTTGAGGTTATTTTGACGACGAGTAGAACCGTAGATCCCTCGTCCTTACTTGGTTCCCCTGGTCGGACATGAATCGCCCAAATCTGGTCGGTGGACTGTTCGGAACGGAGTTTAACATTCAACCCGAAATCGGTTAACCTCGTGGATAGAATCCGGATCTTGAGCCCTCCAACCACCGGAGTGACTTGTAGGCCGGCTCAGGCTCCGTTTCTACCGGTTTGAGGTTATTGAGTGAGAAAGAGTTGAAAGAAAGTTGGAAACCCATCTTTCAATCCTTTTCACCGTGTATATGTTTAGATCTGTGAAAGATCTTTGTTCGTTTATGTGGAAATCGGCTAGGTCCAAGCTATTCTTGGTGGATTGAGGCCAAAACATGAAGTTCTTCAAGAACCCATGATGACATCATCCTAGAACACTTGAATCTTGATGATTTCACGGTTAAAAGTTAAGATTTGAAAGATAGAATGGTGTAGGAGAGTGTATAGATCAAGAAAGTACAAGATTTAGGATGAAATCTTACCGGAATCGAGAGAAATCTGCGAAAAGGTGAGCTAGGCGTGCTGGTCGAACAGAGGTTTCCAAAAGTGGTAAGGATGACAATCACATGGGTATTTATAGGATGACAAAAGGGGAAAGTGCTGGCCGATCGGCCAGGCAGCTCGATCGGACAGCAGTCCGTTCGGCTGGCTGTTCGATCGGCTGGGAGCCGGATCGATCAGTCGCACTTTTAGAGTGTTTTGCGCGCCGATTTTTGATATTTCGATTTCGATTGCGAGCGGTACGATACGATAGGGTTTCCTAGTCAAATTACTTTCAGTCCCGAACACTCATATCTCGCATAATCTATTTTCCACCATTTATCATAGTTCGATTGCGATTCGAGTTCTAGTTCGAGTTCGATTACGTTTCGAGTTTCGATTGATTTCCACAACAACAGATATATATATATATAAAACACGCGCAAGTAACACATAAGGCACACACACACGTATAATTAACCAGATTAAGTCGAGTTGCGGTTTGGTGTCGGTTCGATTAGCATAGCTTGATTATTGATTAGTTAACTCTATCGCATTTTTACTTCCTATAATTCACAGTCATAGATCGATTGAATAGTGATTAACATACGTCGATTATTGCATTTAACAACACTTACTCCACATAATACAAATAAAATAAAGAAATTCCTGTAAGTCAAGTTGCGCGAAAACGGTCGTTGACTTAGACCTTGACTTTGACTTATGAAAACACGGGGTGTTACAGCCTCCCCTTGTTTAGGGAATTTCGTCCCGAAATTAAGTTGGAAGTTGTACACCACCGTGAATCACGTTTGAGAACTTTCTCTTTCTAGACTTTCTCTTTAAACAGCTGCGGGTACTTAGCCTTCATGTCGCTTTCGAGTTCCCAAGTGAACTCTACGCCTCGTTTGCCTTCCCATCGGACTTTCACCATCGGAATGCGCTAGCGCCTGAGCTGCTTGGTTTGGCTATCCATGATTTCGACAGGCTTTTCCACGAAGTGTAATGTTTCGTTCACTTGTAAGTCATCGGGAGAAACGTGTAAGTCATGGTCGGCTAGGCACTTTCGGAGGTTTGACACGTGAAAAGTCGGGTGGACGTTACTAAGTTCCTCCGGTAATTCGAGTCTGTAGGCGACTTTTCTGATCCTTTCCAGAATCTTAAAAGGTCCAACATATCGAGGCGCGAGTTTTCCCTTTTTGCCGAATCGGACCACACCCTTCCAAGGTGATACCTTTAGGAGTACGTGGTCACCAACGTCGAATTCACGGGGCTTGCGTTTCTTATCGGCGTAACTTTTCTGTCGATCCCGAGCTTTCACTAGATTGTCTCGAATTTGGAAAATTTTGTCTGTCGTTTCTTGTAATAGCTCAGGACCGGTTAATTGCGAGTGACCGATCTCGTGCCACACAATAGGCGACCGACATCTTCTTCCGTATAATGCCTCGAATGGTGCCATCTGGATGCTAGAATGATAGCTGTTGTTATACGAGAATTCGACTAACGGAAGGTATTTATCCCAATTACCACCGAAGTCTAAGACACACGAACGGAGCATGTCTTCAAGAGTACGAATCGTTCTTTCAGTCTGACCGTCGGTTTGAGGGTGGAAAGCGGTACTTAGATTAAGCGTTGTACCGAGCCACGTTTGAAACGTTTCCCACAGTCGCGAGGTAAACCGAGCGTCACGATCAGAAATGATGTCACGAGGCGTCCCATGATTACAAATGATCTCGTCGGTGTAGATTCGGGCTAATCGTTCTACCTTGTAGTCTTCTCGTATCGGCAAAAAGTGTGCGGATTTAGTCAAACGATCGACCACAACCCAAATGCTGTCGTGACCTGATGACGTGTGCGGTAGCTTGGTGATAAAGTCCATAGCTATACTTTCCCACTTCCACATGGGGATTTGTGGTTGTTCGAGTAAGCCAGAGGGTCTTTGATGTTCAGCCTTGACTCTAGCACAAGTTAGACATTTTCCGACGTAGAGAGCGATATCCCTTTTCATACCCGGCCACCAGTACTTATAACGTAGATCCTAGTACATTTTGTCAGCACCAGGGTGAATAGAATACCGGGATTTGTGGGCTTCGTCCATCAAGATCTGTCGCAAATCGGTTCGTTTGGGAATCCAAATTCGGTCCAGAAAGTGAAATATCCCGTTTGATTTGCTCACAAGTTGGGCTCCATCGTGGTAGATCCTTTCTTTCTTCAAGGTGCGTTCGTTAAAACATGCATGCTGAGCGTCGCGGATGAGGATTTCGAGATTGTGCTAGGCTTGAACATTACGAGTGCTAAGCAGATAGCTCCATCTGCTAAGTGCGTCGGCGACAACATTTGCCTTGCCTGGGTGATAACGGATCTCACAGTCGTAATCGTTGAGAAGTTCTACCCATCGGCGTTGACGCATATTGAGTTCCTTTTGATTAAAGATGTGTTGCAGGCTCCTATGATCGGTGAAGATCGTATACTTGGTACCATACAGGTAGTGTCGCCAAATCTTTAATGCAAAAACAACTGCGCCTAGCTCGAGATCATGGGTTGTATAGTTCTTCTCGTGGACTTTGAGCTGACGAGATGCGTAAGCTATGACCTTGTCCCGTTGCATGAGTACACAACCAAGACCAAGGTTGGAAGCATCACAATAGACAATGAAATCATTGTTTCCGTCGAGCAACGTGAGAACGGGAGCATTGCAAAGCATGTGCTTGAGGGTTTGGAAGGCAGTCTCTTGTTTGGTTCCCCAGACAAAAGGCTGATTCTTATGCGTAAGAGAGGTAAGCGGCACAACAATCTTCGAGAATCCTTCGATAAATCGTCGATAATAGCCTGCCAGTCCGAGGAAGGAACGAACTTCAGACGGGTTCTTAGGCGTAACCCAACTCTTAACAGCTTCAATCTTCGCAGGATCGACGTGAATGCCTTGACTATTAACAATGTGACCCAGAAACTGAACTTCCTTCAACCAAAATTCGCACTTGGAGAACTTGGCATAGAGTTGGTTCCCCTGGAGTAACTCGAGAACCAAACGTAGATGTTGCGCATGTTCGGCTTTCGATTTGGAATAGATCAAGATGTCGTCAATGAATACGATGACGAAACGGTCGAGATATGGTTTACACACGCGATTCATCAGATCCATGAAAACCGCTGGTGCGTTGGTTAAGCCAAAAGGCATGACAACGAATTCGTAGTGACCGTAACGAGTGCGAAACGCGGTTTTGGGTATATCCTCCTCTTGTATACGTAGCCAGTGATATCCTGAATGTAGATCGATCTTTGAGAAACACGTAGCGCCTTGTAGTTGATCAAACAAATCGTCAATACGGGTAGGGGATAGCGGTTCTTGATAGTTAACTTATTCAATTCCCGATAGTCGATGCACATCCGGAACGACCCGTCCTTCTTTTTGACGAAAAGGACTGGCGCGCCCCAAGGAGAGGTGCTCGGGCGAATGAAGCCTTTTTCAAGTAATTCCTGGACTTGGGTTGAGAGTTCGTGCATTTCGGACGGTGCGAGTCGGTAGGGAGCTTTGGCAATAGGGTTGGCTCCAGGAATGAGGTTGATACGAAAATCGATATCACGACTTGGCGATAGTCCGGGAAGATCCTCTGGAAAAACATGAGGAAGCTCACGAACCACAGGAACGTCTTTTATTTCCTTCTTCTCTTTCTTTTCCTTCTCCTCTACTATGATGTTGGCCAAGAAAGCTCTGTATTCCTTGCGGAGATACTTGCTAGCTTGGACACATGACATGAGCTTGAGACTCTTCGAGGTAGTATCCCCGTATACACATAATAAGTCACCATTTGCGAGCGAAAATCGGATCATCTTGTCGAAGCACACAACTTCAGCATGGTTTTCCCGAAGAAAGTCCATGCCTAGTATGACGTCAAAGCTTCCGAGTTGCATCGGAATAAGGTCGATTGGGAAGATGTGACTGTTGAACTCAAGGGTACAATCACGAAGAACAGAATTAACGGCAATGGTTCTTCCAGTAGCGACTTCAACATCGAACGTCGAGGAGAGTTTGGAGCGTTTACGACTAAGGAGTTTCTCGAATTCGAACGACACAAAGCAGTTATCGGCTCTAGTATCAAACAAACATGATGCATAAATACCATTCACAAAGAACGTACCATTAACCACGTTGTTGTCGGCCTGGGCTTGACGCACGTTGAGGTTGAAAGTTCTGGCGCGTGCGGCCTGTTGTTGTTGCTGCTGTTGCTGTTGTTGCTGAGGCTGCTGTTGTTGAGGCTCTTGTTTCACGACCCTGTTTGGGCACATGTTGGCGAAGTGGTTCGGGTCGCCACATGCGAAACAGGCTCTGGCTTTGACCGCGGGTGCCGGAGGAGCTTGTTGACCCTGTGGGGCAGTGAGTAGAGCTTGATTGGCAGGAGCTTGACGAATACGACATTTAGCGGTAAAGTGACCGTATACATTGCAATGAGCACAAAAGCGGCAAGGAATTGCAGTTGGGTGATGGTAGGTACAAGTAGGGCAGAGCGGGTGTGGCCCAGTGTATGTACGCTTTGCAGGAGGTGCATTTGCCACAGGCGCCGCTACTTGACGCTGTTGGGCTGGTACTAATTGAACTAGTGCAGCAATGATCGCACAGTTCTTGTTGCTGGAGCTGTTCTTTCTCTTGTTCTTCCTCTTGTTGCTCGATGAGGTGGGTTCAGTAGTTGGTGCGGTAGAGGTAGCTTGATGCAGATGCTTCGAAATCTTATCCCAGACCCCAGCCTTAACCCGCTTGTCGTTGATCTCAGCGGCCAGTAGATAAGTTTCTTCAATTGTCGTAGTCTTGGTCGCTTGTACGAAATCAGCAACGCAGTCAGGCAGGGCCCGGATGTACTTCTTGATTGCCACGTCTGGAGTTTTGACTTGATCGGGACAGATGATGCTGAGTTGTTTGAAACGAGCAGTGAGAGCAGCGTTGTCACCCTCATGTTCGTGTATGTGCCAGAATTCATCTTCAAGCTTTTGACGTTCGTGAGGAGGGCATAATTCCTCTAGCATAACTTCTTTGAGCTCGTCCCACGACAAACCGTAAGCTGCATCATTCCCTCGCTTGTTCCTCTCGGCCGTCCACCAGTCTAGTGCACGGGACTGGAAAACGCCGGTAGCATTCAGAGTTCGAAGGTCATCAGGGCAACCACTCTGTCGCAGAGTAACCTCAATGGAATCAAACCAGTGGGATAGTGCAGTAGGACCTCCCTCGCCAGTGAATTCTTTTGGCCCACACGACTTGAATTGTTTGAAACTGAAGGGCCTTGCGGCGGCTTTGGGAGCTTCGGTTCTCGATTCTTCAGACGATTTGCTGGCATTCTCATAAACATCACTCACGGCCTTTGCTACACTCTTAGCGACGATGGAAGCAAGGTGTTTGTCTCTCTTTTCTTGACGAGAAAGCGCGTGACGGGATCCAGACGACATTGTCTGCAATAGACATCGCCACGAAACTCAACACATTGTATTCGAATCTCACCTCACACGTTTACTACTTACTAAAGCTCAGGAACACACATATTCACATATCACATAGAGCACAACATCACATATATAAATAAGCACGTAGAGCACCTAATCACATAACACTTAAACAAGTAAGGCACATAAGCAAGGAAACACATACGCATTAATCACTAGAGGTAGTCAGAAAACAGAAACCTATTATTCAAAGTCGGCGATTATTCGAGAATAGCGTTTGCGTTCTAGTATATCGAGTAGTGTAGTATAAGCGCATATCGTAGCATAAGTCGTACAAATTTCGCGGTTCGATGGCGTTTAGAGATAAAATGATAGTACGAGTTGTATGTGTCGATCCAAGTGGAAGCGAAATCGTGTAAAATCCCAAAAATTTAAACACATAAACAGGTAAACACATATATAAACTAATAAAATCGACGAATCATCAGAGTCAGCAGTTGCGGCTCAGAATTAAAACTCATAAAGTTTGAGATGTAGATTGTCTGCGGCTAGTAGACTTCGACTAACCAAAGTAACTCAACTATTCACAAGGATCCGTTGTACACGTTTGACTTCCGGGAATATGTCCTTGCCTCGATTCTTGGGCGTTGGCACCCATCCCGTTAGTCTTATTGTGACTTCAAATCGTTGGAGTCCGTCGAAACTTTGGTGAGAGTTTTGTAAAATGATAGGAACAAGTAGCCAAGGTTAGGGTTTCACCCCTATCTCAACAACTTCGTCCCTGTTTTTAATAAAATTGAGGAGATTATTCATCAAAATATGGATTTCACTCCAGGTTTGGTATAATTCTCCTCGTTTGTAGTTAAAATGCGGGTGGATTAAGCAACTTTAGTCGAGAGTTTGCGGTTTTCACACCTATTCTCGACTTTAGTGCCCATTCAAAGTTGAAAATTCGAGTGTGGTGATAGTGTAGAATAAGCGAGAATAGCGAGTGATAGTAGTGAGCCCATACATGCTTCCTAACGGATACGCACAAGTCGGTCTGTTGGTTCTTAACTATAGACTAGGTTTCTAAGACTTCAACCCGGACTAGGTCGAGTCTTGCCTAATTCCCTATAGTTATGGCTCTGATACCAATCTGTCACACCCCAACCGATGGCGGAATCATCGGGGTGTGGCACTGAGCGAAACAGATTGTCCAGAAGTTTCCATAACAATTATCATTACCATTCATTTTATAATAACATGTCCCATACCATGTCTCAAACAGTAAATAAATTATTACAGATAAAGTCTAGGCAAATCATTCTGTTCCGACAACTCAGATTTTTAACTAGCTAAATTGTTTATTGGTTTCTAGGACTCCATCCCTAGCCTCAATTTCATCATCAGCAAGCTAAGCATAGAAACAACCTAAGCACCTGTCACATACGTTAAAATAAAGTCAATACATAAAATGTAAAGGTGAGCATACAAGTTTGATATAGTATATAGAGTTCGAATTCGTTTACGCATAACCAGCACGTACACATAGTGAAATGAAGCACGTTAGTTATCGACATAGATCCATCGATACCAATGACTGCGGGTTGACTGCCAGAGGCAGTTCGCAATACATGATTACCACCGTAATCCATGCAAGTAAAAGATCCTTAACAACCCCCGTGTGAACGGGTGCTGAGTCCAAACTATAGTACTATCGTTGCTAAGGCAGGTAGACAGCATTCCATGTGTAAACATAACAAACAAGCATTCATAAGCCACGTATAACATGCATTAACGGTTAGCGTTCAAATAGTATTGAGTAGTGTGATTGTTGTAGTTTGAATATTCGTAACGTATGTAACACCCAAAAGTGCATAAAGCAAAAAGGGATCGAGTATACTCACAGCGATTAATGGATTGAAGGGAGCGCTTAGCGAGTACGGTTAGCTTGAACAGATTAGATTGTATAACGATAAGCGATGCATAAAACAGAAAAAAAGTGTTGGAGAGTCGGACAGTTGGACGCTCGGACGGTAGTCCGATTGGACGGCTGACCGTTCGGTTGACAGTCCGCTCGGACCGCTGTCCGGTCGGTCGGTAGGCCGATCGGGTGGTTGTTCGAGTGGATTGTTTCTTCCTTTGAGAAAGATGTGTTTGTGTATGATGGCTTGACTTTGGAAGTTTTCATTGTAGCATTTGAAATCATTGAAGTACCTTTACCTTTCATGTCGGGCGATCGGACGGCTGTTCGATCGGCCAGTAACCCGATCGGTTTGGCATTCAAATGAATTGCAATGTTTAGTCTTTGGATCGGACAGGTGTTCGATCGGACAGGTCAATTAGTCAAAGACTTTAAATGAAGTGTAAAGTTCGGAATGGATTTTAACATTCAACCCGAAATCGGTTAACCTCGTGGATAGAATCCGGATCTTGAGCCCTCCAACCACCGGAGTGACTTGTAGGCCGGCTCAGGCTCCGTTTCTACCGGTTTGAGGTTATTGAGTGAGAAAGAGTTGAAAGAAAGTTGGAAACCCATCTTTCAATCCTTTTCACCGTGTATATGTTTAGATCTGTGAAAGATCTTTGTTCGTTTATGTGGAAATCGGCTAGGTCCAAGCTATTCTTGGTGGATTGAGGCCAAAACATGAAGTTCTTCAAGAACCCATGATGATATCATCCTAGAACACTTGAATCTTGATGATTTCACGGTTAAAAGTTAAGATTTGAAAGATAGAACGGTGTAGGAGAGTGTATAGATCAAGAAAGTACAAGATTTAGGATGAAATCTTACCGGAATCGAGAGAAATCTGCGAAAAGGTGAGCTAGGCGTGCTGGTCGAACAGAGGTTTCCAAAAGTGGAAAGGATGACAATCACATGGGTATTTATAGGATGACAAAAGGGGAAAGTGCTGGCCGATCGGCCAGGCAGCTCGATCGGACAGCAGTCCGTTCGGCTGGCTGTTCGATCGGCTGGGAGCCGGATCGATCAGTCGCACTTTTCGAGTGTTTTGCGCGCCGATTTTTGATATTTCGATTTCAATTGCGAGCGGTACGATACGATAGGGTTTCCTAGTCAAATTACTTTCAGTCCCGAACACTCATATCTCGCATAATCTATTTTCAACCATTTATCATAGTTCGATTGCTATTCGAGTTCGAGTTCGATTACGTTTCGAGTTTCGATTGATTTCCACAACAACATATATATATATATATATATATAACACGCGCAAGTAACACATAAGGCACACACACACGTATAATTAACCAGATTAAGTCGAGTTGCGGTTTGGTGTCGGTTTGATTAGCATAGCTTGATTATTGATTAGTTAACTTTATCGCATTGTTACTTCCTATAATTCACAGTCGTAGATCGATTGAATAGCGTAACATACGTCGATTATTGCATTTAACAACACTTACTCCACATAATACAAATAAAATAAAGAAATTCCTGTAAGTCAAGTTGCGCGAAAACGGTCATTGACTTAGACCTTGACTTTGACTTTGACTTATGAAAACACGGGGTGTTACATGATCGACGGTGCTGCAACCCTTTTGATCAGTGAAGATCGTGCAGCGTTTGCTTATACAAGTAATGACGTCAAATCTGCAACGCGCAATCACTGCACCTAGTTCAAGGTCTCTTCTCATGATCCTTTAATCATCGGGACGCGTACGCGATGAATTGGTCTCATTGCATCGACACGCAATCGAGACTTTGTCGAGAAGCGTCACAAGAACCACAACTCTATTGGTACTATCAGGTGAAGACAAGATAGGTGTCGACTAGGTTAGGGTTGTTAGCGGTTGAGCAGTCCTTGAAAGGTTTTCTAGGGGTCGTCTAATACAGCCTACAATCCCCAAAAATTCTTAGTTGTGTCTTAGGGACTCCTCAGTTCTTGATTGCAGGGTCGACATGAACCTCATTCTTATCCACCATGCACCCTAAAAATCTTACCTCGTGAATCCAAAGTTCATACTTCGGCATCCTAGCACATAACTGTTCTTTCTCTAAGAGTCCCAAGATGAATCACAGATGTTGCTCATGACCTTCCTTGGTCTTTGAGCTTATGAGAATGTAGTCAATAAATATAATCACGGTCTTATCCAGGTACGGCTTACACACCCGATTCATGAGGTCCATGAATACTGCCGGTGCATTTGTTAAGCCAAACGGCATGACAAGGAACTCGTAATGCTCAAAGCGAGTCCTAAAGGTCGTTTTAGGGATACTTTCTTCTTGTACTTGCAGTTGAGGACATCCTGACCTCAAGTCGATCTTCGAGTAGTAACTATAACCTTACGATTGGTTCAACAAGTCATCAATCCTTGGAAAGGGATACCGGTCCCTGATATCCAATTCTCTGAAGTTGATGCAAAATGGAGACTGCCAACTTTCTTCTCGTGTCCTTAACTAATGACATCACGTCCTTAATTCCGTCTTGGAATAGTAGCTGGGACCTTGTAGTTGGTCGACAGGTCATCGATTCTCGGTAAGGGGTACCGATTCTTGATGGTTAGTTGTCTATCTCCCTGTAACCTATACGTAATACCTTTTTCCCTTATTAGTTCTTCTGAGTTCCTCTCAGATTAGGCCATGTACGCGTGTAAAAATTGTCGTCCTACTTCCTAATGAATATCACCGGGGGCTTCCCTCTGTGAGAGGCTCGGCCTGGTAGATTTCCTCTGTCCAGCAGCTCTTGCAGTTGCATCGGAGGCTCATGTATCTCGGACGAAGCTAGTCGGTTAGGCGTCATCCGTCACTGGTGCCACTCCTGGTACTAGGTTATCCTAAATTCCTCTTATCGCTATGGAGGTATTCTTGGTAAGTCTCCAGGAAAGGCTTCTGGAAATTCCTCTGCTGCGGGGATGTCTTCAGTCTTTGGCTTCTTGGTCTTCTTATCGACAACATGAGCAGGGAAGGCTATGCAGTCTATTCGATGGCGCTTCCGTGTCTCTATAACCAATGTGAGGCGTTGCCATTTCACCGTCTTATGGGGCCTAGTGCTCTAGCACCTATTGCAAGAAGGTTGTGTACTATAAGTGTTTCATCATTCGCAAGAGGGAAGCGAATGATTTTCCTTATAACGAACAACTTCAGCTTTATACTTGGATATCCAATCCATGCTGACTACCATATCATGACTTCCCAAGTCAATGGTAATAGAAGGTTCCGGCCTTCTAAGTTCCCAAAATACAATCCTTAATCATCTCTTTCTTTTAACTAACCTTCCATTCGCCAATTCTAAAGAATACGGGACGTCTATTCTACTCGAAACTAGGTCAAGTAGTTTCTTAAGTTATAAGGATACAAGGTTAAAGTCGGTGCCAGTATTAATAAAAAATAGATGCATAAAGTTGGCTAATAGGGAACGTACCCGTAACCGCATCTGGATCCTGGCGTGCTTCACGAGCTCCGATCGTGAAGACCCTTCCTTGTTTGGTTCTTCCTAGGGCAATCTTTCCTAAAGTGCCCTACTTCACCACATCTGTAGCAACCTGGAACCCTACCATTATCTCTTCCGTCTTCATACTTCGCCCAACATGCATCCTTGATGTGCCCTTCTTTTCCACACCTTCCACACTTAGGCCTCAGACATCGACCTTCATGGTGAAAATTGCATTCCTCGCATCTCGGCTTAGTCCCCACGTAAACCTTGCCACCGGCCTTATTAGTGGCTCCATAAGCTTGCATGCCACGAGGCGGGTTCAATTCCCTTCTTTTGTTTGCTTTAGAGCTTCCATAACTGACTTGGGTGCCTATCTTTAGGTTCGAAGACTTCCTTTTCTTATTGCCCGAAGACTCCACATGAGTCTCTTTCTTATTTGCCTCAGATCCCGAAAACTTTCCCATACGTAGAGCTTCTTCAGTAAGTGTGACACTCAAATCGATAACCTCTGTGATGGTTGGAGGCTTTGAGGCAGTAACCATGCTTAGGATTTGAGGTGCAAGTCCCCAAATGAATCGCTCAATCCTCTTGAATTCTGGCTTGACTAAGTAGGGAACAACCCAAGACAATTCGTGAAATCGTTGGACGTACTAAGAAATCTTTGGCCCACCCATTTTCAAATTCCAGAACTCAATCTCAAGCTTCTGGAACTTGGCCCTAGAACAGTATTTCTTCCGCATCAATTCCTTGAGCTCGTCCCAGCCCAGTGCATAAGCAGTAGCTTCATCAAGGGTCTGAACCTGAAGGTTCCACCAGGAGAGTGCGCCATCCAAAAACAACCCTGAGATATAGGTAACACTCCACTCGGGCGAACAATTACTCATTCTCAGAACGGAGTCAGTCTTCTCTGCCCAACGAACAAAAGCAACGGCACCTCCTGTGCCATCAAAATTCAATGGCTTGCAGTCCAGGAACTGTTTATAGGTGCAGCCAGTTGGAGGGTTACTTCCGGGAGTGCCAGCGCTGTGTGCAGAGCGGAGGGCTTCATGTCGCGCTATAGCTTGGGAAATGCGCTCATCGTATTCGGCCATAGTTAACGTAATGGTGTCCGTGTCACGTCTAGGCGGCATTTTCGTCTGTCAAAAGGTATGGGGTAGGTTAGACAACATTCCATAATTGTCTATGAGGTACATATTACCACAAGCAAACATGTAATCACCCAATGCATATATAATCAACAATGTATAAGTAAGAAAACAACCACTGAGCTTTCATATATGTTTGACAACTTGACTTATTGTTTGTATCAGGGAAAACAAAATGAACTCGAGGTTACATCACCTCGGTCATACAAGTTTCATAATATGAAAGTGTCAGACCCCGATATTTCCACGTATTACCGGTGGGCCCGGTGGGGAGTATCGTGACGTAGTTGATATCATCATAGACAGTTAGGGGCTGTTTGTTTTTTGGCCAGAAGTACTTCTGGCCACTTATGTCTGCGCCGCGCAGACGCGGGCAGACGTTTGGATGCTCCAGATTGTTTGTTTTCTCGCAGACCTTTCATTAAAAAAGGTCTGCGAGACCTCTTCACCACACAGACATGTTCCATCCACTTCCATCCTCTTCCAACCTCTTCTCCTATTCTCCCTCTTCTCCCTCTGCCACCACCACCTCCTCTGCCACCACCATCTCCACCTCCGACCTCCTCTGCCACCACCATCTCCAATCCGACACCATCTCCACCTCCGACACCATCTCCACCTCCGCTCCAGCCCCAAATCGACATCACAAACAAAACCTCAAAATCTGCTCCACCTCCACTCCGCCACCACATCTGCTCCACCTCCACTCCGCCACCACCTCCGACATCATCATCAACATCACAAACAAAACCCCCAAATCGAAAACCCTCATCATCATCAACATCAATCGCTAACAAAACCCTAAATCGAAACCCTAAATCGGCGGTGGTGGTGGGTTTTGATGGCGGTGGTGGAGCGAAGAGAGAGAGATCGTAGAGAGAGAGGGGGCGGCGGTGGTGGTGGGTTTTGATGGCGGTGGTGGAACGAAGAGAGAGAGACCAGAGAGACAGAGAGAGAGGGGGCGACAGGAGAGAGAGAGGGAAAGAAGAGAGAGAGATCGGCGGTGGTGGTGGGTTTTGATGGCGGTGGTGGAACGAAGAGAGAGAGACCAGAGAGACAGAGAGAGAGGGGGCGACAGGAGAGAGAGAGAGAGGGAAAGAAGAGAGAGAGATCGGCGGTGGTGGTGGGTTTTGATGGCGGTGGTGGTGGCCGACGTGGTGGTGGCGGATGGTTGTGGTGGTGGTGGTAGATGGCAGAGAGAGAGAGAGAAGAGAGAGAAGAGAGAGGAGAAGGTCTGTGGTTTTCAATGGTGTGAAGAGGTTTTTATGTAAAAAAACAAACCCTCTTTTCCTTGCAGACTGCAGACATTTGGTCCACCTCTTCTCTGCAGATGTGGTCCGCAGACTGCAGACCTTTTCCTGCAAAAAAACAAACACCACCTTAATCACAATTTAATGCACAACGGAAGTCTAAAAAGTAATTATACAAACCGAGTTAAAAGTATAATAAAATATTACACAACGGATTGTAAGTGGATCCACATGCGGATCTAAAACTGAAAGAAATATTGTTCAACAGACTTTAAGTATTAAAAGCTTTCAAGACTCTTTATTTAATACTCAGGAGTTCCAGCCCATTACGCGTAGTACCTGCACTTAGTCTTTTTGGAAAATACGTCAGTTTACACTGGTAAATACAATTAACTGACTCTTTTGAAAAGTATTTATAAAATTAGTTTGGATGCACAAGGCATAAAATCTTTTATAACTTGGGACAATTATTTAAAAATAATATTGTATACAGATTTATATGTTTGTCGTCCATTCAGGCCCCGGTTAGAAGAGCCGAGACAAGATTAATAGACACACCACTAATATAATCCCACGGCTAGTTATCCTTAACGAGTGGTTATATCTTTTACATACGCAACTGTCAGGTGTATGCCTACACCCCGTGCTTAAGTCGTGGCCATTTCAAATGACTGAGCCGAGGATATCCATGACACGGTCATTAACCCCCTAAAGGCATTGCATCAAACAAAATAGATTAAAACGGGTTATCTCAATGATTTAACCACTAATCGATTAAAGATTCAATACCCGACCAAGCGGTAATAATTTACCGTATCCCAAGCCCGTATAAGGGAAAATAAGTTAAAAGTGTCACACCCCCAAAATACCACATGCGGGAACACCGCAGGACGTGTGACGTACCAGGATCTAGCCACCAATCACATTGAACTCATACAAGATTTTTAAATAAACTTTCATACATTAATAGAAAGTGTTACAAAACAGTAATTACAAATCATTGTATTCAGCGGAAGCATAAATCGTAAGTTAAGTGTTTATTAATCCACATGTATGATAACCATTACACTCGTCTCGCGATTCCATGTATCTCGACCCATGACCACTCCAGCATCCCAGACAGCAAGTTCCACATCCACACATACCTATAACCTGCGAGAATGCACACACGTGTATCAGACAACGCTGGTGAGTTCATAGTTTTACGAAAACGTTAGTTAACAAATGTTTAGTTCCGTTCATTGATTACAATGTTGATAATACCTCGGATACAAGACGACTCCTGATTTATTTTGCCCTTTCCCCAATGCTCCTATCAAAGCATTGGTCATGACTAGGTCATTAGTTCACACCCGTCCTCTCCGGTACAGGGTGAGGGTGCCAAACCTAAGTAGTGCTACCAACTAATACCTTGTTACCTCTCATGTAACCAAACAACACGGAGGGACTTTAAAGGTGATAGGACGAGTATATTATCCAACATTCCAGATTTACCACAAGACGTATTCCTCTCAGGAATACCCAATTGATTTACCCATTACCCATCCCTCTCAGGGATACCCAATGATTGTCCCAACCACCGGGACGCATGCTCAAGAGAAATGAACTCACCTTAGATTGCTCGGTATGTTACATTACATTACCAGTTCCAAGTTGGTCAACCATACCCTACCGTGGTTACCAAGAATAGTCAGTTTCGTAAACACAAATCCAATTCATGTATACAACAAGTCACATGTAACAGTCATTGTCACGTAATCCATAACAAGCAATTGGATCTCATACACGTTTATACACAAGTTCCCGTTTCCAGCAATGGTTACTATCACACCAGTTTTCAACAATCAGGTTATCTATTTTACACAGTTTACATCCATCACGGGATCACAGTATATTAGCTAGCACATGCACATTCCTAACGCAATTTCACATCTCATGCAAATGTCATAAGGTGGCACATAACATCACAGCTGAGTTTGCTATACGTACAAATTGAAGCAAGTTTCTTAATCTCATAGTCAAGCAACAAGGATGACACACACAAGTATCATACAAGTATCTATCACCCTTATCAACATGGTACCTACTGTTCAACTAGTGCAGCCCACATGATTAGCATGTTAATCCCAATTAGCATGTAAAGCCCAAGTACATGTGTGTTGCCCTTTATCGCCTTCCGGTCCAAAAGTGATTGTGCAATCGGGCCTGGTGTGATTCGGTTTAGTGTGTGGCCCAACTACCTAACAAGTCCAAGTATGAGGCCCGATGCCTTGACGAAATACCAAGTTTCGTCGGTTTGAAGTGTGTGGCGAAACTCTAAGTTTCGTTGGATTCACACATGACGAAACTCCACCAAGTTTCGTCGAGGTTTACATATGACAAAACACCTACTAAGTTTCATCACCTAACATCAGTTCTATATTCTTCAGTAAGATCAAATCGGTTACACGTTTACTTTTACACAACCCAATCAGTTACACAATTAATCATAGATGATCGAAACAGTTTTCCATACACAATCATTCCAGAATTCACATGAAAGCTAATCACCCTTTTTGCCAATTAACAATAGTTATATGGATTACCATAATCATATTAAATCAGTTCGTAATTTAATCATAATTCGAGGTTAAGACACAATCGCTACCATCACAATATGTTATTCGAATCAGCCCTATGAACAACCGGTTTCATAACATCCCATCATATTAACAAATTTTCAATTTCACATATCATTCCCATAACATAATCATCATCACTGAACATACGTATACACTTTTGTTAATCGAAATCACACAAAGAGACAATCAACATAATATTGCATCTACTAACCAACAATTGGCTCGAACAAGATGATGTCTTCGATGATGGGGGGGGGTCTCCTGCCGCACGATCACTTGGGAAGAATAAGGGTGTTTAGGGTTTGTGACCAATTGCCACATAAAACACCAATCTTACGCATATATGGAGAAAAGGGAATTGGGCCGAATTGGTTAAGACTAGCGGGTTGGGCCGAGTTTATTTCAAGTGAGGGATTGGGCCGAGTGTATAATTAAAACGATGGCGGCCCAATGCATTATAACGGTAGGTGCGGCCCAAAACTATCAAACACATTATGAAACCCAATTATACACCACGTTAGGCAAATTCATTAAAGGCACGAGCGTTAAACAGACTCTCTAAAGTAAAAGACGTGTAAAGAAGAGGTAGTGAGGGATCAGAATCACAAAACTGAAAGATACTAACCTTGAAAGTTCGGGTTGTCACAAAAAGTATTTACCTGAGCTAAAATATAATTTTGTTCTCAGCCGTATATCAATCAGCAAGTACAAGTAGCTTTTACTGGGCTCTTAATCTGTAACGAAGGTTTTAATAACCTATTAGATTCCTAACGGGTCTTATTTAAGTTATAACTTAGACCGGTTAGTTTGAAAGAAAGGTTTACTATTCAAAACGCAAGATTAAGCGAAGGCCGGATTAGAATGTGATTTAGACCCAAAAAGTATGAAGACTTGTATAAAATGGGTTAACTAAATACATTCTGTATTTTGAAGCAAAAATGATAAGGTTTGACCCGTTTCGGTTAATTTATGCAAACTAGTTACATAAACCGCACTGAACGCGAATATGCATAACGGGTAACCAAAAGAGTCAAGTACTGGTTCCACAAGTTAATATGCTTTAAATATGTTATGATATCAGTAGGATATCTTCCATTATGCCCAAAACGAGTTTAAAACCAATTTATTCCCCGAAGGGGTATTTTGGTCATTTTAAAGTTTATAAAAGAGGTTAAATAGCAATCTGAGGTTCTGGTCTAAAATATACAGTAAAAATATAAATTTTATCAAGTTATATCAGTAAGATATCATACATATGTGAAATTTATCATTTATGGCCAACTTTGCACCATAGGGGCATTTTGGTCATTTCACATAAGCTATAAGGGTCAAATTTGGAAATCTGAGTTCAAGACTTTTACTTACTGTTAAGGTATAAAATTTTCTTATAACATCAGTAGGCAATAAGTCTTAGGCGTTAAATATGGTTTTAAACCATACCATGCGCTTAATAAGCGTAAAAGTCGGTATTTGACGATATTTGAAATGTTTATGAAATTTTGAAGTCCTGATCAGCTTCAAAAGCTTAAAATATTTTATTTAACATATGAAATTAGTAGGAAAAGGTTTGGTATCAAAATGTTATTTAAAACTCATTTTATCAATGAAAATGGCAATTTCGTCAATACCGAATTTACACTAGAACTCTATAAAATGATCAGTATAAAATTTGACAAAAATTTTCAAAAATCCCTAAATATTATATTATAACAGTGGGTAGCAAGTTTGGTGCCAAAAATTGGGTTTAAATGTGATTTTTACTGAAAATGCCATTTAATTAATAAAAAGCTTTCATTTTACGATATCTCGCATAACTTCTATTTTAGACCATGCACTGATGTCAAATTTTTAGGACATGCTTATAAATTAGTAATAAATATTTTTGTCCTCTCACATTTTCAAAAATCTTGTTTTTATATCAAAAGGGCATAATGGTAAACTTTTAAGCATTTAACGGAAACATGCAAAAGATTCAGATTTCAATGGAACCATATAGTATAATATCAGAGGGTTATACTAACATGTAATATGGTCCTAAAGGAACCCTAAGGCATATCTAAACAAAGCTAAATCGGGTGAGAACTGAAAGTCAAAGCAAAAGTCTACTTTTGCGACTTTCGGTTGCGAACCGAGCCTAAACTCAGAATTTGTCGGGTTGAACATGCCTAAACATGTTCTTATATCATTTACCAAGTTATTTACGTGTTGAAACATGTTCCATAACTTCAGCATTATCTTTTATGAATTATTTTGCAAAAACTGACTCGTTTGACTTTTTGTTAAGAAGCTTGACCCGACAATTGACTGAGATAACGTGATAATTTGAAGGTGCCCTTTTAAGGGTTTAACACCTACATAATTACCAACACATAGCCACCTTCAATTCGAATAATGGCTGGACCGTTAGTGATTAATCACAAAGTCAAAGCGTAATTACGATATCTTTGACTTTCGGTCATTACACTAATGAAAACTTAATTACGGTGACTAAGAACACTTACAAGAGTCCTTAGCACGAAAATTTAGACTAAGAGAGCTTCCTTCCAAGGTAGGATGCTCCAAAGAATGGTTTTAAAAGCTCCAAAGCTTGAGAGTAAGTTTGAGAGTATGAAATTGAACTTGTAAGTAAAAATGCTTGCCCAATCTTCACCTATTTATAGTACTAGAGGTTGCCACCAGATCATTAGAGGTGTTAGGGCTCTTCTCTGATGATCACATGTGTCCAAAATGGTTTTTAAAACCATCAAACAGTCCATAGAATCGAATCAAAACATGCAATGGTGAAGAGAATGGCAGAACCTGCACCTGTGCATGAAATCTGCCCAGATAACGCCGTCGCGTCGTGCGAAGGCAAAGGGAGTTAGCTGTGGCGCGACGCCACCATGGTGGTAACCAGCTCAACCAGTTTCAAACTTGTCATTTTCACCCCCTGAACCTTTTAAAACGTAATATCTTTCATTACAAGCACATTTAACCCATAAAATTTATATTTTTATGATCCATAAGATATAACCAAACATCGTTTGGTCCGGTTTCATTAAACGATAACCGAAAACACAAGTTTTGCCTCGTTGATGCTTTTAACCCTTAATTCACGAAAGTTAACGTATTTATCTCAAACGATATCGAAACCTTGTAAAATTTTCGTCACTTGTTCTTGGGAGTATAATTAATTATTACAAAGCTCCGGGTTCATTAAAAGGTCACTCAGAGGTATTAATTCAACATGTTGAGCCATTTAACCCTCGCGTCTTGTAAACTTTCACTTTCTCCCACAAACGGCTTCGTACGCCTCACAATTTATTCGTTCAAGGGTATAAGCATCGTGTAGGGTTGTTGAAAGGCAAAATTTCAAATGTTGACATTTTGGATCCTTCTACACACATACTTTCTTCGTTTGTCAACTTTAGTCCCTCGAAACCAATTCATTGTACGTTTAAAGTTCATGACACGTGTCGTTACTATATTGGACATGATTTTGTGAGGTGTTACAGAAAGTAGTAGTTATTTTCCTTCTACATTGGTTTTCTTAGGTCTTTAGCTTCACAAAGGCGGGTATACTCCCAAAGAGATGGGGGTTGTTCATATAGGGGTGATAGAGAGTGTAACATCACTGAGTCTTTCCCGTGTGTTAGCCATCTTCACTTGCTTAGATATCGGTTCCCAACCAACTCGTACGGGTAGAAGTGTCAGACGCGAAGTAGGTAAAGACAGGTTTCCTACTTTGTAGAGTGCTAAGGCAACTGTCTAGGTATTGTTCTACCAGATGAAGGTGTGAACACCTAGAGATTATTCTTGGATAGGTGGTGATCATTAGATTGACCCGCAGAGTCCACCAGGATTTCCATGCACTACAGGTCGTTATTACCTGGGCCCCCGTAATAAATTGTCTTGCACGGTCACCCCAACTTTCCCTCGTTCAAAGCAAATGATCCACCAAAGAGGGGACACTATTGTCCTTATACCTCCGACATGGATTGGACCATTGTGGTGGTCCACGCGCTAACATCCGTTATCGTTACGCGCGAATAGGCACGATGATTAGACGTAATAGGAATATGGAGAATTCCTAGTAGTTGGAGGGGCACCTTCAAGATGAGTGCTTCATATTCCTAGTCTGGACGAGAGCGTCTTCAATCTTGTCTCACAAAAGCCACAGGGACCTCGTCCCCCTGATGAAGGTGTTGTCCAAGGTTTCCTCCTCCACCTCGCTGTCACTACCGTAGTCAGGCACCTTCACAATCGAGAGGGAAAAGCAACCATCTTCTATGGAACCTGCTCAGGATCTCGTTTGGTAATCACTCCAGCCATGAGCTTCTCCATAAATGCGAGGTCGATAGTCTCATCGTGCGAGTCAAGAACAACAATAGGATTCGGAGCCATAGGTATCTCGTTCACGTCAATAATTATTCCGTACACTTATACGTTTATATATTAATGAATAAGTATGTTACTTAGTATAAATAGGCAAATAAATGCATCATGTCACATATAACTCTCGTTTGTCCTTTCGGGGGGGGGGTCATTTTGCCTTTGGCAAGTCTATCCCACGTAGACTATGCCTTAATTGGCACTTTAATTTGGGGTATTCTCTTCCCTACTAATGTCCTTGCCTTGTATTTTCTTTGAAAAATGTTTGACTCATGGATCTTGACACTTTCGTGAATGCAATGAAAAACCTTTTTGTGAAAATGTTTTCGTGAGAGAGTCCTAGTGATTTTAGTCTAGACTCGAGAAGGAATCCTAGTTCACTACAATCGAAGCTCTGATACCAAACTGTCACACCATGACTTTTGCGGAAGCGTATGATGTGTGACTTGTTCAATATCATTGCATTCAATCATAATAAACAACTATATGATCAAGACGATGTTCATCCATTCATTAAATTTAAAATATTACAAACACTAGTCATTTAAGTTTCAAACAACACAACCTTGACTAAGTTACCAACCAACAAAGTGGATGACACCTAAACTTGGAATTTACTTTCAGAAACAACACCCGCCCTCAAGATCCAACTTGTTACCTGAAATACATGTAATTTTGAAAACATCAACAAAAGTTGAGCGAGTTCATGCGTTTTGTATGAGTACTGATTAGCTTGTAAACATTTGAGAGACTCCTTTGAAAACAGGTATGAAAAGCATCTATGAACAGATCAAATTAATGTTTTGCAAGGACATTTAGTGTATGTGAAGACATAGGGAGCACTCAAAATGAGTAGGCTTATACCCTCGTCGATTACCTCTCGACTGCGTTGAATTTCCCTTCGACTGTGTCAATTTACCTTGACAGTGTCAATTTTATCCTTGACCGTTGTCGATTTACCTCGACTGGGACACCGAAGCACTCAAGTGGTCACATAAGGACCATGAGTGGGGCTCGGCCGTACCCGTTAGATCTAACATTCGTCCATAATTAAGAGTTAATGGCATTTCAATTTCAATCTATGCTCACATGATCTATAATTCATTTCATAGCCAATTCATACCATTTAAACGTATGCAACATGTATTCCACCCCCGAGAGTTATAAATCCGAAAACAGTTAAGAGAAAAGGGGGACATGAACTCACGGTTTTACGTTCTTCAATCCGCCGTAACTCAAGCTGCTACTAGTGTGCACGACTACCTACAACGTACTACGGTCTATTAGACGAGCGGGTCGTGCCTTGACTTAGTATTAATTAGTGTCTTTGAGTTACGTTTCTTTGTGTCCTTAATATTATTCCAAGTTATATGATTATTTGTTAAAATACAAATATTTTAACTTAAATTATATTTATGAATTTTTGGAATAGTAGTTAAAATAATACATTTTAACTTGTCAAGTTTATGTATTTGTACTTGTATAACTCCCCAAGGATGGGTGGATTTGTATTCGTATTCTTATCCTTCTATATTTTGCCAAGTATTGATGGCGTATTCCAGTGTGTAATTCTACGTACGAGAATACGTATTTTTATTGTGTTTATTAAGTATCTCATACTTATTTTTGTATTAACCTTTCTGGAATAATATTTCTAATAAAAATAGCTCAATATATATTTCCAAAATATATATTTTAAGAAATATTACATAGAAAAATTATTTAGAATTTTTCCTTGACAAAAATATTTATACTTTTCATATAAGTCTCAAAAATAATATATTTCCAAGTCTAACTTAGAAAATATATATGAATCTATTTTTCACCCAAAAATAATATGTCCAAAGTTTATTTAAGAAAATATATATTTTCTCCCAAAAATAATATATCTTCTAATAATTCCAAGAAAATATATATCTTTACTTACCCAAAAATAATATATTTTCTTCTTGTAAAAAAATATATTTTGTAATTATTGTAAGAATCATACTTTTGTTTTCTTGGTGTCCAAAATACTAATTCCCAAAATATACTTAAGAATTTATTTCCGGAATATTTTTGTGAGTTATATTCCTTGTTCGGTTTCTCCAATATTTTGGGTATCTTTTGTACATTCATTCTCTTGGAATTTTGGTAATATTTTGGATTGTAATTTCTTGGTATTTTGGTGAGTTATATTATTTCAAGTCCTAAAATAATATAACTAATACACATAATATACAAATAATCACACACATGGTGACATCTAAATATATATTCTCCTAAATACATATTTAGTCACTTTTATTATCAAAAACCATCCTCCAATATTTATAATCTTGTAACAAAAATTATGGCAAACTTTATATATAAATCATGGTTAAAAATATATTTGTAAATATTTGTTTAAAAAATATTTTTCTAAGTGTTTAATTTCTAGAAAAAAATTGCCGAAGTTTCCCCTTAAAAATGGAGGTTTCCATGTTTTCAAAGCATATCATTTTCTTTTAAAATCATCATCAATCATCAACAAATCATTCAACACTTACCATGTGCTTTAAATATGCAATTTACACTTTGACATGAACTTGAAATTTTGTAAAAAGTTGTAGTTACTTAGTATGTTATTTAGTAGGTTAAGTTACCCTCTAAAACATGGTTATTTGTTTAATAATCACATTCTTGCAAAATCTAGTCCTTTACAACTTACAAGATGATTTTTCCAAAAACAATTCTTTTGTATTTCTCTTGTTAATAACATGTTTCTATACTTGATTTATCACTAAAAATATGATTAGTTTCTTCAAAAATTATAATCTTGTAAATCTTGTAAATAACTTGGTTCTCTTGAAAATATTATCTTTGAAATCCTTTATTTTCAAGACTTATAACATGTATCACAAATCATCATGCACTAAAACAAGTTTATTTTCAAGTTCATGTTTAACATAAAGGATGATCATTATGATTTCTTCAAGATCCATCCTTATACTTGCTAGATCATGTGTTTAATCATCATCTAGCAAGGTTATTATGATGATCAACATCATAAACACAAGAAATCCACAAACAAGTTTCTTACATACACTAAAACAACATAGATCCTTATGTTTTTAAGCTTTATGTTAGTGTTCATGCTTATGTTTCTTCATGATCTTTATGTTTAACAACTTACATAATCTATTAACCATCAAAATGAGAAGTAAGAACAAGTTATAAGAGGCTTACTACTAGCACAAGGCTAGGGATGATGTTCAAGAAGATGAGGATGACAAATGAGGTGGATAAAAGCACTAGAGGGAGGTCCTTCCAATTCCGTTGTTTGCAACCTTCTTAGATAGGCTTAAGACACCTTAGAATCACCTTAGATTGTGTTGGAATGGAATGAAAATGGAAGTGTTGTGGGTGTGTGCTTGGGCCGTAGACAAGAAGGAGAAGGAGAGAAGTGAAGTTTGTTGTGGTGTTGAATGAAAGAGAAGAAAGGTCCTATGGTTTTTATAAAAACAATTCTCCAACATATATAGCATAAGGTATAACATGTTTGGAATATTCTCTACATATCCAATAAAATAATGCAAGAAAATCTCCAAGTGGGACCCACATCTAACCGTCCACTAATTGGGGGGGGGGGTAAAGTGTAACATTTTAATGGTAAGTTACATGATCTAGTTAGGATTCAATGGTGCTAGTTAGGTATTTTATGTATTTAGGGTTTATGAGATATAATATGATGTTCGGTGTCCATAACTAGCTTCGTAACACTAAAACAATGCTTATAGTAAGAATTTGATGTTTAGGGTGGTGTCCGGTTGTTCGTTTCGTTACTGTTCGTTAAAGTGCTAAATTGCGCAGTTTAGTGTGCCTTATGTTGTGTTTTGTGATATTTTTGATTCCCGACACTTAGGAAAGTGTTCTGGACCATTATATCATAATTCTGCATTATATTTAGATGGTAAAAGCTGAATTTTTGCTGAATTTATTTATTTTCTGCAGAATTCTGCAGTTTTAGTGTGTTTCTGGCACTTTCCGGTACCTATGTCATCACTAGGAAGGCAGTTTTGTAATCCATACTTTCCTACACACTGTACTAGTGTATCACTTGGTCCTGGGGCTTATTTTGTGTCTTAACATCATGTCTGTCTAGGTACTGAACTCCCGTCAGTACCTCTAGTTTGTCTGATAACTGTGCCAATTCTGTTATGTGCATTAATAGAACTATATTGTGTTGCATGTAGTAATGATAAAAGTATTGCAACAAGAAATGCCATTGTATGTATATAACAGTAATCAGAAATTCATTCGTCTTGTAAACTAAATCATGCACAGTCATTAAAGCACAAATTACTGTTTAATTATTGTACGGAATGCATGGAACAGTACCAGTTGTCACAATCGTCAATGAATAATCCACCCTTGTTGATAAGTCACTTTCACCGTTCTGGGATTTGAAGTGGCTCTAGTAGTCCCGTAGTTTTTACTCTCCTTTTTTAGAGGTTTTCTACGCTAAAGTTTGGTGTCTCTTTACTGTTTATTTTATACCTGTTTGTTTGCATCCTCGCAGATTCATTCAAGTTGGAGAATTTTTTTGATCAAACAAAGTTTTTTCCGTGTATTTAGTTACCATTTGTGACCGAGTTTCACGTTTTTCCTTTCATGTAGAATCTGGATGTAAAATAAAGGAAGGCTAAAAAGGTAACAAGTTGAAGGGCTAGTTGGTAAATTGTAAAGTGAGCTGGTATATAAAGCTCATTAGGGTTTCAGTTCTTGTTTTACCATAAAAGTTTAGTTTGTTAGGGGTTGTTATCTTGTTCATTTTGTATACATTTTCTGTTGTATTTTCTATGGTCTATTAAATGATTTTGATAGTTAGTTGATATAGATTGTGTATCTGTTTGAGATCTGATCATCTCTGATGATCAGTTCTAGGGCATTTGGATTGATTTCTAGTTTGGGTTAGCAATAAAGTTTTCTGTTACGTTTTGTCGCTATACTTTGTGTTCGTTATTAGATTCTTTCTTTTCTACATGAAGCATAATGTTGTTAGTTTGTAATATATATTTTCATCAATGGTAACACATTGTTGAAATCATGGGCAATGTAACAAATAATAATGATATAATATAATGTAGGAAATATAGAAACTAATTACATTATAGAATCTGGGAAAGGATCCACTAAAAAGTGAATTTTGCCTAAGTAGCCTAAGAAAGATTGTGATGATGACACGTGACACTCCTAATAAGTAGGAATGAAGGGCATTTTGGTCCTTATAAATAGAAGTGAAAATGACATATGACACCCCTTTTGTTTTTTAAAAATACAACAAAATAAATCTAGTACAAAAAAATCTAGCACAAAAAATGTAGTACAAAAAAATATAGCACAAAAAATGTAGTACAAAAAAATATAGCACAAAAAAATCTAGTACAAAAAATATAGCACGGAAAAATTCAGCAAAAAATGTAGTACAAAAAAATCCAGCACAAAAAATTGAGAAAAAAAAAATTTAAGATAAAAAAATCCAGCACAAAAATATAGTACAAAAATCAAGCACAAAAAAATGTTATACAACATAGAAATACAACACATTTTAGTGGGTTTTTTTAGTCTTCATATTTTCTATAGCAATATGGTACTCAAATTAAAGATAAAAAGACGCTTGATTTTATGGTGAAATATTTATGAAAAAATAATGTCGTATAAAAAAGTTATGAACGTTTAAAAAATGGGGGTGTAATATGCATGTGCCTGGAGAGAGAAAGTCCATAAATAGGATTTTCCCAAGATACCCTTGCACTCCCCCTTTCTCCTATACTTTCATCTTAACCATTGATTTGAAAAATGAATGGTTAAGATTCCTTCTCATCTTATTTAGGCAAAATCAACTTTTTATTTGATCTTACCCTATAGAATCTTTCCATCATAATCCGATTTTGTTATATTACATATCCATCTTAAATGCATTTATAAATAGGCACGAAAAACATTTTATGGTGAGCATTAACATCCCGCCTAAGTTCGTAGTGTTTATGAATGGTTTTGATGTTATTAGGGGGAACGGGGCACTCATACGGGTACCTTTCTCGGGTTTGATATGGCATGAGAACACCGCCGACATCCTTACGAGTATGGAGGGTGGGTAAGATTTCCCACAAAGAGTACCCGTGAAGCTGGTGCTAATGTCGAGGTAAAACATGACCGTTTGCTTGTTGACAGTTGTTTTTAAAAAAATATCAAATTCAAAAAAATCAAATAACTCCCACTATTTAACTCATTCTATTTTAATCTAACCCATTCCATTATTTTACCACACAAAACTCTCTCAATTTTCACTATATTTCTCTCTACAAGAATTCATCTCAAATGGCAAGGATACCATGGACCGAAGAAGAAGAGATTGCGTTGGCTACATCTTGGCTCGCAACCCTTGAGGACGAAGCACCTCCTAGTTGAACGGCTACGTTTTGGGACATGATTTTCCAACAATTTTGTATTCATGTTGTTGAGAGCAACCAAAGCAAGGATGAACTTTATTCATGATTCATGGATATCCGTGGGAAGAGTGCGAGATTTGATGTGCTATTCAACAATGTGGAAAACGCCGAGGGGAGCTCACGACAGATGACGTGATTCAAGTGGCTCTCCCGTACGGCTGTGATTTTAAACACATTTCGGCGTGGCAAATTATAAAGACGTTTGTTTAATTTTTATGTTGAATTATGTAATTTTAATTTTAATTTTTAATTTTTATGTTTACTTGACTTTATTAAAATAAAAAAAAAGGTTATGGAAAGGGCAAGGCGCCGCCGCCAGTGTTTTGTGGCTTAAGGGTAGTTTTTAAGATTGGATCACTAAAGTGGTTATGCACACCGCAATGTTATGATGAGTCGTGCTAGCACGAAAGAACACTATGAATCATTGAATCATCGTCGTAGGTAGAAAAAAACACCCCAAAACGTAGATGTCTCAATGCATTATGTATTTAAACTAGTGCCCGCCCGCGTTGCGGGGCGATGGCCGAATAATGAGCGTGTGTTAGGCAGCTCATTGACACGAAAAACAATTAAATCGAGTCAATCAATTAAAACAAAACACTTTTATAGTTTTGATAAAAAAAACTAAAACAATAATTTTTAACTGAGGGAAAGTTGTATTTTTTGACTGGGGTAAAATCGTAATTTGCCAAAAGCTAAAGTGATGGCAGTACTGTAAATTTGAACCAGGAGAAAAATTTTAATTTTTCACAGGGGCAAATTCGTAATTTTGAACTTGGGGTAACAGCGTAATATAAATTTGAACTAAGGGCACAATCGTAATTTTAAGCTGGAGGCAAAACCACAATTTTATTTTGAACAGAGGGCAAAATCGTAATTTTGAGTTGGGGGCAAAAGCATAATTTTATTTTGAATTGGGGAAAAAACATAATTTTGAACTGAGGGCGAAATTATAATTTTTTAAACGGGGAAAAATCACATTTTTTAACAGAGGGCAAAATCGTAATTTTTAGCTGGGGGCAAAAACAAAATTTCATTTTGAACTGGGGGGCGAAAAGGTAATTCTGAGCTGAGGGCAAAACCACAATTTTATTTTGAATCGAGGGAAAAATCGTAATTTTGAGCTGGGGACAAAAGCGTAATTTTATTTTGAGATGAGGGCAAAAACGTAATTTTAAAATGGATATAAAATAAGAAACTGGTTGGTCCAATAGGGAAGTGCCAGACATATTCGTATTTTTGAGTGGAGGGTAAAATCGTAATTTTGAGATGGGGACAAAAGCGTAATTTTATTTTGAGCTGGGGCAAAACGGTAGTTTTAAACAGGAGCAAAAACGCAATTTTAAAATGTAGATAAAATAATAAAATGGTTGGTTCAATTGGGGAGTGTCAGGCAGCTGCCTGGCACTATTCCCCCATATTGAAAATGTATGTATAGTAAAAAATAAATTTGTTATGAAACTGGTTTTCAGTTTATTCTATACTTCATGTGTCAATTATTAAATAGGCACGGAAATCATAAGACATGTGAGACGTTTATTCGCATAACATTTGAAATGTATAAACTAAAACATATGTTCTATTAATGATACATGGCGAAAGATGCTACGTTATACGTGTTTTGCATATGATGGAAAATTAAGCATGGGTTTCACGTAAGACAAATAAAAGGTGATATGCGACCATTGTGTCGCATAACATCTAACTAAGAGTTTTTTTTTTCCTAACTTGACTATACAAGTATACCACTTCTTAGAAAATTACTAGTTTCATAATATTCGCTTACACAATGTGTTAGTTTTAGGGTTTAAACAACTCGTGCTTTGAAACTCACTTGAAATTGGCTTAGTTTGCAAAGGAGCCGAGATTAGCTCACTCTTTAATAGTTAATCTATCTAATACTAATAAAGGATTTCATCTAATGCTACTTGGCATTCTCATTTAAGGATTTTATCTAATGCCATGTGCCATTCTTTCATTTAATTTATTTATATATTAAATTAATACTATATTTATATATTAGATTAATCTCTAATTTTATTAATATATAATATATCTAATAATACATAAATAAAAATAATTTTTCTACATTATCCTGATTTATCTATGCGTCAATTTCTTAAACTTTATTTTTAAAGATTACATTTTGTCTTTTTTTTTCATTTTTTCATTAAAATATTTAATTATAAACAAATTTTTAATTAAATGAGTATTTAAATTAAATTTTATATAATCCTTAATTTATATTTTAATTTATGATCAATAATATTTAAGTTATTTCTAATTAGTGTAGCATATGTTTATATAGCATCTTGCGTTTACATTTGATCAGTGGGATAAACTAATTCGACGGGTTTAATTTGCCTTGGTTATTAATAATAACAAATATATAATTTGAAGTAATAACTATTAAAATCCCCGTGTGATTCATCAGGAATTCAATTTCGATCGATATCGGTTTGGTTAATTGCGGTAATGACACTCTATATAACAACCGAAATCGGTTCGATCGATATTGGTTTTGCCCATGGCTTTATAGCCTAGTGGCATCTTGGGGGGGGGGGGGGATAAGGCTTTAGCTAAGGGTGTGAATTTCAGACACGACACGAACCTAACACGAAATTCGCGGGTTTATGTTTAGTCTAGATGGGTTCGGGTCAGTTTTAGGTTGAACCTACGAACCCGTTTAGGTTAACGGGTCGGGTTTGGGTCAACCCGATCAGGTTGGCGGGTTGACCCGTTTAACACATTCATATTATATTTCATTTTTTACAACTTATTTTATGTCATAAATTAAATGGGGTTGTGCATTTTATATCATAACTAGTAAGATTACCCGCGCTACGCAGCGGGGTTTCAGTCGATATCTATTTTGGTTTCATATATAAACCGAAAGAAATATGCTTCAAAAAATATAAAACATGTTTTATATCGACCAAAAACCATAACAATAAATTTAAACTGGACATCGAGATATGCTGAATTTAAATTAATTGTCAATGGAAATGTAAACTCTATCTTAAATATAACTTTAATAAAAAAGGAACCTTAAACTAAAACACTAAATATAGAGAAAAGTAAAAAAAAAATCAAGAAAGAAACAAAAAAAAATCAAATAGGATGAAAACACTATTCACACAACTTGCTAATTGTAATTTACGTCAAAACGTAGACCAACTTGACTTTATACTAACACGTGTATAAAAATAAGCACATAAGAAAACATTTACCACGCGTTGCAGCGGTGGGAACATAAAGTGACCCGAATTTATACCGTCTAGTGAAAACATATTATATTTGCCCCAACTCGTTTCCGAACAAAATTTACGTCAAAACGTAGACACTTGAAAAACTTACATAAAAATAAGCAAGAAAATGTATTATATTTGACCCGCTCATTTTCAGGAAAAAAATTTGCGTCAAAACGTAGAACAATTGAAAAACGTATATAATAATAAGTATAAAAACATATTATATTTGACCTAACTCATTTATGAGAAAAAATTACGTCTAAACGTAGGTATGAATTTGAATTTATACCAACACATAAATAAAAATAAACACGTAAAACTCGATTCCAAAGTTTTTACAAAGTTAACGGGTTGTAGGTGTTAATACTGAAAACTGAAAGGTACAAGTACATAAAAATATATAAAAAGACAAAAAGACAAAAAAATGAAAAAGCAAAACGAAAAAGACAAAAAAAAAAAAAAACAAAAAAAACAAAATAGAAGTTACTGTACAAGTAGTTTGTAAATGTAAGATATATAATTATAACTTAAAAAGAGAAATTAGCATAAGATTTTATAATTTAATATAATTGTGTTATATACATTTGTGTTTTTTTACGTAAATATTAATTTTAATATATTAATTTCAGAAAAAAAAATCGGGTTGAACGGGTCGTGTTCGGGTCAACCCACAAAACTTCAGGTCGTGTTCGGGTTCATATGTATGATACGATTTTCGGGTTCGGGCCGGGTTCGGATTCGTGTAAAATTTTCAGGTTCGGGTCGGGTTAAACCCGCCAACCCGTGAACATGACCCGTTTAGCACCCCTAGCTTTATGACCAATAGGTTCTGAGTTCGATTCCCACAAGGGGAATTTCTCATATTTATTGGGTTTCCTCCTGAATTGGTGTATAGGCATTATGCCTAGTGGAGATAAAAATGGTCGGGTGGTTCCGCTGATGACACGATGATACTCTAATAGTCCGTCAGTGATTCAAATTTGCCGTTAAAAAAAAGAAATAAAGTCGTGAAACTTTAGAGTATAAAAATTTTGTAGTCATCTTAAAAAATGTTTAAACTTTAATAATACTGTCACAAAAACACAAAAGAAAAGAAAACATTATACTAAAGCGAAAACTGTTAATGAAATTTTTGCTCAAGCTGATGTTCAACATTTAAAAGTACTAGCATGTTATTGTTCCATTTCAAATTATTTATAATTCAAGTTGTCTAAATTGTAAGTTTTAACTTACGTATTTAATATTCGTCATATATTGGCTTCTTAACATGTGTAAATTTATTTCAAAATTATTATACTTTTCTCTAAATTTCAAAGAAAAAACTTTGATATTTTCTTGATTATAGGTGGTTTTAGGGGTAACTTCGTAAAATAGTAACCAAGTTTCCTATTTGTTCCATAAAAGTCACTCAATCTTTTTTTGTGTCTATGAAATCACTCAAGTTTAATTTGGTATTCTAATATTGTGTAATTAGGGGGTTACCAGGTTAATGTTTTTTATTTTAGAGTTAATTACTATTTTCGTCCCTGTGGTTTGTCAAAAATCACTATTTCAGTCCATTAGTTTAAAAATTGCGATTTTAGTCCCTGTGGTTTCACTTTCGTAACCATTTCAGTCCACCTCCGTTAACCCCATCCATTTATTCTGTTAAGTACACGTGAATTGACCATAATGCCCTTATTAATAAAAAACAAAAAGATATCTAAATGAGCTAATTACCGTTTTTGTCTCTGTGATTTGTCAAAAATCACTATTTCAATCCCTGTGGTTTCACTTTCGTAACCATTTCAGTCCAGTCTCCTAACACCATCTATTTTACCGTTAAGTTTTTAATGAGATACCTAAATTACCCTTGTGTTAATTAAATAAAAAAACCATGAAAATTTAAAAGATTATATTCTAGGACCCACTTGTTAAAACACAACCCCACGCTACCCCACCCCACTCCATCCCTGCTCTCATTTCCGGCAAAAGTTTCCGGTCATCTTCTCCGGCATTACAACCCCACCCTCTTAATGTTCGGCGACCCATTACCCCACCCCAATTAATATCTTCCTAGCAGCATCAATTAACATAATAACTTTGAAAAATAATGCTTACCTGGACATTTTCTCATTCTAAAATTCAAAATTAAAATTTTGGAACCATATATGTAAAAATAGTGCCAGACTTCTACTTCTACTGAAGCCATGGTGGGTCGAACCCTACAATCCAATTTAAGGGCATGTTTGGCTGAGCTTTTTGAAACAACTTATTGAAATATTTGCTTTTTGAAAAGTCATAAGCTCCAAAATGATGTTTGGCAATGAGGGTGTATGTGAGGGGAAAAAGCCAATAAGTCAATAAGTTACTCCATACTAACTTTTCCAAAAAGCCAATAAGTCAATAAATTGTTTCAAAAAGCTTAGCCAAACATGCCTTAAGTCCATATGTTATACAACAATAAAATCATATAAGTCCAATAATAAAATCATATAAGTCCATATTTAATTAACACAAGGGTAATTTAGGTATTTCATTAAAAACTTAACGGTAAAATAAACGGTGTTAGAAGACTGGACTAAAATGGTTACGAAAGTGAAACCATAGGGACTAAAATCACAATTTTTAAACTAATGGACTGAAATAGTGATTTTTGACAAACCACATGGACGAAAACAGTAATTAACTTATTTAGATATCTTTTTGTTTTTTTATTAATAAGGGCATTATGGTCAATTCACGTGTACTTAACAGAATAAATGGATGGGGTTAACGGAGGTGGACTGAAATGGTTACGAAAGTGAAACCACATGGACTGAAATCGCAATTTTTAAACTAATGGACTGAAATAGTGATTTTTGACAAAACACAGAGACAAAAACAATAATTAACTCTTTATTTTAAATTTTAATAATTATGTGAATCATGTGTTTACCTTTTTACCCTTTCAATTGTAGAAAAAAACAAAAATAAATAAAGAAACAAAAAGTCAAATAAAGCTCAATTTCTTCTAATTTCTAAATCCAATCTTCCCGGCCTGTTTTCTCATCGTCGACTTTGAATACCGGCAACATGATTTCGCCGGTGACTAGGAAGCAGGAACTAGGCAAGGATGTACCTTTCTTCTTCACAAGAACGTGTAGTCCGTCTCCTCTACGTTCCACCTCCTTCTGTAATTAGTTTGTTGACAAACGAACCAGTTCGTCGGAGCATTGGGTTGTGGGGATACGGTGCTTAGTTGAAGGCCAAAAGCTTTTCGAAGCTTTGTAAGGGATAGAGAAAACTAAATGTGCTCTTTAAGAGGCGTTTTAAAGGGTTATTATGTAGTAGATCGGAAAATTTGAATACTCGCCGGAATCTATGGACTATGAAATCGATTTGGGCAGAAGCCATAACAAGTCTGGACGGGGATTGGTGACTGAGGTGTAGTCTAGCAAGATCTTGTTGTCGGGAATCGCTATTGGAGAATTGCGAAAGTTTGCCGGATTTGTACCTATGCCTTGAAAGCGAGAGTAAAACTAAGAAGAAGGGGTGCACGTAAATATTTTTGTTTTAAACTTACTTTGTTATTCAAATAAAAAATGATGAGATTTAATATAGGTTTTTTTTCTTTTCTCTTGTTTTTAATTTGGGAGGATAAAACAGTAAATTACAAAATCGAAATAAGATTAAAAAAATAAATTAAATAGTTGTAACTTGGTAACCTGCTAATTACGCAAGATTAGAACACTAAATCAAAATTGGATGACCTTAAAGATACAAAAAAAGATAGAGTAACTTTAGTGGAACAAAAGTGAAACTTTGTTACTATTCTGTGAAATTTTCCTGTGGTTTTAAGTAATTTTTATATGATATTTATTATCTTTTACTTACGTTAAATATTTTATTTATTCAATCCATGTAATACACGGATCTATAACATAGTAACATATTCATAATACGGTGATAGAGTAACTTTGTATATAAACTCTTAAAAGACAAGGGCCTGTATGCTATTACCAAATATTCAACATGTATGAACCATACATCCATCCTAGTTTCTATAGTCGCTTCAGATTGGTTTCAAATCCGAGTCAAATCTGAGCTTGCCATGACTCATCTCGTCTCGTGAACAACCTATTTGCCTATCATATCATAATATTGGCAGAGCATTACAACTAGATAAAATATTCATTTTTAGTAAAAGTTATTTCTATGTTTTTGTCTAATTTGATTCATAGGATAAAAAGTTAAAACCCGACAAGGTCGTATAACATAATATTTTTCTGTCGGACGGTAGGAGTTTGATGGGATATGGGAACACCTTTTTTCCCCTATATTTGGTTTTGTTTAAACTTTTTAAAAATAGTTTACATTGAGATAGTTGGTAAACGGGCAACAAGCTGCGCCGCTACCCCTTTTTGAATAGCAAAACTAAGCCTTTTAAAAACTAGGTCCATAGATCTCGGGGTCATAACATTACTATGCATGACCCTTTGAACTCGACTAAGTAGGTCCACAGCCTCTGGCGCCAGAAAACCAAAAGTATCAAAGGCAAATGGGATAAACACGTGCTGGTTGTCAAGGCACGCTTTCTCATGCTTGATCACTTTACCCGAAGCAGCCTTTAAAGCAGCCTGACCCACTGTGAAAGCACTACTCCCTAAGCCCACAAGCGGGGAAACCCCTGTTAGATCCACACAGGCGTGTTTTCCTCCTACCCATCCAAAGACCAGAATGTCAGCTGGTCGAAGGGTAGATCTCCCTTCCAACGGGTCTGTTAAGAAGTTAACGGGTGCCTCTTTCTTAGCAGAAATACCAGCGCATCTGAAAATGTCAAAAAGGACATCCCTAACTAAATCATGTCAGTATTTGAACCCCGGGAGCTCTCTACAATGAACTGCATGCTCACCAAAAGAATCCAAACATGCCCTATGACAAACTGGGCATACCTCATCAACTGGGAATAAAGGAATCATGAGGCGATACTTAAGGATAGTACGGTACTCCACCGGCGACATATGCTGGCCTAACCCATCTATAGGTATAGTAAGAAGAAAATCTTGTGCATGTGGTGCTCGGAGACACTCAAAAACGGCTTTTTGTCTAACGGTCAAGTCAAACTGCACTTCGATTTCGTGGACAATTTTACTAAAAAGAGCACTCGCCAATGCATGTTGGGCTTTAGGAGGGGCGGTGTCCTTATTAGTGAAACCGCTGAAGTCAAAGCTTGGAATCGTATCACGAAGACAAGCCAAAGCACAAACATAATCAGAATCCATACCGCATACGCCACTGTCTCTTAAGATGTGGTCCTGTAGCACCCACGATTGGGCCCTCGAGGCCACAAAAGCGTAAGATGAAGCCTCTACAGCCGAATACAACCCCAAACCTCCAAACATAATAGGTAAAGAAGCAACTCGCCACTGGAGGTCTCCAAAGAAAGGACCTCCACAAACCACCAATTCCTCAATCGCCTCACGCAAACCTTTGTCAAAGAACAACGCTGCATCTTCCATGTGTACAGGTTGGCATGTCCTCAAGCCAAAGAAAAGTTTGGCAATGCCCATACAGGATCGAAGCAAGAGTAGCTCACTCTGCGGGTCACCTAATTTCGGTAGAAGACGCATCAAATCTACTGCCTTAGCAGCTCTTTTCTTTGCCATCCCACTAATAAAACTTGCGTCTCTACTAACAGCCCCCCTAAGAAGCTTCACCCCCACTAATGGCCTCCCGATGTCCTTAGGAAATAACCCTTCACGAAACTTGCTACCATCACAAGAAGGCCAAAATAGCTCAGTTTTCTTAATATTAAGTTCAAGACCCAGTGTTGGACCCGACACCCTAATGATGTCCAACACTCTAGCCACCTCTTCTGAACCTCCAATGACAGTCCCATCATCAAGATACCAAGCATGAAGGAGAAGCTTGCATTTGTCTCTAATCTGATGCACAAGGGGGTGCAAAACAAGAGCGAAAAGAAGTGGTCCCAATGGGTCCCCTTGCTGAACTCCCGTGGTAGACCAAATGTGCCCATCTCCAAGATACAATCTTGCTGGCTGCCCATATAGAAATTCCACCCACATAGAAATAGAAGGGCACTTCATCCTGACCTCACGAAGTAAGGCTGATCTATCCACCTGGTTAAAAGCATTAGAAAAATCTACCATAAGCATTGCAAGAGACCCATCAGTGTGATGTTCACTTAGAACCCTATTGACGCTGTGTAAAATGGCCTCAGCGCCACCCGACACACCAACCCCAAACTGAAAATCATTAAGGTACTTGGTCATTTCTTTACCAACACCCTTCATAGCAACCTTGGAAACCAAACGCCTCCATATAGTACCCACTGCAATAGGTCTAATCCCATTGTCGGGTTTTAAAAGCGGTGTAAGGGGAGCAGACAAACTCTGCCAAACACGATGGGCATTTCCCCTAGCCATAAGTTGACTACCGCAGTGATAGCGCATAAGAGATCATTGGCAATAGCAGACCCCTCTCCACATAAAGCATCCAAAATGTGTTGTGCCCTCAAGCCATCCCTCCCACATGAGGTTCCTTTAGGAAACGATTTAATGCAGCAAAGAACACTATCCACCTCTGCGACAAGGGGAGGCTCAGAATATATAGTACCTGGCATAGATGGAGGTTCTCTGTACGGGTGTTTAGCCTCTAAAGCCTGTACGGTGTTATCATTGTACGGAGCAACACCGGATGAACATAACACCTTCACTGCAGCTGTAAAGTGGCCATCAGCAACCTTTCGAAGACATTGCCTAACATTGGTATTGCTAACAGTACTCTCCTCAGGATTATCAACACCTCCTTGACCTAGAGACCCCACCGTAGGACTATCAAAAATATTTTTAACTAACATAAAAATACCATCTTCTTTCCCCCATGTGGCTAAAGAATTCAGAATTGATCTTTGTTGCAATGCCTTTCTATTCCCAGACCGTCTTTCTTGCCTATTTTTTGGTCTGACCACTTGCAAAGTGCAGCGAGGAAGAAGGAACAACCTAACCCACGCTTCAATGGATCTAGGTTGGGCAACCACTTTGTAGAGAGCGGTTTTCAACGCCTGAGAGAAAGCCAACCGACAGTTATGAGGGATGCTCTTCACGGTGACAATGGGTGCTTTAAAGACACGATCTAGTAGAACGGTATCCAACATGAACGACTCATGAACATTGGTCACGTGCGCCTTGAGAGAGGGCCTCGAAATCCCTATAATGTAGCTATCTATGTCATTATCACGATTGGTAAAACGGACAAGCCCATCGGGGTGATGGCATGCACGACTCAATGCATGTATACTCAAACATTTCCCACACATCCATTGGCCAAAAAACTTCAAAGTACCTTCTACGTCCATGAACAACCCATGGTTCGTAGAAATAGCCTCACGCAACACACTTTTACGTTCATCACTAGAAAGGTGCAACCTCTTGAGATGAGAGATCAACCGAGAAATCCCCTTATTTCCCACTTCACCATCCGGGCAACAATGAAACATACGAAAAGGACATGGCCATGAGCCACTCAAAGGCGTAGAAGGGGTTGTCATTAAGGCTAAATAAATCACGATTCAAGTTGAGACACGAAATTTGGATGTAAAAACCAAAATTTAAGCATAGGCATTTCATCAAACACTTGGAGTGCATCCATAAAAAACGAATTAGTGATTGGAAAAGATGTTCGATTTTGACTAGATGAAAAAGGTTTGCAAAGTAAGGTTGCTGAATGAATGGAACGTAATTCAGAAGCTGAAAAGCAAAATTTGAATGAGTGGAAAAGTTATGAAAGCTTGGATAGAGGGTGGTTACGAAAGTGGAAAAATTATTAAAAATTGATAAAGAAAGCAAGACTGGAAAATGCGATTAAAATCCAAAAGAAGTATGAAGGATTTGATAAAATGATGTAAAACGTCAGCAATAAAAGACCGATAAAGAATTCTCAAAGAAAGTTATCGTCGTACATATGATCACTCTGTATTCTTCAGACATCATCAGGGACGAAGGATCATCTTAGTTGTTTATGTGGATGATATCATAATCACAGGGGACGATGAAGAAGGAATTACCAAGCTCAAACAGTTTCTTCATTCTCAGTTTCAGATTAGTGACTTAGGTCGGCTACGGTACTTCCTTGGCATAGAAGTATCACGTTCTCCACAGGGAATACTTCTCTGTCAACGAAAGTATGTTCTTGATATGCTAATTGAGTGTGGCTTGCTGGGTTGCAAACCTGTTGACAGTCCTATGCTTTCTACAAGGAAGCTTCTTCCAGAGGACGGAAGCCAAATGAAAGATCCTGAGCGATACAGACGATTGGTCGGAAAACTCAACTACTTAACTGTCACCCGACCAGATATCTCCTTTGCCGTCAGTGTCCTAAGTCAGTTCATGGCTACTCCGTACACGGGACACTGGGATGCTGCTCTTCGTGTCTTAAGGTATCTCAAAACCACACCAGGTCTAGGGATCTTATATTCTGATCAAGGTCATTGCCGTGTGGGTGCTTTTACAGAAGAAGGATATGGTCGTATATCTGGATTTTCAGACGCAGACTGGGCAGGTTGTCCTATTTCTCGCCGATCCACCACTGGGTATTGTGTTTTCGTTGGAGGAAATCTTGTGTCCTGGAAGAGTAAGAAGCAACATACCGTATCCAGATCAAGTGCCGAAGCAGAATACAGAGCCATGGCAGATGTAACATCAGAGATGATATGGGTTCGCCGTCTCCTTAGAGAACTCGGGGTTATCTCTGATGAATTGATGCGATTATATTGTGATAATCAATCAGCTATACATATAGCCAAAAATCAAGTATTCCATGAGAGAACTAAACACATTGAGGTTGATTGTCACCTAATCAGAGATCGGATAGTCGGCACTCAAAAGGATCCTCCATCCATCCAGGCAATTCATGTTAAAACAGAATTCCAACTAGCGGATATCTTCACAAAACCACTCCGAAAGACTCAAATAGACTTCATATGTAACAAGTTGGGCATGATTAACATCTATGCTCCAACTTGAGGAGGAGTGTTAGTTGTCAATAGTTATAGGACTTAGTTGCAATTAACAACCGTTCACACTTGCATGTGAACACACATTATTTATTTTTTAGTCCCTCACTCTCCCTATAAGTAGAGGGGTTATTTACTCTTGTAAATGTACATTCAATCAATATAAGTTCGGTTTTCATACCATTCCCATTTACATGGTATCAGAGCTAAAGGTGTTTTAGCTCAAGAATATCCTCGTTCGGGTGACCATTTCCGGCTCTCAGTTTAGAAAGTTCGTAGTATGCTCTGTGGTTGCAGCTTAGTCTGACCTTCCACATCAGAAACGGATTTTCTCTTTCATACCATTTCCGGTCACCACCAGTTCTGTCCTAAAAAAAAAAACCGTTCCAGATCCGTTCAAACACACCCTCCATCCTCAACCTCCACATCAGATTTCTATCTCCGAAACACCTCAAAATTTTCTTTATTTCGCATGATGAACAAGACCTCCATCCCTTTCATACCGATCCCCTTCAAGGGGTGTGGTGTTCCGTGTTCCCCTTGACCCCCCACCTCCATCGCTCCACGTCAGCACTCCCTTGACACCATTATCCACCTTCAAGTACTAGCAGAGAAAACTCCGATGATACCAAGAACATTTGTACAATTTGTTTGAATCTAATTAGGCTTCTTTAGTCTCTGAAGAAAGTAGCCCCATTTGCTGTGTGAGTTGCTGCACCTGAGCCTGAGCCTGAGCCTCGCCTGTATTTTCTAACGATTTAACTTCACTTCCCTGCATCAAGTAATCATCCATTGGAGCCGAGCCCATTTCTTCAGCTAGAACGGCTTCCGGGTTGGGCTCAACAACCCATGATGGATCAATTTCGTTGAAAAAATCCATATCAAAATCACTATTCCATTGCGTGTCCCCATCAGGTGGGAAACCGATAGGTACACCGTCCAATGGAACCAGGTTTGGGTCAATGGGTACACCATCCAACAGGTCAGCGACATGAGTGAATTCTTGATCATCGGCTAGTGGGCTCGTTGCAACCACATTAGAATTTGCTTCAAGTGGTGCAGATTGACTAGATGTTGGTGGTATGATCTCTTCAAGTCTTACAAAATGTCTCAACATTGCGTTTGGTGAATCGTTAATCATGGGTTGATATTTAACGATCTGTCCATCAACCGACTCGTTATTTTTATCGGAAACAGCTTGCTCTTGTTTAAACCTGCGTTTCTTGTTGCCTTCTGAAATGAGTTTGGAAAATAAAAAGTAACTATCCTAAAAGCTATATATAAGAACAGATAACGTACAAGACCATTTTATGGAGCGATGCGTATGCGAGCATCTCAACCACATATCTCATCTAATCTAGACTTTTAATTGAACGCGGTGATACAATAGTAATTAGCTTTGCAAAATTATGCACGTTATTTGCATAATTACGCATAAGTTGGGTTAAACACTAATTACGCATGGATTGAGTTAACCCTAATTGCACATATTATATTAATGGTCGCGTACTATCGTACGTTAAAAGCCTTTTATATTTAATGTTGGTTCAGTTCTGTTTGAGCATGAGGGAAAACAGTAAAACATACCTGTCACAGCAGAAAGTCCAGTGGAGAATCCAGTAATGGAGTTCGACATGCTTGTCATCGTGATTTGGTTCCTCCTCAGGGTGCTGACTGATGATGGGGCTTAGAGAACCGAAAAGGGTATCGGTTAGGAGAGGAGGACGAATTTGATGTTATGCTTATGGGGTGTGTAACTGAGTAACCCTTTAACCTCCACTTAATTCTCCTTATATAAGCACCCAGGAGGAAACCTAATTAGTTACTAAGGGTAATATGGTCCATCAACAATTACCAGCTAATTTAAATAATAGGTTATTATATATTTTGATCTTTATTATGTAAATGATTATAATGGCTATAGATTAAATATTGTTACATAATATATTTAATCTTACATTCTCCCACTTAGCCGAGTAATCATTTACTATGAGTATTAGATAAGCCTGATCAGGAGTTAACACTCATTTTAGCCTTAAACAAGTACTATAGCAGAGAAATACAGCCGTTGAATCATTATGCGACTCAGGACCCCCATTAATCATACTATATCCTTAACTTAAAACCTAATCGTCATGATCAAAATACGCGTAAGCCCTTTGTTTGATTTGTAACTTTATTTGTCAATATGCCATTATACCGGTTGAACATATTCTAAGAGACATACAAAATCAAACTGAGGAAATTTCATTAACATAAAACATAAGCTAGTACAATATGCTCAAATAAGGTCTTTACAAAATCCCATATTACGAACATGTTCTTCATAAACCTTAGGAGGGAGACCTTTAGTCATCGGATCCGCAAGCATATCCTTAGTACTAATATACTCGATACACAAATTATTTTCCTCAACTCGTTCACGTACGAACAAATATTTTGTATCGAGATATAAACCAGCTCCACTCGAACTGTTACTGTTCGAGAAACTAACGGCAGCTGAATTATCACAGTAAAGCTTCAATGGTCTAGAAATGGAATTAACAATTTTGAGTCCAGTGATCAGATTTCTAAGCAACATTCCATGACAGGTTGCGTTATAAACAGCAATATACTCTGCCATCATTGTGGAAGTTGTGGTCAACTGTTGTTTATGACTCTTCCATGAGATTGGGCCGCCTGCTAACATAAAGATATAGCCCGAAGTGGATTTCTTGTCATCTTTGCACTTTGCAAAGTCAGAATCAGAATAGCCCACCACTTCTAAATGATCACTTCTTCTATAAGTCAGCTTATAGTCTTTCGTCCCTTGCAGATATCGAAGTACCTTCTTAGCTGCTTTCCAGTGATCTAGGCCAGGATTAGTCTGATAACGGCCTAACATTCCAGCAATATAAGCAATATCTGGGCGAGTACAGACTTGAGCATACATCAAGCTCCCGACTACTGACGCGTAAGGTATCTGGCTCATTTGCTCCTTCTCAACCTCTGTTGTCGGACACTGGAATGAACCGAAAACATCTCCCTTAACTACTGGAGCGACGGAGGGTTTGCACTGTTGCATGTTGTAACGCGTAAGGACACGATCTATGTAGGCCCTTTGGGATAATCCTAAGATCCCTTTGTGTCTATCTCGGTGAATTTCGATGCCAATGACGTAAGAAGCCTCTCCGAGATCCTTCATGTCGAAGTTATGCGAAAGTAACCGCTTCGACTCATGCAACATGTCTAAACTATTACTTGCCAATAGAATATCATCTACGTAAAGGACAAGTATAGTAAAGTTGCTCCCACTCATCTTGAGGTAGGTGCATTGATCCACTTGATTCTTCATAAAACCTTGCTTCTTCATGACTTCATCAAACTTGAGGTACCATTGACGTGATGCTTGTTTTAACCCGTAAATGGATTTCTTCAACTTACAGACTAGATGCTCCTCACCTTCAGGTTTAAAGCCTTCAGGCTGCTTCATGTAAACATCTTCGTCCAAATCTCTGTTAAGGAAAGCGGTTTTAAAGTCCATCTGATGCAGCTCTAAATCGAAATGAGCTACTAGGGCCATGACGATCCTTAATGAATCTTTACGAGAGACAGGTGAAAACGTCTCTTGATAATCAATTCCCTCTTTCTGAGTGTAGCCCTTTGCAACCAATCTCGCTTTGTAGCGTTCAACGTTCCCATTCGGATCCAGTTTTGTTTTGAATACCCATTTACATCCTACGGGTTTGACTCCGTTGGGTAATTCTACCAAATCCCAAACGTCATTTTTCTTCATGGATTCAAGCTCATCAATCATCGCTTTATTCCATTCAGAAGACTGATCACTGCTAATGGCTTCATTGTAAGAGATAGGATCATTGAGCTTTCCAGCATCCATTTCAGTCAGGTAGGTAACATAATCATCCCAATTAGTTGGCCTTCTTTGCCTAGATGACCTCCTGAGTGGATTATCGGGTTCAGCGTTGTCGTGGTTTTGAGCGTTTGACGTGCCTTCGTCATGAGGTATAATGGGTTCTGATTGTAGAGGTGAATTTGGAGTTGGTGCAGTAGCTTCATGTACAGTAGTTGCATTGGGTACAAGAGGAGTAATCGGAGTAATGGTAAGCGACGAGTCTCTCCCCCCCGCGTCTTGTACTTCTTGCAATTCTTCGTAAGGGTTGGTACTGCTCCCACTGACCTTGAAATCCTCCAGGAACGCGGCACGCTTGGTTTCAACAATACGGGTGACATGGGAAGGACAATAGAAACGATAACCCTTAGAGTTCTCAGGATACCCGATAAAGAAACAGGTAACTGTTTTAGGGTCAAGTTTCCTTAGGAAAGGATTGTAAAGCTTCGCTTCAGCAATGCAGCCCCATACTTTCATATATTTAAGACTCGGTTTCCTTCCTGTCCAAAGTTCATAAGGAGTTTTAGGGACAGACTTAGAAGGAACTCTATTGAGTATATGAACAGCTGCTTTTAACGCTTCAGTCCAAAGGAATAATGGTAAATTAGTGTTGGCTAACATACTGCGCACCATGTTCATAAGGGTACGGTTTCTTCTTTCAGCGACACCATTCTGCTGAGGTGTACCAGGCATGGTGTATTGGTTCACAATCCCCTGGCCCTTACAAAACTCATAAAATGGACCAGGAGCTTGACCCACATCAGTATGTCTTCCATAATATTCACCGCCTCTATCTGATCTGACAACTTTAATCTGACGATCTAATTGCTTTTCAACTTCAGCCTTATAATCTTTAAAAGTTGTTAGAGATTCAGATTTCTCCTTAATTAGATACAAGTACATGTAACGAGAATAATCATCAATAAAAGTGATAAATGAAGTATGTCCTGTTATGCCAGCGATTTGGTAGGGACCACTAATGTCAGTGTGAATGAGTTCTAATAAATTAGAGCTCCTAGTGGCACCTTTCTTATTCGCTAATGTCATTTTACCCTTAAGACATTTGACACATGTTCCAAAATCAGAGAAATCGAGAGGAGGTAAGACTTCATCCTTCACAAGACGATTTAATCGTTCTTTTGAAATGTGGCCTAAACCCTGATGCCACAACATGGATGAAGTTTCTAAGTCTCGTTTCTCTTCCATCTTTGTGAGTGATTCATTAATATTATATGACAACAAAGATTTGGAAAAGTTATCTTCTAGTTCTAATCTATAGAGACCACCATCCAGAATACCAGTACCATAAAGAACAGAATCATAATGGATAGAGAGTTTGCGATGACCATGGGAAACAATAAAACCGTCCATGTCTAACTTTGGTCCTGATACAAGGTTCCGAGTTACCTCAGGAACATATAAGGTATCATAAAGTTTAATACATAAACCAGTTTTCATAACTAATTGTAATGTTCCAATGGCCTTCACTTCTAATTCTCGATCATCCCCAACCTTAAGCGTTCTTTGGTTTCTTTCCAGCTTCCGGATTGAAAGGAATCCCTGAGTAGAATTGGTAACATGAACCATAGAACCAGAATCAAACCACCAAGAATTAGCAGGAACACTTAAATTATAGGACTCAAGTATCATAAAATAATCGTTACCTTTCTTAGCCAGCCACTCCTTAAAATCAGGGCATTCCTTCTGCATATGTCCTGTCTTTTTACAGAACTTGCAGCGGATACTGCCTAAGGAGTTCTTAGAGCTGGAAGCTGCACTTGTACTAGGATTAGAATTAGGCCTTTGGACTTTAGAAGCATCCTTCCTCTGATAATTGTTCTTCCTCTTCTTAGAGTTGGAGGTAGTGAAGTTGGCAACATCAGTATGGCGATCCATCCTCATACGCTCTTCCTCCTGTACGCACATGGCGACCAGCTCACTCATCGTCCATTTGTCCTTCTGAGTGTTGTAATTGATCTTGAATGCTTCAAAGGACGAAGGAAGCGAAGTAATGATGAAATGAACAAGGAAACCATCACTGATTTCCATTTCCAGCCCCTTCAGCTTATTGGCCATGTCATTCATCATCATGATGTGCTCGCGAATGCCACTCCTCCCATCATACTTAGTTGTCACCAGCTTGAGAATAAGAGTACTAGCGTGTGCTTTAGACGTCCCTTTGAACTGAGCCTCCACAGAAGCCAAGTAGGTTTTAGCATCTTCAGAATCAGGAATAGCTCCCCTGATTGCATTGCTTATGGACTGCTTCATAAACATGAGAGACATGCGGTTACACCTAGTCCACTTGTCATGAGTTAACTGCTGAGCAGCAGTACTTTGTGGAGTAAGGTCCGCTGGCTTATCCTCTCTTAGAGCATAATCAAAATCCAGCAGCCCGAGAGTAAGCATGAGAGCATCCTTCCATGCAGCAAAGTTATCACCAGTCAAAGGTGGAATTCCACAATTTGGTGCTGATAGTGGAAATAAGATGAGCAAGTTATGATACAAATGAAGAAGTCCTAATGTGATCTAAGGGCACGTTAAACTAAGGCAGGCATAAATAATGACCATTTTACATTATGAAGCTGTGATATTGTCTATTACTAACATCAAAATAATAGACTTAGCTAAAAAGTTCTACTTAAACGAAAACAAAACAGCTTTGGCCAGAAGTGTAATCATTTAAGCATATGTGCAAAGTGGTTGTAACAAATCAGCTTTGGCCAGAAATTGAAACAATCACTTTAGTTATGCACTTGTTGAGTATGCCATCTATGAATGAATTAAATCAGCTTTGGCCAGAAATTAATACATTCATGCTTATGATGCACACACAACATAGCTTTCGTAATACTTGAACGATAAGTAGATGTATCAAGTCAGCTTTGGCCAGAAATGATATATCAAAAACTCATTCAAGTTAAGCTATTCTGGTTTTGCAAAACATTATCTGATTCTGATTAAATTAACTAAGTAAATTACAAAACCATTTATTTAATAGCAAACCACCCGTTAGCCCGGGGTTCGGGGCGGGAGCCCCGAAATTTTTTTTTTTTTTTAGACTTGTGCGATCCATTATGCCCAAAACTTGTGCGATCCATTATGCCCAAAACTTGTGCGATCCATAAGGCCCAAATGAACTTGTGCGATCCATTATGCCCAAGTGAACTTGTGCGATCCACAAGGCCCAAGGCTTGTGCGATCCATAAGGCCCAAAGTAAACTTGTGCGATCCATTAAGCCCAAGTAAACTTGTGCGATCCATTAAGCCTTGTGCGATCCGTTAATTTTGTGCGATCCGTTAGTTTTGTGCGATCCATTTATGCGATCAGATCATCTTATCATGTGATCTGATTTGTGCGATTCAGTTGTTTATAGTTATAACAACCAACAATTCGAAATTTATGAATTGTGATATACTTTCCCATTATAACTTGATCTAATTCTATCATAAAATTCGAAAATCATAATTGTTTATCTTATTAACATATTTCGAAAATCCTTATTAGGAAAATTAGATCAAAATCAGGAAAAACATACAACAATTCAAATCATACTCCTAAACATAAAGGATATTTCGAATTTTATCTAAGAACGTGATGAACCCTAAATAAAAAAACTCAAACATTCATCCGAAATCTGGAATTTTATTACACATTTAATCATATTTCTTAAACTTCAGATTTCGGAAAAGTAATCACGAATGAAAATAAGATCCGAGATATATATCAGATGACAGAAATCGAACTGTAATGATTTCTGATGATGAAAAACGAATTTTAATTATCGTTTTAAAAACAGTTTTCCAACTTTAGCCCAGATTTACGGATACAAACAGAACCGACTAATCAACATATGCTCTGATACCACATGTTGGTTCAGTTCTGTTTGAGCATGAGGGAAAACAGTAAAACATACCTGTCACAGCAGAAAGTCAAGTGGAGAATCCAGTAATGGAGTTCGACATGCTTGTCATCGTGATTTGGTTCCTCCTTAGGGTGCTGACTGATGATGGGGCTTAGAGAACCGAAAAGGGTATCGGTTAGGAGAGGAGGACGAATTTGATGTTATGCTTATGGGGTGTGTAACTGAGTAACCCTTTAACCTCCACTTAATTCTCCTTATATAAGCACCCAGGAGGAAACCTAATTAGTTACTAAGGGTAATATGGTCCATCAACAATTACCAACTAATTTAAATAATAGGTTATTATATATTTTGATCTTTATTATGTAAATGATTATAATGGCTATAGATTAAATATTGTTACATAATATATTTAATCTTACATTTAAACCTTTCACTATATACTAATTACCAACTTGTATATGTAGTGTTGGTTGTATCTTTGGTTTCATTTGCCTTACTCATTTTTTATTTGTTTTTATCATTTTTTTTACTTTTCCCCCCTATACTTTAGCATGTTTATTTTTACAAATATCATTTGTTGTACTCAACTTGGTTCCTTATACTTTTATCTTTTACAAATATTTCGTTTTGCGTTTCGCCCTAAGTTTTTCGAGTCAACACTGTACAACGTTCGTGCGTGATTCACCGTTATTACATCTTGGTCTAATTTTTTTCCCGTTTAATGGCCCCGTCGTACCGCACGGTTTTTAGATCAACTTAATTATTCTTTTATATGTTTTATATTTTAGTCTAACTTTTGTGTATTAACACGCCCTAACGGTGCAACGTTGTATGGTTCAACGTTTTTACGTTTATTTTCCCCCGTTTAATAGCAGCCTTAGATTGACTTCGTTATTATTCTATATGTTTTATGTTTTGATCTATTTTTTGCTCATTAACAGCTGCAAGGGGCGTGCATGGTTCAACGTTTTTATGTCTACTTTTCGTTCAATTTTTTTTTTCGTTTTTTATTTCTTTTGTTTTACTAACTTTTCCGGTGTTGGTGGTCGTTGACGGTGTGTGACATTGGTGCTACATGGCACAGTTTTAAACCACCATCACAATGCGGGGTCTTAAGACTAGTACAATGTAAGTTCAAAAAAACTATACCTTTTTATATGGGAGTATATACGTCGCTTAAGTTTCATTATTGGTCAAAACCAAACCTATAACTTTTTTTAACAACTTAAATTACATTAGATCCGTCTTCTACGGGGCTCTAACCCTTAACCTCAGGAGTATCACCATCTCTTATTTTGCGCATGGCAAATTTAAGCAAGTTGCGATTAATAAATACAGTCAAGTGTTTGGTCAAATAAAAAGCAATCAAGATGTTAATCTATAAAGTGTTTGGTCGAATAAAAAGCAATCAAGATGTTAATCTATAAAGGTAAAGGAGGGGCAACATACTACTTATAAAAAAATTGTATATTTCTCCCATGTATTATTAATATGTAAAATATATTTGGTTTAATGGTTATTCAGTTGTTTCATCAGTTCTTAGACTAGTTGGTGTGTAGGGGCATGAAAGAGGGTATGAAGCGTCACGTGACAGCAACATTAGCAGAGTAAGATTTCCTCTTCAAGCCTCAAAAAGTGCAGGGGGGGGGGGGGGAGTGGTGTGAAGCGATATGTGACATGCATTTTTTTTATTTAATTTATGTTTAAAAAATAAAACAAATCTATTAAGCTAAGAAAAACCATTATTAATATTAAATAGAGAAACAACATTAATTAAAAAAATACATAAACTTTAAAAAAAATTAAAGAAATAAAAAAACATTAATAAAAAATACAAATTTTAATTATCATCTTCGTCATTGTTGTTTCATGAAACATTTCAAATGTGTTCAACCAAATCCGCTCGTAGGTTGTGATGTATATGATTGTCATAAATTTCCCGTGTGTTTGCTTCATCACTGACGTCTTCGTTATTTAGTTGCCTCTCCTCCCCATAGTACTCGCAAATTGCACATCTTTCATCTCCAAATCATGTTATGTAAAACAAGACACTAGTATATCACATTTCTTACTCATCCTTTTCCATAATCCTACATGGTATGCTCAAAATGCATCATCTTTTCTGCAAAACACCAAAAGCTCGTTTAATGTCTTTTCGTGCCGCCATTATAGCATCATTAAACTTCGTTCTCTTTTCGTCTAGCGTTGTATGCTTTGTAAATGATTTTACAAACACCGCATTTTTAAGGTAAATTCCATCCGTTAGATGATAACCGTATTTGTACTCCGCACCGTTTACAAAAAAAAATCGGTCCAACACTGTTTATATAGTCGTTGAAAGTGGTGATTGATTAAAAATATTTAAATCGTTATTCGAAGCAGCCATACCAAAGAATGCATGCCAAATCCAAAGATCTAGAGATACAACCGATTCAAGCATCGTAGCCGGTTTTTTATGATATCCACTAGTGTGTTGGTCACGAGACGCAGTTGGACAACTTTCCCACTCCCATTTCATACAATCTAAACTACTGAATATCCTAGGTAACCCATGTCAATCTTCATGAGCCTCCAAAATTTGTTGTATTTCACCAAACGTAGGTTTTCTCAAATATTTTGTAGGAATCCGTTCGTGTAAAATAAATAAAATATCTTTTATTAACTTGAATTACAGAAACAAATCAGAATGAAATAAAATTACAGTACAAATTACAACTGAAAAATAGAAATACAAGAACTGAAAAACTCGAACAGACGAAACTGTTCTTGGCTGAGGATCGTGTTAGACACGGGTCCCTTAAAACAAATTTCGTGTCTCCCAGGAGAACACGTTTGTTTCCAGGATACAACAGCCGCAAGCAGTTGCACTGCCGGTCTTGACTCCAACCCGAAGGTATACCTTGAAGCTTGAAAGAAAATGAAGAATTCTGCAGTGGAGAAAATAGAGAGCTTGTAATTTTCGGGTGTTTGATTCTGCAGCTGAAGCCTCTATTTATACTGCAGATGAAGGTCGAAAATGAAAACGAAATTAATGGGAGAATTAAACTGCATTAAACGTCTTTAATGCACTTTAATTCGTCATAAAATTCGCAGTCAAAAGCATTGACTTCGTCAGTTTCGTATGCTGAATGTAACTGCACTGACATAACTGCAGCTGGAAGCTTCTATGCGCGCGTGCGCCCCACTGGCTCAATCCCATGCGCACCTATGCGCGTGCGCCACGTCACCTGTAAGCCTCTACGAGCACGCCACACAGTCGCGCCGTTTTGGCTCACTTGGTGCGCCGCGCACGACACCTCAGTGCCCATGCTCCATGCGCGAGAACGCGCCACCATGCCACGTATACTCGTGCGCGAATGCGCATGACTGCCACGTCATGCACCACCCCGCGCGGACCCATCTGGGTCACATGCCTGCTTGCCACGTCTCTAGCCACTTGGTCCTTGCATCCCCTGTGCTCCACCACACGCATGTGGTCAAAAATACAAAGGCGGCTCTCAAGCGGCTCGCGGCGATGCGAGTGTGCGAAGTGCAAAGTGAGCCATCAAAGCGCCACATTGCGCCTCATCGCCCACGCCACGCGCGCGCGCGTGTGCGAGTGCGAGTTAGGGTGCTCCACACCCTTCGCGAGTACACTAGTGAGTGCTTCCATGAAACAATAAGGATGGAGAGTTCCCACTTAAATACCCCTTTAAGTTTCATCTCTCATCCGATGTGGGACAAGGTGCCACCTTCTCACTTTTTCAGCATTCAAGTTTCAAACACTAAACTTTGAGCATCGATATCTCATTCATCTTAGCTCCGTTTTGGACGTGGTTTAGTTCGTTGCGATGCCCTTCCGACATAGAACACAAACCCACAAATAAATATATAAAACCCGCTCATTTTATTATATTTATTTCTAGTCCAAAATAGGAAAAAATCTTTTTCCTATATTTGTGAAAAATGCTATTTTCACAAAATTTCCAACAAATCCCCCACATGAATAGAAATCGATCTATCAAGTTTCAACGATACACGTTCAACAGTTGAGTATTGCAAGATAGGTAGGTGTAACCTTTGAACCTTCTTTTGTAAAGCATACTTAGCCTCCTAGGGTCTTGTAGACGCGGTGTCCTTGAACAATCCCCCATTTATGTAGGCGACAATATACATTCACACAATACTCTCCCTAGTCGAGTTAAGACCTCATGGTTGTGTCCGTACATGGTCATGGAACACGTTCCTGGTTCTGCGAGAGCTCTAGGATTTGCGCCTCCCCACAAATCCATTCGAAGCGACCCCACTTCTCTCTAACATAGGTGATTCCTCTGAATCATTAAAAGCATCATGGTTAATACGGATTTCCTCAAAATCCTTAATCTCAACATGCTTAACGTTTCCTTCATGTCACTGATTGGAATGGACTAGGAAGTATACAACTCCCTTTATTGATTTTGGGGCACCCCCCACAGTGACTCCCTTTGGGTTTATGATTAAGTTTGCCTATTGAACCTAGATCTTGGGATCTCCAGTCAACTAGGTTAGGTTCCCCTCATATTCCCTTCATCTATGGGCTTTAGTCCCATTCCTCTTGACAACCTATACACCTTATCTGTAAGAGCCCAGCGTAACCGCACCATGATATTGTCCGCTTTGGCGGCCAGCACGCCCCCGGCGTCGGCCCCTCACGGTTTTCAAAACGCGTCATGATGGTGAAGGTATCCAGCCCCTTATAAGGAAGCCTTTGTTACCCTTCACAACCGATGTGAGATGTCACAATCCACCCCCCTTAAGGGGTCCAGCGTCCTCGCAGGACCTGGCACCACCGGTCCGGCCCTGGCTCTGATACCATCTGTAAGAGCCCAGCGTAATCGCACCATGATATTGTCCGCTTCGGCAGCCAGCACGCCCTCAACAGAGAAGTTTTTTTGACCCTACACGAACGGTGTTTTAAATTTTGTTTTAAGATTGTAGGAATCCGTTCGTGTAAAATAAATAAAATATCTTTTATTAACTTGAATTACAGAAACAAATCAGAATGAAATAAAATTACAGTACAAATTACAACTGAAAAATAGAAATACAAGAACTGAAAAACTCGAACAGACGAAACTGTTCTTGGCTGAGGATCGTGTTAGACACGGGTCCCTTAAAACAAATTTCGTGTCTCCCAGGAGAACACGTTTGTTTCCAGGATACAACAGCCGCAAGCAGTTGCACTGCCGGTCTTGACTCCAACCCGAAGGTATACCTTGAAGCTTGAAAGAAAATGAAGAATTCTGCAGTGGAGAAAAGAGAGAGCGTGTAATTTTCGGGTGTTTGATTCTGCAGCTGAAGCCTCTATTTATACTGCAGATGAAGGTCGAAACTGAAAACGAAATTAATGGGAGAATTAAACTGCATTAAACGTCTTTAATGCACTTTAATTCGTCATAAAATTCGCAGTCAAAAGCATTGACTTCGTCAGTTTCGTATGCTGAATGTAACTACACTGACATAACTGCAGCTGGAAGATTCTGTGCGCGCGCGCGTGCAAGACACACTGGTGCGCGCGCATGTCTGCACCCTCATGCGCGGTGCGTCCATTTGGCTCACTGCCATGCGCGCGTGCGCCCCACTGGCTCAATCCCATGCGCGTGCGCCACGTCACCTGTAAGCCTCTACGAGCACGCCACACAGTCGCGGCGTTTTGGCTCACTTGGTGCGCCGCGCACGACACCTCAGTGCCCATGCTCCATGCGCGAGAACGCGCCACCATGCCACGTATACTCGCGCGCGGATTCGCATGACTGCCACGTCAAGCGGCTCGCGGCGATGCGAGTACGCGAAGTGCAAAGTGCAAAGTGCGCCATCAAAGCACGACATTGCGCCTCATCGGCCACGCCACGCACGCGTGTGCGAGTTTGGGTGCTCCGCACCCTTGGCGAGTACACTAGTGAGTGCTTCCATGAAACAATAAGTATGGAGAGTTCCCACTTAAATACCCCTTTAAGTTTCATCTCTCATCCGATGTGGGACAAGGTGTTACCTTCCCACTTTTTCAGCATTCAAGTTTCAAACACCAAACTTTGAGCATCGATATCTCATTCATCTTAGCTCCGTTTTGGACGTGGTTTAGTTCGTTGCGAAGCCCTTCCGACATAGAACACAAACCCACAAATAAATATATAAGACCCGCTCATTTTATTATATTTATTTCTAGTCCAAAATAGGAAACAATCATTTTCCTATATTTGTGAAAAATGCTATTTTTACAAAATTTCCAACATATTTTTTGTTACACCCCGATATTTTTGATCAAATCCTATATTGACACGTGTCTAAGAACCCTCCATGATTCACATTGATGAAGGAGAGTGGTGAAAAATATGGCAGGTCTCAGCCCTTTCCGGGATCTGGCCTTAGGGTGAGATGGGCACTCCCATAAGAGGGGAGTCCCCTCTCTTACGCATAACCAATCCTTGTGTGCCACGTCAACTCCCCTCTTAAACTCCCCTAACACCCTAAATTGATGGCGGCACTCCCCTCTTAGGGGACTTGGTTTTTTAATTTTTTTTTGTTGTAATTATGCATGTTTATAAAAAAATATTAATAAAAATTAAATAAAATTTAACAAAAGACATTTCAAAGTAGAAAATAAAAATAAAAATTAAATTCAAACTAGAAAATTTAAATTACATTCAAACTAGAAAATAAAAATTACATTAAAAAAAGAAAATAATAATTTTAGAAATCGCACGGCCACCCGTACTTGTTAGCGATGTCGCGTTTTTGGGCGAGGATGAACGGCAACATATTTGGCGGAGCATCGTCGTGCGGCTTGATGAATGTTTCCATATCTCGATCGTAATTGTAGTTTTTCATCGTCTCGCGTTGTTCCGATATGAGCTCGAGAGCCCGCGACTCTCTTTTCTTCCTCAATTCAATCGCCTCCAATTCAATCGCGTGCTTCTTTTCTTTCATGGCGGTGTACTCTTTGAATTGTTCCGCCAACTCGGCCGAGCTTCCCTCGGACGATGTCGCTTGACGCTTGTCTCGCCGTTGTGCTTTTTGTGGCGAGGGGTCTTCGTTCATATTGGGTATGGAAGGGTCCACCTCAACGGGCTTTCTTTTATGTCCCGAACCTTCCCCTTCCTCACCCAACAATGGGACTTGTGCCCATTTGTCGTGTTTTCGAACGACCTCCCACGCCTCGACATGTTGAAAACCGTTCGGAAATCTCTCTTTAAATTCTTTTAAAGCGACTTTCATCATGTCGAGATCCTTGACTCCGCTTCCTCGTGTGCGATCCTACATATTATAAAATAATAAGTGTTAAACAAACAGCACCTTAGTCTCATAAGGCTATTTATGTTTTCTGCTTTACTATGTTACCTTTTCATCAATTCTTTTGTTATTTGTTATATTTGGTGGCTCCTTACTTATATTTTTTAGTTCATGTTATTTGTTTTTGAAGCTGGATGTCTCTCTTATAAAAGAAATCATAATTTGATTTATTAAATATTTTTTTAACAACCATATTTGTTTTTGAGCACTCTCGGGGCATCCACTGAACTAAACGGAGTACTCCGAGAGTAAGCCGAGTCCACCACCAATTCCGGGGAAAACCCGGTAACCCACCCGCCCGTACTCTGAGAGTAACCGGAGCCCACCACCAATTCCGGGGAAAACCTGGTAACCCACCCGCCCGTAGGCACGGAGGTGAAATTACCGATACCCTGGATTTCCTATCATTTTCTACCAATGTCTCACTCTGAAACCAAGTAGGAGTTGAACTTGCATCTCTCAAGAGAAATGCAAGCCTTTCACCATTTGATCTAGAGATCATTGGCGATTTATGAAGGGGATGTTTGGGTTAGCTTTTTGAAACAACTTATTGACTTATTGGTTTTTTGAAAAAGGCAATAAGTCAATATAATATTTGGATAAGTGGAAAAGACTTTTTGAAACAACTTTTTGTAGTTTGTGGAAAATTCATTTTGAAAAGCTAGGAAACCTTATTACCTTGTCCCACCTCATCATATCATAAGCTCATCCAAACACTTTATTAAAAACTCATTTTTGATAAGTAATAAGTCAATAAGAGGGTGTTTGGGATTACGTTTTGAAGTGATTATTTGATTATTGCGTTTGTAAAACATAAATAATCTAAAAAATGTTTTGATGAAAAAAAATGATTATGTACCTCCAAAACACAATTTTGGAGAAGCATGTACCTACATGCTTTTTCAAAACACAGTTTTAAAAACGTAAAATCTATTTTGAAAATCCAACACTAAACACCCCCTAAGTCCTTTTACAAAAAGTCATTTTTAAGTAAATAAGGGTGTACGGTGTGGTGATCGGTAAAGGGTGGCAAACCCCTTTACCGATCGGTAAACACCACCGCCAACAAGTGTTTAGTCACCAAAGTTTGCCAAATCGGAGGTGGCATGCCGAATCGGTGAGCGGAGGGAGGTGAGAGAGAGGGTATTGTGGGGTGGGGTCCAATCCAATCTCAACCAATCACTCCTTTTTCCTTTTTTTTAAATAGTTTACCACTTCACCAAGTGTCTAAACCATTGCCAACACTTTTCACCAAAGTTTAAACACTTTTGACTGATTGACATGGCGCGCTCTGATTGGTTGGTTTTTTGGTTTGCCACTCAAAGTGTTTAACCACTCCCTACACCTTAAGGGGTCCAGCGTCCTCGCGGGACCTGGCACCACCGGTCCGGCCCTGGCTCTGATACCATCTGTAAGAGCCCAGCGTAACCGCACCATGATATTGTCCACTTTGGCAGCCAGCACGCCCTCAGCGTCTGCCCCTCACGGTTTTAAAAACGCGTTCTGTTTTGAAAAAGTCCCTACTTTGAATCAAAACAGAGAAAAACCTTTTAAAACACAACCTGCTGTGAGAAAAAAAAATTGAAATCACAGCAGAGAAGTTTTTTGACCCTACACGAACGGTGTTTTAAATTTTGTTTTAAGATGGTAGGAATCCGTTCGTGTAAAATAAATAAAATATCTTTTATTAACTTGAATTACAGAAACAAATCAGAATGAAATAAAATTACAGTACAAATTACAACTGAAAAATAGAAATACAAGAACTGAAAAACTCGAACAGACGAAACTGTTCTTGGTTGAGGATCTTGTTAGACACGGGTCCCTTAAAACAAATTTCGTGTCTCCCAGGAGAACACGTTTGTTTCCAGGATACAACAGCCGCAAGCAGTTGCACTGCCGGTCTTGACTCCAACCCGAAGGTATACCTTGAAGCTTGAAAGAAAATGAAGAATTTTGCAGTGGAGAAAAGAGAGAGCTTGTAATTTTCGGGTGTTTGATTCTACAGCTGAAGCCTCTATTTATACTGCAGATGAAGGTCGAAACTGAAAACGAAATTAATGGGAGAATTAAACTGCATTAAACGTCTTTAATGCACTTTAATTCGTCATTAAATTCGCAGTCAAAAGCATTGACTTCGTCAGTTTCGTATGCTGAATGTAACTGCACTGACATAACTGCAGCTGGAAGCTTCTGTGCGCGCGCGCGTGCAAGACACACTGGTGCGTGCGCATGTCTGCACCCTCATGCGTGGTGCGTCCATTTGGCTCACTGCCATGCGCGCGTGCGCCCCACTGGCTCAATCCCATGCACGTGCGCCACGTCACCTGTAAGCCTCTACGAGCACGCCACACAGTCGCGCCGTTTTGGCACACTTGGTGCGCCGCGCACGACACCTCAGTGCCCATGCTCCATGCGCGAGAACGCGCCACCATGCCACGTGTACTCGCGCGCGGATGCGCATGACTGCCACGTCATGCACCACCCCGCGCGGACCCATCTGGGTCACATGCCTGCTTGCCACGTCTCTAGCCACTTGGTCCTTGCATCCCCTGTGCTCCACCACACGCATGTGGTCAAAAATACAAAGGCGGCTCGCGGCGATGCGAGTGCGCGAAGTGCAAAGTGCGCCATCAAAGCGCCACATTGCGCCTCATCGCCCACGCCACGCGCGCGCGCGTGTGCGAGTGCGAGTGCGAGTTAGGGTGCTCCGCACCCTTCGCGAGTACACTAGTGAGTGCTTCCATGAAACAATAAGGATGGAGAGTTCCCACTTAAATACCCCTTTAAGTTTCATCTCTCATCCGATGTGGGACAAGGTGCTACCTTCCCACTTTTTCAGCATTCAAGTTTCAAATACCAAACTTTGAGCATCGATATCTCATTCATCTTAGCTCCGTTTTGGACGTGGTTTAGTTCGTTGCGAAGCCCTTCCGACATAGAACACAAACCCACAAATAAATATATAAAACCCGCTCATTTAATTATATTTATTTCTAGTCCAAAATAGGAAAAAATCATTTTCCTATATTTGTGAAAAATGGTATTTTCACAAAATTTCCAACAATCCCCCACATGAATAGAAATCGATCTATCAAGTTTCAGCGATACACGTTCAACAGTTGAGTATTACAAGATAGGTAGGTGTAACCTTTGAACCTTCTTTTGTGAAGCATACTTAGCCTCCTAGGGTCTTGTAGACGCGGTGTCCTTGAACAATCCCCCAATTATGTAGGCGACAATATACATTCACACAATACTCTCCCTAGTCGAGTTAAGACCTCATGGTTGTGTCCGTTCATGGTCATGGAACACGTTCCTGGTTCTGCGAGAGCTCTAGGATTTGCGCCTCCCCACAAATCCATTCGAAGCGACCCCACTTCTCTCTAACATAGGTGATTCCTCTGAATCATTAAAAGCATCATGGTTAATACTGATTTCCTCAAAATCCTTAACCTCAACATGCTTTACCTTTCCTTCATGTCACTGATTGGAATGGACTAGGAAGTATACAACTCCCTTTATTGATTTTGGGGCACCCCCCACAATGACTCCCTTTGGGTTTATGATTAAGTTTGCCTATTGAACCTAGATCTTGGGATCTCCAGTCAACTAGGTTAGGTTCCCCTCATATTCCCTTCATCTATGGGCTTTAGTCCCATTCCTCTTGACAACCTATACACCTTATCTGTAAGAGCCCAGCGTAACCGCACCATGATATTGTCCGCTTTGGCGGCCAGCACGCCCCCGGCGTCGGCCCCTCACGGTTTTCAAAACGCGTCATGATGGTGAAGGTATCCAGCCCCTTATAAGGAAGCCTTTGTTCCCCTTCACAACCGTTGTGAGATGTCACAATCCACCCCCCTTAAGGGGTCCAGCGTACTCGCAGGACCTGGCACCACCGGTCCGGCCCTGGCTCTGATACCATCTGTAAGAGCCCAGTGTAACCGCACCATGATATTGTCCGCTTTGGCAGCCAGCACACCCTCAGCGTCTGCCCCTCACGGTTTTAAAAACGCGTTCTGTTTTGACAAAGTCGCTACTTTGAATCAAAACAGAGAAAAACCTTTTAAAACACAACCTGTTGTGAGAAAAAAAAAATTGAAATCACAGCAGAGAAGTTTTTTGACCCTACACGAACGGTGTTTTAAATTTTGTTTTAAGATTGTAGGAAACCGTTCGTGTAAAATAAATAAAATATCTTTTATTAACTTGAATTACAGAAACAAATATGAATGAAATAAAATTACAGTACAAACTACAACTGAAAAATAGAAATACAAGAACTGAAAAACTCGAACAGACGAAACTGTTCTTGGCTGAGGATCGTGTTAGACACGGGTCCCTTAAAACAAATTTCGTGTCTCCCAGGAGAACACGTTTGTTTCCAGGATACAACAGCCGCAAGCAGTTGCACTGCCGGTCTTGACTCCAACCCGAAGGTATACCTTGAAGCTTGAAAGAAAATGAAGAATTCTGCAGTGGAGAAAAGAGAGAGCTTGTAATTTTCGGGTGTTTGATTCTGCAGCTGAAGCCTCTATTTATACTGCAGATGAAGGTCGAAACTGAAAACGAAATTAATGGGAGAATTAAACTGCATTAAACGTCTTTAATGCACTTTAATTCGTCATTAAATTCGCAGTCAAAAGCATTGACTTTGTCAGTTTCGTACGCTGAATGTAACTGCACTGACATAACTACAGCTGGAAGCTTCTGTGTGCGCGCGCGTGCAAGACACACTGGTGCGCGCGTATGTCTGCACCCTCATGCGCGGTGCGTCCATTTGGCTCACTGCCATGCGCGCGTGCGCCCCACTGGCCCAATCCCATGCGCGTGCGCCACGTCACCTGTAAGCCTCTACGAGCACGCCACACAGTCGCGCCGTTTTGGCACACTTGGTGCACCGCGCACGACACCTCAGTGCCCATGCTCCATGCGCGAGAACACGCCACCATGCCACGTGTACTCGCGCGCGGATGCGCATGACTGCCACGTCATGCACCACCCCGCGCGGACCCATCTGGGTCACATTCCTGCTTGCCACGTCTCTAGCCACTTGGTCCTTGCATCCCCTGTGCTCCACCACACGCATGTGGTCAAAAATACAAAGGCGGCTCGCGGCGATGCGAGTGTGCGAAGTGCAAAGTGCGCCATCAAAGCGCCACATTGCGCCTCATCGCCCACGCCACGCGCGCGCGCGTGCGCGAGTTAGGGTGCTTCGCACCCTTCGCGAGTACACTAGTGAGTGGTTCCATGAAACAATAAGGTTGGAGAGTTCCCACTTAAATACCCCTTTAAGTTTCATCTCTCATCCGATGTGGGACAAGGTGCTACCTTCCCACTTTTTCAGCATTCAAGTTTCAAACACAAAACTTTGAGCATCGATATCTCATTCATCTTAGCTTCGTTTTGGACGTGGTTTAGTTCGTTGCGAAGCCCTTCCGACATAGAACACAAACCCACAAATAAATATATAAAACCCGCTCATTTTATTATATTTATTTCTAGTCCAAAATAGGAAAAAATCATTTTCCTATATTTGTGAAAAATGCTATTTTCACAAAATTTCCAACAATCCCCCACATGAATAGAAATCGATCTATCAAGTTTCAACGATACACGTTCAACAGTTGAGTATTGCAAGATAGGTAGGTGTAACCTTTGAACCTTCTTTTGTGAAGCATACTTAGCCTCCTAGGGTCTTGTAGACGCGGTGTCCTTGAACAATCCCCCATTTATGTAGGCGACAATATACATTAACACAATACTCTCCCTAGTCGAGTTAAGACCTCATGGTTGTGTCCGTTCATGGTCATGGAACACGTTCCTGGTTCTGCGAGAGCTCTAGGATTTGCGCCTCCCCACAAATCCATTCGAAGCGACCCCACTTCTCTCTAACATAGGTGATTCCTCTGAATCATTAAAAGCATCATGGTTAATACGGATTTCCTCAAAATCCTTAACCTCAACATGCTTAACCTTTCCTTCATGTCACTGATTGGAATGGACTAGGAAGTATACAACTCCCTTTATTGATTTAGGGGCACCCCCCACAGTGACTCCCTTTGGGTTTATGATTAAGTTTGCCTATTGAACTTAGATCTTGGGATCTCCAGTCAACTAGGTTAGGTTCCCCTCATATTCCCTTCATCTATGGGCTTTAGTCCCATTCCTCTTGACAACCTATACACCTTATCTGTAAGAGCCCAGCGTAACCGCACATGTTATTGTCCGCTTTGGCGGCCAGCACCCCCCCGGCGTCGGCCCCTCACGGTTTTCAAAACGCGTCATGATGGTGAAGGTATCCAGCCCCTTATAAGGAAGCCTTTGTTCCCCTTCACAACCGATGTGAGATGTCACAATCCACCCCCCTTAAGGGGTCCAGCGTCCTCGCAGGACCTGGCACCACCGGTCCGGCCCTGGCTCTAATACCATCTGTAAGAGCCCAGCGTAACCGCACCATGATATTGTCCGCTTTGGCAGCCAGCACGCCCTCAGAGCCTGCCCCTCACGGTTTTAAAAACGCGTTCTGTTTTGACAAAGTCGCTACTTTGAATCAAAACAGAGAAAAACCTTTTAAAACACAACCTGCTGTGAGAAAAAAAATTGAAATCACAGCAGAGAAGTTTTTTGACCCTACACGAACGGTGTTTTAAATTTTGTTTTAAGATTGTAGGAATCCGTTCGTGTAAAATAAATAAAATATCTTTTATTAACTTGAATTACAGAAACAAATCAGAATGAAATAAAATTACAGTACAAATTACAACAGAAAAATAGAAATACAAGAACTGAAAAACTCGAACAGACGAAACTGTTCTTGGCTGAGGATCGTGTTAGACACGGGTCCCTTAAAACAAATTTCGTGTCTCCCAGGAGAACACGTTTGTTTCCAGGATACAACAGCCGCAAGCAGTTGCACTGCCGGTCTTGACTCCAACCCGAAGGTATACCTTGAAGCTTGAAAGAAAATGAAGAATTCTGCAGTGGAGAAAAGAGAGAGCTTGTAATTTTCGGGTGTTTGATTCTGCAGCTGAAGCCTCTATTTATACTGCAGATGAAGGTCGAAACTGAAAACGAAATTAATGGGAGAATTAAACTGCATTAAACGTCTTTAATGCACTTTAATTCGTCATTAAATTCGCAGTCAAAAGCATTGACTTCGTCAGTTTCGTATGCTGAATGTAACTCCATTGACATAACTGCAGCTGGAAGCTTCTGTGCGCGCGCGCGTGCAAGACACACTGGTGCGCGCGCATGTTTGCACCCTCACTGGTGCGCGTCCATTTGGCTCACTGCCATGCGCGCGTGCGCCCCACTAGCTCAATCCCATGCGCGTACGCCACGTCACCTGTAAGCCTCTACGAGCACGCCACACAGTCGCGCCGTTTTGGCTCACTTGGTGCGCCGCGCACGACACCTCAGTGCCCATGCTCCATGCGCGAGAACGCGCCACCATGCCACGTGTACTAGCGCGCGGATGCGCATGACTGCCACGTCAAGCGGCTCGCGGCGATGCGAGTGTGCGAAGTGTAAAGTGCGCCATCAAAGCGCGACATTGCGCCTCATCGCCCACGCCACGCGCGCGTGTACTAGTGCGAGTTAGGGTGCTCCGCACCCTTCGCGAGTACACTAGTGAGTGCTTCCATGAAACAATAAGGATGGAGTGTTCCCACTTAAATACCCCTTTAAGTTTCCTCTCTCATCCGATGTTGGACAAGGTGTTACCTTCCCACTTTTTCAGCATTCAAGTTTCAAACACCAAACTTTGAGCATCGATATCTCATTCATCTTAGCTCCGTTTTGGACGTGGTTTAGTTCGTTGCGAAGCCCTTCTGACATAGAACACAAACCCACAAATAAATATATAAAACCCGCTCATTTTATTATATTTATTTCTAGTTCAAAATAGAAAAAAATCATTTTCCTATATTTGTGAAAAATGCTATTTTTACAAAATTTCCAACATATTTTTTGTAACACCCCGATATTTTTGATCAAATCCTATATTGACACGTGTCTAAGAACCCTCCATGATTCACATTGATGAAGGAGAGTGGTGAAAAATATGGCAGGTCTGAGCCCTTTCCGGGATCTGGCCTTAGGGTGAGATGGGCACTCCCATAAGAGGGGAGTCCCCTCTCTTACGCATAACCAATCCTTGTGTGCCACGTCAACTCCCCTAACACCCTAAATTGATGGCGGCACTCCCCTCTTAAGGGACTTTTTTTTTATTTGTTGTAATTATGCATGTTTATAAAAAAAATATTAATAAAAGTTAAATAAAATTTAACAAAGGACATTTCAAAGTAGAAAATAAAAATTAAATTCAAACTAGAAAATTAAAATTACATTCAAACTAGAAAATAAAAATTACATTAAAACTAGAAAATAATAATTTTAGAAATCGCACGGCCACCCGTACTTGTTAGCGATGTCGCGTTTTCGGGCGAGGATGAACGGCAACATATTTGGCGGAGCATCGTCGTGCGGCTTGATGAATGTTTCCATATCTCGATCGTAATTGTAGTTTTTCATCGTCTCGCGTTGTTCCAATTTGAGCTCGAGAGCCTGCGACTCTCTTTTCTTCCTCAATTCAATCGCCTCCAATTCAATCGCGTGCTTCTTTTCTTTCATGGCGGTGTACTCTTTGAATTGTTCCGCCAACTCGGCCGAGCTTCCCTCGGAAGATGTCGCTTGACGCTTGTCTCGCCGTTGTGCTCTTTGTGGCGAGGGGTCTTCGTTCATATCGGGTATGGAAGGGTCCACCTCAACGGGCTTTCTTTTATGTCCCGAACCTTCCCCTTCCTCACCCAACAATGGGACTTGGGCCCATTTGTCGTGTTTTCGAACGACCTCCCACGCCTCGACATGTTGAAAACCGTTCGGAAATCTCTCTTTAAATTCTTTTAAAGCGACTTTCATCACGTCGAGATCCTTGACTCCGCTTCCTCGTGTGCGATCCTACATATTATAAGATAATAAGTGTTAAAAAAATATGAACTTAGGAAAGAAAATTAAAAAATATACAATGTTAAAAAATATAATTTTTACCGCTTGTTGGTATAGGCCGTTGAAAAAGTTTATTTTCGTCATCATCGGGCCCCATTTAGACCGTACTTGATGCACGGTCCGGTTACTTCCACCGAGGGTGGCGTTAAAATGATCTAAAATCTTACGCCAAAAACTATCGCGGTTTTGTTGATTGCCCTTCTTTTTGTTGGTAGAGCAATGTACCCACGCCTTCGCCAACGCCTCTTCTTGGACCTTTGTCCATTTTTCGCTCGCCATTTTTCCCTTTTTATCCCGAGCGTCATCTTCTTCATTGCCGGCGTCTTCATCCACATTATATTCATCGTCCTCGTCCTCGTACTCGTCGCCCAAATTTTGAGTTTCGGGCACTACCTCCTCGTCCTCGTCGTCGTAAATAGGTAGAGGACGTTCAACATTTCCTCGTGTAGATGGAACTTGTGGGGAACGAAAACCATATGGGTCGAAGGCGGGGGATTGAGGTGGATCCATTGATAACAAATTTTGAAAATAGCCGAAATTGGGTTGAAGGTTGGTTGCTTGGGTGTTGTAAAAGGAGGGGTGTGAAGGTTGTTGGAAAAAAACGGGGGGTTGTGAAGTATATCCGAAAGGGGGTTGTGATTGTGCACTTGCACCGCTCGAACCACCACGAGACGGTTGCTTGCCCCGTCCCTTAGCTTTTTTCTTGGCTTCGCGGGGTTGGTTCTCCATTGCTCGGTTTGAAGTGGGTGTGGTTCGAGAGTATAAAAAATTAGTGAAGTGGGTGTGGTTTGAGAGTATAAAAAATAAGAAGTGGGTTTGGTTTGAGAGTATAAAAAATAGTGAAGTGGGTGTGGTTATTTATATTTGTTTAAAAATTGAATTTTTTTTTTAAATTCGACCGTTTAAAAATTCGACCGTTCCTCAAACATCGTGCCAATTCAACGCGGTGAAGAAGTGCCGAACCCACTCCCCGAATCGGGTCCCCGCGGTGATGGCGGCGGTGTTCCCGATCGGGGAAGGTGGTCACCGAACCCACTCCCCGAGAGTGCCCCGGATACCCTTAGTAAGTTCCGTCAGTGATCATATGTGAAGAAAGTTCGTTATGTGTTGTTTATTTGTTTAAAAATAACATATTAAAATTGACAAAATTGCAGAAAACAACCTTTATGTATACCCCAAACTGCACTTTATACCTTTCACTATGAAATCCGCCAAAACCAACCTTTACGTTCATGTTTTGTTACACATCACAACCTTTACCACTAACACCGTTAGATTTCTTGGTTAAGTTACCTCACATGCTTTGCATGTGAGGGTATTAATGTCTTTTCACCCATCTTTTTAATATGTATTTAAAAGAACCCACAAAACCCAGCATTAGTCTTCATCTTCATATCCGGTAACCAACCACAAAACCCATATCAAACCTCTTACCCTTTACTGTTTACACCTGCACACATCTTCAAAAAGCTCAAAACCTTGATCAACCACTGTCATCCCTGACCTCACTACTACCTTACGGTCATTAAGATGATGGATGGAGAAGGTGGTTAAGGTGATGGATGGAGAAGGTGGTTGTCGAGTGTGACCGGAGGTGGTTGGTTGTAGGGCGTGGTGGTGGTGTGGTTTTTCGTGGTGGTGACCCACCCGGTCAACCTGATCGGTTTTGCCCTACAACAAAGGTAATGTTTTAGTTTTTGTTCAATCGATTCAACCTTTTCCATGTTTCCCGTTTTTTCTTTCTTTAATTTAAAAAGATATGTTCAATCTTTCAATAATTCTCATAATTCTTTAAAGATTTTGATTGATCCGTTCTGGGTTCATCAAATTGAGTTTGATTATTGAGTTTTTGAATAATTTTGATCCAAATTAGGTGGAAAGATTTGAGCTTTTTGTTCGAATTTTAGGTCCAACGAACACCCCCTGCAAGTGTTTGTTCAAATGCCTGAGAGAAACATGCTCAAAGATTAATTGATTTCGTTGAATTGAATCTGTTCGAGATCGAATTGGGCTCACTTTGATGGTTTCTACATGGTGAACAGGTGAGAGATTGTTTTTTTTTTTTAAGTTATATTATTCAATTGAGATGAGTTTTTGAGTTATGTAGCATATTTTAATCTTTAATGGAGTTGTTAAAGTTGAAACATGTGAAGTTTTTCAAGTGTCATGTGAGTTATTTGGTTTCCATATGTGTGTTCTTGTTTGTTATGGTTTTGATCTTCAGAACTCTTTTACTCCCAAGCCCGTTTCCCTTTGGTCGGTTTAAAAACAACGAATTCGAGTGGAATCATGTAAGAATGAAGTTCTTAGAGGTGCCTCAAATTGTTTGGGGATTGAACAATCAAAAGATTGCCTTTGCAAGAGCTTGTTTGACTGCATCGCACATGAGAGAGAGAGAGGGGTTTGTTGAAGGAAATAAATAAAAAAAGTTTAGATATAATATTAATTGTAAAAGGGTCAAAGGAAAAGACATATATGCCCTCACATGCATCGCACATGGGGCAACTTAACTGACTTTTTTGACTAGGTTTGGTGTAAAGGTTGTGATGTGTAACAAAACATGAACGTAAAGGTTGGTTTTGGCGGATTTCATAGTAAAAGGTATAAAGTGCAGTTTGGGGTATACATAAAGGTTGTTTTCTGCAATTTTGTCATTAAAATTTGACGTTTATTCTCCTTTATAAACTAAAATAATTTTTAACATTTTGAAAACAAACAGTACCTAGTAGATACCACTTTAGGTGAACCTTGCATGCGATTGTATCTATGTTTCTATGTTTATACTTAGGTGCTGTTTGTTTTTGCAGACATAAACTGTCTGCAAGCTGATTTCATCAGTTTCCATGTCTGCAACTGAAGATGTGGTCTGAAGCTCTGCAAGCTGAAAATATCAGACTGTTTGTTTTTATAAATTGATACCGTCTACGTAACTGAAAATATAAATTGGTATGTTCCCCTTTTTCTCTCATAACCCACAAGTCCACAACATCAGCCACCTATGACCTACCCCCTTTACTCCTCTCCCTCTCGACATCTTCACACTCTACTCTCACCGTTCACCACCATCACTGCCCGTCGGAGCCGGAAATCCAAACACCACCACTGTTGACCCAAACCGGAATCGAGTCTGACCCGCCGTCGGCTGTCGGACGCGAACCTGAACCACCGCCAACATCTTGTTATCAGCGGCAGCGCCGCTGCGGAATCGATGCCGGAGCCATCCCCAACCGAACTCGATACTATTACGAGCACCGGAGAGATGAGGTCTTGTGTGTGGAGTGAATGTCTAGAGAGAGAGCAGCGGAGAGAGAAGAGGGTCGGCCTCCTCCTCGCCGGCAACAACTCCGGCCGTCAACGATGATGACGACGATGCTGATGATGACGAAGAACGACGATGCTGATGATGAATCGATGATGTTGATGATGAATCGATGATGCTGATGATGAATCGATGATGTTGATGAATCGATGATGCTGATGATGAATCGATGATGTTGACGATGAATCGGTGGTCGGAGTTTCAGCGGGGTCTTCATTTGTGTTTGGGTTTTTTTTTTGGTTTTTGTGATTGTGAAGATGTTTTAAGCAATGATTCAAAGCTTATTTTTTAAGAAGAAAAAAGCTGAGTTCAGATCTTTTTTAAAAACAAAAAACAAACAGTCTTCAAGGCCTTATGTCTGCCCGCCTGCAGACATAGGCTCTTTGCAGACCTTTTAAGCAAAAACAAACAGCACCTTAGTTGTCACACCCCAATTTTTCCACGTGTCACCAGTGGGCCCGGTGGGGGAGTATCGTGACGTGGTTGGCAACATCATGGTCAAACAACACAATATAATAATGCACAGCGGAAGCAAAAGATAAATATATTACATTCCGAATATAAGTAATGTCAAAGTATTACAACGGAAGGTAAAGGATCCACAGGCGGATCAAATAAAAGATACTAAAACTGTTCAACAGACTTTAGGCATCTAGAACTTGCAAGATTCCCTAATGACACCCTGAGCTCCCAGCCAATTATGCGTAGTACCTGTCACTTAACCTTTTGGAAAATACGTCAGTTTACACTGGTAAATACAATTAACTGACTCATTTTGGAAAAAGAGTTTGAAAAGTGATTCGAGTGCAAACGGCACAAAATATCTTGACACATTGATTAAAATGCACAGAGGCAAAATTAATCTTTTATACTTGGGACAATTCTATTAATAAAAATCTTGTATCCGATTTACATGGTTGTCCAACATTTAGGGCCGGTGATTATACAATACAAGCCGGACAAGATTAATCGACACACCACAAATATAATCTCACAAGAAGATACCCTTACGAGTGAGTATACGTTATACATATGCAACAGGAGGTGTTTTGCCTACACCTTGTGCTTACGTCGTGGCCATTCACTTTTTAAAATGAGCCAAGGATATCCAGGACACGGTCATTAACCCCCAATGTTATTTGTTATCAAGCAATACGAATTAAAACGGGATTATGCAATTCAATCATCTCCGATCAAAAGGTTTCTACACCCGACCAAGCGGTATCTTTATAATACCGTACCCCAAGCCCGTATAAGGGAAAATAAGTTAAAAGTATTTACCTGAGCTAGCAATGCAATTTATACTCAGCCGTATATCTTAATCAGCAAGCACAAGTACTTCTACTGGGGCTCTCAATCTGGAACGAAGGTTTTATTAACCTATTAAATTCCTAACGGGTCTTATTTAAGTCGTAACTTAGACCGGTTAGTTTTAAGGAAAGGTTTACGGTTCAAAGCGCATGATTAAGCGAAGACCGGAATAGAATGTGATTTAGACCCAACAAGTTTGAAGACTTGTATAATATGGGTAAACTAAACACATTCTGGATTTTGAGATAAAACGGATAAGGTTTGACCCGTTTCGGCTAGTTTGTGCAAACTAGTTACATAAACCGAACCGAACGCGCCAGAGGCGTAACGGGTAACCATATGGGTCCTAAACATGTTTCCTAAGTTAATTATGCTTCCAATATGTTGTGACATCAGTAGGATGTCTTTCATTATGCCCCGAACTAAATTAAACACAAACTATGCCCCGTAGGGGTAGTTTGGTCATTTTAAAGGTTGTAAAAGAGTTTAAATGTTTAACTGAGTTACAGGTCTGATGTAAACAGAAAACATACTCAATTTGATGAGTTATAACAGTAGGGTAAAGTATATATGTGAAATATATCATCTATAACCAAACTATGCACCGAAGGGCATTTTGGTAATTTCACATAAGCCGAAAAGCTCAAAAACGAAGTCTGAGTTAATCAACCTTTGCTTACTGTTAAAATATTATAATTTGCCTCTTATATCAGTAGGTATCAACCTGGGTATGTCCAATATGATTCTAAGACATACTATGTGTTAAAAACGCTAATTTAGGCGATTAAGGGCCATTACCGGGTTCGATACGTAAATCTGATATTTTTATATATCCAGAAGGCTAAAAATAATTTATTAATCATATGTGATCAGTAGTAAAAGGTTTGGAGTCGTTTAGATAAGTAAAACTCATTTTATGGCCCGTAAGGGCAAAACCGACAATTACCGAATTAAGCCTACGACTATGAGTTATGCTCAGCCTAAAATTAATTAAAAATCTTTAAAAATCCTAAAATAATATATTACATCAGTGGGTATTAAGTTTGATACCAAAAAGTCGGCTTAACTAGGCTATACGCTAATTACGCCGTTTTATTAACATAAAGCATTAGTTTTGCGATAATGAGCATAACTCCTAATCTATAAGTCAAACTGATATCAAACTTTGCATACAAGTTTATATGTCAGTAACTAAGGGTTCTACACTTTTACATTTTCATAAATCACGTTCTAAGGTAATAAGGGCATAATGGTCAACATATGAGCAACTAACGGAAACGCGTAAACGAATGGGTCAATCAATGAACCAACCACAAAGGGTTATGCTAACATGTAGCCTGTTCCTAAGGAAACTCTAAAGCATTTCCAAATCATACTAAAGCGGGTCAGAACTGAAAGTCAAAGTGAAAGTCAAACTATGTGACTTTCGGTTCCGAACCGGGTCTAAACAGGAAATAGTCGGGTCGAACATGTTTGGACATGTTCTTACACTTATTATTAAGTTACAACAATGATCAAACAGATTATATATGTTCTAGATAGCTAATTATGCATAAACGACATTTTAAGCATTATGTTGACTTTTTAAATAACAGTTTGACCCGACATTTGACCTGGTTAGAATGGGAATCAGGGGGACCCTTTTTAGGGGTTTATTACCCACCTAATTACCAACTTATAACTACTTTAAGTTTGACTAATCGCTGGACCATTAGCGATTAATCGTTAAGTCAACCGTTAATTACGACGGTTGCCTTTTAAGCTAATAACTAAGCAAAAACTAAACCGAGGAAGGTCTAGCATACTTACCCAAGTCCTAAGCTCGAGTAGGAAGGTATTGGGTCTGCTCCTAAGCTCCAGAAGTGCTCAAGAATTGCAGATGAAGGTTGTGAAGAATAAGTTGCTACTAAGGCTCTTATATAGTGGTTTAAACACCACAATTCTTTGACATCTAAGTCTACAATCCAACCACAACTAATCAACAAGTGTCCTACATGTTCTAGGGGTGTTTTAGGGGCCAAATGAAAGAGCAAAATCGATCAAAGTTGCATCCAAGTTCAATGTGCAGACAAGGAAATCAAGAAGGATATGTTGCTGCCCAGATGTAGCAGTGGCGTAGCGCCACTGCATGTGGCTAGGTGCTCGCGCTACGCGAGCCCTAAGGGTCCTCCAACATATTTTGTTAAATTGCAGTTTCAGTCCCCCGTCTCTTCAAACTTTGTACAGACACTTGTTTATTGCGATATGGACCCTCAATATTGATCTATCAGGGCCTCAAGATATATACCCACTTCGTTAAGTCCCCGGGTAACTTTATTGTTACCCGAAAAGGCCTAATTTTCAACGTTGACGCTTTAACCCCTTGCACACGAATTCGATCATAACTTTCTCATACGTTAACGAAACTTTACGAAATTTAAATCGTGCATTCTAGTGAGCATAATTAACATTTACAAAGCTTCGGGTTTGTCAAAAGGTCACCCAGAGGTATACCTTTAAACATGTTGACACATTTAACCCCCGTAGTTTGTAATCTCTCACTTTTAGCTTCGTATGATCCATGATTTATTCGTTTGAAGGTATAAGCATCGTGTAGGGTTAATGTACATTATATTTATTCACAGTTGACACTTAGAATACGTATTTCCACATACTTTCCATGTTTGTCAACTTTAGTCCTTCTATAACATTTCCTTCACACGTTCAGACTTTATGACACGTGTCAACACATTATAGGACATGAATTTTCGAGGTGTTACATTAGTCTCATAAGGCTATTTATGTTTTCTGCTTTACTATGTTACCTTTTCATCAATTCTTTTGTTATTTGTTATATTTGGTGGCTCCTTACTTATATTTTTTAGTTCATGTTATTTGTTTTTGAAGCTGGATGTCTCTCTTATAAAAGAAAACATAATTTGATTTATTAAATATTCTTTTAACAACCATATTTGTTTTTGAGCACTCTCGGGGCATCCACTGAACTAAACGGAGTACTCCGAGAGTAAGCCGAGTCCACCACCAATTCCGGGGAAAACCCGGTAACCCACCCGCCCGTACTCCGAGAGTAACCGGAGTCCACCATCAATTCCGGGGAAAACCTGGTAACCCACCCGCCCGTAGGCACGGCGGTGAAATTACCGGTACCCTGGATTTCCTATCATTGTCTACCAATGTCCCACTCTGCACCAAGTAGGAGTTGAACTTGCATCTCTCAAGAGAAATGCAAGCCTTTCACCATTTGATCTAGAGATCATTGGCGATTTATGAAGGGGATGTTTGGGTTAGCTTTTTGAATCAACTTATTGACTTATTGGTTTTTTGAAAAAGGCCATAAGTCAAAATAATATTTGGATAAGTGGAAAAGACTTTTTGAAACAACTTTTTGTAGAAGGTGGAAAATTCATTTTGAAAAGCTAGGAAACCTTATTACCTTGTCCCACCTCATCATATCATAAGCTCATCCAAACACTTTATTAAAAACTCATTTTTGATAAGTAATAAGTCAATAAGAGGGTGTTTGGGATTACGTTTTGAAGTGATTATTTGATTATTGCGTTTGTAAAACATAAATAATCTAAAAAATGTTTTGATGAAAAAAAATGATTATGTACCTTCAAAACACAATTTTGGAGAAGCATGTACCTACATGCTTTTTCAAAACACAGTTTTAAAAACGTAAAATCTATTTTGAAAATCCAACACTAAACACCCCCTAAATCCTTTTACAAAAAGTCATTTTTAATTTTAAGTAAATAAGGGTGTACGGTGTGGTGATCGGTAAAGGGTGGCAAACCCCTTTACCGATCGGTAAACACCACCGCCAACAAGTGTTTAGTCACCAAAGTTTGCCAAATCGGTGAGGGGAGGGAGGTGAGAGAGAGGGTATTGTGGGGTGGGGTCCAATCCAATCTCAACCAATCACACCTTTTTTTTTTTAAATAGTTTACCACTTCACCAAGTGTCTAAACCATTGTCAACACTTTTCGCCAAAGTTTAAACACTTTTGACTGATTGACATTGACATGACGCGCTCTAATTGGTCGCCAAAGTTTAGAATAAGCGAGGTCGCGTTGAAGTGAGAAAACGAGAGCGAATGCGATAGATTATGCATTAGTTTTGTTGCGAACATTCGGATTTCGTTTTAGATTGCGATGGCTGTGCGAATCGTGCGTTTATAAAGTAGGGAGTGAAAATCGTTACATCGAGAATTCGATAAAGTGTAAAGTTTCAAAACGTAAATAAGTTCCAATCATTGTAAAATTGGCGGGTCGTATAATAGAGTGCCTTGGGTGTTTAGGCGTTGACTACCCAAGGTAACCCAACTATATCTACAAGTTCGGGCGCGCGCGTTGACCTAGAAGACTCCATGCTTCCACTGGGATGCAGCTCATGGCATTCTCCTTCCTAGTCATCGCGTGGCTCGAGTTGTTACAATAGTCGAGTCCTTGGTGAGAGCTTTTGAAAACCATTTTATAGAGAGTGGAACGACTTATTAAGGTACGGGTTTCACCCCTGGCTTAACAGTTTCGTTCCTAACTGTGGTTATGCTCCTCGAATAAATTCGTGAGTTCCACTAGATTTAGAAATGGAGACTTTTGTCGAGATGTGGATGTCACTCCTAACTCGATGAAAGGTTCTCGTGCTAGAAAAATGCGCTGAGTGAGCAATCCTACCGAGAGTTCTTGGTTTTCACACCTGATCACGACTGGATCGCTCAGTTTCGTCATGCGAGTATTTTCGAAAACGTGTGTATTGTGTCGGCCTTAGGAAAGGCTAAGTAGCATTTTAGCCTTAGGAACGGCTTCTTCGTGTGAAGTTGTAGTATGCGGCGTTCACACAAAGTTGTAGCTTTTAGCAATTTCGATCGAGAGTATCAAGTAAGCCCAATACAAACCCCACTGGGTTCGTACGAGTCGGCCTGTTGGTACTTAGACTATAGACTAGGTCAATTTCTAAGACGTCGACCCGGACTAGGTCGAGTCTGACCTAATTCCCTATAGTTATGGCTCTGATACCAATCTGTCACACCCCAACCGATGGCGGAATCATCGGGGCGCGGCACTAGGCGAATCAGATTGCTCAAGAGAATCCATAACAACTATATTGCGATAATATTTAATACATTCGTTATCCCATACTAACAAATAATACAATCACATAAGTTATCACAGATTTCTTGTCCTCTTGAACAATACAAATCCGACAACCTAGATTTTAGTTGAGTTTCTAGACTTCCTAGCTTGATTTGATATAGTCTGCGATCTAACCTGCAACATACGTTAAAATATTTGTCAATACAAAAGTATTGGCGAGTATACAGGTTTGATAAGTATAGCATAGGTGGATTAAAGGTGCTGCGAATTTCCTCATGCATAAACGTAATACACGACATATATACTCACAAAACTGATACTACCAACTAAGTCCTCGATGCTCGAATGTACGATGGCATAACTAGACCCCGTCGGGCGCAATAGTACTATACTAGTCTTGGTGGGACGTCGCGAGTATAAGCCCTAGCACATATGCAACTAGCATCACGTATATCTATGCATAACAGTTATTCGCAAGTGATAATTCGATTGATTGAATAGTTCGATTGATGAGTTCGATTTGTTAGAAACGTATGTTACACCCAAAATTCGATTAAAAAGGGGTCAAGTATACTCACAGTGCGTATTTAGCGAGATTACAACTTGATTGAGTCGGTTACGAGTTGTCTGTAATGATCCTTGAAGAAATAGAGTAAACGAAGTATGGTTAAGCAAGATCATCTTGAAAAGTTGTTCGTTTGGTTGAATTGGGCCTCATCCGGGCGGATGGCAAGTCATCCGTGCGGTTGATAGGGTGATACGTGCGGATGGGCCTTGCTTGTGCGCGCGGATGAGTGTGCGCACGGTTGACTTGTGCGTGCGGGTGACATGTCATCCGTGCGGATGACATGTGCGGTGTCATGATCCGTGCGGACGTCATGATCCGTGCGGATGGCAGTGGTCCGTGCGGATGGCAGTGGTCCGTGCGGATGGCAGTGGTCCGTGCGGACTGACATGTCATCCGTGCGGACTGACATGTCATCCGTGCGGACTAGGGTCATCCGTGCGGACTAGGGTCATCCGTGCGGGCTGACTTGTCTGGTTCGCACTCTGACCACCGTTTCTGAATGTTTAACGGAGGGAAATACATTTGTTTTCACTAGGATAGTGTAATTTCGCACTAACACTTGAAGTTCCGTTAATTCCGACTCGTTCTAACGACCGGGAATCACCCCGTTCCATCAGATCTGGCCGTTCATGGTGGTTCTTCATGGTTAACTCGAAATCGCACAGATTTAGGTGTGATTTGTCATTAAAACATGTGGAAATCACCGGGATCTGAGTCGTTTATAGTGAAGTGAGACCCCAACTTGAAGTTCATAAGAACTCTTGGTGACATCACCTCGAAACACCTCAAATCCGCAGATTTCACGGTTAGAATTAGAGTTTTGAAAGATGGATTGATGTAGATTCGAGTGTAGATTGTAGAAGTATAAGTTTTTAGGTTGAAATCTTACCGGAATCGCGAGGAAATCGAGAGAAAAGGGTCTTGGTGCGCGTGTGGTTGAACAGGAGCTGTCACATCACTTGAATAGTGGTGTGGCAGGCTATTTATAGGCGAAAGAGGAGAGGAAAAGGGATCAGGCCCGGATAGCCCATCCGTGCGGATGGCCCATCCGTGCGGATGGCCCATCCGTGCGGATGGCCATCCGTGCGGATGGCCATCCGTGCGCATGTCCATCCGTCCGGATGGTCCATCCGTCCGGATAGCTATCCTGACGGGCCGGACTTCTTCGTTTTTGATTGATTTGACAGTTTTGAAGCGTATAAAGACCATAATTAGTTTATATTATCAATATATTGTTATTATTATATTATATATATATATATATATCACTAGAGGTCGTATTTACGTATCCATAATCCAAAGTTTCGATATTTAATGATCGGTTTCGATTTCGAGTATGCGATTATTAGCGACGTTACACGGCCATCAATGAGGGTAGCATAGGTCCTTTCTTGATGTCATCGTGAGCGTTATTTCGTGCAGTGCCACAAAGGCTGACGGGGTACCGTTTACTCGTATTGTCGTCATCGTCATGACGACTGGAGCTACAGCACTCACCCGAGGGTCCTTGTTAGCGTTAATTGTTTACGTTCGACACATCACGGCCACTGAGGAGGGTAGAATAGGTCCTCACTCAGTGCCTCCGTGAGTGTTAGTGTGATAGTAGTGTAGTATAATGATATTGTAGCTTGAAAATATGCGATTATCCTTCGAATAGCGATATATACGATATAGTTACATTATGGTCCGAATCTCTGGTGCTAGGCGTAACGAGTATAACGAGTAGTAACAACGCACAAAAGTGCGGGTTGTTACATTCGATAACCTCGAAAGGCCCTATGTATCTCGGGCTTAGCTTGCCTTTCTTACCAAAACGCATCACTCCTTTCCAGGGTGATATCTATTGTTGAATCTTTATTCTTTAATAAGAATTTAGGAGGTTTGCTATTTTCATAATCCTTAATTTTCTGCCGAATACTGGCATCTTACTGTTGATTATGAATTTGCGTGATCTTATTGATTGTCTATAATGAAATTTTCAGATCTTAATGTTTGGGCTTACCAAACTATTGTCCTATCAATGAACGTTTATCATTCCATCTATACAAGGTTTTCAAGGGAGTAGCCTTGATACTTATATATCAAATATTATAGAGAAGCTTATCTTAAGGTGAGATGGTTATTCCAACCAGTACTTAACTAATATTAAGGAATAACTAATCCTTGTCGTTAGTCGAACAACTCGACGATCCTGGTTAGTTGATGGCAAATTCTTAATCGTTGCCTAATTAGGATTGCGGTAATGTATGCATAAGCGAAATGAACCGTCTTTCTTATCTAACAATATCAAACTCTCGGAGTATCGAGTTAGGCTATATGAACCTATGTCTTAACACCTACTTAATCAAGGTTTCGCTTATTCCATAATCAATATGGAGTTTTCACAACTCTCTAACCCAAAGCGGGATGTTAATCTTAACTCTGCTTGCCTCTAGGGAGGTAAACAGGGTAAACTTAGGAGAAGATAATTAAGATACAAGGAGGCTACAGAGATTTTCCATATCTCAGGCTCCAGTTCATCCATCATTATTCGTGTCAAATGAGTGACACCTTTATGTTATAAGTCCCCGAATTCCTTAATCGGGAACATTTACTTGGAAATTTTTTTTTTCCATTTTTGGATATCTTCTTTGAATACTACTAGTCGTCTCTAGTACAATATGACCATTGGGATATCTCAGGGGTTCCATGTATTAAACCTCCATGCTGATCAGACATGGAAATAATATATGGGACACACTAGGATACGCCAATCCTCATATGACACTTTTATCAAACATAGTTTGGCATTCGCAGGCGATAGAAAACAATGAGAAAAGTAAAATAATTAAAATAACATATGTTGTCGTACTCTATGCAAAGAAAGAGTGCTCTTAGATCTTCGGAAGGATTTCTTGCCGATACGAAAAGAATCGGTTACTAAGGTTTCCTTGGTAGTTATACCTTGTGGATAATAGTAAAAATTTTGCTAAGTTTATGGTTCATGAAGATTTATTATTGCCTGTATTAAAAACAGGATACTTAGCAGAAATTCGTATTGATCAATGATAAGGAAGTTTATTGTACAAGTGCTTATAATTAATTAATAATGGAAGTTTCACAAACTAGGCACCTAGCTCAGTTGGCTAGGCGCGCGAAAGGGTGCGGCCTAGACCCGGGTTCGAATCCGGGGACGGCCATTTCCACCATTTTTTTTTTAACTTGTTAAACTTATAGTTTATGAAGGATTTACTGGTATCCGAACCAAAATAAAACTCTTAGCATTTAAATTACTGAAAAAAAAATGCCAAGGAATGTACCTGATGACATTATTTATGGACTAGCTTGGGCATTTTAGGCTCTTTCAATTTTAGGCTTTACTTCCTCAGCCGCATTTCCTTTGACGAATTTAGGGCACATAGTCTTGATGTGGCCCTTCTCATTACAGCCGAAGCAGACTGCACTCATCATGTCCTTACAGTCCAACGTTTTATGTCCTTCAGCCTTGCAGATCCCACAAGCCCTGGGCTGTGATTTGGAATTTGGTTCGAACCTGCATTTCCCATAATGGCGCTTCTTGCAGGTCTCACATACTGGTTTCTGGTCGGACTTTTGTTTGTTCTTTTTCTTAGAACTCTGGGAGTTATCTACCTTCCTTTTCCTTTTTTAGTTCATCCTTTGCATCAGAGGCATGAACGAGATCCTTCTTATGAGTAAGGAAATGTGGTCCTAGATAAAATTTGGACTGAACAACATGGGTCTCCTTTAACTTTTTCACAGCTCTCTTCACAGCTTTTCCAACGGCTGCGTCTATCATAGTTTGAAGAATATCTTTGGAAATTCTAAGGTTTACAATTTCAGCATCATTAGAATGCGTCGCGTCGTCAATGGCGCGATTGCTTGTTGTCTTATCCGAGTTTGCCATACTCGATATTGGTTCCTAATACCAATAAAACAATTTCTTAGTTGAGATCCAACAATTACTATTTTTATTTTGATGGCCTTAATATATACTAACCATGGTGTCAATAACCTATACAGGCTATTATAGCACTAACATTCTTAATGAACGTTATTTAAAATATATTAGTATTACTTAGCCTAGGTCGCAAAAGACCATCAATGGCATTAAAGATTTGGACCTAGTCCATCACTTCTCTGACAGAGGATCAAAACGTCACATATGTCTTTATTATATTAAAGAATTTAGGTAGCTTGAAAGCTTGCCATAGGAATATCAGAAAAGAGTGATTCCTATTAGATATAAAATATCCATCTAAGGTTTGTTGGATCACTTTCTAAAGTATCATCGGCCAATTTATATCTCGTATTAAATGACCGAAGTCCTACTAAGACGGAGACAACAGTTCCCAACAGTGATCGTTCATTATTGAATCACATGTGTCAGCATCAAATGAATTTCTGCATAAACTGATTGATAAGGAAAAGTACCTGCTATATAGTTATCCTTCTGCACCACCTCCTGGCGTTCATCCGGAAGACTTATGCGTTTGTTTTCCTGGCCTCTCCAGGCTTCTTTATAAGCTTTGGGCAGTTGGTTTTGATGTGCCCTTCTTCGTTACAATTGTAGCATGTGGCGTTCTTTAACCCCTTGCAATCTAAGGTTTTGTGACCCTTGGTCTTGCAAATTCCACACAATTTAGCGCGTGGGTCTATTGTACATTTTCCAAAATGCTGCTTTTTGCAGTTATTGCATTTGGGTCTGTTATCAGACTGACTCGAGTTCTTCCTAAACTCGGTATCCTTCCCTCGCTCCAAGCTTCCCTTCTTCTTCTTGTTAGCTTGATGAGAGTTTTCCTCCTCTCTTTCATTTCTTCTCTCGCCAGAAGCCTTAACAGACTTAATTCTGATTGCGTCTAAGGTGAGAGATAAGGATAAGTCCACCACGGACCTATATGTGGTTGGCCTAGATGCTTTAACATTCCCTTTTATCTTTGGTGCTAGGCCTCCAATGAAACGCGCTATGCGTTTAGGTTCAGGGGTGACTAGATAAGGAACCAGGCGGGACATAGTGTTGAAACTTGTCACATATGCCTGACAATTCAAATTCTCCATGACCAGAGTCAAGAAGTCTGATTCTATCTTTTCTACTTCATGCTGGGGGCAATAGTTTTCCTTGACTAATGCAACAAATTGCTCCCAAGATAAGTTGTAGAGTAGAACCTTTCCCGTGGCTTGGAGCAATGATCTCCACCATGCCAACGCTTCCCCTTTGAATGATTGTGAAACAAATTTCACAACATCTTGCTCCGCACAACCGCTGACATCAACAACAGCGTCCATCTCATCGAGCCATGTCATGCAATCGATGGCTCCTTTTTCTCCTGTAAAGTCTCTGGGCTTGCAGGAGACAAAATATTTATATGAACAGGTCTTAACTAGTGCCTCTTGATGAAACACAACTTGTCTAGACGGAATACTCCTTTGATTTGACAAGTCATGAAGATCGTCCTCCCTTGACTCATGTGTTTTAAGAGGGAACTTACAACGAGCCGCAGATAGAGTCTTAGAGTGGGTATCATTTGACTCCACATACTGCCGATCAAGTGCTCGAGTAACAGCATAATCTATTATTGCCTGCAGTTCTGCTCCAGTTACATTAATTCTGGTAGTATCATTGCTCTCCTTCAAGTGACTGTTAACTTCATCTAATCCAGCCATGTAGCTTGATTGCTACATAAATATTAACAATGATTTATTCAGAGATTAATATGGAATCATCATCTTTGACGATTTATCAACCATGGTAATATAAACCATATTGGTTAACTTGTTAGCTATATTTAATTAGTATTTTCCATTATAATTTATCCTAGTTATAAAACATTAAGGATATTAAAGTGGCGCATAAGGCCTAGTCACAAGGACAGTTCTAAATTTTATAAGCCATGATTTCAGAGAATCGAGGCATTAAGGTCCGAATCAAGTTCATTACCTTGACAGGGAGTTGTAGACTTCAACTGTCTTTTGTCTTTTAGGACATTAGATATAGCCCGTGGGCATTTCCCTTCTGAGGGATGGTTATAAAATGATCATCTTCTCAGATACTATTAGTCGAGATCGTATGGATCCTACCGACTATTTTGTTTGGACCTGGTCCAACATTTTTGGACAGGAGATCAAAGACCACCACTGTCGTTGCCTTATCGGACAACCAGTTTAGCCCGTAGGCACTTCATCACTTCAGGATGTTTATAATATGATCATCTTATAGGATGACACAAGCCATGATTTCTAAATCATTAGGCTAGATAAGAAAATTGGAAGAATCCTATATAAGGATGACTGTTGTGATTTTATCGAATCACATTTGTCAGGAGTGCTAACACGTTCTTAGGTGTTAACAAGGATCTAAATCACTTGGGTAGGTTTCACCATCTTGGCCGCGTAGGCTAGGTTTCACTTTTAAGATTCTTTTTTTTTTAAAATGCCTACTGGCAGGGAAAGAAGGATATTTATTTTATTCAGGATTTTTATCAATATCCTAATTTATAAGTAATAATAGCACAAATGGCCTAGTCGCGTAGACACGTTTAATTTATAAGCCGTGATCGTTTGGGATCGAGGCAAATTTATAAGTTAGTAATAGCACAACAGGCTTAGTCACGTGGACAAGTTTAATTTATAAGCCATGATCGTCTGGGATCGAGGCATTTAGTAATAGCACAAAAGGCTTAGTCACATGGACAAGTTTAATTTATAAGCCGTGATCGTCTGGGATCGAGGCATTTAGTAATAGCACAAATGGCTTAGTCACGTGGACAAGTTTAATTTATAAGTCATGATCGTCTGGGATCGAGGCATTTAGGTGAATCAAAGTTCATTACTTTTTCTCGACAGAGAGTTGTAGGCTACCTCCGTCTCTAGTCTCAGAGGACGTTAATTATAGCCCGTAGGCAATTCCCTTCTAAGGGATGTTATTTTCCATTTATTTCATATTTCATGTTTAGAATGAAAACTTAGTTTAATTAATCCATTATATGAAAATAAAAGTACAGAGTTGCCCTAAGCGGGTCTTTGAAGGGATGATATGTCCTCGAAGGGACTGAAAGATAATATGTCCTTATAAGGACTATTAAGGAAACGATCTTCAGCAAAAGGAGTTTCTTCTTCATTCAATTCCTGAATGCTTTCTCCGTGGTTGCACGTTTCATCCTGGTCGCGGTACAAAGCTCAGCATTTCCAGGCTCCAGATGTGGAGAATTCTTATTACAGCTTCTTTGCTTGGCGACGTATCCAATAAAAATTTTGAAGTGCAATTTCCAGATTTGGATTGAGATTATTCCTATGTTAAGTCTAGACTCAGAAGTTTAGATATGTGCAATTATGTAACTGAGATTAAACACAAAAGGCTAGTGTTTAATTCACTCAGTGTTGGCTCTGATACCAACCTGTCACACCCCGATTTTTCCACGTGTCACCAGTGGGCCCGGTGGGGGAGTATCGTGACGTGGTTGGCAACATCATGGTCAAACAACACAATATAATAATGCACAGCGGAAGCAAAAGATAAATATATTACATTCCGAATATAAGTAATGTCAAAGTATTACAACGGAAGGTAAAGGATCCACAGGCGGATCAAATAAAAGATACTAAAACTGTTCAACAGACTTTAGGCATCTAGAACTTGCAAGATTCCCTAATGACACCCTGAGCTCCCAGCCAATTATGCGTAGTACCTGTCACTTAACCTTTTGGAAAATACGTCAGTTTACACTGGTAAATACAATTAACTGACTCATTTTGGAAAAAGAGTTTGAAAAGTGATTCGAGTGCAAACGGCACAAAATATCTTGACACATTGATTAAAATGCACAGAGGCAAAATTAATCTTTTATACTTGGGACAATTCTATTAATAAAAATCTTGTATCCGATTTACATGGTTGTCCAACATTTAGGGCCGATGATTATACAATACAAGCCGGACAAGATTAATCGACACACCACAAATATAATCTCACAAGAAGATACCCTTACGAGTGAGTATACGTTATACATATGCAACAGGAGGTGTTTTGCCTACACCTTGTGCTTACGTCGTGGCCATTCACTTTTTAAAATGAGCCAAGGATATCCAGGACACGGTCATTAACCCCCAATGTTATTTGTTATCAAGCAATACGAATTAAAACGGGATTATGCAATTCAATCATCTCCGATCAAAAGGTTTCTACACCCGACCAAGCGGTATCTTTATAATACCGTACCCCAAGCCCGTATAAGGGAAAATAAGTTAAAAGTATTTACCTGAGCTAGCAATGCAATTTATACTCAGCCGTATATCTTAATCAGCAAGCACAAGTACTTCTACTGGGGCTCTCAATCTGGAACGAAGGTTTTATTAACCTATTAAATTCCTAACGGGTCTTATTTAAGTCGTAACTTAGACCGGTTAGTTTTAAGGAAAGGTTTACGGTTCAAAGCGCATGATTAAGCGAAGACCGGAATAGAATGTGATTTAGACCCGACAAGTTTGAAGACTTGTATAATATGGGTAAACTAAACACATTCTGGATTTTGAGATAAAACGGATAAGGTTTGACCCGTTTCGGCTAGTTTATGCAAACTAGTTACATAAACCGAACCGAACGCGCCAGAGGCGTAACGGGTAACCATATGGGTCCTAAACATGTTTCCTAAGTTAATTATGCTTCCAATATGTTGTGACATCAGTAGGATGTCTTTCATTATGCCCCGAACTAAATTAAACACAAACTATGCCCCGTAGGGGTAGTTTGGTCATTTTAAAGGTTGTAAAAGAGTTTAAATGTTTAACTGAGTTACAGGTCTGATGTAAACAGCAAACATACTCAATTTGATGAGTTATAAGAGTAGGGTAAAGTATATATGTGAAATATATCATCTATAACCAAACTATGCACCGAAGGGCATTTTGGTAATTTCACATAAGCCGAAAAGCTCAAAAACGAAGTCTGAGTTAATCAACCTTTGCTTACTGTTAAAATATTATAATTTGCCTCTTATATCAGTAGGTATCAACCTGGGTATGTCCAATATGATTCTAAGACATACTATGTGTTAAAAACGCTAATTTAGGCGATTAAGGGCCATTACCGGGTTCGATACGTAAATCTGATATTTTTATATATCCAGAAGGCTAAAAATAATTTATTAATCATATGTGATCAGTAGTAAAAGGTTTGGAGTCGTTTAGATAAGTAAAACTCATTTTATGGCCCGTAAGGGCAAAACCGACAATTACCGAATTAAGCCTACGACTATGAGTTATGCTCAGCCTAAAATTAATTAAAAATCTTTAAAAATCCTAAAATAATATATTACATCAGTGGGTATTAAGTTTGATACCAAAAAGTCGGCTTAACTAGGCTATACGCTAATTACGCCGTTTTATTAACATAAAGCATTAGTTTTGCGATAATGAGCATAACTCCTAATCTATAAGTCAAACTGATATCAAACTTTGCATACAAGTTTATATGTCAGTAACTAAGGTTTCTACACTTTTACATTTTCATAAATCACGTTCTAAGGTAATAAGGGCATAATGGTCAACATATGAGCAACTAACGGAAACGCGTAAACGAATGGGTCAATCAATGAACCAACCACAGAGGGTTATGCTAACATGTAGCCTGGTCCTAAGGAAACTCTAAAGCATTTCCAAATCATACTAAAGCGGGTCAGAACTGAAAGTCAAAGTGAAAGTCAAACTATGTGACTTTCGGTTCCGAACCGGGTCTAAACAGGAAATAGTCGGGTCGAACATGTTTGGACATGTTCTTACACTTATTATTAAGTTACAACAATGATCAAACAGATTATATATGTTCTAGATAGCTAATTATGCATAAACGACATTTTAAGCATTATATTGACTTTTTAAATAACAGTTTGACCCGACATTTGACCTGGTTAGAATGGGAATCAGGGGGACCCTTTTTAGGGGTTTATTACCCACCTAATTACCAACTTATAACTACTTTAAGTTTGACTAATCGCTGGACCATTAGCGATTAATCGTTAAGTCAACCGTTAATTACGACGGTTGCCTTTTAAGCTAATAACTAAGCAAAAACTAAACCGAGGAAGGTCTAGCATACTTACCCAAGTCCTAAGCTCGAGTAGGAAGGTATTGGGTCTGCTCCTAAGCTCCAGAAGTGCTCAAGAATTGCAGATGAAGGTTGTGAAGAATAAGTTGCTACTAAGGCTCTTATATAGTGGTTTAAACACCACAATTCTTTGACATCTAAGTCTACAATCCAACCACAACTAATCAACAAGTGTCCTACATGTTCTAGGGGTGTTTTAGGGGCCAAATGAAAGAGCAAAATCGATCAAAGTTGCATCCAAGTTCAATGTGCAGACAAGGAAATCAAGAAGGATATGTTGCTGCCCAGATGTAGCAGTGGCGTAGCGCCACTGCATGTGGCTAGGTGCTCGCGCTACGCGAGCCCTAAGGGTCCTCCAACATATTTTGTTAAATTGCAGTTTCAGTCCCCCGTCTCTTCAAACTTTGTACAGACACTTGTTTATTGCGATATGGACCCTCAATATTGATCTATCAGGGCCTCAAGATATATACCCACTTCGTTAAGTCCCCGGGTAACTTTATTGTTACCCGAAAAGGCCTAATTTTCAACGTTGACGCTTTAACCCCTTGCACACGAATTCGATCATAACTTTCTCATACGTTAACGAAACTTTACGAAATTTAAATCGTGCATTCTAGTGAGCATAATTAACATTTACAAAGCTTCGGGTTTGTCAAAAGGTCACCCAGAGGTATACCTTTAAACATGTTGACACATTTAACCCCCGTAGTTTGTAATCTCTCACTTTTAGCTTCGTATGATCCATGATTTATTCGTTTGAAGGTATAAGCATCGTGTAGGGTTAATGTACATTATATTTATTCACAGTTGACACTTAGAATACGTATTTCCACATACTTTCCATGTTTGTCAACTTTAGTCCTTCTATAACATTTCCTTCACACGTTCAGACTTTATGACACGTGTCAACACATTATAGGACATGAATTTTCGAGGTGTTACATTAGTCTCATAAGGCTATTTATGTTTTCTGCTTTACTATGTTACCTTTTCATCAATTCTTTTGTTATTTGTTATATTTGGTGGCTCCTTACTTATATTTTTTAGTTCATGTTATTTGTTTTTGAAGCTGGATGTCTCTCTTATAAAAGAAAACATAATTTGATTTATTAAATATTCTTTTAACAACCATATTTGTTTTTGAGCACTCTCGGGGCATCCACTGAACTAAACGGAGTACTCCGAGAGTAAGCCGAGTCCACCACCAATTCCGGGGAAAACCCGGTAACCCACCCGCCCGTACTCCGAGAGTAACCGGAGTCCACCACCAATTCCGGGGAAAACCTGGTAACCCACCCGCCCGTAGGCACGGCGGTGAAATTACCGGTACCCTGGATTTCCTATCATTGTCTACCAATGTCCCACTCTGCACCAAGTAGGAGTTGAACTTGCATCTCTCAAGAGAAATGCAAGCCTTTCACCATTTGATCTAGAGATCATTGGCGATTTATGAAGGGGATGTTTGGGTTAGCTTTTTGAATCAACTTATTGACTTATTGGTTTTTTGAAAAAGGCCATAAGTCAAAATAATATTTGGATAAGTGGAAAAGACTTTTTGAAACAACTTTTTGTAGAAGGTGGAAAATTCATTTTGAAAAGCTAGGAAACCTTATTACCTTGTCCCACCTCATCATATCATAAGCTCATCCAAACACTTTATTAAAAACTCATTTTTGATAAGTAATAAGTCAATAAGAGGGTGTTTGGGATTACGTTTTGAAGTGATTATTTGATTATTGCGTTTGTAAAACATAAATAATCTAAAAAATGTTTTGATGAAAAAAAATGATTATGTACCTTCAAAACACAATTTTGGAGAAGCATGTACCTACATGCTTTTTCAAAACACAGTTTTAAAAACGTAAAATCTATTTTGAAAATCCAACACTAAACACCCCCTAAATCCTTTTACAAAAAGTCATTTTTAATTTTAAGTAAATAAGGGTGTACGGTGTGGTGATCGGTAAAGGGTGGCAAACCCCTTTACCGATCGGTAAACACCACCGCCAACAAGTGTTTAGTCACCAAAGTTTGCCAAATCGGTGAGGGGAGGGAGGTGAGAGAGAGGGTATTGTGGGGTGGGGTCCAATCCAATCTCAACCAAGCACACCTTTTTTTTTTTTTTAAATAGTTTACCACTTCACCAAGTGTCTAAACCATTGTCAACACTTTTCGCCAAAGTTTAAACACTTTTGACTGATTGACATGACGCGCTCTAATTGGTCGGTTTTTTGGTTTGCCACTCAAAGTGTTTAACCACTCCCTACACCCTAAGCCATTAAAATTATCTAGAATCACTCGTGTCAAAAGCTATCATTTTATAACTAGTGGGGAACCCGCGCGTTGCGGCGGAGTCGATAATAAGGGGCGATAACATCACCAATGAGACCAGATAAAACACTAAAACACTGGATTACGTTGTTGATGAGCGTCAAGAAAAATATCACCAATGAGACCAGATAAAACACTGGATTACGTTGGACGGGTGACCTTTAAAAAGATTTAAAAAAAAAAGACGGAAGCTGAATTCGAACAGGATTAACGCACTTACCACGTTTAAATCAAGCTATCTGTATAACCATGATAACCAATCTACATATTATTAGCTACAAATCAATACAAGTAATAAACAAATCGGTAATTAGCAATAAAGCTATGATTCAAGAAAGCTACAAATCAATACAAGTAATAAACAAATCGGTAATTAGCAATAAAGCTATGATTCAAGAAAGATGCCAGCCTCATAGTTTCCTACAATTTCCTTTTATATATCTATAAACATCTATATCCTAATATTATTTTTTACATGATTATGTAGCACGAGAGTGAACGGGTGGTCTCTCGAGTGCAATCATACCTAATCTCCCTTTTCTAAAGTCTGCTAAGACCCGAAAGGCTGCTTGATGATCATCTCCATTGAACAACTGGACAGCAAGCTTGTGGACAAATCTGTGCATCAAGAAACACAATTTTTTGAGGTTCTTTAAAAGTTTAGAAATAGTTGATAATAGTATCAATTTATATAACAGATTGGTACTACAGATAGAAAGTCATGCGTTGTTTGACCTCAAAAGTCAAAAGGTGAAAAGAAACATACGTTTTACCATACCGGCCATCAGTATCAATCTTATAACGCTCCCATAGAGTATTCTTCTCTGCCATAAACAAGAATAATGTCAAGTTAGTCATGCAACAGATTGTTCAACAAGTACTTCATGTGGGGCTTTTGATTAGATCAAAATAACGAATAAAGACGTAGAAAAAAAACACATTACCGATGGCTAATGGATGAAGTTCAAGGAGAGTGGCCGGAGTTTCTTGGTTCGTCGGTGCCGCTCGGATCGATCACATATATTTCAAACAAGGAATTGAGTGTGATATTTCAAGGAGAGTGGCCGGAGTTTCTTGGTTCACCGGTGCCGCTCGGATCGATCACATATATTTCAAACAAGGAATTGAGTGTGATAGTTAAATCGAAAGGGCTCTAACGATTAATAGTGTATTAACTGTTCGGTTATGATCCAGAATGTGTAAAATCACATTTAATTGCAGAAAGTGGAAAGACTTGGTGCTGATCCTTCGTTGCCTCCATAGGTCAATAGTAACAAAACACAGGAAAAGAAAGAGGCTCTGCTATTTAGGTTGGTTTTATTTATTTACAATTAGGACCCTGGACAATAAGTTAGGTTCAAAACAATAAGGAACTTTGTTTCTTTAAGAATGATGTAGATTCATTTAATAAATAAGTAAATGACAACAGTTAATCTTTTAAACTTGGGAACAATTATATCAATTATTTCTTTTATTTTGGTTTGTACTAATTATATATGTATTTCACCGTATTGTTGGAAAAATGCATTTAGTGTATTTAATTAGAAGTTTATTAAATAATGTATTAATGTGTCTTAAGTTTTGGGGTAAATTACAATGATGCCCTCCTCAAATGAAGTTAAATTACCTTGTTGCCCATCTAATCTATATATAATCTAAAATTTAGTTACATCTTCTATTTTAAAACCTAATTTATGAATGTTTTAAATGCAATTTTTAAAATACAATTCATTACAATAATATAATACAAAAACAATATCACCCTCCATCCCCGTTATCCCCTTTAATTAGGGTTATCTCAATCTCTGAAGATGGAGAATCCATCTTCCACAACCAAATCCCTCCTCGACGAATTTTCAGGGAAATCCCCAAACTGGCATCACACACTTCGACTTTTGAAGATGGAGAATCCATCTTCCGCAACCAAACCCCTGCTCGACGAATTCTAAGGGAAATCCTCAATCTTGCATCATCTGTCTTTCTCACGGTTCGAGTTTTTGAAACCCTACTCTCCGTTTGCCTCAGTCACTACCGCGATATTCCTTAATCTCCGTCGGCAATGACGTTGCTGATGTGTGCGGAGGCGGTACTCGACGGTAGTGATGGGCGCTTGAATGTGGCGACACTGAACCCTAAACCACTAACGATGGTGCGTTTCGTTTTAAAATGGTATTTTCTGAATTCGTTTGATCTTACATGTTCGCTTCAAATTTTAGTTTTGGTCTTTTGAATGTGTAGGGAAGAAATTAGTTGGGTTAATTTGAGGGTTTTAAATTGGGTTTGATTTAGGTTGAAGGTAGTGTTTCACTGCCTTAATCTCCGACGGCAATGAAGTCGCTGATGTGTGCGAAGGCGGTACTCGACGGTAGTGATGGGCGCTTGAATGTGGCGACACTGAACCCTAAACTACTGTCGATGGTGCGTTTCGTTTAAAAAATGGTACTTTCAGAATTCGTTTGATCTTACATGTTCACTTCAAATTTTAGTTTTGGTCTTTTGAATATGTAGTGAAGAAATTAGTTGGGTTAATTTGCGGTTTTTATATTTGGTAAATTAGTTGGGTTAGTTTGAGGGTTTTTATATTTGGTTTCATTTAGGTTGAAGGTAGACATTCCCGTATATCACGGTTGGATTATAGATCCACAGGTATATCCGTTTAAGCATGTAAATCTGTATGTGCAATAAGAACATGTTTAACAATCAACATGAATATAAATAAATTTTGTCTTTACATTGGTGGCAGGATATCGAAACTTCAAATGCCATTGCTCAAAGTCGTATGATACGCTGATGGAGGATCTTACGGATCTACAAATTCGAAATATGAGAACTCTTTCTATGAATACTAGAGATCCTGAGAATCGTGAAAGTGATGAAGTAGTGAAAGAAACAGATACGTCGGGTGGTGAGTGTAGCGGATCAAGGATCAGGCGCGATGGTGTTTGGGTAACTTTCGGTGAATCAACGTCAAATGAAGCAAGCTCATCTGCAGTTAATATCGTTCGTGGATCAGCGATAGAGATGATGGAAATGATATCCGGTTCTTAAACTTCATCATCTAACGAGAATGAAGATGAGGTTGGAATTACTGCAAGACAAGGGGAACTGATAAAAAACTTTCTCGACAACAATGCGAGTCAGTTAACTGTGCATGGGTATGTAACTATGTATTTCTCATTCAGCGCGTTATATATTTCTGTTAAAACAAAGTTCTGATATCTTCGATTATTGCATCGTTTGCCGCTTATATTGCTTGATAGACGGTATAAAAGATCGCGAGCTTTGTGTGTTATTTCGCAATGATCACTTCAGTACGATGTTCAAGGTTGGTTCTTTCAATAAACTTTGTATGTCATTTCAAAGTGTAACTTTTTTGTATGTTGTTTAGTTACTCGACGGTAGTGAAGGGCGCTTGAATGTAGCGACACTGAACCCTAAACCACTGATGATGGTGCGTTTCGTTTAAAAATGGTACTTTCTGAATTCGTTTGATCTTACATGTTCACTTCAAATTTTAGTTTTGGTCTTTTGAATGTGTGGTGAACAAATTAGTTGGGTTAATTTGAGGGTTTTATATTTGGTTTGGTTTAGGTTGAAGGTAGTGTTTCACTGTCTTAATCTCCGACGGCAATGAAGTCGCTGATGTGTGCGAAGGCGGTACTCGACGGTAGTGATTGGCGCTTGAATGTGACGACACTGAACCCTAAACCACTGACGATGGTGCGTTTCGTTTAACAATGGTACTTTTAGAATTCGTTTGATCTTACATGTTCACTTCAAATTTTAGTTTTGGTCTTTTGGATATGTAGTGAAGAAATTAGTTGGGTTAATTTGAGGGTTTTATATTTGGTTTTATTCTCTTTGGGTATTTTCATGAAGTGTGAAGACTGGGCAAAAAAAAAATGATTTTAGTTATGTCTTTTGCAGCCTCAATGGATAGCACATGAAGTGCTTCGTAACGAACCTTCAAACGAACAGTAACATTTAGTTAGCAGATTGAAATTAGTCAATTCAGAATATGAGTTCCAAGATAATATACACTTTTACTGCATACACTGTTTAAATGATCTGATATTTGTTAATTGGTGTTAGTTTTAATAAAGAATCAGCCTAATATAGTATGATGTTGATCAGGTTGGGGATGTCGGCCTTTCAAAATTGAAGCATTCAACCTTTTTCCTTGGTCTTGCAAGCGTACGACATTGTTGGATATTTGATTGTTCGACAATCTTCGGGTGATGATTTCCATTTTTACCCTTCTCAAAGTTTTTTTTTTTTGGCTTATCATTTAAACCTGCCGTGATATTCACCAGGTTGGGTGCTTCGGTGTTTTAAAGTTGAGGCATACAACCCTTTTATCTGCTGCCTTAGTCAAGGGACAGTAAGGAACCCTCAAGGTTGCTAAATGTGTCAAAATTGGTAAAAAAAAATATTGGTTAGGGTTTTAGCTAGGGATATTGATTAATGAGGCCTTTTATATACCACATTTGCATGAACATTCAATGGGTCGATTTACGGTAGGATTTAATTGCATTGATAATAATGACCCAACTTCTTCCTAGGAAGGTGAATGGTCTTACTTTCTATTATATGACCTCCACTCTCCCTATTGTTGTTCACCCATATTCAGAGTTGTTAAACTGCTGTCATGTCTAGCTCTCTCAATGTTAATACATCAGAAATTGGTGTTGCCAAACAATTGGTCCTTGCTGACCTCCGTGAGGGGACTACCGGCCCCATCACGGTGATGGTTTGTAGAAAGTGGGACGTCACAAGTGTCAATGGCCGCTTCATGAGCACTGATTATGTTGTCAGTGATGTAAAGGTAACTATCACCCTTTTACCCCCCATACCCTTTCCCTTTTACGAGCTTCATCGTTATTGAAAGTCTACTGTTTGGTTTACGCAGGGAGGTGTCATGCATTGTACCGCCCGGAATAACATTGCACATTACTTCTTTGACAAGCTAAAAGAGGGTGGGGTATATTTACTCAAGGGTTTTGTAGTCCAACGTACCGATCAATACCGGATTCTGAAAGACAACCCCTTTGTTATCGGGTTAAATGGCTCCACGGTAGTTAAAAAGGTTGACGATGGCGGTAGTTCATTTACGCGCTACCCGTTTTTACTTACGCCGTTTGAGGAGCTCGAACCAACAGAGGGCAAGTACTTTGTAGGTATGTTTACTCTCCTGATGCTGGTGTAACGGTTTTGCGGGGGAAATCAGGCTCAAAAAACAGTACTAACCCCACATGGTATGAAACTGAGCTTTTATTTAGTTTGCAGTCTACTATAACGGGCTAAGAGAAATGACTGAACGAATGGTGAATCCGGTTTTCAGTTCAGCCCCTAGCCGTGTTTCAGTATAAATTCAGAATCCGGGTTCCGCAAACATGACCAATATAGCGATAAATATGTCTCCTGTTGGTTCGAATTCCTAAAAAGCCGTAAACTAATTTATCCGGGTTTGGTTAAATATACATGTCAAATATACATACTAAACCGAATCAATTAGTTAACTCATCCGAATTTATATGTATATAATATCAAAAGTACCCTGTTATATATGCTATTTTACATGTATATTTAACCAACTGGGTAAACTAATTGGGTAGCTACACCGAATAAACGCTGGATTCTAGGTTTTTGTTAAATATACATGTAAGATAGCATATAAATTCAGAATCCTTTAACCGAATCAATTAGTTAACTCATCCGAATTTATATGTATATAATATCAAAAGTACCCTGTTATATATGCTATTTTACATGTATATTTAACCAACTGGGTAAACTAATTGGGTAGCTACACCGAATAAACGCTGGATTCTAGGTTTTTGTTAAATATACATGTAAGATAGCATATAAATTCAGAATCCTTTAACCCCGAATGGTTCAATCAGCTACCTACACCGAATAAATTAGTTTACTCCGACGAATTTGGCTCCACATTGGCTCAGTTAGGCTATTAGACATATTTATAATTCAGACGAATATTCATTACACTACAGATGTTATCGGATATGTTACTGAGGTGGGGCCGCAGTCTGTGAAATCATCGGGTGCACGCGCGGTTGAGTTCAATCTAAACAACGAACGGTATGTACCTAATCCTTATCCCCTGTTTGTTCTTTCTTTTTCAGTAACCTAACCCTCTATCTTTTTGACCTTTTCAAAATTCACCCAGCAATCGCCGAGTTAGAGTAACACTGTGGGGTGATCTCGGTGATGTTATGCTTAAGAAGAAGACCGAAAACCCGGCTGTCTATTGTCTAATCCTGACTTCCATGAGCGCAAAGTTTTACCTGGGTACGTTTGTTTTCCGACACGTAAATTATGATGCGCATTACTTAAAAAAACTTCACCTACCTTAAGATATTGCAGGTGTCCTTGGTTTGTCCAGTTCATCGTCAACTATTCTTATTGATTCATCCGAGGTTCCCGCACTGCAGACGTTTAAGTCGTCTGTGAGGTACTGTTACACCCTTTGTCGCACGCACTTTAATTATCTATTTTCGCCCCGTTTGTTGCTCTTGCTGAATATGAAGCTATGCTTCCCAGCTGTGTTCCTATGGGAGATACTAGCGATCCAGTCACCGAGGAAGTTGTAAGTGTTGGAACTCTACAAGAGCTTGTGGACAGAGTTCGTGCTGACAAATCCAAGAAAAAGGTATTCACGCCAACTAACTGTTTACATACGTCTCTCCCGTTAGACCACTTCAACCAGCAACCCAGAACTTTACCCAGCAGACTCCTCAAACTCTTTTCTAAAAAAAAAAAACTTCGACAGCTACCAAGAAACTAAAATAAAAGATTAACCCACTTTATGAGCTTCAACCCACCATAATGTTTGTTTGAAAGTGACAAATTAAATTAAACAAGACATCTTCCATAGGTTCAGAAATATATGTTTGAGGAAGGGTATGTTGATGTTATGGTAACGACAAACTGGTGGTTCTCGCTTTGTTTGTTCGGGGGAATGATTACTAAACTACTACACACACTCTGCATTAAAACCATTCGTTCATACCAGCTTTTGTTAAATGTAATATAATAAACACCCATATCCTGCTTTATTTTTTAAAATCTTTTACTGTTTTAAAAGTTAGAATAAGATAATGAATAAATCATTCTACGTTCGCCATTCTTAGATTAAAACATAAGAAAATGACCAGTGCCCAGAGTATGTTCAGGCAACCATTATTCTGTTTAAAATTAAAAAAACATACTTAACGTATGCTTTAGAGTCCGATAATTACCACCGCCGCTACCGCTAACGCCACCCCACCACCATTGTGACCCATCACCGTTGGGACCATACCGATCTCATTTCTCCAGCTTTTTGTCACAAAAAAAATAAAAAATAAAAACACCTAGGGTCCTTATTTTTTAAACTGACCTCCTACTAAACAGAACTGCCTAATCTATCAATTGTATGGAAATAGGGATTACCCTCGCCAACACAACCTGCCCATATGCCTACTTGTGTTTTTGTTCGTTGTAGGCCATTCTTTTCCGGAACGTCGTCGAGATTACGTCTATTAGAACCAAGAACAGCTGGTATCTTTTCGCGTGTTCCGGTAGCCAATGTCGTAGGGGACTAACAAGAGAGGGCGGTTACTTCATTTGCAAAGCGTGCAAATCGAAGGTTGACTATCCAAGGACGAGGTATACGCTTCAACATCTCATGCCTAACTTCATGGCTTTGTTCCCCTACCAATATGATGTGATGATTCTTTGTTGTCCAGGGTGATTTGATACCCTTCTACCTTCACCACCAAACAATTTTGTCCCCCTTCTGCCATTATTATTGATCTACTTTACCGTGCTAGGTTTCGGATTCAAGCGGATGTAACTGATGGAACGATGAGCACCGTTGTCACCCTCTTTGATGAGGTTGCTGAGCAGTTGGTCAAGAGGACCGCAAAATCCTTAGTAGAAGAGCAGCTAAATGTATGCGCACTCCTCATTACAAAATGATTTTGAAGCGTGTGGGAAATTGTTGCGATAACTTTTCTGGTTTGTACTTGGTATGCAGGATACTTCTCTAGATGCTCCCCTATTACCTTCCGCCCTCGAATCCCTTATTGGAACAAAACACACTTTCGAGATAAAGAGCCACACATACTACCGTTATGGAGAATATGAAAGCTTCAATTGTGCGAAGATTGTCGGCCCTGGTTTGGATGATACAGATGGAAACTCTAAGTGTGTGACGTCGGATTTGGGTTCCCTGCCATCTGACTCCCCAAAGCGTGGTTCGAGCCTCCCGCCTCCGACACCCGGATCTGGACGCAAGCTTAGAAAACTGTAAGTTCCACCTGCCAATTCTCCCCTGTTTCAAATGTTTACGTGTTGGAACTTTGCACCAATCCATACGTTCCCATCTTTCTTTGCAGCTACCTTGAAGAATCGGATGACGATGATGAGGGGGTGTCCGTTGATCCTACACGTGTTACAGGTGTGGTTGACAATAGTGGGGATGCTAAGAAGGGCTCTCACTGACATGGCGGTGGTCATTTCTTTTTTTCTTCAATTGTTTGCGCTCTTATGACTTTCCCTTTTATGGATCCAAATAATGTTGCAAAATATATAACTTGTGCCCACGCGAAAACTGTGTTGCTTTACTATTGTGCAATATATGTTATTTTCACGCCTGACCAGCCTCTCTGAAATTCTTAAAACAATAATACCACGCATTTACATCGCATCAAGATACTCCGCTTAAAAAGGGATGGTATAGTCCAAATAGGATCATAATATGCCACCTCGGAACACACGCTCCCAGATACGTTTACCCAGCCCTTTTGTTACATCGTTAAAGTCACAAATAACTTCCAAACACTGTAAAAGGGTTCTATAAATGTTTGCTCAGAATCATGCATATTCCAACAGAATAATACCAATGAACAACGTAAAATCAGATTTGGAAACGTATTAGAGCTACATGAATTTTTTGCTAAGATGTTGAATAACCGATATAGATAAATGGAAATATACAAGCGATGCCTGTGTCACTATACAACCTTCGTGACCACTTACGTAGAAGACTGCATTATAAACAAGAACGAAATAACCAAGTCATGACTTGAGCTACACAAAGACCTAACCACATATGCCCTTTTCTGTCCGACTGTGGCTGCATACGTTATTTTGGAAAAAAAACAGGCACGCGGCCAACAATAAATCTGATCTTTACACCAGCTTTAGCATGCATTCTTTGATACTTATTTTGTTGTAGATACTATGCCTTTTCCTTACGTGCAATTTACTTTGTTTAACCCCCCCCCCCGGGAGGGGCGGGGACGTATATGAATGATTCATTTTTGACTGATGTGTCATGTAACATTATATGCAAAATACAGCTGGCTGTGACCCCCTTTGTGATGCTCGAAGCCTCTTTCGCCTTTCATGCATATTCACGTCGTTTGCTTAACGGGTTGGTCCAATACGTTTGTGGGTTAAAACTGATTGAACAGGCTGGAACAAACAGAGGTATGTCGATTTTAATTGCAGTGTTATCCCCGACCCCGCATATGGGGTTTTAAATACTAAATTCTAACCCTTCCTGTTCCCTCATAAAAGACGAGGTTTGTAGGTTATGGCCTACTGCTCCTGATGCGGTTAGTAATTCGATCCAGGCCCGCCGTTGTTCCCATACGCTGCCAAATGGAAAGATTCAAACATATTTTGGCCTAGCATTGATTAACAGCTGCAGCGATTCTAGCATCGTGGGTACCAAACATTCTATCCATATACAAAATCGTAATTATGTGGGTCTTAGTGGGAAGGTCGTGACATACTGTGGGCCTACCCTAACTACCATAGATGCAACTACTTCCTCTTCTGACCCCAACGCAGGTTAGTTACACTCTTCATAAAAATGGAACCTTTTAGCCAAATGTCCACTTACCGACATGCGTGGCCGCTCAAATTACAACTCTAACTAGGCTGCAAACAGTTTAACCACTCCAATGTTGACCTCGCCGCTGTACAGCCACACGCAATGGAGTGGAATTTACTTTCTTAGCCAGTTATTTATAAGTTTCCTACCTACTATGTTGCGTTTATGCTATCTGCATTCTTTGTACCTCTTTCAGGTTGTACTCAAATACAACCGCCAATTGTTACAGTGACCACTGGGCCTGGCGCTAAAGTGTGTTCAAGAGAATCAATTAAAGGTCGGCCCCATATTCCCTCATGAACGTCCCTCTGGGGCGCAGTACGCCTATTTATACTTTCTGGATTGTACGCTTACATCATCGCTCAGCCCACTACGAGCACTACATAATAGTTGTTTTAAAGCATATGTTACAGGTAAAAACGCCATGCAGAGCGATGCAGCACAGATGCAGCCTGCTTCATGTCCACCAACAACATATTCTCCCTCCGTATCTGCCCAAGGTCTGCAACGTTATCTACAGTGTTTAGTATTATCCTTTTATCAATCCCGTAAATATTACGTTTTTACAGACAATATTTCCTGCACTACACGGCATTCTCATCAAAACATAGCGGGCCCATCAGGCCTGCGATCTTCTCGGCCTAAAAAAACAGAAGGTAAACGACCATAACTGCCCTGTACCTGACTAACCTTCGCCCCGCTTATCATGCAACATAGGAATAACATTGCCATATTTTAATATGTTACCAGGTATTCGTGTTCGTACCCCACGAAGGGCAGCGTTTGCATCAACAGGTATTTCCCGACCCTGTTTCTTGCCATGCATGTTTTGCTCCCTTTTGCATCTGCCTTCGCTATGCTGTTTGAAACGCTTCTCTAAATCGTGCGTTGTGCTAAGCATTCCTATTACAAATATCATAGGTGCGCATGTTAGGTACCAGAACCTTGGCCGTCCAACCTTCACGTGCCATAATTGTGCGGCGATCATGTGGTATGAAGAGAGGAATAAAAATGCAAAGTCGTCTGATGGGACGACTTTCTCTTCGTGCTGCCAGGATGGCAAGGTTTTGCTTGCTCGCCTTCTTGATCCGCCTGAACCATTAAGATCATTACTTGATTATAACGACCCGTCGACACTTAGATTCAGAGAACAGATTAGAGTTTACAATAGCATGTTCTGTTTCACATCGTTTGGGGGAAAGATTGATCATGCTATAAACAGTGGTCGAAGCCTATACACCTTCCGAATAAGTGGGCAGAACTACCATCGAATAGGCTCCATGTTGCCAGTTGAAGGTGAGCAACCAAGATATGCTCAGCTGTATTTCTACGACACGCAAAACGAAGTTAAAAACCGTATAACTGCTTTGTTTGGCCAGACCCATTGTCACGACACATGTGACGAAGCAATTGTTGCGTCCCTAATCAAAATGTTAGACACCCACAGTCCTTTGGCTAACGCCTTCCGCATGGCACGTGACTGGTGCACTCAAAATGAAAGAAACAATTGTCATCTACGCTTACTTGGCCAGATAATAAACAATCCACAATACAACCGCCCTAATGTGTCTGAAGTTGCTGTTCTTATCACAAACGACTTTGGGGACAACCCTGAACCACGTGATGTTATCGTTAGCCCAAAGCACGGCGCGCTTCAACGCATATCGGAATTACATCAGCTTTACATGCCTTTGCAATATCCGCTGTTGTTCCCGTACGGAGAGACCGGGTTCCACGAACGAATACACTACCATGACAACACAGGACGCCGAGCCACTAAACGACAATGTGTCACAATGCGGGAATACTATTGCTACAGAATCCATTATCGCAATACCGAAGGCACCACCCTGTTAAGAGGCGGTCGTTTATTCCAACAATACTTAGTTGACTCATACGCAGCTATCGAAGAACAAAGATTGCGCTGGATGAGGAATAACCAAAACGAACTGCGTGTTGAACTCTATCATAATGTTTGTGACGCTGTGACGCGTGGGGATACAAATGCCAAGGCTATCGGCCAACGTATAGTTTTACCGGCAACCTTTACGGGCAGTCCAAGATATATGATCCAAAATTACCAAGACGCCATGGCTCTATGCCGCACTTTTGGGAACCCCGACCTGTTTGTAACATTTACAGCTAACCCAAAATGGCCTGAAATCGATGACATGGTATCTCTCATACCCGGCCAAAAGTCTCATGATCGTGCAGATGTTGTATCACGCGTTTTTAAACTAAAGCTTACCTCCTTGATTGAAGATATTATGAAGAAACAAATCTTTGGTAGCTGCGAAGCAGGTACAGTTTGTAATACCTCGCCTCTTTCTTTTGGTATCAATTCTCCCACAAATACTAACCTTTAAAAACTTTCTAATTTTCCCCTTTTCCCCTTGCTGACTTCAATATTTGTTCCCTTGGTTCTATACAGCTGTTTATACAATTGAGTTTCAGAAACGAGGCCTACCGCACGCGCACCTTTTGTTGTGGCTTGAACATTCTGTCGAGTCACGCACACCGGATGGCATAGATGATTTGATTTCTGCAGAGATCCCATCGGAAATGGACGATCCATCCGGCTATAAGGCCGTAACAGATTACATGTTGCATGGCCCATGTGGAAACGATGCGCGCAGTGCTCCATGTACAACAGATGGAAAATGCATGAAACACTTTCCGAAACCATTTTACCGAGAAACAACAATTGACGAAGACGGTTACCCGGTTTATCGCCGACGAGATACCAAGATCTTCTTTAAGAAGGGCAAAACGAAGCTTGATAACCGGCTTGTCGTCCCATACAACCGCTACCTCCTCTTAAAGTACGAATCTCACATCAATGTCGAATGGTGCAACCAATCCCGAGCGATAAAATACCTGTTTAAATACTTGAACAAGGGGCCAGACAGGGCTACAATGGTTGTTCAGGAAAACATTGGCAATAACGGTGAAAAGCGTACACAACAGATTGTTAAGGTTGATGAGATTAAAAACTATCTGGATTGCCGGTACTTATCACCATGTGAAGCTGTGTGGAGGATGCTTGCATTTCCTATACATTACTCATTCCCATCCGTCATGAAACTAACGTTCCATACACCTGATCAACATCTGCTCACGTTACGTGATTCAGACAGCTTACCGGCATTGTTAAACCGGGACGGGATACGAGACACGATGTTCACCCAATGGTTCGCGCTAAACAACAGAGATGAAGCGGCAAGAAAGTTAACGTACGCCGAGATACCAACAAGGTATGTGTGGCAAGAGGATAACAAGGTTTGGAAAACGCGGTTCGAACGGACAGCCATTGGGCGGATTGTGTATTGCAATCCAGCAGCTGGGCCAAAGTATTATCTAAGAATGTTGTTGGGGATTGTGAGAGGGCCTCGAAGTTTTGAAGAAATAAAAACGGTCGACGGAGTCGTATATGCAACGTTCAAAGAAGCCTGCTATGCGTATGGCTTGCTTAATGATGACAAGGAGTGGAATGACGCCCTGTCAGAGGCTAAATTATGGGCGTCCGGTTCCCAACTACGGGAATTGTTTGTTACCATGTTGTTGTTTTGCGAAGTGAATCGTCCGGCGCAACTCTGGGAAGAAAATTGGGAGATACTATCTGATGATATTTTGTACCAAAAACGTAGGCTTTTCATGTTCCCAGGGTTACATTTATCTGACGACCAACTTAAGAACTACTGCCTGATCGAACTAAATGAACTATTAGAGAAAAATGGAAAATCGTTATCGGATTTCACAGATATGCCTCAGCCAGATACGTCGCTCCTCGATAAGATGGATAATCGTCTAATTAGGGAAGAGTTGAGTTACAATAAAAAAAAGATAACAGACGAACACGATCGATTATATGCATCACTGAACACGGAACAGACGGCCATATACGACACAGTCATTGAATCTGTTACCACTCGAAAAGGCGGGTTCTATTTCGTGTATGGTCCGGGTGGGACAGGCAAGACGTTCCTGTACAAAGCCATTCTGTCACGCTTAAGATCTATGGGCATGATTGCCCTTGCGGTTGCATCTTCAGGTAAAAAAATAATTCTGGAATGTTGTATTATTATTCTTATGCAACATGATGTTTGTGGTCACGTACGCAACTCTATTTTTTACTCACTTTATCTGTCTCTACACATCAGGTATCGCGTCCCTTCTGTTACCCGGTGGTCGGACAGCTCATAGCCGCTTCGCTATCCCTTTAGAATTGCTTCAAAATAGCACGTGTGCCATCAAACAAAATACCCATTTGGCACACCTATTACAAGAGGTAAGGTTAATCATCTGGGACGAGGCACCAATGATGCAAAAATATGCTTTTGAAGCGCTTGATAAAACACTTAGAGATATCTTGGGGTTTCCTGCCCACGCAAACAGGGAACGCATTTTTGGTGGCATGCCTGTTTTACTTGGTGGTGATTTCAGACAAATCCTGCCCGTCATCCCAAAAGGAAAAAGAGAAGATGTTGTTCAGGCATGCATAAATAAATCGTACCTGTGGAAAAGTTGTAAACTCTTCAGACTCCACCGCAGTATGCGTGTCAACGAATACACCTCAGCAGGTGTGCTAGACATGGATAGGCAACTTTTCAACAAATGGTTATTAGAAATCGGCGATGGAATTGTTCCCTCAAAGACCAAAGAAGGGGAGGATGAGCCTACCTGGATCGAGATACCCACCAGGTTCATCGTAGCTGGTTCTGGGCTTCCTGTGGAATCGATTGTTAACGCTGTCTTCCCGTCGTTTACAGAAAGGCAGGTTGATGACGCTTATTTGTGTGAAAGAGCAATACTAACCCCGCGCAATATAGATGCGGACGAAATCAATGATTACATGTTTGCACAACTGAGACGAAACACAAAGATCTACAAGAGTTCTGATGAGATATGTCGCGCGTCCACAGATGTATTAGAACAGGAACAACTCTATCCGTCTGAATTTCTAAACTCTTTGACATTCCCAGGTAACCCCCCCCCCCCCCCTCTCCCTCACCTGGCACAAAAAATTATTTGCAGACAAAAAAAATGTGCCCAGTTAAATTCTTTAATTATTTGACATTGTCAGGTATGCCGCCACACGCTTTGCATTTAAAAGAAGGCCTCCCTATCATGCTTTTAAGAAATGTGAACCCCTCACAAGGATTATGTAATGGCACCCGCCTTATTATAACAGACCTTGGTAAATTTGTTATCAAGGCTAGAATACTTACTGGGTCTAATCGTGGAGATACTGCATTAATACCGAGAATAACCCTTTCATCGACGAAATCAAAATGGCCATTTATTATGAAAAGACGCCAGTTCCCAGTTAAACCATGCTATGCAATGACCATTAATAAAAGTCAAGGCCAATCATTAAAAGTCGTTGGTCTGTATTTGCCTCGCCCTGTGTTCAGCCATGGCCAGCTATATGTCGCGCTTTCAAGGGTTACGACACCTGAAGGTTTAAAGATTGTCATCGTCGGAGACGACAACGGTAGCATGAAAAACCATACCAGAAACATCGTTTATAAAGAGACGTTT